>JAUMJL010000041.1:1492869-2985739 GCA_033558185.1 Dromococcyx pavoninus
CAGTCCCAAGGAGAGAATCCCTACTGCAGACCCTCTCTGAGGAGGAACTGGATCAAAGACAGCCTCTGGCAAGACCTCACTTTATACCTAGTTGAGCCTGAGCTGTGGTCTATTCTAATTTTCTGGGGGCCCACATCTTCTGGGACTGTGTACTTGACAATAGTTCTCAAACTCCTTCCCCACCAGCGGCGCAGGGCGAGGACTGGGGAATGGGAGATGGGGTGGTCAATAACTGGAACGCCCCAGTCTTTGTGTCTTTGGCAACCCCAGTATTTGTTTGGTTCTTGACAAGCCATGATTTTCATGAGGTCCTTGGCAGGCCCTAATGTTTGTTGGGTCCTTGTGAGGGTGGTCAGACCTGCCACAATCCTTATGATACTAGCTCATATTTTGAAATATTGTACTTCTTTTCCATTTTTCCTACAATGTCCATCAAATAGCTCTCAACTTATAATTCCCTATGCATGTTTCTGAGATTTCTGAATTCATTAGATATCTTTACAGACTATGTATTCTGACACAAAGTTAATGCTAATCAGTACTGAAGGGAAAAATGCATTCATAATGCAGATGAATAAAGCATCCTTAAAGTTACATATTTCCAGAAAAATAGAGAGGAAGCAGCCGAGCTTAGAAGCAGCACAAATGATAGAGTGAGAAGTGATACTTGCATTTATTCTTTGCTGCTTTTCTCTACCAGAAAAGGCCAGTAGTGCTGGCTGTTATCTCTGAGCTTGGGCCATTCTTTTCTTGAGTACATTAGCCAACACACTGTCAGTTTGCTGATCTTCTGGGCCATTGCATGTATTTTAACCCAAATAAGACTATGTTCAATTTTTTTTTTTCCTCATTAAATCTGTCATGGCTGATTGATTCTGGACCTTTTCTGAAAACAGAAGATGAATCCTACCTTTACCACTGTCACTGAGATCAGATTTCGGTTCTCAATTCTTCAAATTTTTTCCATGGGATTTATTCTGGAAAGGAGATGTGGGAGGACAGTGAATAAGAATAAAGAAAAAGAGAGTGTTTTACTTCTGAGCAATTCCTGAATTTTTTTGCCATGAAAATGTAGTTCACTGTAACTGGCCTTTCAGCAGAAGGAAAGTAATTCCATGTATAGTTTTTTTTTTCTTCAAAACATGCTGTAAAACGTCCATGGTAGAATTTAATTTAATTTTGGCAATGATGTAAAATGTAAATACGGATTATTATACAGCAAAGAATGCAAGTCTGAGTGTGATAGACAGAGACACAGTAGAGTATCTTACATCTTATCTCTCAGTTATGCTGAATAGCAATATGGCTTCCTTGAATTAAAACAATACTGAAGATTACTCTATTCTTGTCTTATATAGTTGTAAGTATTAATTACACATTTTTACGTTGCTACCTGCATGAAACAGCCTGACAAAATCTTTTTCTGGTGGAATATCTCATGACTCTCCATGAAGATGTTAATGACTAATGACACACAGCTGAGTAGCTTATTTCCATCCATGGCCCGGTATATATACAATATATATACTATTTGTATAATATTTAAAAATCTGGAACTGACTCTAAATTACATCCGATTTGAATATTACAAGAAAAGAGGCTTGATTCTGGGTAACATTTAACTTCAAGCTGGTTTTACTCTTAATATTTAATTTGGACACATGTAAATCTCATGTGAATATGGTGCAAGAAAACAGTGCTGTCAAAACTGAATGAAAAAAAATCACAAAACTTATTCTTCTGTCTGAAATTATTTTTCATGCAGTCCACCTTAAACCAGAACAGCTCTTCACCAAACATGAATACTTGTATATGCATGATTTCCAGCAACTTTCTACAATATTTTCTTTTCCATTAAGTGACAACAAAGTAGGAAATGCTTTCAATTAAGCTGATACTAAATTAAAAAAAAGGGTTTTAATGATTATTTCAGTAGAAAAAACACAGCAGAAGTTTCTTTCTAGCCTCAGCTGTTCAGTGTTTGTTGATTACTAATCTCAAAAGAAATGACAGAACTAAATTATTTTCATAGTTTCCCAACTGAGGATATAAATACATGGCATAAGCAGTATAGAGCATCTTGCATTTCCCCTGCTTTGCTGTGGATACAAAAGACCTTCTGGTGTGTCACAATCTATAAAATTTTATTTATTCTGCAGAAACTTACTTGCATAGGCAAAAAGAGAAGACCACACATTAAGAGTTTTTATGTATTGTAGAGCTTAGCCTACTCATGAGATCTGAATGCATGGCAAATAACCTACAGGCATGGAAACTGAAATTTGGTGAAATATTCCATTCTCTCCCTTTTCATGCTACACATACTGTTTTTCTAGCTCCCCTACAAACAGCTGGTTAGCTAGCTAAAGGTCAGGAGTACCAAGTATAAATATTATAATACCTTTTTGGTATATAGCTGATCTCTTCTGTCTGAAGAGAAAGTGGTTTCTTTCCCTTAATATCTTTGTTTCAAGGAAAAGAAAACTCTGAACTTACAAACCCCCTATTTTCTTTCCACAGCAGAAGTAGAGATGGGGAATATTATAATTATCAAAAAGAAAAAGGTTTTCAAAAGAGATGCTGAAGGATTTGATATCTAAAATGTGAACAGCTCCTGTTAACAAAGCCTTGCAGTGGAATGTTCTTTGCTGTTTGTAGAGAGACCATAGGATGAGGCAGGAGGGTTCCAGAAACCCAATGTAGATCTCAATTTCTGCATCTATCATAGCATGAAACAAAACTATCAGCCTGTTCATTTTTACTTAAACTAGAGGTCTTCAATTTTGCGTAGAGTCCATCTCTTCTTCAGGGTTAGATTAATTATGTGCTGATTTTATTAGGCTGAGGTTTTGAACTTTATACTGTATCATAGACACCTGAAAAGGGGAAGTTGGAAATTTATGAGAGAAGCACTAAAAGCCCCTTATCTATAGTGACAAAATTCCCATGACCATAATCTCTATTAAGTGCTACAAATTACAGTGTAACAGTTTTGAAATTACATGTGACATCTGAACCATATGTTCAATGCCATTTCAAAAAGCACTTACTGAATTTGTACTGTTTACAACTCTTACAAATAAACAGTTAAACAAACTTATTTCTCAGGACACATACATTATTTAAAGGTCTCAGTTCAGTCAAAAGAAAGTAACAGTGCAAACAGTACTACTACTTAGTATGGAGTAACATATCTGAGTAAAGTACTCCACTATTGTAATGCTCTTTCTAAGTGCTTGATTTTTACACATGTATACTTTTCCTTTTTTAAAAAAAAATTTCAGCATGCCATGCCACTCTTCCATCCAGAGTCTCAAGAAATGAAATCTAAAGAGGCAAACCCCAAGAAAGAATATGATAAACACTCACATTATGCAGAATTTCCCTTTTTGAAATCACATTCCCCATTATGCAAGCCAGAATTTTATAGAGATATAAATCGCAAAGAAATAAGAAGCCACTAACAAGATAGAAGTATATTTGAATTATGGATGCAAATCCTTACTACCTGCTGAGCAAAAGTAATCTGCAGAGACTATCCTGGAAACTAAACTACATTAATGTCTTGTAAGCACTAAATTTGCAGCAGAAGAATGCTGAAATTATAAATCTGTGAAATGCCAAAGGCCTGATTTATCTCTAAGCAGAATGTTTCAGCTACATCTACAGAGATATTTTAACACAAATATAATTTTCTTATTTGTCAAACAAATCTTTTTATCGCACCACATCATCTTGTCCTAAATAAGTTACCTTTTGTATACAGGAATGAAGATGGTTGTGCTCATTCTTCTTTCTGGTTTGATGAATACTGTTTGAATCTATCAGTGCACTAATTTACATAAAAAGTTTGCCACAGGCTGTTTAATTTTGTCTAGAGCATCAATTCATTTAGACATAACTTATTCAATGGCTATCAACTGACATTTTTAACTTCATCTCTGGACCTCTCATGGGTGCACCAGAATAGAAAAACAACAGAATGGGATCTAGAAGCTGTGCATACAATGGCAGAGGAAAAATATGAGCACTTTACTGCGTATTTTCTTTTCAGTGCATTTTATAAACAGCGGTAGGAACTCTGGTAGCTCCTGTCCTACTGAATCTTACTTACTGAGCATTTCAGATATCATTGTTGTTGCAGTTTGATTGTGCAGTGTCAAAGATGGTGAAAATGTTTAGCCAGTAACTTATAGTGTCTCCAGAGGATGATTAACTGGGCATGGATTACTTTTTCTACTTGGCACGATGCTAGGATAAGCAGAAAGTTTGTCATGAGCAGGGCAGTCTCGTGCAGAACTATCTGCCATTCCCAAGTCTATTTGGCAACATGAAGCCCAAGCTACAGAACCAGAAGTGTTGACAGTGAGGATGAGCAGGCACATCTGTATACAGCCTTTTTGACATTCTCTTTGCAAGCTGTTTACTTGCTTTCTCACCGAAAGAAAATTGTGATGGAGATACTGTAAATCTCTCTTCAGGCACGTGAGTTCATTCTGAACAAATTGTATTGCCCTGACTACAAACGGATTATCACTTCTAATTTATTCAATCTTAAAATTACAGCATGGAATGTTTGCGCTATCATGCTGAGGGGAATGGGCGCAAGCGTAAATAACAGTTGGAATTAGCCTAAGAGATTTTTTCCAAAATCTTAAACAGAAACTAACATCAAGCAGCACTAAGCAAGTCTTTCACTGTGAGCTGGGTACCTAGTACTCATTTATGCCTCTGATTATCTTCCCATAAAACTTCCTGTTCAATAAATATTCAAAATCGTACATACGCATAAGCATATATGCTTACAAACCTGTTCGCTCATTTTTCAAAAATATGACTGTGTATTTTTACCTAAAGAAGTTTAGGCTGTATACCAAATTGGCATGAAGATGTTGAGACACATTATTGTAGCATTCTCCAAGGCAGTTGTCTGCTCTATAGAAAATTAAGAGAAGAACAGACCTTAAGGTTGTCTAACCAATATGATTTAACAGCTTTAAACCAATTATAAAAAAATTTAGAAGAGAGTAACTGGACATTATGGAAAAACTTGTGCACCTTTAAACCTGAGATGACTGTACTAATCATTGCACATGAGTGCACAGTGTATAAGCATATAAATAATGGAAATGTAAGTACAAAGATTGTTGAAGTACAGGCTCCAATATAACACAGTGCACTGATTCAAAATCTTCTTTCTATTGCTGCTTTGAAAGGTAATTTCTGTTGTCTTTGTAATTATTCAGTCACTGACTTCTCTGTTACACCGCTTAAGTCTATGATTTCTTCTTTCTTATTAACTGCTTTGTTTTTTTTCCATTTCTGTGATTGTCAGATAGGCTGGGCAGAGAAGAATTTAGAGCTAGAAACAACAGTCTATAGAAGACTAAATGTTTCTCCTCAGGCATGTTTTTAAAGGAAGGTTATGGCAAAATCCAGGGAGTCATTTCCTTTAAGCCACTGTGACTGCCAAAGAAGCTTTTCTTTTCCTTCTAAAGTGCATAATGGAGAAAGGAGGAAAACAGCAAATACACTGCTGTACATCAGACACCTTAGCAAGAAGTTAATTGACCTACTTAGGAAAAGTGACATGCTCAACCAGTCTTTCTGCTTAATTAATAGAGTCACAATATTTGGTTGAATGAGCTCTTTAGAGGTCATCTGGTCAGATGGCCAGCTTGAAACAGGACTATTAACCAAGACTGAATCAGAAGACATCTAGCTTTTTTTTCTAATTGCCTCTCCTATCTGCTGCAGTGCTACATAATTATGTTGTATGAAAGCTTTCTGTCCTCCCCAAAGTCATTTGGCAGTATTCATTTTTAGAGGCAGGCCACCAGATTACCAAATTTACTTCAGGTAGGCAATGCTTAGCTCTGCTTTTTATTTCTCAAGTTCCTATATCTTCCCTGAATTTATGTCCCCACCTGTATACCTTCTCACCACTGAGTCAACAAGTCACTTTCTGAGGGATTTTGCAAATGCTATGTATTTTCCTCTTGAATGCGTTTGCAGTTATATAGTGTAGGTATTTCTTTAATCGTAAGCTACTGAGAAGTTCAATACTCACTGTTCATTTTTTTATGGTATAGTGAACTGCAATAGACTTTATCATAAAGCCTATCAAGAGTACTGGCTGATTCTAGGCCAGGCAAAAGACTTATTCTCTCACTCTTCCCCTTCAGTCAGTTGTATGCAACTGCTCATTTTCACTCTATAAAATCCACTCTCAGTCACCTAACATGTAATGACTCTTTTGCTTTTCTCAGGTAGGGCAAAAAAATCTAATCAGATTCATCATGGAGAAAGCAGAGAATTAAATCCACCTTTTCTTCTGGGGGAGAAATACTGTGGAACTAAAAGTGTTCACTTATTGGTGAAGTTGTAATTGAGTGGCAGCAGGTTGCTGATACTCAGGAGTCAGGTAGCTGAAATTCCCACAAGGGAGTGCAGCGCCTCTCAGAAAACAATGGAATATTTGTATTACATGAATTTTTTTCCTGTCCTGAAATTCTCTTTTGTTGACAGATGAGTTGAGAGATCTGCTAGAAATCAGTCTGCTTCTTTATCTTTAGATGGGAGGTTCTTAGCATAGCATTTTCCTGAAAAATTGCGTAGTGACAAAACTTACTTATCTTCAGAAATTAAGAACGTATAAAATCAGAAAACCCAGATTCAAATATAAAACATGAACCGTCTGTAGCAGATTCAGTGAGATTTTTGGATAGTCAATGACAATTTAAACCAACAGTGTTTTAATGTGCGTTAAATTATGCTAGTTGTCATTCTAGTTTCCAGATTTGGGAAGAGAAAGATAGACTTCCTGCTATTCCTTTTGCAAACCACAAGCCTGGTATCCTGTTTAGAGACATTTTTACAATTCAGTTCTCCCACGAAGGCTGTGAGATCTTTGGGGCAACAAAAGTGTCAAAATGTAATGTTTTTTTCAAGGACTCACTAATGAGATTTATAGATTTCCCATGTGCCTCTCTAACAGGAACAAACTAATAGTGAGCAAGGCAGGAAGGAGAGTGATAGAATTCCTTGGTATATGTTTCATGTGCTAAAGCTATTATTGAAATACAGGTGGCCATCTAGCTCAGGATCTTTGCTCAACAGAAAAATTGTAATAATTGTCTCTGACTAATGACAATTGAAGGCCTGAATTTCTTTATTCCCTGGGCAGTTGAAAATTTCATTTTAATATGCTTCAGTTTCTGAACTAATGTAATTGTATAAAAGACATTTTGTTGGAAAGAATGCTTTGCTCCAGAGAGAGAAGTACAGGAGGTATGTCTCAGGGTGTTACCAATCACAGAGCCTCTTAAAGGAATAATAATGCAGGGAAGAACAATGAAATCTACCTGTTTATCACAGCAACAATAAGCATTACTAATTGTTGCTATTGTCTATTAGGGCCACATATTCTGATAAGACATGAAATCCTGCTAAGTGATTTCCTGGGGCAAAGAGGTAATTTAGGCTTAGTGTTCTATTAGAAAAATAATATTCTGTATTAGAAAAATATTTATATGAAGTAGCTTCCACTGGTTCAGATACACCCCTGTTTGCTATTGTGGTGGTTTATGTGTCAATAAATTTTTTGCTTTCGCATTGTCACATTTACACTTTTAAATCCTGTAATATATATGGTCTCTGTACCCTTGCATTTGCAGCTCAGCAAAACTTCCTGTGCATAGGAGTTAACTCTAATCTGTCAAGTCTTTGGCAATAACTGCCTCACCTCTACATATGTTTTCTGCATTAAAAGAGTCTGCATGCTTCTTCAGATTCCACAAGAGAATGAGGTCTGCTGCTGGCTTCAGATCCCACACTGTCCTAGCAGCTTTTAGTATTACCTCTGAAGAAAATGTTATATTACTGAAAAAATATAACACTCAGCTAGCCCAGAGGCCTGATCAGGGTCTTTAATATAGATATGTAAAAGAAGATCTTACCTGTACCTCAGACATTTTTGAGTCTGAGATTGCAAGGGGTTTGTAAAGAAAGGAAAAAAAAATCAAAACAGGGCTGTTCTTCATGCATAAGTGTATTGGTATAAAAATTTGCTCTTGAGAAATATCATTAATTGGTTGACTTCATGTGAACATCACAGCAAAAGTATCTTGAGAAGCTAAACTATGTTAGTGAACAAGCAAAGGTGAATTTCAAAATATTCGGGGTTCCAGAAGATTTGAAAAAGATAAAAAAAATGGAGAGATCCTCTAAAGGCCACCTAGGGTGGCTTCTTCAGCATGTGGTGTGAACTGAGTGCCTGCTGAAGACTACATGCAGCACAGCAGCTTCCTCTCTTCCACAAGGCACAAAACCCCCTGTAGTAAGGAAAATCTTAAAAATGTGGTGGTGCTACAATATATTTGCTTATCAGTGGGATATAAATCAAGTAGTTACCAGTATCTCACAATAGAAATATTTTTATTACCATAAACTACTTTGAAGTACTTCACAGAAACCACCCAAATCCTCAATTAATTCACAATCTAGTCCATATTTCACAATCAGTGATGCATAAGACTGTGTTATTTCCCTTGTTTCCTGTTCCCTTACAATTCTTCTCAGAACCTGCTTTAAAAGCAGTGTCAAAGTTTCAAGGTACTTTTTAAGCAGGGTACAACTATCAATATCCTGAAAATAAATCAAGCTCTCCTTCTTAGGTCACTCTTTAAAAGCCAGAGGACTTTGCATCAACAAAGAATCCTCAGCAGTGACGTAATAGACTGGACAGATGAAGGACTAAATGTAGTCCTGTAAAACAAATGGTTGTTGCTGAACTTCATAATTCACATAAAAGAAAGGTACAGTGAGCTAATTAAAATTTCTATTCTGAGTACTATCATTCATTTCACAGCTTCCCCAGGTAACATTCTCTCAGGGATTGTGCAGCAGCAAACTGTCCCTAAAGGTCACATGTGATTATACGAAATACAATAAGCGTTGTTTCTGGGCGCTAATTGGAAACTACATCCCTTTGACTTGTCACAACTCAGTTGTGTGCAAGCCTATCAGTAGGTCCATTCATGTCTATGAAGGAGTTTCATAGCCTTCCTCCTAGCTGTCAAGTAGTCTTTTTCTCTGGGTCAGATCCTTAACATTCGTTTCCTCCCTGCTTGATCAGAAGAAGGTGTTTAGTCCTTTTTGAGGTGAAATACTTAAAAAAAAAATTCTATTAATTTCTCAGCATGGCTGATTCACCAGACTGTCTCACATGCTAACCTCCCCCTTCCCTTCATGGTCCACCTACACACTCATTTAAACAAGATTTGATTTCTTCTAGCCAATATTAACTCTAAATCCAAACTGTGTGCTTATTCACATCACCTGTTATTTCAACCCAGCTCCTTACTTGTGCTGCGGCTCTAATTACTGAGCTGGCCAGGGTCAGGGCTTCTCGCCTGTGATTTCAATGGGAAATTTCAGCACAGCACAATAAGCACTTGTACCGACTCTAAGGCCCGCTTTAAATGACAGCGTCTCCAAAGCAGGGGAGTGGGAGAGGTAGGAGCGTATCTTTGTCTGACTCCTTCCCGCAGCTGATTAAATTTGTCTGAGATTTTGTTTACTTTGTTATCTTTAATGGGTTGTGCTGTAGATAAAGCAAGAATTGTTTTTCTGACTAAAATGCAGTGAGGGGCGGGGGTGGGAGGGGGTGTTGGAGGCAGGAGGCGGTGGAAGAGGCAGTAGGCAGCTGCGCAGAGCAGCTCGGGATGCGGCTGGAGCTTGGAGTTGCCAGGCAACGGCTACGGCAGCCGCGGCGGCACGGGAAGATTGCTGCCGGCGGCGCTGGTGCGACACCCTGCGGGCAAGGGCTCAGGGAAACTCCGACGGCAGAAGGCGTGGGGAAAACGGAGTGTTGCAGCAGGAGGCTTATACTCATTTTCCACTGTCTGTGAGATATACAGGGATGTACCCGTGCCAGGATTGTGATGTGTCGCAAGGGCGTTCCTAGGACAAACAAGTTAGTCGTTTGGCACTATACCTTCTGCTTAAGGAGCAATCCTGTTGCTCTTCTCTTCAGGAAAGTGACAGCTGAAGAGCATTTTTGAGGAAGGACTGATAGACCCTGGGTCTGTTTAGCCTGGAGAAGAGAGGGCATCTTACTAGTACTTATAAATATCTAAAGGGTGGGTGTCAAGAGGATGGGGATGGACTCTTTTCACTGGTGCCCACCGACAAGGTGAGAGGCAATGGGCACAAACTGGAACACAGGAAGTTCCACTTGAATAAGAGGAAAATTTTGAGGGTGACAAAGCACTGGAATAGGCTGCCCAGAGAGGTTGTGGAGTCTCCTTCTCTGCAGATACTGAAAATCCACCTGGATGTACTCCAGTGCAACCTGCTCTAGGTGAACCTGCTTTAGCAGGGGAGTGGGACTAGGTGATTTCCATAGATCCCTTCCAACCCCTACCATTCTGTGATTTATGGCTAACAGTAAAGTGATGTACGCTCCTCTATATGATGAGCTACAGTAGCTTTTCAGTTATACTACCTTTATTATGCCTGTTGTTGATCTAATGTAAATGCAACAACTTCAGTATTTCCTTGAGGCAAGATGTAACACCTGGTTTTGGCAGCAGAACTGTGCATCTATGTATCAGTATATTTTCAGTACAGGAGTTTGTTTTATGTAGAATCACAGATATCACCCAAGGCAATGGTCTGGGATACTCATCCACACATTCACACTCCTGAAAGTTTTTCAAGTCTGACTCCCCAGCTGTGCATTTTCTATGTTCTGGCTCTTCTGCGTATGGAAGGATAGAAGGGATAAGGAAAGAGTAGATAGAAATTTGTATTGAGATTGTGGACAGATTTTCTATTCCAGTGGGTTTGTTCGGGAAACCTTGAATAGCCAGAACCTGGAAACATTAGTGGCAGAGTGATTTAATGCTAGATTCATCAGGTAGATTTTTCTCTCAGAAAAATCTCCGAAGAGATTTTTGTTTTATGGGCATGAGACAAGACTGAGACACAGGGACAACTGACATAACTCTGCCATATTGGTGCTGAGTTTCTCAGTTGCTTGTGGACCACCTATTTTTTATGAGGTCTCACTTTTCTCCTGGATTGGGTTTATTCAGCTTTGTGCAAATCTCCATCTAGAAACTGACACAAGTGTGTGAACCAGGGTGCCCCATGTCCCAGATAATATTTGAGCAGCTAGGCTAAAGCATCAAACCCATGAGATTTGACTTTCAGACCACGCCTCCAGCAGCTGAACATACAAGGGGTACTGTCTTCCACATCCCTTTGGCAGCAGTGCAAGAGAGGGACATGTCCCTGCAACAAACATCTGGGTCCTGGCACACATTGAGGCTGTGCTGTTCCCACTGACTGGTGCCTGGGGATCAATACATATATTAACAGAGGCATAGAGTGAGACTAGTGTAGACAGCTTGCTCTCCTTGCATACAGGGTTCTGCTGGCTATCAGGGTAAGCTGCTATGTAATATAATCTTCTTGTTTATCTGTAGCTTTGTATAAATCTCCCTTTCACTCATGAATCTGAATAAATAGCACCACTTAAATATGACAAGATTTAGCAATTACTTTCTGAATTTCAATATTCATTTGGTGTTAACATTCACCAAAGAAATTATGTTTATAGAATTATATATTTGAAATCTCATTCATCATCATCTTTTTTTTCTTCTTTCAGATCATTGCTCATTAAGTTCCTTATAGATTTAGACCCCTGGGTAGCTTTGTTCAGCTGTACAATTTATATTATGTAAAAAATGGTCTTTCCTTCAGGTATTCAACATAGCAAGTAACAATCGTCTGAATACAAATGACAGCCTTATGTGGTGGATGTTCACACTTGTTTCTCCTCTCATTCTTTTGCCATTCTGAAGCCTGTATATTCGATTTTCATTTACACTTTCCTGACAGGGATTTGTTTTATACCACTGAATTCCACGCACAAATCAGTTGGATATAGCAGGGAGTACAGGAAGAGCAATAGCTCTGTAATATCACTGTTATACCAGTAAGCAGAGCAACAAGAAGTTGCCCTGAGCATGATCATCCTCCTTCTGGTCCACAAATATTCTCTGATATCATATTCTGCTTCCTTCTTTACATAGCAACCTTTTCCATGACAACTCAAGAATTTGAGGTAGAAGCTACAGGAAAGTAAATGCAATACGGTGACTGCTGTTGGAAAAGAGACGCTCAATCTCCATTCAGTGAGAGAAAAGGACATTTTCTACTTTTCCCTGCAGTACTCTTGAACCAGGCAAAACCCACAGAAGGGACTATTTAACTCCTGTCTCTGGAGAACAGACTGGTATATGGAGAACTTTAAGTCTATCAAATACATCTCACTATCAATGCATCTGACAGAAAACAAATCAGTTGTCAAATAGGATGAATGCTCTTTGGGCTTTGTGGAGATGATTAGGCTGTCAACTATTGCTTCTTTTAGAGACCAGTGCTTATCGCAGTCTGGTTCTTGTCAGTCCTAGGGCATTAGAGAAGCTTCAAAGCAACACAAAGGAGTTAAAATATATCCATCTGTGTCCTGAAATACCACAGACGGTGACAGTAAATGAAAAGACTGTCTATGGTGTGGCTCACCTGAGGCCATGCCAGCTGGATGAGTTCTGAAACAGTAGCAAGAAAATACGTCATTTTGACTTCTTAGAGCTTTTTTAACTTCTTAACTCTCTGGCAGAGTGGTTTCTTTTATGCAAATCCCAAAGCTACTCATGTCACAGTGATAATGTTGATAATGGATGCAAATCTCTAAAAAGTAAATGGATAAGAAGTTAGTAATTCAGATCTGTTTTGAGGAAAAAAAATGTTGAAAATTTGGTAGGAAAAGATCATCTTCCTGAGATTTTTTTTCAGTATATCAATTTTAGATTAGCCTGTCAACACTGAGAAGATTATCATTGCATTTTTATGTGCCAATTTTTCTTTTCAAACGATATATTTTTGCTTTTGTAGACTTAGTATAAAATCTCAAAAATCTAGATCTCTGACATTGGTTACTTGCAAGGTATGTTTACTTTGATCATATCTCTAAAAAAAAAAAGGAAGGATTTTACAAAAGTAAATGAACAAACATCCTACCACCTCACAATAAATACGTGTAGAATCACTCATCCCTCCTCTAAGGAGCATGTCTCAATTCAATGTCTGCTGATTTCATGGCACTAATGATTTAAAGGTAATGGTTTCCCAGCATTTTGGTTTTTTGAAGTCAGTAGACACATGGGCCTTTTTTCACATATCTTTTATCAGTGGAGCATTCCACTTTCTTATATAAGCGTGCTTTTATAAGTAAAGAATTTCTTTACTTATAAAATTTCTGAAAAACAAATGCAGAAGAGTGGATTGCATAGTCTTAGAGCATGCAGATTAAAACAGGGAAGACAATAAAGAAGAGAAAGAGTCAAGATGTCTATATTACAAAATGACCAAGCAATTAAAGTGAAGAACAGCACCATGGAGCAAGAGACAGAAAATTACTTCATCAGGAAACTTCAAGTTAGAACAAACCCAGTAGTCTTTTTTTTAGAAAACACCTTTGTAACTATAAGATGTGACCTAAGATTTTTTTTCTGCATCACTATTTCTATTCTTAAATAAAATTTTTAGCAACTTTGGCTCTCTAACATTCTGCCTTTTCCAGCAGCACATATTCCACTGTGGCTTTATCATGCCACGTAAAAAAAAGGTATAAGAGATCAGAATTTCACATTGGTTCTTTGGTCTTATTTCAGTGTTTCTTTGCAACTGTCTTGGCCACAGACAAATCATGTATGCACCACCTACACTTTCTTTCTAGTAGCCTTCAGGAACTCATTTAATATATAATTCACTACTCTCCTGCAGATCATTTCTCTCCAGTTTGCTTTCTTATATATACATTTAAGGATGCATCAATACACTGACAAGATTGTTTTGGAATGGGCACGTCCAGTCATATGCTTGCAATAGTATTTTATTATATTATATTATTATTTTATTATATTATATTAGCATTTCTAGTGTCAGTGTCTAGTAGTTCTAGTGTCCCCACTGGCACCTAATATTAAAAAAGAATAGAAAAAGCAGAATGGGCAGTGGTTATGAGTTGGAGTGGCAGGGTGGCTGCAATGATAGGTGAGCTCTGAGCATACCAGTGGCAGGTTTTCTGGAGAGCATGGAAGAGCACCTGCTTCTATGCTTGTGTGTTTTATGTTGGATAAAGAAGGAAAAGTAGGAGAGATTAGACAGCAGACTGTCCAGAGGTCTCTGTTGTGATTTTTTTTTTTGTTCTTCACGATGTTCCCCAGTTTAGCAATTTGATGAAGCAGTTTCCAGGTTTGACTGCAGGTATACCTCCCCTAAATGGAATTTGATCTGAGTTAGTGACTCCTAAACTTTCACTAGAAAAGTTCTTTCACTACTTCTCAGTAAAGTACCTTCTTATGTTAAAAAAATCCCAGGTTTGAATTCAACAGTGCTGGGAATCCACATTTTTTTTATGAATGACAGCAAATTCGGGGATACTAGTAAAGTATTGCTATCTAAGAAGCAAAACCTGGGTTTTGGAAGGCTAAAAGAATCATCAGTGGTATGTCTATTCAAACCTTCTGAGAAATTCCTTTTTTTTCCGCAAAATAATTTATATGAGCTGTATCTTACCTTGACAATGATTTGCATTGTTCAATGAAATTGAGAAATAATGCGCAATAGTAATTCGTAATATAAGGGAAATTCTGAATATCTAATTATGATATGATTTATAGACAATTTTGAATAGTGAAAAAGAAAGATATGCCCTTTTTAGTTGGCGTATTAAAAATCATCAAACGCTTAGAAAAATCCTTTTCATATCTCCTGTACATCCTTGAAAGCTCCTTCTGTCTTCTTCCTTAAAAACACTCCCAAACAGGCATTTTAAACCTCCAAACTATTTAAGATTTTGTCCGATGTACTGTATGATGAAATAATGCAATTTGGCTTTGTCTAAGTAAAAAGTTAAATGAAATGGAGTCTAAGGGATCTTGCTACATATTCCTGTCTAGATGGAGGGAAACCCTTTCCTGGTTGTGATTTTAGTATTATTGCCCTTCCTTCAGTGATGATCTAACTGTGTTTGTAGACAGCTGTCAAAGATTCTGGTTTAAACTGTAGATAAACTATTCTTTTATTTTGTCTTAAACCACTGTTTTCAAGCCATATTTTGAGATGAAGTGGTTGAAACTATTTTGGAAGGATTACAAAAAGGACACAGCCTTTCACATCGACTAAAATGCTCTTTGTGCAGGTGAGAAGGGGTCAACTGGCAATCACTGCATTTTGGGAGAGGTTCGAGGGATTTCAGCGCTCCTCAGGTCAACTACTCATGCTTTTCTAAGATATTTGAGTGATAGCTTATGCAACACAGAGGTCCTCCTAAAGGAACACCCAGTGGAGTAAATGGGCATGATCAGATGGCTCCAGCTGCATAAAAGAAGAAACGCTTTTATTTTCAGTGAGCGGTCCCACTCTTTAAGAATATCAATGTCATATTTCATCGCTGGATCCTTAGGAAACTGAGCTATATATTTTCCACTAATTGTCTGTTTCTTCTTTTTAATTTACCCCTTTCCTCTCTGTTCTCTCTCTCTGCATTTCCATTTCCATAAATCATAATGATTTCTTCCAGAACTATTTTGTAAATCCCAGTTTTTTTAAAAACTATCCCGGAGAAAATTTTATTTGGTTTTATGGAAGTGAAACTATTTTGATGACATGGTCTCCTGGCATGCACAGGTAGATTCAGAGTAATGGGTTTGTTGCTTTGTATTATGGTCTCCCTGCAGGTTTTGAATGGTGACAACAGTCTTACATAAATTTCTAGCACTGAGACAAATTCTGTGCAATCTACTCCATGCAGCTTTACTTGAAAATATCCTATTGAATAAAGAGTGTCTAAATGTTTATTGCTGAAACACTCAAGGAACAAAAATTTACAATTTAGATCTAAAATTAGCATGAATTATATCACATTGGAGTCTTTTCTGCATCCTTTGGTTCATAAGTACATGCACTTGCCTTAATTTAAACCTTTGTTTTAAGAAAGTTTTAGGATCCCCCATGGACAGTTTGGCTCAGCAAGTCTGCACTGCCAGCTGTTCTTTTAGGGTCATCCTGATTGGCAGTTTGTTAGGTCTGCAATGATTAAATGATGAAGTCAAAGATACAGAGCTAAGGATGGAAGGGAAAGAATGTCATGTACTTAGAATACATTAAGGAATTTGCATGGGTGGCTGAAGATACCTCTAGATCACCAAAAGGAATTGTGACATGGTGGGCAATTAATGAAGAGACTGAAGTAACTCAGCAACTGATAAAAAATTTCTTCCAGTCCCTGTTGTAGAAGCCATTGGGGAAATTCCATTTCCGAAGACACTTTTTAAAATGGAAAAAACAGCATGGCCTTGACAGAGATGAAATTCTCACAGGAGAAAATTATGGAGCAACTCAGCAACTAGGACAGTGGAATATTAATTTGAGAACCCTGAAATAAGAGAAGTGTGAAGTAGCAGAGTTAATGAAAAGGATTTATCCTTACAATTGTGACTGTGCTTGAAATGGGGAAGTCACTTCTTTGCTTCCACCAGTTGAAATAGGACCAAGAGAAAATCCTGCAAATTGTACCTGGGCAAGTTGTAGTTTTGCTCAGGTGAATGCCCTGAAAAGCCTAATTAAAAAGAAATGTAAGTAAGTGAAACCTGATATAGTCATGCTAATCCAGCTCCTCTAAGGAAAAGTGTGACTCATTTATTATGCAGAATTGTTTGAACTGGTTAACAAAGTGGATAGAGAAAGGTGAATATAAACGTTTACTAGGGTCCTAGCAAAGGTAAACTCTTAAAAATGTTACAAAAAGTATTTGAAATATCCACAGGGACAAATGTGATTAATTAAATATCTATAAAAATTATTCAAAATTACTTATCATTGGGCAACTATACAAATAGCACTCTATGCTCCATGATCTCTTTTTAGGGGTTGTGGTGGCTATTCTCATGAGAGACGCGGTAGGATTCAGTACACTTTTCCATCTTCTTTGAGGTTGAAGCCCCATGGTAGTTAGTGAAGTGCTGAGTACCTCAGTAGGAACTATGTTACAATAATTGCAGGCTCCTCCTGGGGGAATACTTGTTGACATACACCCACTTTTTGACATATATCCACCTCAGCACACGGGGTATGCCTTGTCTCTGGGAGGCACTGAGGAACTGCAGGACAGCGTGGAAGGTCAGTGGTCTTGCAGACCTCCAAGACAATGGTGATTGAGGTGTGGTTATTGTTGCTGAACTGATGGTCACATCTACTGTAAAAGACTGCTCTGGACAACTTTGGAATTATGAAGTGCAATAAAGTGGCTCATGATGAGATCTAAAAGCAGCTATGTAGCTGCTGTTGCACACATAGGGTCATCTCCTGACATAAGGGTCTTTCTGGAAATTAATGACACCCTTTACTAGGTGTTCATGCAGTATACCTAGAGCAGTAGAAGTGTTTCAGAGCTAGATTTAACAGTGGTATTTTTCATCTAGCTCATCATTCTCAATAAACCACAAAGCAGCTAATGCATATGCGGTACGTGTCAAGGCCTATGATGTTGGATAGCTAAATGACTGTGCTAAGTTTGCATGGCATGGTTTTGGTAGCAGAGGGGCTAGGAGGTGCTTCTGTGAGAAGTTTCTAGAAGCTTCATCTAAGTCCTTTAAGAGCCGATGCCAGCTGGCTCCACGATGGACCCTCTGCTGTCTAAGGCTAAGCCAATCACCAACAGTACTAGCACCACCTCTACTCTCAGGTATGTGTAGTCAAATATCATGAGATTCCTTTGCCTTCAGTCTTTCCTTCCATTTTCTCTGTGATACCAAACAGGGCAGGACAAGATTTTTCCCAAGAGAAACATGGGGAGATTTGATGGAACTGATAAATGTCACCCAGTGCCTGCCCTGTATGAAAGGCCCTGTATACAGCAAGGTCTGTAACTTTGGCCAGTTTTTCCAACAGTAATCAGGTATTAGGGCATAGCCTTGACGGTTCTCTGCAGCAGGGATGAAAGAAAGGAAGCAGAATAATGGAGACAGGCATATAACCAGTATCCCCCTTTACTGCTTTTTGTTGCACAGTTTTTTGTTGCCTGTCACAGGAAAGAAATTGTCTTGTGAGAAGAGAAATCTACGACCAAATACAGAAACAGTGCAGATGAAGAACAGCTAATGACAAACTGAAAGATGAAAAAGAGGAAAGAAAGAACTGGATGGCCTTGAGATGTGCAGTAATGCAAATGGGATCAAATCTAATAGCACAAAAGTAAAAGATTGTGTACTGAGGAGGAAGGGAATTGCTGCTATAAGCAGGGAGGTGATCATCAGAAGTGACAGACTGAAAGATGTGGGTATTTGAATCAATCACAGAATGACTCTGAGCAACCGGCATGATGTGTGCTTTCACCTCTGTCTTCTAAGATTCAGATCGTCAAGGTCATGGCTTTGAAAAATGTGATGAATAATGCATTTGTCTGATAATACTCAATTTAGCGTTCTCACTGACTGTTCAGTTGTCTGTTCTGAGCTTGTCATCTCACTGTGGTGCATAACCATCCATTTCACTTCTTATGACTTCTTAGAGCTTTTTTAACTTCTTAACTCTCTGGCAGAGTGGTTTCTTTTATGCAAATCCCAAAGCTACTCATGTCACAGTGATAATGTTGATAATGGATGCAAATCTCTAAAAAGTAAATGGATAAGAAGTTAGTAATTCAGATCTGTTTTGAGGAAAAAAAATGTTGAAAATTTGGTAGGAAAAGATCATCTTCCTGAGATTTTTTTTCAGTATATCAATTTTAGATTAGCCTGTCAACACTGAGAAGATTATCATTGCATTTTTATGTGCCAATTTTTCTTTTCAAACGATATATTTTTGCTTTTGTAGACTTAGTATAAAATCTCAAAAATCTAGATCTCTGACATTGGTTACTTGCAAGGTATGTTTACTTTGATCATATCTCTAAAAAAAAAAAGGAAGGATTTTACAAAAGTAAATGAACAAACATCCTACCACCTCACAATAAATACGTGTAGAATCACTCATCCCTCCTCTAAGGAGCATGTCTCAATTCAATGTCTGCTGATTTCATGGCACTAATGATTTAAAGGTAATGGTTTCCCAGCATTTTGGTTTTTTGAAGTCAGTAGACACATGGGCCTTTTTTCACATATCTTTTATCAGTGGAGCATTCCACTTTCTTATATAAGCGTGCTTTTATAAGTAAAGAATTTCTTTACTTATAAAATTTCTGAAAAACAAATGCAGAAGAGTGGATTGCATAGTCTTAGAGCATGCAGATTAAAACAGGGAAGACAATAAAGAAGAGAAAGAGTCAAGATGTCTATATTACAAAATGACCAAGCAATTAAAGTGAAGAACAGCACCATGGAGCAAGAGACAGAAAATTACTTCATCAGGAAACTTCAAGTTAGAACAAACCCAGTAGTCTTTTTTTTAGAAAACACCTTTGTAACTATAAGATGTGACCTAAGATTTTTTTTCTGCATCACTATTTCTATTCTTAAATAAAATTTTTAGCAACTTTGGCTCTCTAACATTCTGCCTTTTCCAGCAGCACATATTCCACTGTGGCTTTATCATGCCACGTAAAAAAAAGGTATAAGAGATCAGAATTTCACATTGGTTCTTTGGTCTTATTTCAGTGTTTCTTTGCAACTGTCTTGGCCACAGACAAATCATGTATGCACCACCTACACTTTCTTTCTAGTAGCCTTCAGGAACTCATTTAATATATAATTCACTACTCTCCTGCAGATCATTTCTCTCCAGTTTGCTTTCTTATATATACATTTAAGGATGCATCAATACACTGACAAGATTGTTTTGGAATGGGCACGTCCAGTCATATGCTTGCAATAGTATTTTATTATATTATATTATTATTTTATTATATTATATTAGCATTTCTAGTGTCAGTGTCTAGTAGTTCTAGTGTCCCCACTGGCACCTAATATTAAAAAAGAATAGAAAAAGCAGAATGGGCAGTGGTTATGAGTTGGAGTGGCAGGGTGGCTGCAATGATAGGTGAGCTCTGAGCATACCAGTGGCAGGTTTTCTGGAGAGCATGGAAGAGCACCTGCTTCTATGCTTGTGTGTTTTATGTTGGATAAAGAAGGAAAAGTAGGAGAGATTAGACAGCAGACTGTCCAGAGGTCTCTGTTGTGATTTTTTTTTTTGTTCTTCACGATGTTCCCCAGTTTAGCAATTTGATGAAGCAGTTTCCAGGTTTGACTGCAGGTATACCTCCCCTAAATGGAATTTGATCTGAGTTAGTGACTCCTAAACTTTCACTAGAAAAGTTCTTTCACTACTTCTCAGTAAAGTACCTTCTTATGTTAAAAAAATCCCAGGTTTGAATTCAACAGTGCTGGGAATCCACATTTTTTTTATGAATGACAGCAAATTCGGGGATACTAGTAAAGTATTGCTATCTAAGAAGCAAAACCTGGGTTTTGGAAGGCTAAAAGAATCATCAGTGGTATGTCTATTCAAACCTTCTGAGAAATTCCTTTTTTTTCCGCAAAATAATTTATATGAGCTGTATCTTACCTTGACAATGATTTGCATTGTTCAATGAAATTGAGAAATAATGCGCAATAGTAATTCGTAATATAAGGGAAATTCTGAATATCTAATTATGATATGATTTATAGACAATTTTGAATAGTGAAAAAGAAAGATATGCCCTTTTTAGTTGGCGTATTAAAAATCATCAAACGCTTAGAAAAATCCTTTTCATATCTCCTGTACATCCTTGAAAGCTCCTTCTGTCTTCTTCCTTAAAAACACTCCCAAACAGGCATTTTAAACCTCCAAACTATTTAAGATTTTGTCCGATGTACTGTATGATGAAATAATGCAATTTGGCTTTGTCTAAGTAAAAAGTTAAATGAAATGGAGTCTAAGGGATCTTGCTACATATTCCTGTCTAGATGGAGGGAAACCCTTTCCTGGTTGTGATTTTAGTATTATTGCCCTTCCTTCAGTGATGATCTAACTGTGTTTGTAGACAGCTGTCAAAGATTCTGGTTTAAACTGTAGATAAACTATTCTTTTATTTTGTCTTAAACCACTGTTTTCAAGCCATATTTTGAGATGAAGTGGTTGAAACTATTTTGGAAGGATTACAAAAAGGACACAGCCTTTCACATCGACTAAAATGCTCTTTGTGCAGGTGAGAAGGGGTCAACTGGCAATCACTGCATTTTGGGAGAGGTTCGAGGGATTTCAGCGCTCCTCAGGTCAACTACTCATGCTTTTCTAAGATATTTGAGTGATAGCTTATGCAACACAGAGGTCCTCCTAAAGGAACACCCAGTGGAGTAAATGGGCATGATCAGATGGCTCCAGCTGCATAAAAGAAGAAACGCTTTTATTTTCAGTGAGCGGTCCCACTCTTTAAGAATATCAATGTCATATTTCATCGCTGGATCCTTAGGAAACTGAGCTATATATTTTCCACTAATTGTCTGTTTCTTCTTTTTAATTTACCCCTTTCCTCTCTGTTCTCTCTCTCTGCATTTCCATTTCCATAAATCATAATGATTTCTTCCAGAACTATTTTGTAAATCCCAGTTTTTTTAAAAACTATCCCGGAGAAAATTTTATTTGGTTTTATGGAAGTGAAACTATTTTGATGACATGGTCTCCTGGCATGCACAGGTAGATTCAGAGTAATGGGTTTGTTGCTTTGTATTATGGTCTCCCTGCAGGTTTTGAATGGTGACAACAGTCTTACATAAATTTCTAGCACTGAGACAAATTCTGTGCAATCTACTCCATGCAGCTTTACTTGAAAATATCCTATTGAATAAAGAGTGTCTAAATGTTTATTGCTGAAACACTCAAGGAACAAAAATTTACAATTTAGATCTAAAATTAGCATGAATTATATCACATTGGAGTCTTTTCTGCATCCTTTGGTTCATAAGTACATGCACTTGCCTTAATTTAAACCTTTGTTTTAAGAAAGTTTTAGGATCCCCCATGGACAGTTTGGCTCAGCAAGTCTGCACTGCCAGCTGTTCTTTTAGGGTCATCCTGATTGGCAGTTTGTTAGGTCTGCAATGATTAAATGATGAAGTCAAAGATACAGAGCTAAGGATGGAAGGGAAAGAATGTCATGTACTTAGAATACATTAAGGAATTTGCATGGGTGGCTGAAGATACCTCTAGATCACCAAAAGGAATTGTGACATGGTGGGCAATTAATGAAGAGACTGAAGTAACTCAGCAACTGATAAAAAATTTCTTCCAGTCCCTGTTGTAGAAGCCATTGGGGAAATTCCATTTCCGAAGACACTTTTTAAAATGGAAAAAACAGCATGGCCTTGACAGAGATGAAATTCTCACAGGAGAAAATTATGGAGCAACTCAGCAACTAGGACAGTGGAATATTAATTTGAGAACCCTGAAATAAGAGAAGTGTGAAGTAGCAGAGTTAATGAAAAGGATTTATCCTTACAATTGTGACTGTGCTTGAAATGGGGAAGTCACTTCTTTGCTTCCACCAGTTGAAATAGGACCAAGAGAAAATCCTGCAAATTGTACCTGGGCAAGTTGTAGTTTTGCTCAGGTGAATGCCCTGAAAAGCCTAATTAAAAAGAAATGTAAGTAAGTGAAACCTGATATAGTCATGCTAATCCAGCTCCTCTAAGGAAAAGTGTGACTCATTTATTATGCAGAATTGTTTGAACTGGTTAACAAAGTGGATAGAGAAAGGTGAATATAAACGTTTACTAGGGTCCTAGCAAAGGTAAACTCTTAAAAATGTTACAAAAAGTATTTGAAATATCCACAGGGACAAATGTGATTAATTAAATATCTATAAAAATTATTCAAAATTACTTATCATTGGGCAACTATACAAATAGCACTCTATGCTCCATGATCTCTTTTTAGGGGTTGTGGTGGCTATTCTCATGAGAGACGCGGTAGGATTCAGTACACTTTTCCATCTTCTTTGAGGTTGAAGCCCCATGGTAGTTAGTGAAGTGCTGAGTACCTCAGTAGGAACTATGTTACAATAATTGCAGGCTCCTCCTGGGGGAATACTTGTTGACATACACCCACTTTTTGACATATATCCACCTCAGCACACGGGGTATGCCTTGTCTCTGGGAGGCACTGAGGAACTGCAGGACAGCGTGGAAGGTCAGTGGTCTTGCAGACCTCCAAGACAATGGTGATTGAGGTGTGGTTATTGTTGCTGAACTGATGGTCACATCTACTGTAAAAGACTGCTCTGGACAACTTTGGAATTATGAAGTGCAATAAAGTGGCTCATGATGAGATCTAAAAGCAGCTATGTAGCTGCTGTTGCACACATAGGGTCATCTCCTGACATAAGGGTCTTTCTGGAAATTAATGACACCCTTTACTAGGTGTTCATGCAGTATACCTAGAGCAGTAGAAGTGTTTCAGAGCTAGATTTAACAGTGGTATTTTTCATCTAGCTCATCATTCTCAATAAACCACAAAGCAGCTAATGCATATGCGGTACGTGTCAAGGCCTATGATGTTGGATAGCTAAATGACTGTGCTAAGTTTGCATGGCATGGTTTTGGTAGCAGAGGGGCTAGGAGGTGCTTCTGTGAGAAGTTTCTAGAAGCTTCATCTAAGTCCTTTAAGAGCCGATGCCAGCTGGCTCCACGATGGACCCTCTGCTGTCTAAGGCTAAGCCAATCACCAACAGTACTAGCACCACCTCTACTCTCAGGTATGTGTAGTCAAATATCATGAGATTCCTTTGCCTTCAGTCTTTCCTTCCATTTTCTCTGTGATACCAAACAGGGCAGGACAAGATTTTTCCCAAGAGAAACATGGGGAGATTTGATGGAACTGATAAATGTCACCCAGTGCCTGCCCTGTATGAAAGGCCCTGTATACAGCAAGGTCTGTAACTTTGGCCAGTTTTTCCAACAGTAATCAGGTATTAGGGCATAGCCTTGACGGTTCTCTGCAGCAGGGATGAAAGAAAGGAAGCAGAATAATGGAGACAGGCATATAACCAGTATCCCCCTTTACTGCTTTTTGTTGCACAGTTTTTTGTTGCCTGTCACAGGAAAGAAATTGTCTTGTGAGAAGAGAAATCTACGACCAAATACAGAAACAGTGCAGATGAAGAACAGCTAATGACAAACTGAAAGATGAAAAAGAGGAAAGAAAGAACTGGATGGCCTTGAGATGTGCAGTAATGCAAATGGGATCAAATCTAATAGCACAAAAGTAAAAGATTGTGTACTGAGGAGGAAGGGAATTGCTGCTATAAGCAGGGAGGTGATCATCAGAAGTGACAGACTGAAAGATGTGGGTATTTGAATCAATCACAGAATGACTCTGAGCAACCGGCATGATGTGTGCTTTCACCTCTGTCTTCTAAGATTCAGATCGTCAAGGTCATGGCTTTGAAAAATGTGATGAATAATGCATTTGTCTGATAATACTCAATTTAGCGTTCTCACTGACTGTTCAGTTGTCTGTTCTGAGCTTGTCATCTCACTGTGGTGCATAACCATCCATTTCACTTCTTAGACATGGCTGCCATATTACCCAATATGGACCTGCTTTTCTCAGAGTTTTAATTTTGATGTATAAAATATTTATGCATTTGGATGATAAAAATGTTTATAAGTAATTTTTACCATGCATGACAGAGTATTTAAAATGGCTTATTGTGCCTGCCTGTACCATCTGCAGGTAAAGTCACTATACTTATCATGGGAAAGGAATTTCTTAAGCCCTTAGTTTGTTCTAATCAATGCATTTGCCAATGTCACATAAACTGTATATTGAACGTAAAAAAAAATAAAATATGTTTGTAAATGTATTAAATGTATTAACTTTTAACTGCAGCTAAGGAGTTAAACTTTTTTATTAATTGTGCCCTTCTTTAGGAAGTACAATGTTAATCAGCTCTGATCCAAAGGAAATCGTCCAATTCAGTCAGAATAAGCACAAAAAATGCTAGCAGCTCTTCCCTTAGATTTCAGTTATGTGAAAGCATCTTGTTAGCATCTTTGATTATAAGATAAGTGGCTTTTCGTATTTGGTGTTGTTGTTCTGAGAAGTTTACATTTCAAAGCTGATTTTACAACCCATGTTCTCATAGTAAGGATTCTGAGATTCCTGCTGAAAAGTGGAGTGTCCTGAGTTAATAAGACCTGCCAGATCCTGCAGAAAACCAATGTAGGAAATATTTAGAAACTATTAATATTTTCACAAAGAATTGACTGGAAGATAATTTTAAAAATCAAGAGATATGACTTCTGACTTTTATTTCCTATCTCTGAAATCAAAGTATTAATGCTTCTTTTGCATGCCTTCTCTGAGGAAGCAAGAGTGAAAGTTCTAATTAAGGAAAGCTTCTGTAAAACTGCCAATATGTCTAATGATATTAAGGGAGCAGAGATTTTAATTCTACTGGAGACACATTTACAAATCCCAGAGTGGTTATTTTATCAATAAATCTGTAAGCGAGAGATTCCGTCTGCAGTTGTACCACCTATGGTGTTCCTAAGAGCTGGTTTTTTATTGCCTCCAGTTCTACTAAAGGAAAAAATAAAATGAACATTTCAGGCAGTCAGACAAGTTAGAATAACACCATAAGAAAGTAGCTTAGGCTAACTTGAGTGACTGTGCCTGAGGGATGGAATCAATGTATAGAGTGTGATGAATAACTTCAGGTGGGGGAAAGTGTATACTATCCCCAGCTGGCACAGCAAGAGCCTGAAAAGGAAGTATGCCTACAGCCCAAGTTCTCTTAGTGTTTCCGCTTGCAAGCTGAAAAAAACAGATTGCTGGGACTAAACCTTTCTCAGCTTCACCAGTGTATACATTATGTCTAGGCAATGGGGTATAAAAATACAAGCAAACAAGAATTTTCCATTGATATTTCTAATACATTAGAACACAATGATATGCACTGTTATTAAAGTTACATTGATCTCTGTAAAGGTGGAAGAAAAGAAATATGTTTTTTGTTACTTGCAGACTGTGCTGATAGTGAGTGTGGTGTATAAACTATTTCATACAGAAGGTATATAGAAAGGTTGTTCCTAATAAATTTTGACCTGCATATAATGTAATTGTATCTAGTTCAGTTTTGACCACATCAGTTCTTTTCATATAATTTTCTTCCGATACAAGAAGGAAAAAATATTATTTGCATGGCTGAACATCTGCTGCAGTGTACAAATTTTGACATATTTTGGTGTGTAATATTTTATGGAAAAGAAAAAAATCCTCCTGGGTATTAAATATTTCATGCAGTAGCTGAAAACAAACATGTTGAAGCAAGTTGTACTTACTCTCAATTCAGAGCTAGTATCCATGGAGTTTATAAATTGATGAAAAGGATCAGCAGAGTTGGTTGTTTTCATTTAAAGTTTACTTTAAGAGTGCAAATAAGGTGTCTTTCAGAGAACTGATATGGAAGCAGCAGCATAACTTTAAACGGGGCTATGCCTGGGCTGGCAAGTATAGAATGGAGAAAAATCATGCAAGAAACTGTGCCTGGCTCCTTTAGCTTCTTCAGGGGAGCAGTTTGCATTCCTAGTTCCTAGGCAAAATTATTTCCTTTTGCCTGACCGCTTTCCAGTAGGTTAAATGGATCCAGTGATGTTAAGGGACTCTTAAAAGTCTCTACTATAAATGCTTCAGGAATACTTATATTACATAAGGTATCAAAGGCCTTTCCAAAGTCTTGAAGAGCTTAAAGTCATCCTAGTCCACCTTTCCTGCCAAGATACAATTTCAGATACTTGGATCTACTGCTACATGCAGAAGCTATGTGTAGATGACACCTAGCTTCATATTTCCAGAAGTAAGACAAGCTCTTCTGTCATGCAGATAGAAACATAGAATAATTAAGGTTGGAAAAAACCTCTAAGATCATCAGATCCAACCATCAGCCCAACACCACTATGCCTACTAAAAACCATGTCACGAAGTGCCATGTCTATACATTTTTTGAACACCTCAAGGGAAGAAGACTCCACCATTTCCCTGGGCAGCTTGTTCCAATACTTGACCACTTTTTCGGTAAAAGAATTTTTCCTAATATCCAATCTAAACCTCCCCTAGCTCAACTTGAGGCTGTATCCTCTCATCCTATTACTTGTTACTTGGGAGAAGAAACCAGCACACACCTTGCTACAATCTCCTTTCAGGTAATTGTAGAGAGCAATAAAGTGTCCCCTCAGCCTCCTCTACTCCAGACTAAATAGCACCAGTTCCCTCAGCTGCTCTTCATAAGACTTGTGCTCCAGACCATTCACCAGCTTTGTTGCCTTCCTCTGAACATGCTCCAGCAGCATTTGTCATCTGCAAATTTACTGAGGGAGCACTCGATACCCTCATCCAGATCATTGATAAAGATATTAAACAAGACTGGCCCCAACACTGAGCCCTGGGGGAACACCACTTTTGACTGACCGTCAACTGGATTTACTATCTCCATTCACCACAACTCTCTGGGCTCAGCCATCCAGCTAATTTTAATACAGCAAAGACCTGTCTAAGCCATGAGGTAGATAGCATCCACAGCCTTTCCCTCATCCACTATGTAGGTCATTTGGTCATAGAAGGAGGTGAGACTGGTCAAGCAGAATCTGCCCTTCCTGAAGCCGTGCTGGATAGGCCTGATCCCCTGGTTGACCTGCACTTGCCTGGTGAACTGCTCCATAATCTTTCCTGGTATCAAGGTCAGGCTGAAAGGCCTGTAGTTCCCCGGATGCTCTTTCCAGCCCTTCTTGTAGATGGTTGTCACATTGGCAAACCTCCTATTTTCTGGAACTTCGCCTGTTAACCAAAACTGCTGAGAAATGCTGGAGAGTGTCTTGGCAAGCTCCTCCGCCAGCTCTCTTGGTACTCTCAGGTGAATCCCATCTAACCCAACAGACCTGTGAGTGTCCAGGTGGCATAGCAAGTCGTTGACTAATTCCACCTGGATTATGAAAGGGGTTATCCTGCTTTCCATCCCTGAATTCCAGCTCAGGGGGATAACTGGTCTGACTATTAAATACTGAAGCAAGAAGCCATTTCCTTGGTAGCAGTGTTCCCCTCCTTAAGCAGTAAAGGGTGGAGATTCTCCTTGGTTGTCTTTTTGTGCTAATGTATTTGTAAAAACATTTTTTTGTTATCTTGTGACAATAGCCAGATTGAGTTTGAGCTGGGCTTTTGCCTTTCTAATTTTCTCTCTGCATGACCTAATGAGATCCCTCTACTCTTCTTGATTTGCCTGCTGAGTAGTAAACTCTCTTTTTTTTTTTTCCTGAGTTCCAGATAAAGCTCCCTGTTCAGCCAGGTCTGTCTTCTTTCCTGCCTGTTTGTCTTACAGCATATGGGGACAGCCTGTTCCTGTGCCTTTAAGACTTCCTTCTTGAAGAATGTCCAGCTTTCCTGGACCTCTTTGCCCTTCAGGACTGTGTCCCAAGGGACAATCTCAACTAGCATCCTGAACAGGCCAAAGCTTGTCCTCCTGAAGTTCATGGGAGTGGTTTTGATGACCCCAATCCTTACTTTGCCAAAACCAAAGAACTTTGCTATTTCATGGTCGCTAAACCCAAGACAGCCTTTGACCACCACATCTCACACCAGTCCTTCTCTGTTTGTAAACAGCAAGTCAAGTGAGGCACCTTCCCTGGTAGGCTTGCTTACCAGGTGTGTCAGGAAGTATATCATCCAGGGGTACTTAAAGAGCTGGCTGATGTCATAGTGTTACCTCTCTCAATGATTTTTCAATGCTCTTGGGAATCTGGAGAGGTACCAGCTGACTGGAAGCTAGGGAATGTTGTCCCAGTCTTCAAGAAGGGCAGCAGGAATGATCCCATTAACGACAGGCCTGTCAGTCTAACTTCAGTGCCTGGTAAGATTATGGAGAAGATGATTCTGGGAGTTACCGAAAAACATTTGAAAGACAACACAGTCACTGGTCCCAACCAGCACAGGTTTATAAAGGGAAGATCCTGCCTTACAAAATCAATATCCTTCTATGACAGGGTCACCCACCAAGCTGACCAGGGAAAACCAGTTGATGTAATTTTTCTGGAATTCAGCAAGGCCTTTGATACTATCTCTCACTTTGTCATAAACAAAATATCCAGAATATAGCTGAATAAACACATAATACAGTGGGTGCACAATTGGCTTATGGGTTGGGCTCAAAGAGTCATAGTGAATGAGGTTACATCAGGCTGGTGTCCAGTCACTAGCGGGGTCCCACAGGTATCCATCCTGGTGCTAGTGCTCTTCAATATCTTCATAAATGACCTGGATGAAGGACTTGAAGGTTTATTGATGAAGTTTGCTGATGACATGAAACTGGGAGGAGCTGTCAACCCTCTTGGAGGCAAAGAGGCCTTGTAGAGGGATCCTGACAGATTGGAGAGCTGGACAGTCACTGTGTGAAAATTAACAAGGAAAAGTGCCAGATTCTGCACCTGAGACACAGCAACCCTGGATAAAAGTACAGACTGGGGTGTGAGAGGCTGGACAGCAGCCCTGCGGAGAGGGACCTGGGTTTTCTATTTGACGGCAAGCTGAACATGTGCCAACAGTGTGCCCTGGCAGCCAAGAGGCCCAACTGTGTCCTTGGGTGTATCAAGCACAGCATTGCTAGCCAGTTGAGGGAAGTGATTTTCCTGGTTTACTCTGCAGTAGTGCGGCCCAACCTTGAGTCCAGGTGCAGTTTTGGACATCACAGCATAAAAAGGACATAAAACTATTGGAGAGTGTCCAGAGGAAGGCCACAAAACTGGTGAAAGGTGTAGAGGGGAAGTCGTGTGAGGAGTGGCTGAAATCACTTGGTCTGTTTAATCTGCAGGAGACTGAGAGGGGATCGCATAGTTGTTTACTGCCTTCTCACAAGGCAAGGAGGTGAAACAGGTGCTGATCTCCTCTCTCTTGTGACCTATGATAGGACTAGAGGTAATGGAAAGAAGATGTGCTGGGGAGGCTTAGACTGGATATTAGGAAGACATCCTTCACTCCAGAGGTGGTGGAGCACTGGAACAGGTTCCCCAGAGAAGCAGTCACAGCACCGAGTCTGCCAGTATTCAAGAAGCATTTAGACAATGCTTCAGTCAAGTGGTGTGAATGTTGGGACTGGCCCGAGTTAGGGATAGGAGTTGGACTTGGTGATCCTTTTGGGTTCCTTCCAACTCAGGTAACTGTATGATTCTATGAGAGATGGATCCAATCAGCCCCCACTAGATCAAGTTTCTCAAAGCGAGTCCCATGGTATATGTAACCAAACCTCTGATTGTGGCATTAGTCCTGTAGCCATTTGTTGATTTTCCAGACTCAAGTGGCCTTTTAAAACACCATCTCTTTGACCAGGAGGATTGATTAAAAAATTACCTGTGTTCCAGAGTCCCTTACCAAAGTTCCAAGGGCTCTGTAAATCCTCTTCATATGCCTCAGACTGCTGCTGGCTATACCACTGGTGCCCACGTGAAGCAACAGCAGTGAACAGTAGCCAGCGGGCTGTACCAGGTTTGGTAGCCTCTTAGTGATGTCCCTGATATGAGCCCCTGTTAGAGAGTATAACTCTGAAGAGTGGCAAATGGGTGGCTTGTACCCCTCAGAAGAGAGTCTCCCACTAGTATCACCCATTGTCTTTTCTTTGTTGCGCTGTTTTTTCATCCAGGGAGCAGATGAGGCTGCCTAACTTGGCTACAACATCTCTCTGGATGTGACAGGTGTTTCCTCTTCCATCTGCAGAAAAACGAAGTGGCGCTGCAAAAGCACCATGCTTCTGCATTGCTGTCCTCCTCCCTTCTGTGTGTGCCAATGGGGGAGTTTTTGGCTGCCAATGAGCTGTGGGTCCACAGTAGACTGTGCCTGGAACCAGCTATCCAACTCCTTCTCAGTCTCCCTGATGCTGTGCAGCCTTCTCACTGCCTTCTTCAGCTCAGCCACCTGTTGCAGGAGCTCCTTCCCCTGGGCATGCTTTCTGCAGGCAGCTCTGCTGCCTGTCCCTGTCCCTAGGAGAAAGATCTAAGCACTTCCTGCAGTCTGAAGTCTGCACTGCAGTCTCTCCCTTCAGCACTTCCACCTTATGGAGGCCTTTGCCCTCAGATGACTGTCCACCATTCTGCCTTGAGGGTTAGGTAGGATGAATGCCCTTGACCTGGACAGGTGGTCACAGAATGTGCCCTGATGTTGGGTCTGAGAACCTCTGGACTCCCACTCAGCCAGTGGGATGCCTTCTTCGAAGAGGCTCCCTCCCTTCATACCCTGCCTGTGCAAACTGCCTCACAAACTGCCATGCCACACCCTGCTTGCCCATCCTGTTTCTGGTGCTCCTGGACGCTAGGGTTCCCTGGAGCTGCTTTTGTATGTGAGGAGGTTTGGCCACTGTCACTCCTGTCCCCACTCACACTGAGTCAGAGCTGCTTCTTGCTTGTCAGGAGCCCATCCTTTCCCACTGTATTGTGGGGGCTGGAGAACCCTCTTTCTCCGAGCACTTTTTGCTGCTGCAGTGGTGCCGCTTTAAGGAAAGTCCCCCAGTGCAATTCCTCTTCTCCAGAGCCTCAGTGTCTTTGACTCTGTTGTCAGCTCTTGTGTTCTAGACCTATGCCTTATAGTGTGTTCCTTGAATTGTGATGGCTGGTTTCATAAATCAATAGGGACTGTGTAGTCCACTGACTTCCTAGTATCATTTCCCCTGAGAACACATGTCAGAAGGAGCCATGAGGTCTAAATCGAGTCAGGGAAAACAATAAAAGAAATAGTTAGAGGCCTTAAAAATATCTTCAGGAGGGAAGAGTATACTTAGGCTAATGTTTCTCTGATAGAAGACAGATAACATGATTTTTGAAGATGGAATATCCAGGAGAAACAGGAATTGTTAAGTGTGACATAAAGGCATAGAGAAATGAATAAAAGCAACTGGAAAAGATCAGGGAAAACTTAAATTTATTCTGATTTTTTAAATAATCCCTTGATGTTGTGCCAATTCAGAGCTTTTTGCAGAATCACAGCGACTGAAGCATGGTATGATATGAGTGGTGTCAGAAATACAATTGTTTGGAGTTTTTGGCCTGCAGTCTGAAGAGTCCCCTCACATACAGTAAGTTGAATATTGTCACAAACAATCTGTGCACTAATGCTACATCTAGATCGTATCTTTAAATCATTAGATATTCACTACTTTAAAGAAGAGATATTTTAAATCAGAATTTTGGTGGCATTTTCTCATTATTAGATGCCTTAGCATTATAAAAATGAAATATATTTAGTACTTAAAGTAAAAATAATCCAAGAGTGCTATGGCTGACACAATAATAGAAGTCTGAAATAGTACACCATTCTCTAGTGACTTTCATTACGGGATTCTTGAGTACTTTGGTGCATAAACATACTACTGAGAAAACAGAGAAGTTATTCTGGGCCAACAGTACTGCTAACAGTTTTTCAGAGGGAAAGTCATTAATAACTTCTTTAATTGAAATTGCAGGAAATATTAGAGAGGAAGAATATAATTAGCCAACTTGGAATTTACCCAATGGGCTTAGCATTAATATAACCTCACGGTTCTGAAATGTGCCAATGTCTATAACCCCACTCCAAGTGTCATTTCTTATGGAAAGTCAAAATTCACAGTATCCTCTGACCTCTAGGAAAGTGTTGGGAGACTGTAAATTCAGGACAGGCCAGAAACTAGGTGCTGTGGTAAGACAGTTCCTAAGTCATGCTTAATAATGTCTAAAACACAAAAAGCATTAGATTAAGTGAAAAGAATGCCAAATACATTCTCTTTGTAATTCGTTTTAGTATCTGTCAATGTCAGTAACTATCTCTTTGGAATTCCACTCAAATTAGAAAAAATTCTTTTTACTTTTCTAGAGGTCTTAATGCATGCCAAGACATTAAATAAAAGTAACGATTGTGGTAAATTCTTTCTTTATTATCTTTGTCTAATTTAGAGCCTTCTGTTGCTGTATCTGGAATAATATTTTTGACACTGTGGTTGTCTCAGAAATGCTGTGTTGCATGTCATCTCTTGGCATTAGACCCTGCATTGTTTTTCTGCCAGTTGTACTTTTAATATAACAATCTGAGTTCGAATTTTTTTTCTCTCAGAACACCCAAATGTGAAGTGTTTGGCTAACTGTGAAAGGCACACTTTTCCCAAACTGATGAGAAAGATGTTTTCACTGGTTGTCATATTTTGCCTTTTTTGATCCCTCTCAGTAATGTTGTGATATCCATCTGTTTGGATGTTGGAGAAGCTTTTTTCCAATGACTACAGCACATTGCATGTATACCATCAAAATGAGGATAAAAAGAAGAACTCCAAATCCTCATACCAGATTATAAACTAAGAAAACAAGCAAAGAACTGTTCATGAATGAGGCAAATCTGTGCTTCTTGTGAGAGAAAGATGGCACTGGGGGCTGAGAAATCCTCCATACCAGCGCAGGCCCTCAGTGCAAAGGAATGTAAAAACCAGGAGCTAGAAGCTCCTAAATGCCTGGGATATGTCTTTTTCTTGCTTAGCAAAGGTGGAAGTGGGGAAAGATCACAATGCATTTCAATAAACAGCTCAGCTCCTCTTGCCTGGCAGCACTAGAAGGTAATCCTGAAGAGATGTAGCTTGAGCACTGCTCTGTGGCTGAATGAGGGAAACAACATTCAAATGTGGTCAACTCCTGCTGCTTAGGTGGGCCTCCAGCCAAATCTTCCAACTTAATCCACATGAGGAATGGAGCTACAGGTGAGCATTCAGGTTGACCCAGCTGAAATGTGGAGGCAGATGATGGCTGCTCACAGGACATCCTTGCTTGTTGTGCTTGATCCTACCAGAGGTTTTCTCTAACTTGTTTGATAAAATAGAGCACAGTGAAGCACCTCTCCCAAAACATATATAGGTCTCCAATGGCATCACCCTTGTTAGTACCAACGTCTAGCAGAGCATGTGATTCCTTCATTTTCCTGATTCCTGCAAAGCAGCAGATGAGCTACCATCTCCTAGACCAACAAAAAGAGTAATGTTCTTACTACAGAGCTTTTTCAGTTTTGGCAGAAAAGGTTGTGACTGAATCTTTTCTTTCTCACTTGAGATCAATTCCCATTAGCATCTGAGGATGGGAAGTGATGAGAACAGATGCATTTGTGCAGTTCAGTCCCATTCTCATCTGGAAGCAAATGCTGAGCTGGGAGACATTTTTTCCCAGTGTTCTATCATTTCTTCTTGAAGGCTACTGAGGTGATTAATAGTTAAAAACAGCATAGACAAGCTCAGTTGTCACTTGCTATTCCACACGGATTTTCTGTTAGATGGGCTGCATGACCATAGAGCCAGGAGCTGGGGAGATAGGGTTAGTGTTAGGGATTAGGATTTAGGGTTAGGGCTAGGATTAGGGTAAGGGTTAGTGGGTAGGGTTATGGTTAGGGTTAGGGTTAGAGTTTAGGATTAGAGTTCATATAAACGTTAGGTTTTGTGGTAAAGGTTAGTTGTTAGGGTTACAGCTAAGATTAGGGGTTAGGGTTATTGTTAAGGTTAGGTCTAGGGTTAGGTTTTGGGTTAGGTTTAGGGTTTGGCATAGGTTTAGGGTTTGGGTTATGTTGAGGGTTAGGGCTTAGGGTTAGTGATTAGTACTTTGGGATCAGGGTTAGTGTTAGGTTTAGGCTTTAGTTTTAGTGTTAGGCTTTACTGTTAGGTTTAGGGTTAAGGTTAGGATTAAGGTTTAGGTTAAGGTTAGGTTTAGTTTTAGGTTGATCGTTAGGGTTAGGCTTAGGTGTTAAGGTTAGCATTATTTTTAGGTGTTTTCGTTAGAGATTAGGGTTAGGGTAAGGTTTAGGATTTGAGTCAGGATTCGGGATGGGGTTAAGGTTGGGTTTGCATTAGGGTAGGAGTTAGTGTAAGTGTTAGGGTTAGGATTTGGGCTAGGGTTAGGGTTAACATTACGGATTAGAGTTAATGTTTGGGTTTAGTTTAAGTTTAGGTTTAGTTAGGTGTTAGGGTTAAACTTAGTGTTTGGGTTAAGGTTATCTTTAGGGTTTAGGATTAGGGCTAAGTTTAAGGTGGGGTTTAGCTTTATGGTTTGGTTTACGTTAATTGTTAGTGTTAGGGTTTGGATTTGGCGTTACGTCTAGTGTTATAGTTAGGGATAGTTCAGGGTTTACGATTAGGTTCAGGGGTTAGGTTTCAGGGTTTAGGTTTAGGGTTATGTTTACAGTTAGTGTTTGAGTTAGGGTTAGGGCTAGTGTTGCGTTAGAGTAAGTTTTGGGGTAGGATCAGCCCTAAACCCTAACTTATACAGTGCTTATACTAAGTGAAGCACTTTTCAGCTTCTCATGCCCTGCCAGTGAGAAGACTGGAGGTACTCAAGGTGGGAAAGGGCACTGTTGGAACAGCTAACCCAAACTGGCCAAAGGGATATTCCATATTATATGACATCATGCTACATTATATAAACTGGGTGAATTCCCCTTTCCCCATTCCCTTGGAGGGGGCGTAGGGGATGGGGTGGGGGAGGGAAAGGGAATGTTGAGCCTAATGGCTCAGTTTTAGCTGCTGAAATTGGCTGGGCTGGGGCTAAACTGTGACAGTCCTTAAACTGGCTATCAGCCAATCTATGAAATAAATAAGTGGATTTTTAACCATGCACTATGTACACACACTCACATATGAAGACAGATAGTACTATTCATTTTTAACAGGAGGTATCTGTTCCTTTCTTTGTGGATGTATTAATGACTCAAACAAATTGTGTAAAATTGTGAATTACTAAAGCCTTGTGACAGCAGAAAAACCTTACTACGTATTACTGGAGCTTCCACTGGCTATGACTTTGGTGCCAGCCACAAGTACAGGGCATTTTCTCTTTTTCTTCTCATTCAAGAACTGAAATTAATCAAAGAACTCCTGTCTGAGACATGAACCTATTGCCTAATAAAAAAGGAGGATGATTTACACAACACTACATCCTTATAGAAAGTCTTATTTCGGGCAACTGCACTGGGAGGCAGAATCAGAAGAGTACAATCCTGTTCTTGGCTGCTGGGTAAGGCTGGGTTATTGATTCACTCCTCATATTCCTAATAAAACACTCTAGTACTATTCACATACTGAAGTATCTAACGCAGTAACTTTTGACCCTGTTCCCCCACCCATCCCCAAGATGAAAACTCATTGTATACTATTGCAGGTACTTCATTCTGAAGGAACTGAGAAAAGCCTGAACCATCCAGGTTTGATTCTTATTGTTTATTGCACAGATGTGTTTTACCTTTTATTGGCAAAATAAATAAATAAGGCCACATATTGTAAAATATTTGTAAAAAATACTCCATGCATGGGAGAACTGTGTGTGCAAGTTGGTTGCTTTGATGAGGATTGCACTTTGCCTCTGTTAGAATGGGAGTTTTGTCTGTGTCAGATTCGGAAGTCAATATAGTAATAATGTTTTGTACTTGCACAAAAGAGTATCTTTCATTATGTGGTCTTCAGAGTTTGAGAAACCTCGTCCAATAAAACCTCCCATCAACCTTGTGAGGTAAGTAAGTAGCAATATTAAATGCATTTTTTAATACTACTTGGAACTCCATGTTTTTCTTCCTGCAATTTGGGATTTTTCTCTTCATCCCACACTGGACAGAGAAGTCAATGTTTTAAAATTGTCCACAAGGAAGATTAAATGAAAAAGTTGTTCTGGAAATGTTGAGAAGACCTTCCTGACACATTTAATTGACTGCTTTTACTTTTGTCTCTCTTTACACAGTACAATTAGTTAAAATACAAACAAGCAAAGCAAGCAAATTAAAACAGTTCACATTTTTTTTAAATATAGCATTCTTATGAGGTTGAAAAAAATATATTGCCATTATAAAAATTATTGCCATTATTTCCTCCTAAATCTACAGACTGAGACAGTTCTGATAAAATATTTCAATTAAAAATTGCCACATACCTATAAATATATAGATATAATCTATACCTATATCTATATAGCCCATATATATATATATATGGAAAAAGTATATATTTGGCATCCACTTTTCAAGAAGATGACTTTGTGTTAAGGGATACCATCTGTCTGCAGCAGGGTAGTTTTAATACCATGGAACTCACCGGCAAATCTACACTGACTTTATCGGGTTTAGATTATGTCATTTGGGGAAAACAGGCTAATATCTCAATCCTTACTGAGCATATTTGCCATACTCTTCGCCCATCCCTCTTCAAACAATCTTCTGCACCATACAGGGCATTCAAAATAGTAGCAGTTAAAGGACAAAAACATATAGTTCAACCTGGTGACATTTTACCTTGCTATGTGGATTTTACCATAGGTTAAAACCTGAAAGCTAATGAAGGTAATTAATATCATTCAGATCTTCTTGAGGGCAAAACCTTATTTTGAAGGATATTTGCTTTGTCTGTTGATTCCATTTATTTTAGCAATCCTGTGTTTTTCTTTACGTCCCAGTATTTCACCACTATTTGATTAATAGCCAGCCATTGCCATGTCATTAGAACTCCGCTTGTTTGTTCACTTGACAAGTGTGATCCATAGATAGCTAAGTGTACAGTATGAGAAAAGAAAATAGTTATTATATGTTCCCTGGGAAATGTTGTATGTTTTTTTTTGAGGACAGCACTTAAAAAACAGGACTTGCTAGGTTACTGTAGAAAAGTAATCAAACATTTTAATATTTTATAACTTTTGGACACATTTATCATATCAATTGGATTATTATTGCTGGTGCTTTAGTGATTTTTCCATCTGTCATTCACCTAATTCAAAACAGTGGCCACTTAAATTCCTTTACTCAAGATGAGATCCAGATTATTTTACGTGTTGACATTGTGGGCTTATTTCTTCATTCTATGTATCATTCAACCCTGAGAATATTATCTCTGCAGCTGCAGAAATGAGTAGGAATGCCAACAGTAATTAAATGTCATTTTATCACTTTTGAGCTAAGATGTGATTTGTTTTTAAAAGATTGCATTTTATACACATATTTCAGCAAATGATGTCTTTGTTTCCTGATCGAACTTCCACTGAATTCAATGATACATTTTCAGAGACTTTATACAAAGCTGGATTAGGTTCAATATGATTGATAGAAAGCCATTCATGAAATACAATATATTTAACAATTAGATTGGCAATCATATTACCTCAGTAGATCTTAGATCATGGTATGATTTGGGTTGAAAGGGACTTTAAAGGTCATCTAGTTCAACCCTTCTGCAATGTCCAGGGACATCTTCAACCAGATCAGGTTGCTCAGAACCCTGTCCAACATAATCTTGAATGTTTCCAGGAATGTGGTTTCTACCATCTCTCTGGGCAACCTATTCCAGTGTTTCACCACCCTCATTGTAAAAAAAATAATTCTTCCTTATATCTAGCCTGAATTTACCCTCCTTTGTTTAAAACCATTACCCCTCATCCTATTGTGACAAGCCCAGCTAAAACCTTTTTTCCCCATATTCTTATAGTCCCACTTTTTTTAAGGAAATAATACATATCTAAATAGATGAAATTACTAATTTTTTTATTCTAATACTCTGTTCCTGGCAATGAGCATTTGATCCAGAAAGAGACATATTCAGGAGTCTGCCTGTTCAGCAAGATTATAGCAATTTACTTCCTGATTCTTACAAGTCTTGAATATGTAATCCATGGAGAAGAGACGTTAAACTTTCCCACCATAATTTTGTTGTAGTTTCAGGTTTTTCAGAGAATTTTTCTCCCCTTGCCAACATGGGGACTACTGGGGGCAGGGCCTGGCTGGTCCAGTGAGGACCAGCCAGACCGCTCGGGCCATGATGAGCTGGTTTGAGCTAGCTTTCCCAGGCTCTGCAACCACTCAGTCTGCCTCTCTCCCAAAACTTTCTCCCTTTCAAAGGAGAAAAACTATGGAAGAAGCCAAAATCACACACTATATATATTTCTATATTTTTCTAAATACAAAGAACTACACTGCAAGGATACGCAAACAAGGGGAAAGGGGAAGGAAAAGGAGAAAAAGGACAAAAAGGATCTATATAACACCCGGCATACAACTATAACACCCAGTAACTAACAAAGTAAAGAACTAATGAAGTCTCACCATTTCCCTTGAGAAAAGCAGAACAGCTAAATCTGACCCAGGACTCTACCTCCACGCATGGGCATACAACAGCAGCTACCGCAGGCCTCAGATCCAGACAGGACCAGCAGCAAGGAGCCTCCTGCTTACCAGCTTGCTGGAAGAAGAAGAGAGCGAACCCCTTTATCTACACCTTATTTATATGTTGTGTTATGTTAAAAGATGATATGGAATACTTCCGTGGATCCTGACCTCCGTTGTTAAGGAAGACCTGTAAAGGCCATTTTTTTAAGGAAGATCTGAAAAATTCAAAAGTCAATCCACTACACATGAGTTCTGAGGGGGCAGTGCCATTGGTGACACTCTGGGAAGAGGGGGTTCCTTCTGGGGCAAGCACTTCTTCTCGCTGCGGCGGAAAAGAGACCCCCCCCCCGCCGTTTGCGTGGGTAGCTGAAGAAAGCTCCCTTCGAATCGTTACCCCGCTGCACGTGAACTGTGCCGTTTTACTTCAAAGAGAGAGAGAGAGAGGGAGAGGAGGAGTGCAGTCAGCGCTAGCTGGGTATTTCAGCGGACCTTCTGGATGTCTCCTCCCCACCTTCCCCCCCCCCCCCCCCCCCCGCGCTTCTCAGATAGGAAGACGAGGAATGTCTCCGCGTTGCTCAGGAGAAGGATTTCTACCCCTCGGCTGGGCTTGGCTCATCACTGGAGACTGGTATCCGCGCTGTCCAGGTCTTTCTCATCTGGTGTCATCTCCTGTAAAACTCAACTCAAGATACTGAATTAGTTTTTCTCTAAGGATAGATTTCCTTGAGGCACACACTAGAACTCTCCATCCTTTCTCTTGACCCACCAGGTATTTCCAGGTCCTTGAGCGAAAACAATCCCACAAATGGGTTTGTCTTTGCTTGAGGGAGGAATAATCCAAACGGCCTTACCTAACATACCCCTCAGATGGATCACTGGAACTTCGTCTCCATCTACAGTGTGGAGGGATTCTGCTTGGGCAGGAGACCCAGCTCAGTTGACAGAGCCCCTGGTGTTAACTAGCCAGGTGGCCTTGCCTAAGTGTTTATCCCAGTTTTTAAAAGTTCCTCCCCCTAGTGCCTTTAGAGTTGTCTTTAACAGTCCATTACACCTTTCGACATTTCCAGCAGCAGGTGCATGATATGGAATGTGATATACCCATACTCAGCACTGGTAATTGGGGTGTGCCAGAAAGAGCTGTGCTTCGGTACCAATTACCTCTGAAGCTGCTCGTATGCCTTCATGTGCTGCTAAGATTTCTTTTTCCATAGGGGTGTAATTGGCCTCAGAACCTCTGTAGCTTCGGCTCCAGAAACCCAGTGGTCACTCTCGTGTCTCGTCAGGCACATTTTGCCAGAGGCTCCAGGAGGGACCTTTATCTCCAGCTGCAGAGTAGAGTACATTCTTTACATCTGGTCCCGTCCTGACTGGTCCAAGAGCCACGGCATGTGCAATTTCTTGCTTGATCTGCCTGAAAGCTTGTTGTTGTTCAGGACCCCATTGGAAATCATTCTTTTCACGGGTCACAAAGTAAAGAGAGCTCTCACTCTGGCTGTACTCTGGGATGTGCATCCTCCAGAAGCCTATGGTTCCCAGAAAAGCTTGGGTCTCTTTCTTATTTGTCGGTGGAGCCATTGCCACGGTCTTATCGATGACGTCAGTTGGAACCTGGCGCCTTCGATCTTGCTACTTCACACCTAGGAATTGCATCTCTCTGGCAGGTCCCTTGACTTTCCTCTTCTTTATGGCAAAACCGGCCTTGAAGAGAATCTGGATAATCTTCTGTCCTTTGTCGAAGACCTCTTCTGCTGTGTCCCCCCATACAATGATGTCATCGATACACTGGATATGTTCTGGGGCCTTTCCCTTCTCTAATGTAGCCTGAATCAGTCCACAACAGATGGTTGGACTGTGCTTCCACCCCTGGGGGAGTCGATTCCAGGTGTATTGAACGCCTCTCCAGGTGAAAGCAAACTGTGGCCTACACTCTGCCGCTAAGGAAATGGAGAAAAACACATTGGCAATGTCAATGGTGGCGTCACCACTTCACTGTCTTGGACTCCATCTCGTACTGGAGCTCCAACATGTCTGGTACTGCAGCACTCAATGTTGGTGTGACTTCATTTAAGCCACGATAGTCCACAGTCAGTGTCCATTCTCTGTCAGACTTGCGTACAGGCCAGATAGGGCTATTGAAGGGTGAATGGGTTCTGCTGACCACCCCTTGGCGTTCCAGCTTCCGAATCATCTTATGGATGGAGATCACAGCATCTTGATTCGTCCGATATTGTTGCCGGTATATGGTTGTTGTGGCTGTTGGCACTTTTTGATCTTTAACTTGCAGTAATCCCACTAGAGCAGGGTCTTCTGAGAGGCCAGAAGGGCAGACAGTAGCTTGGACTCCTCTTCAATCACTGTGGCTACACCAAAAACCCACCGGTACCCCTTCGGGTCCTTGAAGTATCCTCTTCTTAGGTAATCCATACCCAGAATGCAAGGGGTTTCTGGCCCCGTCACAATGGAATGCTTTTCCCATTGGTCTCCTGTAAAGCTTATGTCGGCCTCTACTACTGACAACTTCTGAGACCCTCCTGTCACTCCAGAAATAGAAACAGTCTCTGTACTCTTATGCTCTGATGGCATTAAAGTACACTGGGCACCAGTATCTATCAAAGCTCGGTATCTCTGAGGATCCGATGTGCCAGGCCATTGAACCCACACAGCCCAGTAAACCCGATTGTCTTCTTGGTCCCTCTCCTTCTCCTGGCAGAAGGCAGGGCCCCTCTATTGGTCTTGATCAGGACAATCATTGTCGTACTTTGACTTTGGTTTCTTGGAGGCTTTTTTGTCATCAGGGAGGTGGATCTCCATCTTCTTGCCTTTCGGCAATTGCGGGTTCTTGTCTAGAAATTCTGCGTCTATCACGTAGACAACTTCCTTGTCAGTGCCCTTCTGTCTCAGGTCCTTCACTCTAGCTTCAAGCTTGTAAGTGGGTTCGCCACCCAACTTTTTCATGTTTTCTCCCTTGCTGCATAGGTATGCCCATATTGGCTACATGACTGATGCTTAGGGTTTTTCTTCCCTCTGCGTGGGGATGATGAAGATCGTGAACGAAACTGAGGTCTAGGTTGAGGTCATCTTGGTCTATCCCGCCATGATCGTTCCATTGGCCCTTCTCTATAATCTCTATAATGTCTGTCATCTCTGTCTCTAGGATAGTCCTCATATCTGGAGTATTCATAATCTCTCTCTCTTCTTTCTCTATCGTAGGTAGGTCAGTATAGGGAATCGGAGGAGTCTTCCAGACTTTCCTCTATGTGCCTTATTCAACAACACATGGCTTCCACACTTGGTTCACCTGTGCTTGATATACGGATATCAAGCAGTAGGTGTATGGTTTAGGGGCACCTTTAATTACCTTTTTCCACATGGGCTGTGTGCAGGGGACACGTTCTGGAGCTAGGATGTCATAATAGTCTGGATCAGAAGAGATGATCTCCGACATGGCTAATTCCCATCAGTATTGGATGCCTTCTTCTGCAGTATTCCACCTTCTTGGAGACCTCGACAGATATTCCTTAAATGGGTATCTCACCCTCACAGCGTGGAGGATTCAGATCCAAAGACTGGATGCCATTCTCTCCCTTACCATTTCTTGTTCTATTATAGGATCTTGGGCAAGAGATCCCAATTGTTGTGCTTCATGACCTTCAATCATGTGACTAATAGCTCCATTGTCCCAGCATCGCACCAGTCAAGTGAGGATTTGTTCACCAGGCAAACGACTGTAATCTCTTTGTAAATCTCAAAGATCTCTTGCAGTCAGTGATTGTGTAATTTCACTTTCTCGCATTATTTCTTGTCCATCTCTCCCGCGTAGAATTTTGTCCACTTCTCTTTGTACTCTTCCGCTCTTACGTGGAACCGTTCTCATGTCCTCTCTGTGGAGAGCAAGCGTGCTGTGGAGATGGACTTCTACGTCATTCACGTCATAGAGATGTACTTCTACATCGTTCACCATACCCAGCAGGTAGAGGTAGCGAGTATTCTTTTGGGTGCTGAGATGAAGGCCTCAACCAATCATCAGGTAACAATAATTGTCTCTCAGATTGAGGGGAATGCTTTTGCCCCTTCTTTGCAACCATTTCTGAACTACTAAATGTGTAGTCAGGATATAAATCATCTAGTGACAGTACACCATGGGTTGTTTGTACTGTTGCCTTCTTTTCTCTTGATACCGCTCTACTTTCCTTTGGATGTGCCCTTAGTTCTTTTGGGTGTGCCCCTTCTCTTGCAAACATTTCTTCCTCTCTGGCAGTCGCTCCTTCCTCTGTCACAGCCACTTCTTCCTCACTCACAGCCGCTCCTTCGCCTGCTACTGCCTGCATGGTTGGGATAGGTCCTTCTGCTCCTCCTTCTTCTTCTTCTTCTCTTTCTTCTTTCATACATTCCAGTTGTGGAGATGGGTTTGTAAGTTTTATGGTCTCCCTCAGCAACGTTACCCCGCTGCATGCGAACTGTGCCGTTTTACTTCAAAGAGAGAGAGAGAGAGGAGGAGTGCAGTCAGCACTAGCTGGATATTTCAGCGGACCTTCTGGACGTCTCCTCCCCCCTCCGCCCCAGCGCCCTTCTCGGATATGAAGACGAGGAATGTCTCCGCGTTGCCTAGGAGAAGGATTTCTACCCGTCCTTTGTGATTGCCATTCCCCCACGTGAGTTTTGTTCTCCCTCGGGATCATCACCTCTCTCCCTGAACGCCATTTTTTTCAGAGCCCAGCCGGACCACTGGGGGAGAGACTTTTTGCCACTGCGGCAGCGACTTTTTGCCACTGCGGCAGCGCTCCCTGCTGTCCTCGAATATAACTGCAGCGTAAGGGCCAAAGATAGGATTTAACTCGTTTGAGGGGGTTGGATTACAACGTTGCTGTCTGTTCTGTTCTGTGTTTGTTTATATAAATATATTTGCAGTTGAGAACTGTTATGTTTTCCTATACAGTTTCCTTCCCCCGGTAAGTCTATTAATTGCAAAAGGTTGTAGTGATTTTCTTGTGGGAGATAGCCCCGTTAGACATCTTAGTCTTCCTGTAAACCAAGACAAATTTTCAGCCACTGTTTTTACTGAAGTTCTAGAAAGCATCCAGAATCATTAGTTTAAGTGTAATGAAATGTGGTGAGATGCACTAACGGAGTAGTTTGTATTTAAAAAGGAACTGTCTTTCATTCATTTCTAAATTTTCTGAGTTCTGAGTGTGCCTTTGCTCAGCTCTCCTCCTCTTCCATAGAGAGATAGTATTGTCACTTTACTCAGTACATGTCAAAGCAATAGCTAGGAAGTGAGTCATTGAACTTTTGTTTTAATAGTGATAAGAACTTTTAAAAGCTCACTGTATCTCATAGACAGCTGAAGAGCTAAGACAATGTAGCCATATGTTGTTAGAATCACATTGTAAAAAATCATCCTCAGTGCCTGTTTATTAATGTTTGTTTAAAAATAGATTGGGAGCAGGTGTTAGTAAAACTCAGTCCATTAATTCAAGCAGAAAGTACTCATACAAAGATTTCAGAATATATTGCATGAATTCATTTAGCTGTTGAAACAAATACCAGTTTAATTTTTTTTTATTAACTCAGCTCTTGCTTGAGTTTCAGAGATGGCTTGTGAACAAAAGTGTAGAAAGGAATAATCTAAAATACATTTACTGATGACAGACCTTTGAAAGGCTACTTTTGAGCGAAGTAGAAATAGAGTTCTGATAGTAGTGTGGTTTCAATAGTCTGCTCGTAAAAATGCGTAGTAGTACTAGTGGTGTTAATAAAATTGGCTGCCTGACTTCTTGCTACTTTTTTCAAAGTGGAGGGTTTCTCTCTCCTCTGTTGTTCTATTTATTTCAACAGGAATAGGAAGTTACTTCAAGAGCAAAATATTCAGCATGACTAAAAATGACACGTTACATTTTGTTTTAGTACAGGGAAGACCATCTGTCAGGTAATAGGAGATTTCAATCCACAGTATGATTTGCTCCACTCAATACCTTTAAAGGATGCTCCATTGCTGGAGCTGTTTAAGGCTAAGTTGGAAGAGGCTTTGAGCAACCTGATCTAGTGGAAGGGGGGATTGGAACTGGGCAGTCTTTAAGGTCATTTTCAACCCAAATCATTCCATGATTTTATGTTTCTGTGTTTTACCACAGAAGACACAAAACCACTGGCAACACTTAAGACAGTAGAAAAAAAGCCTGCAAAAATAACCTAAAACCAACAAACTACTTATTTTGAAACCAGATATTCAGCTTCTAGGAAATAGTCAACCAGATAAAAAGTGGATTTATGGAAAAGCAAGGAGATTACTCACTGATGGTCTTTGTTAACAAAAGAAGATAATAGTTTTGCATATTAGTTATAAAATATTTCTATGCAATTTCAAGCCATCTAATCAACTAAATGGTAGCTGAATTCATTAGAAATATCAACTTATTGTCCAAAAACCTCAAGCAATCAATAATGTACATGAAAATCTTGTTCGATGAAGCTAGTTTTTTTGTCAACAGCTATTTTGAAAAATATCTTAGCAAATAACTGTTATAAATATCTACTTTGCCTGGTGAGGATACTTGATGTCCAAATGCTGTCACTTTATACAGGGATCAGAATTAACGGAGTTGAAGAATTCCAGGAATTTTGGTACTTTTAAAAAATCTGAATATGAACAGCACCAAATATCCAGTGTTCAAATATTAAAAAAAAAATAATTTGATCATGCAAAAGATTGTAACTGAGATATTCTTTTGACATAAAAATTTAGGGATTTTATATTTTTTTTTAGAGAGAATTTAATTGAAATCATCACACTAGTGCATAACGTTCTTAAGTTCCACAGCTTTCATATTCCTGAAGAATAACATTCCTCTGATTTTCTTTTTAAGCCAGCTGCACACTTCAGCTTTAGTCTTGGGCATATTAATTCATAAAAAAAGTACAGCATGGCAGTAACAAGTTTTATATCAACCCTAGAGAAGAAAGCAGAGGGGATGTGGACACATAAAGTATTAAAATGCCTTAGTCAGTCTTATAGAAGAAAGTAAAGGGTCAAATTCTCAGTAGATGTTAAAATCAGTGTGACTAACCTCAGTGAAACTAGTCTGTGCTGATTTATACCATCTAAGGTTCAGGAGGTGAATGTCTGAGGTAGTGATATGAGCTACATAAGCTACTCTTATCTTTGAAAACACTTCTGACTTCAAATCAATAATGTGTTGTTTAGGTGCTCTGAAAATTGTCTCTTACCATTTACATGAATTATGTTGTCATGACTGTTGTTTTTCACTTATGTAGTTAATAAGACTTGTTTCTGAAGTTTTTTGGAGTAGACTATTTTCCCCGATGTACGCATATCCACTGTGACTTTTCAGTGCCTTTCCGGGTTTAATTAGCATTGGAAATGTGTCTTCTTCAAATCTGTGCCACATATTCCAAAGGTCACAGTTAAGTCAAAACTTTCAGATTTATGCATTGTAATTCTTCTGCTTTTGCACTTATTGCACTGAATTATTGTGAAATACTGTATTGATTTTTATAATTCTAATGTTGCTATTTTCAGAATCTTTCTAGTCTCTCTTACCTTAACTGACCCTTTAAACAACTAAGTTAGACACATCTTTCTTTAAGTTAATCCAATCAAAATATGTTTCTGCATTTAGCATATTATATTACATAAGGTAGAATTCAGTTTGCAAGAGATATTGAGCTTTGGAGCACAAGCAAATTACCAATAGGAGCTGGAAATTGTTCCACCTGAAAAAATTACCTGAACTATATGGGAGGTAACAGAGATGTTCATCCTAAAACATTTTAAATTATTTCAGTTTTGAGGGAAACAGTTTCTTAACTAGAATTTAAATCATGCCAACACACTTACTTAGCCAGAGCTATACAGCTATGAACTGTGCCCCACAGTCACTGAAAAAATAACAAGTGGTGGTATTACAAGTCCCACAAAAACTTAGAGTAGACTATGCTATGTGAAAAGAGCTCAGGGTCTATCTCTCTTTGGCTCCATGGTTTCCAGTTAAGCAACATAGTAGTGGTACTGTCCTAGATCCAAACTGAATTCAGCCTTTGCTTTATTGCTTGTGTTCCTACAGCAAAACATGGGTGTTTTTTATAGTATTTCCACCCCCAGCACTGAAAGAGATCAAACACCAACACACTAGATGGCAGAGTTGAGTCAAAATTTAAGTTTGTGCAGTCCTTGAACCTCCTTTTCCCAATTATTGTTCTCCATGGTACTGAACAAGATGCGTCAGTGTTGTTTCTTTACAAGATAGAGACTCTGTTTGCATTATTAATGTATGGAAGCAATCTGTCCATGGGGAAAAGGGTTCATTTGCATCACAAGCCCTATGTATGGCTATTGGTGGATATTAATTTTCTGGCAGGCCATGGAGAGGCACACCTGCCTTTCTTATCCCCTATACCCAAGTATTTGCCATTTGCCATATGCATGTATATAAACACCCTTGTCAAGACTTCTGTGTTTCCCTGGGCCTTTTTAATGCACTTCTTCAAGTCCAGCATACAGCTTACCTCCTGCACAACAGCTACAGAGTCCTAATTTTTTGGCTGTCATGTCCTTATCTGCAAGGCTTAATTTGACGATCTCGTGGCATGGCTTTTTCCGTAAGTGCCCTATAGAAGCTAGTATCAGTGGTAGTAATACATTTCTTGCTGTTTGAAAGATTTGAAATGATGGCAGTTGCCACAGGGTAATTGATATATATCAAATACTGGCACGGTTCAGAAGAATCAGTTTAGGCAGAACTGTAGAGCCTTATTACACAATTCAATAGTTTGTCTATAGAGATATATTTCAGACATTTTCAATATTTTTCTTTTAGTGGATTTATCACTTTTGAAAGGCTCCATCCTGATGACCACAGAGATGGAAATCCTTTATTCACAAAACAAGTAGCCACAGTACCAGTGCTCTAACACTGATATGCCTAAAGAATCAGTGCAGAGTTTACCTTCATTCATGACTTTGCTGGAAGATTAGTGGGCATGCTGATAAGAGGCAGCTGAGTGTTTTCTTTTTATTAGGTGAATATACATTCAGTATAGGTAAGATTTAGACCATCGCATGCATTCATATAATAGGCTACAACCATCATATGGTAGAAGTTTCTAGCCAATACTGACTTGGAAAAAAGTTTAAGAGTAACACCCGAAAGTGCTACCCTTTGTGTCTTGGGAAAACTCCTGTAAGTAGGACATGCTTGTGACTCTAAGAAAGAGATGAGCCCTGTACTAAACACAGGGCTAGACTAAAGAACAGTAACAAAGATGACTTTTTTTTGCTGATTTTTTCGCTGATTTTTTCAGGAAATCTGACATATCAAATACATATTACATATTTCTGAACATTTCCATTAACAAGACTTTCAGTGAGAAAAAGGGTAAGTTTGCAACAATTCTGTAAAGGATCTGAAATTCACAGTTTGTGTGGTCTTTACATAAATGCTGTGACAGCAGATGTAATACAGGGTATATGGTACATTCTGTAGAGAAAAACATTCAAATGCACGTGGAGCAATAAGTAGGACTTTAGGTAGTGTGTCTGTCTGTCTATCTATTTACGCATAGATATATTTTTTCTAAGTTCATCCAAGATGTTACTATTCAAAACCTCCTCAGAGAAATTAGTTACCTTCCCCTGTGGTAAATTAATATTGATGCAGGGAGCTGCTTCTACACCTGGTGGCACTAACAACAGTGTTTCCTTTGTAGCTTTCTCCTCCAAATTACGTGCCTGCATAAACACCACAGTATAGTGGAATATCTAGGTCAACTTTTAAATATTTAAACAATGAGACTCCCTAAACAAGAACCGTTACCAAGTTTTGAAAGCAAAAATTTTTCTGTCTGATCTTGTATAAGGAAGTGCCTGAGGTATATAGCAGCAGACACTCTCTGCTCTGCACTGTTTCCCAGGCAATTAAGTTAAGGCCATCCCTATTTGATTTTCAAGTAGACATATAACATAATGCACAGATTATTATGTTAACTGAGAGGTTCTCAACTCACAGCTGTTAGGTCACATGCAACTTTTCCAAGAAGTTCCCTGGAAGTTTGCAACTGAAGATTACAATACAATTATTTTGTTTTCTCCATATGGATTCTGCAAAGTGACTTTTAAGATTAGGTAAATGAAATAAAATTATATTAAATTAAATACATCGTTTTCCCTTGTGAAACTGTATGTTTTGTTGTATCATACGCTGCCATCCAAAAAAAAAACGGGTTAAATGGATGAAAATTTTCCCATTGTAAAAAAAAAAAAAATCAATGTGAAAATTGTAACTTTAATCATCTGTGCAAATCACAATAGTAACTTTGGATACCCTGTGCACAGTAGAAATCAGCTACAGTAAACGGTGTCACAATTAACCTTGACCTAGACTGTGGTCATATTTAATTAGCAATCTTTCAGATTGTATCTCTACATATGGATTTCTGTTTTTCACTGCATCCCTACCTGACCATTACAATATGCTGATTTCATCTCTTCTTCTCCCCTGATGGGATGACAAATGAGTAATTGGAAAATAATGACAGCAGTACTGTGAATAACCCAAACAGACGCCGAGAAGCTGGGTTTGCAGCACTGGTGCTGTTCCTCTGTGTGGAAAATTCTTGAATTGGGACATATGAAGAAGTTACTTCAGGAAAGTTCGTAAACTGGGGCTTGGGGCTCCAGGGATCACCGGCAGTCCAACAGACTCATACCAGAAATAACCTCTGTGTGAACCTTTTCAGCACATAGGTACAGTTAGGTGTGTGTATGGTGGGGGGGCAGTGCTTGCTCCTACACCTCCCCCTCCCCTCTCGTTGTTTACTAGGAGGCCCCAGGTGCACACAGTCTTGCACCCATACAATGTTTAGGGCATACAAAATACAAGTAAAGAAGATCTTTACACATGCATAATGCAGAGTTTCCTTCTTTAAATTCTGTTTGCAGGGATGAGTTATCATGGGGCTAGGAGTCTCTTCTCCTCCTAGTCTGATCCTGGAGAGAGGAACCATGACAACTTTCTACTGTGGTACTTTTGAGATGCCATAAGAAACTAAGTATTATTTAAGGAACACCAAGGCTTTTTGAAATTGCAATAGAGACTGAAGAGCAGCAAATATGACATATATAGCCAGCTTGTTTTTTTGCTCCTTTCTTCAGCCGTGCTAAGCTTATACTGACCAGTTTAAGTTATGTGGGTTTGGGCTTTATTAATGCAATTTATGATAGATGTAAAAGGGGGTGCCTTCATGAGGTCCTTTTGGCCTTGTAAATCTCCACAAGAAAAACAAAACAGATATGTATTTCTTATGGTATTACCAACTCATTTTTTCAAAAATGTAAATGCATTCTTTGTAAAGGATCTCTAGCAATGCACACCACATGCTGTCAGTTTTGAGTACCAAGTTTTCAAATAATTAAAATCGTTAAGGAGTCTTAGAGGTTTTATGAAGAAAAAAGATTGCAGTAGTAAGAATAATGTACAATATAAATTCCTTATATATCAGAAATGAGGTTTAATTAGCTGAAATTGTGTGACATGGTGCATGTCACAATGTATGCTACAGGAACTTAATGATAGATCAACACTTATTAATAAAAGAAGATGCTATTAAACTAGGTGGCTCTACCTAGCCTGTGATACCCAAAATAACTCTATTAAAGATAGAAAAGACAGAAATATGATATGTATTCTGTGACTAAAAAAAAAGAAATGAGAATTAATGCCAAGCAAATAAGAATCTGCTAAATATGCTATTTTAATCCAGTTTTTCATCCACTCTTTTTTCTGTTTTTGTTATTATATTTGCTTGCAGCAGTTTATTCATTAAGGTTCAGCTTAGAAGGGACCACGGAGCATATCCCACTGGAAAAGGATCCTTTTCTATTCCTATTGAACCTAGCTGAATTCAGCAGGAAATAGGCCATGCCATGGCTGCAGGAGCGTAGGTACCCTTAACTTACTAGCATCAACTATAATATCCAGTGACATAAAGCTCCACTGGCAAAAGCCTGTGGGAAATCTGTGGTTCTAGTGACTGCAGCCTGCTTCATTGTCTTTTTACCCAGTTTAATAGCTATGTTTTTTGCCTAAGAAGAATTTTCTTCTTTGTGCAAAGAGAAGCCACTCTGCAAGTAAACTGTACTTTGAACTGAAATTAAATATTCTAAAGACTCTTTCAGTGGTGAAGACTTAGTTTGGTAGTCTGGTTTATTTCCTTTCTAAGTTCCTGCCTAGTCTAAATCATCATGAAGTGATCATCATTTAAGTGTTCATCTCAGTTAAAATAACCTTACCTAAAAGACCAAGGCAACATGAAATGCTAAATCTTTCATATCTCTAGGTATTAAGAATAAAATAAATCCAAATGTTTGCAAAAGTCTTACCAAGAAATACAATGGCATTGTAGACTTTCAACAAAAAGAAATCCGTGATGCATAGTAAGCAATCTGAGTGTTACTCTCTCACTCACTTTGGTAGCATGAAAGCTGTATAATTTCTCAGATGCTACAGATTTACTTTTCTACAAATTGCTTGTAAAAGGAGGGGTGAAGCTCATTCTGTGCTATGCTGTGCTTTTCAAGGATTCTGGCAAAGACAAATGTCTTAGAGAAATCAGTATGGGTGGTATTTTCTCCCACAGATTTGAGGAGGTCCCTTTGGAATAACTGCAGTTCCCAGAATAGACAGCAGAGCCCTGAATGACGTTTCTATGACAGAGACAATTAATATACAACACAGTCATTGGCCTCATACAACCAATGCTTCTCAGAAAACTATAAAATAGAGTCTTCTTCATTTCATATAAATACACCAAATATTATTTCTAACCACAATCCTTCTTGCAGTTTCTCTGAATGGTCTCTGAACTTGATTATTGCCTCATCCATTTATAGGACTTTTGGCCTTGTGAAATAGTAGCATGTCACATTCAGGGACAGAATATCCTGTGAAAATCAACTGGTCTATTCACTCAACTCTGTATCATATCATATAATCTCCAGTCAGGGCATCACCAACAGAGATAAAGAAGTCATTATCTAACTCTGCCCAGTGCTTGTCAGACCACACCTGGAATACTGTATTCCGTTTTTGTCTCTATTATACAATAGGCTGGAGAGCTTCCAGAGAAGTGACACAGAGATAATCGGAGAGAGAGGCCTGCCACATAAGAAAAGGCTGAAAGAACTGGGTTCTTTCTTTCTACAAAGAAGGTAAAGACCCCTTTTTTACAATGAGTCACATGTAAAAGACAAGGGCTAATGGGTCCATGTTACTGCTGGGGAGATTTGTATTGGACAATGGAGGAAAATTTTTCTCAATAAGAATATTCATCTATTGGAATAATCTCCCCAGGGAAGTGATGGATTCCTCAGCACTGGACATTTTGAATATTAGTCCTATGTTTTCAGTCTGCTGGGAGCACTTTCTGGCCTATTAGTTAGCTCACATCACTTTAATGAAAATTGAAACACGTTCACATCATGAGCTTTGCTTCTTATTTATATCAGTGTCTTAGGCTTGTAATTTACTCTCAGCTTGAGTGTAATCTTCTTGTCCTAGCTGGAGACAGCAAAAACAAGGAAAGAACAGGTCTTAACACTGTTATAATCAAAGGAAGTCATTGACCTCTGTGGAAGCACATCTGGCAAAGAACAGAAGATCTTATTTCTTCAAACTGTAGAAATTTTCTTAATTTTTAGCACTCAAGTTTTTTTGAGTCTGAACTTCATGAATTAAATTAAAGCTTAAATATGTGAAAAGACCATTTGTGTGGAAAAAGTATGGAAGACTGATGGAAAAAAAAAAGTGTGAAGAATGTTCTCCAGAATAGTGCAACAAGAGAACCCAATAAAACGTGCAAGAGCAGTAGCATCATTTGTGCTGAATAGTGGCAGCAGGACTTTATATGTCTTGTAAGTTGGGATATAGGATGGGAAGAAGTCTGTGACCCTAAATAGCCATGCCATGTTTTTTTCTTTACTTTTGTTCCAAATTTGCCTTTTTAGTAAGAGTTTATATATTTTATAGAGAGGATCTGCAGCAGAGCTATGCTGCCATGCAAGAAGGTCATGTTGTGATTTGTTTTTGGATCAAGACCTTCCCTGTTTGGAGGACCATTAGCCATTCTTACATGTCATAGATGGCAGGAAAAGGAGTTGTGTGGATTGCCTGCTCTCCCAATGGAAAATGATGTTTTATTTTACTATTCGGAAGAATAACAGGGATGCTCTTAAAAGAATGCATGGAATGAAAGATAAAAGGCAAATTAACTAAAACTAGCACGAGAAATAAAAGATTAAAGAGGATATTTGGCTGCCAAGGCTTCTCCTGACAGTACAAGAAAATAAAGTGTAGAATCTTTGCTTTTTACCCACAGTCCATCAAGGCCTTACAGCTAAAAAATTACATCTAATCCTATCTTCTGTTTCAGGTAGTATGCTTCACTATCCTATTATATTACTGATTAATGATTAGTAAGTTGATTTTAGAGGCTGTTTCAGGTTAATAACTTTCTCAAAAACAATTACAAAGTTTAATCAAGTTGGAAGACAATAATTATTTTTAGAATAATATTTAAAATATACACAGGACAAGTAAATATGCTGGGAGAACCCCCTATCTTCATCATAGTTTAATTACGCTTCTGAGAAGTAACTATAATTCCTGATTTTTATCTCTTTTAAAGGAATATTATTTATTTATTAAGCTAACTGATCTCTGGTTTTGAATTGGCTGATACTAATCTGGTAATTCCTTTCAATCCCTCATTAGGATTTTTTTTAAAAGTTTTTAGTTTTTTTAATGAAAAGGTAATGTCTTAAAACATTCTCATGTAATTTTAATTCTCCAACCTGAAGTCTCAGCTCTGTGCAAGATAACCAAAAAGTATCATCTATTTTAGTAGGATCAAGATTTCATTCTAGTATAGAAAATAACAAGCTTTGTAACTGAATGCATGATGAAAGTACTTGTATTTTTGACAAACTATCTAATCTTTGTAATTTTTAAGTGCAACCATATCTGAATGAACAGCATTGTTAATAGAAACAAATGCTTAACTTTTCTTTCTAGGTTCAGAATTTCTGCACAGCATCAAGGATTCAAGCAAAACCTCCTGCATCAGCCATCAAAGATCTTACGACAGCAACAGCTGGGTCACTAATTGAAAAGTGAAAGTGCCCATCTGCTTTCATCTGAGCTTGGTTGCTTTCCTTTCTCAAAGAACAAGTGATATGCCAAAAAAGGGCTTTGGGCTCCCAGAAGCCAGGCAGAGGAGACAGTGGAGAGGAACTGACAGGGAAGTTACAGACATAAATGATTTACATAAGCTGCTTTCTTGTGTCAATACAGAAGATAGCTGCGGGGAATTTAAAAGGTGTGAACAATACCCTGAATGTAGGCAATTTACCTTGTTTATGTTTTAGACTGAATGTGTTGCACCTTTGAGCAATGGATAAATCATAGCAGGTTTTGAAATAACTGCTTCAGTCAACTTCTGTCATGTATCCTCAACTGGAGATATTTGCAGCTGTAGTAGCTGGTATCCATGTGACTACAGCAGCAGCTATGATTTGAGAGAAGGTTAATGAGAGATTTCTGTAGGCTTGAGATCTTACAGCAAGGAAGGGAAGAGGAAAGCAGTTGGACATGTCCTCTAGTCAGCTGGAGCTGTGCAGAGAATTTAGACCCTTGCAGTGAGTTCGCTAAACAATACTCAAAAACTTTTAAACAAACAAAAAACCCCAATCACAGTTTTAGTAGACTATAAAGTAGTTTAATTTTTTTTTTAATACACAAAACTGAGATGGTCTATTAACAGGAAGTGTATGCAAACCAAATTCTTGTCCACTGTGACCTTGCAGGCAGACCACTGTCTCAGCCAGCCCTGTGGCTTTTTGAAGCAAACTCTATAACAACCCCTCTGGACACCTTTTTTTTTGCAATGCTTTGGCCCAGCAGTGCCTCCAGTTCATGCTCCTCTGAGCAATATTTTGACTGCATTGGGATTTGTTGGGTCTCTTCTCCTTGATGCCCTTTTTGTAGTTTTCCCCTTCTTCCTCATAACTCTAATTCCTTAAAACTCTCTTCTCTGTGTCCGTGCAATTCTTTCAAATACTTTCCCTCATCCTCCAGAAGGGTATGATATTCAACTCCCTTCTAAGGCGCGTAGTGCCTACACTAAAAATAAAAAAAAACAAGAAAAGGTACACTCTGTTAAATGGCTGTCCTTGTTAAAATCCTCAAAAAGAAAAATGATCGTCCTACTTCTGTTGCCATGACAATGACCATTTTTACAGAAAGCACATTTGTGGTTAAGAATCATATTGTCTGGTAGTTTGAACAGAGTATCAGCATCATGACAATTGCCTTGCTGAATCAAATTAACAGGCTGACAAGCCCCAAATCCCTTTTCTGACAGTGACTAGTACAAGATTTTTCAAAGATGGTAAAAACCTGTTTTTACATATTTATGGAATAAACTGTCCATAGAGAATGTTTCTAACTGGTTTTAGTCAGAGACTAGTTCATGACATAACTCAAAGGTTTACATTTCTAATCACATAACCTTCCTATGTAATGTAACAGTATATGTTCTTACTGGGCATATAAATGATCAGTTTTCTTTAACAGACTTCTTAAACGTTATTTCCAAAGTTACCCATGACTGTGAGTTCAAGTCAATTATTTTACAGGGTTTGAAAAAGTAGGGTTTTTTAATCTGTTTCTTACAGATCAAATTCCTTTTTAATAAGAGCACTGTTTTATACTATCAAGAAATGCAAACAGAATCCACTACAAACACTTATAATTTGGTATGTCTCTACCTTATCATAGAATCATAGAATGATTTGGGTTGGAAGGGACTTTAAAAAAATCATCTAGTTCCACCTTGCTTTTTCTCACAAAACTAAACAGACCATACATTTTACATTCACCTTGCCCATATGTTTGTCCCTGTCTGTATAAACTCTGACCATCTCCTCTAAATTATCTTCAGAATGTGATATTAATGTGATCTGAACTCCAGGCTACACTGCACTGATTTTCATGATAATGACATCACACCAGCTTCAGTATTTCTTCCTAGTTTATCTGCATAAAACAAGATAAGGGAGGTAGGGGTGTGGAAAATATGCAAGCAATGAAGAGGGAGAAAGTTCAAAGGCAAAAATGAAATAATAATGCCAAGAATTAATGCAGAATGTTGTGGTTTAAAAAGCATAGAAGAAGAAAGTCCCCTAATTGGCTCATCACAAGACAAAAGCACTAAAATATACAAGAAAAATCCACTGACATAATAGACTCTCAGGAACCTCTTAGGCCACACAGATAGTGGTTGGAGAGTGGCACAGATCATCAAACAGACCTTGACAGCCAACTCGAGAAGACATTCAGTTAATATAAGGAGGTTAAAAACTCAACTTGATGTCATTGGCAAACTTGCTGAGGGTGCACTCAATCCCACTGTCCATGTCTGCCACTTGTCCACCTGTCATATCCATCTAGTTTAGACACACGAATGTCATGTGGGACAGCGTCAAATGCTTTGCCCAAGTCCAGGTGGATGATGTCATTTACTCTTTCCTTATCCACCAGAGCTGTAGACCCATCATAGAAGGCTGCCAAATAGGTCAGGCACAATTTGTCTCTAGTGAAACCATTTTGGTTGTCACCAGTCACCTCCGTTTTTTCCATGTGCCTCAGGAAAGTTTCCAGGATAATCTACCACATGATCTTGCCAGGTATGTCAGACTGACCAGCCTATTGTTCCCCAGATCTTCCTTTTATCCTTTTTTAAAATTGGGAGTTATGTTTCCCCTTTTCCAGTCAGTGGGATCTTCAGCAGATTGCCACTACTTCTGAAATATGATGGAGGGTGGCCTAGCAACTTCACCTGCCAGTTCTCTCAGGACCCACGGATGCATCTCATCAGGTCCCATGGACTTGTGCACCTTCAGGTTCCATAGACAGTCTCAAACCTGATCCTTTCCTTTAATGGGAAGTTCTTCATTCTCCCAGTCCCTGCCTTTGTCTGGCTTGAGCCTTTGCCAGTTATGACTGAGGGAAAAACAGTCACTGAATACCTCATCCTTCTCCATATCTTGGGTGACCAGGCCTCCAGTTTACTTCTGGAGACTGCTCACATTCTCCCTGCTCTTCCTTTAATCTTCAATATACTATAGATTCTCTTCTTGTTGTCCTTGATATCCTTGGCCAGATTTAATTCTATCAGGGCCTTAGCTTTCCTAAGCTGATCCCTGGCTGTTTGGACAATTTGTTTGTGTTCCTTACAGGCTACCTGACCTTGTTTCCACCCTCTGTAAGCTTCCTTTTTGAGTCTAAGTTTGTCAAGGAGTTCCTTGTTCATCCATGCATGCCTCCTGGTATTTTTGCCTGACTTCCTCTTTATTGGGATACATTGCTGCTGAGCTTAGAGTAGGCAATCCTTGAATATTAACCAACTTTCTTAGGCCCCTCTCCCTTACAAGGCTTTATCCCATGGTACTCTAACAAGCAGATCCCTGAAGAGGCCAAAGTCTGCTCTTGTGAAGTCTAGGGTAGTGGACATTCTGCACACACTCCTTGCTTCCCCAATATCTCAAACTCCATCATTTCATGGTCACTGCAGCCAAGGCTTCCCTTGAGTTTCACATCACCCCACCAGTCCTTCTGTGTTTGTGAGAACAAGGTCCAGCATGGCACCTCTCCTCATTGGCTCTTCTATCAGTTAGAGAAGGAAATTATGAATACACTGCAGGGACCTCCTGGATTGATTGCTTGGACACTGCAGTGTTGTCCCTCCTAGAGATACTGGTGTGGCTGAAATTCCCTATGAGGACCAGGACTTGTGAACCTGAGGCTGTACCTATCTGTCTATAGCATGCCTCATCTGGTCACTCTTCCCGGTCTGGTGGCTTGCAGCAGACACCTACTATAATGTCACCTCTCCCTTCCATCCATTTAATCCTGACCTGTAAATTCTCCATGCAACCCCTCCTTTTCTCCCCTGCCTGTCCTTCCTAAAATGTCTGTATCCTTCCATCTGCTGGTTTAGCCTGTAGTGATGCAGTGGTGGTATTCCCCATGTTAGTGAGATCCCTGAGGGCCAAGAGATTTTTTTCAGGCTTAACTTTTTGTGGGAATAAAAGTGCAAGAGGAAGTGAAAACTTCTAAATCGTTGCTTATGTCTGAGCAGGCAGTTACAGCTGCAGGTTGTCCAGTCTATTTTGCCTGGAATGATTCTTCTGGAACAGAGGAAGTTGATGGGCAGAAAACATTTGTATGAAAATGATTACCCTCTGCTGCTTTGTGTTGATGTTTGCTCCTACAGTCCATGCATGACCTTGAAGACCATTGCCCAATGCCCAAAGAATTAATTAGCTTCTGTATTATGGCTATTTGTAAGTGGACAATCATAATGAGATAGTGAAATTCATTGTTTATTATAATGAAACTAGGAAGTCTTAACAGATGTTTCCTCTACACTGCTGTCACTTTCATGAAAGTCATTGCTAGACATAAATCAATGCGCTTCCAAAACATGGGATCACATATTTAATCGGCTGTTCTCTCCCAAGAATTATAACTGTAAACAAAAAAGGAAAGTATTTCCTTATAGCATAATGCCTATGAACTTCCACAGCCATCTCATGCTCTGTGAATGCATAGGTTTCATGACAATTCCTGTGCTTTCAAAAAAGTAGTTGTTTTTTTCTTTTAACCTGTTCAGTCTCAGATACTGCAAAAGCCTTATGTCATGGGTATCGTTCCAAACTCTGCTGCTTTAGGTCATGTGCTTGGACAAAACTGGGTAAAGCTCTTCAAACGAGCATTCATTTACCGCAAGACAGCTGTGGAACTTGCATTCAGATAATTAATTACAAATGCGGGATTTTGTGTAGTTTTCTGGACTTCATTGCTTTAAATTTCCTCTAGTTATTAGTCTCTGTTCTTCATAACTTCTTTGATGCCCTCATGAATTTGTTCTAACAAGAGTGAGCTGAGTAAGAGAGGACAGCTGAATAACCACGCACCTGCATGTCTCAAGAGAAAGAAATAGTTTGGAAAGCCTTTCCTGAAGGCTGTATTCACAGTCATTAACAAATAATTTCATTGCACATCTTTATGCCTTTATATATTACTGGGTTTTTGCAATATCCTGAATCAATACCTCCTGTCTGCTGTTTCACTTAAGTGTTGATTCCCTCACCTCTTGTCCTAACTGCAAATTCTGAACTAAGAGAGTTTGAACTGAGGGTCTCTGTGGTCTGAACCGCTGCAGCTGCATATTGCCCTTTCTTTACAGGGATGGAAACACTAACAAGAAAGACTGGTCAAAAAGAATGAAAAAACAATAAGCTCAGCAAATGTAAATTGAGGAGAGCTAGTAATCTGTTATAGTAATGTCTTCAGAAAGTGACAAAATGTCTTGCCATAGTTCTTTTTTAGCCTGTAGTGAAGGTCTGAGAAGTTTGAGACCCCAAACCTCACAGGCATTTTAAATACTGCAATGGAAAATATGACTGCAAAGTAACATCGACACTCTCTACCTGAGTTCCAAATGATAACAGGATATGTTTGACCCTCAAATAGGATAATTACGTTTCCTCAAGAAATAACTTTGGTATTATCTGGTACAACTTATAGTATAGACAACTTATAGTATACACAACTTATAGAACGCTTTATTTCACTGGGAAAACAATTAAAAAATATAGACATAGAATAGGGGTCATTCTTCCCCTAAAAGTGTAGTAGTGAAGGAAAAGCCTGAAGTTTCCTCCTCCTAACCAGAAGATAAGAATGAAAAAAGGTCTTCTTGAGCTTGAGAACTTTAAAGAAATAATGAAGAGATCTGTTTTTCTCAACTCTAAGAATACAAGGTGGAATTAAAAATTTTCAATCAAAAAAAAATTAAGGGTTCTTGTTAGAAAAATATTTTCCAGCAAACCAGCAAGAAAATAGATGTTTACAAATTCTTGTTTTCATCCCTGCTCAGATAAATTTTGCACTCTCATCCCCTGCTCCCATTATCTGAATGACACATGTGACAGGTAGCAGAGGTGGAGTAACTCCAGTTTGCCCATCTGGTAGTGGGTAGGAGAATATGTGACAACTTAATATGATTCTTTCTAGGGTTGCTGAAGTGTTCATCACTCCCCAAGTATTTTTTTTCAGAACACATCTGATTATGTCCTGGTAATCATTTATCAGAGATGTTTTTAATGAAATCCTATTCCTCACACCCACTGGAAAAATTAATCTACATTCCAAGTTTTTTTAAATCTTCTTCTGGTGATGTAAGCAATGTTTTAGAATCTCATTTTCATTTTAAGTATGCCCCAATAGATATTTACATAGGGGACTGTTTTACCCAGCACACAATATGAGTACCAAAGAAATTACACATGTGAGCTCTTCTGATAGTTCTGAGTAGCAAACTAATGAAAAAGGTGCTAGTACCTTTTCTATAATTTCATCCCAGCAGTAAGGTTGTAAACTGTCCAGCTTTAGCTGTGAGCTAAAAAGAGAAAGTTTTATAGACATCATTTACAGGATTTTTCCTTACTCAAATGTTGAGTTTGATGTGGCTATTCCTTATATCCTAGCACATCACTGCATAAGGAAGTAATCTTTTGCAAAGTATGTTAGCAAAATCTTTTGAAGGTGCATAAGCAATACGATACACAAACCTGAATCTCTTGCAGAGGACATATGGCATAGAATAAAAGTTATCTGGAAACCAGAGGCTGTTACCTTGCAATTTGTCTTAAAGTTTAATGAAAGCCTAACAGTTGACATTAATGCCTTTCTGGATATACTGCTTTTCTACAGAAAGAATATAAGTTCTTGAAAAGAAGATTCTACATAGTACACATTCCTGTACACATCTATCACAGTATCACAGTATCACAGTATCATAAGGTTGGAAAGGACCTCTGAGATCATCAAGTCCAACCTATATCCCAACACTAACACCAACACTAACACCAACCATCATCTAAACCATGGCACTCAGTGCCTCATCCAGTCTCCCCTTAAACACCTCCAGGGTCGGCGACTCCACCACCTCCCTGGGCAGCGCATTCCAATGGCCAATCACCCTTTCAGTGAAGAACCTTTTCCTAACATCAAACCTAAACTTTTCCTGACGAAGCTTGAGTCCATGACCTCATTCTATCGCTGGTCACCTGAGAGAAGAGACCAACCCCTGCCCGACTACAACCTCCTTTTAGGTAGTTGTAGAGAGCAATGAGGTCTCCCCTGAGCCTCCTCTTCTTTAGACTAAACAGCCCCAACTCCCTTAGTCGCTCCCCATAGGGCTTGTGCTCCAGCCCCTTCACCATCTTCGTTGTCCTCCTCTGGACACATTCCAGTATCCTAACATCTTTCCCAAACTGGGGGGAAACAGAACTGTACACAAACAGAACTGTACACAATATTCAAGATGAGGCCTGACCAGTGCTGACATTTGATATATGCAGTACAGATAGAAATCATAGGATTATACTTGTGGAGAGCAGTTATTTTCCTCTTCTCTTATTAGACGAGTTGGTTTTTTTTAAATTGAAAACTAATAGCTGACATTTCTCTTCCCTAACATTTCTTAAGCAGATTAATTCTGAGAACTAATTCCAGTAAAGGTAAACAGCCAGGCTACGTTAAGGATTACACTAATTCATCTGCGGCATCTTGATAAACAATCTTTCTATGATGGATGAGAGGAATTTAATTTCTGCCAACTATGGTCTGAAATCCTCCAGAGTTTTCTGACCTACTGAAATGTCTTGAATACAGACATGTAAACTGACTCCAGTGACTGAAGCAATCAAAATAACTTCTTCCTGATTATCAACTGCAAAACTGCAAGCAGTAGTTTGTGCATGGGTGGTTCTATATGCACAAACAACAATAGATGTATTGGGACACTTTAGAAGAATCTTGATATACAGTTTTCATGGATGTGGTACCTACCCAGCCATGTTCTCAAAGTTGCTAATCATTTCATGGGATTTACATCTTTACTACTCCATGATTCATGCTGAAATACATCTTACTGTGAAAAATGACATGGAACAAGTTTCATGTAGAAGGAAATATGACTCTTCCCAATGGATAGGTAAGCCTGAGTAAGACCATCTCAGTCAGCATAAACCATTTTAATTGGATTTTACAAAAATATCATACTCCAGTTATGATTGATTATCCAGCTGGGAAAATGGAGAGAAAAAAGTCCATTCCAGTTAATGTGACCCCAAAAGTTTCAGTATAATAATAACAACTAAAGAGTAGCATATAATAGGGATCTGTTTCATTTCTCTGTAACATTGAGAAATTACTTTCACTGCTATGTTTTCAAGTATTTGTCTGTCTTATAAAATCCACTGTATATGTATATATAGAAAGTGTTCACATGTAGAGGCTACCTCATAGTGGTGGGGTACACAATAAATGTGCATTTAGCTTTTGCAGTCCAGTATTTTAAAATACCTCACTAATCTTCTTATCCACTGTCATTCCTAATAGGCAGATCTTCAAATCCTTTAGAAGGACAACATTAGACATTTTGTCTATAATACTACCCATTTTATTTGAAATGGAGTAGTTTGGAGATATTTCTCTCTCCAGGAACAAAAACTGGGAACTCTGTTTTGCATTTTGCTACTGAGAATAGCATGATAATGAAAAATGTGAATGAAAGATTTGGGGAGACATAATAAGATGAAAAATAGAAGTAAGTATGCAAATTTCAGCTAAGGAGACAAACCATAACACCATGATTTCTACACCATAAAAAGAAATAAAAAATTAGTAGTGAGAAAATTCTAAATATCTAGTTGCATGTGGTATTTGCTTGCTTTTATTCCTTGTCCAGCCAGTCTTGTATCTTTTAAAAACTTAGAAAATTTAGGATTAAATACATTAGTTGTTATGGAGTAGTTTTCATGCTCTGTAATAAAATACAAATTGTTGCAATTCCAGTTGCAAAGTTACTTGTAGGGTTCATTGTCTTGTGCTCTCAGTTCTAACTGAATGTATTCAGGTCTGTGGTTTTTTCAAGCCTGAAGCATAATCTCATACGTTTTCCTCCCTCAGCACCCCCTTCCACTGCCCCACAGTTGTCTGGAGTTTCTTTTCTGGCATTGCTTAGATATATTGAAATGCGTTACTGATTTACCTTTATCATAATTATGATGAAAATATGTAGGCTGACAATAATGAAAATAACACTGGCTTCGGGAGTCTGTCAGGATTCAATAAGGCTAGATCACTCCTACAAGCTATCTATTAAATGAAAACTATTTTTATAGCTAATAGTCATTATTTTTTTCATTGATGTCAGTCATATTCTGCAAAGCAGTTTCCTTAGTTTCTTATATGTGTATAATGAGTACAAAAGATAGCCTTGCCTTCAAACTAGGGCTTAAACAAATGCAATCCTTCATGACATCTCAGCTATCACACATTGTAGAGTCAATGACATTAAAACAGATCTGATTACTCCTCTTCTTTGCAAAATATTGGTGAACCAACAATTTTGCGCAATGTTTTACCTAAATTAACTGTGCTTCACACTCAGTCTGTTGTGCATAGTTTACCCTACCTTTCATGCCAATTAATTTCCAGAAATGCTTGGTGTGAACGGCGAGGCAAAATGAGGGTGATCTAAACGAATTAAATAGGAACTTAATTGTATGTGATAATAACTGCTTTGCAGTTGCACAGCGGTCTTTGTTAATAAATATGAGTGTTTTAATGAGTTACATTTTTAGTGTACTCACCGCAAAACCATCTGGGAAGTCAAAGTAGGTAATCCTGTTATATTAAATAAGAAAAAAAAAAGATCTACTTGATAAACCAAGAAAGACACTATATGTATCACTTTGAGAAGAAGCTACATGATGCCAAATGGGAACAAAATCTCTTGTGATAGTCAATTGTCGTGTTTGTTCATCATTTGTAAATACCAATTAGTTAGCAGAAAGTCCATTTCCTGTAGGTGCATTAAGAACACAGTTAAGTATCATTAACTTAACTGTGTTGTCAGATGCATTGGTTTAAGACAAAGGAAATTAATTATTGCCTTCTGAGAGATAACCTAGCCTTAGTTGTAAAGATTAGCAGTCTTGACAAGTGGTCTGGTTTAGGACCCTTTCAGAGTACTCATAATTTTCATTAATTTCCTCATTTTTATTGATGGTATTTTTGTCCCTTCCTGAATTTTCCCATTTGTACAAACCAAGTTGAAATATGTAGTAAAAGATTTAAATAATACTTCAGAACGTGTGACATGCTTTTCCCAGAGTCTGACAGTAATTACCAATTTCTCATACATTTACAATAAGCTATTTGGGAGGAAGAGTAAATCAAAGCTTCAGAAACATGCAATATTAGGTACAAAAAATTTTGTCTTTAAATAAGAAAAGGACACACAGCTATAGAGAAGTGAGGAAAAATAGCAATCGCCTATCCTGTTATTAATCATAGCTACATTAATTATCATAAATATCAACTAGAGGAAGCAAGAAATTAATAAGATTAATTAAGGTTTCAACTATGTCACTAATATCTGGTTTGGTTCAATTTGAAACTTAAGCCCTAGCTTCCCACCAGCGCTGCCAAATTCTGACCCTCATTAGCATGATGAATGACTCTGCTGATTGGCTGTTTTAATCCTTGCTTCGTATTTATTATTCTGGGAAAAGATGTTTTAATAAAGGTCAGCAACTTGCCAACAAGTTTTGTGAAAATGGATCTTTAAAAAAAAATGAATCCGTAAAGATTTACTTCAAAGCTATTCTTGAACTGAAATACTGCAACTTGCTGGGAGAAAAATGCTTTTGCTCACACCTTAACTCAGTGACAACAGCCCCAAAATCTGGAAAGAAATGTGTTTGACTTTTTGTAGGCACTTGAATACCTCTTTCCTTCTCTTTGCATCCATATTTCAGAAATCAGGTTGCAGAGAACAAAGATTAATACTCTTGGATGATCTGTGGTAGCTCTGGTTTTAGACAGCTCAAAGCAAGTAAATCTTTGTTATTAATAAAGAAAACAAAAGATTAAAGGTAAGCTGATTACTGTGGCTGCAAATAAGATACACTTTTGTTTCAGCAAGTCTTTAAAGGAGTACAGATAAACTTCTACCTCTGCTGAAAAGCGGAAAATCTCTCAGAGTGGTTGAACCTAGTGCTTAACTATAGTCATTTGTCTTGAGAAAGATGGTATGCGTTAAGATTTAAAACATAATTCAGAATTTTAATAGTTCAAGTATTGAGCCCTCTCTCTTCTATAAACAAACAAATCACATTGTAAATTTTTAAGAAAAGGCAAACGTGCCACCTTCTAAAAATGCCCCTGCTTGTCTAATTATTCCTTGGTCCCTCAGTCTGCAAAATTAACACTGATATGGGTCATGCCTCCAGGCAGACTTGCTGCACTCCATCAAGTATTCTTCACAAGACTGTAGATATCTGAGTGGATACATCACGTTGAGCACCCCTGCAAGTTCTGTAAAATTGTACAGATGTTTTTAATTTGGCTTCTTTGGATTTCATTAGGAAACCCCTCTTATCGGTTTCATGTTGTGTTGTGAAGTGGTTCACAAGCTTGTGAACTTTTGCATTAATTGAAAAGTAGGCTTATTTTCCAAGAATGTTAAGGCAACAGCTTTCTTACACTTTACATAGCATTGCACTGAATTTTTAGAGAGCTTACTACATCTCTTCTCTTTTGTATCATGTGGGCTAAATCTTGTAAATCTTGTACAAAATTGTGTGGTATGACATGAAGGTTGAAAGAGGGTATAAATGGTAAAAATGATTTCTCATATGTCACATTCTAAAGACCATTTTTACAACTACATTCAGTGGTGTCAGTGTGAATTTTGATTTCAGAGTATTGACCATCCAGGAATGGATGTCAAGCAAAGAGGGAAAAGTAGCTGCAAGCCCTCCCTTCCAAGTAGTAGAGGAGGGAGAATGTTCAGAATTATGGTATTTGTCTTCCCAAGTAACCGTTATGTGTGATGGAGCCCTTCTTTCCTGGAGATGGCTGAACACCTGTGCACAACTTTTGCTTTACTTATTAAACTGTTTATGTCAACCCATTTTTTTTTTCACTCTTTTCTTCTGATTTTTCTCCCCCATCCCAGATGGGCGTGAGTAAGCAATCAGTATGTGGTATTTATTTGCCATCTGGGATCAGACCACAATACATAGGATACCTCTTCACAGAGCATTCAAAACTTCTATTGAGGAACTGCCAGAAAAGACTAAAGCTACTAATTTTCATTTTGTAATCATATGACAGGTGCACTTGACCATTTGACCAGACATGGTAGTTGTTCAGTGCAGGCTCCAGAGGAGGTAGAGACCTGAGCCATAGCTGGGCCAAGAATTTCTCTAGTTTCAACCTGTTATCTGAAAACCTAAAAGGGACCAAAGAGACACAACGAGCGTCGATGCATATGGGATTGAAACACCGATTACACAATTAATGCATGAGTGAGTTTTCCGAGATTCATTTATTAAAGAACAACAAATTTATGGATACAAGGAGTCTCATTGCATACCTTTCCCATTGCATGTAATTTGACTAGAAACCAATCACTTTATTCCATATATGGTAACCTAAGTGAGCCTTTTTGAGCTCTCCCTAATAGGTAGTGTGACTGCTTGGCGATGATCTCCCCTTGAGCTGGGACACCTCTCAAGGTGGCTTCTCAAGGCAGAGAGACTTTTTACAAATGGCAGATATTTGAGAAGTGACAAATAGCATGCTGAATTAATACTAAAGAAATATTTCTAATCCATATAGCAACTCAGAATTAGTTATTATAAAATTTGTATAGATAATTCCATTAGACATAAACAATTGTCCAAGTCGGAGACTAACATTAGGCCTAACTGCACCTAGGCTCAATAAAGCATTTAGAAAGCAAGGGGGAGTCCACTCTGAACTTCATGACTCAACGGGAGTTTCTTCCTTATCCTTTGTGTCTCCACTCTCTGTGTGAATCATTCTAACTTGATTCCAACTTAGTTTTCCTTTGTATGTTTCTTCTATGCAGTAATTAATAGAGTGAACCTTGCCATGTTGTTTAAGTTGCACTTTTACAACATCATACTAAAACCACTTTTGCTAATACCTTTGACGGTAGTTCTTTAAGCAATCTAAATCAGCCATTCACATCAAGTCACAATCTTTAGAAGGAATGTCCACAATGGCCATCTTCCAGAGCTTTGAGGTCTGGAACTGGCCGGGGTATACTCGTTACAGAGCTCTACAATGGACAAATATACAGTCGGGTCTTACACGATCTGTATTACATGCCCACTTTATGTACTACATAATTGCATATCAATACACACTTGAGATTTCTCTGCAGGTTACATTCACAGATGGTATATTTCAGAATTCAGGTAAGTTTAGAGTGTTGCATTCAATTTTTTGAAAGAAAAGCCAAACCCCTCGCTTCTGTTATATTCCAGTTTCAAGAACTTCTGTCAGTTTTTCCTGTTGTTTTCTAATGTTCAAGATGGTGTTTACAATATGGACTGGGAAGTAAACATTTGTCTGTCTGATTCTGTCTTTTTATTTTTCTCTGTTTAATGCTTATGCCACATTCATCGCCAGTACAATACACACACAGTCTCATCATCTAAGAATAGTAAGTGAGATAGTATCTCATTTTTGTCCATTGAGCAAAGCAGCATCATATATTACCCTGTTATATATTTCATAAAATACATTGACACCTGAACATTAAGAGAACTACTTCAATTTATTTAAAAACGTGCAAAATGTTAGTAAATAATTACCACAACCGATGACTGCTCAATGATCTTGGAAATTCTGCATTCTCAGGACCAGATGGTTAATCCTTTTTTGACAGGACAGCACACTTTACTTCCTCATAGGGAGGAATTCATATTGCTCATGAGAGTACATGTCCTGTACAACTGGGGCTTGAGACAAATAGGCAGAGAGCTCACTCCAGCATGGCAAGTCACAGCTAATATATATGGTCTCACTAGTGATGTTCACATTGAGCGTAACAGTCTCACATTTTAGGGGAAGACAATGAGAATAGTGTTTGTAAGAGTGAATGATATTCATATATATATATATAGGCAAACAGCTGACGTGGATAAATACTACTATCCCAGGTCAGATAAACTCAAAGTGTTCACAAACCATTCTCGAGGATTCACCTAAGTTTATCTAATATTTCTACAGATGCTTTACCTCTTTCTCAAGATTTATACAATAATTTCATCCACAGATTTACCACAGTAAGTTGACTAGAAAAGCAGGTGCTGCACATCTTGAGTTAACTCTTCCTGTGAACTTAATGGAAGTTTTAGAGCCTTAGAATCAGCTGAAAGGAGCACACAAGACATCAAAGTAATTCTGTCTTCTGGAGTAGAAGGTGTATTTCTGTCCCTTAGGAAGAATGTTGGTTTAGTAAAGCTGAACATTGCACTCTGAATTTTTATCTTTCAGTGTCTTTTAGTGTAAACATGTTTAATACTGATATGAAGTTTTGTTATTCCATCGAGAACTAATGGAACTTTTTAAACATCCAAGGTTCTTTTTGTTGGACCCTTTGACCTTTTTCAGACCACTTTGTTGTTTGACTTATTGAATCATGAAGCTCTATGAAAATCATCTGACGTTATGAATCTGCCTTGCACTATGATGTATCATTATGAGGAAAAAAACATTAACATCATTTTGGTGATGTCAAAGCTGCATAATGTGATGCTGTTCCTGAGTATGATCATGCTGTGAATAAGTCTTCACTCATAAAGTTCTGACAATTGTCTTTCATCATTCACTGGTGACAACAGCTGATCAGTTCCTGTGGGAAGCATGGGAAATTTCATGGAACTAATCTCATTAACACCGAGGCATGTGAACCACCTGAACTCGTGATGAAAGCATGAAGAAAGAATGAATGGGAAACCTTGAAGGTCAAGAAGAAACTACAGTGAAAAGATACTGTTTAACAAACAAAGAAATGAGATAGGAAAGTTAGCTTTTGTTGTGTTAACTGTAGCTAAGTTAGGATAGAAACTGAAAACAGGATTGTTGTATTTTTGTAGCAATCATTAGCTGATAGAGATTATAAAAGCCACCCTATTGCACTAATAAAACGATTCCAATTCTGATGCTGTGGGATTCTTATGCCGCAGAATTCTAGTTTTGTCATCTCACATATGGGGGTCTGTGCCTCAATTCCCACAGTTCCACAGGTATTTTTCATGTCCTTTAAAATTACGAACAAATGAAAGGTAATCTCAGGATGGTTAGTAGTTCTGAGCATTTCCTCCAGTGGGTTTCTAAAATGTTCTTCAGTCTTTCAAGATACCATTATGCATTTTGCGACATTTTTAAAAGCTATTTTCAGGACAATTATTCTTGCTGAAACTCCTGTATAGAGCTCATTATGTAACTACACGTTTAACATTTTTACAAGATCCAATGTGTTTTTCCAGACAAGTGCTGAAACTAATTTTTAAGAAACTCCTTTCATCTTAGCAAACATATCTTTTACTGGGAAACACCTGATAGTTCAAGTTTGGCAGCCAGGCTATGATGGATAATGATCTTATCAGATTTATTCTATGAAAGACTTGACTTGTCACTGCTTAGAAGGTAAATTTTGGGGTGACAAGTGTGCGTATGACTTATTAAGTTTACTATATTAATGTCATTCAGAATAAAATCAATGTTTTAATACAGAATGAAAATTTGTATTTGTGTTTTTCAACTGACATACAAATGACTTTAAAACAAAAGTCTTGACCACTTGTCAAGATGGAAGATTAGTTGTAACTTTCCATATACAAGACAGTGGTAGTAGTCTTATTCCACCACAGGAAATAATTTTCTATTTTCCTCAATTTTAATATATCGTTGTTGTGGTGTTTTGTCAAATATCTCCTAAGCTCTTGACTTATTCTTCCTGCTATGGAATAAGTAATGTGTTCTACCTCAAAAAGGACTGCATTTCAGCAATAGAAAATTGACTTTTAAACACCCACAGGAGAAAAAAAAGGCATTATTAAAAGCTCACTATTCTCTGCTCTAGGTAGCTGCAGTAACCATGGTACTGTTGTACACGTAACACTAAAGGTATATTAAACAATTCCAGTGGAATGACAAATGCTGAATTTTAATGATTCCTGCTTTATTTAGGTTGCAAAGTGCTTTGGGATAGCAAGATGAAAGGTAGTACAGAAATATAAGTTACTGTTATTATGGTTTGAATTAATCACTTGCTTTCGTCGCTGGAGTGATGCAGAAAAAAAATATCAACATCTCTTTTACTTGCAGTCTGCAACAAGAAAGAAACTTTCCCTTCATAAATAAAATAAAGCAAGACAAAATTAAAAAGTTCTTGAAATCAGAGAGGAAAAAAATCAGTTTCATGTTGATATACATATAGTTTTCATCCTGCTTTTCCTGAAAATGATACTTATCTGAAACAAAGAGAATGAGCTGCGGAAACAGGATCAAAGCTCTGGTTATTAAATATGTGCTAGGAACAGATTCTGATTAGGTAATGTCTGTGAGACCCTAAAGTAAAAGAATTCAGGAGAGAAACTTCTAGTTTGAACAAGCTGTTACCATAATGCATAGTAATTATGGTAATCAAGATGCAGACCCTTATTCACGTCACTGCAGTGTATAAAGAGCAATAGATTTATTCAAAATAGAAGAATAGATGATTTAAAACTAGGCTGTTTAGCATATTCATGCAAGTGATAATTATTTTTTTTTATATGCACACACTGATAATTAAGGCTTGTGAATCACTCTACCCTTAGACCTTATTTCATATATGCACTGGCATAAGGTATGTGTATGTATCAGTGATTAATGCGATGTAAAGCAGCCCTTGTTTATTTAATTTCTGTCTCAAAAAAGAAAATCAGAATCATAGAAACTATAGAATTAACATACATTACATCTTGTGAAAGAACACAGACTAACCAAGAAAGACACTTTTATTGTAGAAGAACCTAAGAAAATAATTGTTACCATCGCAGTGAATTTATAATCTGAATGTGTAGGTGCAGATGAGGAGTACAAGAAGTAAAGAAGTGTCGAGGAAGGTTTGCTGTTCTAAGGACTTTGCCATCAAAACTGTTGCTAGCAAGATTAGCTGGATAATTATGTAGTTGGTATAATTTTTAAAGTTTCCCTAGAGAAAACGATTTGTAACTTCATAAGGGCTTTTTCAAATCAATAACTGCCTTTGCTCTTCAATTTTAACCAGAGAACTAAATTATTGTTCTTTTGGAATTTTTTCATACTCCTAATTGACAAATCTTTATGAAGAAAATTTTAAGAATGAAATGATTGCTTTTAAGTATGATGGAGAACAATTTCAGACACCTGCTATAACATCCTTATTACAAGTATATACTTCATGTTGGCAGTGGTGAAATGTCATGGCAGATGAAACTAGAAAAAAGAAGAGGACTATTTTTTTCAACCAAATACATGTAGACATTCTGTTATAGATTAAGTCTTTGATGTGTTATAGATTAAGTCTTTGATGTGCAACTCTGACCATGAAATACACAAATGAACATTTTCTAAGCCTCAGCTCCTGTGTTTGTAGAAGAAATGTTCAGGCATATCTTGTTCAGAAAACAGAAATGACATCTAATTCAGCTTTAGAAAAATCTGTTGAAAAAAATTCTTTGGAAAAGCCGGAATAAAGATGAACTGGAGGCCTTTTTTTTTGTGTGAAATCCTCTGGATGTGGGAATATCCTCTGATGACCTACCTGTATGGCCTGCTCAGAACTGAAATGGCATTATCAAGCTGAAGATCTAACTAGGGATTTTCAACAAGAAGATCTTGTAGGCAAGAACTTCTCCTGTTGAAAGCTGGCTGTATGTCTCCCGCAGACACAAACCAGGTTATAGCCTTGTCTATAGTATTCTGCCTTTCTCTCTATTGCAAAGAGTCTCATACATTCTGTGTTCTGCGCAGGTAAGAGAATATAAATATGGATTCATATAATGGTTTGCGTTGGAAGGGACCTTTAAAGATCTTCTAGTTCAATACCCCTGCTGTGGGCAGGAACACCTTTTCCCAGGATCAGGTTGCTCAAAGCCTTGTCCAACCTGACTTTGTGTAATTCCAGTAATGGGGCATCCACAACTTCTTGGGGCATCCTCTTCCAGCGTCTCACCATTCTCACAGTAAAGAATCTCTTCTATATATCCAACCTAAAAATAACTTCTTTGAGTTTAAAACCATTGCCCCTTGTCCTGTCACTACCAGCCTGTCTTCTTCTTAAAAGCCTCCTTTCCACATTGAAAGGCCACAATACGGTCTCCTCAGAACTTTCGCTTCTCCAGGCTAAACAACATTAAGTCTCTCAACCTTTCCTCAAAGTAGAGGTGTTCCATCATTTGATCATTTTTGTGACCCTTGTCTCAATCCACTCTAACACATGGATGTCTGTCCTGTGCTGGGGACTCAGTAATGCATGTTCATAACCTTGATTGTAGTGAAGATCTAGCGCTTTTTTTCTACTTAACACGTGGAAAAAAGAAAGATCCTTTTTGTTATTGGCCAGTCTGCTGAGAAAAGATGTTCACTTCAGCCATTGTAACCAGAAACCCACATGGGAGCTAGTGGTATCATAGGAAAGGAGCACAAGCAGAAGTCTGAAGAACTTCCGTGATACCTTAATTGATAACTGTAAAAGAGTCACTGTGATTTTAGATCACTCATTTGACTGATTGAAGACCAGTGAGTCTAATTAGAGACATCACAATAGCAGGAGGCTAACCTATACCATACCCTCCATCACAGCACCCACAAATTATTCTGAGAGTCTTGAACTGGTGGAATATGGAAAAATATGAAACATCTCTCTGGACTTGTTCTTTTGTTCTTTGAGTGTTGTAACATACATGTATTGTAAATAAATATATGACATAAATATATTTATATTACTAATATATAAGCAGCTTTAAAGACCTGCAGTCATGTGAGTTGAGGTTCCATCAGCAGGTGGCTTTCATGGTGTCCTGATGGACAGAGGGTCCTGGTCTTTGTCTTTGAGTATATCTGAAATATAGCTCTAAAAATGTAGGTTCATGTATCAGTGATGACTTACACAGATTTAATGAAAAAAAAAATGAAGGAAAATACAGTGATAGAAAACAATTGGCTACAGTTAGATCAGTGAACACCATCTGAACTCTAGCCCTATCCTTCCACACAGGGGTATATTTTATATTCTTTCAAAATTATACCAGGATTGGGATGTCTGCCTGATTTTCTAAATGCACTTCAGTTACTTCTGTACTGGACTGCACTTAGATCATACTCCTTTAATGGTTGCTTTGAGCAGAAATTTTATGCAAGAATGCACCAAAGTTACCAGTTCAGTATACAGTTCTGGCTTACTGTAATTTTTCAAACACTTTGCCAATTATTAATGTCTTCTTCATTCCTTCTTGAAAGTGTAAACATGTTAATGAATACGTTATTTACTATAATAAAGCCAGAGGCTGCTGTTAAAATAAAAGAGCAACTCAACCAAGAATCCCATAATATCTGTTCATCCCTGCTTTCCATGCAACGGACCTCCAACTAGCGTGGATTTGGCCATCTGAATTCCACACTGTTACATGGACATTGCATAAGTACGGTTCAATTATAGATGGTTATTGTATCAACATTAATTTGATTCTCGCCCTCCAGCCACTTATTTAAAACATCAGTTGGTAATTGAACGCATGTTTATTTCACTCGTTGTCTTCTTTATCTTTAAATAATCACTTTCTATCTCTTCCTACAGATGCAAGGTGCGTCAACGTGTCTTGAGTACTTTATCATAGAAGTATAATCTGTAGTATCTTATCATAAAACTAAATTCTTTCCCCAGTGCTAAGCAAGTCTAAAATTGGGGTTTCCTAGATCTGGGAAGACGTCAAACACCCATGAATGCTTTCTCAAAAGCCACACTTAAACCCGAAACTGGGAGATTTTTAAAATTCCATATCTAATTGTGCATGCTCCCTCTGCTGCTATTTCTATTTTGCATATGAAGAAAAGAGACAAAAGAAAGGCACTTCAGTCACAGAGCTTTTGTTTCTACTAAGAAATAGACAAGAAGGGATTTAGAAGATTGCACTCGTCTTACTGTCCTGTCATAATTAGCATCCACAATTTCATCACAAAAGACACACTAGTCAGAGAGGACACCTAAATACAGACTCAGTTATGAGTAGTTAAGCAAATTTATTCTCAGATGTCTCCTGTGTTGTCTTGGAAGTGACTTTTCATGATTCCAGCCTTCTGGGTTAAATGTTTAGATGGTGTAAATTGATATAATGTTATTGATTCTAATTGAGTCAAACTCAACCAGATACCAGAGTATCTATCATTTTACTGAACCAGATTCCTTGTACTAAAAATTGTACTTTTATTTTCAGACTTTACTTCAAAACAAAGATGTCATGCCTACCAGGAGTGATGGATTCTTTATGAGTATTTTTCTGGTATCTCCTGTCTTCCTGGGCTTGGTTGATGTCTCACTAAACAGTGCATGAAACTGGTTGAATGACTGATCACAGGGAATAATTTTTATTTGTCAAATGGTCACAGTTTGCTTGCTTTCTAACATAACAAACTCCATAGTTCTTAGGACAGCTTCCTTGGTGGACAACATGTACAAAATCCAGTAAATGTCTGAAATCTAAAGGAAGAAAAATAAGTTCTTTAAAATGATAGGCCCAGTAGAGTTATTTCCAAGAATTTGTATCTCTGTCTGCTGGCTGAACTTAGAAGGTTTGGGTTTTAGGTATCAATCTGTTGATCTAATAATATCAGTGCTTGCATGTACAGTCTGTATCTCTCCAAGACTGTCGTTATTGTTATATCTAGGAAGATTTCATTAAGAATTTTGCAGGTCTTTGAGGTTGAATGTGAAGATGTCAGCAGGATGGATGAATGACACAAGTGAGAGAGAAATTTTTTTGCAGTGGCTGAATGCTAGTTTAGGTAGAGCAATAAGAAAAATGTTACCAGCTTTTGCGGCTTTACAAAGTACCTCATAATAGCTAGTGTCACTGAAAGATCCAAATCCAACAATTACTTGAGATTATCATGTCTCTTTTCTTTTATCTTTTTAGTTTCTTTTCATTGTGGTTGAATAAAAAAACTCCCCAAAAGAATGTAATCCAAACGAATTTGAAATCTCAAAAACCATAATCTATACAGAAGGATAAAGACTTATTATCATAAATCTCTTTTTAAAACCTAACTTCTCTTCTGTTCCCCTTCAAATAATAATAATAAAAAAAAATAAATGATTAAGAAGGCTTGATCTGTGACATTTGAATGCTTGGGTTTGGAGTTTCTTGTTATCCCAGCTTAAAAGATATTCCTTAAATACTGTATAATGATGGGGCTTTTATAGCACACTCAGAGTTTCTAGGGTAAAGTTTTTTAAAAGTCTTCATGGTCAAAATATATTTGCACTATTCTGATCTTCCAGCATAATTTTATTTCTTGTGACACTTTGTAGTTAGTAGAATTCAACAGCTAAAACTCAGAGTAAGGAGGGAGGGCAGTGGGTCAGCTTTCAGAAATATAGATTGCAAAGGTGAGTTTAGGTCTGTTTCCACAGACACGATCCAGTTCTGCATGTCTAATGCATACCTAAGAAATAAAGTTATAAAATCCTATAGAACATGAAAATTCTAGTGAAATCTATTTGTTGTGATTCTCAATGCAAACCCAGAGTCTGTTTAATGGGAGAAAATAGGAAAAATTTGGTGTGTTTTTTTGAATAGAACCCTAAGAAGTGCATCAAGCATAGTTTTACAATTCATCGTGAGAATTTTTATTTTTGACAGCTCAACTTGGCCTAAGCAGTGCTCTTGATGTGGTTGCCCATTATTTGCAAGTGGCAAGTCTCTACTGATTTACTTAGGAGGTGTCAGCCACGTAGACCACCAATCACAGTTCGGTAGGCAAAAAAGAGAACAGAGAAAACGAAAAAACATTTCTAATTTTCTAACCAGCAGAAATCACATATGAAATCTGTAATACTTAAATCTTAATTCCTGTGAAGCACCTTTTCTGTCCTCAGCCACCACCACCGGTGCAGGTGTTAAGTACTGGCCATAATGCAGTGCACTTTTTCAGGTGCCTGCTAAAGAGTTATAGAAGACACACAAATGGGAATGCACTGCTCTTTTTTCCTTTTTAAAATCATGAAACCTAACAGACTGGCTTCCTAATCCACTCACTGTAACTCCCTTATCTCATTTTTTTAAAAGATGTGGGTGTGTTCTGCTCTGTGAAGACTTATATCCCATTGTGAACACTGTTGCAGGATAATTGCTTTTAGCCGTGTATTACAAATCCGATTGCACGGATGAAGCTCAAACCTTCCTGCAATGGAAGTACTGGCCTCTGTTCATGTAGCTTAAGGAGCATATTAGCTTTCAGTAACCTAGAGGCAGTGAAATATGAAACTGTTCTTAATTTTTCTAGGAGAACATAATGATATTACTTTAACACTAACAACAACAGGATTTAAAATCCCTTTTATACACAGATAAAAAATATTTACTCAAACTCAAATATTGTTGTTAATAGTAAAAAAAATTATTTACAAATGATTAGTTTGAGATAGCAAGCACTGAAGAATGAGAAAGCTCTGTCTTGAACAGAACCATGGAGACAGACTATTCTTGCTTTAAGAAAATGTTCATAATTCAATAATTTCTTTGTTTCTCAAAACTATTTATGAAGAATGAACTATAGCAGAACAACTAGATGTTAGTTTTATCTGCAGGCAAGAACTTCTGAGAAAAACTACACATCTGCTAACATTTACCTGAGATAAGAATATTTCAAATACGTTTTCAGAAGAATATTAATTTCTGAAGAGATGTTTGTGGTTTATTATTCACTATTGCATTTCTCATTATTTATTCTTTAGCCTCTCCTTTCAGAAGTTCTATTTATTTGAACACAGATTAAAAATTGTATTTTGTGATTTACTATCCAGGCTGCGAACTGTATTTACTATCCAGACAATGAACTGAAAGAGTCTGGCAAACTGAAAACTATTTATCAAGTGCAGAAATGTACTTAATTTATGAAGAGAGATTAAAGGATAAAACCAATCAGATAATTTCTAGGGTGAATACTCTCCATAAGTTTCTTTGGTTATCAAGTTAATACTACTATACTCTCATAAATATATATAATTCAAGTAATTATGCATATGAAAAGGTTTATACGCATAACTGGAATTAACTTTTTTACTGTACTTTCTCTGCTTTCAATGAGTAACTTAAACCTTCTCTGATCTGAGCATACAGGCAAATCACTGAGTATACAGTTAGCTTTAGAAAGAAATTGCAAGTTGAGCATCTGTGCATGATTTCAGAAAGAACTGCAGAACTCAAAGTTGTTCTTCGCTACAGAACTGGAACTTAATCTGGTAGCTTTCAACATGCAAAGCAACAAATCTGATATAGAGAAGTGGAGAGGTGGGGGGGATTGTAAGTGAGGATAAGCAAAACAAATACTTGCTAAATATTCTAGAACAAGATTCTAGAGTAAAATACAGGGTAATATGGCTGTTTACTTATAACTGTGATAGGCCTTATGCATATAAGGAATAATACACTCATTTTTTACTGACTTTTGTTGAATGAAATAGTTACTTCAAATCTCTTTTGTTCATTCAGAGCCATATCAAAGCATATCTAACCAGAAGTATTATTTATAATGAGGAAATACACTTCCTATTAATTTTTGTTATTTTATCAGAATCAATACTTCCTCTGGTAACATGCTTACAAACTTCACTACTAAAAACAAATCTTAGCGCTTTGCAATAAAACTATAGTTACAGTATATAAATGATCCTTACAACAATATCTGAGAAAAAAACCCAAGCCAAAATTAAAAAACCACTTCTGCAGGTATTAATCACTTCAATGCTACTATCCTAAAGACCAGAGGTTATTTCTTCTCAGAGATTGTATAGGTTTCTATCTTCTATGCTGAGAATAATTCAATATTATTGAAAGTATCAAACCAGAGAATTGTGATTAAAGAAGAAATGTGATTCTATCCACTGCTTTCGTGGCTAAAGAAGAAATGTTATTCTATATATGGCTTTTCTGCACAGCTCGCAATTATAGGTCTGATTCAAAGTTACTGAAGTCAGCAGTGGCTGGTCTATTGACATCATGCTCCATGGGAACAGCCAGAGGACCACACAGGTACTTTATTATTTCTCTCCTAAATGTTTCTTTTCCTGAAGTTTGTAATTTCTGGTACTCTTTATAGTAATAAGGATGGATTTCACTGTCATGCCTTATTTTCTTGCTCCCTCTGAGTTTAGCAGTCCATGAAGTGCAGCTGCCCCATTCCCAGCCTCCCCATGGAGTGGGATGATCTGTCACTCACTGAAGTCAGGGTTGATTTTCCTGTTGCTGTTTCTTAGCCACAAACAGAAAGATAAAAAAATAACCTCCTCTGTAAATCTATAAGTGGCATAGGCAATAAACTATAAAGCAGGGACTATACTTGTGAAAAAACGGATGGCCAGGGCACTTAAGATCTTTTAGAATATTTAACAGATTGATAGCTACAGGTGCTGAATTCTCATGACAGGAGGACACACAGCAATCTCCTCAAAGTACTTTAAAGGAACAGATCGTTTGCACTCCCTCCTAAGTAAAATAAGGTTGTTGAAAATACCTATTCTTTTCTTGATTGCAAACTATTTGAAGAGATTTATTATTTTCTAAATACATTCTGAATTCTAAATGCATGTCATTCTGGTTAGAAGTACTTTAGTATGGGTCTGAATGAACAAAAGAGATTTGAAGTACTTCATTACTTCATTCAACGGAAGTCAGTAGAAATATGTGTACCTTATTTCTTATAAGCCTAAGGACTATCACAGTTATGAGTAAATACAACAGCCATATAACCCTGTCCATGAATTCTAAATGCATGTCAGTTTACAGATTATTTCCAATCAACTGAGTGTGAATGTTTGATATACAAAATGTGAACAGTGTCATTGGGCACAGTGTTCATATAACTCACTGGTACAGTCTTTGTGAGCCAAGTTTCATATGCAAATGGACATATTAATGTTGATTTCAAAATGAAGTTTCTAAAAATATCCTTCAATGTCTTCTTTTCTCTTGCTGTTTGCACTCAACATAGTAATCTAATTGACTTTTGGGTGTGCAAAAAGAAAGAGTAAAGGGAAACTAATGGCAGAAAGGAGCAAAAATTAAAACATAGTTCACAGAAAAATATCTACATTATTATCCAACATTGGTTTTCAGCAACGAATCACAGTTTGCCAAGGTTAACCTAAATTTTTCATTGATTTATTGGACTGCTTCCCTCTGTTTCACTAACACACTGTTTAACTTCTGGTCAGTATGAAGAATTTCTGTCAAGGCCAAGTTTCTTTTTTTGCTTTGAACATCTGATATTAGCGCAGAAGTATCAGAACTCTATCTTTGCATAACTGGAGTGATGCTGTGCAAAATTGTAAAACATGGTCAGCAGGATGTGTCAGTTAATACATAACAATGACCCCAGTTGGTGCTCTGCTATAAATCCTGCTGTTGTTTTTTTTAAAAAAAACATTAATCAATAAAAAAATAAAAGGTATGATTAGCTTAACTGTAGTTGTTATCACCTTAGTTGTCAATAAATCTCTCTCAGAGTTCACTGTGTCCACTGCAGGGATAACTTTATGGTTTATATACACCAGCAGACCCTTACAAGTCACACACAACAAATGATTCTGGTAATGCAACATCCTCCTGTTTTCCTCAGCATATAATGTGCAGATTTATTGATGAATTTGCAGCATTTTAGTAGCCTGGCAGATGAGCCATCTACCCAGTCAAGTGGGGAAGAATAGTTGATGGTTGGATCTACAACCAAAAATAAGCCATGTGTCCTTCTCCAATCCCACTGATTCACAAAGCCGTCAGGAAATAAAGCATCTATAATTTTAAATGGAAAATTATGCTATGTTCTTGTAAAGGAAATATATTTTTCCTTTTTTTTGTGGTGATGGTACAACATATCAGCATAGGACTGTGAAAGCTACTACATTATTTATGTCCTAGTGGAAAACAGATCCAGAAGTATCAAAATTTTTATTCTTTCTTTCACAATTTTTTTGCCAGTTCTAGTCAATATTTTATGATGAGTCAGACCACTTAGGTGTCAACCTAATGAACAGAGTATGTCCACACAAGAATATAATAAAATAATCATTATTTTATTTTAACTGTTCATTATTAGAAAACAGTATCCAACTGAGAGAACTTAGGAGTGAGAATGAAGTATGTTTTCTTGCTGTAGAGACAATCATGGCAATGTACAGATGCATTCCAATTACAAAGATTTAATTGCACACAGATCAGCTAATTTAGCTTGCAAGTTACCAGCAAACAGCTGATACAATATTAATCAAGAAATGCTTTCAGTGCAGTTAGGTTTATATTCACATAAAATATATATTGCTGACTTTTTAATTCTAATAACTTTCAACTTGAATATCCGGGTGTCTAGCATCATTTAAAAAGTGAAGATTCACACATGAAAGTAGTGTTTCCAACAGCACTAGTTATTTTCTGTTTCTATGAATACACAGTAGGAATGAAGGATTTACAGAAGCTATTTCATTAGTATCTCAGATCAAGTTTAAATCACATCGCAGTTTCAGATGCAGCACATGGACCATGCATAGGCAAGCTGTGAGGGACTGAATTGTAAGATGCTGTTGTTGCTCTTGCTTTTTACAGATAGATAAATTATACTTAATGCATTAATAATGCTACTTTTTCATGTAATTTCATTTGACCACTGATGGAAGAAAAAGTGTGCTTTTTTAGAGTTGGCTGTGTAGAAGCAGTGTCTACAAGGAAAATAGTTGCATGTGAGATGTTCACTGCAAACATTTTCTGTGTTTCTGGAAGAAGGAGTGGATTATTAAATGCTATTTAAATGAAAGCATATATGACAATACCTGTAATTTGCGTTGTTCAAAAGAATAGAATTATTTTTTCAGAGCTAAAAGTCTAAAGAGAGATATTCAGAAGAGAAAACAAAGAAGTAAATCTGTAAGTTGCAGTCACTAACACTTTTTTAAAAATGAACTTTATCTTGCTTCATTATGGTATCATGAAAGATGTATTTAACAAGCCATGCAGATATGAAATATGACTTCCAGACCAGACACAGGTATTCATCCATGCAAAGACATGGATGGGATCACTGGCAAAGGGGCATTTGATGTGGTAAAGCACACAGAAGAGCTCTGTGTCCTCTAACAGCTTAGCTCCTAAACCTGCATTTGGTCTGTCCACAGTGTTTACTGAACTGAGGTTGTAACAAAGCTCTTAGTTATGTCTTCATTCCTCCCCATCTGCAGTAGACAAACAGCTAATCACCTGCTGAGGTGTTTGCCTCATACGCATAACTTGGCCTCTTCTTTGGATCCATCTTCACTCTAGAGTGCCACCATCACACTTTGTCTAAATCTTGAGTATTCGTTGTCCACAACTTCTCAAAGATCCAGCCTTGCCCCTTTACCTGTGCTTCACCTTCCAATTACTGTTTTATATTTTGGCTGACAAACACAATCGTAACCTATTTACCCTCAGTTGGAGTGTTAATGTAAGAATTATTGTTTTCCTTATTCCCTGAATGTACCCAGCCTCGCATGGTTTAAAATGTCTCCAAGCAGGTGATTCTGGAATGTGACCCTGGACCCCCACCAAATGGACAGGATGGGCAGGCTGGGCAGGTTTATAGGGAAGTACTGCTGAAGGGCATGTCTCAGCCTGTTACCTCATCTGCCACCTGACCCAGGTGAGATGTTCGGACAGAGAGTTTAAAAACCCACAGTACACTTGTGTGCCATTGTAGGTGTCCACACGATATCTTAGACCCACAGGACAGAGAAACATGCGCTATGACGCACAGGGCCTTGGATGTGGTGGCTATCTTTCATCTTTTCTACCTCTTACAAACTATCTCTTTTTCTGAGTGATCTCAATGTGCCTTTATCCTTTCTTGCATAACTTGAACTCAAAATTTCTGTACCTTTTCTGTGTTTGGGTCAGACCTTTGACCTCATTGCAATCACGTTCAGTAGTTTAATTCCAAATGGAGGAGTACCTTGGTTTTGACAGAACGGCTGATCAGTAGTTTAATCAGTGATGTTTGTAATTCTCTCTGTGCTGCTGTTTTATGTCTTTGCTTTTGACTATTGCAGATCCAAAGTCAAACTGGGGTCATGCAGAGACACACTGGGACCAATGAGAAAGGAAAGTAAGAATACCTGGCTAGTGAATGCCTTTAGAACTGCCATATGAAAGCAAACAGCATATGTAAATCCACATACCTATACTCACTCTTTGCCCTACATCAGAAGTTTATTCTTATGTAAAAATCCCAAAGTGGTTTTAATGAGTAGGAAGCTTACAGAAGGGGAAGCAAGAAGATGGACAGTGTTAAAGGAAATTAAAATGTATCTTTTTAGTCCCTCTGAATGAGAACCTGGAATTCAGTTTGTTTCTCACTGAGGTGCAATGTTGTACAGAGTCTAATTTTGGAGAGGTTTACTTTTCTTTTTAATTGATTAGTGTAAGATACTAAAATAGCTCTGCAGCAATCTTATTTCTGCAGATGTTGATGTTCAACAGGTAATTTATGCTAACACAGGGAATATTTACAGCTGTTCACTTCCACTACTAGCACTTACAGGTGTTTTGTCAGTTAAAAACACAAGCTGTACAACTGGATTAATTAACCATTTTAATTAGTACAGTTGCTGATAAATGATGGTGAAAAACAGAATATATTTTTCAATGATTACTTATAATAAATCTGTCACTAAACAAAATTCACTTCCATGGCTGCTGTAACATTAAGAAAACAATAATCTTCAGTAGATCTGTAATGATTTTTACCAGGCTAGAATGTGGTATACAGTATGGTGTTTATAATGAAAGCATGTAATGCAAGATGTCTCTCACAAATGTTTAGGATGGATGAAGGGTAGACTTCCAAATCTTGTCATCTCAAAAAATAATCAGCACTCATATTATGGCGTTGGTTTTGCTCATAACAGAAACAAATGTAATTTTACACTAGCCACATACATTTTTTTCTTTCTTTTATTTAGGTACCTTTTAAGACCCGGTCAAACGATCTGCATGTCAGAACTAATCAGTAGTGAATTAATTACAAACATGGGTTTAGTAATTACTTCTGTGCTGTAATTTATTATTTGCCTAGCAATAATCTAGCAAGTAAGTCAGCACAGCATTGTTCAGCTGAGTTCCTAGGGATTAAGAAGAGTTTCATGGCTACTGTATTTTTTAGTCTTCTGGATGACTTTTAATTAACTGAAGCATATAGTGCAAACGTGGCTTCAGTAAAAGCACTTGACATTTTTCTGCACTGGGAGAGGCCAGTCAAAATTTTAACTTCGTTGGAATAGTAGAATCATGGAATTGCCTGGTTGGAAAGACCTTCCTACCATGCCTTTGAGATCATTGAGTCCAGCTGTATCTGCCCACTACTAAACCATATCCCTAAGCACTTCACCTACCTGTCTTTTAAATATATCCAGGGATGGAGGTTTCTAAACCTCAACCACCTCCCTGGGCAGCCTGTCGCAGTACCTGATCACCCTTTCAGCAAAGAAATTTTTCCTAATGTCTAATCTGAACCTCCCCTGGTACAACTTGAGGCCATTTCCTCTTGTCTTATTGCTTGTTACTTGAGAGAAGAGACCAACACCCACCTCTCTACAACCTCCTTTCATGTAGTTGTAGGCAGTGATGAGGTCTCCCTTCAGCCTTCTCTCCTCTAGGCTAAACATTACCAGGTCCCTCAGCCGCTCCTTGTAAGACCTATTCTCTAGCTCCCTCATCAGCTTTCTTGCCCTTCTCTGGACATGATCCGGCACCTCAATGCCTTTCTTGTAGTGAGGAGCCAAAAACTAAACACAGTACTCGAGGTGTGGCCTTACCAGTGTTGAGCAGAGGGTCACAATCTCTTCCTTGGTCCTGCTGGCCACGCTGTTTCTGATACAGACCAAGATGTCATGGGCTTTCTTGGCCACCTGGCACACTTCTGGCTCATGTTCAGCTGGCTGTCAACCTACACCCCTAGGTGTTTTTCTACCAGGCAGCTTTCCAACCACTCTTCCCCAAGCCTGAAACGCTACATGGGGTTGTCATGTCCCAAGTGCAAGACCCACCTCTCAGCCTTGTTGTGCCTTATCCTATTGGTCTCAGCCCATCAATCCAGTTTGTCCAGATCCCTCTTTAGAGCCTCCCTACCCTCAAGCAGATCAACATTTCCACTCAGCATAGTGTCATCCCCAAACTTGTAAGAGTACACTCTATCCCCTCGTCCAGATCATTAATAAAGATATTGAATAGCACTGAGCTCTGGGGAAAACCACTTGTGACCAGCCTCCACCTGGATTTAACTGTACTTACTACCATTCTTTGGTCCTGGCCATCCATCCAGTTTACCCAGCACAGGGTGTGTCTTTCCAGGCCAATGGCAGCCAGTTTCTCAAGCAGAATACTGTGAGAATTGGTGTCAAAGGCTTTATGAAAGTTCAGGTACATCACATCCACGGATCTTCCCTCGTCCACTAAGACTAAGTTGTAGAAGGAGATCAGGCTAATTTGGCAGGACCTGCCTTTCATAAACCTATGTTAGCTGGGCCTGATCACCTGGTTGTTTTGTGTGTGTTGTGTCGTAGCACTCAGGATGATCTGCTCTACGACCATTAGCAGCACTGAGGTCATTCTGACAGGTCTGTAGTTCCCTGGATCCCTCCTCTGATCCTTCTTGTAAATGGGCATAACACTGGGCAACCTCCAGTCAAGTGGAACTTTCCCAGTCCGCCGGGACTGCTGGTACAGTAACTCCCTCATTCTGGAGTTCTACTATCTGTGTAACTAAAAGGGAAGCGACTTGAAGAGACAGAAGGTTTGGGAGCACAAGAAAAATTGCTATCATATGTACAACGGCACAAATCCCCTACAATTAAACCAATGGCTCTTGGAGATTCCCTGAACAGTTAAGAGACGGGGCTGAAGTCCCAGAGCATTACTGTTCCTGCAAGTTCTTTCATCAGGCTTCAGCTCAGAAGCAGAATCAAATTTTTTTTGGAAGGGCATTTTGTTGTTTTAAGCACCATCTTCAAAACAGGCTCCCAAAAGATTGAACAGTGTGTTCTGTAGTTCTCTTTAAGAAAGAATGCAGGTATTTCCCTAACCAAATCCATTAGTCATCTGAAGTTAATAGCCTTTGTCAAAAAACAGATTTTAGAGTAGAGAGTTCTCAAACTGACCTGTGGGAAATACTTCTTTCTAAATCCCATTATTTACAGGTTGGTTTCTGTCCTCAATCAGCTTTTTACATGTACAGATTATATGTTTCTATGCATTTTTGATATTTTTAATTTAATTTCCATGGGAAGAAAAAGGTTCGGGGTATTAGAACTAAGATGAACCAAAGTCAGAAACTAGTTATTATATCAGATCACTGACCTGCTTTTTTGGTTGAATTTATAGCAGGAAAAAAATCAATGTTGGGAACAAACCAGTATGGAGGCAAAACATTCTCTGCTATTTGACTTTCAAGAGTTAAGAGACAAAGAAAACAAAGACTAAGGTTACAATTCTTGCTATAACTTCATTTATCTTGCATAATATCAATTTATGGAAGGCATTAAAAATGTCTTTTTGGCCGTGAATACTTTGAACAACAGTAGGTTGACTGAGCCAAAAAATGCAATATCAGATAAAAAACGGGCCAGATTAGCAGGCAGCTGTAGCTACAATAACACCTGCCACCTGAATGTTGTGCCCAGTATCTCAATCTAATTGAAATAAAATAAAAAATATCCAATTTAATAGAGACTCTTTCCTTTTATGTAAGATTGTAACCAGAAATAAATTAAAGTAGATGGAAGGTTTTATTCTTCAATATAGGGGAAATATAAATTCTGTAGTATTAGCAGGAAGGTAGACACAGGCATTCTTTTAAAAATTATTTAAACTGAGGATTTCTGGAAAAGGAAACTTTTGGATTTGGAAAGTCAAAGCAGAGTATGGATAGTACTAGTTTAATGATTTTAAATAAACATGGAGTATATTGAAATACATGTACTGGTCGCATACGTTTTCTTAGATTTCAACAGAAAAGAGGTAATAAGATGTTATTTTCAAATTGTACACTACGTCTGTTGAGGGGCACAAAAGTGTACAAATTACATTTGTTTTAAACTCATGTGAGCAGTATTAATATGAAACATCAAGGAATTTTCTCTGAGGCTTTCATAAAATACGGACAAGGGTATGTATTTTGAGAAGCTGCATACAGTATTTGTTTCTAAATGGTAATCTAAATTATCTCTTTGAACTATGCTTGTTACATAATATTGTCACAATCTAGAGCAGGAATATTTTGTTCTATGTCCTCTTATATATTGTCTATTGCTGATTCTCAATTTAAAATGTGTTACTAATACTATAAAATACTTGAAAACTTTTTTCTTATTTACTTAATACCTACAGAATGCTCTGTTGAGAACACTGTTGGAAGAGGCACACAAACCTAATTTTATCTTCCTTTAAGTCTGTATAAAATGTAGTCCTGAGAGTGCGGTCAGTGAATTTAACATTGAGTATGGGAACAGCACATGGAAATCATAGCACTTGGGACCTCCACAGATAGTTGGGCATCCAAGAGAAAAGGAAGTTGGTCTGACAAAAGACACTCTGGTTCTTCTGTGAAATACTTGCTGTGTCACTTTTGCCTACCCACTCATGCTTTTCCTGTTTTGAATTCAAGTCTCCTGGGTTTGGAAGTTGTGGTTTGTTTTTTTTTTAATTGATTTGCTTCTCAGGTATTTTCTGATCTCCACAGAAAAGCTGGAAAAAACTTGTTTTAGCCAGAGAATGCTCTTTAGCTAGACACTAAGCAATGTTCATTGGTTCCCAAATATTCGGGGTCTAAGAGACAAGTTGCATAGCTGTAAGTGGATAATGACTCCTACACACAGGAATTACATGAGCTTAACAAACTTCAAAAAAAAACCCAGAAATATGATTTTTAAATGTAAATGCACAGTTCTTACACATTATCAATGTGAAAAATCTCAGCTTCAGAGATATATATATTGAATTAAGATGTATATTTTTATTAACATCCATTGCTTTTCATTTTTTGATATTCTTTTCCATGACGTATCTAAGGCTTGACAATGAATTCGTGTCACTTTTGCTACAGTAGAATTCCGGCTACCTAATATTTCTGAAAATCAGGCCTAATTATTATCCTCTAAAAGGAAAGGATTGATAAAATCAGAAAGGTGATTACTTTAGGAATTGCAGAATATAATATAATATGAAACATTATGAACAATCAAGCAAGTACATAATGGGGGCTCGAGGGGAGAGCTGGGACATAAGCAAAACCAAGTCAAATTATAACTAATCTAAGGATATTAGATTTGCAAACCATTACTTTGGGATAAAAGTTGCATGTTTTTTTCTAGCTGTAAAAAAAAAAAAAAGACCTTTTTCATGGAGGTCTTACAGCCATAAATGCTCTGCTATGAAATAAACACTTTGCATAGAACAGACAAAGGAAAATTCTCAGGATTGAAAGCTTTATATATACATTTCATTTACTGGCACTTTAGTTTGTGATCTATAGGAAAATTAAGAGGACATTTTGTCATTTTTAGTAAGAAAAGGGTAAAATATTTTTTTCTGAATTCAGGAGATTCAATGTATTTAGAATTAGGAAAACAAAATACTCCCCTTGCTCTTATGACCTGTCGTCATAGTAGATACTGTCTGATGTAAGGTAAGTGCATTATTAGATGAGATTGAATTAGCACAGGGAGAAGAGACTGCACAGTTAGTGGATGAGATGTACTGGTCAGTGCTGTGTGCAAGAGATGCCAAAAATAAATGTGATGTGCTGCTATCAGCACTTACTAATGTTTCCTCATTGGCTGCCCAAGAAAAGAATATATGCTTACTTTTGGATGGCTAAACATAGCTGATGCCTCCCAGCTTGAATGCATACATTGTCAGTCCAATTGAAATTTGATTTTTTTTCAATCTGGAAAAGTTATGATTTTATTATTTTTTTTCTCAACAACATACATCGAGATAGAAATGGCTGAGAAGGTGTTTATAACAGATTTAAACATCTAAAATATGGCATCCCTGTCTACCCTGGATTCTAATGACAGCATGAAATCTTGGAATCTCATGATATTTTGGTCCAGACTTTTGGGTTGATGATGAAAATTATTTTATTTTATTCTCATGATGTTTGGCTCTTATTGCCTTTATTATTTTTCATGCTAGAACCTGGAATAAAATCAACAAAAGGCATAGAAGAATGTGGAATGCAGCTTCACATAAGGAAATTAATTCTGGTGTCCTATTAAACAGGCAAGTCATCCAAAACAACATCTCACTGATTTGGAAAAATTATGCAAGAATGGATTACACAAAATGTAAACAAGGAAGGGCAGTCAATAATTCTTTACAGTTCCTCCATCTATATCTTAATCTATGAACTATAACTATTTACATCAAATTGTATAATTTCTCTCTATTTTTAGGAGCTTTCTTACACAGGCCACAAATTATCATTATTTTTTTTTTTAATTCCATAGTTTCAGAGAGGTAAATTGTGAAATTTTGGGCTTGTAAGGAGTTTAGGATAGCTGTGTTTTCTCTGAGCATTTCTACGCTCCATTGTTGATGCAACCAAATGATTTTTGAATCATGGCAGTCTTTATCTAACATGAAAGTTACTATGCCTTTGTGGCTGCAAAATTGTTGCCACTTCAACATTCTTCCAGGAGGATCCTAAACGTCACTGTCTTGAAAACAGGATTTCTTTTCTGTCTCTATCATTCAGGACTTCCTCTATAAGTAGAAAATGTGGCACAAGTTTATTCTGTCATTTTCCTCTTCCCACAAGATCTTGGCATGTCTTTTTATTTGTTTAATCTCAGCTTTCAAAATATCAGTTTATGCATGAAAATAATGCATGCATTTTGTAGGTAAGTGTAAAGATGAACTTTACTTGTATTTTTTTTGTCTCAAACATTGCCTGGGCGCAGGGCTACCTGCACCTGAGGAGTTTTTCTGTGGCTCCTGGTTAATAATGAGAGGGAGTGGTGTAGAAGCAGGCACTGCTCTCTGTCCCCTCATCTGCTAATAGGGCATGAACTTGCCCTATAAATTGTGTTTGTCAAGAAAGCACGATGAACCTGACCTGAAGCAGAACTCTTGGACCATTTGTTTCTGAAGAACTGCTGCTGGAGCAGTTGCTGCCAGATGGACCACATCTTCCTGAAGCATCACAGTTCCTCATGGGAGTCGTGGCTATTTTTCTTTTCCTCTGCTACTTCTTCCTCTCTTTTTCTTACTTATCTTTACTGTATCTTTGTTTTTTCTTGGCACAATTGTGTATTGGATGGAATCCAAGTTGTATTGTAGTTTGTTTAGCGACCTTGGCTGTGTTCAAGGTATCAGATTGTGATTGGAACAGATTGGGGTCTGGTTTTCCAACTTTGAGAAGCTGCAACTCAGAGTGCACCTGAGTATCTGTTTTGTGAATTTTGCTGTGACCAAAATAAATGCTGCATTTAAATTTACCCTAGGAGATATGCTGGTCTCTGATTTGCCATGCAGATAATGAAAGAATCCTTTTCACTCTGCCTTTTTGTCTGTGCAAGTTGAGGTGGGCCTTAACACTAGTGGTGTCAAGAGCAGGGTGTAGCAGTATGAAAATTGGAGAAGTGAGAGAATGAATGATAGGAAGAAGGCCTCCAAGCAATTCAATATCAGAGTTAAAGGTACAATTTAAAAATCTTGCTGTATTTCAAAGGTAAAACACAAGGCTATACAGAGACTGTGAAGAAGATCAGAAATTAATGCAAAACAAGAACCACAAGTATCTACTGAAATCTATTATTTTGAATGCAGCCAGTTCACTATGAATAATATACAAAAACATATTTTCACTGCCACTAAATTCTAAAATTATTTGTTTGAGGCTTTTTGAAAGGCATGTTTTGTTGAAAATTTCCTATCTTATGCAGTGAGGAACTTTGATTACTTTGATTTGCTGAATTTGATTACTTTGATTTGCTGAATTGTCTGATCACTGATGATCTAACAAAATGTAAATTAGATAATGTCTCCAATCCCATTTTGAAATTTGTTTCTTCTTAATTTCTTCCCTTTGCTTTATTTGCTCACACTGCCATCCAGTTTCTCAATCTGTCTGTTAAACAAAAGCTGATGCAAGGCTGTCAAGTATGTCTCTAACTCCTCAAAGACTCCTGGCAGGAGAGGTTGGGTTCTGTTGAGCACCAACGTGCCTGAGAGCTGCCATTACTGTTCTGCTGAGCTAGAGCAGTTGGAGACAACCATATGCAGGTAAATTCTATCTGCTCTAAAATTTTTTAAGCAAGACATTCATAACTTCACACTAAGACAGTTCTGTTGCACAAGACTGGCACTTCATAAAGCAGCAGACTTTTCAAGTGATAACATAATAACAGAAACAATCAAACAATCACATAATAAGCAAAATTGTGTACTGTGAAGTTCTGTAGCGGCAGTGTAAAATACATACCTGTATCCTGACAGCAGCTTGCTGCTGCAAAGTCTTAGTGTGCACTCGTCATCTTAACATGTCTTCATCATTCCAGCATTAGAGTGGATTATCCAATTTAAAAAGTTTGAATATACAGTACGTGCTGTCAGAAATGTTCAGAGCTCAACAAATATTAGGCAACACCTTCTTTTTGTCTCTACTTTTTCCCTTTTACTCCAGCATTTGACTCACTGAAAACACATTAATAAATTGCGGAAGTGCAGTTACCCTTTAATGCCTGTTAATCAAACAGCTGTAAGAAAACGGAACATTCTTTGTTCAGTTTTCAAAATCCATGGAAGCTGTCCTTGTAGTAAAATGTTACTGACTCATTATTGCGTACCTAATGGTGCTGTGAACTTCAAACTGCTAAGGACATTTGGTAGTGAAACTCCTACAGAGTCAGGAATTTATGTCATCCACTCTTTCCATTACAAGACTAATGGAGTCTGTGTTTTAAACACTACAGGTCAAATATTCCTTGTAGTTTATTTATCGTGCGCTGGTGCCACCTGTGGATTTTAGCACAAACACGTTAATGTAGCTCAAAAGGTAGTACAGTGAGCTGGTTTGAGTTCTCCAACCGCTCAGTCTGCCTCTCTCCCAAAACTTCACTTTTTAAGGAAAACAACTATAGAAAAGCCAAAATCACACTAAATATATGTATTTATGTATTTTCTAAATATAAACAACTATACAGCAAGGATATCATGCAAAACTCCCAAGAAAGGGAAAAGGGGAAAGGGAAAATGGGAAAAAGGACAAAAAGGAACTAAAACAAAACAGGTATGCACACTTGTAAGACCTGGCAACTAACAAAGTAAAGAACTAGCAAAACCTCACCACTTCCCTTGAGGAGAGCAGAACAGCTAAATCCGACCAAGGACTCTCCCCCCACGAGTGGGCAGACAACAGCAGCCGCTGCAAGCCTCAGCTCCAGACAGTACCGGCAGCAACGGAGCGCTTGCTCTCCAGCCTCCCGGAAGAAGAAGAGAGCCTACCCCCTTACCTACACCTTATTTGTATGTTGTGTTACGTTAAAGGAAGATATGGAATACTTCGTGGATCCTGACCCCCGTTGTTAAGGAAGACCTGTAAAGGCCATTTTTTTTTAAGGAAGATCTGAAAAATCCAGAAGTCAATCCACTATATACAGTCTCTGTGAAAATGAGACCCTGATATTCATACCTGCTTCTCCTTTGAAAAAGCATTTCTATTTTTACAATTACAGTAGCAATTTGTGTCCTGTAGGAAAGCCTTACTATGGAGTCTTAAATATCTTTGTATTAGAGCAATGGGATTCATTTATTTGTTCAAATAATTTAAAGTTTCTTGGCTTGTTGACATTGCTTATGTGAGCATATATTTTTATCTAAATATATATGGTTCTAATCACTATCACATATTTATGCTTTTAAAACATTTATGGGGAATCAAGGCACACATCTTTTAAATGAGTTGACTGGAACATATATTTCAAAAAGCGAATTCCTCTTATTTAAACTTTCTAGTCTATATCTGCATCATTTATACTATGCAAAATATTCAAGTTAATGAGAAACAAAGTTGATTCTTTAGTTTGTTCACATTCAAAACACTGGAAGGAAACACACCGAATTTTACTGCTATGTGCCTTTCAATCAAAATATCTATTTCCACACTTGATTAACAGTACCCAGGACTCTTGGTTTTCACATTGTGGAGCTGCAGAACAGATGCTAAGTGATCTTCCTGTGTGTCTGCTGGGACTTGCTGATGATCTCTCATTACAATGCTCTGTGAACATTTCCCTCAAACTAAGAACTCCCTTATGTTTTCCCAGCAGTCTCATATATATCAAAAGATGCTGTACACTAGCTCCTGCCAGCTGATTCCTTTGCCTTAAGAAAACACCTTGCAGGCAAAATACACAATGGCCTCAACAAACAGAAGGTGTTTTTTTTCCTGTGTCAGTGTCTTATCCTGAAACAACTTAAAAAGTGTCTCCTATATGAGGCGTAGCTCTTTATACATCACTTTAAGAGAGATTATGCTTTCAAAAGCTCTGAAGAAAATCCAGAAGGCCAAAGGAACCTGCTGATCACCAAAATTAAATTTTTCATGTGTTCACATCATCCTATGCAATGCTGGAGTTAACACCTCACCTACACTGGGAGTTCAGCTGAGTGCCTAGCATCAGTGGTGACCATTGCAATCATTTGGTTTGATCTCTTATCCAGCCACAGAATTTCCTGCAATGATCCTTGTATGCATACAAAACCTTTTTTTAAACCAGATTTTTTCTGCATTTATGCTTCTGAAGCAACATGTGAGGTGAAAAGTAGAAAGATTGTGATTGGTATACGGATGGATGTACCTAAAAAAAGAAAATTAAGATACTTAACATGCAGTACATATGGCCAGGAATCTTGTCTGAATTCATAGCAAAATGTCTGAGCTGTATGTTCGCCTCATGTTGCCATTCAGTGTGACTGTAAACCTGTATTTAATTCTCTACGTTAAGAGAATTGTCCCGCTTCACCAGGGAAGAGTACAGATATGTCTGAGAAGCAGTGCCTGGGCAGCTGCCACAACATGCTTCCTGCAATAAGGTGGGAACTTGGAAAGATTATAAGCCCCTGAGCAACAAGGGATGTTACTCACACAAGAGTGGTGGCAGAGACGTATGTTCCCAAGGATGGCATTAGTTAGAATTAATGGCAGTGAATAATTTCTGCCTTAATGTGCTATCATCATTGAGGATCCTAAGAAACTGGATAGTTTCTTGGGTATTTGTTAATGAAAGAAGATGTCTTCATGTTCTTCAGCTTCAATTCTGGATTCTGTCAAATTAGAATTCTGCCACAGTATTAGCAACTTAAAAGTACCTGTTTGGATAAAGAGAAAAATAGTGCTCAAAAAAATACATTGAACTTCAAATCTAGTACACCAAACATCAATCTTATTTCACTACCTGTAGTGAGGTAATTCCCCTTGCTTTAAATTAAGAAAAAAAAAAATTAAAGTTAGCCTAGTTAATATTTTTATCTTTTGAGACAAAACATATTCAATTGCCGATCTGAAAATGAGTTATTGCTATTAAATTTTTTCTAAAGCATTTACTTACATCAACTTGAAAAACGAAATTGCTTTAATATGGGCACATAATCAGTTTCTTTTAGTACCAGGAACATTGTTCAGTGTGCTTTTTGAAGTAGGAATAATAAATAATTTTGTTTTTAAACATAAGGTTTATTAAAAGCTACAAGACATTTTAGCCCTGATTAAGCTTAAATATACTTCTTTTAACAGTGAATAATGGAGTGATCCAGTGAAACCACAGAAATGATGTCCACATACACAGAGAAGTTATTGCTTTTGTTGGTAAATCATCCTAGAAAAGGATTTCAATTTCAGAGATTTTTGTTTGCTAACCGTAAGTGTTTGCAAATTGTTTCATTTAAATTGTCCTGTATTTGCTTACTATCTTGACTGATAAATATAACACAGTGTTTGCACATTAATTCAATTACTTGCAATATTAAATCGGCTGAGGAGTAGCTCTGTTTAAATTTATGTATTTATATCAATTTCAAACACAAAATCTTGTCTCCATTGAAATAAATGTTTGGGTTTTTTATTGTCTCTGTTTTTTGCTCATTAGCAGTATTTGAACTTCAGGCGAAGAGCTATGCTTGGGATAGCAGAGAATGGGTGCTTTCAGCCCTCCCTTACTCCCTGGCTGATCTTTGTAATGGTATCCAAGTCAATCTACAGGGATGTTATGATTTAAGACAGATAAAGTACATTGTGCATTTGTCCAAATGCTTTAGCCTCTACATTTACTTTTATTTCCGGTAAGGCAGTAAATCTGGTTTTGAGGACAGCTTACGGACATTCTGTGGCAGAGACTGGTCAGACTTACCTACCATCAGCCACTGTGCTTGGAGAAAACAGGCAACCCAGAGAGAATAGGCAGAGCAGGGAATAGAATCACTATTTCGTCCTCTCCCATTTCTCTGCTCTTGAACTTTATGCTCAGTTTGACAGGAAAAACAATCAAGGCTATGTCTGGCAACAATTATATTTTTCATTTTAGATAGGCTACAGTGTGTATAATCAGAGATCTTTCAAAGCCATATATCCAAACAATGCTTCATTGTTCTCAAGCTCCTCAAATAATTTGGAATAAGTACAATGACAGAAACCCCAATGTATTTGAAAATTTGATATGAACGTCTCTTGATTTTCTTTCTCCTGCAGCATTTCACAAAAAACAGGATTGCTGAAACATTTCCATACTACAGCATCTGAGGAGGACTATAAAGAGACATTCTTTAGTTTATAAGAGGAATAGGTTACATATGTTTACTGCATCATTTGTCATTCTTCTTGTGATTCCTGCAAAGGAATGGATTGTTAGTCATTTCACAGCAGCAATGCAGCTTAATTCCCATGTACAAAATGTATTCTCTTTGTATAACTGTTTCTTCCTACTTAGAGAGAGAAAAGTATTATATTAATAGAAAAGTATTATATTAATAGAAAAAAATTGTATGTGGTAATATTTTGTTACTATTTTACAGAATCATTACTACACAAGGTAAAGGTCAGCAAAAATATCAGATATAAAAACTGAAAAAAAGAAGTCAATACTTCTTTTTTTTTTGACAAATTTCATGCCAGCATCACCGAAAGAAATGTGTTGGCTAAATAACAGAGTAAGAGATTTTCAGCGTTGATTCCTCTAATGCTGATTTCTGGCTGATTGTCTTTACAGTCGGTCCATGTCAACATAAGCTGATTTTTGTCTCCTGTATGCATGTTTTTGGTTCATTCATTATCAACTATATGTAAAGGTAAGTTTTAGGGACAGAAATAACAATGATGGAAAACAGCACTTTGGTAGGTCATTTGTTTTAAAGAGTTTAGGGGGTTTTTTTTGGATTTGCTAGCTTTTGGGTGTAGTCAACCACTCCATTCTGCGTGTATACACTTCTGATCTAACTCAAAGTTATAGAACTGGGCTAACTTTGCTTAAGATATAGGTAAGCTCTCTCTTCTGTTCAAAATGTAGACTGCACTGGTCTCTTTTTTTCTTAAGGGATAAAAATTAGTCTTTCACTTTCTTTGCATTAATCAGCTACATCAATCTTGGATCAGGAAAATGCTGTGTAAGTCCTACTCCCGAAAGATATATGATTCATCGTGCTTTTTCTAAGTCATTTAGATAACTGGAGATAACCATAGAAAAGTTAGGATTCCCACGCCAACCGAGATGGACGTGACCATTTCATACAACATTCAGTTGCACTTTTATCCACTCTCAGTTTTCATGCTATAAAAATAACACTGACAATCTGCAGCAAACCTTCCACTCTATTTCTAGTATTAAATTTTAAGAAAGCGTAGGAAATACTGTCTTAGGATCAGCAAGTCACCTCGTGTATAGTTATATACTACCTATGTATATGTAGACCACTTAGTATAGACTAAGTACTGTGTATATATGGATACAGCAGTGTGCTTTAGAGGACCAGGTTGATGTAGTATCGCTGTGAATCAGTTTGAACCATTCGTCTTCAGTAGCAAGAATTGCCCCATGGTCATCTTTCCTTTGGAAGTACAAGCGAAACCTCAGACAGTTTAAATATACCTCCTCCTGTGATTACTTCCAGCCCTAGAAACAGCTGGTCAGTGTTAAAGGAGTTGATTGTTGAAATCAGTGCAAAGATTCCCATTACATTTTGCAGACCTTAATAAAGGCCCAGACGGCCTGTTGATCTGCGAAATTGCTGTTTTCACTATGTGGATGAATTCCTGTATGTGAAGGAAGATAATAATTATGACAATTTTGATTTGACTGATAGACAACATCTGCCTTGCTCAAAGAGGTTATGTGGAAAATCGAGTCTGAAAATATGGAAACACAGCCTCTAGTTTCCTTGTGCTGAATGAAATTAGATACAGAAGCTTTAGCAATTTTTAATTCCTTTACAATATTTACAATTTTTAGCATTATCCTTCTTTGTTATATTGCCTTATTAAGCTCACTTCTGTTCAAATTCTGAAAAGAATAAGAAAACAAGTTTGTTGACAGGTTTAGCGGATGAATGATCATACCATGATTCTTTCAATTTACTGCAAGTAATTGTGTAGTCAAGTGAAATTGTACAGAGATTTATAAAACTTGGTTGTGAGGATGGATATGTCACTGGGAGATTCTATGAAATAAAGTAATTCTTTTCAGAAAGGATCTGCAGCAACCACTAATTTGGATTTTCTCTGCTTTGTCCATAGTTTTCTGCAGATCTTTAACCCTTGCAATGATTTGTAAGTCTGGATTCTATTTACCAGATGTTGCCACAATTTAGTAGCAACCCATTAGAAAGTGAAAAAGACCAAGAGTGCAAGCAAAGAGGTCTTCATTTGCAAAGAGTTTGTTATCAGAACGGTAGGTAGAATCTCCCATTTAGCTCCGTGAAATTGATTTAATCTTGCATTTATAAGAAATGAGCAAAGGCAGGAGAGTTTGCACAAAGCGTGCTGCCTCACAGTACTAAAATCTCACAGTTATTTCAGTTATTTTTTGTCTTAAAGTCATAAGGTCCTAGTGAGAAGATTTAAGGCAAGGTTACAGTGAGAAACTCTAAAGGTATTGTGGAACATCAAAACAGGCCTGTGACCCCCTGAAAAGAGGGCATAAAGCAGCTAAAAGACACTGAAGATATCCAGCTGTGTAGTGGGTTTGGGGATAGGTTTTCTAAATGAATAGAATTACTTTTAAAAGGTTTTACTCAACAGAGAACAGAATAGAACTTGGATCATTTTTTTTATAGGATAAAGACATTTTTTGTCTATCCCCTCAAAGCTTTCTTTAAGTCCAGTGCCAACCTGGAGACAAATCTGAAAGCCTGGGCTGCAGTCAGATAAGCAGGGCCTGATTGTGCCTTGACATTGGCTCTTTACTAGTAAGACTTTCTTGAACACAGTGTTATCTTTCTGAATGCAAGTTAGAGTGATATCTGATACCTCAAAGCTACATCAAACTCTCTGAGAAAACCTTGATGTTTGGGTGGATTTTGATCTATAAAAGTTATTTCTTGTTACAGAAGGTAGGAAGAAAGCACACAGACATGTTCAACATAAACAGTGTCATGACAAACTAACAAAGATCTAGAAAAAGAGTTTTCCATATTCGTAAGCAAATAAATAGAACTGATATATGGTGTAATACTATTTCTTAGTGTGAAGTGGCAGTATCCAGATCCTATGAGGCCTAATCCCTGTTGGCAGGAATTCCTTTATCTGTGCAGTGTTTCAAATATCCCTGTAAATGTGAAGGAGTTAATGCATACACTTCATTGAAAACAAAAGAACTTGCATTTAAAATATAAATTCATCAAATGCACCACTTATTTATATTTATAGTTGGCGTATCAGTTGTCATTCCATCATTATTCACAGTAGAAATGGTCCTGTCTGTATGGTCTTGATGTGGTGAAATTATTCATCAATAAATCTAGAAAATCAAATACAGTGCTCTCTTTGACTTAGTGCTACAACTGTGGTTAAATCTGTGTGCTGTTTAGATCAGCTCTGAAATGTAGTATTATAAGTGTGTACTGTTATGGTTATTGTGATTATTATATCTGAATTTATAACTCCTGTGCCTATTGTATAAGCTTCTCGGCATGTTTTAAAGACTTGTTATAACATTGAGCTGCTAAGAACTGGTTATAGACAGAAAATTCCCAGGCAGTTCATAACAGCACTTGATTATTAACCAAACGTTTATTCTATAACAATGCACTAAACCTCCCCAACTTGAAATGGTTATAGTGATTTGTTCCTTGACCCCACCCCCATTTCTCTATCATGCTCCTGATTATAAATCTTACAAGCTGTCTTTTCATCACAACTGAAGATTAATATTTACATATAATAAATGTCCTTAGTTGATATTTATGTATCATAAATGTCCTATGTGATTGGCACCTTTCACTTTCTCCTCTGGGACATAAAACCATTGTCTAATGGAAAAGACATTCTCACATAGGGCCAACTTTAACTGAAGTCTACAGTGTCCTTTCATGCCCGTATTTTATTGATGATTGCATAATTAGGAGGCAGCTTTCATTCAAAGAAATTCTATAATAATTACTTTCTGCTGTTTGCCTGAAATGTATTTTTTTTGTGGAAGAAATAACTGCAAATTCAGTACTTTTGAATTGTGCTAATCTTTATGCTCACCTTTTCCTGATAAGTCAGAAAAAGAAAGTTTAAAATGTTTCTGAGTCATCATTCACATTGACTGAAAAAAAATCCACATTGATTCCAGTAGAGAGAGAGGAAGAACAGAAGACAGACCAGGATTTAAGTACAGCATTATACAAAGACCTGGCAGAGTGCAGCTCATAAGAAACACACTTCTGAATTTGTTTCTTAAAGCGACTAACTGCGGCAACTGAGGAAAACCCACCCACATACACACAGCTGCCATTCAGAAGTCTAAGTCTGAAGACTCAAGTCTCTTAGCATTTTTCTTTGCAGCACTTTTATATTCTACCTGGACTATGAGGCCAATCAGGAGGTTTTGCACGGTTTCAAAACTTTCACACCGTGGCTTTCAATCACGTCCTCTGGCACACAGCTCCACCAAGTGGTTTTCCAACTTGACTTTCACACACTCCCTTTCTCACAACACAATCATCCTGTTAGACCTGTCCAAGGTCATTTTATACTTTGTTGCTCTGTGATATAATTAACCTTGCTTGATCATCCACGCAGATGGAGCCATATGCTCTGCAAGGCCTACAACTAACATCAAATAAAAGGACACTTGTGCTAATCCCAAGCATTCAAAGACCAAAAGACAGCCCCACAAAAATATGGCTGATTTCAAGCCTTGGCTTGCTTTATTATAATCCTATTTTATTGCCCTTTTGAGACTTCAGTTCCATTTAAATTATTTCAAAGCTTTTCTGTGCAGCTAGGAGCTCTGAAGAAGATACTTAAAAACATTGACGAACACAGAGACACATAACAACTGCAGGAATGTAACAGTTATATCTACAAGCATGACAGCTGTTATGACCAGGATGCAGAGTGGTAAATATAGATGGTAAGGACGCTGCTCATTTCTGAAGCGGCAACAGTTATGAAAGAAAACAGAGAAAACATATTACTGACTTATTTCCATTTCCAGAAAAGCCTTCCTTCCTGAATTAAATTTTTAGTGCTGAGTTCCCTCTAGTTTTAAAAGTTACAGGTGATGGCTCTTAGAAGTGGAAAACCATTCTATATCAACTTTACTCTCTCATATAGTTGCACAGTATTTTTTCTTTATATGACTCTGTGACAGCTTATTTTCAGCTGTTTTCCCAGACATACAGAATTTATGACTGACACTTTGAAAAAAGATAAGTAAGGTTGTGTCATGTATTTTGTGTTACACTCTAAACCTTCCATTTCTCGGAAGACTATTCCTGAGCACTATCTGAAAACCAGGCCTTTGAGAAATCTCACAGCTAATACCCACATTTGAAAACATATATCTCTGCTCTTAAAAATACCTTCCTTCTATTTAATATTCCATGCTCTACTTTTTATTCTTACAAACGAAAATGAACAAGTACTAAATATAATAGAGAGGTGAATTCAAAGTATATTAAAATAAAGAAAATGAAAAGGTCTTAAGACTGTTTCTCTCATTCTGTTGGGGGACATAACTGAACTAGTTTTTCCTTTAAACTAAGACACAAGTGTAGTTATTGTTCAGGTTTAACTATCAGAAATCTGTCAAAAATTAGAAAGACAAGGTAAATTTTGGACTTGTGGTAATGAGATAACTGAAATATGTTCTAATCAGGGGAAAAATGACTGACAGAATACAATATTTGTGGCAGGCAAGTTGAATGCTGAGTAACAAAGAGAAAAGGAAAAACAACTCTGGAAAAGATAGCATGCTAACATCCTCCAAAACTTTCATTTGTGTGGAAAAAATGAAGCCTATCACTTCTAAGCAGCAGAGTCTCAAGGAACACTCCAGGTACGCTGCTGAAGTGCTGGCACAGTGCAGTGACACAGATAAACTATGGACATCCAGTTTCCTCTTGTTATGTGATAAAAACCATTGTTGTAACAGTAGATTTGTATTTTTTTTCCAAAGAAGGTGTGGATTGACAACCATGTGAAACACAGTTATTAAAAATGAGCATGAATAATGCCTATGGACTGGAAGGCAGATATTTGCTGGTGCTGTTTACCAGGCACTTTTCAGAATTTGCATCATTCTAGTATTCCACTGATGAACCACTGAGCTGTCCTCTTTTTGGCTGAAGAGCCTACCATATCTATTTACCCCCCACCAACATTTGAGCATTTGATTATACTACTTAATCACACCTAATACATAAACAACGTTACTGTACCACTGCAATATCTAAACTATAAAAGACAAATTCTATTCGAAATTTTATTGGGATATGTCTAGAATAAGGACTCTGAAATTTGCACCACATTTTACATAGAATGATCTTAGAGAATATACCTTGATTTATACTGCTGTTACTGGAAGCAGTAGTTGGCTTAGCACCTCTAGACAGCGCTGATTTCAAGCATGACAGCAGTATGTATGTCATTACCAATGGCTAAAATCTGGAGAGTTAAATGACTAGGAAAAAAAAGTACACAGATAAAAATGCTTGATTTCTACTCTTTTTTTCATTCTTACATCTTTCAGTGGGGAAAAATAAGCCTACAAATATCCATCTTCATGGAAACCATCCATCATAAGCAGTCCCTAGAGATGCAGTAAAATATAGGAGGCCGAATTCTATATCATAACCCTTTCTGAATGCTGTACATGTAATACAATGAATAGCCTATCAGCTTAGTCTTATCCACAAACCAAAGTAACAGAATTAACAGATCAGACTCTCCAAACCAAGTCTGAAGCAAGAAAAATATAGACTACAAGTTATATGGTATGTGTAGTGATCCAGCACTCTGTAAAGTTTTGAACTGCCCTGAGTACAATGAAGTTAAAATGTTTTGGTTTTAGTGGAATATAATCTGAAGAGCTAGTAGTGCTACACTGCAGGCTTGTGGATTATGATAGGTAATTTACTATAATTAAATTTATTGCTCATCTGTAAGTAACAAGGATAAAAGGGCCTGTGCTGTGGTACCTAGAAGGGGTAGAGACACGATCCCAAATCCCTAAAAGTTTAGTGAATTTAAATGTAGTTATTGCTTCATCTGCATGGTTTATCTTGAGAGGTGGATTTTCACTGCTTGTACTGCACTACATATTCACCTGCAAAGAACACTCATGAACAACAAATATATTAGCAGAAATCTGAGTCAGATATAGATGTCTTGACCAGTAAATATCACAAAAATTCTATCCCTGGTCTGTTAACTCTGACATTGTTTTTATTTTCTAGTGCAAAGTTGAGTCACTTTGACTGACTTGCTGATAACAATGGGTTTAATGTTTGATTTTTCTTGCCAGAGAGAAAATCTTGTTTAGTTGTGAACACCCTCAGTTGACCAGATGAACATAATTCTTCCTCACAGACACAAAAGTTACCTTTAAAAAAGGACAGCAATGAGCTTTTAAAAAATCCTGAATATTGCATTATCTTATTTCTGATACAAATCAACAGTTAAATATCCTCAGTAAAAAAATATACAAGGAAAGCGACACGTAAAGATTAAACAATTTATGCTTTATATTAGCACAGGAAAAAATACTCAGACTGTTATTCCAATGGCAAAAATTGTAAACAATCCGTTTTACTTCCAGATCACTTCTAAGCCTGAAATTTTAGTCGTAACATTTGTGCTGACTTGTGACCAAGTACCTAATCCATTGACATGAATTACAGAGTGCAGAACACAGTCTCATTTATTTTGGAAGCATGTTCATTTTCATGTTTTCCTTTTCAGCTAATTATAGCTGTCGAATCTGAAGTGTCTCCATATTTTTATCCTTGCTTACCTATATGTATTGTATTGCACAATTACCTCAGGACAAGCCTCTGCACTAATAACAATCAAAAATGAAAGAAATTATAGGAGAAACAAAAACCTTGCCCATTTGGATATAAACAATACTACAAATAAACAATACTATAAAATTCTTCTAAAATTCTTTATGTATAATAGACATTGATTTCTTTAAAAAGTTGACTCAATTTCAGACCATAACTTGATTAAGAGTTAGAAAAACACAGTCTGCATGACAAATAGATTAATGGCGCAAAAATACGTAAGAAACGAAAGTATTTGTAATTTGATCATATGGTCATGACTTCACAATTTTTATGCCCAAAGACTTTTCAGCAAGTCTAAAACACAATGTTGATTGTTAGTGAAAATTGGAGGTAACTCACAGAACAAGCACAGATATTTAAGCACAGAAAGGCTTCATGAGATCATCATGGGAATGATTAAAGAGCTGTGAACCATGGCTTTCCATAAAAGACAGAGACTTAAATGTATTTAATTTATCTTCACCCTACACCCCCCCCAAAAAAAAAAACCAACAAACCCCCCCACCTGGTTTGGTTGGTTTAAAAATACTAAAACTGGCAATATTTGGAAACAAAATTTGGAAGATAATCCATATCCTAGTAGGCAAAAAAAAAAAATATAGCTGAAATGTGAAACTACACAAAATGAGACTACAATGGACTGGGAAAGGTGCATATCAACTGGACTGTAGAAAACTGGCTACTGGAACACACAGAACATTGTGGTAGTTGTTATATTACGGCTATAGGGTTTAAAAGTAGGTTTGGCCATTATTTCTGACTACTACGTAATAACATACATGGGATTTAATTGAAGGACGTTATTCCATCTGAATCACAGAACTCAGTGAACACTGTGATCCTGTTTGGTTTTTCATCTTGAGAATCTGTGTAACATCAGGACTCAATCTTTCTTTGCACAGGACTGGGCAACCAGCCATCAGAAAAGCCTTGTTCTAGACACTTTGCCTAGTGCTTTGGCTATGATCCTTCTTCACTCGTGCTGGGCTGCTTTTTTTTTTCTGCTTTCAATTCATAAGTCCCACAAACATATCTTGGAGTAAATTTATGTGAAGGCTTTTGTTTCTACTCAAGTGCTTTTGATTAGTGAAAAAGAAGGCTGTGCTGTTTGCATTGCTGCTATGTGCGAAGTTTTGTGCTTCAGTCAATGTGGAATCTATCTCATTTCTTTCTCTGTTTTTTTTAAAAAACATTTTATTATAGATCTTTATTTCCTTTTGAACTTTTCATGCTGCTTAATAGACCTCTTTCTTCATGTTGGGCTGAAGAACACAAGGAAAGGAATAAATCTTGTTATGATTTGTCCTTTTGAGAAAATGCGTTCACACTTCATAAATGAAAGGGACATCTCAAAGTCCAACAGTCTCAAAATGTCATGGAAGCTACATATTGGTAGCCTTCCCTCCAGGTAGCAGAACTCCACATGAAGCCATGCAAAAACAGTCTCTCGCTACAGGCTGAATATGACTCATTTCCTCACAGAAAAAGAGAGGGGATTTTACTGTTTGGGAACACAGTTAAAGATATGTATAGAAATATCAGTTTATCATTTAAATGTGCAGAATAGATACTGATTGAAATTACTTTGGTGTAAATATGAAGTTACTTCATGGAAATTCAAATCATGATATGCCCTCAAAATTTAATGTTTAGTCACAGAAATTATTTCATTAACAATGAGGCCCTGAAAATAAAGAGAAATTTTAATGGCATGAAATTTTTTTGACAGAAACAAGTTGAATGTGTTTCCGCTTTTTGAAATAGAGCATAATAATTACATTCATAGGAGCTGACTGAGATTGGGCAGTCTATTCACAGGTGGAAAGAACATTTGACTTATTCCCTTTTTAGCAGGAAAGTTGCCAGTGCACACACCTGGCTTTCCCATCTGCCCAAATCATTTTTGTGAAATGATATGGAAAAATAAAGAAGGAAAAAAAGGCATGCTGGGGGTTTAACTAAAACAACACCTTGCTTGAGTTTGTGAAGGACAAGGTGTAGCACTGAAGGGCCTAGTGCCTTCCCTCCTGCAAAATAGGGGAAAAGGAAGATTGTTGTGAGTTTTATATGTTTCTCATGTTTTTCTAATATGTGTTATTTATCAGCAGCCATGAGGGCCCTATTGTTGGACAAAAGCCTTTTTCTTTAGGGATTTTAAAAATACAAACAGAATTCTGGGTTTTGTTTCAGGAAGATAATATACAGTAGTTTGTAAACATTTGTTAATTATGTCAAGCTCTTGCAAATAATATTTAAGAGCTTATAAGTTTCAGTGTACAGCCTGAGTTCACAAACGAGGCAAGTCACTTCTGGATAAGTAAGGGCTGCTGGTCTTTCTAACTGTTATAATTAAATGTACAGAATATAACCAAAGTGCTCTGGAACTAAATGTGAGAGTGTGCAATGAGACCTGACTGGGTCCTCTGGGCTTGATCCATATTGAATCTCCTAAAAATCTCACATGAACTTTGCAGGTTTGAAATGGCCAACATTGTTCATTGCCACCCAGGAAGGACTGTTGAATAGGGAGTATGCTAGGCAGATTCTTGGTCCCTGTCCTGTTGGGTAATCTTTCATTCGCCATGTATTGTTGACTCCTACAACACACTGTTGACAGCCAAAGCAGCCACTGTGCATAATTCTTTTGTCCTTTTGCTAAACTCACCACTGGCAAGAGGTGAATCCAGCTCTGAGCCTATAAACTAAACAAAATACTCAATCTTATACCAATTTGCTGAGATGTCTATCAGACATATCCAAATTCTGCCTTGCACATTTTATATTTCATCCCACTGTGTTTCCTTATTTTCTATTGCACTCCTCTGCATGCTGAAGGCAGATATTTTTTACTAATAAAAAAAAATCTCAGAGAAAAGAAAAAAATCTCAGAGGAATGAGGAAGCCCTCCAGCTTCTTGCATTTAAAGAGGAAGAAGATATTCTGCATTTCTTTTACAGAAGAAGAAAGAGCAGGGGGGAGCTACTGAAAGCTCCTGTATGCAGCAAACACTGTTTTTCCTTTTCCCTCCTCTAAAAGGCATTGCAGGGCTTGTTTACTTGAAAATCCCCTCCTTTTTGGCAAAAAAATATATGCAGATAGATCCAGATAGACGAGCTCCTGATTTGAGCAGTACTTTGAACTGGAGAGTAAGAATTGTCCTAAACTTCATTAAAAAGAGCAATAAAGAAGGTATTTCTAGGGAGGGATATCATTTGTATATCCCTGCAGGAGGTAGTGTTAACTGAAATTCTTACAAATTAAATCAATGTTATAGACAGTATATGCCCTGATATTCTATCAAGGGGAAAGAAAATCCTTGGACAAATACACAGTGACTTGTTTTAGTAGAAAAAGATAATTGTTGTTTCATTGTACTTTCCAACTTTGACCAGAGTAATTTACAAATGAACTCTCTATTAAAATATGTTCCTGAAGAGACTGGCTCTTATTCAGGCTCCTTTATTTCCTCTGTGCAACACCAGTTTGTTTAATGCATGCAGTGAGAAAGTAAATGAAAAAAAAATTTCCTTGTTGCACAAAATAAAATGAAACTCAGGTATGTCACATTCTTCATGGACTGTATAATGAATTGACAGGTGTGAAGGTGGATGGATGTTTTTTAAAGCTTGTATTTCTGTTCATGTTCCTTTGACTTATGGACGTGTTTTATGTATATAAAAGCAGAATGAAGCACGATGAGGGTGTGGTTAAATAGATTTTAGGACGTTGCTGAAGAAATACATTTCAGTCAGTTCTGACCAGTGAACTGCATCTGAAGCAGTTCTGACCAGTGAACTGCATCTGATGGTTACAGAAGCTGGTGTTCTAAACTGTGCAAAGATATCTTTCAAGTGCTGGACATTCTCTGTCCTTGTCAGTGTTTTTCCATGGGAACCAATAATCTAACATCTATTGTATTAAAGCCATATCATACCTTCCATCTGTGAAAAGACAAGTTTTTCATTTTCTTCCCTCTTTGCTTTTCTTTGAAAAAGCAAATGAAAAGAAAATAAGTGATACATGTCATGCAAAGATAACTTTTGTTTTGTAAGTGTTCATCTGTTCCAGCTACTTATTCCTCACTCAATCACAATCCTCTGTATTTAGGGACAACTAAAGCAGAATCTTCTTTGATAGACTAAAATAGTACAATGCATGCATTAGTGTTTTAGTCAGAATAAAGGGTGTAGTTTTGAAACAAACCTGACTGAGCCCAGAACAGCCTCAGAGCATAGGAGCTGTAGTTCCTTTCGGTGAAACTAAACTGAAAGATGTGCACACAGTTCACGTCTGATGCACTCTAGTAATTAAACTACGTTCAGTGCCTGTGACCAGAGTAAAGCTAGTTCAAAGCAGCCTCCTTTGTCCCTCATAACACTTACAAACATCCTTAATAATACTCTACAGATCTTCTCCTTTTTTACCATATTGCTTACTAGTACAGCTACAGACAGAGATGACATAACCTCCTGTTCATTGGGAACTTTATTCCTCTGAATGTAATCCAAGAATATCTAATTATGTTGAAGTATCAGTTTTTACATGAAATCTTTTCTTAAAGACTATGGAAAATGTCCTTGATTAGAATCTAAAGAATGATGAGATAACTCAGCAGTATCAACTTTTCAGCCAAGGCATTATCATAAATATTTAACTGTAAAACCAAATATACTAATTCATATTCAAGGATAGCTATATTCATATTACCTGTTGGAGATGTGTTAATTTTTTTTCTCTAAAGACTCAAAATTTGCTATATACTTGTAAAGTTCCATAACTTATGGTAAAGGCAATAAAAGATGCTCTTTTTATCTGAAATATGTATATTCTCAACTGCAAATGATATTGAATAACTAGAGATGTGCGGTTTCTTGTAATTTTTTCTCTTAAATCTAATGTTCTCATTTATGTCCTTCTCTCACAGAAAGCTGATAAGACATGTTTTGGTTTGACTGGCTTCTTGAAATTTGATAAAAAGTTGCAGCCTGCTTTAGCAGCCTAATCAACATGAAACAGAAATCAAACTGATGGTAGTGTATTAAATAATTTGTTAGACCATGCAGCAGAAATGAAGGATAAAAACCATCCTAGTAACTAAGAACTAAGCATCTTTCAGAAGGCAACTCTGATGAGACTAGCTTTAAGGTTATTTTCACAATAAGATATGAAGCCAGGCCTACACTGATTTCAGTAGTGGGCTTGATGTAAACTTATCAGGCCACCATACTAGTGGGTATGCCTGTATTTTTTTTCTATATAGTTTCATCCGTTAGAATAGAGGAATCCGACAGATGTAGCAAAGACTATTATTTCTTAGGCATCTCATCTTAAATTGGGAAGACGCAGATGAGATTATCTTTTTCCCCCACAAAACACGAAATTACACAGCACAGGTCAAGAGGTGGTAGGTTTCACAAACAGTACATTTGCAATAGCAGAGATAGCAGCTCTTTGGTTCAAAAATCCCCATATCCAACAGTGGCATGTGTGCATTTCTCTTGGGTATCACTGGAAGCACTAACTCAGTATACAGAAATTCATTGCCTATTGGGGAAACAGAAGCTACTGAAGGTTTCTCTGTTTATGGTTGAATGAAGCTATAGAGGATGGTTGCTTTATTTAAGCAACAGCATTTTCCCCTCCCAGTTGCAGACATACAGTGAGGCTTTCACAAAGTGCAAGAGTTTCTAGTGGAGCCATTCCTGGTACGGGCTGGTTCAGGACATTCTTTGAAAACTATAAACCACAGTTACCACCAAGGTTTCTAGAACTGCTGCAAACAATACGCTGTAACAGTGGTTGTCTTTATTCTCTATTTGGAGGATGTGAATTATTTTAGCTAACAGTAATGTTTTCAATTTAATCTAAATTATGTCTTGGTTGCCTGCAATCAAACCTTATACATGATACTCATACCATTAGCTATAAAACTGTAAAAAAATGTAATGTCAATGAATAAAATGTACCCCATTCTTTTTGCATAATTACCAAAGATATGCCTAGTGACTGCACATCTGAAATGACATTTAAAAACATATAATTTTATTCATACATATTTGGGAATTGCAACTGTGCTGAAAAGAGTTCCACATCCTTCTTATTAGATGATTCCACTGTTTAAAATCCATAATATAATTGGCAGAATATTTCATTGTTACTGGATGGAGAAGCAGGGAGAAGGAGATGGTAGGTGGGCAGATACCATTTGTTTCCTAGAGTTCGTAACTGTAAAGAACTAAACGCTCTTTTTGATCTCTATTAAAAAAGGCAGTGGTGTAGTCTGAAGAGAATCAAGCAAGTTTAATGAGCATCAACACTACTGTAATGAGATAGTCATTAATGACAAAAATGTCACAAAAGAATTACATCCATGCATGGTTGTATGGATATGTATGTCAAGTGAACAGACTGTAAATAAACATAGATGACCATTTAGGACTACATTTCAATCTAAGTAGGAAAAGGACTAGCTTTAGAATACAGAATATAACATGTGACTTAGTTGTTTAATGAAGACTTTAGATATGCCATCAGAACGGTACATACTGAAGAGCGTTGAGACGAAATGAGAATCTCCTGTGTGGAAGAAACTATATGTCTCAGAATGGAAAGGAAATGCAGGAAACTTCTATTTGGGATGATGTAAACCAACCACATACAGAACTGTGTAAGAGCTTAAGCAAATTGCCCACAGTTGATAGCATAGTCATCAACCAAAAAAGCATTAGTTCTGCTTGTGCCATGTTGAAATTCAGCTGTGAAGAACTGATCAAAATAGTACTTTGTGTTTGTGTGGCAGAAACATTATCTTTTATCGTTAAGGAAAAATATGCTTCTAGTGCTTGCTTTTAGTCTTGTATTTAATTGCATTTGGGATTGATGGAACTCAATAGAAATCTGCACATAGGTAGATAGGATAGCTAACACTTTTCTGAGAAGAAAAACCTAGACAAATGAAACAGGGTGTTTAAAACGACTGAAATACATAACATTATCTTCGTGTACGTAAACAACAAAAAGAAGGCACCCCACCACTGAGCAGCTAACAGAGAGCACAAAACATCAGATGTGAACTGAAGCACAGTACATCAGCATGGAAGTGAAGGCTATAAACAGTTGTGTTTGTGCAGTTGAGTAGCTGAAATGAAGTGAAAATAGGACTATAAAAACATTTGAGTACCAAATAATGGCAGATGGAATCAGACACTTCTGACGGCTTAATAAAACACAACAATTCCTTCCAGAGGTGTGTGTAAGTTAAGTTGTGTGTTTTAGGATCCTCAAGAACATAAATTCTGAAGACACACATGTTCAGAGAGATCATGCAATACATCTCTCTTTGGTCTCAGTTGCCTTTTGTTAATATTGCCATCATCTAAAAGTCAAGAACAGTTGGGAAAAGAAAATTCTGACTAAAAAGCAAATTAGAATTACTGTAATGAAAGTCTCTGTGTGATGAATAAGTTTGGCATTGATGACAGAAAATAAGAAAATCTAGGTCAATTTTGAATGTAGAAGATTTTTCATGTGTAGTTTGTTCAACCTGTCTGTTTCTTGAGGGAATTCTCTTGCAGCCCATAGGAATTACACATCTGTCAGGGAAAAGGTGCTATTGATGTGGCATTTTTTGGTCAAACATCTGAAGGCAAGTATTTGTTTTCCTTAGGGCTTTTATGAATTAATTATTTGCTTTGTTTTCGTTGGGAAAATTAAGCTAAAACAGCTAGTCTGGAATTCTTCAGGTCTTTTGTAAGACAGGTATGTTTCCTTTCATCCTAGTCATTTGAAATAATTTTCAACTAGAATATTTTAGTTCAGAAATATGACTGCTAATGATGCTGACTGGGATTGTTAGAAATGCTGGAGATTAAATTTCACTAGGTGTCTTGAGATATTCTGACTTAAGTACAGTCTAATTTTCTTTTCATAATGTGTATTAAAAAACTCCCAACAACTTCCTACTCATCTTACTTCCTCCTAAACTAATTTTAAAGAGGAAAATGAGAAGTCAAGATTATGTTGTCAGGTGAAAATTATTACTGAGGAACATAATTCTGCGCGACCGTCGGCAGGAACGGGCGACTCTCTCTGAACCTCAGAAGCGGCAACTGTCACGTGGGCCGACTGCGTGGTAGGGGGGCGGACCCGGAAGAAACCGCGGGGCATTTAAACGAGACCTAATCAGCTCCAAAGCCAGATTCGGCGCGACCGGCGGCAGGAATGGTAAGTACTGCAGCCGGGTGCTCTATCTGGGCGGGTGGAGAGCTCCTGGTGAAAGACAAAAAGCTCAGGAAAGGACCCCGGCAGGGCGACTCTCTCTGAACCCCAGAAGCGGCAACTGTCACGTAGGCCGACCGCGTGGTAGAGGGGCGGACCCGGAAGAAGCCGCGGGGCATTTAAACATCTCCCTGGGAACGCCAGCGAACGGAGGGCGGCGAACAGGGTCACAGTATAGGCAGTTCGCGCAGGCAGGGCAAGTAGGCACTCTCTGGCAGGTGGTTGGCTTCCCATTCCCCTACCGCAATGGTGACCAGGCGTGGTAAAACCTCTGCCACCAGGAGTGTAGGCATCCAAACTGAGCCACTGTTACGGGACGCAGCTGCCCAGACTCGGGACTGCAGGTTCTTGAGGACCATGCAAAAAATGCCTGTCTGAGATGTGAACAGATTCAAGATCTGCTCCTTATGGTAGCAGATCTTAAGGACCAGGAGGAGAGGTTGAGGAGTATTCGTGAAAGTGAAAGGGAGGTAAACTGGTGGAGTAGAACCCTCTCTCCTCCCAGTAATCGTCCCCAGGAGGCTAAGGAATGCCATATTCCTCATCAACAGGATAAGGGGAGTGCCCTGGTTGGTGAGGAGGACTGGGAGCAGGTCTGCTCTCGTGGGGGTTATAGACCTCCCTTTCAAATGCCACCTTTCCAGCTGCCCCTACAAAACAGGTTTGGGGTACTGGAATTTGATGCTCAGGTGGAGGATAGCATTACAGAGAACTCACCCGAGGAGGCTGTTAACCTCACATTGCACATCAGACAGGTCAGGATCTCAAGTAAGAAAAAGAAAAGGAGGGTCATTGTAGTGGGAGACTCCCTTCTGAAAGGGACGGAGGGCCCTATTTGTAGGATGGATCCAACTCATAGGGAAGTCTGCTGCCTTCCCCACGCCCGGGTAGGCGACATCACCAAGAGACTCCCGGACCTAATTAAACCCTCAGATTATTACCTGCTGGTGCTGATGAGCTAGCTAAAAGAGAGTCAAGGGTCGTTAAAAAGGAATTCCAGGAGCTGGGTCGGTCAATAGATAGGGCAGGAGCACAGGTGGTGTTCTGCTTGGTTCCTCTGGTGGCAGGGATGTATACACATAGGAACAAGAGAATATATACACTTAATAAATGGCTTAGGGGCTGGTGCCGGCAGAGGAATTTTGGGTTCTATGATCATGGGGAAACCTTTACAGCACCCGGCCTGCTTGACCCAGTTGGGTCTCGTCTAACTCCAAAGGGTAAGAGGATTCTAGCTTAGGAGCTGGCAGGGCTTGTAGAGAGGTCTTTAAACTAGGTATGAAGGGGGAGGGGGGAGTAACTAGGCTCACCAAAGAGGTGAGGTTGCTGTGGAGGATGAGCCATCTCAGAGTGTCGTCAGTAACCCAACTGAAGTGCATGTACACAAAGGCATGCAGTATGTGGAACAAACAGGAGGAGCTGGAAGTCCTGGTCCAGCAGGAGAGCTATGATATAGTTGCTATCATGGAAACGTGGTGGAATGACTCTCATAACTGGAGTGCTGCCATGGAAGGCTACAGGCTCTTCAGGAGAGACAGGTGTGAGAGGAGGAGTGGAGGGGTGACCCTCTATACTAGGGAAACCCTGGATGCTGTTGAAGTCGAGATCGGTGATGACCAGGTTGAGTACCTATGGGTAAGGGTCAGAGGGGCAGTCAGGTCTGACCTCCTGGTTGGAGTATGTTACAGACCGCCTGACCAGGAGGAGGATTTGGATCTTCTGTTGTTTAAACAGCTGGAGGCTGCCTCTAGATCGGCTGCCCTTGTCCTTTTAGGAGACTTTAATCTTCCGGATATCTGTTGGGAACTTAACACTGCTGAGAGGAGGCAATCCAGGAGGTTCTTAGAGTGTATTGAGGACTGCTTTCTGTCACAGCTGATGAGTGAGCCCACCAGGGGTGAGGCTCTTCTTGACCTGCTGTTTACAAACAAAGAAGGGCTGGTGGGTGATGATGTTGTCGGAGGCTGTCTGGGGTGTAGTGATCATGAGATAATCGAGTTCTCTCTAAACAATGTAAAAAGAGAAGCCAGGAACAGAACATCGATGCTGGACTTTCGGCGGGCAGATTTTGGATTATTTAAGGAACTGGTCAGGAAAGTACCCTGGGAAATAGTTCTTAGTGGCAAGGGGGTCCAGGAAGGCTGGATGCACTTCAAGAATGAAATCTTGAAGATGCAGGAGCGGGCTGTCCCCATGTGTTGTAGGAAGAGTTGTAGGGGCAGACAGCCAGCCTGGATGAGTAAGGAGCTTCTGAAGGAACTAAGTAAAAAAAAAGGATGTATCGCCATTGGAAAGAAGGGGACGTAAGCCATGTCATGTTCAAAGATGTTGTTAAGTTGTGTAGGAGGAAAATCAGGGAAGCAAAAGCCCAGCTGGAGCTCAAATTGGCCACTTCTGTTAAGGACAATAAGAAGAGCTTTTATAAATATATCAATGGTAGAAAGAAGGGTGGCAGCGACCTCCGCTCCTTGTTGGATGTGGGGGGAAATATAGTAACCAAAGATGCAGAGAAGGCTGAGGTACTTAATGCCTTCTTTGCCTCAGTTTTCAACAGTAAGGTTGTATGTTCGCTTGACAGTTGGTCTTCTGCAGTGGTTGATGGGGGCAGGGTGAAATATGGCCCTCCTGCAATCCATGAGGAGGAAGTTAGGGACCTGCTGAGCCATTTGGACCCTCATGGGCTGGATGGGATCCATCCTAGGGTGATGAGAGAGCTGGCGGATGAGCTTGCTAAGCCACTCTCCATCATCTTTCAACAGTCCTGGCTCACTGGAGAGGTCCCGGAAGATTGGAAGTTGGCCAATGTGACGCCCATCCACAAGAAGGGCCGTAAGGATGATCCAGGTAATTACAGACCTGTCAGCCTGACCTCAGTCCCAGGTAAAATCATGGAGCAGATAATCCTGGGTGAAATCATGTGGCACCTGCAGAAGGGCCAAGAGATCAGGCCCAGCCAGCATGGGTTTAGGAGGGGCAGGTCCTGCCTGACCAACCTAATCTCCTTTTATGACCATGTGACTCGCCTGGTGGATGAGAGGAAGGCTGTGGATGTGGTATACCTGGACTTCAGCAAGGCCTTTGACACTGTCTCCCATAGTAGACTCGTAGGGAAGCTGGCAGCCCGTGGCTTAGATGGGAGCACTCTGTGCTGGGTTAGGAATTGGCTGGATGGCCGAGCCCAAAGAAAGTGAATGGTGTCTCATCCAGTTGGCGGCCGGTCACCAGTGGTGTCCCCCAGGGATCGGTATTGGGTCCCGTCCTGTTTAATATCTTTATTGATGATCTGGATGAGGGGATTGAGTCCATCATCAGCAAGTTTGCGGATGATACCAAGCTGGGAGGAAGGGTTGATCTGTTAGAGGGTAGGATGGCCCTACAGAGGGACCTGGATAGATTGGAGAGATGGGCTGATTCTAATGGGATGATGTTTAATAAGTCCAAATGTCGGGTACTTAATTTTGGACACAACAATCCCATGCAGAGCTACAGACTGGGGATAGAGTAGCTGGAGAGTAGTCAGGCAGAAAAGGACCTGGGAGTGCTGGTTGACAGGAAGCTCAACATGAGCCAGCAGTGTGCCCAGGTGGCCGAGAAGGCCAATGGCATTCTGGCCTGCATCAGAAATAGTGTAGCGAGCAGGGCCACAGAAGTTATCGTCCCTCTGTACTCGGCACTGGTCAGGCCTCATCTTGAATACTGTGTACAGTTCTGCCCCACCCCCCCCCCCCCCCCCCCCCCCGGTTTGGGAAGGATGTTAGGATACTGGAATGTGTTCAGAGGAGGGCAATGAAGATGGTGAAGAGGCTGGAGCACAAGCCCTATGGGGAGCAACTGAGGGAGTTGGGGCTGTTTAGTCTGAAGAAGAGAAGGCTCAGGGGAGACCTCATTGCTCTCTACAACTACCTAAAAGGAGGTTGTAGTCGGGCAGGAGTTGGTCTCTTCTCTCAGGTGACCAGCGACAGAACTAGAGGGCATGGACTCAAGCTTCGTCAGGGAAAGTTTAGGCTTGATGTGAGGAAGAAGTTCTTCACTGAAAGGGTGATTGGCCATTGGAATGCGCTGCCCAGGGAGGTGGTGGAGTCGCTGACCCTGGAGGTGTTTAAGGGGAGACTGGATGAGGCACTGAGTGCCATGGTTTAGATGATGGTTGGTGTTCGTGTTGGGTTATAGGTTGGACTTGATGATCTCAGAGGTCCTTTCCAACCTTATGATACTGTGATACTGTGATAGTATTACTGTTATAACCTCACCAGGCCAAAGTTTCCTTACTCCTTTGATCAAGCTAGCACAATGTTTCAGTTATTTTTGATAGTGGATTAAACTAGCCTACTTGCCCTATAAGCTACCAGAGTAAAAAATTAAGTCATTCTAGATGATTAATTTCTTAACCATAATGTTAAAAAAAAACCCAAACCCCTGAATTGTGAGCACAAACTAATGAAGACACACAGATTCTACCTATAACACTACTTTACATATAACGAATGAGAAGCCTTTCTTTTCTAAGTCTGTCTACACCTGTTTATCTAATTGGCCTCAACTGCATCTGTCTCAATAAAGAGTGCCACTCTTCTCTAATATAATAAAAGTAATTTATGAATACCAAAATAGTATACAAAATGTGATACTTTGCTCATATGTATAAGAAATAGAACTGGAAAAATACTGGGAATAAGGAAGTGAGTTTTTCATCTGCTTTGTTCCTACTTTCTTCTCCCTTCCCACATTACACAGTAACTGGAAAGTTCAGTGTTTTGAACACGAATACTTTTCAGACTTCCTATTCTTTTCTACAGAGACACATTGTTTTTATCAGTGACTTTCCTTAATGGCAAGATAGCAGAATTTGCAAGAGTCAATGCAGAGGATACCAGACATACAAGACAGGCTGCTTAATATGAATTAAGTTTTAGGACAAGAATGAGAATGGTTTAGGACAACAGTGATTACTTTTCATTAGATAGGAGATGAAGAGTGATAAATTAAAACCTATATATGTTCAATCCTCAGTGGTTGTTCCCACAGTGAAGTGACTTGAATTTTAATAGCATCAATCTTCTTATCTTAAACATTTTCATTAACATCATGATTCCTCTGTCTGCAAGGAAAATGTACTTTTTCTTGTCCTTTTGTTACAACATTGTGCAGTAGATGAATGATGGTGGCAAAAGATTATATTAATAACAATCAATATTGCAGAATGTTGTGGGTTTTTATGTATTTAGACTCTTGAATGGTCTTTTACGTTCTTTAAATTAGCACTGTGATCTTTTAGCACCAAAAGGAATGAATTAGAAGTATCTTATACAAAGTCATAAGCAAACAGATTAGAATGGAATTTCTTTTAAGAACAACAGTGTTCCCTAGGGAAATGAGTGATTGTTTCTCTAAGGATATTTAAGGACTAAAATAGCATTGATAAGAGCCCAATTGCTAATCTTCTTACTCTGCATTATTCTAAATAATGAGTACTGTTCAGTAACTATTTGAAACAAAAAAATGAGATGCAGATTCCATAATTTTTCCACTCAGACATGCAAATAAGACAACTTGAAATTACACATTTGTTTAGTAAGTGGTTACTAAAATATTCTTAGTGATGTATTCCACTTCTTAATTGTCTAATGAGGATTTGCTTTCTCGGGTCCCAAATACATTCATTGTCTAAGAGGAAATATATGGCACGTATTGTAAATGACTAAGCCAAATCAGGGTTTCTCTTTTCCTGTGTTTGCCACAGAAAGGAAGGCAAATGTTAGTAGCTTTATCTCATCCTGCTAAGAGAATCTTATAACATGTTTAGTATTTATAATATATTGTTTTCTAAATAGTATGAGACAGAAACATCAAATTCATCTCTATCCGCAGTGGTCAAAATTTTGTGTTTCAGAAAAAGATAAAAGATTATTTTATTACTTTCAGAAACTAGATAAAAACTAAGATGTGATGTGCTGCTCAGAAATATATATTAAATATTCTGTTACTGTTGATAATAGGATGTGAAATGAATCTGAAGAAAAAAGTCATAGTTAAAAAATGGAGATTAAAATATTAGATCTGAGAATCCTTTTTTGAACTTCTGCTGTTCTTCAATTTGCAGTGATCCAATAATTTGCTGCAGATTTTTCTGTTTCAAAACTGAAATACATTAGTGAATGTCAGGCTTTGCTTTTGTTTGTCAGAAAGAGTTTCCATAAAAACATTGAGCATTAATCAAATAAGATAAATGACCAGAAGATAATTATTTATTATAAGGAAATTAAAGAATGAAAAGAAATAAGCTCTTGGATCATGCTAAGTCTATGGCATGCTCACAATCAAAAGCTCTCTGATTTCTTTGCAGTCCTTTTTTTTTTTTAAAAAAAATCAACGACATATATTCTTTTGATATTAAGATTTAATAAAAGAGAAAAGCCTATAGAATTTTATAATGCTTAATTCTCTACTGAAAAATCTGCTGCATTTTATCTTGAAGTTCTTCAGTCTTTCTTAAATATTTTGTGTTCTTTAGTGTAGGTATCTTTGTCCCTAGAAGTAAAATATTTTAGATTAAATTGGAATGCATGATGTCACATAGACTTTTTTTTCCATTTAAGACTTTCCAAATTGAAAATATATAAATTAAGAAGGTAAAGAAGTATTAGTTATAGAGAACTTCTGTGAAGAGACGTATTTATATAGTCATGGAATTAGTAATTCTGTTTAAGAAAGAGAGGTATTCAAGAAAGCAAAAGAAGAAAACTAGATTGAAAAAAGTAAAAATACTTTCCTGCAAAATACTCCAATTAACACAGGCATATCTGTTAGATCAAAAATGACAACTAGTATACAGCTACTAATTGTTCTGGGGAGCATGTAGCAGACCTACTCAATAAGAAGGAATTAACTATTGTGTAAAGAGAGAAAGTAATCTAAGAAAATGAGCTGTTTGGACATCACTAGTCATAAAATTATATACTTCTCCAGAGAAAGTAAAGTTTCACTTTAAGGGACAATTTTCTTGTTCCCATGACATATATCTTCTTCTATGTTGTTCGCATTAGGTTTACCACTGGACATTTAATATCTTTCATAAAGCATTGTATCAGCTCATCACAAAAATCCTTCCGTGCATTAGTTTTATATCCTTCCGTGCATTAGTTTTATATCCTTCCGTGCATTAGTTTTATATCCTTCCGTGCATTAGTTTTATATCCTTCCGTGCATTAGTTTTATATCCTTCCGTGCATTAGTTTTATATCCTTCCGTGCATTAGTTTTATATCCTTCCGTGCATTAGTTTTATATCCTTCCGTGCATTAGTTTTATATCCTTCCGTGCATTAGTTTTATATCCTTCCGTGCATTAGTTTTATATCCTTCCGTGCATTAGTTTTATATCCTTCCGTGCATTAGTTTTATATCCTTCCGTGCATTAGTTTTATATCCTTCCGTGCATTAGTTTTATATCCTTCCGTGCATTAGTTTTATATCCTTCCGTGCATTAGTTTTATATCCTTCCGTGCATTAGTTTTATATCCTTCCGTGCATTAGTTTTATATCCTTCCGTGCATTAGTTTTATATCCTTCCGTGCATTAGTTTTATATCCTTCCGTGCATTAGTTTTATATCCTTCCGTGCATTAGTTTTATATCCTTCCGTGCATTAGTTTTATATCCTTCCGTGCATTAGTTTTATATCCTTCCGTGCATTAGTTTTATATCCTTCCGTGCATTAGTTTTATATCCTTCCGTGCATTAGTTTTATATCCTTCCGTGCATTAGTTTTATATCCTTCCGTGCATTAGTTTTATATCCTTCCGTGCATTAGTTTTATATCCTTCCGTGCATTAGTTTTATATCCTTCCGTGCATTAGTTTTATATCCTTCCGTGCATTAGTTTTATATCCTTCCGTGCATTAGTTTTATATCCTTCCGTGCATTAGTTTTATATCCTTCCGTGCATTAGTTTTATATCCTTCCGTGCATTAGTTTTATATCCTTCCGTGCATTAGTTTTATATCCTTCCGTGCATTAGTTTTATATCCTTCCGTGCATTAGTTTTATATCCTTCCGTGCATTAGTTTTATATCCTTCCGTGCATTAGTTTTATATCCTTCCGTGCATTAGTTTTATATCCTTCCGTGCATTAGTTTTATATCCTTCCGTGCATTAGTTTTATATCCTTCCGTGCATTAGTTTTATATCCTTCCGTGCATTAGTTTTATATCCTTCCGTGCATTAGTTTTATATCCTTCCGTGCATTAGTTTTATATCCTTCCGTGCATTAGTTTTATATCCTTCCGTGCATTAGTTTTATATCCTTCCGTGCATTAGTTTTATATCCTTCCGTGCATTAGTTTTATATCCTTCCGTGCATTAGTTTTATATCCTTCCGTGCATTAGTTTTATATCCTTCCGTGCATTAGTTTTATATCCTTCCGTGCATTAGTTTTATATCCTTCCGTGCATTAGTTTTATATCCTTCCGTGCATTAGTTTTATATCCTTCCGTGCATTAGTTTTATATCCTTCCGTGCATTAGTTTTATATCCTTCCGTGCATTAGTTTTATATCCTTCCGTGCATTAGTTTTATATCCTTCCGTGCATTAGTTTTATATCCTTCCGTGCATTAGTTTTATATCCTTCCGTGCATTAGTTTTATATCCTTCCGTGCATTAGTTTTATATCCTTCCGTGCATTAGTTTTATATCCTTCCGTGCATTAGTTTTATATCCTTCCGTGCATTAGTTTTATATCCTTCCGTGCATTAGTTTTATATCCTTCCGTGCATTAGTTTTATATCCTTCCGTGCATTAGTTTTATATCCTTCCGTGCATTAGTTTTATATCCTTCCGTGCATTAGTTTTATATCCTTCCGTGCATTAGTTTTATATCCTTCCGTGCATTAGTTTTATATCCTTCCGTGCATTAGTTTTATATCCTTCCGTGCATTAGTTTTATATCCTTCCGTGCATTAGTTTTATATCCTTCCGTGCATTAGTTTTATATCCTTCCGTGCATTAGTTTTATATCCTTCCGTGCATTAGTTTTATATCCTTCCGTGCATTAGTTTTATATCCTTCCGTGCATTAGTTTTATATCCTTCCGTGCATTAGTTTTATATCCTTCCGTGCATTAGTTTTATATCCTTCCGTGCATTAGTTTTATATCCTTCCGTGCATTAGTTTTATATCCTTCCGTGCATTAGTTTTATATCCTTCCGTGCATTAGTTTTATATCCTTCCGTGCATTAGTTTTATATCCTTCCGTGCATTAGTTTTATATCCTTCCGTGCATTAGTTTTATATCCTTCCGTGCATTAGTTTTATATCCTTCCGTGCATTAGTTTTATATCCTTCCGTGCATTAGTTTTATATCCTTCCGTGCATTAGTTTTATATCCTTCCGTGCATTAGTTTTATATCCTTCCGTGCATTAGTTTTATATCCTTCCGTGCATTAGTTTTATATCCTTCCGTGCATTAGTTTTATATCCTTCCGTGCATTAGTTTTATATCCTTCCGTGCATTAGTTTTATATCCTTCCGTGCATTAGTTTTATATCCTTCCGTGCATTAGTTTTATATCCTTCCGTGCATTAGTTTTATATCCTTCCGTGCATTAGTTTTATATCCTTCCGTGCATTAGTTTTATATCCTTCCGTGCATTAGTTTTATATCCTTCCGTGCATTAGTTTTATATCCTTCCGTGCATTAGTTTTATATCCTTCCGTGCATTAGTTTTATATCCTTCCGTGCATTAGTTTTATATCCTTCCGTGCATTAGTTTTATATCCTTCCGTGCATTAGTTTTATATCCTTCCGTGCATTAGTTTTATATCCTTCCGTGCATTAGTTTTATATCCTTCCGTGCATTAGTTTTATATCCTTCCGTGCATTAGTTTTATATCCTTCCGTGCATTAGTTTTATATCCTTCCGTGCATTAGTTTTATATCCTTCCGTGCATTAGTTTTATATCCTTCCGTGCATTAGTTTTATGGAAAAGCAAAACTGAAAGGCCAATGCCTCCTATAATACTTCGGAAATTTTTACTTCTATGCTTAAGATGTCTACAAGTTCCAAAAACATTAATTCTGAACATACATAAGACTATTAAGTTATTGAACATGAGCAAGTTAGTTGGCATTCATCATAACTAAGTAAAAAAGGAATTAGCAAGTCTCTAACTTTTGCTAGTGAGCACAGAAATGCAGCTCTTTAACGCTATAGAGAGTAATCAGTCATGCAGATGTTAATTGTATTAGCAAAATGTGACAGGCAAAGGGAATAAACGTGAAGTTTACAGATGTTATTTTCTTTTTTCACTATCTTCAAAACACAATGAAAGGAAAAAAACCAGCAGGAAATGAGTTAAAGGAACTAGTAACTGAAGCATAAAACCAAGATATTATACATATTTTACATTTTCCTCTAAGTCAAGGGGGTCAGACTCAGGGGTCCCTCCATTCTCCTGCTCCTGCTGCATAACACATGTCACACACTGCACATGTGGCTGGTGCGCTGGCAGGAGCGTAGGGGCAAGGAGTTCAGTACTGCCAATGGGCAGAAACAAGGTGCCGGGCTGGATAAGGCAAGGTGGAGGGGCAGATTCAGCCCGAGGGCTATGAGTTAGACACCCCTTCTCTGAGTTATGTCTGGCTTCCATGCAGTCACAGTTAAACTTCTGGAATGGTTTAAATATTTAGTAGAGAAAAGATTGAACTCAGAAGCACAACAGTGACTCACCCGTGTTGAAGAAATTAACATCTACCCATTTGTATAAGATCTGTAATATTGATAACAAAACTTCATGGAGGTGATTAAACTTTAAGAACATCAACTGCTGATTACCTACTTCATCAAACAGCAAATACTAATGGCAAGTGGAGATTATTTTTCTAAATGATTAGTGATAAACAATATCTCAGTTTGCCCATTGCCAACTTGAAAAACTTCAGAAAGCCTCACTTGACTTGAAAATCCATTCTTTTTTGAAGAGAAGATAAATTTAACAAGCATATAACATAAAACTTGAAATACCAAACAATTTTCTAGTGGTAACTGTTGTCAATTTAAGAAAAATTCAAACACCAATCTGAAAGCATTTTTATACAAAATGCCTTTGGATGTGTACATTGGATCCTTTTAGACTGATCTTTAGTAGTTTTGAGGACAAAAAACTTAGACTGTATCAGACCATCAAAGCTTCCGTAATCTGCAAAGCCAGTAGGTTTCCAGTAAGAGCAAAGAAAATTATCAAGAATATAAGGAAGGAAAATTTACAAATTCAGAGTGCATTGAAAGTCCTCCTTTTCCTTCTACAGACTTCTAATTTTCAGTAACAATTTTTTAGACACCTTCTGATTTTCCCACTCAATGACATTATGAAGAACATTCTGACATTGAGTTCACTGAAACTGGTGACAGAAAAAAAGACCTAGAATATGAATGGATGACTAGTATAGGACACAGGAATTGGATGAGATCTCACATTTTTGTAGAGGTGTTTTTTTGGGGAAAAGGGCTTATTTCCAAAATGTAACATTTTTTATCTTACCCCCAGGGGACTGCTGTTATAAAGGATGTTTCCCTATTCCTTTCTTACAAAATTAGATACATGAATTTCATATGTTCCAAAGTGATTTCTGTCAAATGGCAGGTTTTATGAAGCTTGAACATAAGGGACGTTTCAAGAGTTAGTATAAGGTGAAAAGAAAAAGATTTTTGTACTACAGTGCTATAATAGAACCTACTTGGAATTAAGACATATTTAGCAAATATGAAGTATATAAGATCATGGCTTCAACTAAAAACAGTTAGCAGTGTAGTTCTGACAAATATCTAAAAGAAAGAAAAGTCAAACGGAAGGATTGGGTTGTAGGTGTGAGCAGCACAGGTTTATCTGCAAGAGTTTTTATAAATGTATTAGGAAAATAAAAGCCACGTGAAAACCTCTACTCCTTCCTTTAACACAGAAAAGATCCCTACGTCCCAAAGCTTGTTTTTCATCTAAGAGAGTGGGCAGAGTGAAGTCTGTTGAAAATGTGGCTTGGTGGAAACAGTAGAGGGATGGAGAGCTAATAAAATTGCAAAGGCTATAGGAAAGTGACATAGAAACAACGAACACTTCAGCTATAGAAAATTTAGTACTTCAGTCAAAGGAAAGGAAATGATAACATGAGGCAGATAGTACCACCAATTAGATCTGTAGAAGAAGTAGTTCTAAAATGGTGGCAGAAACATCACCGTTCAATAAATCGTGGAAACATTACCTACAAATCTTCTAGTACACCCAGTGAAAAAGCAGCTGTAGACAACAGTCTTTTTCCTCCTATTGAGGAGAGAAAGTAGCTGTTGGAAATTAAAATAAATTTGCTTATGAAATGTTAAAACTAATGGCATAGAGTTGACTTAAACTGTAATTTGCTTTTATATATATTTTTATATATATAAAATTTGGCATACGTGAACTTTGTTTTTAGCATTAGTGCACTTTGTTAGCAAAAAATACCAAACAGAAGTTACAGGGCATCTCGCCCTGCAAAGATATTAAGGACCAGAACTTATAACTTAAGAGAAGAGATCTCCAAAGCAAGCCATAGACTGACAAGGAGACCTTGGTACAGATAGGACATTCACAGACATAAGAAAGGGTTTTAGTCAGCCTGGAAGATAAGGAAATTCATCATCTATAAACCTTAGAGATAAGAAAAGAAGTGGCAGCACTGGAAGCAGAAAGGTAAACCAAATAAGAAGCAAGGAGACTCCATTCATCGAAATATCATTGGACCCACTGCCACATGGACAGCATATGAAAAGGGCATATAGGACGGATGGATCTTATAATATAAGGCTATAATTGCCTACCTTTTTCATCATTTGACTCCTCCAGAGGCACCCAGCCCCGGCTGAAAATAAATTGTCTCTGTGGCAGAACATATGTTTCAAACCCTTCATTACAATTGGGGACTAAAACTGGATCAAGCTGCATTTTAGACTCCTCTCTGAGAGGAAGTTCAGAAAGCAATATGGTCCAGTGTAAACTTCACAGCTTGTTGAAAAGGTCTTTCAGGACTCTTCTGTAACAGTAGCACAACTGAATTTATACACCAGCTACAGGTGGTCATTAACAGTGTTACTTCCATCTCATTATCTTATCAGCATTATCCAATTCTATTTTGCCAAAAACTGCAAAGAAGAAAGAGAAGTGTTTCTGGGCTAGAGGTTCTTTTTGTCTATCTGAATAATACATTATATTCAAGTTGGTTTCTTTAGGGTGGTTTATGATGCAGGTGCTTAAAAGAGGAAGATATAGTGTAATATGGCTAGAGTAATTATAACAAGAAAGAACTTACAAGGGAGCTTAAGTGGTCAGATGTTCTTTTGTTACAACACTGACCATGAAATGGCTTCAGAATAGTCTGTCAGCACCCATGGGAACATGTGTGTATGGTTCTTCTGTACAATGCTCTGATCAAATTCTGTTATGATTTGAGGAAAAGGGGAAGAAACACTGAAAGGTAGAGAGTCATGAGGATTAATTTTTTTAGAATGTGTACTACATTGTGAGAAGATTTTATAAGTTTCAGGGCTATTTGTGTTATTAAATCCACCTAAATGTTTTTTAAAAATCATTATGTGATTATAAAGTAATGTTCTAAAACTGATTCTGTCATGTCATATGTTAACTTGTTCCTTTAACTCATTAAGAAGAATATATGTCTAAAGGGCATAGAAGTCTAGTACACATATAAAATGCATTAATACTAAAAATTAATTCCACCACTTTTTGAGGTTTGTATCTAACTATAATTTTTTACCCATGTTGTAGTTTCAGGTTTTTCACAGAATTTTTTCTTTTTCCCTTGCCAACGTTGCTACTGGTGGGGGTGGGACCAGGCCAGCACAGTTGGGGACCGGCCAATCCGCTGGTCCGCTGGGACCGTGACTTTTCGGGGGGGGGGGGGGAGCATGACTGGAGACATCCTGGGAAGAGGAGTGGCTTGTGGTATGGGCTTGCTGCCACAGTTTTTGGCGTGGGAAAGAGAAAGCCGCAGTTCACGTGCAGTGGCTGGGAGAGAACAGGGTTCGGGAGCAGTAGCCCCACTCCACGTTTGGTTCTGTGTTTGGTTACATACATATTTTGCCTTTGAGAACTGTTATCTTTTCCTGTACAATTTAATCTTCTCCTCTTGATTAAAGTCTATTAATTGCAAAGGGCTGTGGTGATTTTCTTGTGGGAGATATAATCCTAACAGATATCGTAGTTTTTCCTTTAAACTAAGACAACCCACACTTACAATATTTGACCCCTGAAGTAGGGTAAATTAATCTCAAAAACATGATTCTAAATCTTAAAGGTCAAGTACCTCCTTTGAGGTTTTGAAGTGGACTACTTCCAGGATTCTCATTCATGAAATAGTAAAGTCTTGATTTTTGGCAATTACTTTCACTCCCCGCCCTAACACCCCCCCCCCCCCCCCCCCCCCCCCCGTGTTTAATTTGTCAGGAGGTTTGGTATCTTATTGCTTTCCCAAATCTTTTGACAGTTCTGTAGAGTAGTTGTTATAAACAAAAACCAGCAATGTCTACTTATTCATCCATAAGACTATTTCAACTTCTCAGAAGGAAAGCACATAAAAGATTGTGACTTATAAAAAAGCAATACAAGGACCCAACCCCAAAAACCTTTAGTCTCTGTAAGGTGCTTGGCTGAAATTGTCTTTCAAATTAGTTCTATTTTCAATTGTGAATGTAATAAGTGAACTTTCTATAGCCATTTATTAGGCCAGCCGTGAGTTCTCAAACCTGAAAATCATAATCCTTTCATTAAAATTGATAATAATAGATACTGGAGAAAGTATGAGTCATCCAAACCAATATTAAAATAATCAAGATAGTTTTAAAAATCAATTTAATGCAGAAGGGATTTAAGATTGACAATTTGCAGGGTTTACCCTATGTTTATTCTCCTAACCTTCCTGAGGTAAAAATGATTGAAAAGGTTATGCAGTTGTTCAGCCTTCCTGTTGAAAGGATTAGGCAATTCTAAAGTGAAGAGGACTGGGATTGTTCAATTACCACAACCAGGAAATGTTTCACTTAAGTCTTTACTGGTGATGGGCTTAGAATAATAAAGAATGAGACTACACAATGTAACATTATGATTATTATAACTTACTTGGAAGCTTTCCACGGTGAACAGTTAGAAGAAAAGATGAGACTAGGAGGTTAAAAAATTCATGTACTGCTAATTAGGAAAATTTATTCCTGAACACTAGAACCTTGTTCCTTAAGCATATCTGGGTTAGGGAGCCAAGAGAAGTTTAAAAAGAAGAAAAAAATAGCATAAAAAATATAGAATTTGTTGTATTTTGGTTTTTCTTTTTCTTTGTTTTTCCTTTTAGTTTCTGCCTTTAAATCAGAATTTCTAATCAACTAAATATAACACTCTGTCCAAAGCTCTCAAAATAACAAAAGGTTCCACTGCCGGTCAGTGTCAAACAGGGCTGTGAGGTATAGCTAAGGTTTAATAGTCTTTTTGAAACAAGAACTTCAAATAACTTCAAACTGGGAGAAATTTAATATTGTCTGATGTGAAATGAAGAATTCTTCTACCTTGTTTTGTGCATTGCCTGAACTCCAACCACGAGTTTGCATGCAAAGTATAGAGTTCTTATAAAGATGTTCTTCTCGTCATCTGTGTTTCTGGCTTTCAAGAGTAAAACTGAAAAAGCATTCTTGATAGAAGAGGTTACATGAATTTGGTTGATGTACACAAAAGTACAAAGAAAAATAGAAAATAAGAGTTAAGTTAAACATGACAGGTCATATTTCATTGTTCATCAGGAGGAAGGATCCTTACCTTCTGTTGAGAGCTACACTGGGCAAAGTATTATCTGACTTGCTGTTATAAAACATGTCAGTGTAAATCTGGGACTAAGTTTTTAAACTAATGTTTCTGACTCCTTGGATGCATTTTCTTATCTTTTTGTTGGAGTCCTACGTGTTCAGCTGAATGTAGTAGAAAATATGCTCTGAGAAAGTCTTGTCTTGAATATCCTCTTAGAGTGAATTTCCGCTTAAAGTTAGTCTTAGCAATAAACAGTGGTGGGTACTCCAGGTTTCTTTCTGATTTTAAGGCTTATTAATTTTTCTTGGCATGCAGCAGACTAGCATCATAAAAGTGCTTCCTTTACAGACTGACAAGCAAATTAAGTTCGACTCTAGTTCCCAAATTTTCTGATCTCTTTTCTCTTCTCCCCACACTATCATTTGTTCAACTGTCTTCATCCACAGACAGCTGATGTAAAGAATAATGAAATTTCCAAATTTGAAACTGGTATGAAGAGGTTGGAGGTATAGATGTATAATTTTTTAAGTCATCTGTATAATTCCAACTCATTGTGAACCCAATAAAGGATTATAATATATAGACATGCAGAATGGACTTGAAAAGACATAAGTGGTGCTGAATAGGTCTTACTTTCTCTCTGTGTGCTCAGATGGAAAGGTCTGCAGCAGAAGTGTATAGTAAGTACGATTACTATTATTTTGCGACCAATTCATAGTCACTATCTAAGCTGAAAATCATCCTCTTCCTTGGATGAAATTATAAGTGCCTCCTCATATACTTCTCTCTCAGACCTTAAGCATCCCTTTTTACAATCAGGGCTAGTTTTTCAAGGAGCAATACTCTGGTTTTCATCTTCACCTAAATTGTCTTAGTTACTACCGTTAAAGACACACAGAAAATCCTACCAAATAAAAAAAAATACATAAAGTGAGAAGTAAAAAAAAAAGGAGGAAACAATCAAATAAACAGAACAAAAAGAATTTATTGGCAAAAGCATACTTCCAAAAGTCGTCTGTAACAAGAAGAGTGACAATATGTGCACAGAATACTTTATGATAAAAGCAAGCAAATCAAAACTCATTTCTTTTTACTTTTTTGACAGCAGATGTGAACATTAAAAGTGGACAGTGAATATGTGGAGATATATATTAAATGAGTCTCTGAAATGACTGACACTTCTGAGTTGTAGGGAACTAACTGATGAAGAGATAATCGAGGTTACTGACTTTGAGACTATCACAGAGCTATCTTTACTGACTTCAGTTTGATTAATAGTTTTATCTAGGAGCTGAATTATTCAACAATTAAAAATACACTTTAAAAAGACGATTATTTTTCTAAGAGGTTTTAAAAAGCTTAGAATGCTGATTAGAAATCAACTGTAAAGTTCAAAGCAGCACACATGATTTGTTTGCTTATTTATTTTGATAAAATTATATATGAAATCAAACATACACTGAAAGAAAATAATGGTGATCTTGGTGGTCTGTTTCAACTATATGAACTTATTAGTCTAGATTTGCCAAGACTTCACTTGTTTTGTTGGTTTTAAAAGCTGATGAACATTTATGTAATGTTCATATATGAACCACAAGGACAGAATGATTTAATGTTCAGCAGTTGTCAATGTGTCAGAATTAAATCCTGTATTTTTACAGCAGATAATAAAGTCTTGCAGCCTCTCTCCAAGTGATGATTTACAATGGTGACTTCAGTTCTCTGTTGAACATTTAACCTATTCTTTTCTATCATGTCAGCAAATGTAGTTTTTTAAATGAAATTTCATCTGCTACATCAATCTTTCTTTTTAAAGAGAAATGATTTTTTTTTTATTTTGCTACCAGTATAGGAAAAGCTGCAAGACAGAAGACACCAGACAGGAGTTTTGACAGGACATGTTTTTTTCCCCAAGAGTGGGAACAGCTGTTCTTCTGCAGTGCAGGAAACTATTTGGAGCTGTGTCACTACACTGTGCTAAAGGCACAGTATTTACGCCAAGTTGGTCACAGTTATGGACTGATGCCATTTTTTCATGCTGGACTTGACCCACTGACTTGGCTGGAATAATGTTGGAGAACAATTTTGCATGTATGGCACGGAAACCTGCAGACAGACACTGTGGTACTCTATAGAACCTGTTCTTCAATAATGTTATGAACTAATTTCTATACAGGAGAAGTTCATAGAGGTATAGGATACTAATAGTCATGATTCCTAACAGACCACATTGCAGTTGAGTTCATACCAGCTTACCTGAAGTATCTTAATATTTTCAGAATCCTGGCATTATCCTTTGGCTTACAGTTGAATTAGTGTTCGTTGAGGCAGTGTTAATGCACACGTGACACCTCCTAATTTGCAGATGAAGATACAATGAAGATACAACATTTTCACTAAGAATAGTGTATCATTGAGCATCAAAGAATATCTATTTCTTCCATATAAAAACCCCTCTATTCCTTCTTTGATATAATGATGATTCTGATTATTACTGAAACTTCCCATGGCTTTCCACAAATCCGTAATTGCTACAGTGACAATCCATGCTTAGGTATACAGGCAAAGTGAACTGATGCCTTCTAAGACACAGTAAGATAGCCCATTACCTTTGCCTCTCCTTCTTTGGCCCCCTTCACCCCCCTTGACTCCCACTCATTACCAAAGGTATGCCTCTCTCTTGACAGGAAGTTACAGTACATTATATCTCCATTCTGGAGAGATACTCAAGGTTTGTAGCTGACTGTGCAGGATGTAAACAACAATCAGTCTGGTTGGTGGTAGACTGATTGGTGGTAGGTCTGATATGTGATTTTGTAAGCACTGTCTCTTCTGAACCTAATTAAGGAACAAGGCATGTTTCCTGAGAGAGGTAGTGAGGTGGACACAGTGTCTTGTTTGCCCTCCTCACAAGGGAGGATGCAACTACAGCTCTGCTTTTAGCTCTTTCACGGGGTGTCCTATTTCTGTGCAGGGTAGTCCTGTTGAGTCTTGTGTTTTTTAAGGGTCTTGGAAATATAGAGATGAGTATGAGGCTCAAAGGCCTTTCTAAAAAAGTAAATAGTGAGTTGTAATGAAGCAGTTAATGAAGTAGTGAAGAAGTAATGAAGCCTCTTAGTGCAAACCATTTTTAGGGGAGAAAATTCCTTGACAAAGAAAGTTACAGATTTTATGCTTTTACGTTTTTCCCTGAAAGCATCTACTTTAGTTACATTGTCCAAACATACCAATCTCTTGACAGCCTGATATTATATGGGTGTCTCAATATAACGAAAATTGTTTTGTTTCTAATTGTGGCAGCATTCCATAATGTCAAATAATTTTAATTAATCCAGATACTGCAAGATAAACTCCATTACAGCTGATAATGCTTTCTGTCTTATTATATGTCTTGCCTAAAGTATTTTGATTAATAATGTCTCTGGCATTTCTTCTTTGAATTCACAGTTTTACCTTAAGTGGAAAGGGGCTTTGCTTTTGTAGCCTCATTAGGAAGAACTTGTCATTTTATTAAAATCTTTCACTGCTTGAGTATCATTACTGGGGTTCAAGAGGAATGAATGAAATTTTTTAATACCAGATCTGATAAAATGGACCTTCTTACAGGATGAAAAAGGCACACAAGGTGGGATTCATCGTGTCTAATTTTAGTTACACCTAATCACTGGAAATAAGTGCTTCCTTAGACTTAACCTTACTTATATTAGAGAAATCCTTAAAATGGAAAGATGTATTTGGACATATTTGCCATTTTCCATTGACTAAAAAGAAAATTTAGGGAGATAATATAAGCTATATACTGCTTACATAGCTAGAGCTAGAAAGGATGAATGATACTTGCACTGCCTAGACAAATACTAGTAGTATAACTATATTGGTTGTAAGTTTTGGGGAATAATTAAATAACTTTAATTCTGAAGTATAGTAATAAAAGCCTTCAAAAAAAATCAGTTTTCCATGCTTCCAGGCTTAGTTTTAAAGTGAGATTTAGATTTTTAATAAAGCAGGGAGTAAAGAAGGCACAAAGAGTGAATTGTCAGCATTATATACAGTTCTTTCATCTTCACATTAAAAATTTACTGCATTTACAAGCCATGTGGTTTGAAAGAATGTTTTCTTGGCTTATTAATCTTTATTTATGTTAACAGCAATAAGTTCTGTGTCCAGCAACTCAATGAAAATTAATTAATTTAATGATTTTACTAAGACAGAATTTGGAGATGTTAATTGCCAAAAGACAAAATATGCTGACACTGATGCTGAGATTGTAACTGGAATTAATGCTGCTGCTTTGGCAAGAGGACAACGAGGATACCCCCTTCTCCTCCTGTTTCTTCACACAGCTCTTGAGCAGAGGGGGAAGTTGTGCAGATGCAGAGGCAGCTGGGGTATGCAGGGTGCTCTGTACCCTTGTCCTCCTCCAGGTGCCCGCAGAGGGCAGCCCCAAGGAGCAGAAGCACCCTTTCATAGATCCTTCACAAGAGTCCTTGCAGATGACAGATTTATCCATGGCTTTATCAACCATCTCTGCGTCCCTGTCTCCTGAGGTCTGCACCTGGCAGGTCACTGTTGCTAGTGCTCTTATCACACTGAAGGCAATGTTGATTTAATAGATTAAAAATGGATTTTAGAAAGTACATGTGTGTTCAAGTATTTTGCTGAAATAGAGCTTAAATATCATTATTTGTTCCCCGGTGACATGTTGTGATTCTTAGCTGCATTATTTTTCTTTATACTGCACCATCAGCACAGTTAATGAATGTTTCAGTCTTATTTGAACATCTGCTTAACCTTGCCCATTAAACTAAACTTGATTGCTACAATGAAACAAAAAATGAGACGTAGAGAATCTGTTGGGGCTAACAATTCTGCAACACTGAATATAGATTAGAGCTCTTGATACATTTTCCTATCACATCAGTATACATAAAAATAAATAAGATGTCGGACTGATGTATGTACTGGCATCACTGAGTCACCCCTCCCAGCCAGTCCCTTAAAAAAAGCACTAAAGCACTTGAAATGGAAACCGCTTTCTTTTTTTTTTTCTTTTTCCTTTCTTGAATTGGAGTACTCTAACTCACTGTCAAGTGAGGCTAGCCAATGAGCTGGGACATCGTCTTCATTCCCAAAAACTCAGGTGTGATCCTTGGCAATCCTGTTAGCAATTTACCATTGAACAGTCTGTAAAAGATTATGCTAGTCATTATCTCTTTATCTTCAGGTCCACCTTTGGTCAGAAATGTACTAATGACTAATCGGAAAATGGTGAGCCAACCTGTCCGTGTAGCAGTAACTAGTTTAGTGAGAACTACTGTGAATATCACAATATGAATGTCCCTACATTACCATGCCAAGTTTATTTGAAACAAAATACAAATATTTCTTTCATAACTACATTCTTCTGAAATGTTTTTACAAATTTTTCTGGTTTATTTTTCCCTGAAAAGCAGTGAAACACTGACAAAATATCCAGCACCTACACATGCCTATTTTTGGCAAAGCATACTGTGTTGCCAGAAGGAAACAAGAAAGAAATAAACCACCACGCCCTTCAACAGTTAGGCCTCAGGAACTGCATTGTTTCAGCGATCTCTACAGACCAGAGTTTTTCTTTCCAGGAGGAAATTATTTGGTAGGCAGTCGCACTCACTTTTCCTTGCTCTGCATGACCTTTTACAGCTGGAAGAGTGAGGGAGGAATTAATATGCATAGTATCCAAAGAAAACTGTAGTTTAGTAAGAGTCATTTAAATGAAGCGCTTACCTATTCTCTGCATGGAAGCAGAAAGAAGAAACTCATTGTGGGAAAGGGAGGAAGAGACAGGAGAAGACCCAATGTGTTTTTGCTCTTATTTGATCTTGAGTATTGTTCTTACTTATATTCCATTCAAACACAAAAACTTATGAATCCACACTGAGGAAAACATGTAAGGAAGACATCCTGGACAAAGGTAAAGTTTATTGTTGAAATCATAATTCCCTTTAAACTGGTCATCTACCCAATTTGCAAGAAAATAAGGGTTAGCGAAGATACTCAGAAGATTTCCAGCAATTTTTTATATGTCTCTCAAAGAATATGTTCTTCAACATATAAATATATGTTGTAATAATTGCTGACCAGGATGGTTTGCTGCATCAGAGAGAAAACAGTGAGCCCCAGCCACACCTGTGGGTACAAAAGTGATGACACCACTTGAAACCCACTACTTCAATAAACTGTGGTTAAAGAATCTGCACTGTGAAATCTTTAGTTATTCTGAACACCTCAGCTGAGGACAGAATCTTTTCACTTAGGTTTGCAAGGAAAAGGTATATTTAGAGAAGCAAGAGTGAAGATGTAGGTGGAGCCTAAGCTGCACAGGGTCCTGAAAGCATGTTTAAATCTTTCTTTTGCTTGAGGGAAGGTATGCTTGTTAGGCAGCTTCTCTATTTTGGATCAGCTGGAGGGGAGATGAGGGCAATTTGGAGAATCCAGTGAAAGAGAGGAAGCTCATCTTTTTCTGAAAAGTATATGACTTGAACTTACAAGAATTCTTGATTTTGTTTTTCATTATGTGTGTGTATATATATTCACACTATATTCAGGCTACATAAAATGATTTACTCCAACAAGAAAAGTAAAAATACATATCTACAAAATAAAGTGAGTGTAATTAGAGGAAAATACACGAGACTATCACCCAAACTTCTGCATAAGTAGAATAGTAATGTTGCTCTATGGGAATAAATAAGAATTTGCTTTTCATAAGTCAATAAACTGTATACTTATATATCAGAAAATGAAAAGACCCTCTGGAAACTCCAGTTCCAAATATATTTATATATACACATATTACTATGTAATTTGTAAAGTAATAAATCTCTGTAGAGGACAAATGGATTACAATCAACAATGTCATGCTGTTGTGAAAAAGCATCATACTGGACATTTTCGACAGCAAAAAGACTGATCATACATCTGAAAGTTATGAATTTTGGAGAAGGATAGAGTACACTGGGATTGTTAAACTTATGTAAAAGAAAATTTAGCAGAGACACAGTAACAGTCTTCAAACATATACTTTGTCCTTCTGCCAAAGATGAATGGTCTGCTTTCCTGTCCCTGCTGAATAGGCCAGAAAATAGTGGCCTTAAATTGCAGAAAGGAAGATTCAGGTTAGATATTTGGGAAAAAAAAAGAGTATGAAGCACGTAGAAGTACTATAAAGAAGTTTGCAATGGTTAAGAAGCTTTAGCCAGTGAAAACGTGCAGGGAGTAGATTAGATGAATATGTTTCAGAAATTACATAGATGTGAATGAAATCATCTTGAAGGCAAAGACTGATGTAGTGTTGCTTCTTTCTGTTTGTTCTCTGAATCTGAGGCATCTTAGTAGTGCTCTTGGGTTAGTTTCCTGCATGCAATAAGAGGAGATTGCAATATTCTTTGATCTGAAGAATAGGGTATTACCGCAGATCAAAGGTGCATTTAGCCAAATATTTGGTGTCTGGCAATGGCTGCTTAGGAGAAATGTAGGAAAAATAACAAGATATATAGAATGAAATTCTTACTTTCCAGGTAGTAATAATTATATCAGTTTTAGCCAGGGACTCCTTGATCCTAACAGTACACATGGGAAATAATTGCGTTTAACAACACAGAGATAGATTTATCTTCCGTGTATTTGTTTAATTACTCTAGAACAGTAAACATAGAAGATAAAGCTTGTGTCACAGTCTAGGACTCCGAAGTACAGAAGCTTTCATGCTGAAATAGAGGCAAAAAAGAATATTGACTGAAAAAGCTTAATCAAAATGATGTGAGACTCACAAATGAGTGGTGGCAGACATACTATCCCATAGTTATACATCATTGATCTGAATGGAAAAACAAGCTGCAAAAAAAGGCAAAGTTGTCTGTACGTTGGTGAAGACTGTAGAACTCTGCTAATTTATTTCAGCCAGTGGTCTGGAACAGTATATGTACAGGAAAGCTTTAATAGAAACAGAGTTAATTAATCTTAAATTTATTACCTTAGAACCTAGGTAGTGATACATGAAATGGTCATCATTGTCATGCGCGAAATTACTTGCTAGATAGAAAGAGGTAAAATTCTGTTTCTCAAAAAAATATTTTTGCACAGAAAATTCAAAACAATTGTGCCACTGAAAATTACAGTCATTTTTATGGTACTTGTAGGCTTGTAATTTCTTTAATTCCTTGGAAAGAATAATTGATGACTTTAATTATGAGTCTCGTAAACTGAATTGGGGACCTTGGAGGAATAGTTATCAGAGAGAAACGTAATTCAGGAATGAAGTGTCAATTACAATTAAATTTGAGACAGCCTGATGAAAAATGTTAACTTTTTAAGTTTGATCCTCATTGTCAATCAAGTCTAATGCGCTCAACTGATCTTTGAAGTAAGTAGTCATCCTGAAACCTTTGACTATATCTTATTTCTGGAAACAACCATAAAGTGAGATTTAGAAGCAACTTTCCCATGAATTTTATCCTACCTTGAAAAAAAGTACAAAATATAAAATGAAACGTAAGACTAAACTTAATTGCTACCAATTCTTGGGGAAAAAATAGTCTTTCCTGAATTCCTTTCATTTGAAAATGCTGCTTCTTTATATATAAAAATATATTGCCTTTCACTCCATAACCAAATGCAAGGATTGATGTGCTCTTCGGAAATGGTTCATTCTTATCTTTTCTTTTCAATATTAAGCATAATTATTAACTGCATTTTTGTACATCCCCGAGATATGTAAACTGATACTGTACTTAATCATACCCTCCTTTAAGGCTATTCTCATCTTACCTGATTAGTTCTGTAGTCACAATCTGTTGTCCAGCATGAATGGTGTAGTTTATGGTCTTCAAAGAAGGAACACAGAAGCACAGGGAGGTTAGGCATCTGTCCTACAAAATGTTTCACTCAAATAACTACCTCCAAAGTCCTTCTGAAAAAAAACTGAGCGTAAATGGGTGTATGCATATGTATTGGCATGGGAAAGAGCTTTGCCTTGTTCTGGTTGCAAAACAACATTTGTTGGAAATTCTAAAGCAAGGCCTATTTCCTGTTCCTCCTTGTATATTTTTAGCACTGAAGTATCACTGCTTATCTTTACCTTTCTTTTGCACAAATATGAAGTAGAAGAACAGTAAGAGGAAAGAATGTGACTTTTGTTATTGGAAAAATTCTCATTACTGAACTACGCAGAAAAAATAGTCATTATAACTCCGGAGGGAGTGTAAAAGCACATGATAACCTTTTCAAGATGGCTGAGACATTTCTGATTCATTGCCTCATAGAGGACATTAAAATAGCTGTCAAAACAATGATATCCACTGGACATTTTTCCTTTACCTACATACATTAATAATACATTTTAAACATGGCAAAGCAGCTTTGATTTCCATCTTGCAGCAATAGTTGAAAGTATAAGAGGATTACTGTGTGAGAAAGAGAGAAATGTTTTTACGTACTTCTTCAGTGTCCACTCAGTAAAAGTAAGTAGGATGAGAATTTACCCTTAAATTGGCACTATCAATATCATATCTGAATGAGCGTAATACAAAAATTATGTTCCAAACAGACATACATGTGACAATGAAAAAAATTCATTTATCGTAAGTACATGGAAATATGTAGGGAAATGGAAATAAATATGAAACTCATATTAGTTTACTCAAAATCTTAGCATATGTTTTATCTGTCCAAGCAATGTTATTTATACTACCATATGAACATAGTATGCAATGTGGACTATTAATGCATTGAAAATAATACGAATGGTCTTCTTATGTATGGAACCTCCCTGTGCTCTTGAAAGTTACACATGACCTTAAATCCGCAATGAAAATGAGTGCAACCGCTTAAAAATATGAAGTAAAACATGAATGTTATGATATGAGGTAAGCTGATTTTTTTTGTTTTATTTTTAATTTATTCAGAAGATATCAATAAAACCAGTACCGAAAATAAAGGGTATGAAAAAGAGGTAAAGAAAATGAAAGCGTGATTAGAGGAAGCCAAAACCAGGCATAGCCTAAGGTACTTCTTAAGCAAAAGTCTTATGAAGATGTAGGGCTTTGATTACTTATTTCCCATAAACTCTTAAACAGTAATTTATTATACTGCAGAACACTAACTAAAGGCAATATGAGTTCTCATTGCTACCAGTTCAGCAAAATATCACTTAATATTGACCTTAAATTCTACAGCAAAAAAAAGTGAAAGAATCCAACCTATCAACATTAGAACAATTTAATTTTACAGTCAGAAATATTTCAGTTATTTCACTGTGCTCCCTTAGAAAGAAATATACAAATGAGAAAAAAACCTTTATGTCTTTCAAAATTAACTGACTCTCCTGTTGGCAGTCAAAGTCCATAAGACAGCTATTCCTTTCCATAAAATTAATTCCTCTGTGTCTTGGAAGGGGAATGGCTGTATTGGTGGGAACAAGCATTGCAAGCTACTGGTGATTTTATTCCCTTTGCTGATTGATTTTAGTTAATCTTCTGAGGACTGTCCTACTGTTTTAGTTTCATAACAATTAACTCTGCATTACCTACCAGTCTATTCTAGTGATAGTAAAAAAACTGTCTTCTGGCTTAGAGAAGGGTGTTATAGAGCTTTAAATTCTACTAATCAAAAAAACACTGTCAAAACTAAACAGAGAATATAATAGCAGACTACTGGTCTAATGAAAGAAACTGAGAGGAAGTCCTACTTTATATTAATGAAACCAAGGAAAACATCCAGTATATAAAAGTAATACAAATAGCTGGTATGTGTGAATACATCATACATTATTCATATGGTATAATCACGCTATTGACAATCATTCCAAATCACTAATTCCAAAAGCAACTGCGATAAAGCTCTAATGTGTGATGTTTTCACATGACATTGTCTTAAGAACAAATCAAATATCATTAATTTACAATTTTTATCTAACACATATAGTATTTTCAACTTTCTGAAGTCCATTTATTTGCAGCTTTAACTTTATACTGAGAATGAAGATAGTAGAAACCAAGAGGGCTGACAACATCAAGACTTCAGAGGAATAGACCTTGCTGACTTGGCTTCTAAAGCTGATCATCATGTTTATGCCTTCCTAAAGAATGTGGCAAGCAATTTCCTTTTTATAGGTCACAATAAGTAAAACACAGAAAACTTTCCAGAGGCAGATTTCTTTTAATGACAAAGTGGAAGTAAGAAAACAAAAAAACACCATCCAAGATAACATGGAAAGTTGTCTTTTATTTTCAGTTAGATTGTATATGAAGATTTGGTTTTCTTATCAAAAGTTCAGCAGGAAAGGTGTGTTGAAGTGCTTTTATACTACATAAAAGGGTGTTCATATGTTGAATAGAAACTTTACTTTATATGACAGATAAAGGAATACTCATTCTTTCAGTTCCATTAATTCTTCGTATGTCATGTATTTCCATGTTATGGTTAGTATCTTGCCATCTCTAACAGCTTCACGCCAGGACAGCTTTTCTTTTTACACATATTAATCAAAAGAGACTGTATGTTCTTTGAGTTTTATAAAAGTAGTTTATTGCACTGAAAAATCACAATAATGGCCATAAAAAGAATGACCATAAAAATAAATCACAATAATGGCCATAAAATACAGTAAGTACTACATTGAGAATAAGGCTGCAATGTTTTTCTCGGTAGATTAACAATGCTCAGACGTGTTATATTTTAGTTTCTTTCCTAAATATATTGACTCTTAATGCTTAAACAAAATCCTATCTAAGTTTTTACTCTGATCACTTGGTATGTTTCAATATACTAAGTTAAACATTATCCCGTGAAATGTCCCAAGAGGAACATTTTGTACTGTTATTCTGATGTATCATGATCTTGGAGAATGCATATGGCATTCTTAGCATTTAGAATAATATAATATTATTGCAAATCACTCTCTTAACATACTGGGACCCATTACCCACATGGAATGATTGTACTAGAATGAAAAATCAAATTTTAATTAAATTTACCAAGTAACATACAAAGAGATGTATTTCTTTTGGTGTTACCTTTCATATTCTGAAAATTTACAGCCTTCAGTAGTGGGAGATTCAGATCACAGAGATCACTTAGGGAAAGACCGTCATTCATGAAGATTTTAACTAGTGTTATAAGATGATGTATATTTCTAGCTCCATCAGCGACTGGTTTGATTAGATATGGCATACAAAAAGTTTTTTGATCTAACATTCAAATCAGAAACACTTCAGAACTGAATTTTGATTCACCTTGTCCTGCTTTTAAAATTTAAATCCACTCTATGTCTTGTAGAGTCTTGATTGGTCTCTTTGGAGACAAAGAGCCTGGTTTAGCTGCACACTTGAGTTGCACTATTTCCTTTAATCTGAATTTTCCACAGCAGGTAGGAGATGTGAGGCAAAGCTCTTCCAGCTTTTGCCTAGGGGATGCTTAGGCTGCTGAAGTATACATTGTTCCACCTATGCTAATAAAGTAGGAAAGAAAAAACAGTAAGCAAGAAACTGGATGCACTACAGTGCTGATTGTTCAAGCTGGTTTTATATATGTTTTTACACTGAAGTAATTGTGAGCTAAATCTGAGCATTTGAAATCTATGCAGCAAAACATACTCGGTTTTATGGGATAAGAAATAGTGTTTGTCAGTATTCTGTGCCTGACTTAAGCTAGCTCTGAAGCAACGATTTTGTCCCTTATTATGAATAGGACAACACTATGAATGGACTGTTAACCTCAAACAGGATTGCATGATCCAACAACTCACTAAAAGCCTGTCTGACATTTTCTTTTCTGGATTTTTGGTAGAGTTTTCATTAGATAGGATCACTTACTCTGCTGAATATAGTTTTCTTGGTGTATTCAGGCATTTTTTTTCACACTGTCTTTAATCAGAGAGTAATCACAACCAGTTACAACCCCTGAATTATCCTGCCAAGCAAATACGCTTTACCATTCAGAAAACTGGACTCAGTGCTGGGGCAGCAGCCTTGCCCTTTGCCAGTTCTGGAGATCTGAAATTATTCTGAGCAGTGACTGGAGTGAGAAGAAACATGAGGCATGCTGCGAACCCATGGAGCACAATCACAGAGAAAACGTAGCATAAGAAGTTCAGCTTAGGAAAAAAATCATAAGGCCCCTGGATCTTCTTCACAGCACAGATTAGCACAGTCCCTGCTCCATTTCACCACCAAATCCAACAATGTTACCCAGCTTCCAATAGTCTTTTGAGCAGGAGTGGTATCCTGTCTCTGAGCACTTCTGGCTCTGAAATGAAATGCAAATATTGATACCCTTCTGGAAATGGACATAAATGTACCCTCTCCAATGTGGGCAGTGAGAACCTCAGACATTTTGTGCTCCAGATACTTCCAGATGGCAAATCTTCAGATGTTCCTGATTTCTGACATAAACTGAATCAGTGAACTGCTTTGAGAATTGTGGCTTACAAGGTTAGAAAACTGTGGAGTGCAATTAGCTTATCATGCAGTATTCAAGCTATGACACAAAGATGTTTTAGTCCATCAGTTCACCAACAGAATGACCAGCAGCACTCATAAAATGTATATCTGTATATCTCAGTATATCTGAGCTTAGCTATCTGTTATTAATGACGAGAGAGTAAGGTCCTTCCCATCCATGCTGCTTGTGCATATATGCTCTTATATACAGTGGCAAGGAGTTGACCTTTCTAGAAAGAAATAATTGGTGTCCTTGGCAGCTGGGTGAAGGACTCTGCCTGCTGTAACTTCTGTTCTCAGAGGAATAGCCCTTCAGTCAAATATATCTAAGTCCTCTGGCAGTCTTCAGGAGGATCGTGCTGTATGTATCAGTTACTCAAACAGAGAAACCCTTGTTTCTCATTAATTGCATTTTCACTGTTAATCTGTTATATTCAGTTTTAACTTGTTTTTTTTTTTTTTCTACCAGCTAGATATATGTCAATATATTTAACCCTCTCCTAGGAAAATGCAGTCCTACACCAACCCCCATTTCATTGCAACTGTTCTGTAAAATACCCTTCTTTTTGTGGGTGGTAAAAGGAGGAAAGGTCACAGGGTAATAAAGTAAATTAGGACAGGTGTAAAATGCTAAATACCTTTTACTTTCCCAATACTTCCCAAATATAAACAAGAAAGTTTACTACTGATAAAAAGAAAAACCACACCCCAATGGAACCTCTTCAAATGGAAGAAGAGAATGTAAAAATAAGCCCATTGATATAAGTACCTCTTTTATCAGTTTTCAATCGCAGTGACATGCTACTAATGTCTGTTGACATATTGAGGAAAACTGCTTATCTCATTTGAAGTGCAAATCAATGTTTTAATTGAGTACAGTAGTGCTTTTAATGCTATCATTCATTAATAAGATGCGAGTTTTATGTCTCACATCTAAATGACTGTTGTCTCAATGCAGAATGCTTCTATTCAGGTGTGAGAGCTATGCTTTGGTCTAGCCTTCAACTCTGCACTATATGTCTGCCTGGTGATTTCCAAAAGCTCAGAAAGCAATTCATAAGGAAACAAAGCGGCATGCTTTTAATGAAAAAGGATTAAAGATTCTGCGTCAGGCAGCCAAGAGCAAAAATTATGAATTTTCTGGAATTTTCTGGAAGCTGAGTTAGGTGGTGCAAAAAAGAATGACTTTTGCATTTGACTTATCATTAGATTAATGTTGAAGGAAGTGGCACTTTAAAAGGCTTATTGCTCTGCTTAGAGCTGTAGTGTTGCTGTAACTGGATACTTTTCTTGCTGAAAGAGCAATGCAACAAGGAAACTTGTTGCTTCCTTTCTAAATTGCAGGTTTATATCCATTTCTATTTCTAATTCATGGCTGTTATTTGGAATAGGTAATTTGTGAATGTGTGTGTCCCATTTCATTTTCCATTAATTCAATGATGTTAACAGTTCTAAGTCAAGAATTAAGTCTTCTTACACCTTGTGAATAAATCCTTTCACATGGCATCTGCATTTCACAGTCTTGCTATAGGCTTCAATCTTGTTTATACAGATTTCAACAGGATGACAGACTGCGTGTTTTCTCTTTGTAAGCCCTCTCTTTGTCTAAAAAAGATAGATCTCACTTCCATTCTCTCTCCCAAGAAACATGAAGTTTTAGAAACACTTTAAAAAACTCTTTATGAGGCTGAAGTATATGTTTCATACTACATTTCTAGATATATTTTTATTTAAGCAATTTTTCATTGAAAGGTTAACAAGGAGAATTGTCGTTGATAACTTTGTTTTTTGGTCACAATTCTCTTTAAGGTTGGCAAGAAAATTTTAGTGCTTATATTTTAAACCAATGCAGGCAATGAATGTTAAAAATTGACTGAGTCCACTGTAACACTGACTGTGGATGAAACCATAGGTATGAAAAATCTAAACTATGGAATATCATAATAGCAAAATCTAAACCCAAAAAGACAGATACCATTCAGGCACTATAATGTGCTGGTAGGATACAGTCATTCTTCTAGGGAAGTTAACACATATATCTTTATTTGTGGAAAGTCAGTTTATACTGTCTTTGTCTCCAGTTCAACAAGGCCTGAATTTTTATGGAGAATGGGAATAGGAGGAGAAGAAACAGTGGAGATAACTGTGTTGAATTCAATAGAGTTAAATAAGCTATGTTTGTAAGAAGAAAAAATAATTTTGGTTTAGTATTTATAATATTTAATATATACCTAAGAGTAAGTGTGTAGCTTCAAGGAACTAAATTTCAGAAAACAGCCTGTTATATAATAACTTGTTTGATTACATTCTCTACCTGAACAGAAAACAAAGAAGCATCTGTCTTCCAGCGGTACAATCAGGCAAGCAAGAAGAGTCTTATATAGTTAAAATATGCTTCCCATGAACCAAAATGGCAGCACTTGATCTTATTTCCAAAGCTGCACATACTAAATAGGTTGGTTAAAGAAAAGACAAAAATCAGTGTTACTATTTTGAGATTGATCAGAAAAAGGACAAAATAATTTTTCTTGCACTTGTTCTTCCTATGATGTAAAGGAAAAAGAGACTCCCTATCCTTTTGGAATTTTATTCATATCCTTTCCTCTGGCTTCTTCATCTTAGTCTCTAATGGGCATACAGGAGCTTAACTCAAGATCCTACTCCTTCATGGCAGTGTATACACTCATACTTGAAAAAAAAGCATGACACTAATGAGCAAGATATGCAGACCTTCCATCTACATCTGACTAGTCTCTGTCTCAAATGCTGTAGAAGTCTATTATTTGATTCCTAATGGCATTGACATAGTCCAAAAAGTTTGCTGGCTTGCAGGGAATGATGAAAACCCTACAGGGAAGAAACAAATCTCAAACAGCTTTAGTAGTGAGAGACTCATTCATAGTTCAAATTTACTCACTTAATTGAATCGTCTATGGATGTTTTAAAGACCGTTTACTGATAATATATTTAAAATCAACAATTGTGGAGTTAATATATAGCAGACCATCACTAAGAGTTTTTTATTTTATCGGGTTTTTTTAAGCAGTGTTTGGAGATGCTACAACAATTGTTGAAGTCCATGAAAACTTATTTCTTATTTCAAGCCAAGTAAAAGCTTGTAAAAAGCTTGTAAGTAAAATTTTTTCCTTCCTCAATATTTTAGACATCATTCAAGTTTAGCATGAGTAACCATAATATTGACCAGATGTAGCAATCTATAAAATATGGAATTTTTTATTTGTTTTTTAAGAAGCCACGAAATCCAAAAAGAAATGTTGGTAGAGTTAGGATAAAAACCCCAATTTGAAATACAAACTTCCATTCTAATCTTCCTCAAATTAGTCATTCTGAGCTTGTGTTCCATGTACTGGGTTCCCTCCCTGCATCTGCAAAATAAGAATGATATTCTCCCAGTAGTAATGCTGAAATTATTAAGTTATGACTCCTGCAGTGGAATATAATTCCTTTTACATGAACGTAGTTTTCTCTTTTCTTAAAATGAAGGAAATTAAATAGGTTAGCCTATAAGGTCTTAAAATACTGTCATCTCCTGCCCCTCAAAAAAATGAGGACTGAATTGTCTGAAATCAGAGTTCTCCATTAGCAATGGCCTAAGTAGATTTCATACTCTATGTTCAACTTAACCTTAGATAGAGCTCCAGCTCTATCCAAAAACATCCTTGTCAATTTCCCTTATAGCTCAAAGTTTACTGGGCCATTCAGGAGCTAGGCTCCTCTTCACTGGTCCTACAAATAATAGTTTCTATAAGCTTGGGATTTCTATCCACAGGTCTTCCCCTCTCTACAGCCTGATAATTCACTTCTAATTACTGTTGCATGAATGCCACAGTTCTTTCAGGTCCAATTCTCTATCCTTTTTTCTCTGTTCCACTTGGTATATCCCACCACTCTGCCTTCCCCATATTTAGCCCTCTTTTGCAATTCTAAATCTTGCTTGTACCTCCTTTTCCCAGTCTGTGAGAGTAACCATTTTTATTCGTGGCCTGATTTCAGGTGTTATGTAAATGCCCTTGAATTTTATTCTGTTATAGCTACGTGAGACTTCAAAATCCTTTCACAGTTTTTAAAGTCCTATTTTTTTTTTCAGAAATAGTGATGCTATTCCACAATTTGTCTTCAGTTAAATTGTGTCAGTTCTCTCAAACGATAATGAGATTTGTAAAAATGTAATTCTGAGCACAGTGTGATTACATGATTTTCATTATAGTATGGAAATAAAAGGTAAATAAGAAACAGTAGAATTATAATTGTAAAAAATGTAGCCATTTGGGCAGTGAGATATTTCTTGTTTATCCCTGTTTAAAATGAATAAAGTAAAATAAAACCAGATGTAGAAATTCTTTCTTGTAATACAGTTTACTTATTTTGCAGCTCAAATATTTCTTTTATGCATACTCATTTTTAGTAGTCCTAGTTTAGGCCCAACAATTTTAAATATGAAACCCTAAAAAAATAAACCACTGAGGATGTTAATTTTAAAAACAGTAAATTTCTAAAAAATTTCCTCCAAGATAATCAGGCTCATAATTTTACCCAGGGATTTTTAAAATGCCAAAGAACTAATATGCATTAGTGTGGTAATACTTACATTTCAAGTGCTGGTCAAGAGTAGTTTTTTGTGTAATTTTTCCTATGATGTATATGTATGTCTTCAGCTAATAACTCCTAAAAGACCAGGTAACACTAAAACTATTCTGATTTGCATATGGATAAAGAAAACTTTAGCATTCTGCTGCTACATGTTGGATATGGCTTTCTCTGTAAGACTAGTACAAGGAGTAATTACCTGCTTGAGTGGATTTCTGAAATTGGGTTTCCAGGAAACTCTGCACTCTTTGAACATGTGTTCTGCTCAAATAAGTAAGATCACACTGAAGCAGGGTGTCATGCCTGAATGGTTAAGATCTCGGTGCTGTGAGAGGATGAGCGACCGCAGGAGACTGAGCTACCTCTGCCTTCCCTTAGCTCCACAGGGGAGCAGCCCAGTCCCTTGCAGACTGAGCATTTGCATTAAGATGCTGGATAGCCATGTCTTGGTCCTAGTGGTGTACAAACAGCCTAAAATAGTGTTTTTCTCCCCCAGCCTGGTAGCTGCAAATGAGAGTAACCACTTAATGTCTAGCTAGTTTTCCAGTCACAAGGGAAAATCCCCTTTCTGTTCTTCTCTTGCACAGATAAGTTACAATAGTATTTGTATAGCTGGGCTTTTAAGTTTAAAGAAAAAAAAAACAGATTAAAAGCATGAAATAAGAAAAAACACCCAGAAAGAAAGTAGTAGAGAACAATAGAAGAGGTGTGAGGGGGAAAAAGTTAGTTCATAGTGAATCAATAAATGCAACTGAATCAAATAAAACTGTAAGAACACAGTCTCAGTAATAAATAGCAAATACACTGTGCAGTACTGAGGCTGAAAAAACAGTAATACTTGCTGCAGATCTATTCCTCATTTTTGTCCAAAGATGAACATTAAAGGGTAAAAGAAAAATTTTCCAACTCTGCTGACATTGCTATACAGTTTTAATGACAAAGGGTTTCTATGGAATTTTTCACACAGATCTTTGTCTCATGAAGGAAATCTACACTGTTGAAAATTGTGTATTTTAAATTTAAGTATGTAATATAATAGTATATAATAGCATATACTGTAATATAATATTGCAATACTATCGTAATTTTACTAAAATGGATATTGCCATTAAATTAGTAATGTAAATATGTAAAACGTTCCATATATAATTCTGGGAAGTTGTGTTATGTGACAGAGCCAGTGATTTCCTGTTCTTCAGTTAAAAAGGAAAATCCAAACATGCCAGAAGCAAGATTCACAAGAAACTGACTCGTCCAGCTCTCAGTGTAAAACAATTATATAAGCCTGAAATGAGAGTAAATTCTTTTATGAAATACTAATAAGAGTTGCTCAGTTTCTGTAGGAGCTGACTACTTTTCTTTTAACATCTGTCAGCCCTCATTGTCATATTGTGGAAACTTATCTTTGTTTATAAGCAGAGAAAAAGACTGACGACGTATGAAACTCTTTTCTTTGATCTTTTTGCCTACAAAGGATGATAAAAAATGAAACTGATTTCCCTTTTATATTTTCTGGTTGATGAAAGATTACCAGTTGTCAGAGGATTTTTAAGTATTCATGAATACCGGTGCTCTACAACATGGAAAATACAAGTGCCCTTGATTATTTATTAAACCGAAGATGCCAAACTAGAGGCTCTTAAACAGTCAAGGGAAGGGTTTAGTTTACATACTGACTCTTTATTCTGTTTTGCTTTTTACTTATTTGTTTCTCCAGAAAAGATTGTCTCCTGTTCCTGAAATGAATTGTTGCTGAGAAGCATTTGTAAGTCAAACAGAGGTCTTGTATCCTCACTGTCTCTTGCTCTCTCTGTGTTGTTTTATGCTGACTATGCTCTGCTCACATGCATCCGAAGTTTCTTTTCAGCCATACCAAGTGAAGAAGATGCCATTTTCTACATTAAATAATGGTTCTGTGTTTTTGAAATTTGCCAATTAGTAAAACGTCCTCTTTTAAAACTTATTTTTTTAATGGTTTTGAATTATTAGTGGTCAAAAATCTTTCTAAAATCCTTGAAATTGGTTTTCTGGGGTGTAATGTAATTTAAATATCATTCTCAGATTCTATAACGATATTATGGAAGAAATCTGTTATATCACAGACCTCAGGACATATTTAGTTAACAGCTATGTCCAAGATTCACCTGCCTGGTGTGTGGTGCTGCTGTCCCAATCTTTCTCCCTGAGCTGCTTGGGAATGTCACTCGTCTTTAGCACTTTCATAGTCCACTTACATTTGTCTTCTTGCATGACACTTTAAAACTGAAATTCATAACTCTGATCTTTAGTCCTGTTTCAAGCAACCTGTTGTTTTGTGCTCTCTGCAGCTCCATTATTAATCACTGGACCTAATTTCTAATGCAGTCACTATAACAATGTCAGAATCTTTCTTTTTTATTTCTCTGCTTTTATATATTCCGTCCTGATTTTTTTCATAAAATCATAGAGTATTCTGAGTTGGAAGGGACCCTCAGGGATCATCGAGTCCAACTGTTGTCCCTGTCCCTGCACAGGACAATCACAACATGCACACCATATATCTGAGGGTGCTGGCCAAATGCTTCTTGAGTATTGTCAGGCTTGGTACCGTTACTGCTTCCTTGGAGAGCCTGTTCTAGTTCTCTGGGTGAAGAACCTTTTCCTGTAATCCAACTGAAATCACCTCTGGCACATCTTCCTGATGTTCCTTCGAGTCCTATCATTGGTCACTAGAAAGAAGAGATAAACACTTGCTCTTCCTCCTTTACCTCTGAGGAAGCTGTAGATTGAAATGAGATCTCCCGTCAGTCTCCTCCAGACTGAACAGACCAAGTGACTTTAGCTGCTCCTCATATGGCTTCCTCTCTAAACCCTTCACCAGCTTTGTGGCCCTCCTCTGGACACTGTCCAGCATATTTATATCCTTTTGATACTGTGGTGCCCAGAACTGCACACAGTACTCAAAGTGGAGTTGCGCCAGTGTGGAGTAGAGTGGGACAATCACCTCCCTCTATCAGCCAGCGATGCCATGCTTGATGAACCCCAGGACACAGCTGACCCTCTTGCCAAGGTACACTACTAGCTCATGTTCATCTTGCTGTAGTCCAGAACCTCCAGATCGCTTTCCATAGGGCTGCTCTCCAACCTCTCACTCCCCAGTCTGTATGTATATCCAGGTTGCCACATCCCAGGTGCAAAATCTGGCAATTTCCCTTGTTAAATTCATGTGGTTTGTGGTGGCCCAGCTCTCCAATTTGTCTAGATCCCTCTGCAGGGCCTCTCTGTTCTCAAAAGTATCAACTAATCCCCCCAGCTTCGTGTCATCTCTAAACTTAGTAAACCTCCAAGTTCAGCATCCAGGTCATTTATGAAGACTTTTAAGAGTACTGGCCCTAAGATGGATCCCTGTGGAAGCCCGCTGGTGGCTGGTAGTCAGCCCAATTTAGCTCTATTAACTGTGAGCCTTTGAGACCAGCCCATTAACCAATTGCTCACCCATTGCATTATGTATTTATACAGCAGTATGCTGGACATTTTGTTTAGGAGGATACTGTGTGAGACTGTAATCAAAGGCTTTATGAAATTCAGAAGACTACATCAGCTGTCTTCTATTAGTCAATCCTGTGGGAAAACTTATTGTAGAAAGAAATTGTGTCAAGCAGTGTATGGTTTTGGAAGACCAAGGGCAATCCAGAGCAGCAGGACCTTAGTCTGGCTAAGGCATAGATATATCAGCAGGCTGTGCAGGAATGTCGCTGCTAGGACACCTGCAAGAGGAATTTGGCAAGAAAAACAGCCTAGCAAGTGAAAAACAAGAAAGGGGGGGCGATGCACACGTGATTGAAACTAAGACTTTGAACAGGATCTGAAACTTACAACAGGGACTCCTAGACAGTAGAGACTGACCTATTGTAAAGAAGCATTATGCGTGTGAACAGCACCTGTTAACCAATCGTTCTTATTGTTATGCGTGAAAGTTGATAAGATAGAGTATATAACCATTAGCAGTAAAGCAATAAACTCGACTTCTGTCTGATCACATTGATCATGTGACGAGTCCGTGACTTCCGCGTCAACAAAGCAAGACCTTCCCCTTGTGAATCTGTGATGCCTGGGACAAATGACTGTGTTTTTCAATATCTCACAGAATTATATTCTCCATAATCTTACCAGGCACTGAATTGGGACTAACAGGCCTACACTTACTGGGGTCATCCCTACTGCCCTTTTTGAAGACTGGGACAACATTTGCCAGCTTCCAGTCAACTGGTACCTCTCTAGATTCCCAAGAGCTTTTTTTTTCAAGACCATTTTTTTTTCCCTCCTGACAGTTGATTGTTAAATATCCAGATATGATTTCCCCTTACTTCCACTGGTATGTAATTCCCTTAATCTCTTTCAAGTCTGCGTGAAAATGCAGAATTTACTAATGAATCCTGATTTCGTTCCAGTGTGCCTTGTACTTTCTCGGTAGACGCTGCTGAAGATTCTTCCATAATTATTTACAAGTTCTCTCTGTCTTTGCCTTGTGTACTCTCCAGTGCTTAGTACTGTATGAATTAGCGCTGCAACATTTTGAAAGATGAAGAAATCAAAGTACCTAATTTGTATCTATATAACTACTTAAGGAAACACATATGACTAACATCTTTGCAGAATGTTAGCGCTATATCAAATTTGTACAATATTCGCAAATGAGTGGAAAAAATTATTTGAACAGGGGCAAAAGAAAGAGAGAAATAATGACTGAGAAGGAAAATTATATGCAGCAAGATATAAACCTGCACCATGACCCTATATTTCTCATACTTAAAAAAAACAAGATTTGTTTCTGGTTATTCAATATCTGGTTATTCAATAGCATTCATTAAAATCTATTAATATTTTTTTCCAAGTTGCAATATTTCATTTTTATTTACTAACTTGCTATGTTCCATTACATTTTGCTTCATTTGTAGGATGTTTTGTTTCAAGCCCTTTAATACATGATTTTCATCTTTCAGTGCCCGAAGGCAACCTGTTCTACAATCATTCCAGAAAATAACCACTTAATTATTTGGCTGTGTCTCTTCATCTCCTCTCCTCTCCTCTCCTCTCCTCTCCTCTCCTCTCCTCTCCTCTCCTCTCCTCTCCTCTCCTCTCCTCTCCTCTCCTCTCCTCTCCTCTCCTCTCCTCTCCTCTCCTCTCCTCTCCTCTCCTCTCCTCTCCTCTCCTCTCCTCTCCTCTCCTCTCCTCTCCTCTCCTCTCCTCTCCTCTCCTCTCCTCTCCTCTCCTCTCCTCTCCTCTCCTCTCCTCTCCTCTCCTCTCCTCTCCTCTCCTCTCCTCTCCTCTCCTCTCCTCTCCTCTCCTCTCCTCTCCTCTCCTCTCCTCTCCTCTCCTCTCCTCTCCTCTCCTCTCCTCTCCTCTCCTCTCCTCTCCTCTCCTCTCCTCTCCTCTCCTCTCCTCTCCTCTCCTCTCCTCTCCTCTCCTCTCCTCTCCTCTCCTCTCCTCTCCTCTCCTCTCCTCTCCTCTCCTCTCCTCTCCTCTCCTCTCCTCTCCTCTCCTCTCCTCTCCTCTCCTCTCCTCTCCTCTCCTCTCCTCTCCTCTCCTCTCCTCTCCTCTCCTCTCCTCTCCTCTCCTCCCCTCCCCTCCCCTCCCCTCCCCTCCCCTCCCCTCCCCTCCCCTCCCCTCCCCTCCCCTCCCCTCCCATCATCTTTGTCACCTTCTTCTGGACCAGTTTCAATAGCTCAATATCTTTCTTATGTTGGGGATTCCAAAACTGAACTCAATACTCCAGATAGGGTCTCACAAGAGTGGAGTAGAGAGGGTGAATCACCTCGCTCGATCTGTTGGTCACCCTTCTTTTGATGGTTGCCTTCTCCCATCTCTCACTCATGTGGAGCATCTCATCAGTGAGTACCCCCAAGTCCTTTTCCACAGGGCTACTCTCAATCACTTCATCCCCCATCCTGTAGTGAAACTGTGGATTGCCTCAATCCAGGTGTAGGACTTTGCACTTGGCCTTGTTGAGCCTCATGATGTTCACATAGGCCCACTTTTTGTCCAGGTCCCTCTGGATGACATCCCATCCTTTTGCTGTGACAACTGTCCCACTCAGCTTGATGTCATCTCCAAACTTGCTGAGGGTGCTCTCAATCCCACTGTCTATATCCTCAACGAAGGTGTTAAACAGCACTGGTCCCGCTACAGACCCCTGAGGAACAACACTTGTCATGAATCTCTATCTGGACATCGAGCTATTGACCTGCTCTCTAAATGTGACCTTCCAACCAATTCCTTATCCACCAAGCTGTCCATCCATCAAATCCATATCTCTCCAATTTTGAGAGAGGGATATTGGGGGACTGCGTCAAAGGCTTTACAGAAGCCCAGATAGATTACATCCATTGCTTCTCCCTTCTCTGCTGATGTGGTCACTCCATCATAGAAAGCCACTAGGTTGGGCAGGCAAGACTTACCCTTGTTTAAAGCCATATTGGTAGTCTCGAATCACCTCCCTGTCAACCATGTGCTTTCGCATATCTTCTAGGAGGATCTGTTCCATGATATTCTCAAGCACAGAAGTGAGGCTGACAGGTTGGTAGTTGTCATGATCATCCTGTCTACCATTTTAAAAGCTTGACACAATATTTTCCTTCTTCCAGTCACCAAGAACTTCCTATAACTGCTATGACTTTTTAAGTATTATGGAGTGGCTTGGCACCTACATCAGCCAATTCCTTCAGAATTCTGGGAAGTAACTCATCAGATCCCCTAGATGTATATGTTCAGACTCCTCAGGGGGTCACAAGCCTGATCTTCCCTTACACTGGGTTTACCCCCTTGGTACCCATCTTGTTGTCCATTGACTCAGGAGGTGTGAGGAGAGCAGCTGCAAGTGAAAACCGATGCAAAAATGCTGTTGAGTACCTCAGACTTCTCCTCATATGGATATCCTCTGTCCCTGAAAACCATCACCACAGGTTCAAATACTAAAACCATTGAATAAGCGGTATCAAGCCTTTAGGTCTATACCTTTAACTTACTGCAGACAAGTTTGACTTTTTTATGTCTCCTTCCTTGAGTTCAATGATCACAGTCATTGGTTCTGAGGGATACTTGCCTCGGGTAGTGATTCGTTTTCTTTCAATATATTCAATGATATGCTTAATCTTAGGGACAATTAGTAAGCATTATTAGAGGTCTCCAGAGCTGTTCCAAACACATTGTCCCCCATCCTGTCTTGAAACCACTCATTGCCCCAACTTTGCACTTGGCCTCATTGAACCTCATGATGTTCACATAGGCCTACTTCTCCAGCTTCTTCAGGTCCCTCTGGATGACATCCCATCCTTCTGGTGTGACAACTGCCCCACTTAGCTTGGTGGCATCTGCAAACTTGCTGAGGATGCTCTCAATCCCACTGTCTATATCATCAATGAAAATGTTAAACAGCACTGGTCCGAGTATGATACGACTACTGAGGGACATTGCTTGGACATCAAATCGTTGACCACTACCGTCTGAATGCAACCATCCAACCAATTCCTTATCCACCGAATCCGTATCTCTCCCATCAAATCTCATATCTCACCCATCAAATCCATATCTCATCCATCAAATCCATATCTCTCCAATTTAGAGACAAGCTCAAATACCTGGCATACATTTCTTTTCCCATGTCCACTGATGAAGTCATTCCATCATAGAAAGCCACTGGGTTGGTCAAGCAGGACTTGCCCTTGGTAAAGCCATATTAGCTGTCTTGAATCACCTCCCTGTCCTCCATGTGCTTTAGTATAGCTTCTAGAAGGATCTGTTCCATCATATTCTCAGGCACAGAAGTGAGGCTGACAGGTTGGTAGTTGCCACTTGGGTCCTACTTTCTAACTTTTAAAAAAAATTGACACAGTGTTACTTTTTTTCCAGCCACCAGCGGCTTCCCCTGACTGTCATGGCTTTCCAAGTATTATGGCGAGTGTCTTGGCAACTACATCAGCCAATTCCCTCAGGACTCCGGGATGCACCTCATCAGATCCTGTAGACTTATATATGTTCAGGTTCCTCAAGTGGTCAGGGACCTGATCTTCCCCTATAGTTAGAGGGCTTATACCTCCCTGGTACCCATCTTGTTGTCCATTGGCTCAGGAGGAGTAAGGAGAACAGTTGTCAGTGAAGACTGAGGCAAAAATATTGTTGAGTACTTCAGCCTTACTCTCCTCGTCTGTTGGTACTAGGTCACCATTTTCATTCATCAGTGAGGGTACACTTTCTTTAATCTTCTTTTCTGGTTGACACACTCGTAGAAGCCCTTCCTGTTACTCTCTTCATCCCTTGCCAAGTTGAGCTTCAACTGTTCCATGGCTTTCCCGACCTCATCCGTACACAACCAAGCAGCATCCCTGTACTCTTCCCAGGTAACCTGTCCCTGCTTCCACTGCCTGTGCAGTTCCCTCTTTCTCTGTAGTTTGACGAGTATGTCACAACACAGCCATGCTGGTCTCTTCCCTTCCTTCCCTTATTTCTTATATCTGAGAGCTGAGAGCTTTTGCACTCTGTGGAAAGCATTCTTAAAGATCTGCCAGCTCTGGTCTGCTTCCTCATCCCTGAGGAACATTTCCCAGGGCATCCTTCTGACTAACTCCTTGAAGACCTGGAAATTTGCTTTCCTACTATAATCTTCACCTGTCTCATATCCTTCAGGACCTTGAGCTCCACCAATGCATGATCACTGCAGCCCAGGCTGCCTCCGACCTTGACATCACTGTCGAGATCACTTGCATTGGTGACCATCAGGTCCAGTATTGCATCCCCTGTGATAGGGGGGTCTATTATCTGCGTTAAGAAGTTGTCTTATCTAGGAGTCTCCTGGATTGCCTGCATCTTGCTGTGCTACTTTTCCAGCATATGTCATGGTGGTTGAAATCTCCCAATAGGACAAGATCTTGCAAGCATGAAGCCTCCTGTTCTATCAGTATAAGAAAGTTGAGTCAAGGGAGAAACTTCTCTGCAAGACAACATTCTGATTCTTCTCACATATATTTTCTCTGCTGTAATTTGTTCATTTCCAACAAGTGGAATATACAGAATATCAGGAGGAGAAAATGTTTTTTACATACAGTAAATGTTAATAACTTTATGTTTTTTACATTTGTATATAAAGTGTTCAGTACTTCAATAATACACTGTTCTTCATTCTTTTCCATACACTGTTGTACTCAGTTTATCCCTTGTTCAGGTCACGCTTACCAGTTGGCTGATTTGTCTAGTGAGTATAAAGGATGACTATGAGATTGAAGCAGCATTTATTTCCTGGTGGACGTGATGAACTGTACACAACAAATCTTTTGCTTAATCAATCGTGACCTCAAGAGATTTTTACAGTGAACTACTCTTCTGTAAATTGCTCCTTTATCATAATAATTTTCTCTATGGAATTCTGATGACCAAAGGCTACTGTCTGTAAGAAGTTACGTTCCCAATTCATGTTCAAGTCATGGTTCAAAGCTTTATTTCATCTTCTACTCCAATTGGAAAAGTCATGTAAGATACACAGACTGGTCAGTGAATCTACAAACCCCAAAAATTCTCAGGGTTAACATTTGCGGGGACTCTGATTTGTTTTTAGGTTTGAAAGGGGTCTCTCTGACCCATTTAAACTGCTAGTGGTCACCAGTCCAAAAACAGAGGAGAAGAATCTCAGTTATGAGATTATAAAACTAATTATAATTAAGACTTGATTCAAGCTAGTGCAATGCAAGCATTCTTTTTAATGCATTGGTCTTAACTGCCTTCATTACTCATTCAAGACAGAGTATTTTTTCCTCCTTTTTCTAATGGCAAGTCAATTGTAGATGAATGATTAAATACAAATGAAAGCCCTTAGGGTTGTAACATCTTCTCCAACACATCTATGATTCTTTCTCAACAATTCCTTTACATCTGTAACTGTAAGCTCCAGTTTAGAGATGAAGGACAAGACTGTAAATGATGCAGTGGAAGTTTGTCTTTATATTTTGAAGCTTATGAACCTCAGGCAAATTCCAAGGTTAATAACAAACAGAAATCGAAGACAAATTTAATGTCAAAGTTATAATTACTTGTTTACTAGAAGATAACAACAAGGTAATGACTGAACTCTTTTCTAAACTATTAAAAAAATAAGTGAAAGCCATAGGATGTTTCTTCTGTATATGTTTATTAAAGACAGACTTGAAAACAACTGCTAAAAATTAATCATCGAAACAGCAGGCAGATAAGAAAGAGCTACAGATTCATTATTCTTTTTCCTAAAAAGTCAATTAGATATTACAGATTCTTTTGTCTAAGAACAGCTTCCCACACTTATTCACTGATATTTATCTGGTAGTTACCTGAATGACAGCAAAATTAGTTTGCGTGTGTCTATTCTTCTATGCTCAAGATCAACTAGAACAGTATCTGTTAGGCAATATTTCTGAACTGATTATTAATATTAGCTCCCCGAAATCTACCCCTTATGAAAATATTCACACAGTTTTTCATCATCAGATATAAAAATCAAAGTTGTAAGCCTCTGAGAGGTCCTTATATATCTCAGTTCAACAAAGGGCAAAAAAAAGAAACACATCACCTGAAATTTTCTCACCTTTTTTATCAGTGAAACTCATCTCTTACATATCTCCCAAACAGTTAATTCCACTGTACATTTTAGGCTAACTATAATGCTTATCATTTTAAGAATAAAAAATGGAATTTGAAGGTGCCACAATAGCCAGGACAGGAAATAATTTGAACTGTCCAGTACTGCGAAGTAATGTCACTAAATGTCTCCAAATGATGTATAAGAGGACTTTCCTCAAGTGTGAGCCAGAAGAGTCTTAATTTACCAACTCTAGCTTGGTATGTATAAAAGAGATCTTAGGAACTGTTGTGAGGAAAAGCTTAACCTGAATGTGAAGTAGAAATCAACTTTCCGAATCCATGCACCTTCTTTACATACTGATGTGTAATACACCCTAATATGGAAAGGAAGTGAGGGAATCATAATTCTGGTCAGGACAGAGGGTCCCATGTTTCAGGTTTTCCATATCAGGCAGCAGATAACGGTGGCAAAATAGCCAAACAAAAATGTTAAGAGTAATAGTCAAACAATATGTTACTTGTCAGTTAGAATTAAATTAAAAAAGCATAGAAAGGAAAAATAGAAAAATAAAACAGCTTGACAAATGCGTAACTGTTTTCACTTTCATATACAAAATTCCAGCCTGAGAAATTTGAAGAGGTATTAATAGTTTTGTCACTAAATTTAGGTCAGTACAAAAGAGGCAAAAGAAAATTTGGTACCAATAAAAGAAGAGTAAATTGAGGTCAAAAACATTTTATGTTGAACCAGAAGGACTATGTAGATTTCATAGGCTGAAAAAAAGAACAACAAAAGATTAACAGATGGGAATATAAAAGGGAGTACATTGATAAATTATTCTCAGAAATTAAAAAATGAAATTATGGAAAAAAACTAAATTAAAATTTTAGTAGTTAATATTTGAATGAGATGCAATAAAAACTCTAGTCCTGTACTAAGTTTATAGACGTGCCTACAAATTTTTGAAGCAAAATCCTAAAATTTCTGTTATGTGCAAATGAAACTAGAAATAGAATGTTATTTATGAACTCTTGCTACTATAAAATAGACTGACTGAAAACTGTGATTTTAAACAAGCTATGTAGAAAAGTAAAAATATCCAGTTGTATTAACACTTGTTAACAGATTAAATTTACAGATGTGATATGCAGTGATCACTTAAAATTTTTATCATTAAAAATGTCAGTGGCATTTACCAACTTCATTAAAGGAGTGATGACTTTGGATTGAAATTAATGATTAATAATTTTTTTTTGGTCAGGTTTATGAAGTCTCTCAATAGCTGCTGTCTAAGAAAACTTCCCTTCTGAATGAAGAAAAATTCTTACGTAAACTGAACTAATCCTTTTGATGTTTATAAAAAGAAAGACCACTACAAAACCAGGAGGTTTTACGTTCTCTCATTATTTGCTTGAATTTATTCTGAATGTCTATACTACAGCTGGAAGGTGTTTGGGATTTTTTAATCTCCTACTGGTTCAATATATAAGCTTCTAAATATTTCTAAATATTTCAATATTCTGTATTTTCAGTATTCAGTGTTTCTAAATATTTCAGTATATTTAACTTCTCTAGCAAGTGAACAGATTTTTTGTTCTTATTGCTGTCACCTAAATAGTGCTTTATGATCACATTTTTCAGCTCCATTAGAAATACATCCTTGCCACACAGAATGCAGTGGTGTTGAAATACATTTCCTTAGCCTCAGAGGGTTACTCAAAGAGTAAGAACTAGTAGCAATTCTATTCTTTGATTTTTCTACTACCCAATAGAAACTAATTGGAAGTAGCGTGGATACTGCAAAACATACTGCGTTGGGGTTTTGCTTTAGCCTTAGATGAAGGAAAAAAAAATGTGTATATTAATGGTTATAAATGCTTTCCTTGTGACATTAGAAATTATTCTACTGAAAAAACACTGCGTTAGCTGACCTCTCCTGCTTCAGAAAAGAAAGTGTGATTCCTGAATGATTCTGAACACATACTTTTACCAGAATTTCAATATTATGACCTAAATGTGGAAAGATCCATAACAACTTTTAATTTTAGGAAAAGCCAAGAATATTAGGATACAATAACTAGTAAGTATACTATTAAAACACAGCATTGTGAATCTCTAATATGTCCTTACTAGAATCTGAAAATCTAGTGAAGAACTGGCAAATTTACTGCATACATGTGTGTATACTAAAAATGGAGCAAGCTAGAAAGATTTCAGACACATAGCCAAGAAAATTAAAAGATTTATTTTAGAGAGGAAATTATGAATAGAGAGATATACAAAACAGTGGTCGGAAACAGGACATCTTGACTCCTTTTCTTATTATATCTTTCACATCGAAGCAAATAACAGAGAACAGATAGGATATATTAAGTTCATACCTTATTTTCTTGTATAAACTTATATGTGTACACAGATGCTAAAATTCCCTGAATGTGAATCAGCAACAAACTCAGTAAATAGGTTTCCTTTCATTCAATCCCTTACACTATTCACTGGACCATGCTGACTTTTAAATGATTATTCAAGCATCTAAGTACCTTTCTAAAATGATGAGGATGGTGTCTGCCACGAGCCCATTCCAGTATATGTGTAAGATCTTTTCTAGCTCCAGATAAGCCTTTAAAATAATTTTGTATAATTAATAGCTATAGGAGGAGTGACTTTCTGTTATAGGATGACTAAATTCTTCTAAGTCATCTGAAAAACCTCAAAAGCATTTTTCTTCCTAAGGTCATCATAAATGCTAATTGTTCTCCTTCTGCCACACATACAAATATATTTCTGCAGAACTTATGACCCCACTAGGTCAGTGTAAGGGATATTGTCTGCTGCAATTCCACTCAGGAAGATCCCTCTCCCAAACATTACCAACTTCGCACAACTCTTCTTCGCTGGTGTCATCAGTGGTATTTTCCAACTCTGAGCTCAACCATTTTCCTCTTTGCTTTGCTTCCACTGCTGATGACCCCTCCAACATACCTCCACTGGTATGTCCATGGAGACCACTAGCCGGCAAAGGTATCTTTACAGGACTATTTGAAAGCCCATAGTCAGGATATCTGACCAAGAACCATAAAGTCACTGGTCATATTTGCCTCTTTTTTTTTTCTTTAAGGATCAGGCTTTCACTGCTTTTAGCACAAACTCTCTCTTTCCAGAACCAAGACCTATTATCAAATAGAAGTCTATTCCTTTTTTCTCAAGGTGACCCATCATCTCTCTGTCATAAAATATTTCAGGATCTTAGGGTTTTAAAGGGACTTTAGTACTTAAGCACCTTTTAATCCTTAAAGCAGTTTAGGCACAAATATCATTAAGGACATAAAAATGGCTTTGTTTCTTAAATGCCACATATTTAAACTTTCTTACTCTAAAACCTTTTAAAGTGGTTTATATATTAAAACCACTAATATCATTATTGCTAATGATTGAGTCTGCAGCTGTGGACATATTACTTCCTCTGCACATCTGTTTCTCTGCCTGTGTAATGGAAGTAAGATCATTGTAACTATTGAAACTCAGGCTGGAAGATGAAGGAATTGGGAGCAGTCCTGCTGAGAAGGACTTGTTGGTACTACTGGATGAAAATCTGGACATGATCCAACAATGTGCCCTTGCAGCCGAGAAAACCAACTGTATCCTGGACTGATTACAAGAAGCATGACCAACAGATCAAGGGATCTCAGCATAGGAAAGATGTGGACCTGTTCGAGTGGGTCTAGAGGAGGGCAGCAAAGATGATCACAGTTATAGAATGGCTCTCCTACCAAGAGAGGCAGAGGGAATTGGACTTATTCAGCCTGGAAAAAGAAGGCTCCAGGAGGGCCTTATAGCAGCCTTCCGGTATCTAATGGGAGCCTGCAAGAAACTCAAGAAAGACTTTTTAAAATGGCATGTAGTGATAGGACAAGAGGTAATGTCTTTAAACTGGAAGAAGGTAGATTTAGATCAGATGTAAGGAAAAAATTCTGTGTTACAAGGGTGGTGAGACACTGAAATAGGTTACCCAGAGAAGCTGTGGATAGCCCATCCACATAGGATGGGGCTTTGAGCAACCTGGTGTAGTGGAAGGTGTTCCTGCCCATGGCTGGGGAGTTTGAACAGGAGGATCTTTGAGGTCCCTTCCAAACCAAATCTCTCTATGATTCTATAATTGCGCATAATTAGTTACTGCCTGAGTAAGGAATTAAATACTGGGGCAGAAGGTTGGGGAGGGTGTAACTTATAAGGCTTTTTAAACACCAGTATATTAGTAGTCATTAGGTCAGTGCTAAATCAGTGCATACAAACAGCAGTAGAATCCATTTTCCAGCAACAATCAAGTTCAATAATGTAAAATAAAATGGGCGTTTTTTGCCTTTTAGAAATAAATGATCACTGGCAATACTGTGAAACTGCCGAGATAAATTATTTACCTACTTTTTCATAGAATCCTGCATGTCAATCACACCATACAACTTGGCATTGTGGGCAAACTTGCTGAGGATGCACTCAATCCTAATGTCCGTGTCTTCAACAAACATGTTAAATATCACTGGTCTCAATACTGACACCTGCAGGTGGAGCATCACCAGCTCCACTTGGACATTGAGCCATTGACCACAACTCTTGGACTGTAAACATCCAGGCAGTCCCTTATACGCTGAGTGGTCTATACATCAAATCCCTACCTTTCTGTTTTAGAGACAAAAATGTTCGGTGGGACAGCATTGAATGCTTTGCACATGTCCAGGTAGATGATGTCTGTTACTCTTCCCTTATCCACCAAAGCCCTTAGTGAAACCATGTTGGCTGTCACCAATCACCTCCTTATTTTCCATGTGCCTCAGCAGAGTTTCCAGGAGGATCTGCCCCATGATCTTGTCAGATACAGAGACAAGACTGACCAGCCTGTAGTTCAGCAGGTCTTCCTTTTTCCTTTTTTTAAAAATGGGAGTTATGTTTCCCCTTTTCGAGTCAATAGGAACTTCACTGGACTGCCATGACTTCTCAGGTATTATGGGTAGTGGTCAAGCAACTTCATCTGCCAGTTCCCTCAGGATCAACGGATGCATCTCATTAGGTCCCATGGACTTGCTCACCTTCAGGTTCTTTAGATGGTCATGCTCCTCGTCCTCTCCTATAGTGGGCAGTTCTTTGATCTCCAGTCCCTGCCTTTGCTTTCTACAACTTGGTGGTGTGGCCTGAGCCCTTACTGGTGAAGTCTGAGGCAAAAAATGTTGAGTGCCTCAGCCTTCTCCATATCATGAATGACCAGGTCTCCTGTTTCCTTCCAGAGAGGGCCCACATTTTTCCTAACCAATTCTTTTGTCAGTGGCACACTTATACTGACATACCTGTAGAATCTTTTCTTGTTGCTCTTGATGTCCTTGGCCATTCTCTCTGGGTTTTAGCTTTCTCAACCTGATCCTTGGCTGCTTCAATAATTTCTCTCTATTCCTCCCAGGATACCTTCTCTTCCTTCCACATTCTGTAGGCTTTCTTTTTGTCTTAAAGTTTGTCTAGGAATTCCTTGTTCATCCATGCAGGCCTCCTGGGAGTTCCTCTTTGTTGAGATGCATTGCTCCTGAGCATGGAGGAAGTCTTTTAAAAGACGTGATCACATTTACAGGCACTCTCTTGAAAAAACATTTCAAGCTTTAATGCTGTCTTTCATTTTCTCTTTTCCTGGAAGAAATCACCTGAATATTTTTGGTATAGTTGTCTGTCTTTCCTGGGATCATGACATCAGAATACTTTCCTTAACACAAGAACTTATCACTGTTATATGTAAAGGTCAATAGAATTATGCTGGAAACAGATTAATGTACATACTTGAATGTTTTTGTGAATTTTGTGATTTTTTTTCCTAGAAAACTTTACTGGAATTTGGGATGTAAAATAAAGTGACAAAATGATGGTATTTTAACGTCATGCATAAAGTTGGAAAAAGATTGACACTTCATTCAAAACTTTTTGAGAAAGAGGGAAAAGTTGCAGATGATGTAATGCTGAAAGATAGATGAAGTGGCTTTAGGTATTGAAAATAAAAATTGCTGAGGAGACCTGGATTCAAGTGTTAAAATGAGAAAAGCTTCCAGGCGACTATGAAATTAGCACATCTGACATCTAGGCAGTGAAATTGACCTGCTTTTTTTGTGCTCTTTTGTGTACAAAGTCCAACACAAAAAAAAAAAGAGACTAAGCCTATACCTCAGGAACAAAGAGCGGGAGGGGAGAGACAAAGATTTGGTTATAGAACATGTTCTAACCTATCACAAGACTCAACTTGATTGCTTCAATCAGTATGAGTGGACATTGAGCTGGTTTGAACTAGCTTTCCCAAGCTCTCCAACCACTCAGTCTGCCTCTCTCCCAAAACATCCCCCCTTTCAAAGGAAAAAAAACTATGGAAGAAACCAAAATTACACTAAATACATGTATTTCTGTATTTTTCTAAATACAAACAACTACACAGAAAGGATATGCAAAGGAGCAAGGGAAGAGGGGAAGAGAAATGGGAAAAAGGACAAAAAGGAGCTGTATAACACCCAGCATATAGCTATAACACCCAGTAACTAACAAAGTAAAGAATTAATGAAATCTTACCACACCACCTTCCCCGTGGAGAGCCAGACGGCCAAATCTGACCCGTTAAAAAAATTTCTGCAAGCTCAGCAGCAGACAGGATCAACGCAGGGACCTTCTGCTCCCCAGCCTTGCCAGAAGAAGAAGAGCATGTACTCTCTTATCTATACCCTATTTATATTTCGGGTTACGTTAAAGGAAGATATGGAATACTTCTGTGGATCAAAAGTCAAACCGCTACAACATGTATTCAAATATAGATGTTCTCTTATCCTTGGTCAGAAAAGGACAGTGTGCAAGGGTGAACTTCAAGATAACAAGATTATTCTGAAAATTAAGAAATCTGCAATGGAAATTTTTTAATTATTCATAGAATTACAGACTCATAGTACGATTTGGTTTGGGAGGGACCTCAAAGATTATCCAATTTTAGCCCCCATAACATAGGTAGGTATAACTTCCACTAGATCAGGTTGCTCAAAGCCTCATCCAACCTGGCCTTGAACATCTGCAGGGATGAGACATCTATGACTACTCTGGGCAATCTGTTCCAATGCCTCGGCACCCTCACAGTAAAAAATTTCTTCCTGATATCTAGTCTAAATCTACCCTCTTTCAGCTTAAAATCGTTACCCCTCATCCTAGCTCTACACTTCCTGATACAGAGACCCTCCTCACATTCCTTTAGGCCACCTTTAAATATTGAAAGGTTACTATAAGGTCTCCCCAGAGTCTTGTCTTCTCTCGTCTAAACAAGACCAATGCTCTCAGCCTATCCTTGTACAGGGGGTGCTCCAGACCTATCATCATCTTTGTGGCCCTCCTCTGGACTTGATCTAACAGATGGATTGACCACTCAGCATGTAAAGGTCCCTTTGGATGGTGTCCCTTCCCTCCAGCATTTACCATGCCACTCAGCTTGATGCCATTGGCCAACATGCTGAGTTGCACTCAATCCTAATGTCCATGTCTCCAACAAAGTTGTTAATATTTCTCCCAATACTGACCCCTGAGGAATGCCACTTGTTGCTCGTGACAACAACTCTTTGAGTGCAAAAATCCAGCTAACTCCTTAACCACTGAGTGGTCAATCCATCACGTTCATGTCTCTTCAATTTAGAGACAAGAATATCTTGCGGGACAATGTTGAGTGCTTTGCACAAATTCAGGTAGTTTAAGTCAGTTACTCTTCCATTATCCACAAAAGCTGCAGCCCCATTGTAGGAAGGCCACCAAATGAGTCAGGCACAATTTGCCCCTACTGAATTCATGTTCGCTGTCATCTATCACCTCATCTCCATGTGCCTAAGCAGTTTCCAGAAGGATCTGCTCCATGATCTTGCCAGGCATAGAGGTGAGACTAATTTGCCTGTAGTTCCTTAGGTCTTCCTTTTTACTTTTCTAAAAATAAGGGTTATACAATTATTGACTGAAGAGATCCCAAAGTTCGTGTCTATTCTTGAACTCATGATGGAGATCCTCAAGAGCCTTTCAGAAAATGATCTGTGGGATTGCTTTGAATATTGGCAGCACAGTAAACAGCTCTGTGTCAATTCAGATGGGAACTATTTTGAAGGTGATAACAGTTTCTTGATTTGTTAAAAAATGTTACAGGCGTAGTCTTGTTCATCAGAAAGAAGAGGATATGCCATGGCTCCTTAAGGAAAAGAGAAAATCTAATACATGAATTTGGTTGTGCAAGATTAGCTAACAGGAGCATTTATTATTTGGCTGAAAAAAATATAATGTTTGGTAGGTCCAATGAGAAAATGGTATTTTTTAGAAACTAGGATTGCTAAGTGAACTACTCAGTGACTTTAATACAGACTTCATTTGGCCAGGTATAAGTTAATGACTTTGTTTTCAAAAATATCGCAACTAGAATTTACGAAGTGTATTAGTTTGAGAGAGGAACTTAGGTGTAAGTTCTGTGAAATATTAATATGGATATCCATACACTATTGGGCATTTGATTAAAAAGACAGGCAAGTCCAGAATTTGTACCTAAGGAAAGTAAACAGTGTATCAAATAAAGCTGTGGTACCCTGCTGATGCATTAGCTCAGAGAGAAGTCTCACTTCTTGACCCATTTAATGGTACTTCCTGAGATACAGCATTTTGGGATAGGATTTGGTTTGGGTTTGGGATTTTTTGTACCCTTTGGAAACTGTCATTTTTAAGTATCTGCAATGTAAGGCCAGTGAAATCATGTTTTTTCCTGCTAAAACAGATTTACTTGACAGGATAAATTTGGAAATAAAATACTACACAAGTAACTATTCCCAAATTTTGTTAATAAATTTTATTTTTCCTGTAATCATTTTTTAAAAAAATATTTAATAATAGAGAATCTAGTGTGTAATGCCTTTATAGGATTCAGGCTTGAGAAATGAAGGCTAGGAGAGGAGATTTTTCCTGTTCAAACCATTTTGCCTGATAGGATAAATTTGGAAATAAAATATTACACAACAGGAGCTTCCTTATTGTTACATAAATATTTTGAATAACTAATAAAACCATCGTCTATAACTTCCTAGCATTTAACATAGTATTTACTCATAAATTACTATATTATAGTATATGATTACATAATGCAACTTGCTACAGAAAAATAATAGAATGCATCACTTCTAGTTGTCATTGCTATATCATTTGGTGTTAGCTCTTGTTCAAAACATGAACATTGTAGAATTACTGAAAACACAAACTTACTGGTGCATGAATACAGTGGAAGATTCTGCTCATCTTCTGTGGAAACCACCATGGCTGTGATGTAGAGTCTGCTACTCCATGCTGTGAAGCTGAGCAGGTTCTGAAATTGTTACTTTATTCAGTCTTTTCGACATCATGTCAGGGTGTGCAAGAATAGTGTTTCTAACCCTGATCAAGCAAGAATAAACTACAAGACAGCTTCTGGTCTTAAGAATGACAATGGTTGGGCAAATGCTGCAATCAAGCGCAATTCCATTAAAATCACTTGCAAAATCAATTTTCTAGATATTAAGCATAGAGAAAATTGCTATATACCATGGATGAACAATGTTTATTAAAAAATTGATTTCTAGCAGCCTGGAAAATACTGGGCACTGGAAGTAGTACCTTCTGGGAACTAAGGTTGTCTAGTCAGCCAAATGATTAAACTCTAATTCTAGTAAATTTAAACAAATCTCCTTGGTGCTAGGACTGGACTGACCTACTGGAAAGTAAAATTTCCTTCGAGTAACCAAAAATTCTCAGAAAATCATACAAGATTGTCTTTATGCACAGATTGTAACACTGTAATTAAACACTATTACAATCTAAGAGAACAAATACAGTGGTACATTTGTACAAACACAGGTGCTTGTGGGCCTGCACACACACACATGCGTTCATATAAAGCTCATTTGTACCTTTATAACTGATTCAGCTTCAGTGGTAACAACAATCTAAGTATTTTGAAAGAAAAATTATCACTTCAATGAAAACTCCTAAACCTATAATACGTATATAGCTGAAAAAATCTTTCCCTGATTGCTAGTATTCTAGAATCTGAGTTCCCTTTTTTATTAATATGAGGATAATGCACAAAAATGAAAACTTCCCAGTAGCTGGATAATTTGTTAAATGCTCTGTACCACAGGAAATCACTCATGACCATCTCTCTTCCTTTCCTACATGTCATTGTCTTATTTTATAAGGCTGACATCTAATAAAGTAATATTGCAATGATTCTGTGTCTGAGCAGAAAGATTGCCTTTATTTCTCCCTACACACATGAATTTTGCCACACTGAGTATTATTCATTCCTAATATAAAATAATAAGTAACAGGCCAGAAAGTGCCTCCGCGATGGATTAGTCAATTAACTGCAGTGTTTCCAATCTAGACTTTTTCCATGGTGTAGGAAACGAAAAGAGAAGAAGGGTTCGCCGTTTTTTCTTAAAGTATGGGGAGGAGGGGACCCTATATCTTGTGCTGTGTAAATTTAAAATGTTTTACAAGCTACTAGTAAAACTGGGGGAAAGGAACTTCTCTAGCATAGGATATAAAGAGCACAGCACCATCTAAAATCAATATTTTTTTTGGAAAGTCTTTCAGAAAAGGGAGCTTTGAAAGGGAGTTCTACCAGTGAACTTACTAGTTCTGCAGTGATCACGCATTGATAGAGTTCACAGTTCTGAGGGAAGAACTGTAAGAATTCTAAATTTTATGAATGCAAACGACCAGCTCTTCAAGGAGTTAGTCAGTAGGACACGCCCTGTGAAACAGTCCTCAGGGATAAGGGAGAAGAATGGAGATAGCAGATATATAAGGATTCTTTCCATATAGCGCAAGAGTGCTCATTCCCCAGATGTAGGAAATAAGGCAAGGAAAAGACCAGAGTGGTTGAGTCGAGCCCTTCTGGTCAAATTACAGAGCGAGAGGGAAGCAGGGACAGGTTACCTGGGAAGAGTACAGGGATGCTGCTTGGTTGTGTACGGATGAGGTCGGGAAAGCCATGGAACAGTTGAAGCTCAACTTGGCAAGGGATGAAGAGAGTAACAGGAAGGGCTTCTACGAGTGTGTCAACCAGAAAAGGAAGATTAAAGAAAGTGTACCCTCACTGATGAATGAAAATGGTGACCTAGTACCAACAGACGAGGAGAGTAAGGCTGAAGTACTCAACAACATTTTTGCCTCAGTCTTCACTGACAACTGTTCTCCTTACTCCTCCTGAGCCAATGGACAACAAGATGGGTACCAGGGAGGTATAAGCCCTCTAACTATAGGGGAAGATCAGGTCCCTGACCACTTGAGGAACCTGAACATATATAAGTCTACAGGATCTGATGAGGTGCATCCCGGAGTCCTGAGGGAATTGGCTGATGTAGTTGCCAAGACACTCGCCATAATACTTGGAAAGCCATGACAGTCAGGGGAAGCCGCTGGTGGCTGGAAAAAAAGTAACATTGTGTCAATTTTTTTTAAAAGTTAGAAAGTAGGATCCAAGTGGCAACTACCAACTTGTCAGCCTCACTTCTGTGCCTGAGAATATGATGGAACAGATCCTTCTAGAAGCTATACTAAAGCACATGGAGGACAGGGAGGTGATTCAAGACAGCTAATATGGCTTTACCAAGGGCAAGTCCTGCTTGACCAACCCAGTGGCTTTCTATGATGGAATGACTTCATCAGTGGACATGGGAAAAGAAATGTATGCCAGGTATTTGAGCTTGTCTCTAAATTGGAGAGATATGGATTTGATGGATGAGATATGGATTTGATGGGTGAGATATGAGATTTGATGGGAGAGATACGGATTCGGTGGATAAGGAATTGGTTGGATGGTTGCATTCAGACGGTAGTGGTCAACGATTTGATGTCCAAGCAATGTCCCTCAGTAGTCGTATCATACTCGGACCAGTGCTGTTTAACATTTTCATTGATGATATAGACAGTGGGATTGAGAGCATCCTCAGCAAGTTTGCAGATGCCACCAAGCTAAGTGGGGCAGTTGTCACACCAGAAGGATGGGATGTCATCCAGAGGGACCTGAAGAAGCTGGAGAAGTAGGCCTATGTGAACATCATGAGGTTCAATGAGGCCAAGTGCAAAGTTGGGGCAATGAGTGGTTTCAAGACAGGATGGGGGACAATGTGTTTGGAACAGCCCTGGAGACCTCTAATAATGCTTACTAATTGTCCCTAAGATTAAGCATATCATTGAATATATTGAAAGAAAACGAATCACTACCCGAGGCAAGTATCCCTCAGAACCAATGACTGTGATCATTGAACTCAAGGAAGGAGACATAAAAAAGTCAAACTTGTCTGCAGTAAGTTAAAGGTATAGACCTAAAGGCTTGATACCGCTTATTCAATGGTTTTAGTATTTGAACCTGTGGTGATGGTTTTCAGGGACAGAGGATATCCATATGAGGAGAAGTCTGAGGTACTCAACAGCATTTTTGCATCGGTTTTCACTTGCAGCTGCTCTCCTCACACCTCCTGAGTCAATGGACAACAAGATGGGTACCAAGGGGGTAAACCCAGTGTAAGGGAAGATCAGGCTTGTGACCCCCTGAGGAGTCTGAACATATACATCTAGGGGATCTGATGAGTTACTTCCCAGAATTCTGAAGGAATTGGCTGATGTAGGTGCCAAGCCACTCCATAATACTTAAAAAGTCATAGCAGTTATAGGAAGTTCTTGGTGACTGGAAGAAGGAAAATATTGTGTCAAGCTTTTAAAATGGTAGACAGGATGATCATGACAACTACCAACCTGTCAGCCTCACTTCTGTGCTTGAGAATATCATGGAACAGATCCTCCTAGAAGATATGCGAAAGCACATGGTTGACAGGGAGGTGATTCGAGACTACCAATATGGCTTTAAACAAGGGTAAGTCTTGCCTGCCCAACCTAGTGGCTTTCTATGATGGAGTGACCACATCAGCAGAGAAGGGAGAAGCAATGGATGTAATCTATCTGGACTTCTGTAAAGCCTTTGACGCAGTCCCCCAATATCCCTCTCTCAAAATTGGAGAGATATGGATTTGATGGATGGACAGCTTGGTGGATAAGGAATTGGTTGGAAGGTCACATTTAGAGAGCAGGTCAATAGCTCGATGTCCAGATAGAGATTCATGACAAGTGTTGTTCCTCAGGGGTCTGTAGCGGGACCAGTGCTGTTTAACACCTTCGTTGAGGATATAGACAGTGGGATTGAGAGCACCCTCAGCAAGTTTGGAGATGACATCAAGCTGAGTGGGACAGTTGTCACAGCAAAAGGATGGGATGTCATCCAGAGGGACCTGGACAAAAAGTGGGCCTATGTGAACATCATGAGGCTCAACAAGGCCAAGTGCAAAGTCCTACACCTGGATTGAGGCAATCCACAGTTTCACTACAGGATGGGGGATGAAGTGATTGAGAGTAGCCCTGTGGAAAAGGACTTGGGGGTACTCACTGATGAGATGCTCCACATGAGTGAGAGATGGGAGAAGGCAACCATCAAAAGAAGGGTGACCAACAGATCGAGCGAGGTGATTCACCCTCTCTACTCCACTCTTGTGAGACCCTATCTGGAGTATTGAGTTCAGTTTTGGAATCCCCAACATAAGAAAGATATTGAGCTATTGAAACTGGTCCAGAAGAAGGTGACAAAGATGATCAGAGGGCTGGAGCACATCCCATATGAGGACAGGTTGAGAGAGTTGGGATTGTTCTGCCTGGAGAAGAAAAGGTTCTGGAGACACCTTACAACGGCCTTGCAGTACCTGAAGGGGGCCTGTGAGAAAGCTGAGGAGTGACTTTTTACATGACCAAGTAGTAATAGGACAAGGGGGAACAGCTTTCAATTGGAAGGACGAAGACTTGGAAGAGACATTAGGAAGAAATTCTTTACAATGAGGGAGGTGAGACACTGGAACAGGTTTCCTAGGGAAGTTGTGGATGCTCCCTAACTCGAAGTACTCAAGCCAGGCTGGATGGGGCCTTGAGCATCCTGGTCTAGTGGGAGGTGTCCCTACCCATGACAGGGGTGTTGGAACTAGATGATTTTTAAGGTTCCTTCCAACCCAAATAATTCTTTGATTCTATGATTTATATTAATACAAAAATCTTTTTAGAAGGATTCACCCCAGAAGGGCTTCTCATTCAGCACCACTGGGTTAAAAATAGGCTGTATTCATTCAAGGATCAGTATGGCCAATATTTTGCAAACCTTATAACTTTTGGATCTTCTCGAGACAGTAAGGTTACAAACTGTATATGAACGGTCCTCTGCCAAGAGCTCATGAGAGGTTAAAGGGTGGACTTCATCATGAGTGACATGAGCTAAGGCTTGTTAGGAAACACAGTTTATAACCAAAATCAGATGTCTAAAATTCTGTTTCCTCTGTCAGCAGTAGCCTTCAGAAAGCAAGGCATGCAGTAGCTTTCTCAGTCTGACTTTATGAAAAGATCATCTCCCTGGGGTGAATAGCCTTTGTTAATGCAAAAAGATTTCTTTGGGGTTGATTGTGATCTTAAGGCTTTGTTCTGATTTTGTTCTAACACACCATCGAACCCCACAAAATATTTATGCATGCAGAAACTGCCAAATTATGTTCTTTATAACAGTAATAAAATGACATCTAAGTACATTTCCTCTGAATTTTTAGTTGTACCATGCACCCTGGCTAAGATGATAAGTTAGAGTACTCTATATCTCATGGGAAACGATTAATATGATAAAGCTGAATAAAAGTTCTGATTCCTTATCACTTAAAATATTTATTTTCCCTCTCTATTATTTTAGTACACCTCTCTGCAAGTAGTGTATTTGGTTCATATTTTAATTTTTGCAGTTTTTCTGTGGTGGATAAAACTTTCTCCTATTCAGCTTATTGTCTTTCTACTTTTCCTCTGTGTACATATGTTGACTCTATGAACATGTTTCTATTATTTCCTATAAGAGAACAAAGATTAACACATGGTCTCTGGGGTTTCGAACACTTCATTTCTTCCAAAAATAAGGGTAGTGAAACCACGTAGGTGAACTAAATCCAGCAGTAGCCATCTACTAGTGAAAACCAAAACAAACCTCTAGACCAAGTCATCAGCATTTAAATGTTACAATAGAAAGAACTGGTGACAGCACACTTTATTTATTTACACTAGATGTCAAAATTTATAAGAACATTCAAAACCAAAAATGAAGAGTCTCTGATGTACCAGTTAACATTATGTGAGGGGTTGTAGAAGACCAAAGACATGTTCTGGGCAATGCAGAGCAGCAGGACCTTAGTCTGGCTAAGGCATAGAGATATCAGCAGGTCTTGCAGCAATGTTGTTGCTAGGAAACCTGCAAGAGGAATTTGGCAAGATAAACAGCCTAGCAAGTGAAAAACAAGAAAGGGGGGCGATGCACATGTGATTGAAGCAAAGACCTTGAACAGGATCTGAAACTGAGACTGGTGGACAATAGAGACTGACCTATTGTAAAGAAGCATGTTACCCAATTGTTCTTATTGTTATGCGTGAAAGATAAGATAGAGTATATAACCATTAGCAGTAAAGCAATAAACTCGGCCTCTGTCTGATCACATTGATTGTGTGACGAGTCCGTGACTTCTGCGTCAACAATTATGCACCATCGTGTTGGTAATTGTAGTTTGATTTCTTGTCTTCATCCAAAGTAAGGAGACCCCACAATCATAGAAGTAACTTATAAAATTGACTAAGGATTGTACCTAAGAAACTCTTCAGGGAACCTCTTTTAGAAGAGCTGATGTTCAAGCATCCATACTGCTAAGTGAGCAAAATGGGAAACAACTGCCCTTCTCCATGAAGTCATTTAGAATAAGAAAAAGCCGCAGGATTTTGCCCAGCACTACCCAACCCTTATTCCCAATGCATGTGGGAACATATCACTAGCTGACAATCTTCAGTGTGAATTGAATAAAAGATTATTTTTCACTTCCTGTCATTACACTGGACATTTTGGCAGAAATAATTATCCAGATTCATCAAGTCCATCAGAATGCCAGGAAAGATTTTAACTCTCTTTTTTTTTACAGAATGGCAGTACGTTTTTGTCAGGGTCTGCTCCCACCTCCAAGTTGTTCCCCCCACCCCCGACCTACTGAGTCAGGGAGAGAAGGGTCCTTTGATGTCTGCGTGGCAAATTTGAGATGACAGATCTCACAGGGTAAATCCAAACAGTGTTTATTTTGGACACTGACAAAACAGCAAACCAATATTCTCAGCATGGCCAGAACATCAACTCAGTATTCATTCTGGACACAACCAAAACATCAAACCAATGTTTTGGACAAAGCCAAAATATGGAATCAGTACTCAATTTTGGACACTGCCAAAACAGCAAACCAATATTTTGGGCACGGCCAAAATATGGAATCAAATACTTGGGTGCAGTCCAAGTTGCAACTTCAGAAATGTTGCAAATTACAGACGCCAATCTGCTCAGATCACAATCTGATTCCCTCAAGGCAGCTGAACAAAACAACACTACTGGGATCCAATCCGATGCACAGTAGTGCCATGGAAAACAGAAGAAAGCGAGAAAGCGAGAGAAAGAGAGGAATAAGATTGGGGGTGGGTGGGTTGCGGAGAGGGGAAAATAGTCACCACTCCATGGGCCTCTGGAAAATGTGGTCTTCAGGAGCACATGATCCTGTGGTTCTTCTGCAACATGTCTTCTCAGGTGGTTTCCATGGGGTGTTGGGTGCACAGCACCTGCATTCTTGGAGTACTTCTAATTATAGGACAAGTCCATTCCCCCTCCATTAACATGAGGGGTGGTCTCGCTGCGAGAGTTTTGAATTGGGGCATGCACGGAAGCGCCTTTGGGAAGGTACTGGAATTGAGGCTGGGGACTCCAGAGTCACTGGCAGTTCAACAGACCCTTGCCACGATAACCTCTGCCTGAACCCTTTGGGTCTGCATGGGCAGTCAGGTGTGGGGGGGCAGCACCTGCTGCAGCACCTCCTCCCCCCTCCTTTGCAGCAACACAGTCAGCTGGCCAGGAGCCACAGCACTCAAGAAGTTGTTAAAGACGACAATACAAGTAGACTCAGTTGATGTTTAAGACAACAGTAGAAGTCAGTCTCTACAGTTTCGTTGCAAAGCAAGTGTTCTGAAAAGAAAAAGTCTGACATGCCATATACCTTTATTAACACAGTTGAGTTATCCCTAAATTGTCTCAATTTCTTTTCACAAGATACTATAGAATGTATCACTGTCATATATGTTATGGGAATTTTTTTGTTCCAATATTTCATTTAAAATTTCACATTCAAATATACACTTGAATATAAACTAAGTATATATTTCAAACTACAGTATATCAAATTGTCTTGAGTGTTTCTTGTACTATAATTAGTTATAACCTAGAAGCTATATGAATGTTGGAATTTTTATTCAGGATGTTTAATTACACATACAGGTACTGAACTCAAAGGATCTGAAAGAATGCAAAATTGAATATGATTGAAAGCAACATAAAATCAAAGTACTTTCAAATAATACACCATTCATGAAGAAAGAAATTCACTTCCCGTTCTACAAAAACAACCACTACCATTTCAAAGCACCTCCTTTTTCTTTTGTCTAAACAGAAAACTTGAAATGTTCTGTTAAAACAGTTACTAGCCAAGGTATGACATTACTTATTATTGTATTGTGCTGAAGCAAGCTATGATTTTTAATTACTTGTGAATCCGTACTGGTGAGTCTACAATACAATGTTAAGGTCACAAGCTGCATCAGTTTCATAAGAACTGAAGCTGGCAATTTCCAATTCTGCAGTTAATATTCTATCTACATATTGCGAAGGTCTAACCTTTTTCTTTTCTTTTTTTTTTTCCTTTAATGTAATCTTTCCATTGTTTTGTCATTAATATGCGTCACGTTACTTTGACTCTTTTCTGGCTGAAAGAGCCAAAACGAATTTCTGTTGAAGTTACATTAGTGTCACTCCTGATCAGCCAGTGCTTTAAAATGATGCAAGGCTAACACATCCTCTTGGAAGCTGAGGTCACTGCCAAGAGAAATGAGATTATTTTCTGTACTGAAAGCAAAACTGACACTATTTTCCCACTTTTTAGCATTTCACAAATGAAATAAACCATCTGCTTTCACCACTTATACACATAAACCTCTCACTCCACAGAGATGCCAAATAAATTCTGCATGCTTTGAAGTAATCTGTACAGTAGAGTAAATGGAGAAATCAGATAAGCAGAACTGGTAACCATATCTCTTATTTTCTTTATCTTATAGAATCCTGACTACCTTTAGAAATAATGGATAATATTGATTTAATTTTGTCTATATCTGTAAGAATATCAACAGTAGATAATAATACTTTAAAATAGGCAATGAATGTTCTAGTTTTAACTTTGTTCATACATAGTAATAACTTCTGTATCACCCTCTACCCTAGGATCTCAGAGCACATTTTAAAACCAGGCTATATTCTCACCTAGCAGATGGCTAATTATCCCAGCCTTGCATACAAGGCAACAGAATCAAAAACCAGAATATTGACCTACTTCAAATTTTCATCCTGATATAATCATATATTCTCTTTGACTATCTTGAACAAACCATTTGCTCCATTTGCTGCAGTATCACTCAGCATCTTCTCCAAACTTTTGTTCAGAGTTTGAAAATAATCAGAGAAGATTTTCTCCAGCAAATTTCTGGCAGGATTTGTACTGCCTCACACATGATATGGCTTTAGAAGTTTAATCAGTTCTGAGTTCTGAAATAATGTAGCTCTTTCTCACTACCAGAAAATCAGTTATTTGACTTCGAGTTTTTGATGTCCTGGATTAAAAAAAACCAAAAACCTGCCTGTTCCTGAAGGTAATTTGATATCCCAATAATTTTAACACCAGTTTTTAATGTAAGAGTAAAGGCAGCCATCAACTAATATTTCCTCAGGAGGAAGACTTGAGTAACAAATATATTCCTCAGGTTTGGTTTCTGTAGTAGTGTCTTTGAACTTGTAGTCTTAAGCCCTGTTGTTCACCAGAGATAACTAAGGTGCCATCTGTTTTAATAAGTTGTCTAGCACAACAGGAAAGATCTGTGGAATGAAAGACTTGGAGCTGAGCACCCAACATGTTTACTCAGACCAAGGGCAGGAGGTTGAGAACTGACTTTGGTCAACCATTATACTCATACCTCAGACAAAAGAAATGCTAGCAGCTGGGCTAATTTTCTCATTGGTTTCATCAAAAGCAACCCAACTCAGACTACTCTGCAATGCAAATAGGTGCTGGGATCTGATGACAACTCTGAGATTTACTTTAAAAGCATATTTTCCACCCTGAAACAGTAATGTTTGTACAACACGGGGAGGGAGGGACAGGATGGGACACAAGTTGTTGAAACTCACTAAGTTGGATTGAAACAAGGGTTTTCAAACAGAATTGTAGGGTTTGCAAATAAAATTTAAAACTACTGCACTAGTAATATTATGATACTTTTTTTCCTGAGAAGGCTACAATGGGGATACAATGGACACAATACTTGTGAAAATATTTTGTTTACACAAAAGTTATGAACGAAGAGTATTACATTTCCAAGGGTTTCCCTTGAATGTGACCCTGTTTTCTGTATCTTCCAAGACTGAAGAGAGGTCTTAAATGCAGATTTAAACTTTGGCTCCTTAATATGATATTCCTTAGTCCTGCTAACCTTTGTTTCTTATTTCTGCATGGTTTCCTGTTCTGACATTGTTTAAACAACAAGAAGTCAGTGTCACAGTGATAAGAGAATGTATTTGTTCCTAAGCCAAAGAGCAATGGTTAATGACTGCCATCATTTTGATCCTTCTCCTTAAATTTCAATTTCATTTAACACCCTTTTGAGTGGAATTAGGATAGTAGAATAACCTTGGGCAGCTAGCCAAAAGGAAAGAAAGATGAAGTAGATGATTGCAACATGGCTGTTCATTTACCCTTGTTAATATGAAAGTGAACACAGCCCACTGTCACTAATTCGAAACATCCTCAATTTTTTTTGGTGTTTATTCCTCCTCAGGAGTCACTCTTTGCATAGAGTTTAGTTATTTATTAACTCTGTTGTGGTATTCATTACCTTTCTTATGCCGTTAATATGAATGATCACAATAGATGTTATAAGATCAGTAAAGATTATTGATGGTTGACACCTGTGAAATAGTTCATGGCAGAAATATTTGTTTTGTATGCAATCTCCCAGACTTTCAAAGCTGTGAGGCTTTGTCTGCAATGCTTGTATTTCTATAGATAGTGTCATATGCTGTAACGACATCCTGTTTACAAACTTTTTTTCTATCATATACAGAAATATTTTGTCTTGTCATTTCTTACATTCACCTGTATATCCTTCTTCAGTGTTCAGTTCTGAGAGAGTTTATTTAGTTGTTTGATACTTTCTGATAATTACATCTACATGAATATTAAATAGCCGCCCAGTCATTAGTTTCAATGCATTTTATAGGAGACATTTCAGTGTGTCACTATTGCAATATCTGAGCAACAAGACATTTCAGAGGGAAAGTGTTAGGCTTCAAGGGCTCTTGGCTTTGATGGCGCAATTTTTTCTGCAAGCCTGAATTTACACATTTCTTGTTTCTTTATATGCAGCACTGTGTCTGTGAAGCTTCCCTACAGGAAGAATATTACTTGTAATTTCCACCTCTTTATTTGCAGAGCTGGAATCTTTTAGGTGACTGGCTGATTTGTCCTATATATTTATGAGAAAAAGGGACTTCCTACAATTATTCTCAGGCTTTTGATGAAGAAGTTAACACTAGTCTATAGGCTAAAATGCATGTCATATCCAGCAGAACAAATTTTTTTAAAGTAATTTCCCCTTGTAATATGAAAAGCATGAACCTTGAAAGTGTTTGCAGTGTGAATATACTAGTTTATCAACTATAAAATTGTGATAAAAGATAAGATATATATGTATGTTTCCATACAAATATATGTATTTCTGTAAAAAGACTGAGAAACAGTGATTCCTACTACATAAAAATGCATTGTATCCTCAATTTCCCTACATCTACAAATCTTTTCTAAGGGCCTAAGTGAAAGTCTGAGACTTCCATGTAAGTACGGCTCACAGTATGTATGAAATACGCATTTTCATCACACCAAGGAGAATGCGGATACAGAGCTAGACAAGAAATTGAGTCATTATTACACTCCTTGGAAACTGCAGGCAACACTGGAACAGCTGGTTATAAACAGCAGTACCTCCTTCTTATAACTAATTACATTTTTCCACAGTTATTCTTGTTGAAAGGCTTTTTTTTTCAGAGCATCAGTTCCTTGATGGTTAGAAACTGTTAAAATCTACTTTAGTTATCTATTTATTCATAGTCAGATAAATTCATTTATTCTTTTGCCAAAATAATTCTTAAGCTGTAATACTCTTTGCTTTCCCTGGTGTTTACTGATGTGATGAACTGATAGAGAATAACAAAGACCCCTCTCCTCTTTCCAGACTTAAAAGGCACAACATTTTAGTGTCCTAAGGGAGACTCTCTAATTACCTGTTTATCAATGTAGGTTTTTCTGCAGGTATCCTCTTCCGAATTGATCTTTCTTGAATGACATATCAGGCTGAATAGCAACAAATAGGAATTGCAGATACTCTCACTTGCTTCACACATGGGTATTTGTTTAAATTAAAGGATCAAAGCTGCTATCTTCAGTGGTAATGTTGCAGGATTAAAATAAATAAATCCTCAAATGCGTTAAGGCATGTAGATCAGTCTTAAAAGACAGGAGAGTTTTAGAACATGGTTTCTGCTCATTTACCTAGATCTTAAGCTTATCTGTTAACTTATTTTTAATAACAGATCTTTTGCAAAGATTTTGAGGCATAATTGATTCTCAGTTACACAGGTTTGTACTGCAAGCATGTAGCTTTTTTCTACATTTAATTTTCTAACTTGATAATTAAGATAGCACCATGTTTGTTAAAAAGCAAGTTCCTCAAATGCATATATTACATTATATCAGAAATACTGTTTTAAAACAACTATCCATCTTTTGTAGCTGGAAAATAAATACTCCAACAATTGCTGTAGAGGAGGAAAATAAAGACAACAATTGTTATACAGGCCTCTCTAGGTCTCCTATGCCTGTTGGTTTGTAAGGCACTACAGTGTTGAAAAACCTGTGATTATAACATTAATCCAATAATTTTATACTTCAGGTTTTATAGAAATGTTGGTATTGCCTTTCAGAACGATGCTATGTAACAAGGATAAGCATAGAAAGACCTGAATGCAAATTTTATACACTATATTGGTATGAAATCAGACAGGTAATTATCATATTCAGGAATGAGGTAGAAAATTTGAACTCCTCAAAACCTTGTTTTCAACAGGCTGCATAGTTATAAATAGTGTCAGAGTTTTGATAATTTCTAGCAGTCAATACAGAGTGAAGAATATACCTTGCAAAGGCTGCTCCAGTGCAGCACCAGATGGGACAGTATGATAATTTTCACAACATACAGAAAGATTTAAAACTCTTAAGTCAGTTTGCATAAGAACATTGTCTTACTGTGACGTATTTGAGCAATAGCATTATGCTATTAATTTTTGCATCTTTTTCTATTTGGAGACATATATGATTTGTAAACATAAAAACTTCTTCTTTTCCAGAGCTTAAGACACAGATGCATAACAGAGCACAGAATTATTCAAGACAAACAAATCTGAAGGAGACAATGTTAAATGAAAAAAATATATATATTTCTTTCTTTTGAACTTTCATTTTCACTTTTTTCTACTATTCTATTATCAAGTAATGGATGTGCATTGTAGAAATGGATTCTATTTTTCAGCAATGCTGTTACGTAGCTTTCCTAGATTGATAGTGTGGGAAATCAAGTTGTTTCTTCTTTTACACAGAAGAAAATCACTTAAAGCAAAGGTTTTAATCAAAACTAGACAATTTTCACAATGTCTTCCACCTGCCTCTGTGATATCACTGTGTTTTTGTCTATTTCTCAAAGGAACCCACCAAAACAACAAAAACCCCCAAATAATAATAATAAAAAATACTCATGTAGAAACTCGTTATATATTTTATTTCTAAATTCATTTGGCTGTTGCCAAAATTTGAACATAAGAGCTGTCATATGAGCTGCATCATTAGACTTCATCCTCCAGAAATAAATATATACAGCTGTATACTTGTTGACTTTGCTTTTTTGTAAAGGGCAGGAGCCAAATGAGTTGTGAAGGCTCTGGGGTACCTCTCTTAGAACTAAAGACAGACATATGTCCTTAAACATTTAGAAGGATTTATTAATTCATGTCTTTTTAGAAGCTGAATGTGTGAAGTGACAGGGCCTGATCAACAGGCCTAAAACAAAGTAGGTAACCTATGGATAATTCATACTGCATTGCTATGTGTACTATTTAATTTGTAACTTCTCACCTTGCTATTATCAGTAGAATTGTGTTGCGCTATTCTTAATAAAAAGAATATGAGAAAATGCATCATAGTCATACTATCAGTAAAACTGGGCTGTGACACATTAATAGTAGCTTCTCCAGCATATACAGAGCATGAAAATGAGCAACAATCCTGGGTCATCAACACCCTGGCTGACCAATCAGCACGAGCATGAACACTGTGTGAAAGAAGAACTATGCAGGAATCCTGTACTTCAAAAACTCCCTTAGTTCAAAGATAAGAAATACCCAGTCCTTTCCTTTACCTCCCTTCTTGGGACCCTGGATGTTCCAAGGTGGGGAGTAGAGGGGAACAATAAGGCAGTTGAGACCAGAGACTCCATATATTTAGAATTATGTAAATTGTTTATTTGCAATGTAAAACCTGGACCCTCTTGCAGTGACTTTGGAGACCTCACCTACCTGAGCGCACTGATAGGACCTCCCAATTGCCACAAGAAGTCTCTCCAAATCCTCTCTGCAATAGGAGCTCCCCAGCAACTGTGGATCGAGATGATGATATTAGGGCAATTGTTGATGTATCCTTCTTAATTGCTATACTTATTCTCTTGCAGTAATGATTAGATGTATTGTTTTTAAAGCTGTTATTGTTAACTTATAATCACTACCAATCATTTGTTACCTTTCATGTTTTATTAAGTTAGGTAAAACTTGATTTCACATAGTATTTGAGAGTTCAGGCTTTTATGCTGATTACACCCAGTGGTTTGCACTCTGTGATAAAACAGTGTGTCAAATACACCCATCAGGGACCTCACAATGACAAAATGAATACTGTTCATGAAAAGTCTCCCTTTATTTTCGTTTTTCATGTGGAATAACTAAGATCCCCAGACAGATAAATACTAAAACAATATAGGTCATTTGCCATAGCTGAAATTTTTGACCCCTAAAAGATGAAGGAAACCAGGGAATTTTCAAAATCTTGCTGCTGCTTAACAAAGCTGTGAAACCAAGAGAAAACAGGGTGAATCATGATGAACTGTCTCTTCAATGTGAACATTCTTATATTGTAGCTAATGTTCAAATAAGTGTAAAGAGAAGATCAATAAGTATTTACACATTGTCTCCCTGAAATCCAACATTTAGGGTCAGGCTAGAAGGAAATATTTATTCAGTTGTCAATAAAGACTGGTTGTTACTAATACTTGTTTCTGTGAAAATTCTTAGATGATAATTACTACTTTTACTGTCTTCTGCATAGGTAAGATATAGGTTTATATGACACATCTCTGCATCACATACAGGCAATGATAGAGAGTAAGGATATTTAAAAAAAATATTATCTAGAATATTAACAGAATTTTTATGAACATAATGCACCTTTACTGTCAGCAGGATCTAAGATTATCACATCAATTTCATCCTAAGGCAAGTAATCCAGAGAAAGGTAGAAATAGATAACAAAATCTCACACATGAAACCAAGAAACTTCACAATTTTTTAGCAGTCCATAGAATTTAATCCCTAAAAAACCCATGAATTTTCATGATCTGGGAGTTTTAACCCACAGATTCACCTCCATTTCACCCAGGGGAATTCACTGTATTTTCATTATGGCTTAGAATCAGGAGTACAATGCAGAGAAGAAGAGGTGCAAACCTGTGGAGTGGCAGCAAGCTAGCTGTCAGAAACCTGACCCACAAAAAGAACTGAGAGCTTATCTCAGGGGACAACATTATCTGGAGAAAGCCTTATCAAGAGCTTAGAAATGAAATTGTTATTATGACCCTAACAGAAACTGGTAGTCTAGATCTCTGAGGAGGCTGCTCTAATATTTTAATGTTTACCTCAGCATACAAGCCTGTGTATCAGCTTACATTTTTTTGAAACCTAGACAATACATCATTCTGGCCTCTAGACAGTGATGCGTTAAAAGAAAGAAAATCCACATTAGCTGTGCAGTTGCTGCCATATATAGCTCATGAGACGAATGTGCAAATCTAATGTGGCTTTTGGAGAGGGAAGATGTGTTTTGGCTCTGCTCTACTATACACATACAAAACCATTGAACTATTAACCCTCATATCTTGCTTAACATAGTCTAATGCATTGCTGAATGTTATAATTTGAGAGTATTTCATGACACCATACAAAAGGGGAACTTCTTTATGCCTCTGAGGACTGTATCACTTGGTCTCCTTTTGCTTTTCTGACTCCCCTTCCCCTGGGAGAGGACTGGGGCTACTGCCCATTGTTTAGCCTGTTTAGCCAGGCAGGGCTAAACTAGGAAATCATTTTACCAGTCCTTACGATGTAAGAAGTTGAGAAGTTATATTGGTTTTGAAATTTTCACTGATAAACATGTATACCTAGAAAACCTGTTCTTTGATTTCTGTACAGAGCATAGATGGACTTTTCCCCCAGGTTGCTATATTTCACAATGCGGTACCTTAAATTATTCTGTATCAGTCTGAAAAGTCATATGTTCATAGTAGAAAAGAAATATTTCATATTGATATTGTAATGTATCTTGTATATCTCGCACATCTTGCACATCTCTCCATTTAAGCAAGTCTTCTTGTGCCACACATTTTAGCTCCTTAAATATACATTTTTTTCAGAACTGCAATGACACCAAAGACTTTGAATCCCAGACAAGAGGTGTGGGCTCCAGTGTGGTTAGAGCTGCCACGTTTGTGCTGTGCTTTGAGGTAAACTGGAACTTCTGATTTAGGCAGTAGACAACGTAGAAAATGTAATTAAGAGAAGGATTAGTACAAAATATGTAACTGTTCCAAATGCAATAAAATTTTCCCAACTTCTTATTTATTTGTTCACAATTAAGGGAAGTTACACAGACAACTGATGTCCCTCTGTTATTCCAAATTAGCCATTTTTTCTCTCTTCCAGTCACCTTCTTTATACATCTTTTAACTGATAGAATTTCAAGATTTTTTTTTTCTGAAGTCCTATGAAAAACACTCCAGAAGTTCCACATGAAAAACAGTATAGTTTGGAAATGCATGGAAATGAAGTTTACAGACAGAGTGTTAGAAGTTGTGCATTAACATTACAGTTAATTTCTTATGGGCCTGAAGGTCAGCAGGTTTCTTATCCAGATCTTTCAATTAAACTGTATTTTTTCTGTATGTCATAATGTTTTAATACTTTCTATAGAACCAGGCTAGCCTAGCGTGCTTTCTAGGTATTTTTTTTTAGAGACTTTAGAGAGATTAAGTAACAACTAGTGAGATTTGTTTTCTCCTTTTTGCCTTGGAATTAAAACTATAAGTTGTGCAGTTTGTTATCATATCAAAACTAATTTTGAAGGAAGTGCAATTTTACCAGATACCTCCTTATCCTCTCCATTTCTTTTAAATAGGCCTGAGATTCACATAAACCAATCATATATTGAAGATGTAGCATCAGACAAGATTAAAAATCTTTAGATTTGCTCTGACGACTAGTTCACATCGTCATTTTTCACTGTAACATTTCGTTTGCAGTAGTTGAATACATATTTGTTTATTCCAAATGAATGTTTGCAAAAAAATACAGCTTATGACTGACATTAATTCACAGTTCCAGAAGTATTATCATTCATAATAAGTGTAAGCAGTGTGCAAATCGTCTGGTTTTGCAGACAAAAAAAACAAATAAAAGGAGATATTACGTATATGCTCCTGCTATTTCAACAGCTTTTGATGGTAATTTAATTACAATTTGCTTCTGGTGAATTGTACAATAGATTGTTATTCTATTGCACAGTGAATTTTCTAGTAATTGCCAGTATGTATGGGAGTTGGGCAAAGCCTGGCAATGAGTCTGGATTCTATCAGTCCTACTGAGAGGAATAAGAAAGATTTACAGAGTGAGAAAGTGCACATTTCCCAGAAGCAGACTGTGAGAAATAATCAGAGAAACATTCTGCAAGGTCCTAGATGATAACAAGGTGATCAGTGACAACAATCACCTATCTATCAAAAAGAAATAATTTCAAGGCAATCAAACACCATGTGGTGACAGACTTTCAGACCTTGTGGACAGGGAAAAGTAGTCAGTGCCATGTGTCCTTCATTTTTTTGGTGCTTTCTTATATAACATTCTTAGAAGAAAGCAAAAGAAATGGCTGTGATGAAATTTTGTTTGGAAAAAAACATGTGAGTTGACAGCGCATACTTGGTGTCAGGTGGGAGGGCAAGTAGAGGGCAACCCTTGTGGCTCTTCAACTTATCCTTTTTGTCCTTGCTGTTAACAGATAACAGATGATTAGATTTGCATGTGGCATGAAGATGAGGGGATACAATATGAGAAGACAGGATGTGAATTTAACATAATCTAGACAAGTTGGAGAACTAGTACAACATAAACAGTATGTAATTAAATAAGATATGGGCTAAGTATATTTGTGGGGGAAGGCTCACGATGCTGTTCATTCAACTGAATTGACTTTATGGCCATCCCCGCACAGCATCATTCAGATAATATTTCTCTAGGTGAGGTTATATGCCATACATTTTAAAGCAAACTGGGCTGCTTAATTGTGTGATATTAGACAGTACAGTGGCTGGCTGCTCATTCACTGCCTGTAACTATCAAGTCTTAAAATTGAGACATAATGCAGAAAAAAATTACACCAAAGCTTTGACTCTCAGGATTAAATAAAACACTTCAAAGAAAAATGCACTGGATAAAGAAATTTTAAATTTCAGTATTTTTCTGTTCTATAAAATTCCATTTCTGTAGAGAGTGAGTATGCAAAAACCCTGGAGGAATCCAAGCTGGATTTCTGGAGGCAAGGCCAGAAAAACAGTGGTCTTCCATACTGAACAGGAGCACCCTGAAAACTTCGTACATCCAGGCACTGGGCAGTCCTAACGTGTAGTGTCTGGGGCCAGGGGCCCCAGCTCAAAAATGCCCAAACTGCAGTGAGTAAATTTCATGTCTGTTCTTTATCCACAATCGTTGTCCAATTTGTAATTATATTTGGCTGCAGCTCATAGAAATCCAGGGCAGACAGAATCGAGGAACAGTTTTCCTCTCTTTGTGGAATAGTGCCCACTCCTGCTCCTCCAGGCACTGTCTCTCTGTGTGAAATGCATTCCTTCTTTCACGCGTACTTTCTATGAGTATGCAGGTGAGTAAAGCTCAGTCACCTCGGTCTTCAGCAGCAGAAAACATAACAAAAATTTTCACCATCAAATTTTTCACCAAATAAAGGTGCAGGTTGCTCATATTTACATTTATTATTGATACCATAATGTGTGGAGGTCATTTTCTATACATTGTCCTATCCCCTAAAGGGGCTTTGGATCATGATTTTTAGTTTGCAAAGATAATATATCTTTAAATAAAAAATTTATATAAACGTACGAGTTGTAATTGTCCTTGGCGATGATTTTTGTGTTCTTGGATGACAAGTTTAAATGCTGTGCCTTCTTCACAGAACAGTGGTCACTTTTCATGAATTCTTGAGTACCCAAAGGACCAGCAGTTGTTAGACTCTCTTTTATCTTTTCATTGAGGCTCTGACATTACTTTTTGGTACTATTCCTTCAAAGTGTTTCTGATGCTATTCTCAGCAACAGCAACCAAAAAGCTATTGTAAAAATGTCTGGGGGAGATGCTGGTAAGGCTTACAGAAAGAGAAAATACATATTCTGACTCCAGCTCTGAAAACAAAGAAATCCACTTATCAAAAAGCCCAAACTTAAGCGTGGTGAAATTTTCACCCAAATAACTTGCATTTCCTGTAGTTTTTCACTTATCACTTTTGGAAATTCATACAATGAAGTGAATATTGTGCGGGGGGGGGGGGGGGAGTGGGCGGGATGCAGGGAAGAAAACCTAGAGACTTTGAAGTAGAGCTATTGAAAAATGTAAAAATCTGCAAATTCAGAGCATATACACACAATGCAAAATAAACCTGAGGCTGAGAGATCCTACTTTTACAAATCTTTAGCTGCGACCTTTCTTTGGCTGTTAGGTGGAGAATGACCTTCATGTCCCAACAATATCTTTAATGTCAAGGTAGCTTCCTATTCTATCACAAGTTATGGCTTGATTTCAATGGAAAGAGTACTTTGAATGAATCTTGGGATAGCTCTCCTCATCTCTTGTTGTTGTATACTTCCTTTTGTTAGCTGAGATGTGCCTTCTTAGTCTTGTTGATTTTATTTGACTCTGTCTTAACACATTTTTCACACAGTAGTTCTCATCATCTTGAGCCATAGACAAGACTATAATGTAGCAAAGACGGAAAAGAATCTCCTACCAAGTGCACCAACTATAGCTATGGGAGGTTAATGCCATTCTTGAATAGAAAGGATCTAAAAATGTGGTTATAGTGCATTCACGTTAAAAGGATCTAACAGCGGTTTAACTCTTATAATAGTCTGACTCTGTTTATTTTTGCGCTGAAAATTCTTCTTCAGGTATTAAACATAATCAGAACAACTCAGCTGGGCCTTAGGTCCATCAATGACAAATGTTGCTAATTTGTTTTTCTTGGTGATTTGTTTTGTTTGTTGGTCCATTGTTTTAAAAGCTGTGCTTTAGAGTAAGCAGTCACTGGTTCTGCCCTCAGTTCTGTGGCAGAGAATTCTGAATCACCAAAACTTCTCCGTGGATTCATTGATAAGGTGTCTGTTAATGTCTCGGCAGTTGTCTTGTGAAAATCGACAGGTAATCTTCAAAACAACTAATCAGCTTCTTTCTTCATTTATGTTGACAGATATGTATTTTGACTTCCATTCTTCCTTTTCTCCAGCAGTTTTCTTTTAATTTTTATTTCTATTTTTCTGTCTCCTTTTTTATGGTTATTTTCTGTTGAAGGTTTTTCATGCCTGGTGTTCATCATTAGGTTTCATTATTATTATTTAATATTGTTTTATTTTAAGCATGGGACTGTTCAGACTACTAATATTTGAACAGTGAATATGTGCTATGAAAATAGGCCATCATAGATGCTTAAAATTTAAGCTAAAATGTTCACGTATCTGCACTTTTGTGAACACAAACCCTTGTTTTTCATGATTTATAATAAGGTGAATCAGTTCATTCAAGAACTGTGCATCACATTCAATTAACTCCCCAGCCCCCAATAGACAGAATGAAGTGGATGGGGTTTTTTCTGGTTTAGTTTGAATTGTACAAATCCTTACATAATCTTTTGATTTCTGCCACTTAGAATCACTGTGGTAGTGGAATCATTTATACCAAAGCCAGCCTACTGACTGAAATGTGGTTACTTCTAAGCCCCTTTTTCTCTAACTGACTGCAGATGAGAAATATTGAAAATCTCGTTTGAATACAGGCTGTGGTAAAGTCTGGTTCTGAAATTCTTCCATCTCTAAGAGGAAACAGGTTGATTAAGACACTGAACACTTGGTAATACAGTAACTCTCCAAAGACTCACCCTTAAATCAGTGCAATGTCCACTAAAACTCAATCTTTAAAGGAAAAAAAAAGTCTTTAAATGCCCGGAAAAGGCAGAAAAATAGTGAACAGAAAGCAATTCAGCACTTCATCACTCAGTTTTCTTACTTATGCTTTCAAGTATCTGTTGAACTATTGAAAAGGAAGGAAAAAAATATGCTGTGGAAAACACTGCTGAAGATGTGATATTAAAATAGATATGAAAACCCCTTCACTTGCTTAAATCAGATTTACTATTTCCATGTTGTAACCTTTGTCCTCAGTCACTGACCATTTTATTACAGTGGGCCAGACTTCACATTTATAGCTTTTCTAAAGAGCACTTGTCAACTCTCACTGTAAATCCTGACATTCACATCATCTTGGAAGCTTGACAACAAAGTGCTGTGAGTACCTGACATGGTGTCACAAGTATGAAGTGTTTCACGACACTAAGGGGCCACCAAGAGAGTACTTTGTTAATTATCAGGAGAACAAATGGCCTTAGATTAATGTAGCAGAAGGCAGACATTGCTGGTTTCCTAGACTGGAAAAATAATAGTGGTTTAAAATGCTAGTTATCAGGAGATAACTCTGGGAACACTTCTGGCAGCATTATTTTTAAGCAAAACAAAAGAATGAAAGCAGAAGCCAGTTCTGCCATTGTCTATAGATAAGCACAAGGAGGAAGTGTTTTTTTTCATGGAGCCATTTGTTATAAGAAAAGAACTGTGCTCCTCAGTGAAAATGGTCAGCCCAAAAGCAATCATTTTATATGTTAAACTATAACACTGGGTTTTTTTTTCCCATGTGCATCACTTTATAATTCTCTACACTGTATTTCATATGTTATTTTCATTACTCAAGTCTATCTCATGTTTCAGGAAGGGAATCCCATCTCTGGTTGTCCTAGCCTTTGAAATTAATCATTTGGCTTTTTGATAAAATTTGCCATAGAAAAGATTATTTAATCTCAGGTTATTCAGATCAAGGTGAGAGATGATAGAAGTGACAAAACACATACAAGTTGAAAAATAAGCATAGCATATAATGTTTGCATTCAGTTACATATTTGGCAGTGATCTGTATTGTCTGAAAATTCTGCAGTACTGACCATGTTTGAACACTTCTCCTTTAGTTGGGAAGTTATTGATTTCATAGTACAGGTTTTTCAAGTCCTCAGCTAAAGCTTCTGCCGTATTTTTTTTCACACTCTCATTTTTACCCATTCCTGTGATTTGGCAATCCACCCCAACAGGTTTTCAGGCTTTACTCCTTGTCCCCATTATGTGTTTGTAAGTTCAGAGAATAAATAGTCCTGCTGCATCACTTGGTACAGCTGTTTAAACAATATATACTGTTGTGTTGATAAAATCTTCTTTTAGACTTCCTCACAGTATTTGTCAGATTTATCTATCAGACCTTTTAAGGTCCCATTTATCCGTACACTATGTTTGCAATTCTTTGCTAGTTGCCTAATTTTTTCATGCCATTTTATTATTGCTATTATTTTTCCAGCTTGAAATTCATCCCTTTTCAAAAGTTTTTTCGAGACTTGTGTAACAGCGTAGTACCACCTGAGCTTTCAAAATAAGGCTGTGTGCAGATCTCATAGATGAAGTAGGATTCTAGCCTCTGAGGCTATTTGTCATGGAGAAAAGATCTCTGTATCTTTTCTATTAATATTAATGGAATGCCTGGAGAACACATACTCTAAAAGCCCTTTAGAGCTGGAAGAGCCCAAACATTACTGAATCTATTTTCAGTAGAAATTAAACTGGGCTCTGTAAGAGTGACCTCTTTTTACCTATTACACAATATTTCTAGGTTGGTTGGGATTTTCGTTAGTTTCAAAGAAGGATTAAATAGAAGTTTTGAACAACATTACTATAATGTTTTAATCTCGTTCATAAGGACTATAATAAACACAGTTTTGAAAATTTACATGAATATTCCTTCAGAGCTGAGATTAAATATCTGTTTTGACAGTTTCTAGCTCTCTGGCCTTCAGTTATGAAGTCATTCAGAGTGAAACCATAGCTGATTTCTTCTGATCTACTGTGAGACTCAGAGATTTAGTATCCAGTGTTTCTGAGATCATACAGAAAACATATGCAGGGATTTAATTTTCAATTAACTGTCTCACATTATTCCAAGAGAAATCATTCATGTTTATATCCATGGATTTGCTCTCCTGAACCTAGTCAACAGACTATTGAGAAGAGAGATCATAAAGAATCCATTAGATGGGCAAAAGAAAGAAAACTATTTAAAAAATTATATATTGTGTTCTATTGAAGCACAACTGGTGTTATTCTAAAGTCCATCTCTCCTCCATTTTTCTGCCCCATCCCACCATTTCTGGAGAAATCCAGGCTAATAACTGGGGATTTTAGTAGTACAGTCTTCCTAGGGGATAGATTTTTTCTGTGCAGAGAACTAGGACTTAGTTTTAAAAAATATTTCTTCTACATATTGAGATAAAAATTAGACATCTATGTTTCATTTCTTATTTTAAAATACGTAAACTTGACCAATTTCTCATATATATTCCAGCATAAGCTGATACATACTATTTTACCTTCTTACAAATACAACCTTTTAGTTAATGTGTTATTTATGTATATGTGTTGAAGTGTCTGATATATTAGATAAATCAAACAAGTTCCACTCAGTTCACTGTATACTTAGCAATTAGTATGGGAGTTTGATACATTATTAAAGAAGAATAAATACTTAGATACATTAAGTAATTATCATTAGCTACTTTGACAGTAATATTCAGCTGCTTGCAACATACTCTGAACATACTGTGATATTCTCTGTTATCATAATTCATCCCTCCTCATCACTTAGATTGCTATATAACCTTATTAGAACTATAAATATGCTAAAGAGAGGCAACAATAATTAGTAACGACAGTTCAAATAATAGTGATAGTTCACAAGTATATTAGTTCACTTAGCTTAAAATGCAGAAAAAAATAGTTCTCACTAACTAACCCGAAAACCCTTTAGAGGAAGGTGAAATGAATTATTTCACAGGTAGAGCCAAAACTAGAGAAATATAGTCAAGAAATATAGTCCTATTGAGGTCTTCACTAAATTCTCTCTACAGGAAAAAAAGGGGAGGGGAATGGAGGAAAAATAAGAAAAACTAGAGAACTATTTAAAACATAATACATTTTTATATGTATTGTAATAACAAAAGAGATGTAAATGCTCATGCAGTTGTTACAGTGTTATAGTAGTGATCCACTATTACACTTACGTTGATGATATTTTGAGCAATACAGGCCATGAATTGCTCTTTCAGTCCATTGTGCACAACCCTGCCTATGTGGCTACATACAAGGACACTTCATCCTTGTTAAGCCTGATAGAAGAAGCTGGTTAGAATAAAAAGAGATAAAAAGTTGTAAATAAGAAGCTTGCTAAGAAACTTGCTAACTGCAAGCAGACTTGCCTCAGCTACATCATGAAGTGTGCTGATGTATAGTTAACCAATCATAAAGCTACAGCTAGCGTATGAACACCTGAATGTATCCAATCAATGATTGAACCCTGTCGGGTGAACCCTGGTAAATTTCTATATAAACAGTGTCTCTTTTGTAATAAATTGAGCATTGACTGAATCTCTATGAGACTACGTCTTTGACTCCGAGCTCCCGCACTTCATCTGACACCCGTCCCGCGCTTCACACTTACAAATTAGTAAGTGCTGGTAGTGTTACAGAGGATAGTTCCACTCAAATTAAAGCATGCTGAAAAGATAAGAGAAGAGAATAATTTCTGTCTTACATACGTACATGCTACACATGTAGAATATTGCTCGAATCCCAAAAGGGAAATAGCAGATAACAGTTTTTAGATGCAAATACTTAGAGTCTTGAAGTGTTGGACATGGTGTCAGGCCCAAATCCTCAAAGACAGAAATGATTTCTGAATTTCAACTAATTGTCTGTATCATCAGATAGAGCTATTATTGTATACAATTTCTGTAAAAATAAAAGTTTATGATAAGTACTTTTTCCTGATTATTGTATTATCCCCTAATGTAATCCTGTTAAAAATTTTTGCCATAACTCCAAGTAATTTTTCTAACACACTTGGTGATCTATTATAATCATTTTTTTCTTTAATGCATCCTCTCTTTCTTATTCGCCATGTAGTAATACAGATTTTTGAAAATGGAAAATCATGTATCTAGACGAGTCTATAGTGCAAAATAGGTGCAGAATACCAACGCTTCGCTTTTAAAGTGCTGAAAATTCAAAAGAAACGCTTTAGCATTTTATTACATGAAGACTTCTTTTTTAAAAAACGATATGTCATAGCGAGATCTCTCAATGATTTTTCAATGATCTCGGGAATCTAGAGAGAAACCAGTTGACTGGAAGCTAGCAAGTGTTGCCCCAGTCTTCAAGAAGGGCAGTGGGGATGACCCCAGTAACTACAAACCTGGCAGTCTCACTTCAGTGTCTGGTAAGATTATGGAGAAGATTATTGTTGGAGTTACTGAAAAACATTTGAAAGACAACACAGTCACTGGTCCCAGCCAGCACAAGTTTATAAAGGGAAGGTCCTGTCTTAGAAACTTGATTTCCTGCTATGACAGGGTCACCTACCTAGTCAACAAGGGAAAACTGGTCGATATAATTTTTCTGGATTTCAGCAAAGTCTTTGATACTCTCTCATAGTACTCTCACAAACAAAATGTCCAGAATACAGCTGGATAAACACATAATACAATGGGTGAGCAACTTGCTCATGGGTTGGGCTCAAAGCGACATAGTGAATGGGGTTACATCAGGCTGGTGTCTAGTCACTAGTGGTGTCCCACAGGGATCCATCCTAGTGCCAGTGCTCTTCAATATCTTCATAAATAACCTGGATGAAGGACTTGAAGGTTTATTGATGACCTTTACCAATGACACAAAACTGAGAGGAGCTGTCAACACTCTTGGGGGCAAAGAGGCCCACAGAGGGATCTTGACAGATTGGAGAGCTGGACAGTCACCAACTGCATGAAATTTAACACGGCCAAGTGCCAAGTTCTGCACGTGGGACTCAGCAACCCTGGATACACGTACAGACGGAGGTGCGAGTGGCTGGACAGCAGCCCTGTGGAGTGGAACCTGAGGGTTCTGGTCGGTGGCAAGTTGAACATGAGCAAACAGTGTGCTCTGGCAACCAAGAGGGTCTACCATATCTTTGGATGCCTCAAGCACAAAATTGCCAGCAGGTTGAGGGATGTGAATGTCCCACTCTGCTCTGCGCTGGTGCAACCCCACCTTGAGTACTGTGTGCACTTTGGGGTGATACAGTATAAAAAGGACATAAAGCTATTGGAGTGTGTCCAGAGGATCGCCACAAAGCTGGTAAAGAGTCTAGAGGGGAAGTCCTGTGAGGAGTGGCTGAAATCACTTGGTTAAGCCTGGAGGAGACTGAGAGGGGATATCATAGCTGTTTCCTGCCTTCTCACAAGGGAAGGAGGTGAAACAGGTGCTGATCTCTTCTCGCTTGTGAGCTATGATACAACTAGAGGTAATGGCACAAAGATGTGCCAGGGGAGGTTTAGATTTCATATTAGGAAGAAGTTCTTCACCCAGTGGGTGTTGGAGCACTGGAACAGGCTCTCCAGGGAAGTAGTCGTGGCACTTAGTCTGCCAGTATTCAAGAAGCATTTGGATAATTCCCTCAATCACATGGTGTGAATATTGGTAGTGTCCTATATAGGGACAGGAGTAGGACTCGATGATCCTTTTGGGTCCCTTCCAACCAAGGTAACTCTATGATTTTATGATACTGAAGAGATTTAATTATAATTTCTTAACAGTATGTTTCTTTTATTATGGAATTTTGGCATCTACAGAACCTTGAAATTGTCCTAAAATTATTTGATACCTACATGCACAATATAGAAGTCTTGCATGAAAATGAGGTTTAACTGCAATCTCAGTAGTGCAGTAAAAAAGACGATGTTGGAAAGTCAAAACAAGCTCTCAGGAGAGTATAGGGAATTCATTAACAATAAGTTATAATGGAAAAATGAAAATACTTTTATAATGGAATAGTAGAGAAGGAGATTGTGAAACTACTTCTATAGGACAGGCACTTTAAAAAGGGGAAAAAAATGCCAAGAAAGCTATGCTACTTTTCCAAGTACTGTTACTTTCACTTAAGTCTCTTTCTTCATCCTTGAATGGAAAATAACTTTTGAAGATGCTGGGGTCAGTCAATCACCTCCTAAGAGCAGAGGACCAGGCAATTCCAAAATGCCAGAAATCAAGCAGGAGAGGCAGAAGGCCAGGCTGACTGAGTAGAGATTTTCTACTCAAAGTGAAGCATAAAAGGATGGTGTACGACTAGTGGAAACCTAGGCAGGTGACATGGGAGGACTACAGGGATGCAGTTTGCCGCTGCAGAGGGCAAAGGCTCAATGAGTTGAAGCTAGGCAGCACGGTAAAGGATAATAAAAATGACTTTTTCAAATATGGTAATAACAAAATGAAGGCCAGAATAAAACTGGCCAATTACTTGATAAGCATGGGCACCTTGTAAGCAGAGATATAGACAAGGCAGAGACATTTAATGCTTTTTTTTGTCTCTGTCTTCAATATTGATGATGGGCTCAGCCTCCCTGCCCAGAGCCCATGGTCAGAGGACCAAGATTGCACGAATGATAATCTCACAATCAACATTGAACTTGTGCAGGATCTGCTGTTCCAGTTGGACCCCTGCAAGTTGATGGAATCTGATGGGATTCATCTGAGGGTACTCAAAGAGCTGGCTGATGTCATAGTGAGGCCTCTCTCAATGATTTTCCGATGCTTTTGGGAATCGGGAGGTAACATTTGACTGGAAGCTAGCAAATGTCCCAATCTTCAAGAAGGGTAGCAGGGCTGCTCCCAGTAAGTACAGGCCTGTCAGCCTCACTACAGTGCCTGATAGGCGTTGTGAAACTTTTTAACTGCTCTGTTGAGAGCCCATTTGGCTTGCTGGCAGCAAGTATTCCCTGTGGATGGCAGTACTTTCACTGGTAATGCTTACTCTGACTGCTGGCTAATTCGTATACATATTTCCACATAATCCTTTAGTCATGAATCGTTATCCAAGTCTGGGACTGGGGATGGATCCAGCTGCACCTACGATTCATCTGAAGAGGATCTTAGAAAGCAAGAGTGTCCATCCTGAACCTCATGACTCAACAAGAGGGCATCCCTTGGTCACCTATCGGAGCCTAATCTATTTATGTGAAAATCTCTTATTCACTTTTAGTAAATACCATGTTGATCGTTTACAAAGGCATGATTATGCAAAGAGTAGGCCTAAGCTACTTGTGAAATAAGCCAGTTTTTCCTCTAGTGATTACCATGAGCAAGGGTGTTTCGAACCTAGAAAAAAATCTGTATGCAACTCAAACAAACTGCAGGTGACATCTGTGGCACTGTATACTGTACTGCCTACAAAGCAAGACCTAAGACAGGAACAGCAGTGATGTTACATGAATGTTTCAGTAACACTAAAAGGACATACAGCAACAAAACGCGCAACTACAATGCTACAAGTCAAAGTGTATATATTCACACAGCCTGTATATACAGGATAACAGTATTGACGTTCAATTGCTTCTTAAAGCATGAAAATATCATTAGCATAAATCACTGCAAGTACTGTGTTGAAAAAAGAAAAAATATTTTAAAGAGATACAGCTACTGATATTTCAATTACTGAATTACCAAGATACTTTATTTGATCCTTTTCTACTACCTTTATTTATAGGATGTGCCCTTTTAAAATGTGGAGCCGACAATATGGTTGCATGCTTGTCACAGTGTATTAATTCTACAGTTTCATTTAGGACCTTGAATAGCTTTGGCTATGAATCCATTAACTTCCGAAAGCATTCACGTTCTCTAATGTTCTTTACTTCTTATCCCTTGACAAAATACCGACTGCCAAGTTCAGGTTAGTATCCGAGTGTATCACAACGATGTGTGTTTTATCTTTATAACTGCTCTGCTAGGTAAGGAAATAATATCTTCAGTTTAATGTAGCAAGAGATAGTCTATATGCCTTGCGAACACTCACACAAGTCTGTGGTATACCCATCTCGCATCTTTCAAAATGTGCAGAAAAGAATAGTGAACTACACTAGTGAGATATTGACTTGTATTGTTACATACTAGTCAGCCTAAATAAAATCCAGATATACATTAAGCTTTCTGGTTCTAAACCAGACATAAGCTATGACAAGATTGTCTAGGGACCAAATAGCAAACTGCATGTTGCAATACAGAGAATATCAGAAACTTTTAGCTGTGGTCAACCCTGACTCCATGTGTCATCATTACACAGAAATATATCATCATTGGAATGTCAAAATTCCAGCTGCTGGGAAACTGTTAAAATAATACAGTTTTTGTAGCATGGAGATTATACCTGTCTAATTGGATATTCTAACCCCAACTTATGGTCAGACATCACCAGATTGCTCTTTAATACTCTTTAATTAATGGGCAGGGATTTGTTCTCTTAGTTAATTTTGGGCCTGATTAGGGCAGAAGAGGAGCTGACATTAGCTCATTGTCATATGCATGCAGCTCAGAGGCCAAAACATCAGAACGTATGCATCTTCTACAGTCAAACTGCCTCTTATGCTAGGCTCCACACATAAGGAATTCTCCATCAACAACAAACATGTTTTACTGAGTACACTACACGCACTGTAAAAAATGTATATCTAGCCTAGTTTTTTCTTCTCCATCTAGAATATTGTTTCATAATGTATTCTAGAGATATGAAAATATTGAAAAAAATTAGCACAAAATTTGACACTCAAGGCTCTTGAAGAAAAAAATTTAAATTACGTGAAAGACAAAATGGAGGCACTGATTTATGACAAACCTGTTTCACACACTAAGCTTGTAAAACATTAGCATCAATATGAAACAAAAACCAAGAAAACTTTTAAAAGTGCGCTGAGTGTTTAAGAATTTATTTTCTGCCCTTAAATAAAAAAAGCAAAAAATTCCCATTTTTTCTGTAACCTTTTAAATAGCATAGTTCCTCAATAACAAAATATGAAGAAAGGAAGTTATTCAGTGCAAAGTATAGGATTTTACCTCCTATTTCATGTCAGTGTTACCATAGAATCATATGCTTTAGGTTGGAAGGGACATTTACAGATCATTTAGTCCAATGCCCCTGCAGAAGCAGGGACATTTTCCACTAGAAGGTTGCTCAAAGCCTCATCCAGTCTGGCCTTGAACACCTCCAGGGACGGAGCATCAATGACTTCTCAGGGTAACCTGTTCCAGTGCTTCACCACCCTCACTGTAAAAAAATTCTTCTTTATATCCAGTCTAAATCTATTCCCCCTTACTTTAAAATTATTATTCCTTGTCCTGTCACAACAGATCTTGCTAAAAAGCCTCTCCGCATCCTTCCTATAGGCCCCCTTTAAGTACTGGAAGGCTGCTATAAGGTCTCCCTGCATCCTTCTCTTCTCCAGACTGAACAACCCCAACTCTCTCATATGGTCCTTGTATGAGAGGTGCCAAAGCTCTCAGATCATTTTTGTGGCCTTCTTTCGGACCCACTTCAACAGCTCTAGGTCCTTTTTGTGTTGAGGGCTCCAGAACTGACCACATTACCCCAGGTGAGGTGTCACCAGAGCAGAGCAGAGCAGAGTGACAGACCTACCTCCTTTGACCTGCTGGCCACGCTTCTTTTGATGCAGCCCAGGGCACAGTTGGTCTTCTGGACTGTGAGCACGTATTTCTGGCTCATGCCAAGCTTCTCATTGACCAGTACCCCCAGGCCCTTTGCAGTGCTGTTCTTCTAGCTCTTCATCCCTCTGCTTGTATTGAAACCAAGTATTGCCCCGACCCAGGTGAAGAACCGGAATTTTGCTTTCCTAAAATTTAGGGTCCTGACTATTCTTATGCCTATTCCATATCCTTCAGGACCTTGAACTCCACCAATGAGTGATCACTGCAGCCTTGGGTGCCTCCAATTTTGGATGGTTAAGTCCCCAGTAGGATGAGAGCTTATGATCATGAAGCCTCTTGTAGCTGGAGGAAGAAGGCTTGATCAGGCATGCATATTACAAACACTTAATAAGAAATAATAATAAACTACATTTATCTTGAGTCATCCATAAAACAGAAATGGGAGAGTCATTTGTTAGACAGCCAATCAAAGGCTGTTGATGGTACAGTTCGCTTCCTTTCTGTGAAGCACAAATCTTTTAGGCAGCAACCTGAAGAACTTGCCTGCTGAACTGCTTCAGGCTGCAATATTGACTTTGACTCTTATCTTCCTTCTAGACCTCAAACCCATCACTTGGTACTGCCTCCCCAATTGTAGATCAGCTCATCCAGCCTTGATCCATCCCAAATGTTTCACACCTCTGATTCTGCTTTTGCTGTATAAATTCTCCATTCATGACTTCAACCTAAACCCAGTCCACTCTTATGTATGTCTTCAGGCTTGGCAGTCTGCTTACTGACTCTCTCCTCAAATTCCAGGTAAATTCTTAATCTTTCTCTTAAACAAAATATCTCTTAAATTGTCTGATGCTGAGCACAGGTGGTCATAACTCTGGAGGAGTAACCCCCCGCACCAGTACAGATTAGGTGCTGATTGGCTGGAAAGGAACTCTACAAAGAAGGCCTGAGTGTCCTAGTAGACAAAAGCCAAGCATGAGCCATTAATGTGCCCTCATGTCCAAGAAAGCCAATGGTATCCTGGGGTGTGTCAAGAAAAGTGTAGCAAGCAGGTCAAGTAGGGTTAGGGTCCCCCTCTACTCTGCCCTAGTAAGCCTGCATCTGGAGTACTCTGTCTAGTTCTGGATTCCTCAGCTCAAGAAAGACAAGGAGTTTCTGGAGAGAGCCACGATGATGATTAGGGTACAAGAGCATCTCTCTTATGAGGAGAGGCTGAGTGAGCTCAGTCTGTTCAGTCTGAGGAAGAGAAGACTGAGAGGGGGTCTGATTAAAGCTGATGAATAGCTAAATGGCAGGTATGAAAAGGATGGGGACAGAGTCTTTTCAGATGTGTCCAGTAACAAGAGAAAGGACAATGGGTACAAACACGAACACAGGAAGTTCCACCTGAACATGAGGAAAAACTTCATTACTGTGAGGGTGACAGAACACTGGAACAGGCTGCTGAGAGAAGTTGTGGAATGTTCTTCTCTGGAGATATTCAAAACCCACCAGGACACAATCTGTGACTTTGTGTTTCTTGATTGGTGCTTTGTTTCCGTAATGCTTCCTGTGCCATTGAAATAGTTTCAGAATTCATGCTTCAATATTGCATGTCAATTGGCTTCATAAAACAAAGACCACTGCATTGCATTGCACACTGCATCTCTAGTTAAAGACATCAACACAATAAAATACTTTTTCATTGCGGTTCACATGAAAAAATATGTCCTGACTTATCATAGTCAATGACACATTTTGTCTTCTCCCCTGCAGCCAAACCCTTTCCAGCAGTGTCATCAATGCACATTTCCTTGCCACAGCATATAATTATCTGTACAGTCTGAAAAGTTTTAGCTGTGAAAGGTATTCTGCTGCAGGCAACATTCGGCTCTGCAGAGCGTCCTACCCGCCGTGGCTTCAGAAAAAATAGACTGTCACATGAAAGGCTTCCGAGTGGCTCAGCAGCTTTGAGACAGCATCCTCCTTTCTCACGTCCTCTTGTCCTGCTTTCTGTTTTCGTAGAGCTTTGATTCAGTTACTCTGTATTCATCACGATCCATTCAACAACAGTAAAGCAGGCATCTAGAAAACTGTACTTATATTTATTCTGAATTAAATCAGTTCCACCTTTTTTAAAATATTTTTAGGTCTTTTTATCTGCAATGTTTTATTATTTGCAGTCAAACTGACATGCTGAGATAGAAATTGGCCTGGTATCTTTTCAGGTACACATCTATGTCTAGTATTTTTCAAAATCCTGTGTGCACTTTAAAAATGTCATAACACAATGTGCAAGTGAAACAGAATAAGCTGTATTAAAGCAGCTTTGTTTTGAATATAGCTTTTAATGTTTTCATTGAAGGGAACACTAGCAGTAAATTTACAGGGCAGCAAAATTATGTAATTTCGGTATGTAGCTGCTTGACTAATTAATATCTTAATTATAAACAGCAGAGGTTGAATTGTAAATATCACCAAATTACAGGTTTAATTAAATAATTATTTCCATCCCCACTGAACAGATATATTTTTTTCAACGTTAAATCAGACACTCACTATGATTAGGATAGGTGCTTTCAAGCTCTTTAAAGTTTGCCAAAAAAACAACCAAACAAAAAACCCCAAACAAGATCCTATAAAACTGTAGCTCAAAGCAGGAAGCATAAAATTTTATCTGTAAGTGCAAGCTGCTATCACTGAATAATTGCAATCTAATAAACCTAAACCCATGTCTACTCTGAGTGTTTTTTTCCCTTGAATAGAAATACATGACTTTGTTTAGTGGATAAATCCTGGTGTAGTACATACACTAGAGTCCATTTCCTTTTGATACTATGTACACATCCTAGGTTTTTTTCACCTTTTATTAGGATTGATTAATCCTCCTGGAAAGCTTAGCACTAGCTAGTTAAGAAGAAAGAGGTAAAAAGGTTTCTGAAATGTACTTCCTTTCTTCCCACTTTATCTGGTGACTCAGCTCAATAAAGTACCTCTCCAAACTCATTTGCAGTAAGCTTCTCCTCATCAATAAAAAATAAAGCACACCCAGTTTCTTACACACCTATTTCCCTAAATAGATGTCAGACTAATAGAATTTAGATGAGATCTCTGTGAACGATCAAGTCTCTCTTTGATGTGGGGAGACAACCACAGGTGTCTCTGCGTCTTTAGAGACAGAGGAATGGGAAGAGGAGAAAGAAAGAGATGAAGAGAAAGAAAAAAAGAAAAATTAACATAGAAGGCAGGGCAGGAGTTCACTCACAGGCAGTACTGTGTGCAAAGCAGTGATGGAGTCAGCAAGCCTGGGGCTGCGTCCATCCAATGGCTTTAGAACATTCTTATGAGTCCTGATTTTGAGTAGAAAACTGTCTTAGTTTTAAGGAATAACTACGATATCTGTTGGGCTTGTATCTCCCACAAGAAAATCACCACAGCTCTTTGCAATTAACAGACTTTAATCAAGAGGAGAAGATGAAATTGTATAGGAAAAGGTAACAATCCTCAACTGCAAAATATATCTGTAACCAAACACAGAACCAAACAGACAGCAACACTGTAACCCAACAGTTCAATATCCAACACGTCAAACGAGTCAAGTAAGTCCTCATGTGGCAGAATGGCACTCACAAGGCGGGCTGGAAATCCTCTCTCTCTCTCTCACACACAGGGAACTGTGTTTGTTCAGATAGTGCAGATATGGTCAATAAATCTTTTTGTTCTACAATTCTCTATAAGAATTTTCATTTCTGCAGCCCCAGGATACGGGGATATATATGCCAACTAAACCATCAATATGCAAGCAGTGCAGATCTACTCCATAAGCTTTACTGTAGCTGTTGGCTACATCACCAGCTGCTGCCACAGTAATCCTTCCTACACAGCTACTTTTCCTGTGGCTATGGATGTTATTGGACTATTTTTCATATCAATATCTAAGCCAGGCAGTTTTTCAGCTTACAGGCTGATACTGAGAGAACTGCCCTGCAAAGCATAACACTTTGCACACTCAGGGTCTTTTTAATGCTCATCTATGCGGTATCTGTGAACCTTTAACTTAAAAGCCTGAGCTACAAGTATAATCAAAAGTAACATCCACCAAACAGTCATGGACTCTGTTCAGAACATGCTGCAACAAATTGATATGCAGGATTGCTTCCTCTGAGCTGGATCTCTTATTCCTTCCCCTGCTTAGCTCTTCAGGGCTCACAAAGTCTCGGAGATGCAGAAGTACAATAGCATTAATTCTTATTCTCAATTGCCCAGTCACCTGTTGTGATAACTACCCTGCCCATGTCCTTACCATCACTTTCAGTTTAATTGGTCCTTCCCCTTTGCTTTTCCCTCCACTGCCTTTGGCTTTTTCAGTTTCAACCTGTGTAGTAATCCTTTCTGCATTTAAAAAAAGCAGAATAGCACGTAGAAGACTGCAACGTTACTTGTCTATGAAATGAAGTCCTATGAAACCATATTCAGAATCAAAATTATGCTTTATGTTAGTTTCTTCAGGTGTATCAGAGATAAGGGAAGGGAAGGGAAGGGAAGGGAAGGGAAGGGAAGGGAAGGGAAGGGAAGGGAAGGGAAGGGAAGGGAAGGGAAGGGAAGGGAAGGGAAGGGAAGGGAAGGGAAGGGAAGGGAAGGGAAGGGAAGGGAAGGGAAGGGAAGGGAAGGGAAGGGAAGGGAAGGGAAGGGAAGGGAAGGGAAGGGAAGGGAAGGGAAGGGAAGGGAAGGGAAGGGAAGGGAAGGGAATGTGTAGCTTGATAGCAAAATGAATATAAGGTAATGAAATCATCTGAGACCGTGGGTTACATAGCTATTGGAAGAGTAATGGCTTTTTAAATTTAAGTTTTATTTTCTTTCATTTCCATGCTACAAATGAGCTGAGCTTGTAAAGTAGGTCCAATATTTGATGTAGAGATTTTGGCACTAATAGAAAAGAAATATTTGCTTTCACTTGTGTGACTTATTTTATGGATTTTGCAGACAGATTCGATTCAGTGAGAAAGTAATTTCTGCAAGGACGTGATACATTATAAGCTATGTATTCCTTCCTGTAGGACTGAAAGGATCTCCTGAATAAATTTCAAGGCTATCACTTATTTTTCCAGGCTTTGAGACAGGCTTGATGTAATTAAACTATGTCTGAAAGATGGTTGTCAAACTTGTCTTTTAAAATCTCTGCAAGGTGAGGGTTACAATGTTTTGATAGATTCAACATAGACATAACAGCATATATCAGAAATATTTGTCTTGAACCTCATCTAAATGTCAATTTTTATAAATGAAGCCAGCTTCCACTTGTTTAAACTCCAGTTTGAAATCAATTGATTGTTGTTCTCTTTGCAAGAAATTTTTGACTTGCATTCATGAAGCAGACAAGAATAGCAGGATTTGAAGCATGGAACAAGTCCCTTTTGAAAGAGAAAATTAGTTACTTAGAATTGAGTAATCAGGAAATGAAAGAAGCCCTCAGAGTCATGAATGATTTGGAGAAGGTGTTTTGACACTGAGGAATGCTCTTTCTGGAGAACAGAGGAAGACCTTGTGTCCCCCATTGCAGTACTACCAGATGTCTTTCTCATTCTCACAGGCTGGAAGCAGTTACTCTCCTGAAACCAAGCCTGCTCTAAGTAAACCTGTTTTTTAACTAAACAAGGATAAATATCTTTATTTACTGTCAGAAATAGTCTGGTTTAATTTAGAATTGAAAAATATTCAGTTGATCCTGAAAGAAAATGGGTTGATTCTTTTTGAGAAACAGTAACAAGCATATTTGACACTTTCAGTCATTGAAGTAGCAAACACATAAAAGTTACATCTGCACATACCCTTTTCGTACCAAATTGATTCCAAAGCATCAATTGAAACTTTATTCTTCTCAAATCCATTAGTTTTAACATTCCTAGAATTAACAATAAGCAAGATCTGTCAACAATGATCAGGCATTTATCTAGAAGTTAAATCACCCTGAAATTAATGGAACATCTTATACACAGAGAGTTCCAGGAAAAGGAGATATTACATGTGAAAAGATAAATAGCTATTCAAGAAATCCTGAAACAGTCATGCTTTCTGTATTTTACTCTTTGTGGATATTCTCTGTTGATTCCTCTAAAAAAATCACAGTATCGTATATAACTGCACCTGTTGACATACCTGACTGAATTAGAAAATAAAACTCATGGAATTTGAAATTTGCTATGATTGTGTCTATATAAAGACAGAATGATCATCTGTATGATACAGCATTTTACCACACTACATATTTATTTGATTCTGTTTAAACCACTTACTTACCCACAACTCTTACAATAAATGTAATCTTACTTCTTTCTCTACAATCCTATTAGGTGTCAGTCTCACTGAACCTTAAAGGTATCTTCATTATCTTAAGTTGATTATGGTTATTTTGTCAATTACTTTTTTCACTAATGGTTTCAGAAGCATTCTTCATTGCAATGTGGCTCAGTTTAATTAGATCAAAGCCTATTAGTATAGGCTTTAGGACACTCAGAACCTCTGGTGGTTAATAATAAACTATATGCGGGTTAAATCTGGGAATTATAAATTAGGAATTTCAAATGGTGAAATGACAAAGCAGGAGAGTATAATGAAATACATGTTCTGATACTAACTTATTTATGTTTCAGCTCTCACTTATTACATTTTGATGTGATATGCCTCTCACTCATAATACTCCATAGTGGTGTGTAATTGTTGAACACCGTACATCTAAGAAAGCTGCATAAAAAGAGGATCAAGTTTAGAAAAAAAGATTGCAGTATCGTGACTCAATTATGCTAAACACTGAAGGGATAAGTCCTTTTATAAAATACATTTATTATCATTACACATTCCTCTGATTAAAGAAAAATTTTTCTTAGACAAATTTCAGATGTCCTAATTATTTACATGAAAATATCACTTTTTGTTTCGATTTTGTTTGTGGCATTTTTTTTTTCTCTGAAAGATGAACTTAGCAACAGGCAAAACTGAATGTTCATGACTAATTTCAGAAGAACCCAGTAAAGTTCCAGTGTTCAAACCTCGTGTTGTTCTATCTGTCCCGTCTGCAGAAATCATTTTAGTAGATTTCTCAAAACAAACTGTGGTAGAAGACCAACCTTTTCAAGCCAATATATGAGTATATTTTTCTAGACTAAGAGATTCCAGTGATTAAGCTCCAGTGGGGTTTATTCAATGGTTTTACACTTGGATATTAACTGAAAAATTTCCAGAAACATTTCAGAGACTCAGCTCAGCAGTGGATGTTCATCTTAAGTGTTCGTCTTCTTTTCTCTAAATTATAGAGTGTATTCATAGCTTTCCGCTAAATATTTTATTAACTGATTTATGTATGGGCTTCTAGAAAAAAAAACATTTGTGGCAATGCTTCATGAGGGAACATTGCATGAATTTCTTTTTATTTGAGTGGATGAAATTTATATTGGAATGGGCAAATATTTAGGCTTCCGGTATTTTATACTTCACAGCTAAAACCTAGACATGATTCAGCTCTTAGTAACATGTCCTGACATAGGCCTGGTTGTTAGGACCTAAGAGGTAAATTTGACACCAGCAGAGCTCCAATACCACTTATCATTTCTCCCCCACTTCGGTATGGTTCTTTTGTAATGTAATTCATTTTCTTGTGAATATGAGTTCTCTATATGGCTTTTAATCATAAAAATAGGTCAGACAGGAGGAAGATAAATGGAGAAAGTAGAGGCAAGACATGCATCTTCTTCTCCGTAGCCTTTTGCTGTTAACATGTTTCCATAGTCTGATTAATCATAAATTCTTAATATCAGCCTCATTGGGATAGAATGTATCTCCTTTATTGAAATATGTCTGCTAGTTATTCTGGCAGTGGTTTTGACTGCTAAGCCAATAGTACTGCTAGTTGAATAATCATGCTTGCACCTGGCTGCATAGCTAACAATGTTGTGTTGACACAATGGTGCATGATATGTTTGTGCCTGGCATAATCTTGATAGACTACAAACAGTACTTCTGGATGAAGAGATTATAAACAATACAGTTTTATGTTGGGTTTTTTTTGTGGTTGTTAATGCTTATTTTTCATGATACATCACTTAGAAAACTGAAGTTCATTTTGGTGTGTATGAATCAATTGCAGAATATATTACACCAAGAAAGTAGCTGCAGTGAAGAGCAAATACAGAAAACCAAACCATTCTTGTTTTATCACATCAGGATATTACTGCTTCTAACACAAACACTATAGAAACACACTAACTTCTTAGCAACACTGAATCATTATTATTTGACTTCTGTTTGAAGACTGTTACATCATGTTGCCTAAGTAGTCATGGAAATGTAGACGTTGTTGCAATAGCCACAAACTTACAGCAGATCCTTCCTGTTTCTCATGCAGACAACCTGCCTACATTAAAATAAGATTCATAACAATGAAGCAGCAGAGCCAGTCAGAACTAAGTAATATTTTTGGTCAGAGTGGTCAGAGAGTGAGATTTTAATGAAAATCTTAAAAAAAATCTATTAGATGGTGGCAATTGTAACAAAAATGTTCACAAAAGTTAAGAATTACTTAGAATCAATATATATTGACATCAATGTTTTGAGGTTTTTATCTCTAGTCCTTTTTTTTTTTTTTTCCAGAAAGACCATTAACACTGACCTACAGAAATCTCTGTCTCTACAGTTCATCTCCCATACTGTTTGGAAATTTTGAAGATCACATTAAAGTGGAGAGAAGTGATATATTATTTGAAATCATTCTGCTGTAGGTTCAAAACTCTTCCAAAACACCAGCCCTTGGACTTCTCATCAAGTGACTTTGCCAGCAATTCAGAGGGAATAAGAAATATTTCTTTAAAACAAAAAGTAGGAAAAAAAAAGATAAAGCAAGCTGAAGTCCTTCGATTTAAAAATATTAATAGTAATATTAAAATCCTCTCTTCCAGTAGAGGGGCTACTTAAGCAAATCAAAAATGTTAATTTGATAGGAAACTATTTTTAAATAGTAGAGGATATTAAAATAGAGAAGAATACACTCTGCGTATCTGGGCTACAGATATATAACAAAAAATAAGAAGGAGGGTAATATTAAAAGGATATAGATGAAGAGGAAAATAATAATCCTTCCTCTTCAAAATCAGATAGTATCTGTGCTATGGTGTTTAATAGAATCAGAATAAAGACAAGTTTAAAGTATTTTCTGTTGCTCATTATATTACAAGTGACAGGAGTAGAGGGCTGATAGCACTGCATGAGGGAGGAAAACTTGATTTACAATAAAATTGTTCAATAGGATAATCAAAAAGTACAACATACTTGTATGCCATCAAAACTTCATGGGAGTTTTTAAATGACTAGAATGTATTTTGATGAAAAATTGTATGTTCACTTCAATCACTACAAATCTAATATTAGAATGATAGCTTTGTCTTTGTTTAAGTCTATGTCTCTTTAAAAGAATCCCAGTAGATATAATTAGTCTACTTTTCAGCCCAGCTTTTAAAACATTTTTCAGAAAAACAAAACAAAATGAAAAATATCCAACTCAGTTGCACAAAAATGTAATGCCAAAGAAGTTGGCAGTCTATTCATATCATAACTTGTTTGACTGTTACTTTCAATGGGTACAGTAAGCCACATCATATAATCTAAAGAACTGATTACAGAATCACCCTCAATGTGCTTGTTGGTATCTTGAAAGATTGGTTGAATTTACATACGATAAAACAAGACGTGAACAGCGTCCATGCTGGGTTCTGTATCAAATGAATAAGAATGAGACAGAATAATATAAACATTTAGATGTTTGTATCCTCCTCTGTGTGCTCTGACCAGGGCCAACCAGACATTTAGATATTAAAATCCCAGTCTGAGATGAGAATTCAGAATTTTAGATATCACTTTCTTTAAATAAATAATAATAAAAAAATAGGCTTGATGGCTGCAAGGAACTTTTTGTAATTACAAGTGTATTTCATCAGCCAGGTTGCCACTCTAGCAAAGGCAATGTCAAGGTCAGAATACCAACAAAGTAAGTGTGTAGTAGCAGATCATCTATCACAGCATCAAACTCAAAAGGATACATATTTGGCAATGGGCTTTACACCAATTAATGTGTTTCTTCAAACCATGGACTCCGTGTTGTCTACACCGGTCTTATGAATCGAAATTCATGAGATAAAATCCCTGACAGAATGCAACACAACAGGAGACAGTTAGATTAATCACTTTATATATATGCTTTGTCAGTGTTTCCTGACCGTGTTTCATCCCTTAGCAAGCTTTTCTAAATTTAGATTTTGGTTTGCCTCTGAGTTTCAATGTATTTTTCAGCTGAACTAAAGTAACAGCTGCACAAAAGTGAGAACAAACATTACATTTAAAATAAATGTCTTTTTTTTAAACAATGCTTGAATTAAAAATTAAAACGTACTGTAATGTAGCTTTGTTTTTAGCAGGATCTTTTTTGAGGCAGAAAATTTAGTATTTAATTTTTCTTTTATTTTGATACTGAGCACAGAGGTTTTCATTGTACTGGTACATTTTCCTTAAGAGGCACTAATAAGGCAAAGCCTACAAATAGATTTCAGTAAGATAAAAATCTATGCTACTTGTGTTTGTCCTCAAAAACCTTTAATACTTTACATTAATAATGGCCACCCTGTGTCATATGGGAAGGCGTGATATGGGAAGTGTCAAAGGGAGTGGTGTATTCACACTCTTTCACTATCAAAGAAATAAAATGTTCAATCGAGTCATGCCTAGTGCAAGCTGCAAGGAATAAATTCATTGCCCGTATACAGATCCCATGTACTGATGAGCTATGATGGTACAACAGGATGGGGAAAAAGTGAGGCTGATCCTATCATGACAATAAACTGCCCAGCCTGAAACCTGCTTCCTATGCATTCTTAAATTACCTCAAAGAGGAAGATCTTCAGGATCAAACCTATGTCAGATGAACTCTTCTGATAAACTACAAACAATCCCTAGGTTAAATCACCTTTGTTTTTCAGGAAGTACTTGGATATAAACTGCTCAGGGTGAAAGTTTGCAAACAAAACAATACAAACACCTCCGGAATGTCCTCCAGTCTCAAAGAACTTTCCGCTAGTCTTCAGTATAAAAAGGAGATGATAGGAGAATGAAACATCTATTTGGACTTTGAGGCTATAAAATTGTGCTCAAAGTTTAAGCTAATGGAGGAAATAGAACTGACTTACAAAGTTGTGTCTTTACTTCTATTGCCTATTCCGTAAATAGGGTTTGTTATAGTTTGTACAACAACAGAGTTCATTCTTTTCAGTTAACTACCAATATTTGTATAAACAGCAGATGTATAGGGACACAGCCTTGATTCAATAACAAACTTTTGCATGGGAAAATCTTCCTTAGACACTGGTATGCTACAAAATTGACAGCATTCTCTTTTGATCAGGAGTTTATCTCCAAATGAAGTCTTTATTTTAAGGTATTTAAAGGGACTGATTTGATGTTCTTGCAACTCCTTTAAAAAAAATACCAGGACTACTGTTGTTTCCTGATAAGTGGAACAGTAACATGCACAGTACCCAGAAAATTCTTCTTAATCTCAAACAATATTTTTTGTGAGAGCTGGACAATTTCCAACCTGTTACTTACAGGCAAATATTGGCAGCCAAGCATAGTAACTTGCAAATTCGACTAAAAATAAACCACACAGACAGTGTATTTTTTTCTGTCCTCCTTTACCACTGCTTAGGCAGTAAAGTGAAGTCTTTTTCCATGTACATCTAAAAATTAAGTAAATACTTCTGCTGTGGTTGTGTGTATCTTTTCTAGTCCTATCTTGGCAACCTTTTAATAACCTACAGGAAGCGATATATACAATTCTACATACACATACTTCGAGGAAATTCCATTTTATCTCTACTTTTAAGCTATGGTGAGCCTTTTTGTACGCACTGATATTCATGTAGCACATTGCAGGTGTGTTATTGGAAGGTAGCACACAGGGAAAAACATATATCCAGTAAAAAATACTTTTTTTCACTTTCAGTGGTGAAAATCCATAGTTTTTCCTTTTTTCTCAGAGTCAAATTGTCATTTTAAATTACTTGGTAATTTAGATTATACACTATTATTCTACATGCAACAGTATAAATTTCAATACTGAGAAAGAATAAGGTAAATATTTACCTAAAGCTATTCAACATTGGAGAACTGGTTTGTTTCAATATTACAGTACTCAATTGATATTATTGTATTCAGTTTTACCACTTGCATTATTGTAAAGATTTCTGTTCTTAATAAGTGTCAGACTTTTACCTTGCGAAGGAAGAAGGGACATATTTCAATGATACAAAATGTGTTGGAGGGAACATCTAGTCCAACTCCGCTGCAAAAGCAAGGACATTTTTAACTAGATGAAGTTGCTCAGAACCCCATCCAACCTGACCTTGAATGTTTCCAGGGATGGGACCTACACTACCTCCCTGGACAACCTGTTCTAGTGTTTTTTTCTCATTGTAAAAAATTTCTTCCTTATATCCGGTTTAAATCTACCTTCCCTTAGTTTAAAATTGTTACTCCTTGTCCTATCACAACAGGCCTTGCTAAAAAGTTTGTCCCATCTTTCCTACAGGCTCCCTTTAACTACTACATGACTACTATCAAGGTTCCCCACAGCCTTCTGTTCTCCAAGATAAACAACCCTAGCGGTCTCATCCTGTCCTCATAGAAGAGATGTTCCAACCTTCGGATTATTTTTGTGGCCCTTTTCTGGACCCTTTCTAACATCTGCATGCCCTCCTTGTGCTGAGGGCTCCAGAGTTGAACACAATACTCCAAGTGAGGTCTCACGAGAGTACAGTAGAGGAGGACAATCACCTTCCTCAACCTGCTGACAATGCTTCTTTTGATGCATCACAGGACACAGTTGGCCTTTTGGGCTGTGGGAACACATTTTTGGCTTATGTCCAGCTTTTTGTCCATCAGTACCCAGAAGCCCTTTTCCACAGGGCTGCTCTCAACCACATTATTCTCTGAGCCTGCATTAAAACCGAGGTTTGCCCTGACCCTTGTGTAGGACCTTGCACTTCGCCTTGTTGAATCTCAGGAGGTTCACAGAGGCCCACTTCTACAGCTCGTCCAGGTCCCTCTAGATGACATCCCATCCCTCTGGTGTGACATCTGCCCCACTCAGCAAAGCTGCTGAAGGTGCACCTGATCCCACTGTCTATAACATCAATGAACTTATTAAACAGCAGTTGTCCCTGTACAGACTCCTGAGGAACACCACATGTCACCAGTCCCCATTTGGACAAACCATTGACCACTACACTCTGAATGTGATCATCAATCAAATTCCTTATCCATCAAACAGCCCACCCACCAAATCCATATCTTGCCAATTTAAGGAGAAGAATGTTGACAGGGGACTATGTTAAAGGCTTTTCAGAAGTCCAGATAGTTTCACCAATTGCTTTTCCCTTCTCCACTGATGTGGTCACTCCATCACAGAGAGTTATCATGCCTCTCAGCCAGGGCTTGCCCTTGGTAAACTGTGCTGGCTGTCTCATATCACCTCCCTGTCCTCCACGTGCTTTACCATAGTGTTGTAGTTTCAGGTTTTTCAATTTTTCTCCCCTTGCCAATATTGGGACTTTTTGGGGTGGGGGCCTGGCTAGTCTGGTGGGGGACTGTTGTTCCCCTGGAAGGGAATTGGGGGGGGGTTTGCGTGCAGCATTACTGGGCACATCCCGGGAAGAGGGAGTGGCTTCCAGCATAGGGTTTTTGGCGGGGAAAGGAGCAAGCCGTATCTCACATGCAGTGGCTGGGAGAAAGCGGCTTTTGGGATCATTAGGCCTGCTCCACAGGGGCTTTGCCGGTTTCCTTCAGAGAGAGAGAGAGAGGAGGAGTGTGGTCAGCACCAGCTGGATTTCTCTGCGGACTTTCTGGACTTCTTCCCCATTTCTTTCTACACACACCCCCTCCCGGCGTCTCCTAGGAGTGGATTTCCAACCCACATTGTGACCGCCTTTCCGCCACGTGAGTTTTGTTGTGCCCTCTGAGCCCAGTTGGACCACGGAGGAATTACTTAACTTGTTTGAGGTCTTGGGTTTTGAACTGTTGCATTTGAAGTGTCGGGGTACAGCGTTGCTGTCTGTTCCATTCTGTGTTTGTTTATATATATATTTTTGCAGTTGTCAACTGTTATGTTTTCCTATACAATTTCATATTCTCCTCTTGATTAAGATCTATTAATTGTAAAGGGCTGTGGTGATTTTCTTGTGGGAGATATAAGCCCAACATACATCTTAATTTTTCCTTTAAACTAAGACACATAGCTTCTAGGAGGGTCTATTCTCAGACACAGAAGTTAGTCTAACTGCCCAGTAGTTGCTAGGATCATCTTGTCTACCCCTTTTAAAGCTCAACACAGTATTTCCCTTCTTCCAGCCACCAGACACTTCCCCTGATTGCCATGAATTTTCAAGTATTATGGAGAGTGGCTTGGCAACAACATCAGCCAACTCCCTTAGGACTCTGGGATGCACCTCATCTGGTCCTATAGACTTATATAAGTTTAGATTCCCCAGGTGGTCAGGAACCTGATCTTCCACTACAGTGATAGGGGCTGTACCTCCCTGTTACCGATCTGCTTCCTCATTCGCAAGGATCATTTCCCAGGGGGTTCTACTGACCAACTCCTTAAACAGCTGTAAGTTTAATTTCCTATAACTTAGTATCCTGACCATACTTCTTGTCTGTCCCATATACCTCTAGACTGTGATCTGCACCAATGTTACATCACTGCAGGCTAGGTTGCCTCCAATCTTGATATCACAGTTGAGCTCACTCACATTGATGACACTCAGGTCTAGTATTGCATCCCCTTGGACAGGGGTGTTTATTACCTGGGTTAGGAAGTTATCTTCTATGCAATCTGGGATTCTCCTGGATTGCCTACACCTTGCCATACTACTTTTCTGGCAGATGTCAGGTTGGTTGAAATCTTCCCTGTAAGATGAGAACTCTCGAGCGTGAAGCTTCCTGTTGCTGGAGGAAGAAGTCTTCATCACCAGGCTCCCCTTGAACAAGAAGCCTTTAGTAGGCACCAACCACAAGTTCCCTTTATTGCCTTGGTCTCTTAATTCTTACCCATAAACTTTAGACCTGCTCATGGCTATTCTTCAGGGGCAGCTCTTCACACTCTGTCCATTTCTTGATAGAGAGGGCAACTCCACCACCCCTCTTTCTCCACCTGTCTATTCTGAATAGCCTGTAGTCATTGATAGACATGCTTCAGTCACAGGATTTTTCTCACCAACTTTCAGCAATAGCAATGAAGTCATAGTTTTCTAGCAGCATGGCAGCTTCCAGCTGCTCCTGTTGGCACTTGTGTTGTGTGCATTTGTAAAGAGTCATTTCATCTGTGCTGCTGACTCTGTCATCTTCTTAGTGGAACACCCCTAACACCCCCTTTTTCCCTTAGGGTGTTGCACAGAAGTTTCCTTGTTGGCTCCTACTACCTCAGGAGCCCAAAGCCCATTTGCCCTGAATTCCATATAGATGCCTTTTGAAATTGAAAGGATTAATATATTTTCTGAAATAAGGTATTTATCAGGAGTAATATACCGAACAGCTTAGTGTAAAAGAATTATCAAGATCTTTCAATATCTAAATGAAAGTGCCTTACAAAAATAATATAGTGGTTATGCTCAGAAAATAAAAAAGCAGCAAATTGTGATGCAGAACTTTGTATGAAGAGCAGAGATACTCAAATACTCTGGTGAAAATTTGCTATCTGATATGGAGAAATGTAGATTTGTTACTAAATATAATATTTTTTACAACAATAAAATGGTAGGGACAACACTAGGACCTCCAGAGTTCAACGTTAGACACTGTATATGGTGAAGTTAGAAACACTGGCTTGTTCTGCATTCTGATAGTTGAAGACCAACTAATTCTCTGTACCTTTTGTTTGCTCTATTATGTTATTAACACTGTGTGTGAAGTTGGTGATATGTCATCTAAGCAAATCAGGATTATTGCTAGCTTGGGATGGATTAATCTTTATTACTTTTCAATACAGAACACAGAGCTTTTAAAATTTCTATTACTTTATGGTGTTCAGTACTAAATCAAGGTGTGAGATGCATACTGATCAGAAAAGTAATCAGAATCAAGAGGCATTGCAATGAATGCTCTACTCCAATGATTCTCAGCATTTTAAATTAGGAATTTATGTTGCCTTTTGGAATAAATCCTTGAATTATGTACTGCTCCTATATTTCACTTTCACTTACAACAGAACAATCTAGAAATTTAGCTGAAAATTTAGTTCCCTTTATTACTATATCTTTCTCTTTTTCTCCCTTTTCTTTTTGCATTTATTCTTTGTTGTATATGTAAAATCTTCTTGGTGGATAAGGGAGTAAAACATGACACAGAAACCATATTTAAAAATACATTTGCCCATGTTATATTCGCATGTGTAAAACCAGAAAAAATGTTATAGGTGCATTAAGAAATAGATAGCAGTATCTTTCCTCATATCTACTTTTTAACTGGAGATAACTTTCTAAAGTATTCTAAACTGCTAAATTTCTTTAGGGGATCAGAGTGTATTCTCTTAATAGTTTTCAGATGTTTCTCTGAAAACTTCTATTACATTCTAAAAATATATGATTTTACTCCCTCACACCTAATAAATGTTTAAAACTTAAAAAATCTGTCTGGACATCTGCAAGTGCAAAAATGAGGAGACCAAGCAATAAGAGTGGAGCAATTGCTCCTTAGTTGTTCAGGAACATCTCAGTATACAGAACAATATTTTTCAAACCCAGTAATTTTGGAGAGTCTCCTGTAAATGTAAATGCAGATGAGAAACAGAAATTAGTCTGTTCAGCTACAATATATGGGCTTTGAAGGGAGTCTCTAGGAGTGTCATTACACTGGCAAATGTTTGAGTATTATCTTAATTATTATGGACTTCCAAAACTCTAATACAGGATTTACAAACTAGGTTAGACACATAGAGGCATACTGACAGAAGACACTAGAAAACCTAAAAGGCATAAACACATTTACATTTTTACACTTGATATAAGCTTTTTGCCTTCTATGTTCAAACAGTATTCTATATGAATTATTATACAAACATCCCTCAATTAGACAAAGAAACATCTAGTAATTTTTCATTCCTAAATGACCTTTTCGCTCATCCTGAAGAAGTAGAAAAAGCTTGTTCACTGTGATTCTTTGAGATACATACTAAAGCTGAAAAGAAATTACAATTCCTAGCTTCTGACATACACACTTAATTTTTTCACAAAAGCAGTCCAAAAAAATCTGAGAAATGTAGACCTGTTTATTTCCATTAGTTCATGATTGTAAGTTAACCTTTTACTGTGATTTTATTCAAATTGTACTGTTAAATTAAATTTCTCTTTTGGGACTAATTCTGGACTGATTTGTTAGCAACTGTCTTACAGTTTTGTACCTTATAATTTTTTGGGGCACTGCAATGGGATGAGTACTGAAACTAAATTTAAAAATCTGTGATGAGAAGGTAATTTAGATACAGCACTTTATGTACCAGTAATATTCTATTGGTTTGTATTTTGCGTCTCTGTTTTCTAGACATCATGTCTTCCTCCTGGTTTATATAACCTCAGTACTTCATAGGGATCTTAAGGTCACAATTAGTAACAGAAGAGTTTTAATTAAGATTAGAACATAAAATGAAGATTTACTTTTACATAAAGGAAAAATGCAGTAAGTGCAATTTAAAAAAAAACCTTCGGTAAATTACATATTCCCACCCTTAGTCAGATTACCTATTCTCCCTCACCCAGAGGGGTACTCTTTTCACATAGAAGAGACTTTCATTACTGATCACAGGGCACATGCTGCACAGTTTGTTGAAGACAGAAATCCACAGAGCAGTATGTACAAAACCCATGATCTTTTGGTATCATATCACACTACTTTTCACATATATCAAAACCTTCCAAATCAAGGGGTAAGGGAAATACTTTTCACATTTTACCTACTCATTATCTGTCCAGGTTTTCTGATATATCTTGTCTTTAAGGAATTGAAATCTTAAGAGTATGCTTTTTCTATATGTGGTAGATTTAGAGCAACAGGACCATGAATTTGATTAATATTTAAAAAAACTCCTATAGATAAGCATGATTATTATTGAAATCTTCCCCACAAAAGGAGAAGGATCAGTATCCATTCTGTAGTTAGAAACACTAGGCTAGAAAAAGTAATTCTAAAAATTCTTGCAATCAGTTAAAATTGAGGAAAGAACATGCTGAAATTAAAAACTGGGTATGTCTACCCAAAACATATTTAACTTAAGTTTCCCTCTTTTGAGCTCACTGAATACCTTAATAAAAAAAACAGTTTCATTGAGGAGATCTAAGTTTTCACAGTGTGAATTAAAGAAAACTAGGGGAGGTACTTGTCCACCTAGTGAATAAAAGTAATTAGCACTATAAGAAAAGCAAAACTCCAAAGGAAAAAACTGTCAGCTGTGGAAGTTATCCTAATCTTTCAATAGCCTTCACTTTCAATACACTGAGATAATTAAGTTGTCCCAAAAATATTTGAAGAAACAATGTGCAGAGATGTTCATTTCAAGGAAAATGTTCTTAGCGTAATAATATGACATGATTTTGATCTCAACAAGTTTACCCTTGTCTGTGTTCATACTTCAAAGCTCTTTTAAACCTGTTAAAGATTCATTGAACCATCCAGGGTTCTCATTTAGTGTGCATTTCAAAAAGCTGTATGTTAAAGATGAGAGGTCTATCTTGTTTTGTTTTTTTTTTTCAATATTTAACTTAAATTGAGATGATCTACTAGTAGATCACCCTCTGAAAGCCCAGAAAAATCACCATTTTAGTTCAGAATTAAATAGAAGTAATTTATAATTTTCTTGATTCCTCCTTCAGGGACATTATTATTTAGCTGAACCAGCCATAATGAATGCTTTGCCATACGTATTTTATTATAAACCAGAAAATAATTATAGCATAATTTTAAAATTCTCTTTTGTTTCCAGTCACAATCGCCTACAAAGATTAGGACCTGTCCCATATATATGGCAAATATAATGGCATAAGCAATTTGAGATGGCATAGCACATAGACTAGGGTTAATCTATTATTTTTACACCATACATTTTAGGATTAAAGAATGTGATAAGCACCTAGAGATGCATATTTGTCTTCATTGACTGATGAAGTTAGATGGCTAGTTTTCGGGCAGTTGATATTGATTAAGGTGTTCGAAATAAAACTTTTTGATATCTCTAAACATGGAAAAAAAAGAACAAAACCAGAGCTCTAACTAGCTGGTAACCCTTTTTTTTTATATAGTACTTGTTCTGGGCTTTGATTTTATAATGATAAACTTTGAATTTTATGTCTGTGTTGGTTACATTGTTTTGATTTCCAACTTGTATAATGGATGAAATGAGAAAAGCTAGTATGAGCCTTAAAAAAAAAACTAAGAAAAATCATCAAAACTTTTAAGCAATACAGCATAACCTTATGTTTTTCTTATCAATTTTCATACATTTGTGAGTTCCCTGCTGTCAACTGGCATCAGAGGCCCAAGAGCTGACAGTATGTCACATGCTATTCTCTTTCTGAAGTGATACATGGGACAAGTATTGAAACTAACTTTTGTGCGGTTATGATGAGCTTAAATGAGAAAAGCAAAAATTATTCTGTCTCTTCCTACTTTCTAAGAAGGCCAGAGGATCACTATGTGGAGCATCACAGCAAGAGCAGGAGTCGAATTCTGATCTACCTTTGATGGACATTTAATTATGAAGATTAAGAGACAATCTTGTCTGTCTGTGCTTAAAGTCAAGAACAGGTAACTGAATAACCCTCAGTTCATCTAGCAGAAGGCAGAAAATATCTCATAAATCAAGACCGCTGACTTTTCTTTAGCATCCTTAGTTCTTGTGTCTTCCCATATCCCAATTGTGCATACCTTTCCTGCTGCTAGACTTTTTAGCTGTATATTTCCCCCCAAAGTCTTTATTCTGTTGTCTATGCTGGTGAGTCTCATCTCTGATCACAAGCATTTCCTTTCAGTTGAAATATAAAATAAAAAATAAACAATGCACTTTATGTCTTAAAAGCAGAGTTCCAACATCAGCTAATTAAAATAAGAGACAATTTCACCCCCACAGTACTTTCTGTGTCAGAATATCAGGCTTGGTGTCTTGGCTGAGTGCCAAGTTCACATTCATTTCTAAGTTTCCTTTAAAGTTAGAATAGAATGTACTTTCATCCCCAGTTTTTCCTCTTCTTAAATAGTACTCTTTTAAGACTGTCAATTTACATGGCACAGGCAGAATTGCATTTCAATAATGGAAGAAGTTGTCCTTTTCAGATAGTATTGACTGATGTGAAATTCGAAGATTTTGTCTGTATATCTTTTGTAAGTAAGTCACTCAGCTAATAATTTCAAGCAAAATTTTTTTTACTGAGTCTGTAGATCACCCAGTAGCACAGGTCTATTTTCTTAATTTATTTCAGCGAATCATCAGGGCAGGTCTGATTGTAAAAATGTAAGTATGCACACAGAGAAAAGAATTGATAAATTCATTAAGATGTGTCAAGTGAGTTATTTAGCTGACCAAAGGATTTCTTTTTATGTAAACAACTCTTTTTTTTAAATTGTTCACACTCTAGATATTCTGTCTTTGCAACATATACATGCAGCAATATCACTCAAAACACATTAAATTATTAAACCATTTGTTTTCATGTAAAACATTTCAGAACTACATATTAGACTTACAGGTTTAATTAAGATTCAGAGCAGGAGGGTAATTTTTAAACATGAGTGCACATCAGTGTTTTAGATTGGAGAAAGAATGCACTTTTGAAGTGAATCTCCAGTCACCTCCATTTGTCATGCTTCACCTCACATTGTAAAGAAGTCTTGGAGTGTGTGAATTGAATTTCATCCAGGAAAAACTGAACGGAAAAATGCAATCCCAGAGCATTGTAATGTTTGAGGAATGCACAGGTTGCTGTAGTCATATAGCTTAAAAACTCCAGACAGAAACCTAGCAGTTCCAAGAGGACTCCGGATATTACTGCAGTAGTTTTCTTCTTCCTTGCAGAACAATCTAAATTAATGGCAAAGCTTTGACTGGCTCAGGTTTTTTGACGGGCTATTCACTGTCTAGTGGTGATACAAGAATTTCAGTGGGATGAGGAGGCAGGGTGAGCCACAAGACAATTTAGTAGGAATCCTAGTTTGTTGGGCTCTTTATCCATAATTATAAAAAACGACAAAAAAAAGCAGATCCCCACATGAATGACAGCAGATCCACAGCATGAAAAAAGAGGAATGACTGAAATGGTTGTAACCTTGGGGAAGTGCTGCAGAAAACAAGACAAAACAAGCAGCTACTAAAGAGACAGAGGAAGCTGCTTGGCACCATTGGCACTGTATATATTAACACAGCATCTTTTCAGCCTTGGAAAAAAAGCATACATAGAAGTGGGACACAAAGTTATTCTGTGTGGATTCCCTGTGTCAGATTATAGAAGTTTAATCTGCATATTTGGGTATTGAAAGACTGAATCATGCATTTTTACAAACAGGAATGGCCCACTATAGACAGAGAGATATTATTTTATGAAATATAGTACATGTAATTAAAGATTAATCCTTGACTTGTCAGTGAGGACTGTCACAGCCAAAAGCAAGAAATTTGGGATTTAAAAGTGCTCTCTGCTCAAATTAGGTATCCTGTAAAAGAGAAATCTGAAAGAGGAACCAGTAGCTTTTTAAACATCTGTCACAGAAATTATTTTAAAGAACAAACTAGAAAAGATACATTCTCTTGCCTGAAGGCAAGATTGATTATGTCTGTGTCACTTCTGCTTAATAATTATCTGAACTCTTCTTAAAAGTCTCCAATGATTGAGACTCCATCAATGGTGGCTCCACAGTCTTACCAGGAAATTCTCTTCAACATTTTAGTAATTCCAGTGGTAGGAATATTTCAAGTGCTCTCCTTTATCCAACTCTCATTTCTTGTAATTTAAGCCCTTTCCCTCCTGCCCTTCTGGAAACATTCCCTTCCTCTATAAGATACATTTTATATAATTGGAAAATGTATCTTCTTTCAGTCTTTCCATGTAGGCCTCATTTTCTAGTTCTATAATTGCTCCAGCTTTCAAATGTAATTTCTAGGATCTTTTCATCAGACTGCAACCGTGTGAACTGCAGAATCTAGAAACAGTACTTCAGTTTAGGTACTCACTAGCACATTGTACAGAAAAGTTACTTCATTTTTGTGATGATTTTCCTGCTTGTTACTTGGTTCATTTCCTGAAATGTTAAAGATCATAACTGAGTTGAAAGCAGTATGTTTATCCAAATTAAGTAGTATGGGAATAATAAAACAAGCAAAGCAGCACAGGTAACCTTCTGCTGAAACAAAATGGAACTTCGCTTTTGCTTCATTTGAGGAATATGGAGTATTTTGTACTCTGTTTGACACAGTAGTTTTTCATTCTATGTGGTGAAACAGGCTTTCCTCCCTGCGTAGGTACTCCTGGAGTCTTGTCCTAGGAACAAAAGGTCTCTTACCACTTCGTTCATATATGCACAGTAGTTAACCTCGTCCAGATGACATCTCCACCTAAGCATATAATAAAGTCTTACTTGGTGTGTGGAAAACAAATTAAGTTTGTATTGTTAATGCTAATTTGCTGTTTATTTCCTTACATGTTATTTCATGCATAATGAGTGCTTATTTTGTATATAGTCATTCATCATGCTTCTTTCTTATTTCATATACAGTGATTAGAATCAAAATTTTGACCTAAGCTGCAGTAGTAGCTTTGGTGTATCTTTCCTTTTTCACATTAAGCATAAGAAACTCTGGTTCCTACAGTAAAAAAAACGTTAACTAATCTTAGGACTCAAAGAACAACAGATTTAGGAAGACATCATTTATATTGATAAAGGTGAACTGAAAGTACAGAGAACACTGGTTGTCAATATATAGACAACAAGGACAAAGGGATTTGATACTGGAAAGTGTATTTTGTAAAAGAGCAATATTGTGCTCATGGCATGAATAGAGATCGGAATGCTTAGCAACAGATGAAAACTGTATTAGATTATTTGAATGGAGTAACTAACACAAAAATCTGATTTAAAAATATCAAAGTCCAGGTCCTGACCTGCATTCTGGAAGCGTAATGAAGAAAGAGAACAGATAAAGGACTTAAGTCACATGAATTTTCAGTCCTCTTGCACAGGTCTAAATTTAAAAACCCTTCTTTTCTGGAGATTATTCCAGTAGATAGGGCTTGCCCAGAAGAAATTGAGACAACATTGCCAATTAGAAATAAAAACCAAAGTAGCATGTAGAAAAGCTTACCACCTCCATCAAGTATTAGGCATTGCTTTGTTAGAACATTGTGTTAGCCCTTCTCCATCATGTGCAGATCTCCTGAAGTCTCAGTATTGTAATACTTTCGGACAAGACACAAATGCTGTGAGAATACACTGTGTAAAGTAGTTGTCTCTCATTCTTCTAGCAAATAATAAATCTTGAAATAACAATATTCTCCAGAGATCAGGGAGCCTTTTCTTCCATGTCATTAATAAGGAGTTCTGATGTTGCCCTGGCATAAGATAGGCTACTACAATCTAAGATGGATATGTGTGGAACAGGTGTCACCAAAGTGGCTGGAAGCATCATCCAATGTGATGTGCCAAGCTGTGTTTCTCTATGAAATGTCACTGTCACTTCTTTTATGTTCCTTTAATCATGTTTTCTGTTCTTAACAAGAGACAGTAAAGTTAAGTAGCTGAGCAGTTTATGTGAGGGAGAAAATATTTCTTAAATCAATTCCAGTAATCTCATTATATTTTCCACTGTAAATCTGTTACGAGGCAAAAATCTCTCAACAAATACGGAGGGGCATTTTTGCACCTAGCAGGAATGCTGCTAAGTGACAATTTTGGAGAAAATATTTCATTTTTAAAAGACTTTAAAGTCTTGTTCTTTATGAGATTAAATACTAAATTTTAAATGTCAAAAAGAAACCAGTCTTATAGATGTTCACTTTAGTCATGTTTGCTGACTTTATACTTGTGTTTACACCAAAACCATGGAATTTTCCAGTCCAGGAACTTAGTACACTTTTCCAGTTCAATCCATTACAACAGAATATTCCATCCATACTATAATTATTCATATTCAGTAATATGATTATAAAGCTTCTTTATGAACACCAGAATGCTAATATTCTATATGTTGGGCGTATAAGATTTTCATTTAAGGTTGCGGACAATTTAATCAATCCCAGCCAAGGTCAAGAATAATTTCTCAGTTTCAATTGAAACAGAAGTTCTCAGTTTCAATTGCCAGTAAACAAATAATCAGTGTGAAAATTTTGGCTATTCTGTATTTTATCATACATAGATGAGATGCAACTCATACTGTCTTTTTGTAATATCAGGTCAAAAAATGCACAGCAGCATTGATAGGCACCAGGAAATTATAGACATTCAAGACTCAGCTGATCTGATCTAGTTCAATTTCTAATTACACTGTGAGGGCTAATGGGATTCTACTACACAGTATCACGAAAACTCAGTTTCTACTAGAGTGAAAACCACAGTATGACAGAAAACTAAAGGTATTAAACGTTTTAGGAAACACTTGTATTCTGATTTTTTCCTCATCAGTTCAGTTGCCCTACTCTTTCTAACCACTCCTACTTCCTATCTGCATACTTTCTCACAACTTCTTTCATATATGAGGGTCCCCTTTATTATTTCATTACTTGCTAAAGAACCTCCTTTCTGCAATATATCCTTATTTTCAATATTTTCTTATTTTTCTAAATTCTTTCAACAGAGATAGCTCTGTTATACTTAAGATATTAAATAACAAGAACCTTATCACAGAAACAATATTGTTCTCTTTGACTGTGCAGCAAGAAACATAAAGACTGTTTAGGGTTTCTATGGTTAATTTGGTTTGGGGTTTGTTTTTTTTTTCTTTACCCATACTTATTAGGCTAAAAGATACAAGCACCAAGTTCATAACTCTTCCAAACTATAAGCTGAAATAGGCCCCTTTGTTGAGGAAAAGTATTTATTCTAAAGGATACATTAAAGATCTTTTCTCTTGGCATTGATTCAGTTCACTCCAAGGAAGAAGAGTGAAAAGTTTATTTTTAGTTCTAAAGGGTTGTGATGTCTTGGAGAGAGAAATCCTCTTTATTTCCCTATTCAGTAGGGAATTCTCCAGTATCATAACCCTTACCAAAGCAAATAGCTACCTGATCTTTTTAATTAAGATACAGAGGCAGACCATCAGAATGAGAAAACTCAAAAACTTTGTAGGACTGCTGGATAGAAGTTATGTTAATATTTAAGCATCTAATCTAGGCATTTCTCTAGGTATGAATGTAGGCTGCTAGTAATTGCTAAAAATTTTAAAAGAAAAGGAAAAAAGAGACTTGCAAGTCATTTTTTTTAAAGATAAGAAAGCTGCTGTATTTTTAAGAGTTAATCAGAGTTCATTGTTTATCATATCACAGCCTTCAGATGAGCTTACCCTGATCCTTAAGTCACTCAGGTGACTTTTCTTCAAATGGAAAGTATACTGAGACAGAGAAGAAAAAAATGGAACTGAAAGAAACATCTGAAGTACCTTTTGTCAAATATTAGCTAAAAATCTAAAACTGTAGCTACAGATTAGTGAGCAGTCAGTTTTATGTCAATTTTAAAACCTATAGCATGTATGAACTATACATATTCAAGGACTTTTCCTTCTGTTTTTTTTTTAAAGGATTTTGCAAGAGTCTGAACTTACTAATACAAAGTTATTGAAACTTTCTCTGCTAGAAATCTAAGAACAAATTCAAAGAACAGCATTAGGCACAGAAGAACCTGACATATTTCTCAGCCTGAAGAGTCTTAGTCTATGTGATTGCTCCTTGTATGCAGAATGTTCTTCATCTTAGACCATCTTTGTTTACATTTTCTGAAAGTTTCCTTCTTTTTTTTTTTCTTTTGTATCCAAATTTTGGGCACAATATGGATTTATAGCATCCTAATGGTATCATCTGCTTTTGTCATCTCTTCCAATATTCTCCACATTTGATTTGCTTACTGACCAATACTGATTACCAAGCCAATATTTTCCTAGAATTATGTGCTATAGCCCCTACATTTTATTCTGCATTGAAAATAATTACCTTTGCCCCCCACCTCACATGTGTTTATCACTTAACATTGACCTTTTGAATTCCATCTACCGTTTTAGAGCTTAGCCACTCAGTCTTGTCTGGACCTCCCGTAGTTCATACTTAGATATCATCCTCAGTATTACGAATATCTCAGTAACACTTTTGTCATATCACTTGCCTCTCCTTTTCCGGGTTCCCTCAAGAATTTCTACTGATGTCTGCCCTTTTATCAGGAAAATTATTTACTTCTAGTCTGTATTCACCATCTTTCAACCAATACTTCATATGAGAACTTATCCCATTATTACTTCATCTTTTAATGAGGCTTCTGTGAAGATTTTGGAAAAGACATTTTTGAAATCCAGGTAGAAATGAGAGTACTCATTTTCTTTCAGTTGCAAAGGGTCTTGGAGATTGCAGCAGGCAGGCAGGCATGCACAACCACCCTGACAAGGACCAGATCAAGATTATGGCCTACTAAGGATCTGACAAATGCCAGGTTGGCCAAAGACACAAAGACAGGGGCTTTCTGGCTGGGGGGAGGAGATAGAGAACTGTTCCCAGACACAAAATTCTGGAAAACGTGGGTGCCCAGCCAAGAAGAATGACCACGGATCAGACCCAACTAGGTACAAAATGGGAACTGTGTCTCGAAATTCTCCCCTTTGATTGAAATACTGGCCAAGGCAACTTCCCTGTGTTTGAGCACACTCACCTTCCTTTCAGTGAGTTATTATCTCTACTGGATATATACTTGAGTAAGGCTTCACTCCTTTGATTGAGCGATATTTCTGGGCACCCTTGAAAGAGATTTCCTTTCCTGAGTGTGTGATTGTGCATGTTTTGGGTCATCCTTCTAAAACACTGTTCATGAACCTTTGGAACACTTAAGGAAACTGTGTAGCTATAATTCCCCACTGACATTAGTTTATTTTTGTTTGTCAGAGTGGTAAGTAAATTCTCATTGTTTTCAGTGACTGATTGTCTCTTTTATGGGCACCCCCACAACAGAGACTTAATGCTTTGAATGTTACTTCTGCTGATAATTCTGTACAACACAGATGAATATTTTCAAGCAGCGGTCTTCTACCATATTTTCACAGTAATTGATCCCAACATTGCTAATTATCATTGACATTTTCCTACCTGTAACACTGCACAGTTCTGACATGAAAAATACAATATACCAAAGAATTTAAAATTCCAAGAGGGAAGGAAAACAGTTTCCCAACTGAAATTAGAAAGTAACACTGAGAAGCAAAGTACTTTTCAAATATAAAAGCCAAGGTAATATGAAGATAGGTAATTGTCAGGACTGCAATTTTGCTGTTTAAGATTGCCATTTCGTCTCTATCAATCTCCCAATCAATCCTGAATTTGTGTGAGATCTGCTGCTCCAGCTGGATCCCTGTAAGTTGATGGGCTACTTAAAGAGCTGGCTGATGTCATAGCAAGACCTCTCTCAATGATTTTTCAATGCTCTTGGGAATCTGAAGAGGTACCAGCTGACTGGAAGCTAGCAAATGTTGTCCCAATCTTGAAGAAAGGCAGCAGTGATGACCCCAGTAACTACAGGCCTGTCAGTCTACTTCAGTGCCTGGTAAGATTATGCAGAAGATTATTGTTGGAGTTACTGAAAAACATTTGAAAGACTACACAGTCATTAGTCCCAGCCAGCACAGGTTTATAAAGGGAAGGTCCTGCCTTACAGACTTAATTTCTTTCTATGACAAGGACACCTACCTAGTCAACCAGGGAAAACCAGTTGATGTCATTTTTCTGGATTTCAGCAAGGCCTTTGATACTGTCTCTCACAGTATTCTCATAAACAAAAATATCCAGAATACAGGTGGATAAAAACATAATACAATGGGTGCACAATTGGATGATGGGTCAGACTTAAAGACTTAAATAGTGAGTGAGGTTACAACAGGCTGGCATCCAGTCATTAGCGGTGCCAGTGCTCTTCAATACCTTCATAAATGACCTGTGTGAAGGACTCAAATATTTATTGACAAATTTTGGCAATGACACAAACTGGGAGGAGCTGTCAACACTCTTGGGGACAGAGGACCTGCAGAGGGATGCTGACAGATTGAAGAGCTGGACAAACATCAACTGCATGAAATTTAACAAGGGCAAGTGCCAAGTTCTGCACCTGGGACACAGCAACCCTGAATATGTGAATAGACTAGGGTGTGAGCTGCTGAACAGCAGCCCTGTGGAGAGGAACCTGGGGTTCTGGTCAACAGCAAGTTGAACATGAGCCAACACTGGCAGCCAAGAGGGCCAACCATGTCCTGGGGTGTATCAAGGACAGTATTTCTAGTCGGTCGAGAGATATCATTGTCCTGCTCTACTCTGTGCTGGTGCGGCTCCACCTTGACTACTGTGTGCAGTTTTGGGTGCCACAGTATAAAAAGGACATAAAACTACTGGAGAGGTACAGAGGAGGACCACAAAGCTGGTGAAGGGTCTAGAGGAGAAATCATAGGAGGAGAGGCCGAAGTCACTTGGTCTGATCAGCCTGAAGAAGAGGAGACTGAGAGGGGATATTGTAGCTGTTTACTGCCTTCTCACAAGGAAAGGAGGTGAAACAGGTGCTGATCTCCTCTCTCTTGTGACCTGTGATCGCACTACAGATAATGGCAGGAAGATAATGCCAGGAGAGGTTTAGATTGGAAATTAGGAAGAGGTTCTTCACCCAGTGGATGGTGGAGCACTGGAACTGGTTCCTCAAGGAAGCAGTCATGGCACCCAGTCTGCCACTATTCAAGATGCATTTGGACAATAACCTTGGTCACAAGGTGTGAATGTTGGGGGTTGGACTTGGTAATGATTTTGGGTCCCTTCCAACTCAGGTAATTCTGTGATTCTATGAGTCTATCTTCTCCGTGACATCTGGTAAAGAATGTGCGTTAACATATTCCCGAAAAAGTAATTGAGAATCATGAATCTTTACTCAACAAAAAAAAAAATCTATTCCACACCTATTATTATAGGGTAAATTAATACTGTTGTGTTGGTTAAATGGCAAGGTTTCGGTTGTGAATTGTTCGCATAATCAGGCAAGAAGTTAAATCAACCCTGCTGTCAGTTAGATAATCATAGCCTTACAAAGTACCATTCTAGTGCAATCCCATCAATGTCTGTGTATTCTAATGACAAAGAAAAGACTACAACAAAGGAAAACACAGCAGGTATGCTTTCTGTTTTTACTTTTGTTAAGTATTCTCCCACTTGTTCATAAGTGTTGAAGTTGCTATGCAATTAAAAACTCTCAAGACAAGGCTAATGCATTTGCTGAACTTGGAGATCTTTTTCTCTTTTAGTGATACAGTCTAACATTACACACAGAGGAATATTTAGATGAGCAAACCAGATTTCCTACACTGAAATATTCTGAATTTCTGAAACAGTCTATTTGAATGAAATAAAACTATCTATACATATGAAGATCTTAGGAAATATAAACTGACTTCTGAAGCAACTCAAAGGAGCTGTTTTTGAAGAAACAATTTGAGATAAGGTTGTCTTCTTTATGGCATTACAAAAAGTGCAGTCGTGGAAGAAAGTTGCCTCAATGATTTTTTCATTTGTATTTCTGAATTCTAGCACAGCTCACAGTTTTCATGGGTAAGATAATCTTGGTATAATTACAAGTTTAGTCTTAACACCTTTTTGTTTTCAGCCCAGAAGCAGATGAGCCTAGACCTATACAAATGTGCTGGGCTACCTTCATTCTGCATTTGAAGCATCTGCCAACCTGTCTCCATTCTAGCTTAAAAATATGCTTGCAGTTTCATTGACTAGGTAGTTGATAAATCCCGACTTAATCAAGTTTTGTTCCCTACAAATATAATCATGGCAATCTTTATAACAGATGGTGAGTATTCACAAGTTTATAAAAATCAGGTTCTTCTACTTAATTTAGATGGAAGTTGGTTTGGAAATCTGTGAAATCAATAGAAGTTTCTGGATAACTTTAGTTAACACTAACTGGTACATTACCAAAGAGCACGTAGAAGAATAAAGAGATGGACTAGTTCTGATTCTGAAGCCTCCCCCTCTCTGGATCTGAACGGTATCTGTTGGTTCTCCAGATCATTTAAAAAGATTCCGTAAAGTACACTGACTGAAATCAGCCTCCTCTTCTCCAAGCTAAACAACCCCAGGTCCCTCAGCCATTCCTCATAGGACTTGTTCTCTATCCCCTTCACCAGCCTTGTTGCCCTTCTCTGGATGTGTTCCAACACCTCAGTGTCCATCTTATACTGAGGAGCCCAGAACTGAACACAGTAACCAGGGTGCAGCCTCACCAGTGCTTAGTACAGGGGCATAATCACTTTCCTGGTCCTGCTGGCCACACTGTTTTTGATACAGGCCAAGATGCCATTGGCCTTCTTAGCCACCTGAGCACACTACTGTCTCATATTCAGCCGGCTGTCAATCAACACACCCTGGTCCTTCTCCTCCAGGCAGCTCTCCAGCCATTCTTCCCCAAGCCTGTAACGCTGCATGCCCCAAGTGCAGGACTCGGCAGTTGGTGTTGTTAAACCTCATCCCGTTGGTCTCAGACCATTGATCCAGACTGTCCAGATCCCTTTGCCTGCAAACTTGTTAAGACTGCACTCAATCCCTTCATCCAGATCATTGATAAAGATATTGAATAGGACTGGACCCAGCACTGAACCCTGGGGAACACAACTTGTGACTGGCCTCCAACTGGATTGAACTCCATTTACCACCACTATTTTGGCCCAGCCATCCAGCCAGTTTTTTACCCAGCAGAGGGTGTGCCTGTCCAGGCCAACGACAGCCATTTTCTCGATCAGAATACTGTGAAAAACAGTGTCAAAGACTTTACAAAAGTCCAGGTACACCACATACATAGCCTTTCCCTCCATCCATTAACCTGGTAACCTTGCTCTCGAAGGAATCAGGTTGGTCTGGCAGGACCTGCCTTCCATTAACCCGTGTTGACTGGGTCTGATCACCTGTCTGTCCTGCATGTGCTGTGTGATAGCACTCAATATGATCTACTCCATGACCTTCCCTGGTACCGAGGTCAAGCTGACAGGCCTATAAGTCCCTGGATCCTCCTTCCGACCCTTCTTGTAAATGGGAGTTACATTTGCCAGTCTCCAGTCAAGCGGCACTTCCCCAGTCAGCCAGGGCTGTTGACAGATGAGGGAAAGGGGTTTCAAGGACCTCTGCCAGCTCCCTTAATATCCTTGGGTGTATCCCAACCAGCTCTATAGACTTGTGGACGTCTAATTGGCCAAGCAGGTCTTTAACCAAGTCTTCTTGGAACATTGAAGGTTCGTCTTCATGGTCTTCTGACTCAGAAGGCTTGGAGGTCAGAGAACATCTTACCTTCCTATTAAAGACCAAAGCAAAGAAGGCTTTCAGTACCTCTGCCTTGTCCTTATCCTTTGTTGCTACCATTCCCCTTGCATCTAATAAAGGAGGGAGATTCTCCTTGGTCCTCCTGTTGTTGTTAAGATACTTGAAGAAACATTTTTTGTTGTCTTTCACTGAACTGGCCAGATGGAGATCTAGTTGGGCTTTAACCCTTCTAATTTTTTACCTACATGATCTCACCTGCTCCTTGTAGTCCTCCTGAGATGCCTGCACCCTCTTCCAAAGCTCATATATTTTCCTCTTTTTCCTTAGACCAACACAGAGCTCTCTGTTAAGCCAAGCTGGACTTCTTCCCTGCCGACTCATTTTACGGCACACAGGGATGCTCTGCTCTTGCATCAACAGAATTTCGTTCTTGAGGAGCATCCAGCCCTCATGGGCTCCTGGACTTTATCAAGCAGCCTTCTAAACAGTTTGAAGTCTGCCCTCCAGATGTCCAAGGTGGCAGTTCTGCTGACTCCCCTCCTTACTCTTTCAAGAACTGAGAATTCTACCATCTCATGATCCCTGAACAGCCCCAGGCATCCTCCAACAGTCACCTCCCCCACAAGGTTCTCTCTGCTCACAAACAGCAGATCCAGTAGGGCGCTTTCTCTAATCAGTTCACTCACCAGTCGTGTCAGGAAGTTATCTTCCATACACTCAATGAACTTCCTAGACTGTTTCCTTTCCGCTGTGTTATACTTCCAGCAGACATCTGGAAGGTTGAAGTATCCCTCAAGAATGAGAGCCAGCGATCGCGAGACTTCTCCCAGTTGCTCGTAGAAGAGCTCATCGATTTCCTCATCCTGGCTGGGTGGCCGATAACAGACTCCCATTACTATGTCTGACTTACCGTGGGTTCCACTGATTTTAACCCACAAGAACTCAACCTTATTGTTAGCATATTATAGTTCTCCACAATCAAAACTTTCTCTGACATAGAGGGTAACTCCACCACTTGTCTTTCTTAATCTGTCCCACCTGAAGAATTTATAGCCACCTATGGAAACACTCCAGTTGTGCAAATCATCTCACCATGTTTCCGTGATTGCGATTAAATCATAGTTTCCTAGATGAGCAGAGATAATAGATAACCAATAAGGTATTCAGCCAAAATCAGTGTCATAGGTGGAAACTGGCTTCAAGAATCTTCCTTCATCCACACAGGAGTATTTTATCCCTTCTGTATTCCTAGTACTTACAATATAGATATTTGGAAGCAAAATACATGTTCATCCACTATATTTGAAAATTAGGCATCAGATACCAAATTTTACTAGAAAAAAACCCAAAGAAAATGGATGTACTGAACTGCAACTATATTCATATTTGATATCGTTGACTTAAGAGGGTATGGATTTGTGTAAATTATGCTTTTTTTTTTTTTTGTGCACAAGAGTAATTGAATGATCTGGAACAGCAGGGACTAGACAGGATATTGACATGATCCTTTCTGGCCCTATGCACAGTGAAATCCACAGCAGTTTACAGAACATGGACACAGGCAGAAGAATTTCAGAATAGCAAACCTGTGGTGAGCTTCCTCTCTCAACAATATAGTAAAAACCAGTTCTAGGTTTGCTGTCCTCAGATATGGTCAAAGAAAATAAAATCTATGTTGGAGATCGGAGGGTGGATCTTTGCTGCTGACAGCCCAGGGCAAGGCATGAAAGAGGTACTTGCATAAGAAACATCTATTTCCAACCTGAAAAGGCCAAAGTAACTGTTCAGTGAGCATCAGTGAAACCCATTTGTCCCTATGTATTTGAATATTGCTATAAAGTGTGATAGACTAGAAGGTGAGAAACAAAATGCATATTAATGAAAAATGCTTACATGTTTTGGACATCTGGAGAATGAAATATATAACCTTCAGTATGAGATAAAACTATCATCTGATGCAATCATAATTTCAGCATTTTTGTACTGTGGTAAACTAGACAACTGAGTCAACTGCAGCAAGGAGCCTGCAAACCATTCTCAGAATTTCGGACATTATCACAGAAGTAGTGATAAAACATGAAAGAATAGTGGACACATATGTGCTGCTTGCTTCTAAGCTTAGGAGAAGATACTTAAAATGACCTTGGTATAGCCTTATGCTGATATGTAAACCAGTCTTCCAAAAGGCAAAGGAGCAGGGAAACATAGAAGAAAAACTTTGAGACAAACACAGTTTTTTCCAGCATAGATATGTTAACTGGCTGGTAGGACTTGCCTCTACTCGCACTGGGAGGACAACATGATACCTAAGTGGTCTGCAATACACAGGATGATCCACTACTATTATTTAGATTGTTGAATGCATCTTGAATAAATCATTTGACATAAAGCGATATTTTAGGGAAAGTGTAATGACTTTTGATAATGCCTGCTCACGAACACAATGTCTCATTAAATGTTCATTTGCTGAGGGAATAAAAAGTAGCTGTTTTTGTCTATATGACAGTAGAAAAAAATAATATGAGTTCTAATTTAAAGGAATGCTGTCAATTTGTACATGTAAATTACTGAAGCTCCCTTTTATTTCCTACTATTTGCAGTGGTCAAATGTTACTGACATCATGGTAACCAAAAGATTAGAGTGAAAGGCATTTTGTTTCCTTTCATACTTTTTTCCAGCAGTTTTCCTTGCTATTTCTTCTGCTTGTGTAGGTGTTTCACATAAAAGACGGAGAAAGAAGTGATTTTGAAAATTGGGATAAAAACGATATGGAATTTGAAAGGGAATTTAACATTAATTTGTAATTAACTGATTTTCCACCTGATGACACTATCACTGTTAACTCAAGAAATACTTAATTAGAAGTTATGGACATTTGCATGTTTAGTGCTGTTAGAGAAGATTCTAAATTTAAAGGTAGCAAAATGAAAAAACACTATTGTGTTGTGTCTTAGTATGGGAGAATCAAATGCAGTTAGATACATAGGCCTAGCAAAAAAGAAGAAAGAATAAAAAGCTCTTGAGTCAGTTCTGTACCACTAAAGGCAACTGCGTTAGAGATAACACCTTTCATAAACTGACAAAGCTCTATCTTAGTGCAAGCGAGGGGGTTTATTAACCTGACTTCTACTGGGAAACTATTTCATTATCTCATTATCGGTGGTGGGAAATTTTCCTTTGATTTCAAGCCTCTGATTATTCTTAGACATTTATAAATGTATACTTTCATTTATAACATTAAACTTTGCGATGAGATCTTATATTCACTCTAAATCCTGCATGTTTTGTGCAAATGGAAGAACTGAAACAGCACAGTGATACACCTTACCATTTAGAAGAAAACATAGGAGTAGATATGCTTATCATCCTCAGTCTTAAATTTAGACAGATTCTACCAGCTCCCTTTATGACAAAACTCTGTGTAGCTTTAGAGAAAGATCACTTAAGAGTCCATACCCTATAATCAGTGTGGTCTAGTGACAGGCATGTTTGTTCTGCACCAGACACTATCCTTCAAAACTATGCCAGTGGGGTTTATGTCATGATACTATTTTGCATATCACCGCATTATGTTTCTGGGCATGCCACATACAGTTCAAGCATTGCACCTAATTATCATTGCCTCATTTCTCTAATACATCATATGACAGCCACAGAAGTGTACAATGTCCAGGCCAAAGAGATCAAGAACAGAGGCATGAAATGGCCCAGAAGTGAAGAAGCTTCATTTCTACCTTGATCAGCCTGGCTACATACACAGAAGTGAAAGAAGTGGTAGCAGCATTAGCTCAAAAATCACCACGCCTTTGAAGGCAATAGACATCCTGGTACAGTTCAAGCAGTCTTTGCCAGGTCAAGCTACACTCGACCTTAAGAGAATCCTACAGTTTCACAGCTTCCAAACCCTGTGTTGTCTCTAATTCCTGCAATTAATTTAACAGTGAAGAATTTACCTTGACTGCCATACCTGTTCCTTTGCCATCTTATGGAACAGGGATGAAAGAAGTGTCCTTTCTGCCCAGATGCCTGACACTCCCTTCTCTCTCCAAATGGGGTCAGCTCTGCAAAGTGATACAGCTCATGCCAAGAAACAGGAGGGAAAGAAATTCAGTAATAAACTAGGACCCAAAGAGCATGGAAAATCATCTCAAGGTCTTTTAAACAAATGTATGTAACTCTATTGATGATGCCTTAGAAAACAATCATGTCAGGCACGTTTTTCTAGTAACTCATCTGTTTCCAGTGTACAATAGTGAATACAGGGGTACAAAATTCTAAATTACAAGAACTGTTTTGAAAGTAGGCCGTAAGTAAAAAACATTAACAACCTTTCCTTTAGCCTCAAATACTCTTTCCGTTCCCTTAATGTCTACAAGCAGGAAATCCCTTTTCAGCACTTTAGCTGTTCAGATAATATGGACTTCAGATAGCAACAGGTCAATGTTGATGAAACAAGCTTATGGACACCGAGAGTATTAGACTCCTTAATGCAGCACTATGCACTCTCTACAAAGAAATGTAAATAAAAACACATAAAGAACCATTTCCATATTTTTACCCCATATGTTCCTTCCAATATTCCGTTAAAAACAGCTGTTTCACAACACAGTCTGCTCTATTCTGCATTGAGTTACCATGCAATTTGTGCAAGAACTTATTTGCAAGGATAAATCTAAGATAGAAGAAAATATAAATATTACAGTCACTGAGCAATTATGGAACAATAATGATGTAATAAACTACAAATTGTGTATACATTTGTAAATAGTGACTCTGTATTGTTTTAAACATCATCTGATTCTACTTGTCTTATTGTCTTTAACAACTTCTTGAGTGCTGTGGCTTCTGCTGGGCTGACTGTGCTGCAGCAGAGGAGGGGGAGAAGGTGCAGCAGCAGGTGCTACCCCTCTTTACCTCATAGCGCATGCAGACCCAAGGTGTTCAGGCATAGGTTATACTGACAAAGGTCTGTTGAACTGCCAGTGACCCTGGAAGCCCCAGCCCCAATTCCAGAACTTTCCCAAAAGAACTTTTGCACATGCACTGATTTCAAGGTCTTTCATAGGAAGACCACCCCCTCATATGCTAATGGACTTGCCATATAAATAGTAGCCCACCAAGAAGGCAGGTGTGTCGCCGCTCACAAACCCCTGAAACCGTCACGAAGGTGTGCTGCAGAAGAACCGCAGGACCACATGCTCAGGAGCATCATATTTCCAGAGGCCCATGGAGTTATGACTATTTCCCTTACACCCCCACCCCCCCCCCCCCGCTTATTCCTCTTTCTCCATTTTCCTTCTTTCTTTTCCACGCCACTACTGTGCTTTAGGTCAGATTCCACTTGTGTTGATTTGACTAGCTGCCTTGAGGGTATCAGATTGTAATCTAAACAGATTGCGATCTGTTTTTGCAGCTTTTGGGAAGCTGCAACTCAGAGTGGACCCAAGTATTTGATTTGATATTTTGGCCATCTGCAAAATCATAGAATCATAGAAGCATAGAATCATAAGTTGGAAAAGACATCTGAGATCATCAAGTCCAACCGTACCTGTCCCCTTCCTTAAACCATATCCCTAAGAAACTCACCTACCCACCTTTTAAACACCCCCAGGGATGGCGACTCAATCACATCCCTGGGCAGTCTGTTCCAAAGCCTGATTACTCTTTCAGTGAAAAAATTTTTCCTGACGTCCAGTCTAAACCTCCCCTGGTGCAACTTGCGGCCATTTCCTCCTGTCCTATCACCTGTCACTTGTGTGAAGAGACCAGCACCTACCTCACCACAACCTTCTTTCAGGTAGTTGTAGACAGTGATGAGGTCTCCCCTCAGTCTCCTCTTGTCTAAACAGTTCAAAGTCTGTTTGATTTGTTGTTTTGGCTGTGTCCCAAAATATGTGCTACTTTGAAATTACCCTGGGAGATTTCTTGGTCTCCTATTTGCCACACAGACACCAAAAAAACCCCTCCCTCTCTGACTGTGCATATTGAGGTGACCAGTATTGGGAGTGGGACTTGACATTTTTTGTCATATTCGGCACAATGTAAATTGTGCTGAAGGGATAATGGTTTGAAAGCTAAAAAGGAAATTGTAATTTCTGGCATAGATACAGTGGCTACCCAGGACATGTCTATTTTCTGTTACTTCCTACTGTTGTTTTTAGAGCTGTTGGTGATTTTTGAAGTCCTTAATAATTTCTTACTTCTCTCCACACTTTTTTTCTACTTACTCTGACTTACTCTGGAATCTGAGTAAACAATGAACAATATTACTTAGTTTGTGCTGACTTTTGAAATTTATTTCTTCTGGTTTAGACCTAAAAAAAAAATAAATGTTTGCCTAAAATGTTGTCTAATTATTCAATTTATATCAATCAATCTAAAAATACATATCAACATCTTCAAACTTTCTCTGTCTGTCCTTAGAACCTCATACCTTTAGTGTATTCCTTTAGTGTTAAAGTCCTCATAAATGTCCTTTCTTCATAAGAGACATGACAGAATATGCTAACCAGAGCCCATCTGCCCCACAAAGAAAAGCTGTAGTGTTGATTATACTCATCAACTGAATGTTAAATAGAAGGTGGAGTGGGTACTCGTCTGACATCCTTCACAAAAATCCTTATGCATAATCTAATCCTCTTCTATAGTATAGTCTGCCTCCAGGTTAAATAAGCAACTGTTCAAAGTACTGTTTATAGTTCAGTATAGTATAGTACAGTACTATTTCAGATAGAGTGTAGCTTCTGTTTTGACAGGTGACATGAGTCCAAAACCCACCAGCTCTCCCTGCCAAGACCATACTGTCTGCCCAGATTCTGATGTTGCAAGCTCAGGGATGTTTTAGACCTAGGGGCATGCTCATGGCACCCACAGGTAGCCACATACAGCCCACAGTATACATATAAATGGCTGTAAGGAAAGCTGCTGTTAGCCAGAGCTGCAGCCCCAAACTAGAGTTAGGGACAGGTATCACTTCTGGGCTACCTTCAACTCTGAACTGTTACAAAAAAAAAGTGAAGGTGACTCTTTCCATTTGACTCTTTCAGGTAACAATACATAGGTACGTGCATAATTTGAGAAAACATATGAGGAAAGTGCACACACTGGTTGGGAAGGAAATGATTATTGAACAATGGAAAGTGCATGGTTGGTACAATTTTAAATTTCCCCCTTGTCTTCAGAATTACCACTAAAACATAATTCTGAAAATCTGAGTTAAAAAACGCATGCACATAATATGTTTAGGATAGAAATTATATTGTGTAATACTTTGTACAGGCAATACAATTATATGCAGAAATGCAATTTTAAGATACAATTTTGTCCAAAGATGAACATTAAAGGGTAAAAGAAAAATTTTCCAACTCTGCTGACATTGCTATACAGTTTTAATGACAAAGGGTTTCTATGGAATTTTTCACACAGATCTTTGTCTCATGAAGGAAATCTACACTGTTGAAAATTGTGTATTTTAAATTTAAGTATGTAATATAATAGTATATAATAGCATATACTGTAATATAATATTGCAATACTATCGTAATTTTACTAAAATGGATATTGCCATTAAATTAGTAATGTAAATATGTAAAACGTTCCATATATAATTCTGGGAAGTTATGTTATGTGACAGAGTCAGTGATTTCCTGTTCTTCAGTTAAAAAGGAAAATCCAAACATGCCAGAAGCAAGATTCACAAGAAACTGACTCGTCCAGCTCTCAGTGTAAAACAATTATATAAGCCTGAAATGAGAGTAAATTCTTTTATGAAATACTAATAAGAGTTGCTCAGTTTCTGTAGGAGCTGACTACTTTTCTTTTAACATCTGTCAGCCCTCATTGTCATATTGTGGAAACTTATCTTTGTTTATAAGCAGAGAAAAAGACTGACGATGTATCATCCTACAAAGGATGATAAAAAATGAAACTGATTTCCCTTTTATATTTTCTGGTTGATGAAAGATTACCAGTTGTCAGAGGATTTTTAAGTATTCATGAATACCGGTGCTCTACAACATGGAAAATACAAGTGCCCTTGATTATTTATTAAACCGAAGATGCCAAACTGGAGGCTCTTAAACAGTCAAGGGAAGGGTTTAGTTTACATACTGACTCTTTATTCTGTTTTGCTTTTTACTTATTTGTTTCTCCAGAAAAGATTGTCTCCTGTTCCTGAAATGAATTGTTGCTGAGAAGCATTTGTAAGTCAAACAGAGGTCTTGTATCCTCGCTGTCTCTTGCTCTCTCTGTGTTGTTTTATGCTGACTATGCTCTGCTCACATGCATCCGAAGTTTCTTTTCAGCCATACCAAGTGAAGAAGATGCCATTTTCTACATTAAATAATGGTTCTGTGTTTTTGAAATTTGCCAATTAGTAAAGCGTCTTCTTTTAAAAATTATTTTTTTAATGGTTTTGAATTATTAGTGGTCAAAAATCTTTCTAAAATCCTTGAAATTGGTTTTCTGGGGTGTAATGTAATTTAAATATCATTCTCAGATTCTATAACGATATTATGGAAGAAATCTGTTATATCACAGACCTGGACATATTTAGTTAACAGCTATGTCCAAGATTCAGCTGCCTGGTGTGTGGTGCTGCTGTCCCAATCTTTCTCCCTGAGCTGCTTGGGAATGTCACTCGTCTTTAGCACTTTCATAGTCCACTTACATTTGTCTTCTTGCATGACACTTTAAAACTGAAATTCATAACTCTGATCTTTAGTCCTGTTTCAAGCAACCTGTTGTTTTGTGCTCTCTGCAGCTCCATTATTAATCACTGGACCTAATTTCTAATGCAGTCACTATAACAATGTCAGAATCTTTCTTTTTTATTTCACTGCTTTTATATATTTCGTCCTGATTTTTTTCGTAAAATCATAGAGTATTCTGAGTTGGAAGGGACCCTCAGGGATCATCGAGTCCAACTATTGTCCCTGTCCCTGCACAGGACAATCACAACATTCACACCATATATCTGAGGGTGCTGGCCAAATGCTTCTTGAGTATTGTCAGGCTTGGTACCGTTACTGCTTCCTTGGACAGCCTGTTCTAGTTCTCTGGGTGAAGAACCTTTTCCTGTTATCCAACTGAAATCACCTCTGGCACATCTTCCTGATGTTCCTTCGAGTCCTATCACTGGTCACTAGAAAGAAGAGATAAACACTTGCTCTTCCTCCTTTCCCTCTGAGGAAGCTGTAGATTGAAATGAGATCTCCCGTCAGTCTCCTCCAGACTGAACAGACCAAGTGACTTTAGCTGCTCCTCATACGGCTTCCTCTCTAAACCCTTCACCAGCTTTGTGGCCCTCCTCTGGACACTGTCCAGCATATTTATATCCTTTTGATACTGTGGTGCCCAGAACTGCACACAGTACTCAAAGTGGAGTTGCGCCAGTGTGGAGTAGAGTGGGACAATCACCTCCCTCTATCAGCCAGCGATGCCATGCTTGATGAACCCCAGGACACAGCTGACCCTCTTGCCAAGGTACACTACTAGCTCATGTTCATCTTGCTGTAGTCCAGAACCTCCAGATCGCTTTCCATAGGGCTGCTCTCCAACCTCTCACTCCCCAGTCTGTATGTATATCCAGGTTGCCACATCCCAGGTGCAAAATCTGGCACTTTCCCTTGTTAAATTCATGTGGTTGGTGATGGCCCAGCTCTCCAATTTGTCTAGATCCCTCTGCAGGGCCTCTCTTTTCTCAAAAGTATCAACCAATCCCCCCAGCTTCGTGTCATCTGTAAACTTAGTAAACCTCCAAGTTCAGCATCCAGGTCATTTATGAAGACTTCTAAGAGTACTGGCCCTAAGATGGATCCCTGTGGAAGCCCGCTGGTGGCTGGTAGTCAGCCCAATTTAGCTCCATTAACTATGAGCCTCTGAGACCAGCCCATTAACCAATTACACACCCATTGCATTATGTATTTATATAGCAGTATGCTGTGGATGTGGTATACCTGGACTTCAACAAGGCCTTTGACACTGTCTCCCACAGGAGACTCCTAGAGAAGCTGGCAGCCCGTGGCTTAGATGGGAGCACTCTGTGCTGGGTTAGAAATTGGCTGGATGGCCGAGCCCAGAGAGTCGTGCTGAATGGTGTCTCATCCAGTTGGCGGCCGGTCACCAGTGGTGTCCATCAGGGTTTGGTGTTGGGTCCGGTCCTGTTTAATATCTTTATTGATGAACTGGATGAGGGGATTGAGTCCATCATCAGCAAGTTTGCAGATGATACCAAGCTGGGAGGAAGGGTTGATCTGTTACAGGGTAGGATGGACCTACAGAGGGACCTGGACAGACTGGAGACATGGGCCAATTCTAATGGGATGATGTTTAATAAGTCCAAATGTCGGGTACTTCATTTTGGACACAACAATCCCATGCATAGCTATAGACTGGGGACAGCGTGGCTGGAGAGTAGTCAGGCAGAAAGGGACCTGGGAATGCTGGTTGACAGGAAACTCAACATGAGCCAGCAGTGTGCCCAGGTGGCCAAGAAGGCCAATGGCATTCTGGCCTGCATCAGGAATAGTGTGGCGAGCAGGACCAGAGAAGTTATTGTCCCCCTGTACACGGCACTGGTCAGGTCTCACCTTGAATACTGTGTACAGTTCTGGGCCCCCCAGTTTGGGAAAGATGTCAGGATGCTGGAGTGTGTCCAAAGGAGGGCAACGAAGATGGTGAAGGGGCTGGAGCACAGGCCCTATGGGGAGCGACTGAGGAAGTTGGGGCTGTTTAGTCTGAAGAAGAGGAGGCTCAGGGGAGACCTCATCGCTCTCTACAACTACCTAAAAGGAGGTTGTAGTCAGGCAGGGGTTTGTCTCTTCTCTTGGGTGACCAGTGACAGAACTAGAGGGCATGGACTCAAGCTTCGTCAGGGAAAATTTAGACGATATTAGGGAAAAGTTCTTCACTGAAAGGGTGATTGGCCATTGGAATGCGTTGCCCAGGGAGGTGGTGGAGTCGCCAACCCTGGAGGTGTTTAAGGGTAGACTGGATGAGGCACTGAGTGCCATGGTTTAGATGATGGTGTTAGTGTTGGTGTTAGTGTTGGGATATAGGTTGGACTCGATGATCTCGGAGATCCTTTCAAACCTTATGATACTGTGATACTGTGTGATACTGTGACACAGGCCCACCTCGCAAGCTTGTCAATGTCCGTCTGGATGGCATCCTTTCCCTGTAGCATATCAGCTCGGTGTCATGGGCAAACTTGCTGAGGATTCCCTAAATCCCACTGTCTACATCTCTCACAAAGATGTGTAACACCACCAGTCCCAATACCAACCCCTGTGGAATGCCATTCGACACTGGTTTCCACTTAGATATTGAGCCATTCACCACAACTCTTTGAGTGTAACCATCCAAACAATTCCCTAACCACTGAGTGGTACATTTTTTCAGATTCATGTTTCTCCAATTTAAAGACAAGAATGTTACACAGGACACTGTTGAGAAAAATTTCCTTATATTTTCCTTAGTCTTTAGTGTGTGATACTTGATATAGAGGAATTGAATAGGCATTGAGAGGATTCAGGATCTGGGACAAAATGCTTAGAGTCATGTAAGATATTTTCTAGAATTTATTGTACCTTTTTCTGTAGTACACCCATATACAAATATGGCAGTGCATGTCTATATTCAAAGCTGTGATTAAGTAGTTTTGAACAGCATTCTCTATAGCTCTTCTTCATGAAACAAAAGTCAAATTGTACTGAAAACCGTTCAGCAGATGAAGGGAGCTATGAGCTAGCTTGTGGCAGGAAACCTCTCCTGAACTCTGAATTTGAGTGTTATGTGGAAGGAAGAGCAGCTTTACTGATACACTTATTTCAGAGGAAATCTCATTTGATCTAAGAGCTGCAGAAAAAGTGCTTGAGAGGTGTAACTATTTCTGGAAATAAATTTCTCTCCCTAATATCATTCCTTACCTTGACTAAATTGTTCTGTTTGAAATTTATTATTTGAAAGAAAATATTGCATTCTCTTTCCCTTACTATCAAAGGAAGATGCTAGTGGCCAGTGCAAGGAAGGTTGCCTCAAATATGAGTCCTAACCTACATTTCATCAAATATACTTTAAAGATATCTCTGCATCTTCCGGAGCTCGTGTTTCTGCACTTAATCCTAGCCACTTAGCAAATATTCACTATCTGTGAGTATTCAGCATATGGATGTCGGCGATTTTGTGAATAATCCTCTGAATTTTGTGGGTCAGAGTTGATTTGTTTCACACAAACAGACTGTTTCACACAAAAAGACAAATAGCTTTCTTTTTAGCCTGCTTTTATAGATCAGCCTTTTAGATTCTCTGTCCTGGGAATCTGTCTGAGGTTTGCACATTACACAAATTTGCTGCTGAAGCAACAAAAATGTTACTGCATCTTTGGACTGTGTTTTTAACTTTCCTTCTTTATATTCTTCTCTAGTACAACACCAGAATCTCAATGAAACATCTATGCACATAAATTCTCATGTTTTCATAAATTAGGCTTTTGAGAAATGCTGCTTCTCATTTGAAGAGTGTTTGTGTTCTAGCTGAACAGAGTACATCTAGCTGAACAGAGACGTCTTAAGAGGAGACCCCATATGTTGACTTTACCCTCTGCTACCATTCCAAGAAATTTCACCTTCTTTATGATATTATTTCAAAGTTTTCTTGACAAGTGAGTACAAAAGTGAAGAGATAAAGCCTGAGTCAATTTGTCTCAGGCCAATAACCTACAGTGACAGTGATGAGATTAATACACTACAGTAAATCGCCTCTTGGCATCCAAATTCAACTTGGGGATCTTTTATTCTTTTTTTTTTAAATAAACATGAATAGAAAATGAAAATATTCAGTCAATTCCTTACTCTTCTAAAATTACATCCATGCTTTGATTTTCAAGATAACATGGGTTGCAGAAGAGCAGGCTTGTTCAAAGTGTTGTCTTCAGTCATTTATTATGAAATGTATGCTCCTCAGACATGAAGTAATCACTATTTTAATAGTACATCTCTATTGTCAATAACATTGTGGTCAGTTTCTAGGAGTTATCTGCAGAGATTTTTTTTTGTCATTTGCACTATGGAAGTCTAGAGTATATCGAATTTATAGTACATGGGACATATGCCAAATGTTTAGATTGCTTGCTGTTAGGTTTCTAAAATTAGTAGATATAGTTTTGCATGATAACAAAGTGTTGTTCAGGAATCAAAAGCTGAAGGTTGCAAAAATCTTCACATTAATATAATTAACAGCATATTGAGAATGAAAAATGTCGAAGAATTTGTTTCCAAAATTCAAGCACAGAGTCAGTTTCTTAGGCTATAAACTTTATTCATGTGACTTTTCACCAAATTTTTCCCTGCAAGCTTCTGCTTTCTTCTTATACATATCAATATATATTTCAGAAGCCATTTCAAGTTGTGTCTCATGTGAGCTAAGAAAGACAAATGTCTACCTTGAAAAATCAGTAAAAGACTCAGAAATATTTCCTAGTATGATATTATAATATGCCTCAAATCAAGGTGAGTTAATAGGACATTTAAGTTTCTATCCCAGAGACATCCTGAAGGTATGTAGCATGACTCTTGAGAAGGGGATCTCATCAGCAGAATCTTTAGAAAGTGAAAAATTAGAGACCCTTTTTTCACTATTTCTTTGCTTGCAGTCTGTCTTCATTATTAAACTGTACAGCAATCAACATTGCTTTGCCTTTGACAAGTGTGCTTATGCAGCAAGACTGAATAGTAATTATGATAAATGTCAAGTACGTAGACGAGAGGTTTTGGAGAGAGTTCATTGTACAGATCAGCCTCAGGTATTTCTAGAAACACTGCAAGATGGGCTAGATGGGGGTTGTATTTTGTTACATGTTCATTTTGCAACGTATTTTCTACATGTTATTAGAGAGTTTCATTTACTCCCTGATGTAGTTGCATTTCATAATCACCTCTTCCAAAATAACATAATAGAGATCTGTTCTTTTTAAGCTATGAGTGTCACTTGGGGCTCAGTATTAACATTTCTTGGAAATCTTAAGCATTATTCAGCTGTTTTTCCAGTTGAGCAGTCAGGTGGAGTAAAAAGGTTGACCTGAATTTCACCCAGGGTGCATGGCAGAACAATTAGTGGGCACCAAACTGGAGATTTCAGAACATGTGATGCTCTTAAGTGCTTGTAAGGGAATTTTAGGCAGAAGAAATAGAGCAGAGATTTTTGTCTCACAACTTTCCTCCCTTTCCCATCCTGTTTTGAGATCTGCTTAAAATCTCAGGCTCTACAACATGATTAATGTATTAGACGTCCTGCAGTATGCAATATGAAAGTGAAAAAATACTTACTGTAAGTCAACTCCTGTAGCTAAGATGTGAGGAATTACCTATGTAGTCTCTTTACTGTGGATGTTAGGGACACTAACAGCACACTGGAAACTTATATGAAAGGTGTTCTCTTCAAAAAAGGCATTTTGTTTCTTAAATTGATACACATGAAAGGTTAGTTTGAAACCACTAATCATTATTATTTAATCTCGAGCTGACATGAGGAATTAAATGCAGCATGTTTCAGTAATTAACTTTTTGGATATAAGAAGGTCAAATAAGAAGCTCATGAAAAATTTTGCTGAATTTATTGATTTCATAGATTTAAGACAAACTGACTCAATTAACTGGTTATGAGTTGCAGACGATAGAATTTCATCTCTTCATTTTCAGTTGAATGTTTTTTAAGCAAAAAAAAAGTTGTTGAATAATTATAGCTTCAGGCAGACAGTGGGGAAGGTTATGACATTTAAAAACACCTAATAATGAAAACCCTATGAATTAATTAGATGAGACATACAGAAAATTGTAGTAGGTAAAGCATTACTTTATTATGCAGAAATACAAAAGGACAAATATGGAGTTTTAAAATTGGAAATGTCTTCCTTGTCTCAAATCTGGAGATCAGTTTGTCTCTAAACAAGTTAGAAAAATGTGCCTTCAGATAACCAAGGATAACTGTGTTCTCTCATAAGGTTGATTTATTGCATCTAACAACCCATTGACAATCTTCAGTATTCTGAGAAAAAGCAGCAAACAGCCATTCCCAGAATATACTTGGACAAGTCTATATCATAAAGATAGTCCTTCTGGATTATCTTAGGGCTGACTGAAGCCCTGAAGCCCACTCCATGAAACTTTAGCTGTATAAACTTTTTGAAAGAAATCTTTTTGTTATAGCTATCTATACTTTACTAACTCCTTCACCTTCTTTTATTGGTTATTTATTTTTAAACATTCTTATGATGAATTTCTATTTAATATTTGTTCAAACCTCCTTACTTTTCATGTTAACTTAGTGGTAATCATCAGGACTAATATGTTTAACAGCAGTGGTTTTAGTGTTTTAGAAAAAATGTCATCCTTTCAGGATGTTGACAAATCTATGTTTCCCTAAATCATATAGCTGTTATTATTTACATTTAAACTCATTTATTTCAAATATTACTGATGAAAATGCAGAAAAAAATTGATTCTGATAAGTAGTTTTCAATACAAATAAGATTAACTCTGAGTTACCTTGAAGTCATCACTAGTAAAATAATGCAACTTGTTGCAAAAAAAACCACTTTAGAGACTCATTGAATAATTTGTTATAAGCAATCTCTGGAGTGGATCTGGTCCAGCATTTTTCAAAACAGTGCTTTTGTAGAGCTAGCTCCCACTTATGTCACAACATGCAGGGACCTGCTGCTGAAGAATTACTTCTCTGCAAAAAAGTTTTGATATGAAAGATTCTTCCCCAACTAAGTACAATTGCTACTGAAAATAACTTCAAAGCAAAAACATATGCAATTGCTTGGAATCGTTTTGGGGCTTTTTTGTTGGGTTTTTTTTTGGTAGAATGAATCTGGTTTTAGTTCTGTAATTTAAACATTAAAGCGTATTATAATTATACTTGTTAATTATAAAAATAAAAAAAAGGAGTGGAGAATGTAGTGGATTGACTTTTGATCCGCTGAATTATTCCATATCTTCCTTTAACATAACCCGACATATAAATAGGGTGTAGATAAGAGAGTACACTCTCTTCTTCTTCCAGCAAGGCTGGGGAGCAGAAGGTCCCTGCGTTGGTCCTGTCTGCTACTGACCCTGCGGAAAATTTTTTAACGGGTCGGATTTGGCCGTTCGGCTCTCCATGGGGGAGGTGGTGTGGTAAGATTTCATTAATTCTTTACTTTGTTAATTACTGGGTGTTATAGTTGTATGCCGGGTGTTATATAGCTCCTTTTTGTCCTTTTTCCCTTTTCCCTTCCCCTCTTCCCTTGCTCCTTTGCATATCCTTTCTCTGTAGTTTTTTGTATTTAGAAAAATACAGAAATACATATATTTAGTGTGATTTTGGTTTCTTACATAGTTTTTTTTTCCTTTGAAAGGGGGGAAGTTTTGGGAGAGAGGCAGACTGAGTGGTTGGAGAGCTTGGGAAAGCTAGCTCAAACCAGCTCAATTTTTGGTAGCAGAGGATGGTTGACCTTGGTTTGTTTTGAAAACAGTGTCTGGGAACGCCGCCAGAGTTCCGGGAAAGGAGCCAAGAAAACCTTGTTTATAAAATAAGAATTTGTTTGGGAACAACCTCAAGGAAAATAATAACAATGGCCTTTTTGCTATCTTTTTTCATTGTTCTAGCTGGTTTTGTGCTTGAACGTTGTTGAGCGAGACTGTAAAACTTACAGACCCATCTCCACAATTGGAATGCATGGAAGAAGAATAAGAAAGAGAAGAAGAAGGAGTAGAAGGACCTATCCCATCCACAGAGGCAGTAGTGGATGAAGGAGCAGCTGTGAGCGAGGAAGAAATGGCTGTGACAGAGGAAGGAGCAACTGCAAGAGAGGAAGAAATGGTTGCAAGAGAAGGGGTGCACCCAAAAGAACTAAGGGCGCATCCAAAGGAAAGTAGAGCGGTATCAAGAGAAAAGAAGGCAACAGTAAAGATAACCCGGTGTGTACTGTCACTAGATGATTTATATCCTGACTACACATTTAGTATTTCAGAAGATGCAAAGAAGGGGCAAAAGTGTTCCCCTCAACCTGAGAGATAATTATTGTCACCTGATGATTGGTTGAGGCCTTCATCTCAGCACCCAAAAGAATACTCGCTACCTCTACCTGTTGGGTATCGTGAATGACGTAGAAGTCCATCTCCATGGTGTGAATGACGTAGAAGTCCATCTCCACAGCACGCTCGGTCTCCACCTCCTAGTGAGAGATACAGAGAGGAGGTGAGAGCGGTTTCATGTAAGAGCGGAAGAGTACAAAGAGAAGTGGAAAAGATTCTACATGGGAGAGATGGACAAGAAATAATGCGAGAAAGTGAAATTACACAATCACTGACCGCAAGAGATCTTCAAGATTTACGAAGAGATTACAGTCCTTTGCCTGGTGAACAAATCCTCACTTGACTGGTGCGATACTGGGACAATGGAGCTATTATTCACATGATTGAAGGTCATGAAGCAATTGAGATCTCTTGCCCAAGATCCTGTAATAGAACAAGAAATGGCAAGGGAGAGATTGGCGTCCAGTCTTTGGATCTGAATCCTCCACGCTGTGAGGGTGAGATACCCATTTAAGGAATATCTGTCGAGCTCTCCAAGAAGGTGGTATACTGCAGAAGAAGGCATCCTATGGGAATTGCCGATGGGAATTACCCATATTGGAGATCATCTCTTGTGATCCAGACTAATATGACATCCTAGCTCCAGAGGGTGTCCCCTGCACGCAGCCTATGTGGAAAAAGTTAATTAAAGGTCCCCCTAAACCATACACCTACTGCTTGATAACCATATATGATCAAAGGACAGGTGAACCAAGTGTGGAAACCATGTGTTGTTGTATAAGGTGCATAGCGGAAAGTCTGGAATACTCCTCCGATTCCCTATACTGACCTACATACAATAGGGAAAGAAGAGAGAGAGATTATGAATACTCCAGATATAAGGACTATCCTAGAGACAGAGATGACAGACATTATAGAGATTACAGAGGAACGATCACTGCAGCATAGACTAAGATGATCTCAACCTAGACCTCAATCTCATTCACAATCTTCATCATCCCCACATAGAGGGAAAGAAAACCCTGAACATCAGTCATGTAGCCAACTATGGGCATACCTATGCAGCAATGGAGAGAACAAGAAGAAGTGGGGTGGTGAACCCACTTACAAGCTCAAAGCTAGAGTGAAGGAGCTAGAGTGAAGGAGCTGAGAAAGAAGGACATTGACAAGAAAGTTGACTATATGATAGATGCAGAATTTTTAGACAAGAAATTGCAATTGCCGAAAGGCAAGAAGATGGAGATCCACCTCCCTGATGACAAAAAAGCCTCCAAGAAACAAAAGTCAAAATCCAACAACATTTGTTCTGATCAAGACCAATAGAGTTGCCCTGCCTTCTGCCAGGAGAAGGAGAGGGACCAAGGAGACAATTGGGTTTACTGGGCTGTGTGGGCTCGATGGTCTGGCACATCGGATCCTCAGAGATGCTGAGCTTTGATAGATACTGGTGCCCAGTGTACTTTAATGCCATCAAAGCATAAGAGTACAGAGACTGTTTCTATTTCTGGAGTGACAGGAGGGTCTCAGGAGTTGTCAGTGGTAGAGTCCGACATAAGCTTGACAGGAGACCAATGGGAAAAGCATTCCATTGTGACGGGGCCAGAAGCCCCTTGCATTCCAGGTATGGATTACCTAAGAAAAGGATACTTCAAGGACCCGAAGGGGTACCGGTGGGTTTTTGGTGTAGCCATGGTGATTGAAGAGGAGTCCAAGCAATTGTCTGTCCTTCCTGGCCTCTCAGAAGACCATTTTGTAGTGGGATTACTGCAAGTTAAAGATCAAAAAGTGCCAATAGCCACGACAACCGTACACCGGTGACGGTATCAGACTATTTGAAATGCTGTGATCCCCATCCATAAGATGATTCAGAAGCTGGAAAGCCAAGGGGTGGTCAGCAGAACCCAGAGTGGTTGGAGAGCTTGGGAAAGCTAGCTCAAACCAGCTCAGTTATATTGCTTGCAAACTAATATCATGGTTTCCTCACCTAATGTTACAGAATGCTTTTGTCTTGCAAGATACCAACTGGTTTCTGAAGAACCCAATTTACACTTTTTGAAATATCTTTCTTGAGAGGTAACGTTATTAATCAGAATGCAATCTAACCTGTCACTCAAAAAACATAAGGGCACAGTCATAGTAGTCATAGTCTTATACCTGAAGAAATTTATACTACTTCCAAAAGTAACTGTTAAGGAGAAGAATACAAGGGCATTTTTTTTTCTCATGCAGGAAACAAACCGACAATAAATTGCATGAATGAATTCAGATTTCTGATGCAGGGAAGTTGCCAAGCTGCAATGTTACACGCTGAAGATTAGGACAAATTTCACCTAAAGGATCAGTACGTGCATTAAAGAGCTGTGATAGTTTTCAAAATTTTGAAGTTTCAGAATATTATCCGAATATAGCCAGTTTGATCATGTCTGAATTTACAAATAACCCTAAACAATAGTTTCCATGTGTTTGTATCTTAAGGAGGTGTTAATTCTGAAACCAACCAATGTAAACCCAGAATAATCCTGAGAAGGTCCTCAGTTTTCATATTTCACTGTAGCTTCACCAGCCAAATGTCTTCACTCAACCAAATCCTGTGGAAACTACAGGCTCATCTTTTAACTGACAGCACTGTAGAAAGAACTGCAGCACCAAATACTGTTCCTTATAGCTACCTTGACCTTCAGCAAAAGTTAAGGCCACAACACAAAAGACCAGTTACAGTTCTATATGGAACTTACAGACCCTCAAAGATTTGAATTAGGCTGTATATGGAGATGCCAGTGATGTCACACAAAATGTCTTAAATCTAACAACTATATGTCAAGGAATCATTTGTACAGGTTAAATTGGGTGCTCCTGAGTGTTTTACTTGGTAAACTGACATATACTAATTAAAGCATTAGTATGGTTTCATATATCATTTGTAGCTGAGTAGATGCTTACTGTGTATGCTGACTAAATGGACACAACTTGAGAAATCTTTAGACCTATCTATCCTTATAGAATGTCGTAGAGGACTGATGTGGAAGTTTGTCATTTTCTCCTGGAGTTTTATTAGAGAACTATGAAAACACACTAAAAAATACATTGCAAATGTCTATAGAAGCAAAAGAAATCTGCCAAATAATAAGTCAAATAATAAGTAGCAGACATAGTATCTACATTACTGATTTTAGTTTCATAATTTCCAGTGTTTTTCACTGTGTAACTTGCTTTTCCAAAGAGTACGGAAGATTCTGTTTAATTAATTAGAGATTTGCATGAATATATAGAATATGACAGATCAAGAAACAGTACTCTTCACATATAGTTTTATTCTTCACATGTTCAGACAGAAAGTCTGCATTTGTTTTGCATTTGTTTTTATTTACTTGTTCAGTAATATGGGAATGCATTTGAATTTGAGTAAGTGAAAGGACTTTGTTCAGAAGACGAAAAAGATTCACTGGACAGTAAAGTAGCCTTTTACTCCTTACTCAGCTCTTCAAAACTTATATATCATATACAGCTAGACTTTGAAGGCACTAGCTAATGCTGCTGCAGAGATTCTCTGTAAGTATGTTTTCAAATTGGAGGCTAAGAACTTATTCTTCAGCGTATTTGAACAATGTACACTAGCAGAATTTAAAGAAAAATTCAAAAACCAATAACCATAAGTGAGCATCAGTAGTGTGGAGCTCCTTCTAGATGATCTTTAAATTTCTTCTATCTAGGCAATTACAAGACTTTACAGAAGAGAAGGGTACTATAGATATCAATTAAAAATTACAGCTAATAAATTCTTTGCAACTGTTGCACACTAGTTTCACCAAGTTTATTCACATAGGGAAACCTCAGCTTGGTGCATTTTTCAGTCTAATTTGGTTCAGAGATGTTCATTAGGAATTTTCTTTCTGTTGCGATCAAAGATGCTACTATTAGCTGTTCCCTCAGTATTAATATTCAACTATCCTGAATACAAAATCACTTTCTTTATATTCTTGTCAGTCTAGAATATGAGGCTATTCAAATCCTATGTAATTATAACCTTCTTGTTAGTTTGTATTATTGTATAATGCCTATTCTCACTAATATATATTGACTACCGCATCAAGAGACAAAAGATCATAATGGACTAGCCAAAACAGTGTTTTTATCCAACTTGTACTTTAAAAGCTTTCTCATATGCATATCTTTTCCTATAGACTTCATTAAAAATAAACCAAAAAATGCCATGCATTTAAAGAAAATCTACTAAGAAAACAATAACTCATCTGCCAAGTACACTTCCATTTTTCATATTGAATTGGACTTTAGTTTTTATAATTCATATTAATCTTGAAATAATTATACTTACTTAGAACATCTCTTAAGAAGAAGATAAATCATGTCTATGGAGATTTACCCCCACTATATTGTTTAACAGTTTCTACCACAGTAAGACACTAAGCAACAACCAGTTTCATTACTTTTCTCTATACATTCCAGTCACGATCAGATGCTTTAATTGTAGCTATTTTTTTATATTTAAAAAGGTTTACTTATGGCATTCAACATCGATATCTCTAGCCTTTCACACCGGTCAGTTTCCATCAAGCACCTAATTTACGGGATCCAGATAACATACCATTCAAAGGAAATCCAAGCAAGCTTCACCGTATTTTCAATACTGTACATCACTTAACGCTCTCTGCCTTGATATCCAAAATAAAGATGAAGTCAACTCTTACTTATTTCAGTGTCCTTGGTAAGTTTACACAGTTTTAATGTTAAGAGAAGGATTCTCTTTCCACACTAGGATTTTTATAAGATTTTAATGGATTGGGCTTGTCAATTACAGAATTCAGAAAGAGTATGAAATTTTGGCAGAACTTCCTCTTGAGACTGATCAGAAAAAGAGGAAGAAAACAGTGTATGTCATGAAAAAAAGCACAATGAAAAAACAGTTGGCACTTTGGACTGAAAAATAGGCTCTCTCTGTGAAGAATAAAACAGTGACAGCACTACTCCACTGTACTGATACTTATGATTTTGTATAACTTAACAATGATAAAACTTAAGATTCAAAAGTTCAAATCTGCACCTCAGAATGAAAAGTGACTACTCAAAGTTTCAAGAAAACCCATGTGTTCGTAAAACACAAGACGGTTTGCTAACACCAGTTTTTGTTTTTTAAATATCTAGGAATTTGCTGCTGATGTCTCAAAAAAGTGAAAGTGACAGACCAGAGTTCTACTGATTTGTCAAAATATGTTTACAAATGGTTTAGTATTTCCTCATTTGGGAAATGTAAATTTTGATGTATGTGGTCATGGAAAACAAATGCAAGCCATAATTACAGAACTAGGAGATTAATTTAAGTATTTAGGAATACATATTAGATGAGCAAAAATTTTAGTCTAATAAAATTTACAAGTAGCTATTACTATTTTTCACAACCTATACTTACCACTTTAAGATCTCATTTTAATTCAGTAACAATAAAAGCATAAGACAACATCTGAATTTAAACCCTGCAGGTTTATCCATTGCCAAAATTAAGTCACTTCTTCAAGAAGGTCTGTGGAAGAGGGCGTTATAAACACTTGAAAGGATCCACAACAATGAGAATAGGAAGTAATAGAGACCCTGCATCTCTGTCTCCAAACTTCCTATATGTATTTCATTTAGTTTAACAGAAGCAGAAGAGATGGCACTCAAAGAATCAAAGCAAGCTTTAGATTGGAGAGGACGTTTATAGGTCATCTAGTCCAACCCCCAACCTCGACTGCTTCCACTGGCAACCTGTTCCAGTATTTCACCACCCTCATTGAAAAAATGTCTTCCTTATTTCCTTCTGCTCCCTTAGTCTGTCCCCATCTTTCCTATATCCCCCTTCAAGTACTGGAAGTCTACTGTAAGGTCTCCCCACTGCCTTCTCTTCTCCAGGCTGAACAACCACAACTCTCTTAGCCTCTCCTCTTACAAGAAATACTCCAGCCCTCATATCATGTCATAGATGAAAATATTAAACAACACTGGTCCCAATACAGACCCCTGAGGAACACCACATGTCACGAACCTCCATTTGCACATTAAACCTTTGACCACCACTCTCTGGATGAGACCATTAAACCAATTCCTTATCCACCCATCAGTCCACCCATCAAATTCATATTTCTCCAATTCAGAGAGAAGAATGTTGTGGAGGACTGTGTCAAAGGTTTTTCAGAAGTCTAGATAGATGTCACCAATTGCTTTTCCCTTTTCCACTGATGTGGTCATTCCATCAAAGAAAACTATTATACTGGTCAGGCAGAACTTGCCCTTCGTAAAGCTGTGCTAGCTGTCTCAAATCACCTCCCTGTCCTCCACATACTTCAGCATAGCTTCTAGGAGGATCTATTCCTTAATATTGTCAGGCACAGAGGTGAGGTTAACAGGTCAGTAGTTGCCAGGGTCATCCTGTCTACCCTTTTTAAAGCTGGACGCAATGTTACCCTTCTTCCAGTCACCAGGGACTTCACCTAACTGCCATGACTTTTCCAATAGCATGGAGAATGGCTTGGCAAACACATCAGCATGAGGCTGATGCGATGTACCTTGTCAAGTTCCCTGGACTTATATGTTCATGTTCCTCAGGTGGTAAAGAGCTTGATCCTCCCTTACATAGGGAGGAGACTATACCTCCCTGGTACCCATTGACTTGGGAGGATTAAGGAGAGCATTTGCCAGTGAAGACTGAGGCAAAATGTTGTGGAGTACCTCAGCCTTTTTCTCATCTGGTGGTACTAGGTCCCCATTCTTGTTCATCAGGGTGGGTATGCTTTCCTTAATCTTCCTTTTTCCGGCTGACACACTTACAGAAGCCCTTCTTGTTATTTTCTGTATCCTTTGCCAAGTTCAGCTGCAGCTGTGCCTTGGTCTTCCAGATCTGATCCCTACACAATCAAGCAGCATCTCTATACTCTTCCCAGGTTACCTGTTCCTGCTTCCACTGCCTGTGCAGTTCCCGCTTTCTCTGTAGTTTGATCAGCATGTCACAACACAGCCACGCTGGTCTCTTCCCCTCTTGCCTGACTTCCTAGATCTGCGGACTGAGAGCTCTTGCACTCTATGGAAAGCATTCTTAAAGACCTGTAAGCTCTGCTCTGCTTCCCCATCCCTTTGGACTATTTCCCAAGGGGTCCTACAGACTAACTCCTTAAAGAGCTGTAAGTTTGATTTCCTAAAATTTAGGGTCCTTGCTATGCTCTTTTCCTGTCCCGTATCCCTCAGGACTGTGAACTCCACCAACGTGACACCACTGCAGCCTAGGCTGCCTCTGATCTTGACATCACTGGTGAGCTCACCTGCATTGATGACCAGTATGGGTCCAGTATTGCATCCCCTTGGATAGGAGTGTTTATTACCTGGGTTAAGAAGTTATCTTCTATGGACTCTAGGAGTCTCCTGGATTGCCTACATCTTGCCACGCTACTTTTCCAGCAGATGTCAGGTTGGTTGAAGTCTCCCAGTAGGAAGAGTGTAAGGCCTCCTGTAGCTGGAGGAAGTAGCTTCCCCTTGATTAGGCAGCCTGTAGTAGACACAAGATTTCTTTTGTTGCCTTCGTTTCTAATTCTTACCCTTAGGCTTTCAACATGCTTATGGCTGTTCTTCAGAGGCAGCTCTTCACACTCTATCCATTTTGTGATATAGAGGACAACACCACTACCCCTCCTTCTCCACCTCTCCCTTCTGAGTAGCCTGTAGCCATTGACAGACACACTACAGGCAAGGGATTTGTCCCACGATGTTCCAGCAACATCAATCAGGTCATAGCTTTCCTGTTTGTTGCCCATGCTTTATGTCTAACCATTGTGTCAACCCACAGCTTGTCACAGACAACCCTGATATGTTCCTCCTCTCGCTTCATATCTAGTTTAAAGCCCTGTCAATAAGCCTCACAAACTCCTGAGCTAAGACCCTATTTCCCCTTTCCCCTTTAAGAAAGGCATTTCCCATTTGATGCAAGGAAGCCTGATGTCATGTAGACCATCCCTTTATCAAAAAACTCAAAGTTGTGATGGTGACACCAGCCACAGAGACATGTACTAATAGACTGGGTTCACTTGTTCCTTGTAATGTCACTGTTCACAACTGGAAGGAGGGATGTAAAAAAATCACCTGTTCCCCAGATTCCCTCACTAATCATCCTGTAGTCCTGAAGTATCTTAATCACCCTTGGTGTACATACTGCAACTTTGTCACCCCCCCCATGTGGAAGAGCAGTAGTGGGTAGTAGTCAGAGGACCATACTAGGCTAGGAAGTTTCCTAGTGATAATTTTAACCTGGGCTTCTGGGAGGCAGTAGACTTTCTTCTGAGTAGGGTCTGCCCAGCATATTGGACCCTCTGTTGCCCTCAGCAGGGAGTCTCCCGCAACTATGACCCATCTCTCCTTCCTTGTAGGGTCTGTAATAATATGGGGGTATGCGTTTCTAGTCTTGTTCACTCATCTAGTGTACATGGATCAACATCCGTATCGTCCACTGACTCATCTAAAGCCTCATATCGATTTTGCAGAAGCACCTGCGGATGTGTGGTGGGCAAGGAGGGAGTTCACTTGCTGCCCTGTTTGTGGACTTGTTTTTACTTACTGCTTCCCTTTAAGTCCCTGTCCACAGCGTGGTGGTGAGAGGATACCAAACCCCTCTAACTGGGGGCTTTTTCTGGTGGCTGTTCCTGTTCGTATTTCAGGGAGGTAGGAAGTGTGGTTCCACCAGTCTATCTCTTGCTCAGACTCCCTGATGCTTCTTAGCCTATCTATGTTCTCGCTTATCTGTTCCACCAGGCTGAGTAGGTAGTCCAACAGATTACACCTTACACGGCTGTTCCTTCTGCTGCCATCTGTATCCAGAGCAAGCTGGTGGCACTCCCTACAGTTGGAGAGCTGGACAGTTGTGTCTTTTCCTGGGAGCTCAGTCTGAGTTAATGCATCCTTTCTAGCAGGCAGAGGATACAACCTCCTGACAGGTGAAACACCATGGCTAGGCATCCTCTCACCAACTGAACTTATGGAACATATCTCCTGAGCTGAGAGAGACTTTGCCCTGCTTGCCTGAATTGCTGCACCACAGCCTTCTGGCATGCCACACCGTTCGCTCATCCTGTTCACCATGCTCCTGGTCATTTGTGCTCCCTAGAACTGCTTAAATCTCCTATGGTTTCTTCCAGCAATATTCAAGTCACATCAGCCTCCCTTGCAAAAGCTGCCAGTTCTGGGCTCCAGTAATCCCCTGCCCAGCTCTTCTTCAGGCTTCCTTTGCTCCAGTAAACTCTGCACTCCAGTAAATTCTGCACTCAGCTGCAGAATTTATCATTACCACCACTGATTATTGCCCACTGATCCTCCAATCATGAAAAGTTTCAACAGATAAATACGGACAAGCAAGAGATAAAACCATCATGGTTATGCAGATATTTGTCAGATAAAATTCATAATGTCCAGTAAGATGCTGATCAGAGGTGTCCTTATACTCTCATTTTGCAACACTTGCATACCCCAGTAAGGAATTCCATTTTGTTTGACATTTAAAACACAATGCAATTCAATAAATCTAGTACAACATACTGAGAGGCAGAATCCTTAATCAAAACTAGGCTGTAGGGAGGCATCAAGCACAGTAGTTTCACATTACCCATTGAGCTTAAGCTGAATTACCCACTTACTTACACAAAGGTGATACTGTTGTTCCAAGCCCACAAAATCCACTTAGTAGTCTGCCTGATTAGTCTATCTTGATCCCTGCTTGTCAGAGATATATTGCCTTTTACTTAAAAGAAGAGAGAGTCTCTGGAAAAGAATTTCCTACGGGAGGTCTTTAATCAAGTTCCATCTGGATTCATTGTTTTCACTTCATTTTAGCAGAAGTGATGTGGTTATAGAGCAAGACATCAAAAATGCCTTTTTGATTAGAGAACAACTGTATTTACAATAGTTACAGTATGTTTCCTGTGTTGTTCTAAACAGTCTCACATAGCAGGACTCACTTCTGTAGAGTTGTAGAACACTGGATCTGAAGGCAAAAATTGTGATATTTTTACTAAAAATTTGCAGTAGTATTAAGTGAGGTTTCACAGAATGGTAGGGCTTGGAAGGCCTCATCTTCTTGACACCTATCCTTTACATATTTATACACATTGATAAGATCCCCTCAGTTTTCTCCAGGATAAACAGACTCAGATCTTTCAGCCTCTCCTCATAAGAGAGATGCACCAGTCTCCTTATCATCTTCATCGCCCTCTGCTGGACTCCAGTAATTCCTCATCTTCCTTGAGCTGGAGAGCCTACAACTGGACACAGTACTCCAGATGAGGCCTCATTAGGGCAGAATGGAGGGGGAGGATAACTTCTCTCAAAGTATTTGCTACAGTCCTCTTGACATACCCCATGATAGCATTGGCCTTTGTGGACATGAGGGCACATTGCTGGCTCATCATTAACTTCTCGTCCACAGGACCCTCTGGTTATTCTCTGCAAAGATGCTTTCAAGCAGGTGAAACATTAGCCTGTACTGATGCAGAAGGATATTCCTCCAAAGGTGCAGGACTCTACACTTGCCTTTGTTGATAATCATTAAGGTTTCTCTCTGCCCAACTATCTAGCCTGTCCAGGTCTCACTGAATGGCAGCACAGTCTTCCAGTGTATTGGCCACTCCTCCCAGTTTTGTGTCATAGAATCATAGAATCATAGACTTATTTGGGTTGGAAGAGACCTCCAAGATCATCAAATCCAACCCTTAACACTATCATGATTACTAGATCATGGCACTAAGTGCCACATCCAGTCTTATTTTAAAAACCTCCAGGGATGGTGAATCCACCACCTCTCTGGGCAGGCCATTCCAATGCCTGATTATTTGTTCTGTGAAGAACTTTTTTCTGATATCCAGCCTAAACCTTCCCTGGCAGAGTCTAAACTCATGCCCTCTTGTTCTGTTGCTGGTTGCCTGGGAGAAGAGTCCGACCCCCAGCTGTCTACAATCTCCTTTCAGATAGTTGTAGGGAGTGATGAGGTCACCCCTGAGCCTCTTCTTCTCCAGGTTAAACAACCCCATCTCCCTCAGTATCTCTTCATAGGACTTGTGCTCAAGTCCCTTCACCAGTTTTGTTGCTCTTCTCTGGACCCGCTCTAGCACCTCAATATCTTTCTTGAACTGAGGGGCACAGAACTGAACACAATACTCAAGGTGTGGCCTCACCAACGCCGAGTACAGGGGAAGGATCACTTCCCTCGTCCTGCTGGCCACACTATTCCTGGTACAGGCCAGGATGCCATTGGCCTTCTTGGCCACCTGGGCACACTGCTGGCTCATGTTTAGCCTCCTGTAAATCAGTACCCCCAGGTCCCTTTCCATCTGACTGCTCTCCAGTCACTCTGTCCCCAGCCTCTAGCACTGCATGGGTTGTTGTGGCCAAAGTGCAGGACCCAGCACTTGGCCTTGTTGAAGTTCATCCAACCTATCAAGGTCCCTCTGCAGAGCCCTTCTGCCTTCCGGCAGGTCGACATTCCCTCCCAACTTGGTGTCATCCACAAAGTTACTTATGATGGACTCAATGCCCTCATCTAAATCATCGATGAAGATGTTAAACAGAACTGAACCCAACACTGAGGGACACCACTGGTGACCAGCTGCCAGCTGGACACAGCCCCATTCACCAGCACTCTCTGGGCCCGGCCATCCAGTCAGTTCTTAACCCAGCTGAGAGTGCACCTGTCCAAGCTGTGGGTTACCAGTTTATCCAGGAGTATGCCATGGGAGACAGTGTCAAAGGCTTTGCTCAAGTCCAGATAGACTACATACACAGGCTTCCCTTCATCCAGCAGGCAGGTTACCTGATCATAAAAGAAAATCAGGTTGGTCAGACAGGACCTGCCCCTCACAAAGCCATGCTGGCTGGGTCCGATCCCATGTCCATCCTGAAGGTACTGTGTGATTGCACTCAGGGTGATCTGTTCCATAGCCTTGCCAGGCACTGAGGTCAGGCGGACAGGCCTATAGTTGCTCGGGTCCTCCTTGCAGCTCTTTCTGTGGATTGGCGTTACATTTGCCAACTTCCAATCATCTAGGACCTCCCCGGAGAGCCAGGACTGTTGGTAGATGATGGAGAGTGGCTCGTCAAGCTCTTCTGCCAACTCCCTCATCACCCTAGGATGAAATCCATCAGGTCCCATTGATTTGTGTGGATCCAGGTGGGTCAATAATTCATAGACTATTTCCTCCTGGAACACAGGGCAGCCATTTGGTTTCCTGTCTCTGTCTGTGAGCTCCGGAGGCCAGTTATCCTGAGGGCCACCTCTCCTACTGTTGAAGACTGAGGCAAAGTAGGTGTTGAGTACCTCAGCCTTCTCCTCATCCCTGGTAACTATGTTCCCCCCCAGGTCCAACAAAGAATGGAGGTTTTCCTTGCCCTTCCTTTTGTTATTAATGTATTTATAGAAGCGCTTTCTGTTATCCTTAACAGAAGTAGCCAAATTAATTTCAAATTCCGCTTTTGTTTCTCTGATTTTCCTTCCACAAGTTCTACTATAGTCCTATACTCTTCCTGAGTAGTCAGCCCTGCCTTCCACAGTCGGTAGGCTCTCTTTTTATGTCTGATTTCCTTCAGTATCTCCCTATTCAACCAAGGTGGTTGCCTTTCCCGCTGGCTTGCCTTTTGGCTAATTGGTACAGCCTGTTCCTGTGCACTCAAGACTTTTTCCTTGAAGCACATCCATCCTTTCTGTACGCCCCTGTTTTTGAGGAGTATGTCCCAGGGTGTGCTCTGGATCAGTCTTCTGAATAGGTCAAAATCTGCCCTCCGGAAGTCCAGCATAGAGGTTTTATTGGTGGTCCTCTTTACATCCCTGAATATTGAAAACTGTACTATTTCATGGTCACTGTGCCCCAGTTGGCCTCCAACCACTACATCTCCCACCAGTCCCTCTCTGTTTGTAAACAGCAGATCTAGTGGGGCCCCACTCCTGGTAGGTTCGTTTAACTGCTGGAAATTATCCTCCGTACACTCTAAAAATCTCCTAGACTGCCTCCTCTCTGCTGTGTTGAGCTCCCAGCAGATATCCGTCAGGTTGAAGTCACCCACAAGAACAAGGGCTGGCGATTTTGAGACATCTGCCAGCAGCTTGTAGAATAACTCGTCCTCTTCATCATCCTGGTTGGGTGGTCTATAACAGACTCCTACCAGGATGTCAGTCTTGTTGTCCTTTCCCCTGATTCGGGTCCACAAGCACTCAATCCTATCGTTGGTGACCTCAAGTTCTACAGTCAAGAGACCCTCTAACATACAGAGCCATCCCTCCACCTCTCCTACCCTGCCTGTCCTTTCTGAAGGGCTTGTAGCCACTTATGACAGCACTCCAGTCATGTGAGTCGTCCCACCATGTTTCTGTAACAGCAACTATGTCATAGCTTTCCTGCTGCATGACGGCTTCCAGCTCCTCCTGTTTCTTGCCTAAACTGTGTGCATTAGTGTACAGGCACTTCAGCTGGGCTGCTGATTTTACTTTTAATTCAGTCTTATCACCCCTGCATTGAACTTTGGAGAGCCTGATACCAATCTCCTCCCCCTTCAGACCTAGTTTAAAGCTCTCCTGATGAGCCCCGCTAACTTATTGGCAACAACCCTTTTGCCCTGCCTAGACAGATGAAGCCCATCTGATTTAAGAAGACCAGGTAGTATGGAGTTTGCCCCATGATCAAAAAACCAAAATCTTGATGGTGGAACCAATCCTTTAGCCACCTATTTATAAGGTAGGTTTTCCTAATTCTCTCCTCATGCATCTCCCCATTCATTCCAGCTACTACAGAAACCAAAGATATTCTATCTGCGCACCTGTCCCATGGACTGATCTACCCAGTGCCCTGAAATCCTTTTTGATTACCCTGGCACTTCTTCTATTGATATCATCACTGCCAGCCTGGATTACCAACAGTGGATAGTAATCTGAGGTCTGAATTAGTTCAGGAAGTTGCCTAGCAATGACCCTCACCCTGGCCCCAAGAAGACAACAAACCTCCCTTTGGGTTGGGGCCGACCTACATATAGGGCCCTCAGTTGTCCTCAAAAGGGAGTCACCAACTACAACTACCCTTCTTTTCTTTCTTACAGCTGTTGTATTTATATGTCTGGAAGATGGGGTGCAACAAGAAGAGGGCCCTCCAGACAGATCTCCCTCATAGCTGACCTCTACTAGACTATCTGAGTCTAGGGCCTCGTATTTGTTTTTTAAGGGCACCTGAGGATGTGATGGGGATTCAGAGGGAGTTCTTTTTCCTCTCCGAACAGGGACCTGTTTCCATTCCCCTCCATCTTCTCTATTAGTTCCATCTGCCTGATGGCAGGAGGGGCAGGGGTTCACACTCTGCTACTGACTTTCCTTAGAGATCAAAAGGGTTTGACTCCACCAGTCAATTTCCTTCCCACTTTCTCTGATACTTCGCAGCCTTTCTACCTCTTCCTTGAGCTCCGCTACCATGTATAGCAAATCATTCACCTGCTCACATCTCACACAGGTGCCTCTCACATTGTCCTCTGAAGCTAATGCTGCCAGGCTCAAACAGTCTATGCAAACAGTGACCTGTATGACTGCATCCTTCTTGTAGGGTTCCGTTTGTGTCGATGCACTCCTAGTGCTAACAGCAGTGACAGCTGTCTTTCTTTTGTAAACCATTTCAGCTTTAGTCGAGATAAAAAAAAAAAAAATCACCTGAGAGACTTGCCTGTTCGCCCTGCCTGTGCAAACTGCCGTGCCGTGCCCTCACTGACGTGCCACACCCCTGTTTGCCCGCTCCTGTTCGCCGCGCTCAGGTTCGTCGTACTTAACAAACTGCGGAGCCGCGTTCTTCTGCTGAGTCGCGCTCCGGTCACTGGCGCTCCCGGGGAGACATTTTAAATCTCCCGCGGGTGCTGCCAGGACCGCCCCCCTGTGCCGTCAGCCACCCACGTGACCGCTGCCGCTTCGGGGGTTGCGGAGAGTCGCGTACCCGCAGTTCTCTTTTGAGTCTTCCCCCTCTTAGGAGATTCGCTGCCCACCTCGAACAAGCACCCAGCTGCAGAACTTACCGTTCCTGCCGCCGATCCTTGCCGAGTTTGCCGTTCGAGCTGGCTTGGTCGCGTTTAAATCTCATCAGCAAACTTACTGAGAACACGCTCTGTTCCCTCATCCAGGTCATTGATGACTATGTTGAACAAGACTGGCCCCAGTACTGACCTCTAGGGCACACCACTAGCTACAAGCTCCCAACTAGACTCTGCACTGCTGATGACATCCAGCCAGTTCTCAATTCATCTCACTGTCCAATCATCTAACCCACATTTCCGAAGTGTACTTATGAGGATGTTGTGGGAGAGAGTCTCAAAAGCCTTGCTGAAGTCAAATAGACAACATCTGCTGTTTCCTCATCTACCCAGCCAGTCATGCCATCATAGGAGGCTATCAAATCAGTCAAGCGTTAATCCAAAATCTTCACTTCCAGATGCTTGGAGATGTCATCGAGGCTGAGCTGTTTTATCACCTTTGCAGGGATGGAGGTGAGGCTGACTGACCTGTGATTTCCTGGGTCTTCATTCTTGCCCTTTTTGAAGATTGGAGTGACAGTAGCTTTTTTTACAGTCCTCAGGCACCTCTCCTGGTCTACGAGACCTTTTAAAGCTGATGGAGAATGCCTTAGCAATATTATCTGCCAGTTCTCTCTGCACTCCTGAGTGCACCCCATCAAGGTCCACAGACTCTGAATGTCCAGATGCCTAAATGTTCTCTAACCAGATCATCCTTGACCAAGGAACAGTCTTGTTTTCTCCCTTTTTCTCTCTTTCCTTCAGAGTCTGGGATTCCTGAGGGTAAGCCTTAGCAGTAAAGACTCAAGCAAAGAAGGCCTTAACTAACCCTACCTTCCCTGTAACCTGCCATGAGAGCACCCACCTCATTCAGCAGCAGGCCTATATTTTACCTAGTTTTCCCTTTGCTACTGACATATCTCAAGCCTTTCTTGTTATGCTTGATGTCCTTTGTCAAGTTCAATTCCAAGTGGGCCTTAGCCTTCCTCGTTGCATTCCTGCATTCTCTGTCAATGTTCCTATATTCCTCTCCCATGGCTAGTTCCATTTTCTATGCTCCAAACTTCCTTTTTCCATTTGAGTTTTTTCAGCAGCTCTCTACTCAACCATGCAGACTTCCTGACTCCTTTGTTTGACTTCTTACTCTTAGGGATGCGTCTGTCTTGGGCTTGGAGGAAGAAGTGTTTGAATATTGCCCAGCTCTCTTGGACTCCATTTGGAGCCCTAGCCCACAGGATTCCTCCAAATAAGTCTTTGAAAAGGCTAAAGTTAGCTGTCCTGAAATCAATGGTTGTAAACCTGTGTATTGTCCTCCTTCTTCCATACAGGATCCTGAATTCCACCATCTCGTGGTTGCTGCATGCATTGGTGTATAGGCATTTCAGAGAAGTAATTGTGCATGGAGGTTTCACTAGAGAGGCGCAAGAGGATCCACCGTAGCCATAAATACCCTTGAGTTGGTTAGACATCTGGTTCTTTTCATGAGAGGCAGCTAAGGAACAATTACTCTGTTCTGGTTTGGCCTAGCTTATTCCCCAGTTGGATGCAATGGCATGCTCATCTCAATTCTGGGTGCTCCACACAGCGTCCCCCTTCCCCTCCCCAAGTCCTTAAGTTTAAAGCTCACTTTGCCAAGTGGGTCAAGTTGCTGCCAAAGATTTTCTTGCCTCTTCTAGATAGATGGATTCTATCCTGCCCAAACAGGTTATAGATATCAAAGAATGTTCCATTGTCATAAAAACCAAAATCCTCATAAGAGCACCAGCCAGTATTTGATATGCATTATACATCTATTTCCGGCTGCTGTCTGCCCCTTTTCCTCAACTGACTAAGTGGAGGAAAAGAAATTAGGCACCAATATTTTCACTTGCACTCCCAGGGCTTTATAGTCTTCTTGGATTCTGCCTAGGTTCTGGCTTACAGTGTCATTCATCCTCACATGGAAAACTAACAGTGGATAGTTATTTATGTTTTTGACAAGTTATGACACCCTTTTGGCAACGTCTCAGACCTTAGCTCCTGGAAGGTAGCATGCCTCTCATGAGTCCCTGTCAGGCTGACAGATGGGCACCTTAGTGTCCATAGTCACCCACTACGAGTACTAGTCATTTGTTTTTGCAGTAACCACTACATGTTGCTGGTACAGTTTTACCTTATGAATCTTGCTGATGGGTGTCTATAGCTGTGATGGGAGCTATATCTGGTCTTGATCATGATTGCAGAGGGTGGAGAGTGAAGCAGAGCCCTGCCTTTTTGGGTTACCTGTGTCCAACATGCCTCATTTTAAGTGATGACAACTGTAAGAATGTAGTTCTGAAACCACTTATCTCTGTCTTGGTTCCTCTAATGCTACACAGCCTTTTAGCATTTGCTGCAGTTCAGCCACCTGATACAACAGGTCATTAGCCTGTGCATATCTTTTGCAGGTACTTACCTTTTCCTCCAGAAGTGTTTGGAAAATCATTGCAACCTACTGCCTATATTGAAGTCTCTTGCCTTACCAGTGCTGTCTGGATAGAAGTGTCTTCTCAGGGTCTTTCTCTTCAGGAATGCTGGTTTTAGCACTACGGTGAGCACCTACCATTTTGGTAGAGACCTAGAGCATCTACCTGGGCTGTAGGCCTAGAAGCGGGTTGCAGAGTGCTGACACATCATGCTTTGTTTGCCTGTCCTGTTCACGGGACTCCTGGTTGTTAGTGCTCCCTAGAGCCGTCTAAGTTTCCTGTGGTTGCTCCTGGCAACACCTAAGCCACATCAACCTTGTTCATGAGAGCTGCTGGCTCCTGGCAAGTCTCTCTGCTTTTCCTTGGGTTTTCCTGACTCCAGGAACCACCCCCATCCACCTCAGTTCAATGCTTGGTCCCAAAACTTACCACTGCACACCTTACTGACTGAAGCTTTGAAATAAGAAAGATATTCCAGATATTTTGACAGTTTTTTTACATTAATTTATTGTACTTAAATTATAATCACTGCAGGAGATGAACAAGTTTACTTAAAGGTTATTTGAGTTTCTAAGTGCTGATAAAATTCATTCCTAATAGAAGGAGGGGAAAATAAGGGAAATGTTTTCTTGCTAAAGGCATGCTAAAGGTGATATGGCAAAGCATTCCAGCAAGTTATACCAGTACTCCCCTTCAGTTCAAATTATGTTGTTAATTTAATCGCAAATAAATTTTCAGGTTATAAGGATATTTAACATAGTTTGCTAACTGTAAACAGAAAAAAAACCTCCTACTATAGTTGTATTCAGACTCTAGTAGAAAATTTCCTTTTGTAACACACTACCTGAAAGTACCATTATATCCTCTGGAGAACACTTGTGAAATGCTCGAAATAAGAATTTACATTAGGTTTGTCCAAATATAGTTGCTATTTTATCGTTGTAAAATGTAATACTGATTTTGGATTAAACTTTTATTAAACATTTTAAAGCATGAAATTCACTCTACGTAATGCTAACGGTTTTGGTTTTACTGTTCATTCCTTCTTATTTATACAATGTCATATTAAAGATGGAAAAATGGAAATTCCAAATATTTTGTTGTATGAGTTCAAAAGCATAAAACTGCTAGTGACATTGACTAAGTATTTGCTGAGGGACTACCAAATATACAGCTCAACATTTGTTTCAAAAATTTGGTAACAGAAATGAAAGGTTTGATGTTGCTTGTTGGTGGTGTTGCTGATGTCCTTCTGCAATAGACAAGAACTAATTGAGGGCCATTATTAAAGTGGACTCATGCAAACCATCACAATGTAGCAGAAGAACGAAACATGAAGTGTAAAAACTATTTTAACTAGATGTAAATAGGAACTCTATTGATACTGTTACACCTAGCTCATGGAGATGTTTGTCATCTTAACTAAAGCAATGCACGGAATGTAGAGAAAATGCAGGACAATTGCATCTTCATGTTAAAAGTTTAAACAAGCCTTGGGATACACTGGTTTTGAGCAGTAGATGGCTGAAGAGGTGAAAGATCATGGCAGATATTGTGTCATACATATCGTGACAGCTTTAATAAGTGTGTAATTGTTTACTATTCAAAAGGTGATGAAAGTTTTATCCACTAAGGAGAAAGACTATGCCTCCACAAAGGAAATTTTTAAATTAAGAAATCTAAATAGAGGAGAGCGCAATACACATTAGTAGTGTATTTTCTGTTTTGGAATTCATTGTTATGCATAGAGACTGGAAACCTTTTTGTCTCCTGGAATAGCTGATAATTCAGCAATATAAGTTATTAATGCTTTGATACTTGGAGCAGCAGTCTTCGGAGATGTCCAGGTAATTTTTAGTTGGTCTGTACTAATGGTTGTCTGTATAGGGAACTAAGCAAGTGACTGGAGACCATACCTTCATCCTTTGGGAAGAATTACACATTCATGGCTTATAAACAAAGCATAATAGACTTGCTTTATCAGTGAGGTGATATGCAACTGCTTGTTTCAGTTCATTTTCTGATAAGTATTTTTCCTTAAAGAGAAAACCATAATCTTCACAAATACATTAAAACCAGAAAAGTAAAGGCAAGACAAAGAAGATTTTATTTCTGTTGAAACAATTTCAGCAGAACTATAATTACTGCTAAACACTAATACACTCAGGGTCCAGTTGCTATGCAACCATAAGAAAGTTGCAGTCTACCTGCTGTAGAAAAAGTGGGCAGGACAAAAGACGATTGACAGGAGAAATGCCTTTACTTTATCAAACAAAGGAATGACCTTTTTACCTTTTATTATCTTCTATCACAGTTTTTCATCGTTGTCAAGAACTTTCATCAATTCCTCAACCTATGATACTTCAACAGTCCACCAGTATAATACAGTGAAATTCACACTCTCAGCTGTGAATCTGTTCTTGTATTAACCAAACACTATCAGCTAGGCCATTTCCATGACAGTTAGACTCCATGTTGTAACTTCAAGCTTATACTTTTTCTGACTCCACAGTCCCTAATCTTACCCTGGGTAACATGTGTAGGGAGTTGATTCACTAATAATTTTTACTTTTCTGTCTTACTGTTCTAGCAATGAAAGTAAACAAAAGTCCAGATTCAGTTGTTCTCAGTGAAATAAGTTCAGAATAGATAATCATGGTTAATAGCATCAACCACAGAAACTGATACAGTTCTCCAAGGCTTTACAAGCAAACAGCTTACTTGATATCACATGATAAAGATTCTGGGGCAAAGAACATATATAAAACAAAACCACCCAACAATGGCTGAGCTGATAGGGACACAAACCAGCTCCCTACAAAGCCCAATAATTCATCTCCAAACTAATCCAATCTGCACTCCTGGTGTCTTACATCCATTCTCTCTTTATCCTCCTTTTATAACAACTAAGGTCATTATCATAAAATCGTAGAATCATAAAATAGAATCTTCCAGTTGGAAAAGACCTTTGAGATCATTGAGTCCAACCGTACCCATCCTCTGGAATGGATGAGGAAACTGATAAGCTCTTCTATGAACAACTTGGAGAAGTCTCACAATCGCTGGCCCTCATCCTTGTGGGTGACTTCAACCTTCCAGATGTCTGCTGGAAGTATAACGCAGCAGGAAGGGAACAGTCTAAGAGGTTCATTGAGTGTATGGAAGATAATTTCCTAACACAACTGGTGAGTGAACAGACTAGGGAAGGTGCCCCACTGGATCTGCTGTTTGTGAATAGAGAGGACCTTGTGGGGGAGGTGACTGTTGGAGGATGCCTAGGACTCAATGATCATGAGATGATAGAATTCTCAGTTCTTGGAGGAGTAAGGAGGGGGGTCAGCAGAACAGCCACCTTGGACTTCCAGAGGGCAGACTTCAAACTGTTTAGAAGGCTGCTTGATAAAGTCCAGTGGGAGACGGTTCTGAATGACAAAGGAGCCCATGAGGGCATGCTCCTCGAGAAGGAAATTCTGTTGATGCAAGAGCAGAGTGTGCCATAAAATGAGTCGGTGGGGAAGAAGGCCAGCTTGGTTTAACAGAGAGCTCTCTGTTAGTCTCAGGAAAAAGAGGAAAATATATGAGCTTTGGAAGAGGGGGCAGGCATCCCAGGAGGACTACAAGGATAAGGTGAGATCATGTAGGCATAAAATTAGAAGGGCTAAAGCCCAACTAGCTCTCCATCTGGACAGTTCAGTGAAACACAGTAAGAAACACTTCTTCAAATATATTAACAACAAGAGAAAGACCAAGGAGAATCTCCCTCCTTTGCTGGACACAAGGGGAATGGTAGTAACCAAGGACGAGGACAAGGCAGAAGTACTGAAAGCCTTCTCTGCCTCAGTTTTTAATAGGGAGGAAAGATATTCTCTGGGTTCCAAGCCTCCTGAGCCAGAACACTGTGAAAACGATCCCTCAGTGTTCCAAGAAGACTTGGTTAAAGACCTCCTTGGGCAATTAGATGTCCACAAGTCTATGGGACCGGATGGGATACACCCAAGGGTATTACGGGAACTGGCAGAGGTCCTTGCCAAACCCCTTCCCCTCATCTATCAACAACCCTGGCTGACTGGGGAAGTACCGCTTGACTGGAGACTGGCAAACGTAACACCCATTTACAAGAAGGGTCGGAAGGATGAACTGGGGAATTACAGGCCTGACAGCTTGACCTCGGTACCAGGGAAGGTCATGGAGTAGATCATATTGAGTGCTATCACACAGCACATGCAGGACAGCCACGTGATCAGACCCAGTCAACATGGGTTTATGAAGTGCAGGTCCTGACAGACCAATCTGATCTCCTTCTATGACAAGGTTACCCGGTTAATGGACGAGGGAAAGGCTGTGAATGCGGTGTACCTGGACTTTTGTAAAGCCTTTGACACCGTTTCTCACAGTACTCTGATCGAGAAACTGGCTGTCATTGGCCTCGACAGGCACACCCTCTGCTGGGTAAAAAATTGGCTGGATGGCCGGGCCCAGAGGGTGGTGGTAAATGGAGTTCAATCTAGTTGGAGGCCAGTCACGAGTGGTGTTCCCCAGGGTTCAGTGCTGGGTCTCGTCCTGTTCAATATTTTTATTAATGATGGATGTTTCCTTTGGTAAGAAGGGAGAGGACTAATTCATGTATAAGTAACCAAATAATGCAAGAAATTTGTTAGTTTCTTTTTTGATGACGTGGAGTTTCATCACAAGTTTGGACTGCAAAAATTAGCTACACCATTAAGTTTAATGAGGAAGCTCATCCAATTTTGGAAAAAAAAATCAAGACGACCAAGGCCTAAGCCAGGTAAGTGAAGAATGACCAAGGAAAGCCAGTTTAGTTGACCAAGGGAAGCCAGTATACATGGTAGTTCTTGACCTTAGCAAAGCTCTGGATACTGTCACTCACAATACACTTCTGAACAAAATGTCCACCATACAGTAAACATTTCCATTATACACTGGGTGAACAAATGACAGGTTGAACTCAAGGAGTTATACGAAATGGAGTTACATCAGGCTGGCAGCCAGTCACCAGCAAGTTCCCCAGAGCTCAGTTTTAGGGCCAGTGCTTTTTAATGTTTTTATAAATTATCTGGACACTGGAATCAAGCATACAATAAGGAAGTTTGCTGATGATACTAAACTAGGAGGAGTTGTGGACTCCCTCAAGGATAGAAATACCTTATAGTGGGATCTGGATAAACTGGAGGACTGAACTATTGCCAGCTGTATTAAATTAAACAAGAGCAAGTGCTGGATTCTCCACCTGGGGTGGGGTAATCCTGTTTATAGATATAAATTGGGAGATGAAAGGCTGGAGAGCAGCCCTGTGGAAAGAGATCTGGGGGTCTGGGTTGACAGCATGTTGATATTGCCATGGTTTAAATGACGAGTGAGTGTTAGTGTTGGGTCATAAGTTAGACTAGATGATCTCAGAGGTCTTTTCCAACCTTGTGATACTGTGGTATTAGTCAACATTATGCTCTTGCAGCCAAAAGGACCAACCATGTTCTGGAGTGCACCAAGTACAGCATAGGTATCCCTTTGAGGGAGGTCATTGTCTTAATCTACACTGCACTGGTGTGGCCCCAGCTGAAGTATCGTGTGCAGTTTTGGATATCTCAATATAAGAAGGAATGTTAAAGTGTGTCCAGAGGAGGGCAACCCAGATGGTGAGAGCTCTCAAGGGCAAGACTTCTGAGGAGTGATTGAGGTCATTTGACTTGTTCAGCTTGGAGAAGGCAAGGCTGAGGGGTGACCTGTAATTTCCTCATGGGATGCAGAAAAGAGGGAAGTGCCGATATCCTCTCTTTGGTGACCAGAAATAGGACATGAGGAAATGGAATATATCTGCATCAAGGGAATTCAGTTAGAACATTAGGAAAAGGTTCTTCACTGAAAGGGTGGTCAGTCACTGAAACAGGCTCCCCAGGGAAGTCGTCACGGCACCAAACCTTGTCAGAGTTCAAGGAGTGTCTGCATGACAGTCTTAGTCGTATGATATAGGTTTAGGTAGTCCTTTGATGAATGGTCAGTTGAACTTGATGATCCTTCCAATTTGAAAAATTCTGTGATTCTATACACACAGATTACTAATGTGTATTAGTGTTTTCTCTTACAACACTGTGTAGCTCTGAATTCAGACCCAAACTCTCTTTGATTAAAACAGGATAAGATTTGTGTCTGTAACCCTTACCTAAGGTGGCAGTAATGTGTTCACATAATTAATTTATCCTAGGGTCTACCTTACATTAAGCAAGTGATTCACAAAACTGACATAATAACATTAAAATCTTAGGCGAAGAATGACTCTTTTGATGAGTCATCATGTATTTTTAGAGACCAAAATTAAAAAAAAATTCAAAATTTGGAGATCACAAGATAAGCAAGCACAGAATTAAAAAATTATAAGAGTAAACAGTAGTTTAATAGAAGTGACTTCTAATAAGTAGTGCTAAGCTTCCTTGGTTTAAAAGACATAAGGAATTAAAATCCAAGGAAATAACACAGTTTCCCATTCTTTTATTGAAGAATGATTGCCAGGTAGGCAATCTGCTGTCTTATTTTCAGCCTTTTGTACAGTAAATTAATTACAAATGTTAAATATTATAATTGCCATCTTCTTAATCTTTAAGGCATATATATAATATACAGAACTAAATAGACACGGTTTAAGGGCTATGACTCAAACTCAGAGGTGAAAATAGTGATGGTCTAAGTTATGAACACTGAAAGCTGAGTAAAATGTTACTGTGATGATAGGAAATATGCTTATCTCATGAATCAAAGTGAATCAAGGTGAATCGAGGTGAATCAAGGTGAATCAAAGACAAAACTCTCACATCACAGATATACTTTTTTTATACTTACAATGCCTCAAAGTCATTGCATATCTCTAAGAAAGCTTTCAAATTTATGAAATTAATAGGACACACAGTTCCATAAATCCATGGCAGAAATAAAGAAAAACCACACATAAGCCCTTCTTGACAATGAGTCCATCTAGATTTTCACATGTAAATACTTGACTGCTACAGATACAGTGTTCTCCAGCTGACAGAATCCATTCTTATCTGGTCCTTGAATTTATACTACAATGCAGAAAATATTGGTTTTCTTTCTTTTGGGGAGTTCTTTCATGTGGCTCAAATGTTTTTTTCCTATATGCTTATGTTAATATCTACTAATGACAAGAGTAACTAAATAATTGAGTACATAAAAGAGCTCTAAAGTTCTATCCACTACATTTGTAAAAGACTTAGCATACATGCCACAACAGGTTTTGCCTTTGCATTTTTTGCAGGAATGTCAAATATTTTACTGACTGCTGCTTCTATGGAAGTTCATAAACACATTTTAAATTCACTGAGAGCAGGATCAGTTCCATTGGATAATTCTGTAACCCTTGCCTGCAGCACTAGGCTGCTAACTTATTCAAGTGATTGATTCCCCTGAGGTTTTATCTTAAATTATGGAGGAAAAATAATTATGGATGTGTATGGCTAATACATTTTTCCTTGTATATTTGCACTTTAGTCTACGTAATGGATCAAATTGAACTATGACTTCAGATGCTTCACAGTTTATACAGCTGTACTTAATTTCCGTTTTTTACGTGTAAGAATATCCAGTGCTTTTCAGCATTGTTTCTAAATGTAGAAATACCATGATGCAGCAACATTTGACATCTGAATTAGTAATTCACAGATTTTCTACTGTGTTAAAATCAGAAAGAAAAACAACATCCACACACAATGGGAAAATTATCATCTTCATATACAGTAAGAGATAAGCAGAAATTACTAACAAGACGTGAGGAAGGTCTGCTTCTGTAACACTGCTGAAGGGTTGTGGCTTCTAGATATTAAATATCTGATTCTTAGTTACTTACAGGGTATGTGACAAGTATCCATATTGGAGCTAATGTCTGCCATTGTCATCATTGGCTTTAAAAGAGCTTGTGATAGATTTCATTCCTCATGTCTGTGAGATTCTCTTGAGCAGAGATTTTGTCTGTAGGAATTCTGCATGTGGTCTCATAAATTGCTTCAAACAACCCAACTATTATACCCATAGTTCTGCAATTGTCTTCCATAATAAAATATATCCTGTGGCTGAGAAGCACACTCAGCTCTTCTTAAACTGATAAACATCTAATAAATACTAGAAGTTGTTACAGGTCTGCAAAAGTATCTCTCTAAACTACATTTGGTTGTTCCAGTCTCCAAAACTATATAGTTATTCTGGCAGAATCCTTCGTATCAACAGAGGCTATTTTTTTTACACTGTGTTTTGCCAATGCTGGGTTTAACCTTAATTTCATTACTACAAAGGGTGCTTTGAGAAACAGTGCTCTAGTAAGGTTTATATCTTGCTTGGGCTAGCAATACTCCTTATGACAAATTATTCTCTTCTCCTTTCATCCTACCTATACTTTGTGCAAGTTATCTGCTTTTATACTCTTTTCGTTAAGTTTCATCCTACCCAGAGTTTATTAATCCTAAAAAGTGCAAGACAATAAAATTAGGTCCAGTGTGTTCCCGCTGTCAAAAATGTGATTGATTAATAGAAGAATGCATCTGATTTTGTGGTACAAGTCCTTCCTTTCAAACATGTTTAACATGTTTCTGCAAGCAGATCTTCTCAGCTGACAATCTTTATGAAACAACCATCTGCTTTTGAGCAATAATGTTTTGACATGTTTCTCCTGAAAGGTGATATCTTCTTCATTTCAATAGATTAATGTCTTAGAGGTAATTGCTAAATCTAAGTATATAGTCAGAAAATAAACTTTAAGATGGATAAAATTCACTAGTAAATATGACAAAACCTGTAGCCTCAGTCATAAGGGGTATTAAATTAACCACAACACTTTCAGAAATGCTCTTGTTTTAGTAACAGAATTAAGGGTCATGCTAAATCAAAAATAAGTGAAATTTTAAATGGTTAATTTGAAGTTGCATCTTCCCTTTCATATAATGACTTTTCCCCTCTTATCTTGATTTTTGTCTATTTCTTGTCTTGACATCTTTCTGTCATTCCGAGAAGAATTAGAATTCAGATATTTTAGGTATCCACCTCATAGATATGGGGTTGTCCAGATGGTGAGACTCTTTGATGTACAAATAAAACAATTATTGTTCTTTTATTTTTCTGCAGTGAGTAGACCCATGAGCTAGATCAAACCTGGTTTTTGCTAGATGCAAATTAAAACAAAAAAATCACGACTTTTAGTTATAGGATTTTATAGGCTCAAAGAGAAGACAGGACAAGACAGAACATGCAAATTGATAAGCAGGAATAGGGCTCAAGAAAAGAGGGTGTAGGAGGAAGAAAGATTTTGCATCAATTTCTAATGCAGTTTCAATACTTCATCAGATCAGGAGAAGTAATATTAAACTGTCACCCATTCCCTGTCAGGTGGACATTTTTAGTAGGAAAATTTTTGAAGATGTTAGTCATGCCATTTTTTTAAAGTGAGTCTTACATTAACTTTGTTAAAAGGCTTTACTTGCTTTCAGCTGCTCTGTGCTGCAATGATTTTGGTTTTTGTCCTCCTGTGTAGTGTATATTTCATAAGATGCATATATTTGGAAGAAAAGACATCTTTAGGTGTGACTGAGGGCATATAAAAACAATGCTATCAAAGACTGGAGAGTCACTCCATCTTTCAGAAATACTTTGTGGTTTTCACTAAATTATTTCTAACTGACCACTGTTTCTTAATTTATTTGATTTTCTTTATATTTTCTTCTCAACTCTTTCAGTGTGAAATACTGAAGCCTTTCACACTGATTGCCTCTTTTAGGTGTTTATTGTTTTGTATAAAAATGTAAATATCTGAAGCTGATAGTATTTCCTTTTCTTCCTAATCTTTCTAGATCCAGAGAATAAAGATTTTTGCCATTATTATAGTCTCAGTAAATACTATCATTGTCTTTTAGAGAGATTATATTTTTAACATACATATTTATGGAAAGAATAGAAGTGCCATTATATAGCCTCCCTGATATTAGTCATTTTTGTCCTTTGTTAACAGATATAACCCAACATGCCTTACATTACTCACATGAATAAAACTTGGACCATATAGAAATATTTGCAAAACTAAGATTTATAAATTAATATTTTTTAAAATAACGTGTTTGGAGCATCTCAGAGGACAAACTTCATTGTTATGATATATGGCTAATTGCCTCCCAGGAATCTTGATGCTACTCTGGGGTTTTTGTAGTTTCATTAGACACAGCTCTGACCTACAGCTAATGGGCAGAAATTCAAACTATCTATGGTTAACCCTCAGAAGCACCAAGATTTCCCTCTTACTAACCTTTATTTTAAAGTTAAGCTGAGGTTCTGGGAAGGGGAAGGAGAAATATCTTGCAGCTCTTTGCAGAGATTATTATTACCTTATATTGAAAAAAACACCACAGTGGATGCAGCTCTGCTGAGAAAGAAAAGATATATGCCTGAAGAGGAAAGGAAGTAGCTAATATTTATTTTTTAAACTGTAACAAAAATACTTGTGAGAATAAATTATTGAAAGAGAGTTTGGAAACATGTTACATTTTTTAAAAGAAAGCCTATGTTATACAACTGTAAGTGCAATTTTAGCTTCATAATGTCAATGAAAGATCTAATAGATTCAATAAGGCCATGATTTCTTCTTTCTTTTTTGGTACCACTGGTATGAACACACGCTGCCTAAGAGATCCTTCTATTTAGCTCTGGCTGTACAGCTCCATTATACTGAATGGTGAGCAAGTGTCACCCCACATCCCATCGGTCTAATCCCCTGGTTGCTCTCTGTGACCTTTAAGTGTGCAGTACTGTGAACGTATTATGTCCACATGCATTTGTATAATGGGATAGGAGTATAACTGAGCTTCTGAATCTGTTATTAGACATCACTTATGAGATTCAATTTCTGATTGAACACCTTTTTCTTTCACTCAGGCCATGTTCCAGAGAGGTAGAGATTTGCCAGTGCTTCTTGTATGTACCTAGGTTTGAATTCAATGTATCCCTGGGTTTTTTGAATAACATTTCTGAAAATGAGACAGCTTCCCTATTATATATTGCTTTCAAAACTTCTGAACTTAAATCCAAACAACACTTGCACTTTGCTTAGTGTCTTCCAAAATATCCATGGTTTAAATCTAGTAAAAGGGAATGTTTCTTCTGTGAGACTAAAAAGCATGCTTACACGCATACAAGAAACATCAAAGGAGAACATCTTAAACGGCCATATTTTTTTTTCATGCAGTCTTTGCATATGAATTGGGTAAGTAGCCCAGCATCTTTAAGAGGCAAAGTTTTCAATTTTTTTTTGTCAGAGAGCCAGAGCCAAATTTGTCCCTCTTGTTTAATTCCAAATTCTGCTGTTACAGAAAAACGAGAAACTTCAGGGGAAAAAAATGACATAACACAAAATTCTTGGAAAAGTTACAGAAGATATGTATTTCAATAATTCTATCATATTTTATCTCTTGCTACTGTATGTGATTCATGGAAATGTATTGTATCAGTAATAAGAGAATGGCTGTAACTTTGTAAACCAAATATTTTTTCCCAATACGTACCACAAATTTTGAAATGTGCCTATATTCTGTGCATATGTCTCATTTCTAAACCAGACAAATTCTAGCAAGATTGCAAGTTGCCCGGTAACAAGCAGCGGACAAGAGGTTCCACTCTTCTCGAGTGGAGAGGGGTTATTGGGTAATAGAGCAACTGTCTGTTGCTTAGTTCCAGATATGGGCTAACTGCAGACGGTGTTATAACCAGGATTTAAGAAACGATTTTGGGGAGAATTTGGAAGCAGACACAGAACCACATGGCAGAACAAATGAGAAAGAAAATAATTGGTAAAGGGTTAAACACTACTGAACTCAACTCCAGTCCAAATCTTATGTTGGACTCATCTTTGTGTTGGGTTGCTCAGGCATTATTTTAAACATAGAATTCTTAAAAAAAAATATAGATGCTGTCTCTGACATAAATAATTTTAAATAGGCAAGAATAATAAAGAGGACAGAAAAAATTAAAATTATTAACATGCAATGTTATGAAAAAATGATAGATTTCTCTTGTGGTTTAACTCCAGCCAGCAACTGAGTACCATGTGGCCACTCACTCACTCCTTCCCTCTCTGGTGGGATGGGAAGGAGAATACGAAAGAAAACAATAAAACTTGTGTGTTGGGATAAATCTAAGTTAATAGAACAGCAAAGGAGAAGAAAAATACAACAATAGTAATAAAAAGAAAATGCAAAGAGGTATGGCACAGTGCAGTGGCTCATTACCTAGAAACCACGACTTTTCTCAACTATTCTTTATCAATAAACTAATTGACATAATGAAAAATAGTCAATGTTCCTCTGTGAAAAAAATATTTTGTTGTGATATCAGCAAAGAATAATGTGAAGAGGTGATAACTATTGTGCTACATTTCCAGCTAAATTTCATAGAACTGCAAGGCATAGGTTAGCATATCAATATTTTATATAAAAACATTTATATACCAGTTATCAAGAGTCAAAAAGCAAAAATTAAATGTACTCAGTTGGCTTTGGGAGACAAAAGATGAAAGTACAAGATACAAGTGGAAGATTTTGGTTACTATCTTTTTGAAAGTAAATTCATTTTTATGTAGAAAGAAAAGGAAATAAGGGAGAAATTCACTAGTAATTTTAAAAGTCTGAATTTTATCATGAGCGATGTAGATGAAGAAGGCAATACATCTCTAGCCAAACATAAAAAAATGGAACAGCAGCATAGCAACTATGCGCAGTAGTGAAAACTTCTCTTATTCAAAGAGTAAGAGCAGAGAAAAAATTCTGAAGAATTGTTTAAAGTAATGGGAGAGAAGGGAAAAATTGCAGTAAGTTTACTGTTATGACTTTCTTCTTCAATTCATATCTATGTTTTTTCTCATGTTTGTAATCTTTGTCTCAGACAAGTAAGATCAATATCTGTTATATAAAATATATATTATCAAATAGCTAATAAGACTTAGAAACATGTAATGTGAGCATGCAGGCTGGTAGAAATTTCAGGTGAACAGTCAACTTTCATGCCCAGAGCAACTCTATGGAGCATGAACAGTAACACAGACAGAGTATGGACTATCTTGAATTCACCAACCACATGGATGTCATTTCTGGTTAGAAATACTGATTTCTGACACCCTTTCTATATTTCTAACAAATTACTTACATTCCAATATAATGTCTATAAGCCTTTGAACACCATTTACTCAATCAGGAGAAGGCTATGTAATGTAACTATCAGAGGCAAATTATGACATCTCTTCCTTTCACAGTCCAGGGTTCCCTAGCCCTTATAATACAGTTTTAGATGTTAAAAAAAAATCCCATCATGTTTATTCATATATAATCACTGCTCTCTGTTGAAACAGAGAGGCTTTTCTGAGGCTGACAACAGTTTATTCTCCTTTCACTCTTTTCTTTCTTCTCTTTAGAAAAAGGATAATTCTATGGCAATAAAAGCCAGTTACTGGGGCCATGGATCTGCGTAATTGTTACATGCTTAAATTCCTTATCTTCAAAGATCTCTAAAGCCTTTCAAATGGAAGGACTTGTTTCATTACTTCCACGACATGAAACTAAAGGGTGAGTCTAACACAGTTCTTATATACAGATGTGTGTACATAAGGGTGTCTGTATATAAACGTTTTGAGTATAAAAACACAGGCATGCATGTATATAGACATGAAAGTGATCTAAATTGAAGGTTTACATTTAAAAAGAAGAAATTGGACTTTAGAGAGAATATTTATATTATGGTCTTTTCATCCAAAATATTTTTGCTTAACCTACTCAGAGAACTGTTTTGAAATAAGCTCAAAGGCGTTGAATATAAATTAGGACCAAAGCGTAATCAGAGAATCACAGAATCATTTAGGTTGGAAAAGACTTTTAAGATCATCGAGTCCCACTGTAAACCAAACACTATCAAGTCCACTGCTGAATCATGTCCCAAAGTGCCACATTAACACGTCTTTTAAATACCTTCAGGGATGGTGACTCAACCACTTCCCTTGACAGCCTTGAAAATCCTTTTGGTGAGGAAATTTTTCCTGATATCCAATCTAAACCTCCCCTGGTGCAACTTGAGGCCATATCCTCTCATATTATTTGTAACTAAGGAAAAGAGACTGACACCTACCTCACCACACAGTCCTTTCAGGTAGTTGTAGAGAGCCATGGTCTCCCCTGAGAAGTCAAAGTGCTTCTTGTCTTCTGCAAAGTCCTCACAGTGAGAACTGTTTTTGTTTCCAACAATATTTCTTAAAGGACCTAAGTTCACTGAAGTCATGCACAGTATTATGGCTGCCTACAAAAGAACAAAAGAGTGACTTGAGCTTCCAGGACAAAGTATTCTAAAGATAGCCACCAAATATTACTGCCTGCATATACAGCAAATCTGTTGGTAATCAGAAAGCATAACCGCTTTTCTTTATCTGATATTCTTCAATATATACTTAAAATGATGTAGTGTCTTCTTGCCCACTGTGCTTAATGAAGCATCTTGCTTTCTATAAATATGGCGAAAATGGATGTTTCTGTTTTGTCTTAATTTTGGAAGTCTAAAATAAGCAAAACTAGAAAGTTAGAATACGATAAACTGAAATTTTACAATGTCTGAAAAACATAGTACAGATTCAGTTGCAGATTGTAACTTCATTGATCTTTATCAAATCTTAATTTTTCTCATGTGCCTTATATACTAGTTTGATAACTCAGTAAAGTAAACCATGTAATAAAACAACAGGAAACTAAGGACAAAGACAGTACAGTTAGTATTGGCAAAAAGAAGACGGAAATAACTGAGATAATTTTTTTTTTTTGAGGAAGAAGAGTAATAATTGTGGAAACTGGAGGTTAGTGTTTGTAGCTGTGACACACTGTAGTAAATAACAAAAGACATTGCAGGCAATGTAGACTGTTGCTTCTGATTGACGTGCTTCTGTATTGTTGGAAGTCAGAAATATCATTGGTGACTTGCAAAAAGTATAACAGAGAGAAGGAGAATTAGGAAAGCCTGGAGATTTTTTCTTCCTGAGTGTTAAATTCCTTGTAGTTTCAAACAAATGGAGTACTCCTCCAAAATGGATTAAGCGTGGGTAAAGAAACATGGGCTAGGAAAAGACATGGATACAGAAGTGACAAGTTACATTCCCACAGCTTTACACAGAGTTTTGAGCAAAATACTTTATTGACCACATGTGTTACACCAGTACTGGCTCAGACTCATCAAGCACATGTAAAATTTCAACTGTTGATATTTCAAAATCTGTTTTGCAGTTTTTCAGAAGAACCCTAGTGACTCTTATGTAACTGTCATTCCAAAGTAGTAAAAGTAGTTTAATACAATTAACCTTTTCATGATCAATTGCTTACCTCAAAAGTTGTACTATAATATTTAAGGTAAGCCGATTGTTAAGGTATCTTTCCTTTTCTCTTCCTGTTTTCTTGCATGCTAATGATATGAAAAGAGCAAAGGTCTGTAATATTAAAAAGATGTGTGTTTCACTCATTTAAAGTTCAGAATATTATTTGCATTTTGATTAACAGTCTATAGGAGAGAATGAAACAAAGACACAGTTTGCAAAATTGAGATAGAATCTCTATTTTTAATTAACTTGTAGCCTCTAGCCAGTTTTAAGTTTAGAAATATATTACGTGAAATCCACATTCCTTTACTGAGTTCATTAAAGCAAATTATGAAAGGATTTTTCTCTTCTTTAGTATCACAATTGATGAAGTTTTCAATGCTTATTTTTAGACACTGTTTCATTCTTCAGCAGTTCTCATGAATAAGAGATGTTCTTCCATTAAAATACCTCTCTTCTGCAATTAAAAGTATATTTGTTTTCCTTCTTTTTACATTTTCTGTCCTTTTGCTGCTACTTTCATTCTCTGAAGTATTAAATTGAAGAATTCCATGATAGTTGCACAGTTCAAATTCTCACTGACCTTCATCACATTTTCTTTTGTAGGTCTGTGCATATAGTTCTTAAATATTAAACAAATTGTGATCATTCAAGCTTTTTTTTTTAGACTAAATTTCTAGTGGTCTGTTCTTGACAAATGGCTCCTTTACTTTTTACCAACAGGCAGTATATTGTGGCATCAAGACAGATGTTTTTACTCTGGACGTCCACTTTCATGTAGCATTTGAAAGAAGGCAATTGGTAATGGGGTATTTAAAGAGATGAAGTGAAATTAGTGCTCAATACACATCAATTACTGTAGGAAAATTTATGACAACAATATATAAACTTTATCACTAAACATCCTTTAGAATGTGATGGGAGAAAAAAAAGACCAACAACACTGCAGCAAATGTTAAAATACGATACTGCCACAATTTACAAATTTGCAAATTTACAGAACAGGCTCTTCACTGCACAGCTAAATCAAGCCAAACCTTCATCTCTTAATTTGCTTTAGAGAAAGACCTAGTTATTTTTTTGAGTAGTGATTTCTAGTCTCCAGACTAATAGGAAAACAGAACGGTATGAATATTATATTTAGAGATCCCTGAACATTTGCTTTCCTGTGCTTGGAACTCATGCTTTCACTAGAAGTGTCAGTGAGCAGCAAAGCACAGTAATGCATGTCCTACTGGGGAAAAAAGACATGGGGAAAGGGAATAAAAGAAAGCATTTCTATTCTGCCAAGATTTCATTTTTTTACTGTTTAGTATGTGAATTGAAGAAGAAAATAAGTTAGCATTTTTGCCTCTGAAAACTACATATGCTAGGGAAAGTTTGGAAAAGGCCTTGAGGTCCCAAAAGATGAGATCTAAACTCTGTAAGCTTAAAAACATAGATGAAAATAGACACTAAAAAGATCATGTTGCACTGTGCTCTCTCTGAGATCACTTTATGGGTCATTGTGTCAAAAAGACTTTTTGAATGACTATTCTCAGCACTGGTTTCTTTTGGTTATGTTGCATTATTTATTCTTTCTTGGCAGAGAAATACAGCTATTGTAAAGTCAAGGATATTACAGTCAATTCATAGTGCTTTCCATGCTTTCAGAGAAATATTGAGAGTTATTGGGAAAATACATTGTGTGTCATTAAACACAAAAATTAAAAAAAATTCAATAATTTTGTACAGTACTTTTCCTTTCTCATTCACTTGCTTAAAATACAGGTTGTTACAACATCAAGGTTGCAACTGTCAAATCTACTCAAAGTATTTTCACTTTCATCACCCTTCATGTTATTTAGTTTCTCTGTTCGAGATTGTTATCTAGGAGGGCTGTGAGTCCCTAGATGCAAAAAGTGCATCTAGATATGCATCTGCTTTGTATAAAGATGGTTATTTATTATTTATCTTACAGTAGTTGCTAAAAAAAAACATCGAAAATCAAGAGCCTATTGTGCTGCCCCAATACATACAAATAATGATAGCCAGTTATTTCTTTCAGAGCTTCCAATCGATTAAAAAATGTAGACAAAAGTGAGAAGTTATAATAATGATGTATTACACTTAGTAGGACAGCCAGGAATAGAGCCAAGTTCCCTGAAACTGGTTGCTGATCACGTTCGTAGTGACTCTCAGAGATACAGGTTACTTGGATACAGAATATATTTACAACTGATTTCCTCATAAACTTTACCACATATGGCAGACACACAATAATGTTATCTAGTACCTATCTTTTAGCTGTATTCAATCTCTAAGCTCTGTCACTGTTTCTTCAGTCACTATTACAAATAATTACTGTTGGGACTGCTGAAAAAATATTCATCAAATTCCCATCAGCCTTTAGCTACACAAAAATTAATAGACTTTAGTTCTTTCATGTGAATTCTTCCAATTAAAAAACCCCAGCTGATTACATTTATGAAAACACACAAGGTTTTCTGAGTCTTTTATAGCAGAAAATTAAAGGACCAGAATAGCAGTGAGTGAATCAAGTTTAAACACATTTATGTCACAATTCAAAGCACTGCTGAAAGTGCAACCAGATCTGTTGTTGCTGTCACATTTTCCACCTTATACTTTTTCTGCTGCAAAAACCCTGCTGCTTTGATTCTAAAATAACAGACCTTTCCTTGTTACTGCTGCTTACTGTTATGATCCACCTTCAAGTGAGATTTATGTTCTGGATTACTTCTTTTAATAGCAAAATATATCTAGATTACTAGAAAATTAGTCCAGATTATTTCCTCAGTAGTAGTGCAGTTCTTCCTCTGATGAAATAAAAAAAAATATATTTCCATTAGTGTCATTAGAAGAAAAAACAAATCCCTCACTTTGGAATTGTAGGGAAGCTGGGGAGTGTGAATGGACATAGTGGAGAACCAGGTGGTCTCACCTTCTCTGTCCTATCCCAGCAAGCCAGATGTGAGCATAACACTGCAGTTATCACAGTTTATTACAAAAAAAAATTGAAGTCTCAGGTATGAATTAGGCTTTTGGGATACAGAATTTAAAAGTAATGCTGGAACTTTGCACTATATACCTGAAAATTTGCACTTTTTGGGAGTGGGGATGACAAGTTCTTACGTAACCCCCCCCAAATAAAAATCTGTCGGAACATTAAGACGCTCCATGATATGCAACAGTTAGTGGGATCCTTGCAATGGTTCTGCAATATTGTCCTGATCCCTCCTGAAATCATGGCTCCTCTGCACGATCTTTTGAAAGGAAAGAACACATGGGAACAAAAAACCCTGACGACAGAAGCAATGAACTCTCTCGACTTTGTCGAGCAGCAGATGTCATCGGGTGCGCTCGCTAGGTACGGCCACAGGGGTGACCTCCCTGGTGACCCAACGGCAAGGCCTATATCAATTACAAGCCATTATCGATGAAGACCTGCTAAGAATCGAGAAATCTGTGTCTGCTCTGGAACAATCCCTCTCCTCACTTTCAGAAGTAGTCCTACAGAACAGGCGAGGATTAGACCTCCTGTTTATACATGAGGGAGGCATCTGTGCAGCCTTGGGAGAGGAATGTTGCTTTTATACTGATCACACCAGGGTAGTTAGAGATTCAATGGCAAAATTGAGAGAAAGGTTAGCTGAAAGAAAAAGAGAGGCCCAACAAGGATACTTTGGATCATGGTTTAACTATTCACCATGGCTAACCACCCTAATGTCTTCTTTGATGGGGCCAGTTGTAATGATCGTAATCGCACTGATCTTCGGACTCTGCACACTAAACAAGCTCATATCATTTGTCAAGAGTCGGCTAGAAAAAGTTAATATCATGTTTATGGAATGCCGACAGTTGCTCTAAAGAGTGCCTTATGTTTTTCCTTTAAGAAAAAAGTTTCTCAACTCTACCTCTACCTATCCTCACTATTCCAAGTTGCACTTTAATAGTCCTAGTTGTCCTTAGTGAACTTTAAGCTACCTTATTAACACCATTTATAAGTTTATACCTTTTACAAGTTTTTATATATTTTCTAGGTAGATAAGATAAATAAGATAATATATAAGATACATAAGATAAGATGATATAAGATAATATAAAATAAGATAATATATGATAAGATAAAGTAGATAAGTCCTTTGTTTTCAACCAATTTAGTTAAGCATGGGGAGGGGGGAAATGTTGGTAGCTAGGGTCTGGTGACTGGAAGATATCATGTTGTATGGAAAGATGGGGCCCCTCTCCCAGTAGCCAATAAGGTTTAGTTCATGATGTAAGCAGGCGGAGGTGACGTTGTAGACCTCAGCTATATAAACCTGTGTTATCTATCAATAAATGCCATTTTGCCATCCACCACTTTGGTGTCTGTGCGCTGATGGACTTGAGCGACCTGGGGTTGGTCGCTGAGCTGTTCCTGAACCAGGTCGCCACGCCTTCGCTGAAAGCAACAAGACCCTAGCTACCAACATACCTGGAACTTTTCCATAGGATCTTTCATCATTGACTACTGATTTTGATAGTATCCACTCAGTGTTCTCTTGGCTTTTCATTGTCAGGTGATAATAGATGTAAATCAGAATCTTAGAAAATAATTGGGTGAATTATTTGTTTCATTGAAAATGAGAGAAACAGTCAAATAAGTAGCTGGTGAGTTGGTATGTTGCAAGCAAAAAAAAAAGAAAGAGAAAGGCTGGGGATCATTAATAATTTTATTTTACCTAAAGGTTCAGGAGAAAATTCTTCTATGCGGTTTCTTTCCCTAACTGTGACACAGTAAGGAAAATTCAGCTGAGGATAGATCATACAGAATTTTCTTATTTTGTGTGAATTACAGTTAGATTGGAATACAATTATGTGGGGATAACCAGCTGGTATGAATACGACAATTACAATTTTTTCTCTAATTTTTTCTTGTCTGCTAGTTTATACATCTTTCTTTTCCAACAGAAAGAATAAACATTTTTCAAGAGAGAAAACTACAGCCTGTGCTACCGTAGCTGAAAACACATCCTTAGGCTGCTTAGAATATTCGTTTTTGGAGAAGTGATGATGGTTTTATACATCCATCAGTGATGACATAAGCCCAGAGCAGAAAATTTCAGAATTTAAAAGACGATCCTTTCGGGTTTGCTTTTAGAAGCATATTAGGTTCTTGCAAATATTACTGTTAAGGTTACTCCTTCTTCTTGCTCCTGTCCTGTTGTTCTCATTTTTCACACCAAGCTGGTACTTCCGAAAGAAAAATTATCAGTCCTTTATCTGTATGAATTACAGCTTTGCTTAGGACTGATTAACATCTTATTATCAGCTTATTCCCTGAGTAAAACTGGACAAATCTCTGTTTTCTGAGAAATCAGTCTGACATTTTACCTTTGAGAATAATTTGGGGATAGTTTAAACGTAGTTTGGTCTTTCTTTAAATATTTTTAAACCATTCTCAAAGAATGAAAGAAACTTTGTACATTAATAGTTATTTCCTTTTACTCTACAATTTTGTCTTTTTAAAGCAGCCCAGTTTTATATGTGGTAGATGTATTGCTTCCTTAGCTTTATCAAAAAAATATATTGGTAATTTAAGTAATGTATACTGAGGCAAATGTGATCTTTAGTGACAATTCTGATGCAATGTTTAGATTTATTTATGTTGTTAAGAAAAACATGAGACTTCATACAGTTGATGCGTACTTATCCCTAATGAAATGAGGCTATATCAACAGGAAGGAAAGGGAAAATTTTAAAAAAAATCACAAATATTCCCTACATTAAAAATTTGAAAGAGCAATGATCCTGTGCTGAAGAAACAGGAGGCCAAGGCAATGCATGCAATGAAGATAGAACCTAAATAATTTCCCAATGCAAGAGACAGTTGGAATAAGAAAGACTCTACTGGGGAAAAAAACAAACCAAAACCAGATGGAATCCTTCACAGACACTACCAGATCTGGGCTATTGAGTGTGCTTTAAAAAAATGAAAAAAGCAAGTTACTCAATTTCATTTCTGCTAAATGGAAAGTCAGAAATAAATGGCTATGTTTGTTTGAAAAACTCTTCTGTGTGTGAAATTGATTTAATTTGTTCTATAAAGCCTGTTTGACCAACTTAACACAGGGAAAAAAGAATAAAAAAGAAGGAAAAAATAAAGGAATTGTTTACCCTAAACTATACTATTTACCTTGAGAAGAACTAGTTGTGTTATGTTATACCAATCACTCACTACAGAAACTTACAAGATAATGGGGTTCCTGAAATAGACTAAAATAAATTAAATGAAATTATAATTACCTGGGCTGCCTATGCTCTTGTGCTTTCAAGACTCAGATAGCAAATGTTACTTGAGTGCATGATTGTTAAATCATTGTTTAATCAACATAAGTACTCATAGAAAACAGTTCAGAGGTTCTGCTTTCTTTTTATTGATCTTTTTATCGATTTTTAATTGATTTTTATGATTTTTACAGTAGAACTGTATTTGCAGTTTTGTGTATGTCAAAAAAAGTTGATTTGATATTTAATCACAGTTACAGAAGTATTTGAAAAATTGTTGAGATTAAATTCTATCCTCCTATACAACCTAACTTTGCAGTTTTGAGGAACACAGACAAGATCCAAACAGAAGATTTGAAATACATGTACTTTGTACAATAGAACTGATTGAGAGGATGGAGGAAAGAACTCATGACAGGAGGGAGACATATGATGATGATCTTTTTAACAAGTTCATACACTCAGTTATTTTAGAGCAGTTTGAATTTTCTAATGGTGTTTTTCACATTTTGTAAACCATAAACAATAGAAAAAACGCAGAATTGAAGGAAATCAGGTCTCCAAAATATGTCAAACTATCACTGAATCAAAGTCCTTACTTACTAATGTTAAACACGGAGAGAAGATGATGTTAAAATAGTTCGAAGTTAATGTAAACACAAGGCACTAATTTTGAATGCTGCTAGAGCGAACTATGGTTGCCCACTAAACTTTATATAAAGCTGAAATCACCTCTGTCTTTGACAAATTCTGAACCCGTCTATAAAGAAAGAAATTTGACCAACTTCAATCTGATTTCAAACAGTCTGTGACAATACTTTTATTTGGATAGCAGGAAGTATTATTATCACCAGTATTTTCCATGCTAGGACCTTTCTAGACTTTTGTGTTCAAGCTGAGGCTGTGTATTTGCATCTTAGATAAGGATATCTTCAACTATAGCCTGTCATTTTTTAAAATTGGATGTATAAGAACTCTCACAATTAAAGCTATTCTACAGTAGGTGTTGTGAAATGCTCAGAAGAGGGAAAGAAATGCCTAAATGCATGCTTGAACAGCTAAGCACTATCAAAACTGAAAATGTATCTGAAGGTGTTTTTTCAATACTAAAACACAAAATCAAATGTACCTGGTACAATGATTTGAGAAATTCTTCTGCGACAAGAATTAGTGTATTTCCATTGTTCCAAATCTTCTCATATGAGGTATTGGAGCTCCCTTTGAAACTCTTTGGTCTTAAGTCTAGTTTTAATATAATCTCTGAAACCAAAGCTAGACAGTATATCAGCTTTGAATAACTGGTTATCTAGTGTTTGTGAGGTTTTTAATTCTTGATCAAAATTAAATGCATAGGCTTCTTGTAAAATTCACTCATAAAAAAGCTAAGAAATGCAGACACAGGCAGCACACTAACTAGGGACTCATATACATTAAGTACTTGCAAACGTTAAGTGTGTACTGGCTGGGCTGAAAGAAGAGTTGTATAGAGAACAGCTCAGAAGTATATAGCGTTTGGCAACATGAACCCATGTAATCTAGAGTGAGACAGCAAAAACAGTCACTAACCTGAGATACTTGCTTCTCTTCTGGACCCTGTGGTCCACACAAGGTGGAATCTGATTGGCTTGTGAAGTAGTTCCTGGCTTGGCCATTCACATATTATTGAATCACAGTAAAATGGTGCCAACTGTGTTTCGTTTAGCAAACTGGTACAAACTGGAAGGTTTCAGAAGCTGCTTCATGAGGCGTTTAGACAAGAGTAGTTTGGATGAATAGGGAAGGGGGGAAGGGGGGAAGGGAGGAAGGGAGGGAGGAAAGTTGCTACTCTCTTACCCACATCTCAAGGAATCTTTGACTTGTCAAAACTAGGTAGGGAAGTATGCTAGATGTCATAGTATCACATGACAATGTTCCTGCTCAAAAATCTTCACTGTTGAAAGCTAGTATTACTAATATATTTCTTTAATATTATGCGAGTTGTGCTTCTGATTCATATTGAATGTACTCTCACCTTAAAGTTTATTTTACCATAGGGTTAGTGGGTGACTATCCCAACACATAATGAGGGAGAAACAAGGATTTCAAGGTCACTGCAGTATTCTCTAATTAAAACTCTAAATTACTGTGCCGAAATCTGAGCTTGCTTTCCTCCTCGGCTGTCAGAATTGCTGATGAAGTGGAGTAGGCAGAAAAACTGACCTTGGCTATTAGTGAAGGTGCAAATTCATTAAAGGTGTTTAGAAGGGATTTTATTATTTATCAAACCACACATCAGAATATGATGACTTATTTATTTATTTTGCTGATGTTACTTTCAACAGGAAGGGATAAAAGCCAGGCTCTGGGTACCTAACACAAAGTGTCATCTGTGAACAGTAACAACAACAAAAATAAGACAGAGTTCAGCAAAGCTTCCATATCTAGTGTGAATTACCTGGGATTTCTGTCCATCTGCCAAGTATTAACTATAGCTGAAGAAGACAGTATTTTGTGACTGATAAAAGAGGTTGCTAAATTAGTCATCTCTTCCCAAATTGTAATTGCAAAAGAAGACTATATTTGTGATGCATTGTGTATGATGCATTGGCACTATACACCTGCTATCTTAGCCCTAACTGCTTCACATTGGTATTTGAGATAAACAGTTAATGTCATACTTGACAAAATGCTGAAAAATTTGAAAATCGCATGCTAGTTGGAGGACAGACTACATGACCAAATATTTTTGCTTTCTCTCTCTACTGCTAATTCTGTATTCCATAATTCCATGTGCTTTGAGGTACATAATTTTTGTTAAAAAGGATCATCAAGCCAAGATCCTGAGTTTCATGAGTTATAGTAAAACTGAGCTTTCTAATGTATGTAAATTACTCCCTAATCCACAGATGGAACCTACTTCACAAGTGTACAAGGTTACTTGAACTGACAATGAAGCTTTCAGTCTATAAGGCAGAAGTAAAGAATAATGTGACCACACTGGACATACTTTGAAAGTAGAAAAGTTTCAGCTGAATTTGCTGTTGTTCACTCAAGACCTATTAATTTCGAATTCAAATTTGTAAGATTTCTTGACAATGTGCAAGTGGAATGAACAGGTGAAACTTAAGCATTACTAGATTCACTAATGTTTTGCTTCTCTATGGCATTTGTATTTTTTGATAAACATGTTATTGATGCTTAAAAAGGAAGATCACAGAGAATCAGTTTTCCCTTTGCAGCTCCATTTTTATTTGTGAGGCTAAGGATGTCAACTTCTTACCATCCTTTATTAATGCACTAAAAAGGAGGGGCGGGGGGGGAGGAAATCACTCCTGTATTAATCTAGTTTCATGTTGGTGCTGGGGTTTCAGTCCAATAGAATTTTCTTTCCAATGTAATGTTTGGATATGAGAAAATGGGAATTCTCTACAGCTAGGACTTTTCATCTTTTATGTAACTTTCTGCTATGATTCATTTAATCAAGATGTAATTACTAGATCTACAGAAGAGCTTCCCAGAGAAGCAAAAACCCTTATTAGGAATAGGATTGTGAATTATAATTAGAAGGAGAAGGCTATTCAATTGTATTCAAAGATCTTCCAAAGCTGATCAGAATTCAGTGGCAAGATTTGTGCCCTAACTCATAAATAATACCCAACATATTTCTTATCGCTATGGTAGCGCTTCTTAGAATTTCTTTGCCATATGTATCTCTAAAATGGCTTTGAGTATTCCCTAAAGTCTAAGCTGAATCTTGGAAACACGTAGTTGATATAGATAGAGGCTTGTAGAGAATATGTCACTCAATAACGTTTCACAGCCCACTCATCACGTCAACAACCCGAGAAAGGTGATTTATGGCTCTTATAACAGGTTACCAGCTGGATCTGACTGTCATAATTAAATCTTTCTCAAAAGTATATTTAAAAAGATTTTCTCCAGACCGTGGATTGTCTTGGACTAGAGGCCAATTAGATGATAAAGAAATGTAAATAAACTACAAAAAAGGAAAAAAGAAGTGACATAGAATAAAATGGATTTATAACTTCAAACATGAAACTAGATGATAGTATTTATAAGCCTATAAATTTTAAGACTTCCAGACTAATTTAAAAGCAGTTTGGTGATACTGACAGATAAGAAGTGCATAAACAGAAGGTTGCTTTGATTATCACAGTGTTTGCTTCTGAAAATTAGAACACAGCCATTTATCATGGGATGTCTCAAGGCTATAATCAGTTAAAGATATTTAAAAACTGAGGTTATTTAGCATGCTGAATGTCAAATAATCCTGGTCAAAACATAAATCACTGTGCTAATGTGAATGTGAAATATACATATGCTAACATGATATGGTGAAGGAATAAGTGGCAGTCACATTCCTGATGTGTTACAGTATTTTTAATACAGTCATGAATGTGTGAATTTGAAGGATGCACCTACAAGGTTACAAAATGCAGATCTATATGGACTGAATGATAAGTTTCAATAACAACTTACTATTACTCTATGATGACAGATATCAAATAATATCTCCAATTAAGCAGTAGTTTAAATGAGTATGTAGAAGGAAGGCATGAGTTTTCCACGGTTGTCTTTCAGAATTTCATACCAACATCAGGAGAGACTTTGATGTAGAAGCTCTATTTCATGGAAAACTCATCTTCTAAGAAGAGGTTTCAATGAAACTGAAAAGAGGCAAGAGTCACAATAATACTTGGAAGTCAGAAGAGTATTATTGGAAGTTATTATTAATATGTTATCTCCCTTTTCTTGTTATTCTACCAGTACCTGCTTACAGCTCTGTATGACACATTGCTGGGGCAAACTGAGCCACTAAAGACATTGTTCTATTCTTATATGAATCAGGACAGAAAATACTTGAGATACCTGCTACCCACTAATTTTGTTAAAATGAACAGAACTTAAATAAGCATTTATTAAATGACTGATCTGTGAATTTGACAACAGATGATGAGGAAGAAAACAAAAAAAATAAAAGGCAAACTTTTAGGTGACTGCGCTTATGGATAACACCAATTTACTTGATAGTCAGCTGGAAGTGTAATCAATTTATCTGTTAATATTTGCCATCACATTTAAATAGAAATTAACCCATCAGAAAGTGTTAGGTAATCATTTATGAGTAACAGCTTTATCAGACTTTCAAGGAAGCACAAATAGGGAAAATACAATAAAGGATAAATTTCTCCTTGACCATAAGCGTGGCTGTTTCAAAACCAATACTGGAAAGCAAGGTGTCATTTTACATTTTTAATTCCTATATATAAATATTTCCTTTTGAATTTTTCTGTTAAATATTTGCAATTGTCAATGTTATGCAAAAGGATATACAGGACCAGTAAGGACATAAATTCAGGACATAACTGATTACTGTGGGACAAGAAGGAATATTTTTCTCTATATGTAGCAAGCACAGTTGACTAAGTACTCAGTAGGAAGCTGTTACCTTCTTTCAAATAAAAAAAGTGTTTGCCAAGACATTGTACCTGATGAACCAACAATAACCTCTGTCTAGAAAAAGCCATGTATTATTTTACAGGCTTATGTATCTACTTGAAGAAACGCATACCTTTAAATGTCTTTCTGAAACACTTAATCCCTTTGTTATTTTAAACAGAGAAAGATGAACACACCCTTATGCATAATTATTTTGCAAAACTAAACAATATCACAGTAAAATATTAGTTATTCTTCCCTCAAGGACATATCTAAATTAGGCTTTTTTACATAGTTTTCCATGTATCCCCTCCAGGCCTGAATACAAAGAAATTCTACGTCACAAAGTATGTGAGAATTCAAAGTCAATTACTCATACTTCATGGTTCAGGCTTCCTTTAGTCTCACCTTCTTCTTCCCTTTTTGTTCCAGTTCAAGACAATAGTGAAAAAAGAATTAATGGAAAGAAAGTGGATTATTTTTAATTACTGCAGTAAAATGTACACGTTCTTAATTCTCAGGTTATAATCTTTGAACTGAAATTACTTAAAAACGTATAGTTCTAAGTTAAAAAAAAATTAAATATAATCATACCTTCAGTCAAAAATTGATACCTGCACATTAATAGAGAAAAATTCATAAAATTTATCTACTATATTTTATACAAAGCTTTGGTTTCATTGCTACATATAAGTTCTTCCCCAAAGACCAACACTGTATTAATCAATACATGCCTCATATATAATGTCTTCATCTCACAGAATTTAGACAATAGACATTAGAAGAAAAGGTATGTTTTGATTGTGTTTTATTCACAGATAAGAAATGAAAGATTGTTCACTAAATGGCAGTAAATTCCAAGATTTATAAACATTCTGTAGCTGAGACATGAACTGAATGTAGAGTTCCTGATTTACACCATTTAGCTAAACGATAGCTCCATACTATAGAAGCTGAAATTTGACTTCTCTTTCAGTTAATCTTTTTACAACTTTCTCCAGTCACCTGAGTAGTTGCTACCCATATATTACAGCTGTACTGTGCAAATATTCTGGGAAATATTGCAAAGTTTTCCAGAATTACTGTACTGATGCCCTATATTTGCCTACAAAAAAGAACACTTGTGCATAAATAAGCAGCTTCTGTTTTGTATTTTCATTAGTTTTATTTTAATCAAAGAAGATCATTTGTTCTCTTACAGAATAGAAACAATATGATGTACCCTAAGTGCCCTAATCAATAACATAAATCACAGTGTTCATAACAAGTTTAATACTCAAAAGTTTATGACTGGTTGGTTTTTAAATAATTACTAACTACAGCAAATAAAAACGGTTATATTCTATTTATTAGCAGATTGCAAAGACAATAGAGATTTATAATTGTCAAATTATTCTTTGTAAATAATTGATCTAGTTCTATTGTTAACTGATATCTGTTAGGTACTTCCTATCTCAATGTTAAGTGTCAGCAAAAGATACAGTTTGCTTCAGAATTTTGTCTGGTATAACTATAAGAGATTAGATTGTTATGGAAAACCATAAAACATAGACATAGAATATACACTTGTTTATATTATCTGAAAGAGATGGATTCATATTCCTCGACAATCTCTCAGCTGAAATTCTGACTTTGCATTAAGTCCACATAGAGAGTTGTTGTTTACTGACTGAAAAGAAACAAATACTTTCATATAAATGAGACTCTGAAAGACTGTTTCCTCTGAAGGAATTAAGGAGACAATTGTTAGAAAATTTGACCCACTACTGTTGTTCTTATGCTGTTATGAATTAATATAACGTGATCAAGCATAACTTTCAGCATTATTTTGCCCTCTTAAAAACTAAAAATGCTTTGACCTGGATGGTATTTGAGTAGATTTCCTAAGGATATGTAATTACCTTTTAAGGTAACAACAGTAATCCAGTCTGAGTCCCTATTGATCATGCATTTGTGAAACATAGGATATACAGAAAAACAGGTTCAAAGACTAAATTTAAAACACATGCCCATTCAAAAATGACTGGACTTCAGTGTAAACGTTGAAATCTTGACTTCTGTTTTTCAGTCTAATTGTAGTTCCAGTAGATCTAATGATAGTGCTCAACTTGCTGAACAAATTCAATCTGAATTTTCTAAAATGATAGTGACATATATTTCTTCTTAACTAGTTCTTTTATTCTACTTTGTGCCAAAAAAATTTACCCCACTTGTGAGTTCCGTGATGTTTGAAGTTATCCATCTGTGATAGCAGAACTTTGTATTCCATTTATTGAATTAGATGGCTGCAGAATCAGAACAATAGTTGGTAAAACATGTGGGATCTTAGGGGTTAAAAGGCGCTTTTATAAATGGAAGTCATCGTTATTTACTAATGGTGAACTGAGGTTTATGACCAGAGTTGCAGGGAAGCTTTGGCATGTATTACTTTTGCAATGTATCTTAGCTGAAGTTCAGTAGGTAGGTTCAGAAAGTTATCGTGTAGGCATAGATTAACAAAAGAGTTGGAACATACCTGAGAAACTCATTTAACTTCACTTGCAGGAAGTGTCTTACAAAGTCTTTCTCAGAGGTCAAAACTGGATAAACACTTAGAAATGCACAGCATGAGCAAAGATTGATGGCGTTTAAGAAAGGAAAAGCAGGCTTCACCATCTGGTAAGGTTTCTTTGAAGACGAGACTATCATAGGAGAACAAAAATCAGATTCAATGGACATCATATGTTCAAATTTCCAGAAAAGATTTAACAAAGGTCCAACTCATATTGCTAGTTTTTACTGCAAAGTAGCTCAAAAGGACATGGGCTAGCTGCCTGTTAGCAGTGTCTAACTGTTCAGCAGAGCATGGAGGAGGAATGAGCTGGGCTCGGGGGTCAACTGGGCATACTATGTGCTGTGAAATGTCATGCATTGAAGGTTCACATAGTACAATCAATTGTATTTAACTCTGTCTCTGCTGATAGTGCAATGTCCAAATTTCCTTCTAGAGCACTGATTTTCTTCTGAAATTCTTGTTTGGATATTCAGGGCATTTGGTTTTATATGTGCTAGAAGACATTTCAGCCATAACCTTTGAGATCTAGCAGTTTTTCTACTGCAGAATTTATGTACAGAAAGTTGTGCTTTACAGCAACATTTTAGAGTTCAGGTACATCAGCACAATAAGTAGAGTAAGAGTTTACTTTTGAACTAGAATCCCATTCAAACTACAATGAAGTGAATGGAGAAGTTACTTTCTCTTGCATTGAGAAAAAAATTAAACTTAGCCAGTTTCATGGATTAAACCCCCTATCTCTCAAAACCCACTAAATATTTGTGTATATTTGTTCAGTTAAACCCCAACTTCTGTAATGTGACAGACTGAATGTGTTTGTGACTTTCCTTGTATAGCAATACTTACACTGATGCTTCAACTTGCTTCTCCTCCCAGCTGGTTTCAAATACCAACAAGCAATACTCAAACATCTTGTAGAAAGTAGCCACTATGTGTAGTGATCCAGAACCAAATACCTGCATATTTGCTAGTCTACTGAATATTAACTACTAGAGCAGGATGTGATGTGATCCACTATGGATTAAATTAAAAAAGCATTGCATCATGTTGTGAACACAATTTCATGATATCTTTAGAGTACTGAATATTGGAATCTGCTTACGAAAACAGCTTTGGACAAGCTGATCTTTCAAGATCCTTTTCATCACATATTTTTATAAGCCATTAGGACGTCTATGAAGCTAATTCTGTTAGCTTTCTTTAGATTATCCTTTCTCCAAAGACTTAATGTTTGTTCCATTGACACAAATTTTATCAAATGCATTCATTTGTTTTGTGAGAAAATGAACTTCTATTGACGTCAATATATATTGTACACATTCTAGAGATTTGGGCCTTATATCTAGAAGCAAAATTCTTTCTTACAAGGTAGCTGATTCTCATCTTCTGTAAATGTACTGTTTAACTACAGCCATTATTATGAGATAATCAAATGAATGGTTTCATAAAAACTTCTGCATTGGATAATCCAAAAGAAAAAATCTTACTTAAAAACCCCAAGCATTAAAATCTTTATTCAGGTCCAAAAATGTTTCTCAGATCCCGAAAATCAATAGTAATCAATTCAGTCAGTAATTGATATCAGTCCAATGATGCTCGTCATATTTGACAAATAACATAAAAAGTCCTCCACTTTAGATGGAATACATTTTTTTTTTAATTTCTTTATCTGCCCTCCTTTTCAGCAGCATTATATATCTGCCCTCCTTTTCAGCAGCATTTTATTGCATTATACATTCTTATCTACTTGCTCCTCAGGAATATTTAAGTTAGCATGAAATATCTGTACACCTTTTACAATTTGTGTTCCAAGACACTGAAATAATTCTAAAGGGTTTTTTTTAATTAATCTTCACTCTTTAAAATAAGAAAGCAATTATGTGACTAAAAAAATTAATAAAATTTACTGAAAAAATTAAAATATTTTAAAGGATTCATTACCTTCAGAGTTACCAGATCATCTCCATTGTGGTCCTCAATTGCAGGCACAGAAGTACATCTTGATTTTAAGCATAAAAGCAGTATTTGTTTTAAAGTTGTTTATGTGACCAAATTCAACACATATGTGATCAGTTTGCTCTGTAAGATCTATTCCTTATAAAAATATAATTTTTGTGAAGTAGCCAATGAAGTTGGAGTAAGTAATGACTGTGAATGCAAACACTGGAGATTAAACAACGTAGTTTTGTGATTTTGGCATAGTTGTTATACTGTTTCTGAAAGGTTCTCATGGGAAAGGTGAAGGGCAAAAAGGCTCTTAATGCCTTTGCACATTGTGAACGCTATGCCTTTGGAGCATTTGAGCAATCACTAAAGAATCCTGGCTCAGATCACTGATTGATAGAGGTAGTTTTATCAGCTGATTGTCTGGACTTGATTTTTTTTCATTTAAAACAAACAGCGAAATGAATGGCACTGAAATAACTGTGTTATTTAAGGTTACTATTTTTCTAACTTATCAATAATATTTTTTCAGAGATTAATTTTAAGAATGGACCTACATCATCATGAAAATCTATTGAATAAAACATATACAGTGTGAAATGTACAATTGTGCGTTGCTCTCTGTGTCTGGAATTCCAAACAAGTAATGTTAAAGTAAACAATATTTCAGGATTGATTTTTTGAAAGCATCTAGAAAATATAAACAAGTTTTAAAAAGTGCTTACAGGTTGTACCCTTACACTAGTCACTATTATGAAACCATGCTAGGAAGTAAGAAAATGTTTGAGTAGGTCTTAGTTTCTTTTTAGCACAGATGAATTATTTTCAGTAGCCTTGTTAATTAGCTGAAGTGAAACTGTACTGAATCATAAGAAAAGGTTTCCTTATATAACTAAAAGTCCTTTTTTAAAATTGTTTTTAAATTTCCTGTATATGCTGAGAATGTAATCCCTCAAATCTGAAGTACAGTGGTAATAAAAAAAATGAAAGACTTCCCTGGCTTTAGAGAACTTCATAGAAAACTACATTGACAGAGTACAGATTTGTTAATCACTATAGCCAACAGAAGTAACACTAAAGCATGACGTATTTCACCAGAATGACTCTTAGGGACTTGACATCTGCCTTGGACAAAAATATGTGGATAATTATAATCCTTTTGTATCCTATCCTATAATCCTACAACCTGTCTGTTGTAGGTTTATTTTTCCCCCAAACATTATATAAATGGGTATGTGTAACCTCAGTGGATTTATCATATCTGGGCTAAATATAGAAGAAGTTAATTCGTGACCGAATAAGATCTTGCAAAAATCTACACAGTGAGGTGATTGCCCTCATCCTAATGAACTAAATGATTTTTTTTCCTTATGAATATACATATGGTATTATTCAGTGTCTTCAAAAAACTAAAACTGGCCATATGACTCCAGTTTTCCTTCTTTAGTCTCCAGATACTGAAGACTCTTGAAGAAGAAAATTAAAATATTACTAGACATCCAAATTTATTTTCATTTTTCATGATAGAAAACACTTCTAGGAATATTCCTTAAAAGATATTTCTAATGTTTATTCTTGTGAGTTTACTTAATGAGATAATCAAACCTCAGAAATCAATTTAAATCCACAAGGTGATTGTGTACTAAAAACATTATTACTGTAAATGTTGAAAAGAGAGAAAAAAGACTCAATGAATATTTTAAAGTGTTTGTCATTTGGCAGAAAATTCTTTGTTAAATACAAACTTCTGATCATTACAGATTTTTTTAAAAATAGTATTTTTAAATCTAGTTTTCTGAATATCATATGACCATTAAATTCTATTAGCTACAAACAAAATTCAAAAGTTTTGAATTAGTGGAATGGAAAAAAAGATTTCTAAATAGTATTATTGACAACATAGAAAATAGTATAATGATTATTATCTTGCACTCTTTCATCCACTTCAGCTGTTATGCTTCCACTTTGAAATTCATCTTAACCTCTACTGTCTGTGTTCTCAATTCTTTTATCTAGTGCATACTCTGTCTCTTTTACTCTTACACGAAACTGTGAGAAACAAGACCAAACATATCTCCTTTTCTCTACTAATGCTAATGATGTAACGACATAGCTGTACATATGAGGAAGCAACCACTTCTTCCTATGATACATTGCACTGCTTTATCTGGCTTGATAGTGCTTTTACCACTTGACATTGCATGCTTTTCTCCTTTCAGCTTTTTCATCAACTCTCACATTGCTCTGCTCATTTTATTTCAAGTTGTGTCGTATATGAAATGTATTGCGTGATCAGAATGGTGCCATATTTTTTACTCCTAAGTCCAATATCATAACTGACAGAAGTAGTATTTCCACTTCATAGCACTCTGCCACTTGAAGTTTGTTGCCTCTTTTTAGATGTTCCTGTTTAACAGATAGTTATCTGTACCTCACACAATTAGAAATGCTTCAGAATTCAACAGCAATTAATCAAGTGGTAGAGTAGTCCTAATATACATCCCATAAAATATTGTGAAATCAGACACATCTCTTTCACAATTAAACAAGTAGCGTTAAGGAGTGGCAGTAATGAACATCATTCAGATACTTTAAAGTAATGCTAGAGCAGAAAATTATAAAAATTATGAAAACGTGAGGCCCAGATCCTCAAAAATATTTATATAAATAATTGCCATTAAGATCTACCATTGACTAATTCTTGAATCTTTAGGACAGTTTATATTCTCTGCTTGTTATATAACAGTAAAATAAAGAGAATGAAAGAAATATTTTTCAATCATTGGAAGATGATTGACAGATCAATGATAAGAAGATCATACCACCTGTGACACTGGTTATTTGGGAAAAGGCCTTTTTAGAGTCAATGCATTTTGGATAGTGGAATGTATCTGTGAGATGTATAAGCAGCTCTTAAATCAGTCAAGGGTTTTTGATGATATCAGAAATGGAGAGAGCAAAATTTGAATAGTACAGGACCCCATCTAAAGGCATGAAGGCATAATGAACAATTTTCAGTAAATTTTTCCTGTGTCACCTCATATCAAAAAATAGGAAAAAAAATACCTACCGAGGAATCAGACAAAGTATTTTAAATAAAAAATTTTCCAAAATATTGGGAATTATAGTTTGGTTTTTTTCTTTCCAGAGCTTGGTGTATCATCTATTCTATAGGCTGATTATCAGCATCCAACCACCACTATGCTTTCAATGTCTTCTTTTTTAAATGACACTTCGTACAATCACATATCATTTCAGGACCTGAGTTTCAGCATCAAACATTTTTTGGTGGAACATATCTCTAAGTCCATCATCTCCCCCCCTTTTCATCTACTAAATACTTGCTCTTTAGCTTCTGCTGCAAATTGATTGCTCTCATGTCTGTCAGATCTATAGACTACACAAATCCTTCTGATGCTTTAACATTGATTTAAAAGTGAATAAAAGTGAAGCAGCAGATAAGAAAAATGAATAAATAAATTGTAAAACTTAAATCACTGAGGAGCTAGTATCAAATGATTTCATCTTTTCAGGTATTATTTATACATTAAAATCTCTAACATGTATAAGCAGAATTATATTTTTACTTTCCTTTTTTTGTGATAGAGTAATTTAAAAATAGAGAATCTGACAAACAGGAAAAGATCTGAGTGTTAGATTTCTTGTGGTCATTTTTTTTTGTCTTTATAAAACCCATTAGAGGCTGGAAAATTACTTTTTTTGCTTCTAGTCCTTAAAGAAGAAGTAGTTTTAACTTGAAAGGCTTGGCATGGAAGCAAAAACATGTTCATGTGAAAATGTGAAAATGTACACACTCCCCTCATAAGCCATCTGGAATAAAAGACAGTCAGGTAGTATGAATAAAGCAGAAGGGAATTATATTTTTAAGCTTCCTAAAAAATTCCCTTTTAGTTACTCAAGAAATATGAGTAAGCGAATATTTATAGCAGTTTCCTCTCGTTTAGATAGAGAGAGAGATATTTTTAATGGAGTGAAACTTTAAAAGAGAAGCACTTAAGGCAGATGTCTGTCAGGAAAGAGAATTCAAGGGACCCTGTTTCGCATTCAGCGAATGAAACTGTTTCTGGCATCAGTCAAAGAATTCTGTCACAGATATTATTATTTGGCAAGATATTCATCTTTTTTTTGTTTTTTAATCTAATCATTCAAAATAATACATCATTGTCACCATTAGGTCATTCATGAAGAAAAATGGTGTCAAATATCACTAAAAAACAAATAAGGGAATGCATAATTAAAAAGCTAGAAAACTACAATCTGGTTGCAGTTCCTGAAACTTGGTGGGATGAAGCCCATACCTGGAGTGTTGGCTATTGATAGCTACAGGCTGCTCAGAATGCTCAGAAGGGACAGACCAGGAAGCAGGGGCAGAGGCATATATCAAGAAATGCATAGAGTGTAAAGAGGCTTCCATGAAGAACAGCCATGAACAAGTCAAAAGTTTATGGCTGAGAATAAAAGACCCAGGCAACAAAGGGAACCTCATGGTTGGTGTCTACTACAGGCCATCTTTATCAAGAGAGGGCCTACTGATGAAGCCTTCTCCCTCCAGATACAGGAGACTTTACGCTCGCAAGATCTCATCCTGCTAGGGGACTTTAAACACCCTGACATCTGTTGGAAAAGTGGCACAGCGAGATATAGTTGATCCAGGAGACTCATAGAGGGCACAGAAGATAACTTCTTAAACCAGATAGAAGACAACTCTTCTCAAGGGGATGCAATAATAGACCTGATGTTCACCAATGCAAGTGAGATCATCAGTGGTGTCAAGATCGGAAGCAGCCTAGGCAGCAGTGATCATGTATTGGTGGAGTTCAAGAGGTGAGGAGTTTTAGGAAAATTTTAGGAAAGAGAACTTATGTCTCTTCAAAGAGTTAGTCAGTAGGACCCCATGGGAGATGGTTCTCAGGGATAAAGGAGCAGAACAGAGCTGACAAATATTTAAGGATGCTTTCCATAGAGTGCAATAGTGCTTGCTCCCCACATGTAAGAAATCAGGCAGGGAAGGGAAGAGACCATCGTGGCTGAATTGTGACCTGTTGGTCAAACTACAGAGCAAGTGGGAACTGCACAGGCAGTAGAATTACGGACAGGTAACCTGGGAAGAGTGTAGGGACACTGTATGGTTGTGTAGGGATGGGGTCAGGAAGAGTAAGGCACTGTTCAACTGTAGTTGAACTTGGCAAGAGAAGTAGAGAATAACAATAAGGACTTCTATAGGTACGTCAACCAGAAAAGGAAGGTTAGAGAAAGTGTACCCCCATTGATAAACGAAAACAGTGACCTCATATCAACAAATGAGGAGAAGACAATATTTTTGCCTCAGTCTTCACAACTACTCTCCTCACCCCTCCTGGGTGAATGGACAACAAGATGGGTACAAGACACTCCCACTGTAGGGGGAGATAAGTTTTGTGACCACCTGAGGAACCTGAACATATATAAGCCTATAGGACCTGATGATATGCATCCTGTAGTCCTGAGGGCTGATATGGTTTCCAAGCCACTCTCCATGAAATTCGAAACCCATGGGGCAGTTGTCACATCAGGAGGATGGGATGCCATCTAGAGAGACCTGGACAAGCTGGAATAGTGGGTCTTGTGTGAACCGAAACAAGGCCAAGTGCAAGGTCCTACACCTGGGTCAGGGCAAATCTCAGTTTTAATACAGGCTTGGGGAATGATGTGATTGAGAGTAACCCTGTGGAGAAGGACTTGGGGGTGCTGATTGACAAGAAGCTTATCATGAGCAGACAATGTGTCCTCGCAGCCCAGAAGGCCAACAGTGTCCTGGGCTGTATTAGAAGAAGCATGGTAGAGGGAAGTGACCCTCTACTCTGCTCTTGTGAGGCCCCATCTGGAGTACTGTGTCCTGTTCTGGAATTCACAACATAAGAAGGATAGTAAACTTTTGAAATGGATCCAGAAATGGGTTACATTTTTTCAAACTCAGGTTCAATACATTTACAGAAGCAAGAGCCAAATAAATAAAAAACATTCAATGCCTGGTCTTCAGCTAGCATGAATTTATGCAGCTCCAGAAATGTCAGTGAATGTTGATAATATTCTTTCAAATAGAAGAAAAATATCTAAAGTCATTTCTATAGCTCTAATAACGTCAGAGTTTAAAGAGCAAGGGTGTTTTGACTTCCAGAGCTAAAAAACTAGGAATGTGGTCTATATTCCCAAAAATGTAACAGTGTAATTTTTGGAGCACCTCCAATTCCAAGTTTATATTAACAGATTGACCAAAAAAGAAAAAAAGTCACCTAGTAATTTGGAAGAAGAGGGAAATATCTCTTTCAGAATAATTAAAATGCTGTGTGATGTCATATGACCTATTTTCTAAAGCATATTATGTATTTTTTAAGCATTATGATTACAAGTGCTGAAAAAATTCAAAGCAGTCTCACAATGAGGCTGAGTTTAAAATTGGAGTCAAGTATGTAGGTCAACAATGGAGATATGATCCTATTTTCACAATGTATTTCAACAGAACATTCAACCAAAATGTTACAAAATTGTGGGGAAGTTTTAGGTACAGTTATATGTTTCTCAAATGTGAAATTCCAATCTCTTTTTAAATGACATGTTCCTAACCCATCTCATCCCCTTTTACATTATCTTTTTTCCACTTTCCTGTTTTTACTACTAATTAATAATATCATCTCTCAGCCACCTTCCACAACAGTCAGTCAATGTCAGCAAACAACCTTATGTTGTGCTGCTGCTTATCGATTAATTTAGTGAGCCATCTGTCTGTTCTTCTTACTCTTAAGTATTCCCACATTATGTGGTATTGTAATAAGCCAAAGCCATTCAATTTAAATATTATTTTAATCTATGAAAGATGGACTATCAGTTGAAAAGTGTTAGCTGGCTTCAGGCAAACATCAGTGGTATCATGATAATGATCTTTCACTCCAGACAAAAGAGACTAATCAGCTTTCCATTATCCTTATTTATTCTTCCCATTTGCATTACTTTGTTACTTCCTCTTATTCATCTATATCCTCTCTTTCTCCCTTTCATTTCATGTAGCCTGACTATTATAGGAGAATTCTATTTATTCCACGTAAAGGAATAATCAATTTGCCTTAAAAAAATAAACAAACAAACCAAAAATACCAGTAAAGAAAAGCACAATATAATTTAGGTATTAACAAGAAGGGAAAAAACAAGTATTATCAGTCTTTGCTGGGCATGATTGTATAGCACAGCCATTTAACAAAGTTCTGTAAAAAGAGGTATCGAACTATCTAATTTTAAAGAGTCTAAATTCCAGCTGGAGTATGTATATGAGGTGATGATGGATGCAATCTAACGATACTATCGAGTAGTACTAGCAGTCTCTCAGGAATATATGTGTCTAGATAAATTCTAAAATACTTTGTAAAATATAACAGCCCAAATAATAAACCAAAAATTTTTGAAGGCACAACAGATGCATACAGTTATATGAAATATTAGCATTGCCTATAAAATCAAACATTCTGCATTAACTTTATCCCTTCTTTTTAACTGCAATTCACTGTCTTTCCTCTTGTATCATACAGGACTATGCAACTATTTGCAACATCTGAAAATAAATCCCTATGAATTGTGTTTTTATGTAAGGTGGCTTTTCTAACACTGCATTGATACATCAAATCTATTGAGGTTTTGGTAAGTCTGAGAATACCTTTTATAAATATAATAGAACAAAATGAAAGCAAATATTTACATTAATTTCTGCTAAATCAGCAGCAGATTATATATACAAAAGGACTGGAATATCCAATGTGAAGGCATTTAAGAAAAGGTTAGAAAAACCTCTATCATGTTGTCACAGATAGAGCTCTTTCTACATTGCAGCAGAGTAAGTCAATCTTCAAGATTGCTTCAGGACTTATGTATTTTATATTACAAAAATAATACAGGTAGTATTGCTATTGTTTCATAAGCTTTTTCCCTGATTATTCTTTTCAATGGATCAGAAAAAACACTAAAGTAAATTTGTTTTCTCTGTGGCATCAATGATAGGATTATTTAATTCTCAACCTCCACATTGTATAGTCTTGAAATACTTGCATTAAAACAGGAAGACATGACTTGCCTTTCTGTCCAATCACGGAGCACTTTGACAAAAAATGTGAATATAACACTTCAAAAAAATTTAGTACTACTAATTTCGAACATATTTAAATGAGGATCGCCTCTTGCTTCACAGCACTTCTGTCTTTAATATTTGTGCATTCACAGCAGGGTCCAGCAGCAGGAATTGTTGACATCGAGGATGTTCTCCTACTGAAAAGAGCTATTGTTGAATCATGATGTCTGTTAGTCTTCCTCGGGCAGTGCTTCGACAGACAACAGAGAATCCAACAATCTGCATCTTGCCTCAGAGCACTACATGCTTTTGTGCTTTCCACTCTTTGCAGTGGCCATCCGCATGGCTGCAAAACATCTTGATTATCAAAGAAAAAGTACCAGCTAAGAAATGTATTAGCCTGCAGGATCTTGCTCTTGCGTCAATGAGCAACTGTCATCTGTGCCACGTACATTTTCAGCATTGTCCAGCTGCTGGATTGTAGAGGTCCAGAGATAAGATCCCTCTTAGATCTGATAGTGTCAAAATGAGTTACTTGTTAAGAAAATACCCCTGCAGCACTCTGAGGGGCATAGGCAACATGATGGTCTGCATCTTGCCTCAGAGCACCACATTCTTTTATGTCTTTTGCCTGCTCAGCAGTGCTTGTCCGTATGACTATAAAACCTCTTCTAAGTATTGCTCCTTAAAGGACAAGTTCCTTAAGAACAAGAAATATTTTAACCCCCTCCCCCAATCATCCTGTACCAGACATTTGAAGCCACAGATAAATAGGGATTTGTTCTTTCTTCAATGAGTAACTGTGACCTGCTTATGCTGAAATGTTTTCCTTTTTAAAAAAGTCTAAAGAAGTCCATTGAAGTCAACACAGGTTCATTGGATTCAAAACAAATCCATTTAGATAAAAAAAAAAAACAAAGAAGGAAAAATAATTCACAGAAGTAAAACAAGCTCTATTGAAATAAAAACTGATTTATTGAACTCTGAAAGAAGTCTATTGTAATCAATACATATTTGTTTAAGTGACAATAATTCCACTGAAGTAAAACAAACACCCCACTGAGGTGAAAACTAATTCATAGAAGTAAAAAACAGATGTCTGAAGTTTTGCTTTCAAAATGTATTCATTTATTAATTTTATTTATTTTATTTATTTATTTTTACTTCAATGGACATGTTTTGACTTCAATAAATTTTTTTTACTTCAGTGGACTTGTTTTGACTTCAATCAAATTCAGTGGAATTCTTTTGACTTCAGTAAATTTTTTTAAAATTCAATGGAATTCAGTGGATTTGTTATGATCTCAAATTTGATTTGTTTTGACTTCAGTGGGCTTTTTTTTACTTCAGTAATTTTTTTTAATTTAATGGAATTTTTTTTACTTCAATGGACTGGTTTGGACTTTAACAGTTTTTTGTTAAATTTCAATTGACTTGTTTTGACTTCAGTGGATTTGAAGGAGGTGCTGGTTGACAGCTGGCTGAATGTGAACCAGCAGTGTGCACAGGAGGCAAAGAAGGCCAATGGCATCCTGGCCTGTATCAGAAATAGTGTGGCTAGCAGGATCAGGAAAGTCATCCTTCCCCTGTACTGGTGAGGCTGTATTTTGAATACAGTGTTCAGTTTTGGGCCCCTCGCTACAAGAAGGACATTGAGTTGCTGGAACATGTCCAGGGAAGGGCAACGAAGGTGGTGAAGGGGCTGGAGAACTAGTCCTAAGAGGAGCAGCTGAAGGAATTGGGGTTGTTTAGCCTAGAGAAGAGGAGGCCGAGGAAAGACCTTATCACTGTCTACAATTACCTGAAAGGAGGTTGTAGTGAGGTGGGTATTGGTCTCTTCTCCCAAGTGACAGGTGATAGGATGAGAAGAAGAGGCCTCAAGTTGCACCAAAAGAGATTCAGATTAGACATCTGTCTCGATCCGTTACTGATCTGAGAGGGTTCAAAATGATCCCAAGGGCAAAATTAAGACACAAACAAGGTCAAATGTCACAATCAAACATTATAGTTTATTATAATCTATGTGGAAGAGACGAGAGGAAAAGGAAAGGAGAGAAAGAGAGAAAGAGAGAGAGAGAAAGAGAGAAACAGATAGAGAATGAGTATAGCTACCTCCACGGATGCAGCGGTGTCCTGCAGGTCCTGTTTTGATGTTCAGTGGGGAAGCATTTCATACTTGATATTGATCATTTCTGCTGTTTCATAGGATAACTCCTTTGTTTCCTTAACCATCCCTTCCACCCAGTGATGATACACATGCCCAGTACCATCATTGGGGAGGACTTTGGGGGTCTCCAGGCCCCTCTGTCCAGATCCCTGGCGCCTCAGGGGTTAGGTTATCTCTTGCAAAAACAGAAGATGGCCTCTCCAGTCTCTTTGGGAACTCTGTTCCAGATACCAGCACAACCATATAACTCCTGCCTGGTTTATGGTCTTATGTTTCAGCAAGGTTGAGACAGTCACCTAAGAGAGTCTTTTACAGTCTCTTACAACATCATGAAAAATTTCTTCACTGAGACGTTTATTAGGCACTGGAATGGGCTGTGCAGGGATGTGGTTGAGTCATCATTCTTGGAGGCAGTTAAAAGACAAATAGATAAGGTACTTGGGGATATGATTTAGTAGTGATCAGGTCCCTCGAGTTCATCACTCTTTCGATGCCCAGTGGGCTGGTGTGGTTTGCCAGTCCCACACACCTCCTATGTCTGGCAGGCCAACACCATGTTCTACTCCTCTTGAGGTTGTCTTGCCTCCAGGGCCCAGCTCTGAAGTTCAATGTTCTTCCAGTTGAGATGACTATATTCCGTTTCTTCATCATCCCATCAAAATAATGCAAGTTCCAGATTCAGTAAGTGATCACTACAATTAGTAATACAAGAGTAGTAATAAGTAAAACAAGCATTGATTGTGAGAATAAGTGTAGAGTAGCAGTGATATTAGAGTGAGGGTCACCAAAGTCTTAGTCAAGTATGCTAGGTGCTCACTACAGCTTCTAGCCTTTCTGCCAGGGAGAGCCCACAACCCATCAAAAGCCCATCTCTGTAAGCTCAGAGAAGAACAGTGACTCTTGGTAAATGGACACCCAGTCTTGAAGCAGCCCCAAGAAGGCCATTACCACCAGTGGTCAGCTGTCATCAGATATGTCAGCAGCAGCAACTCTCTGATCACTTTTTTAAACTGAGGGAGAGTATACAATAAAGATGTGGTGTACAATAAGGAATGCAGGGAAAGAGAATTTTGGAATTGCACAAAACATATAAATGGATATTATAGAAAAGGAACAAAAGAAGAGGAAAGAGATTAAATTCAGGTGATTTGTGGAGGATCAAGTATATGAAAATAGATGGGTAGGGGGTAATAAAAGTACTGGTTGCATATAAAGCATTTCCTACTTGACACACATATCTTTCTGTGCCCTGTGCTAGATCAGATTTTCCTGAGTAAGAAACCCTTCTGGGGAGGAGGAGTGTTTAAGGGAGTCTGAGAGAAAGAACTGGAGTCAGATCATAGGTTGGAAGGGCCTGTATGCTTGTCATACCAACAACTGGAGATTCTGGAGTGAGTGGACATAAATGCTAGCAACTGGAGTGGGACCATGAGTGTAGGAGCCCACATGTCTTTGGTAACAGCAACTAGAGCGAATGCAAGTGTGTTAGGAAGTAAGGACTAGGTGGTGTGTGGGTGAAGTGGTCTGGCAACTACATGGCACTTGGTTATCGGGACCAGTCAGCTCTGGGTTTGCATGTGTGAGATGGTCTGTGTATCAGCAAGTGGAATGGGGCTGCAGCCTTGGGGCTCATATGTTGGTGCTCTCTGTTCATGTGATTGCACCATGTGTCTGCCTGTGATCTGTGCAGCTGGTATGTGTATATACATATTGTATATGTGTGTTCTGTATGCTTATGTCTACTGGGAATGCACCTTCAGCCTTACTACTTGTTAGACTTGAGGGCATGGAACTTCAGCAGCCTCAGCTACTTCATTTTGTCAGAGTAGTCATGATATATTTTGCTCCTAACACATCCTAAATATGAATTGTGAATAACCTTCTAGTTGTAAGGTTAAAAAAAACCCCTTCCATTTGCCTTTTACTCCCTGAATATGTTTATTTTTAGGGTAATGGGATGAAACTCCATTAATTATGGTAATTTCTTCATTGTGTCTGGAAGGGCCATAAGTTGTTGCTTATGATGGTAGCTCCAATGTATTACAAGTGCAATGGAACACTTGGACAACTGTCTTGCACAGCTAGCTCTGTTTATTAGTCATACTGGAGAGAGGCCACACATTCCCTACTGTCACTTCCAGAGAGAAAAGTCAGAGTATATGAGAACAATGGAGGAAGACGCTTCACTGTCTGCACAGAGTGATGCAGGTGGTACCGTTGCTCCAGTGCTCTATCTTTTCCTTCACCCCTTTTTTTTTTTTTGCTTTTGCTTATCTATATGAGTCCCATAAGCAAGGAGCCCGTTTGCAATCTGCTTTCATAGGCACTATTTCATAGGTACTAGTGCCAGAAGTATATTCTTCTGAGCAACATTTTTTATGTGCAGTTTTAAGTAAAGACAAAGACTCGCCGGTCATATAATTGCCATCGCAGAGTAGGAGCTGACTGCAGGCTCCTCTGTTAAAATCGGCTGTCTAAGTTATCCTGCAGCCAAGGGATATAAGCAACAAAATAGAGGCCTGGCAATCTAGCTATATTATGCTGCCTAGCACAGCACAGGCTTGTGCCTACTTAGGACAACTCTTATGTAGAGCACTAACTCCTCAACATTAAGTCACTGCAGACTCTTCCCCAGAAAGTCCTCCATCATTCCCCAGAGGTGGCTTGGATCCCTCCCCAACAGGCTTACCAGGCCTTCAGGGCTCCTCAGGGATAGCCTAGTCTCTTTCTCACTTCTATCCTTCATCATTAGGCCCTCCAGGAGTGGCTTTGACACTTCCCTCTACTCTGTCTGTGAGGTCTCTAGGGACAGCAAGAATCAATCCTCATCAAGCCTGCCAGGATTTCTAGGGGTTATTTGTCCCCTTCCAGGCCAGCTCCCTTGGGTTGCCTTGGACTATTACATGCCAAATCCTCTGGGGCTCCCCAGTGGTGGCTTGAACTTTTCTCCACCATGCTTATTTAGCTTCTGAGGCTGCCTATGGGGCACCACCATGGGGTGATGACTTGGACCCTTCCCCACCACTCTCCTTTGTCACCTGGGGGTCCTGAGAGACTGCAAGAACTCTTCTACACCAGCTCTCTGCGACTCCTTGTCAACCTCTTATTCTTTTGCCCCTGGAGGACTAAATCTTTTTGAAGCATTATATCCCCACTTTCTGTCAAAATGCTCTGTGATTGAACAGAAAGGCGAGTCATGTCTTTTTGTTCTAATGCAAGTATTTCAAGGCTATGTAGTCCCTTCTGGCCCTCTGTACAATAAATTTTAAAATAAGAGCTAATTAATATTGCAAGCTTAAATGGGTCTAGAAAGAATATTAAACTAAGAAATACAGGCTTATACTCCCACTTTACAAGTTTGCTGATCATGTCCTAAGAAGTCTAGGGTGAGATGAGTTTTAGGGGAGCAGATGCACAAATAATGTGGACACCATGAAGAAGTTTGAACATCTGTGACATCAGGGATCAATGAGACTCAACAAGAGGCTGACACCTGAAATGGTGTTCATGTTCATGTTCTGTCCAGTCTTTAATTCAGTGTTGATGATGTCGATATTCAGTTGTTTTTCAAGCATATAGAAGGGATTATCATATGTCACTGTAGTGATCTCATTGTTACTGGCAATTGGAACACAGCACAATAATGAAGCAAGAAGTCCCTACCAGTTGGTGTTCTACACGATCCGTGTAAAGGTGAAGAGGTGATATCTACCACAAAGTGAAATTTCTTAGTGGCAACTCATAGACAAGCCACAAAAATATGAGCTGACTGCCCTAGTGTACAAAAAGCATAAGAATTTTCATGTCTTTTAAGTTTCAGTTTCCTAAATCTGTATATGACTGAAGAGTCAACTGTTGAATTCTGCTGTGGTGGTCAAGAAGACTGTTCCTTCAACATGGAGAGGAATGAATGGTGTCTGCTGCAAAGTATAGTGCCAGCAGCCTTTTTTCAAAAAGCAGTGTCTTTGCAAGTTCCTGAGCAGAGACTTTTCCTCCCCTTTGAGAAAAGTGACTCCCATTTGGTGCCTGTAAGCCTGGTGCCATGTAGGCCATCCCATTGTCAAAAACCCCAAAGCTGTTATACTGACATCAGCCACGGAGCCATGTGTTAATAGATCAGGTCCATCTATTCCTTCCAATGTCATTGCCAGCAACTGGAAGGAGGGAGGGAATAAAATCACCACCATTCTCTCACTAGCTGTCCCAAGGCCCTGAAGTCTCTTCTAATTACACTTGGGCTACATACTGTGGCTTCATCACCTCCCACATGGAAGAGAAGCAACAGATAGTAGTCTGAGGGCTGTACAAGACTGGGGAGTTTCCTAGTGCCATTCTTAACCCAGGATCATGGGAGGCAGCAGGCTTCCCTATGAATAGAGTCTGTTTGACATATTGGACCCTCTGTTCCCCTCAGCAGGGAGCTTTCTACAACTATGACTCGGCTTTTCTTCCTTGTGGCAGTTGTAGTAACATTGGGGGGTACGTTGTTCTGGCGCAGATGAATTTTCAACCATATTGTCCACTGATAGGTCCTCCACAGCTAGAGCTTAGACACATAGGCAACCCTTCTCTCCAGTGTGTTAGCTGAGCCACACAGCTTGGTGTCATTGGCAAACTGATTGACGGTGCTGTCAATCCCATTTTTCATGCCTCTGACAAAGATGTTAAATAATACTAGTCCCAGTAACAACCCCTGCGTCGCTGGTCTTTACTTTATGTGCAAAGAATAAAATGGTCATCAGAAATTACTAGACAAACAAATTTTATAGATGAGAGGAAGTGTTCAGTGAATTCTGCTAAGGACAGAGATGAGTGCTGTAATTATTCCTTTTAAGGTTGTTGAACTTCAGTTAATTTGAAGCCCAAAACTTATGTTTCTTATACGTAGTTCAATATAATCTTTTTTATTTTTTTGAAGAGAAAAGATGCAGTGTCTCTTCTTTGATGAAGAATATGTACTTATGTTTCCCATATTTAATTAAGCAGTACAAACCATCTTCTGTTCTAAAATGAAGAAAAAATCCATACTTCGATTTTCCTCTAACTCAGTGTGTGTTAGTAGGAATTTCACTTCACCTATTGGTACTTCATTTTCCTATAAATAGACAAAAAAAAGAATTACCTCAAATAGGTGTTTAGAGGCCTAATTACCTACTGTGTATCAGTCTGAGATTCTCAAAGCACCAACAATGTACATATGAAAAGTATTACTATATGAATTTATTCATTATTGAATAATGACACTATTATCTGACATATTCCAAATATAATTGAACCCATTTTTAAGGTTGTTTTTCGGTTTGCATGGAATTTCATACCTGAGAAAGAAAAACCTCTTAATGGAATGAGTAGTTCCTTGAATAATCCACTTTGTACACAATATATGACTGGGCTTCATTTTTCCTATATGTACTTTCATCCAGTAAAATAATAGCTTAGGAAATAAGGTTAATAATAACATGCTATTATGGTAGGAGAAAGGGTTATGGTTTTTCTTTTCTTTTATTACTATAAGTTTGTGCTAAATCTTCACATTTCAGAAAGTCCTCATTAAATGTATCATGCAATTCATTTGCAGAAGTGAACCAAAAATGGAAATCAATTTCGCATTTTAGTGTTTTCTGCAGGATCATAGAAATGTACTCCTTTCCTTCCTGCAACTGAATTTTCACTTTTAGTATGGTGGGGGTCTTTTTTCGGTTTTGTTTGTTTGTTTGTTTTTAAATCAAAGTTTCTCTTAGTATTAGAACCTAAGGCAGATGTTTTTTGATATTAAATATGTGTTTCTTTAGGGAAAAAATTATGTTATATCTTACAGCTAAAGTGGTATTACCTGTGAACTGCTCAGTATTACAAGAATTTTCAGTTTACAAAGTTCTTACAAAATATTTCCTAATATAAGACTTGAAGAGTGTTTGGCATGGTTGCATCTCAATTGTGAAAGATGTCTTCAGAAAACAGCATAATGTGAACATTCATTTAAGCTACATAGGTAGTTTAGCAGTTCCATTGCTCCTTAACCCTAATCAAGATTATTGGCACAGATCAACAAATTATTTTTAGAATCATGAAAAATATTTATTTCCCATCATAAGTCACTATATGAAGAAAGGCAATGCTTTTTGAGACAATAATAGGACACTGAGCACTCTGTAAGAAACAGTCTGCGAAGCTGTAGGAAGGATATGGAGACTGTGAGAAACTGCTTATGAGTACTTATGAGGAATATATAGTGGACAAGTGCTTTGCCATCATTGTTTCCTGATGGTGTGTAGGAAAACAGTAACATCTAGGCATTCTGAAAGTCAGAACTGTGAGTTAAAAAGCAGGAGAAAAATTTTGGCTAACAAAACTTTATACATGAGATTTCCCAGGACAGAAAGATTCGCCTTCTTGCTAAAAAAAGCAGTAATAAAAATAACTATATGCTATGTATTCCTCTTGAGGATAGTATCTTGATTTGACTTAATTTTGTTTATATTTTTCTCATCAAATTATTTTATCGACAACAGCAGCTACTGCAGGCCTCATCTCCAGACAGGACCAGCAGCAACAGAGCTCCTGCTTTCCAGCCTCCTGGAGAGGAAGACAGCGTACTCTCTTATCTACACCTTATTTATATGTTGTGTTACGTTAAAGGAAGATATGGAATACTTCCATGGATCCTGATCTCCGTTGTTAAGGAAGACCTCTAAAGGCAATTTTTTTAAGGAAGATCTGAAAAATCCAAAAGTCAATTCATTACATTCTCCACCCCTTATTCCTTATAATTTCTTTAACACACCTGTACATTGTGTTAATCTATATCCCGCATATAGGCATATATATATGTGGTTCTTTTTTTATTCCAAGGTTGTCATCTGTTGTTGACGATCAACACCAACAGCAACTCAATTTGGGTCCTTGGCCCTTTAGGCACAGTCACAGTTCTCGTTTTAGGGCTGGTTCATCATTGGATACCGGTATCTGCTCTGTTCAGGTCTTTCTCCTCTGGTGTTTGATGTCCTGTAAAACTCAAGACACAGAATTATTTTTTCCCCAAGGATAGATGTACTTGAGGCACATACTGGATCTCTCCACCCTGCCTCATTACCCACCAGATATTGCCAGGCCCTTGAGTGAAAACAATCCCACAAATGGGTTTGTCCTGAGGGAGGAGTAATCCAAACAACCTCACGTAACATACCTCTCGGATCACTGAAACTTTGTGTCCATCTACAGTGTGGAGGGATTCTGCTTGGGCAGGACCAGCTTGATTGACAGAGCCTCTGGTCTTAACTAGCCAGGTGGCCTTGGCTAAGTGGTTGTCCCAGCTTTTAAATGTTCCTCCACCTAGTGTCTTTAGAGTTGTCTGTAACAGTACATTACACCTTTCAACTTTTCCAGCAGCAGGTGCATGATATGGAATGTAATATACCCATTCGATACCATGCTCTTGTGCCCAAGTGGCCACTAGATTTTTCTTGAAATAAGGCCCATGTAGGTAGTTTAAGATCTGGCAGCAGGAAGATCTCGCGATGTACAGAAAGATAGAGCCTCTCCCCTGATAGTCAATAGCATTTAGTTTGTAAGTTCATGACGGAAGAGATGTTGCAAATCTTTGCCATAAAAGGCGGTATCACTCATCAATAAACGCCATTTTGCCATCCACCATATCGATGTCTGTGTGCTGATGGCCCGAGCGGCCTGGGGTTGGTTGCCGTGCCGTTCCTGAACCAGGTCACCATTGCCTTGTGAAGGCAACAGGCCCATTGTCTGACTCAATGTGTTCTGGAGTGCCATGTCTCTACAGGATTTGCTTCTTGAGACCCAGAATGGTATTTCGGGCTGTTGCATGTGGTAGTGAATGTGTCTCTAACCAACCCATGGTTGCATCCACCATGGTAAGCGCATAGAGTTTACCTTGACGGGTCTGTGGCAATGTGACGTAATCAACCTGCCAGGCTTCCCCATATTTGTACTTATCCCAACGTCCACCGTACCACAGGGGTTTCAACCTTTATGCCTGATTGATAGTGGCACAGGTTTCACAGTCATGGATAACCTGAGAAATAGTGTCCATGGTTAAAACCACCCCTCGATCTCACGCCCACCTATAGGTAGCATCTGGGTCTTGATGACCTGAAGCATCATGGGCCCATCGAGCTAGTAACAATTCTCTGTCCTTTGTCGAAGATCTCCTCTGCTGTGTTCCCCCATACAATGATGTAATTGATATACTGGATATGTTCTGGGGTCTTTCCCTTCTCTAATGTAGCCTGAATCAGTCCATGAGAGATGGTTGGACTGTGCTTCCACCCCTGGGGCAGTCGATTCCAGGTGTAGTGAAAACCCCTCCAGGTGAAAGCAAACTGTGGCCTGCACTCTGCCGCTATGGGAATGGAGAAAAACATTGGCAATGTCAATGGTGGCGTCACCACTTCACTGTCTTGGACTCCAGTTCGTACTGGAGCTTCAACATGTCTGGTACTGCAGCACTCAATGGTGGTGTGACTTCATTTAAACCACCATAGTCCACAGTCAATCTCCATTCTCCATCAGACTTGCGTACAGACCAGATAGGGCTGTTGAAGGGTGAATGGGTTCTGCTGACCACCCCTTGGCTCTCCAGCTTCTGAATCATCTTATGGCTGGGGATCAAAGCATCTCAAATCGTCTGATACTGTCACCGGTGTACGGTTGTTGTGGCTATTGGCACTTTTTGATCTTTAACTCACTGTAAGCCCAGTACGGAAGGGTCTTCTGAGAGGCCAGGAAGGGCAGACAATCGCTTGGACTCCTCTTCAATCACTGTGGCTACATCAAAAGCCCATCGGTACCCCTTCAGGTCCTTGAAGTATCCTCTTCTTAGGAAGTCCATACCAAGAATGCAAGGGGTTTCTGGCCCCGTCACGATGGAATGCTTTTCCCATTGGTCTCCTGTCAAGCTTATGTCGGACTCTACCACTGACAACTCCTGAGACCCTCCTCTCACTCTAGAAATAGAAACAGTGTCTGTACTCTTATGCTCCGATGGCATTAAAGTACACTGGGCACCAGTATCTATCAAAGCTCGGTATCTCTGAGGATCCGATATGTCAGGCCATCAAACTCACACAGCCCAGTAAACTCGATTGTCTTCTTGGTCCCTCTCCTTCTCCTGACAGAAGGCAGGGCCCCTCTATTGGTCTTGATCAGAGCAATTGTTGTTGGACTTTGACTTTGGTTTCTTGGAGGCTTTTTTGTCATCAGGGAGGTGGATCTCCATCTTCTTGTCTTCCGGCAATTGCAGTTTCTTGTCTAAAAATTCTGTATTTATCACATAGACAACTTTCTTGTCAGTGTCCTTCTGTTTCAGCTGCTTCACTCTAGCTTTGAGCTTGTAAGTGGGTTCGCCACCCCACTTCTTCATGTTCTCTCCCTTGCGGCGTAGGTATGCCCATAGTTGGCTATGTGACTGATGCTTAGGGTTTTCTTTCCCTTGACATGGGAATGATGGATATCATGAACGAGACCAAGATCAAGGTTTAGGTCGAGGTCATCTTGGTCGATCTTGCCATGATCGTTCCATTGACCTTTCTCTGTAATTTCTATAATGTCTGTCATCTCTGTCTCTAGGATAGTCATATCTTGAGTATTCATAATCTCTCTCTCTTCTTTCGCTATCATAGGTAGGTCAGTGTAGGGAAATGGAAAAGTCTTCCAGACTTTCTGCTATGCCCCTTATCCAGCCACACATGGTTTCCATGCTTGTGTCACCTCTTGGATCATGTACAGTTATCAAGCAGTAGGTATACGGTTTAGGGGCGCCTTTAATTACTTTTTTCCACATCTCCTGCGTGCAGGGGACACCCTCAGGATCTTGAATGCCACGATAGTCTGGATAAGAATAGATGACTTCCAACATGGCTAATTCCCATAGATATTGGATGGCTTCTTCCGCAGTATTCCACCTTCTTGGAAAGCTCAACAGATAATCCTTAAATGGGTATCTCACCCTTACAGCGTGGAGGAATCGGATCCAAAGACTGTGTGCATCTCTCTCCCTTGCCATTTCTTGTTCTATTACAGGATCTCGGGCAAGAGATCCCAATTGTTGTGCTTCATGGCCTTCAATCAGGTGACTAATAGTTCCATTGTCCCAGCACTGCAGAAGCCAGGTGAGGATTTGTTCACCAGGCAAACTTTCTCACACTGTTTCTTGTCCATTTCTCCCACATAAAATCCTTTCCACTACTCTTTGTACTCTTCTGCTCTTATGCGTAACCGTCCCACGTCCTCTCTGTATCTCTCATGAGGAGATGGAGACCGAGTGTGCTGTGGAGATGGAATTCTATGTCGTTTGTGCCATGGAGATGGACTTCTACGTCGTTCAACATACCCAGCGGGTAGAGATAACGAGTATTCTTTTGGGTGCTGAGATGAAGACCTCAACCAATCATTAGGTAACAATAATTGTCTCTCAGGTTGAGTGCAACGCTTTTGCTCCTTCTTTGCATCTTCTGAAATACTGATTGTGTAGTCAGGATATAAATCATCAAGTGGCAGTACACCACTGGTTGTTTGTACTGTTGCCTTCTTTCCTCTTGATACCGCTCTACTTTCCTTTGAATGTGCCTCTAGTTCTTTTGGGCACGCCCCTTGTCTTGCAGATGTTTCTTCCTCTCTGGCAGTCACTCCTTCACTAATATCTGCATGGACAGGATATGTCCTTCTGCTCCTTCTTCTTCTCCTTCTTTTTCTTCTTCTTCCATGCATTCCAGTTGCGTAGATAGGTCTGTAAGTTTTATGATCTCCCTTACCAACATCTTCTTTTTCTTTATAGGAGCAACAATGACTTTCCTGTTTTTGACTTGAGTCCCGGTTCTTTGAGAATTAGTAGAGATGGTTTTAACTTCAAGTTGTGTTTGGATCCCGACTTCACGAGTGGGCCCAATAGGGACACAACTGGTTTCAGGTGGCACTGTTTGGGTTTCTGTCTCGACCTTAACCTTCTGAGAGTGATCTACAGCAGCTCGATAAGCATTTTCCAAGCCCCAGAACAAAGCAAAGAATTGCAGGTTTGGGTCATCATATGAAAGATACCTTTCCCTTAAACAACGTATCATCTCACCAGGATCAAACACCTGTTTGGTCATAGAGTCCCAAGTAATAGGAGGTGTCACACATCCCACCAGTTTACCAAAATCCAACCATGCTCTCTGCCATCCAAAGACTGGCCTGTCCAAATTCCTTCCGAAAGCTCCAGTGATTCCTTTCAAGATTTGGTCTTTCTTACAACAAGGGAACCAATGAAGCACCACCTTTTCAATTTTAAATAGTATTTTTGCTCCTTCACCACTAGTATCATTGTCGCTAAATAATTTAGGTATGGATTAGAGCTGATCTTAGGAGTCTTTACTATCAAACCTTGAATGTCACCATTACAGAGACTGGCTATTAGGCCATCAATATCAATATTAAGGAATGGAAATCATTCATTCCATCCATCTGAATGGTAGTGGTCCCTGATGGGATATCCTGGGACAGGCACAAAATCATAAAAGCTAGAATAATAAAAGGAATTAGTAAAACGGCCATTGTTATCATTCTTCCTTTGCACCATTCATTCCATCTAAACGAAAGTAGTCCTCTATAAGATACCCTAAGTCAGGCACAAAAGCAGCCGTTAGAATCATGAAAACAATCTGTAAAACAGCTAGGATCATGAAAAAAAATTATTAGAAATGACATTGTTATTATTTTCTTCAGGTTATTTCCTAAACAAACTCTTATTTATATAAACAAAGTTTTTTTGGCTGCTTTCCTGGTAGTTGTTCTGTAAACAAAGACTGCACTTAGTAGTCTTCGTGGACTCTGACAGTGTTCCTAGACACCGTTCTCAAAACAGTAGGTAAGTTTACAAGATAAAACCAAACTTGGCTGTCTTCCCAGACAATGTTTTTCAAAACAAACCAAGATCAATCATCCTCTGCTACCAAAATCTGAGCTGGTTTGAGCTAACTTTCCCAGGCTCTCGAACACTCAGTTTAAGCCCCTTTCCCAAAACTTCCCCCTTTTCAAAGAAAAAAAATATATAAAAACCAAAATCACACTGAATACATGTATTTATGATTTTCTAAATATAAACAGCTACATACTGTAAGGATATCATGCAAAACTCCCAAGAAAGGGAAGAGGGGAAGGGAAAATGTGAAAAAGGACAAAAAGGAACTAAAACAAAACAGGTATACACACTTGTAGGACCTGGTAACTAACAAAGTAAAGAACTAGCAAAATCTCACCACTTCCCTTGAGGAAAGTAGAACAGCTAGATCCAACCCAGGACTCTCCCCCAATGTGTGGGTCGACAACATTAGCTACTGCAGGCCTCATCTCCAGACAGGACCAGCAGCAACAGAGCTCCTGCTTTCCAGTCTCCTGGAGAGGAAGACAGCGTACTCTCTTATCTACACCTTATTTATATGTTGTGTTACGTTAAAGGAAGATATGGAATACTTCCATGGATCCTGATCTCCAATGTTAAGGAAGACCTCTAAAGGCCATTTTTTTAAGGAAGATATGAAAAATCCAAAAGTCAATCTACTACCTTTATTTTTAAAAAATCAAGAGAATCTTAAAAATTTAATTCCATAATATGCTATGTGGTATATATTTTTCTTGGACTGTGTACTGTAAATCCATGAAAGTACCATTCCGTAACTAGGAGCGGATCTGGTCCAAAGAGCAAGCAGAGGTTTAAACCTAAGCTGTAAGAAAATTCCAACATTCAATGAACATTTTGAAGAATAAACTTCCTAATTTCCTTTTATGCTACCTTGGACAAAGAACTTAAAAGTAATTTTAGAACTAAATACAGCCATGAACAATAAACTGCAAAGATGGGCAGCTACTAATCTTACATCTTCTCAATGAAAGATATAAATTGAATCTACAGTAACAGCTAATGAACTCTGAAACCATATGAAATGAAACTTCCGGATCTAAACACTAAAATTAACATTCAAAGATTGATTTGTCTAACAATTGGGTCAATGTACTAGGACAGAAAATTATTATGGATTAATTAACCTTAAAGGTATAGTTGTATGTAAATGAATTTTTTGTCTTCAATCTTAAATTTAATTAAATCTAAAGTGATGGGACATGAGCCTACAAGAGGGGAACTAAACTAGATCTAGTATAAACAAATTCTACAAAATTGAGAGTTTCAGTGATAGGAGTAGCAAACAACAGTCAGTTTCAAAGGACATAAAAAATCACAAACTGATAGGGGCTTACATTAAGACTGTATCTTCTGATTACTGTAGAATATGACATTGATGGACAAGCATAGAAAGCTAATGATGAAAGCAAGCATCATGTAGTCTCAAGCCATGTCATCCCCCTTCAGAATTAAAACAAGAAAACCAACTAACATTTCTAAAGAAAATGGCATGTTTATTTGAAATGCACAGAAAAGCAAATTCAGAGCAGTTATCACTTTTCTCATAGAAAATATATACCCAAATACACTCCACAATGTACAGAGTTACAAATTATGAGTGTTAGGGCAGCTTTTATATGGATAGTTTAATAATACTGTATACAGAAAACAGAGACTATTGGAATCATAAAATCATGGAATGGTTTGGGTTGGATGGGATCTCAAAGATCCTCTAGTTTCCATGGGTATGGACACCTCCCACTAAATCAGACTGCTCAAGACCCCATCCAACCTAGCCTTGAACACTTTCAGGGAGGGGTCATCCACAATTTCCCTAGGAACCCTGTTCCAGTGTCTCACCACCCCCACTGTGAAAAATTTCTTCCTAATGCCTAATCTAAACCTTCCCCCTTCCAATTTAAATCCATTCCCTCTCGTCCTATCACTACGTGCCCTTGTAAAAAGTCCCTCCTCATCTTTCTTGCAGACCTCCTTCAGATACTGGAAGGTAGCTATAAATTTTCCCTGGAGCCTTCTCTTCTCCAGGCTGAACAACCCCAACTCCCTCAGCCAGTCATCATATGGAATGTGCTCCAGCTTTCTGATCGTCTTTGTGGCTCTCCTCTGGACCCGTTCCAAAACTTCCGTGTCCTTCTTATGTTGAGGATTCCAGAACTGGACACAGTACTGCAGGTGGGGGTCTCATGAGAGTGGAGTAGAGGAGGAGAAACACCTCCCTTGACCTGCTGGCCACACTTCTTTTGATGCAGCCCAGGACGTGGTTGACCTTCTGGGCTGCGGGTTCACATTCCTGGCTCATGTTGAACTTTTCATCAGCCAGCATCCCCAAGACCTTCTCCGCAGGGCTGCTCTCAATCACATTGTCTCCCACCCAGTATTAAAACTGAGGTTTGCCCTGAACCAGGTGTATGATATTCCACTTGGCCTTGTCAATCCTAATGATGTTCCCAAAGTATGCTCTTGCCTTACAGTGAGAGGGGCTTTACCCACCTTGTACCAATCATTCATTGACAAGGGAGGAGTGAGGAAACCAGTTGACAGGGAAGACTGAGGCACAAAAATGTTGTGGAGTACCTCATCGTTTTCCTCATCTGTTAATACAAGGTCATAAGTTTTGTTCATCAATGGGTGCATGCTTTTATAACCTTCCTTTTCTGGTTGACATACCTATAGAAACCCTTCTTGTTAACCTTTGCTTCTCTTGCCACATTCAGCTCTAGCTATGCCTTGGATTTCCTGACCCCAATGCCTACACTTTCAAGCAGCGTCCCTGTACTCTTCACAGGTTACCTGTTCCTGCTTCCACTGCCTGTGCAGTTCCCGCTTGCTCTGTAGTTTGACCAGCAGGTCTTGACTGAGCCACTCCAGTCTCTTCCTTTCCCTGCCTGATTTCTTACATCTAGGGAGTAAGCACTCATGCTCCATGAAAAGTATCCTTAAAGATCTTTCAGCTCTGTTCTTCTCCTCTGTTCCTGAGGACCATTTCCCAGGGGGGTCCTACTGACTAACTCCTTAAAGAGCTGTAAGTTTGATTTCCTAAAATTTAGTATCCTGATCATAATCCTCACATCTTCCATATCCCTCAGGACCTTGAACTCCACCAATGCATGGTCACTGCAGCCTAGGTTGTCTATGACCTTGGCGTTACTGATGATCTCACTTGCATTAGTGACCATCAGGCCCAGTATTGCAGCTCCTCGGTTAGGGATGTCTAGCTAGGTTAGGATGTTATCTTCTATGCATTCTAGGAGTCTCCTGGATTGCCTACATCTTGCTGTGTTTCTTTTCCAGCAGATGTCAGGGTGGTTGAAGGCCCCCAGTAGGATGAGATTTTGCGACCATGAAGCCTCCTGTAGCTGGTGGAAGAAGGCATCATCAGTAGGCTCCCCTTGACCATGTGGCCTGTAGTAGATACGAACCATGAGATTCCCTTTGTTGCCTGGGTCTCTTATAAACTTTCAGCCTGTTTGTGGCTTTTCTTCAGGGACACCTCTTCACACTCACTTCACGCTTGTTTGCATTGATCTTGGTGACTACAAGGTAAAATAAAAGAAACACTAACAAAATTTTACATAAAGATATATTAAAATTTTAAAGCTGAGCATTTCAGATGGAATCTCAATTCCATTAAAACCAATGGGAAAATTTGCAACAGCTTCAGTGAGACTAGGTGATCTGTTATTTTAAATGTTTCTTCATTTATTGATATCAACCAGTTAATAGCAGAGGTACTTGTTTCCATGCTTTCAACCTGAAAACAATACCAAAAAGGGGACACACATCGTTGCCCTTTCAGTACTCTCCACTCCCTGAAATACTTATCTTATACATATCAGCTTTTTTTCCCAGAAGACTGTGACTACAATGAAAGAAACTACATATGAATATTTTTATGATTCATATGAAGGTTTGGGTTTTTTTTGTGCTATACATCACAAAATCTCCCAATATACACTTATATGTGAGGAAGTATGTTGGTCAGTAGTGGATAAGAAGAAAATCCTATGCAGCAGTCACACCGGTATGCCTGAATGTGTGTTGTATGGTCTTAAGGCCTGGCCCTGACCAACCTGCTTGGGAATTGGGAGTGGGACAAGGGTAGGGTTCTTTTGTATATTTGAGTTGCAGTTTAGAGTGAGGACAAATCACTCCCAGGATATGCTCAAATCCAATATTTACATTGAATCCAGTGAAAGTAACAAAACAGATCTCAATCTGCACTTTGAACATGGTCAAAATCACACACCGTCCACAACAAGAACTTGAATGCTATCAAATCCACAGGAAAGTGCCAAGAAAAAAAAAGGATGTAGTAGAATAAGGGGAGAGAATAAGGAGAGAATAAGAAAGAGAGATAGAGAAAGAAGTGGCAGCAAAAAGAGAAAAATAATCATCGCCCCAATGGAATCCAACAACTTTTTCCTTAGAAAATGTGGTCCATGAGGCAAAGGGTACATGCATGTGTGCTTCTTGGCAGGGATTATTTTTAAAGGAGCTTCTTCCCTTATTAGCATGCAAGGAGGGATCTCGCTGCACTTGCGCCATTTCATGGAAATTTTTCAAATTGGTGTATGTGCAGATTTACCTTCAGAAAAGTTCTTGAATTGGGCCTAGGGGCTCCACAGGTCCCTTGCAGTTCAATGGACCCTTGCTAGAAATAACCTCTGCATGAAATCTTTGGGCATGTACTTCTACCTCTTCAACACTAGAAGCAAACACTACAGGTGTTTGTGCATAGAGGGGTGGAGCAACACCTGCTTCCACACCTCTTCCTCTCCCCTCTGTTGCTGCCAAGCTGCACAAAGCCCACGGGTGCACATAGCTTTGCACCTAGATGATTTTTAAGATAAACAGACAAAATACAAACAAAGAGGTTGATATTTACACATGGATATCATCTGGAGTATTTTAGCTGATACATTTCTTAAGAAACGGGACAAAATTTATCTGTGTACCTAGTTTTCCTTGTATTTCCTGTGTAATATTATTAGTAAAGACATTGACTATCATTGTGAGACAAATATTCAGCTTTCCATTGCTGATTCTTATTCCTTTTTCTGACATTTTAAAATGAAGTACCTTAATATAACAAATATTTTGTGTTGCAGAATGACTAGATGTTATATGATCACTGTTAGAGGAGATTTTAAAACAAAACATGGTGAAGGCCTTGTTTGATTTATAACGGAAACACCTACCAAGAAAACAGATGAAATAATGAAAAGAGCAAACAAAGGAGAGCAAAAATCTTTCTCAAAAGCTTTTATTATCTATATACTGCAGAACATTGTAAAATCTTATAAACCAGGGAAAAGAGTAGCCCTAGACATATCCATAATATGCATGAATAAATCACCGTTAATGCAAAGGAATCCCTCAGGAACACACTCATCATTAAATAACAATTATTTCACTAGAGGAGTGGGACAGTTGTTTTACAATGCCCAGGAATCAAAAAAATTAATAACAAAAAAGCCAACCCAACAGCCCCAGAAAATGCAAACCAACCCAAAACCTGCTCAAGCTATTGCCACAGATAAAAGAGCTGTAAAATATTAGAAAGAGTGCAGTTAGCTTCAGTGAAATTTAGTTAAGAGAGCTGCAGTCACTTCTGAAATGATCATAAAATCTTTATCAACATTCTGTCTTAGGAAACTGATTAATATCAAGATTTTTAAAAATGAAGAGTATTCAGTCTTGGGTAAAAATTAGTTAACTAGCAATGGCATGCTTCCAGGCCTTATACCAATATCTCTAGCCATATTTAGGCTCTTGATAAATTCCCAGGAGTAAAACCAAAGTGCAGAAATGAAAATACTTTTTATTTTCTGCTACCACAACCTTTGTTTAATTTTACTATAAATTAAAACTGAAAGATGGTAGCCCATATCTTAAAGTTCAGCAGAAAGGATAAGAACTGTTTGGTTAAAAACTTTTTGTTCCCTCTTTCTCTGTTCTTTATACTTCAGCGAAGAGCTAGAAGTAAATTTAGGTTCCAGATCTAATCAAAGAAAGAAATAAAGAAATAAGTAAAGAAAAAATGGCTTTAATAAAGCCATACTTTCTCTCTCCTCCTCTCCCTTTGTCTTTCTTTTTCTTCATGTTTCACTCACTGGCAATTCAAAGTTAAGGAAAAAAATGACTGCTCGAATTCTTCTTTTTATTGGAAACACCAACACATCAGCAACTGAGACCAGGAGGAGAAAATATTTTTATTGTTTTTCAGTGCATGAAGCCAAAAAGCAGACTTTTGACTGAAACAGTAAATATGTTAGTCTGTCCTCTTGACTTACAGCAATTTATCAAGCTTCACAGAGCTATTTCTCTAAATACTAATTTTCTCAGTTTCTTTAAACATAATAAAACCAGGCAATCTTTGTTTATTTTTTCTTCTGCACTGCCCACTGGATGTTACTCAGAGCTGTGATTGTTCAAGGCTGCCTTCAGGCTATATCAAATGTCTACACAACCTGGATAAGCGTCTATCTTTAAAAAGGCATTTTTTAATCATACATTTTCTTTGTAGTGAAAGATTTAAAAGTGATAATACAAACACATTAACTACATTTTACTGTATACTTAAGAAACAGCATAACATTGCTGTGCCTCAAGGTCACTAGATTGTTTGCAGAGAATGGTGACATTTCCAGAGCTAAGCCATAAGTTGAACTTCAGTTTCTTATGCCTCTAAAGAGTGTTGTAACCATACAGTTACTGGCTATTCCAGAGGAGATCTCTCTTCAAGGAAAGAAAAAAAGGGGGTGAGTTCTGGAGGCCTCAAAGTCTATGACAGAATTTTTTAAAAAGTTTTCATTTTGATGATGGGCATTTTCTCAGAAAAAATGTTCCTAATTAAAGAAAACAATAGCAATGACGAAGAAAACCCAGGAAGTCAAAAGATTATTTAATTCTGAGGCCTTGAAATTTTATGGATTTTATTACAATGATTTTATTACAAGTTGTTTCCAACAATATTCCATATTAAAGAAATTTTGATGTTATTCTAACTAGGAGGCTACATATTTAGTCACAACTGTCCTATTTATTAGATTCAGTGCAGTATTTACCTATATTCTTTGCTGACTATACTTTAACTATTCAGTGTTGTCATTAATTTAAGAAAAGATTTGTATACATTAATCCATCTACAATCCCATACCTAAGTTCACTTTGACTTCAAAGTTAAGATCGTATTTAAATACTCTTCTAACCAGAGTCGTAATTCCATTTGCAGTGTTTTATTTTTCATGTGCATTTAGATGCTATCAACAAACATAAGTTTCCTGAGAATTCATCCAAAGTTCAAATAATCTTCAAATACTGTCTGCAAAGCACAGTCCAGCAGCTTTAGCTCAGAGGATGATGTTCCACACATGAGAAGTTAAGTACACAGGTGTTCAGTGCTAATTTTGAAAATACATGTTCAATAGCTGCCACTATAAAAAACTGCAATACAGTCTGCAGGTTTTGTAGCCCCCATCTTGATATTGATAATAACAATTAAAAGAAAGAGGATCTAGACAAGGTGGAAAGTCAATCAGTCACACTTTGTGATTTATAGACCAAACCAAGCTTGTTTTGTCTCTCTTCTACCAACGAATAGAAGTCAACATGATTTTTCTGATGAAACCAAGCTTTTATCACAAGACACTCATTTGCCAAACTGAAGCACTTTGCAAAAGAGGATTGGTTTTGATAATTGCTGATGAAATGCAGAGAGACTGTAAACAACAACCTGCCTGATTTTCTGTCTGTTCACTTATGGGGCTGCCAGAGTTCAAGGATATTCTGGAAAAGAAAAGAAAACTTAAACCACATGTTTTTGTGAGAATTGAATATTCAGTACTTGTGATGCCATGAATTTAAAGAAAAAATCCTTCCTAAACATAAACAATAAGTGGAACACCATATAAGGTAAACCAGATATTTCACATGTGATTATCATTTTTTTGTAGGGAACTAGAACTACAAAAAGAAGAGGTTTTATAGAAATTAAATTCTACTGAATGTAGAGCTGTTAGGTAATATGCTAGAAGTGGCATCTACGTATTCTGTGAAAAGCCCTTCAAGACCTCTATAGTAGATAAGCAAGTTTCCTTTATGTGACCAGACAGTATAGAGTAAGCATATAGTGCTCATTTAAGAAAATTTCACATCCACTGTCTCTCACAGGTGGCATTGCTCCAAATATTCCTGCAGGGTTCTGTTGAGGATTTTTTGCAAGATGGCGGACACTTGGACTATTTGAACTTGAGGAACACTGTATTCGCACCTGAATAAGGGCACTTTCGGTCAGTAGAAGAAGAAAGAACAAAGAGATGTAGACAACTCTTGGATGTGGGAGATGGACGTATCTTATCAAGCAGAAACTGCAAGTTGCTTCATGAACAGCTTGCCCTAAGCCTAACAGCAGTAGCAGAGAGATGCGTGGTATTTAGCATGTGATCCGCTAGCTGCTGTATATAAGGGCCTGTAACCCTGTAATAAATTGGCTCATGTTGATCATATTTATCATGGCATGAAGTCCATTCTTTAAACCCTCATAACATTTTGGCACCGAACAGGGCGCCTGACAAAGGACAAGACACTGGACCAGGGTGGACAAGGAAGCTGGACAAAGACCCTCACTGCTTCTCACTGTCCCGGTGAGAAGACCAAGCCCCAAAAAAGTCGGAAAGAGAGAATTCTGCTAGCCATCTGGATGGACAAGGAGTGAATCTCACTTTGATCAGGTGAGCAGTCGGGGAGAAGATGGGGTTGAACAACGAGTAAGAAGCGGTTCTAAACCTCCTCCAACATATTCTCTCTAAGAGAGGACTGAAAGTGGACAACTCTGTTTTAAGAGACTTTATGGTCTGGGTCTGGGAGAGAGACTTGATCCCTGGGGTAGGAGTTGCTTTTGAGTTACCAATGTGGGAAACAGTTGGGAAAGCCCTGTGGGACATGACTAGTAGTGGGGGCAAGGAAGCCAAAGAAACAAATAAATACTCAACTCCATGGCGGTTGTTGCGAAGCACCTTGCAAAGCATGAAGGAGGAAAGAAAGGCAGCAGTAGCTGCATGCGCTGCCCTTGCCCCTGAACCCCCTGTCGCATACCCTGTCACTACTGCCACCTCCACCTTTTGATAATCGTTAATGCACCCCCTCTGGGATCAGTTCCTCTACCAGAGGTACTGCGGCAGGAAGATCAGATACAGGGTGGTCCTGGCTGCAATCAGACTCAAGCCAGCAACTCTTCAGACTCTGGGGAAGATTTTAGAACAAAGAAAATAGAAGAAAAGATTGTTGTCAACCAAAGTTGTGTTTCTGAACCAGAGGAGAAGGGCTCCCGAGAAATGATGGAGGAGCTCCTAAAAGATTTGGTCTATACCTTACAAGACGTACCTTTGAATGCTAAAAAGGAAGGGGAAACGGGGCCAAAATCTTTTTCATTTGACTTACCTCAGCTACCTCCTCACTTCCCACCTGTCAAGTTACCAGTGATACCTTTCACTCCACCTGAGGAGCTAGAAGAGGAAGGAGCTATAGCAGGAAGAGCAGTTGTCACTGAAAAAGGGCCCCTCCCAAACAGGTGGAAAGGGATCATTAAGGAAGCCCTTATAGAAAGAACTACACTACTCCAAGATTTCCCAGTGGTGATCGAAAATAACCAAGCAAAATGGGAGGCATTTGATTGGAAGATTCTTGAGAAATTAAAATTGTCTGTTAATCAATATAGGTTAAGATCTCAAATGACTCTTATTGTCATATATTATTGTCATACATTATTGTCATACCTTTTTTCATTGGAATTTATGGCTCCTGCGGACATCCACGAGATTGCTAGGCTTATCCTTTCCCCATCTGAGCAATTATTATTTACTAAATAGTGGGAGATATCGTGTACCCGCGCCCAAAACACACCTCAGCAACCCAATGATCCTCTGCACGGTGTGACTGCACAGCAATTGATGGGACTTGGCCCATGGGCCAACCTAGAGCTCTAAGTTAGATCGCTGCCACAGGTTCACAGATTAAACCAAACTTTAGCCTATGAGGTGTTTATGACCATGCTGGATAAGGTCCGTAGTACTGCTTTCGCCCAAGTAAAAAAAGGCCCTAAAGAACTGTTTTCCAGGTTTGTGGATTGATTGCATAAGGCTATATACGACCACCCAGATTTAGACCTTCAGATGAAAGAAAAGATTTTCAAAATGGTCGCGTTTTATAATGCTAATGACAAAACAAGGCAGCAGTTAGAACTTCATCTAAAGACGCAGATGTGGCAGATATGCTGGAGTTTATGGAATGCACCGTGGAGGTTCAATGAGCGGCATATGTAGCCGCTGTGATTCAAGGCACGATAAAACCATTGTTGGAGAAGACCGTAAAGAATCGACAAGTCAAATGCTTCAATTTTGGCGAACTCAGACATATACAAAGCCAGTGTAAGGGCAACAAGAAATGGTGTACTGTTTGTAAGCGAGATATGTGTAATACCATGGAGTGCGGAAAAAAGGGAAATGGCCAGCACAGCGCAAGGGCCCCGTGTGATGACACAAATTCAAGGAGCATGGGCAACCAGCCAGGATGCCTCAGCAAACTCCGATCTGCTACAGTAGGAAGTGCCAGAGTGGATGTGGAAACTGCAGTAGATACAGCCATCATCAATTCAAAGTCCATTTGATAGATAGTAACATCCAGGGACCTTTAGGACACGGACAGTGTGCTCTCCTATTAGGAAGATCATCAACAAGCAAACAAGGCATATTTGTGATTCCTGAAGTTATAGACTTGGATTATATAGGTATTATTAAAATTACAGTCTATGCTTTTAACCCGCCTGTTTCTATTCCAAAAGGATCCAGAATTGCTCAGTTAATACCTTTTAATTCAAGTGTTCCCAATCCTGGTGAATTAGCCAGAGGAACCGGAGCATTTGGCTCTACGGGTACACCTCAGGTATACTTTGCCGTGGACATCACCTGTGGTAAACGAGAAAAGAAAGTCCATCTTCTAGGACCTGATGGTACCTCAATTCGAGAAAAAAATCACCATTGACACAGGAGATGATGTCACCATAATTTCAGCATTTATTTGGCCAAAAACATGGCCCTTGATCACGCTTCAATTTGGAATCACAGGGAGAGTGGCATCCAAACTACTCATATAAGTAAGGATCTGATTCGATTCACCTTTCCGGATGGAGTTACCGCAACCACCAAACCGTATGTCATGCGCACCCCATCTGGCCTCTCAGGCCTCATTGGAAGAGATCTACTTAGTCAAATGAGAACAACATTGGTGACTCACCCTTTTTAGGAGCTGTCACTGATGAGCAACCAATCCTCAAAATACAGTGGAAGACCGATACATGTGTTTTGATTGATCAGTGGCCGCTCACTAAAGAAAAACTGCTTAAAGTTCAAGAGGTCGGCCAAGACCAATTGGCTGCAGGGCATATAGTGGCATCAACGAGCCCCTGGAATAACCCCATCTTTACAATACCAAAAAAGAGTGGAAAATGGAGGCTATTACATGATCTCCAAGCAGACAACGCAGTGATGTACAGCATGGGTGCGTTGCAACCGGGACTCCCAGCTTCAACTATGCTGCCAGAGAACTGGGAATTACTAATTATAGACCTTAAAGATTGTTTTTTCACCATTCCCTTGCACCCGGATGATAGAGAACTATTCGCATTTTCTGTGCCAGCTATCAATAAGGCTGAACCCCATAAGTGATATCACTGGGTTGTGTTACCCCAAGGGACGCGAAATTCACCCACTATGTGTCAAATCTGTGTGGCCTACGAAAACAGTTCCCTTATTTATTGATACATCATTATATGGATGATATTCTGATTGCTGGAAATCTGCTGGAAATTCGCTTGATGTTACACAGGGTTGAACAATTTTTGACACAGAGAGGGTTGAAAATAGCTCCTGAGAAAGTACAGATTTCAGCTCCATGAAAATATTTGGATTGACATATTAATGCTGCTACAGTGAGGTCTATCAATGTCACAATTACAAAAAATATTTCCACACTTCATGATGTACAAAATTTAATGGGAGATATTAAGTGGGTCCACACTATTTGCGTTATCAGTAATAATGATTTGCAGCCACTCGTGGATTTGTTAGGAACCAGTTCTCATGACAATGATACTCATAAGTCCACTTCAGTAGCAGGCTTTAGATATAATAGCAGAAAAGTTCTCCAATAGTCCCACATCTCATATGATAGAAGGTCGCCCCATCATTTATATGGTGATAAATTCAAGGGAACCCGTATGAATACATCCTTATGGGATACTATGTCAATGGGACTCATGTAAAAGGAACACGTTGTATATTTTAGAATGGATCTTTTTTCCCTTGTGGCCTCAAAATTCAAGTACCACATGATTGGAAGTCTTTGCTCAACTTATTGTCAAGGGCAGAGAAAGAGTCATAGATATTGCAGGGACAGAACCAAGTACCATCCTTCTTCCCATGAAAAAATTGTATCTTGACTGGGGTATCAGACATTCATGGCCATTACAAATAGCTCTTGAAGGCTTTAATGGCGGAATCTCCTATACTTATCTGAGTCATTGACTTTTAAAGTTCCTTGAGGATCAAAATATTGAAGGAAAACCATGGAGATCAGAAATTCCAGTCCCAGGTCTAACCCTGTTCACAGATGCAGGTAGAAAATCAAAATGGGTGGCCTGTACATGGCAAAACAAGGGTGGTACATGGTCTCATCGCATTATTAATGGAGAGCCTCAGAATTCCCTACAAACCCTAGAGCTCACAGCAGTCATTTGGGCATTTTCCCAATGGCCTGAGGAGCCAATTCATGTAGTCTCATATTCTTTATATGTAGTGGGAGTAATTAATAGGACCGAACAAGCCATTTAGGCAAATTGTTTTATAGTCTTTTGGCTTGTCTTAATTCTAGAAAAAAATCGCTTATATTTCTACACATATCAGAAGTCATCAGAACTTGCCAGGTCTGTCCCAGGGAAAGGATAGAGCTGATAAGCTGGTGCCACTAGTGATACAAATCCCCAGGCCTAATGTGTTTCAACAAGCCATTCAATCACATGCCTTTTTCCACCAGTCAGCAAGAGCTCTAGTGAAACAATATGGTATATCACTTACAGATGCCCAAGACATCATCAAATCTTGCTCCGATTGCCAAAAGATTGGTTTTGGTTTAGGATTGGGAGTTAACCCTCAGGGTACGCTCCCGCTACAATTGTCACAACTGAATGTTACTCATATAGCTGAATTTGGTACAAAGAAATATGCCCATGCATCGATTGACACATTCTCTTGTGTTATACAGGCCACACCACAGACTGGGGAAACGGCACAGCATGTTGCCAAGCATTTACGTGCCTGTTTTGCTGTCTTGGGCCTTCCCACTGTCATAAAAACTGACAATAGCCCGGCTTATACCTCACAAGCATTCACTTGTTTTTGTAACCTTTGGGGTATTAAGCATTCCCCGACTGGCCAGGCCATAGTCGAGCAGGCTAATCAGACATTGAAGGGCATGTTGCAAAAACAAAAAGGGGGAACTTTGGGATTATCACCAGAGGAACATCTAGCTAAGGTGTTGTTTGTGCTAAACTATTTACGCTTGCTGCAAGATAGGGAAGACCCTCTTATGGTTATGCACCATGCCCTTCTTCAAAAGAAGTCTGATGTTCCAGCTATGATAGGTATAAAAGTCATGTATAGAAAACCTGAAACAGGTGAATGGTGTGGTCCTGCAGAAATAAAGCTGACAGGGAGAGGATATATGTGTTTACTTACAGAAGATGGCATGACATGGATCCCAGCTAAGTGGGTAAAACCTTACATCAAGCAAGTGGATGTTAGCTCCGGAAGCTCTCCAGAGACAAATCAGCCAGTATTACCAACAACTGAGGCTACTACTGGATCAATTACCGGGATGTAGATCGTTAATAATCAGAAGAGAAGAAAACATTGACAGTCTATATTTACAGATCATTGAGGATGATGTGTTGGACGATATAAGGGATATATACGGAGAAGTATGAGAGCAGTTGACGACTGCTTGTACATCACATGGATACAGGTTTAGACTGTGGATGTTAGTTAAGTGTTCAAACAATAATCAAAGTAATTGGAGAGTAGTTCGCAAAAGAGCGAGTGTAGTGTATGGATTATCATATGTAGATCATTTTAATAGTCCTATGTTATAATTGTTTGCATGCTTTTTCTATTTTATCTTTTGCAGAAGTTATTGCTGAAAAATTAGGTCCCAATCATCAGAGGCCAGCTCCACTCCAGCCTTTAGAGGGAGTGCAATTAGCGCAATATAACTTGGCTTATGATTTATCATTTATAAAGGATTTAGGGCAGCAAGCATTAGTATGGTTGCAATTTCAAATTGCAAAACAAATTGCTCGTAATCACCTGTTATTTGGAGCAGCGGCCCACATAGTAAAAACTGAGTGTGGCCAGGGCATTTGTATCCCACGCTCTTATCTAGTGCCAACTACACGATGGGAAAGTGCCAAACAATATTGAGGATGGCGCCGTTGGAGTGTATGATGGTTTGATGGTTGGTTTGATGATGACAATAGCTGTTGCCATACATACGATTGAGCCCAGAAAGAATATTTGGATTACCTGGGCCAATTTATCGTTTCTGACTTTTGTATTAGCATGCAATCAGCAGAAAACCGCTTTAGAACCTGTCTAATTGGCATATCCATACAAGATCTCGAATTAAGTTTTAATTTCACATTTAGAGCTTGGTGGATTGATACTGAGCCGAACCTCACCGTGAAAATGATGGGTGAATGTTTGAAACAAGGGTATTATACATGGCCTTCTTGTAATGCATCTTTCTGGCAGAAGCAGTTTATTGAGGGTCTCAATCATTCTGTTCCGGGACCGTTACAGGAGATTGATCTCTTGGGAAGTATCTCTCCTGTGCAATGGAGAAATGTATCAGAAATGGCAAATTGCAACGACAGAGTTAGGGCATTACATCTGGTAAATGGTATGGGTTTGGTGACCTTTGGGGAAAAGGACTATAATCGACATGGATTTTGATTCAGTGGCAAGATTTATCAGGGTGTCCTGATTGACTTAACAGAACAGAATGCCGACAGCTTGTAAACACCACAGGTGGAAAGATGCTCCCTCCAGGCTTGTTTTTAATATGTGGGGACAGAGCTTGGCCTGGTATTCCGCATAAACCAGTGGGAGGACCATGTTATGTAGGAAAGCTTACCATGTTTACACCCACAATGAGAGTTCAGGCCAGTAAAAATATGTCTGGGCATTGTGAGCGGTGTAGCCTCTTAGAGAGCTCATGTGATGATAAGGTAAAATTGCCCTCCCTCTCAGCTGTGATCACTACAGTGTTTTTATTGCCAGGAGGGTTAGCTGCTGTTAATTCAAAGAACTTGTTGCGCTTAGCATGTTGGGGAGAGAAGCCATTTAATCTAACATCTGAAATAAGAGATAATCTTGTAAATGATGTAGACAGCATAAGGCATGCTACACTTCAAAACAGAGCAGCTATTGATTTTCTTTTATTGGTTCAGGGACATGGATTTGAAGATTTCGAAAGAATGTGTTGTATGAACTTGTCTGATCACTCAGGGAATTGGGGGTTGCCCAGGATTGCAGCCAATCATCCAACAGGTCATGGCTTAAAGTAATTCTCTTCATATTGTTTTGCAATTCTTTCAGTCTCTGATGGATAGAGACCGACCCTGTATTCGCACCTGAATAAGGACACTTTCGGTCAGTAGAAGAAGAAAGAACAAAGAGATGTAGACAACTCTTGGATGTGGGAGATGGATGTATCTTATCAAGCAGAAACTGCAAGTCGCTCCATGAACAGCTTACCGTAAGCCTAACAGCAGTAGCAGAGAGACACGTGATATTTAGCATAAACCAATCACAGACTGTTATTAGACGCGTGATCGCTAGCTGTTGTATATAAGGGCCTGTAACCCTGTAATAAATTGGCTCATGTGGATCATATTGATCATGGCATGAAGTCCATTCTTTAAACCCTCGCAACAGGATTCTAGATACCCAAAGTTATGCGCACACAGCACCTAGATGTTTCATCCAAGGATCATCCACTCTTTACAGCACGAGCCAAGACAGAATTGTAATGATGCAAAAATGTGTGAGAGCTGACAAGACTGTAGCAAATAGTGATGACAGATAATTGTTACACAGATATTTACTTCCATAAAACACGTCTCTAGGCACTACTCAGAGTATAATAGTCTTCCAATCCATTATATATTTGCTGAAAAATAGACTTTAAGCTTGTCATGGCTCCTGGCCATAAGTCGAAGGCTTCTTGCTGAGAAGACACGATGGAAGTGTTCTGCATCTAACTAGAGACGGATGAGTGCACCAGCAATCAGATAGCATCTTGTGTTGCATGGCTAATTGCCACACTGAGACCCTGTGCTCTCTTCTGTCTTTAAACTGTGAGCAGTTTAAAGGCAACATGGAAGCAGGCCCAGATGCTATTTTGAGAAGCTGTAGAAAAGCTCAGGTCTCTTTTGGTCATTCATGATCTAAAAATACAGATCAAAATAGAGATTTTCTTCATCAGTGTTGCTTTTGGTGACACAGTTTAGAGATGGTCAAACTTAAAATCGAATGAGTAAAAATAGGTACAATCACAGCCTGTCAAAACTAGCCAGTTCAATTGAGAAATAGAACTAAATACCCAAAGGGTGAAAAAGGCAATCTAGCTTATACAAACCACTTCCTTGCAGTGCCAGACTTTCTGCTATGCTGCGGTTTTTTACCAGCCTAGCTTACATGTATCAGATGTGTCAAACACCAAACTCACCATTTCCCAAAAGATTTTCAATAAACTGATCTTCCAGTTAACAGAAAATTACCTTTCCGATTTGACTCTACTTCTCCGGCCTATTTCCTCATTTATTACATGGAAAACATCCTCATTCAGGTCTGCACCCTAAAATGTGCCTGCAACTATCAACTCACGATCCTCCACAGCTAACATGTCTATAATTTCACCTTATATTATATTTATATTATAATTATATTTCTTCATACCTCTGTCCACTTCTATGCTCTACTTCTTAATTAGCTCAAACTACCATAGTAGCTCTGAACTTGTATTTGCAAAGCTGCTTCAGAGAGAAAATTGCAGCTCTGTGTATGTATTATCTACCTCAGAAATGTACAAGGAACTATTATCCTCCATGCACAGGTCACATATAAGTCTAATGCTAGTTCACACTGATACGTTTTTTATGCCTTTTTCCTGTCATTACTGCTACTCACTTTTCTTCAGAGAATGTCTCTCTGTGGGTGAATATTGATGTTTATGGTCCCTAAGTTTTTTCTTTTACCTTTAATGTGGAAGATGTAGTAAAGAGGGAGAGAGGGGCAAAGCAGCATTCTTACATATGGGCAGCACAGCCCACATTTTTTTGTGTTGCCGTGCTAAGTTTGACCAGAAGTCACCCAGAAAGACTGGTTTCCATACCTGAATCTTCTGGAAGAGTCATTGAAACATGGTCACTTCATAGAGAAACACTCTGCATTGTTGTGACAGGCACTCCATATATGATTTTCTTAATGTTTTATTTCTGAAGTGTGAAATAAGATTTCACACTAGAAACAGTTCCATATACAGTTGGTTATTTCAGTGTTATCTTCCATAGGTAGTCCAAAGAATTCCTAAATATGTGTGATAGAAAGTGAGATTGTAATGACAACAGGATGCATTATATACTTGTGATTAACTGTGTTATAGTTTACTGAATAGTCTCAAAATGTGAAACAATATGCTAGCTACTGCAAGAACTTACTGACTGATTTTCACAGATTATGGTGGAATTTTGTTACACCTTAACACTGACTTTGCCATACTCTCAGGACACCAGTCAAGGCATAAGCATAGTAGATGAAAGGCTGCCTAAGATCCTAAAATCCAAGTAAGAAGCAGAAGTACTCTCAAAACACTAGATTTAATAAATTAAAAGCTTGCTTGATTTTTTTCATTTAAGAATGGTAGTACAAAGTTGTCTACTATCTGGTTAAATAAGCGTAGGCCTAAATCACGGGAGCTATTTACTCTGGCAAATCAATATATGTTCAGCTGCAGAAGTATGAACAATTTCATCTTGTTTTAAAGACGTAGTATCTACACAGGAATTAAAAAGTCTGTTATTATGGTTGTAACTTCTTAATTATAAAATTGAACTAGGAGATAGACTGGAGTCCATCTTCCCAGTTTGCCCTTCTCCGAACAGAACATTTCTGAAGCAATCTGATATTTAAAGAACTTCTATTTCAAATGCTACTTCCAATCTCCCATTGATGAGTTTGTACCTTGGGAATAATAAATCAGTGTGTTCTTCTAAATGTACTTAAGTGTTTCGGCTTTATGATTGTCCAAAACTACTGAGAGAAAAGCACAGCCATTTTGAGGTCTTTTATAAGCAATAAGCAACACATACGAAATAAACTGACCATGGTTTTGAACATCAAAGTTGTATCATTAAACCCGGTAGTATTAACCAGCACTCTTTTGGTAACCTCAGTACAGATACGAAGAGTTGAATAGACACAATGGTTGTTCAGTTTTTCCTCACTAATATGTCCCTCTCAATAAGGAGGAATATAAATTTTCTTTCAGTGCAGAAGTATCTCCTTTGTTAATAATAATTCCCTAGATACGTCAATGCAGAATTTCTTTTGCAAGAGTTATGCACAGGACAGACTAATAATTAGTTTGTGAGGCTTGAGAGGATTGATTTCAGCTCCTTTTCCCTACAAAGGCATGGGCAACTACAGTTCTCTCTAAGCCTATCTATAAAACTAAAGTAACAGTATCTTTTCTCACCAGAGGTTTATGGGAATATACATATTAAAACAATGGGGCCTGGAAAGTAGAATAATAATGAACATTTCAGCATAATTTTTATCATCAGACAATGTTGACCACACTCTAAAACTGCAGCTCAAGGTTTTAATAGCTTTATCTTTCGTGTTTGTATATTTTATAAAATGAAAGCTTGGAGAGGATTAGTTCACTGCACTTCTATAGTAACAGTATTTTTTTTATCAATTTCACATTCTGAAGAATACTAGGCTTTCATTACCAAAGTTTTGAAACATTACATCCATTTAGATTTTTGTAGAAATCTTGGTCAAGAAAGGCTTAAAGGAGGAAAATTGTGAATATTTGTTAGATGCTCCTGAACATAATGATCAGCATGGGGAGAGGCACAAAAGCCTGGGCTGCTGAGATGATATTTTAGTAGATGACAAATAGGACAAACCCGGAAGGCCTTGAAGATTAACTTTAGTGTGAAACAATATGAAAAGGACTACAGAGGGCAACCTCTCTGACAGTCTAATCAGGACAAGGCTGTGTTTGAGACTGGACATAAGAAAATCACAGGAATTGAAGTTATGTGTCATTCAATGATGTTACTACACGTGCTATATAGTTGGTATATGTACAAAAGCTGCAAGGCAAGACTTTTGACAAATCTTCTCTTAGACTCATTTATCTCTCCTAATGAACTGCTTCCTCACTATGGGAGTGCCTTTGAGACTCTGGCACATTAACAGTGTGTCATCCAATTTTCCTTCACTCATTTGAAAAGATAGGTTCGGTATGGCCTAAAGCAAAGACATTCAATAAATTAAGGATATTATGATATGATCACCTCTGTGAGGTTTGTATCTGAGTTACTTTTGACTTAAATGTTTTTTATTAATTCTGCCGTAATTATACTCTGCTAAAAAGACATTTTATATAAATAATTTTACTTCAAGGAAAGAACAGTCTGCCCCAGCTATCTTTAAGACTTAAATTTATATTTTGTATTAATGACACTCTATAATGAAATTTTCGAATTTGCCATCATAGCAACAATCACAAATGGATCCATTTATATCTATTTGTCTGTCATACCAAAAAGCACTTTACATTTTTTCCCCTCATCTATATATCTCAGTGCAATCCATGAAACTAGTGTTGTAGATTCAGTTTTTTTAGAGACTTTTTCTCCCCTTGCCAACATGGGGACTGGTGGGGGGGCAGGGATCACTTGGGCTGTGAGTTCTGGGGAGCAGCATTATTGGGGACATCCCTGGAAGAGGGGGTGGCTTCTGGGATGGGCACTTCCTGTCACACTTTGGCAGGAGAAAGGAGAAAGCCTCGGTTCAGGTGCAGTGGCTGGGGGAGAGCTGCTTTCAGATCACTACCCACACCCCAGGCAAACTGTGCCCTTTTTTTCCTCAAAGGGGGAGAGCAAGAGAGAGGAGGAGTGCGGTCAGCATGAGCTGGATTTATTTCTGTGGACTTCCCTTCCCTTCCCTTCCCTTCCCTTCCCTTCCCTTCCCTTCCCTTCCCTTCCCTTCCCTTCCCTTCCCTTCCCTTCCCTTCCCTTCCCTTCCCTTCCCTTCCCTTCCCTTCCCTTCCCTTCCCTTCCCTTCCCTTCCCTTCCCTTCCCTTCCCTTCCCTTCCCTTCCCTTCCCTTCCCTTCCCTTCCCTTCCCTCCCCTCCCCTTCCCTCCCCTCCCCTTCCCCTGTGAGTCTCATTGGAAATGCGTTTTCAAGGTTGTATTCCTGCCCTAGTCTGAGCTGTTACCTCTGGGGTTTAATGATAATGATACCCATTCTTGGGGTGGAACACATGGCAGTCTTTTCAATAGTGCTACAACAGATTTTGGGAAGCTCAAACACTCCTTAGATGCCAGAGATCTCTTTCCTTTTGTAGTTTGCCTGCAATTTTGTGCCATTATGGCCTGTGCCATTATGGCCTATCTTGTATATGGAGTTAGGACCAGGATCCTTCAGGAGTTGACTGTGCTTGAAGCTGAAGTGATCTTGACCAGGAGAGACTGGCAGAAACACCCCATTGTGACTGGTCCAGCCACCTCTTTTATCCTGGGCATCGACTATTTCAGGACCGGGTATTTCAAGGACCCAAAAGGCTATAGATGGGATTTTGGAATAGCCGCTGTAGAGACAGAGGGGACCAAACACTTGAATTCATTGCCAGGTCTCTCAGACAGTCCTTCTGAAGACACACCCAGTGCCTCACGCCACTGCCCGAAACACCATCCTAGGCCTGGAAAAACAAGTCCTGTGGTGACATGGCCCCCCAGAGCAAATTGAATCAGACAATGGAACTTATTTCAAGTACAGCTTAGTTACCACCTGGACGAAAGAGCACAACATTGAGTGGGTGTGTCATGAAACTTGGCGAGGATCGGTGTCAGGAACGGGAAGTTCTGCATCTGGGTGCTTGTTCGAGGTGGGCAGCCAATCTCTCGAGAGGGGGAAGGCTCGAAAGAGAACTGCGGGTATGCGACTCTCTCTGCAACCTCGGAAGCGGCAGTGGTCGTGTGGGTGGCTGATGGTGCAAGGGGGTGGTCCCGGCAGCACTCGCCGGAGATTTAAAATGTCTCCCTGGGAGCGCCAGCGACCAGAGCGCGGCTCTGCAGTTTATTAAGACGACGAACCTGAGTGCAGCAAACAGGAGCGGGCAAACAGGGGCGTGGCACGTGAGGGCACGGCACAGCAGTTTGAACAGGCAAGGAACAGCCACCTCGTTAGTCTCTCAGGGTTTTTTGTGGGTTTTTTTTTTCTGTCATCACGACTAAAGTTGATAATGGTTTACAAAACAAAGACAGCTGTCACTGCTGTTAGCACTAGGAGTGCATCGACACAAATGGAACCCTACAAGAAGGATGCAGTCATACAGGTCGCTGGCTGCACAGACTGTTTGAGCCTGGCAGCATTAGCTTCAGAGGACAGTGTGAGAGGCACCTGTGTGAGATGTGAGCAGGTGAATGATTTGCTGCACCTGGTAGCAGAGCTCAAGGAAGAGGTAGAAAGGCTGTGGAGTATAAGAGAAAGTGAGAGGGAAATTGACTGGTGGAGTCAAACCCTTTTGATCTCTAAGGAAAGTCAGCAGGAGAGTGTGAACCCCTACCCCTCCTGCCACTGGGCAGATGGAGCTAATAGAGAAGATGGAGGGGAATGGAAAAAGGTCCCTGTTCAGAGAGGAAAAATAATTGCCTCTGAACCCCCACAACATCCTCAGGTGCCCTTAAAAAACAAATATGAGGCCCTGGACTCAGATAGTCTAGTAGAGGTCAGCTATGAGGGAGATCTGTCTGGAGGGCCCTCTTCTTGTTGCACCCCGTCTTCCAGACATATAAATACAACAGCTGTAAGAAAGAAAAGAAGGGTAGTTGTAGTTGGTGACTCCCTTTTGAGGGCAACTGAGGGCCCTATATGTAGGCTGGCCCCAACCCAAAGGGAGGTTTGTTATCTTCCTGGGCCAGGAACTTTACTCTGTTTGATAGCAAATTGGCTCCCAGGAGAATCTGGATGATCTTCTTTCCTTTCTGGAAGACCTCCTTTGCTGTGTTCCCCCATAGGATAATGTCATCAATGTACTGTAGGTGTTCTGGAACCTCACCCTTCTCTAGTGTTGCTTCAATCAGTCCATGACAGATCTTTTGGGTCCATTGAACAAAGGAAGCTCATCCCAAATATAACAATTCTGTAGCAGGTGGTATAGTGGATTAATACTTTTCTTAAAGTAAGAGCTGCTAGTCTGGTCTATTTTTATATGAACCCTCCAGAGGCAAATCTAGAAACCTGGCTCTCCAGGTAAAAATTTAAATAAATTCTCAGCCTTGTGGATTACGCAAGAAAAGGGGAGTTATGGCAAATTCTCACTAGAAAATTATTATCTCACACAAAATATTACCTTCAGACATTTCTGAAATTTGCTTGGATATAAAAATCACATTTTTGTTGTTGAAGGATGAAGACTGAGGATGTTGTTGAAGATTGAGGATAACATATCAATGATTCAGTATCACTGGATATAATTGAGAATGCTTACAGTGAAAATAGCAAAATATTTGAACTGTCTTGTTTCAAAAAAGTCTTCACTCTGGGATTATCCAAATAAATGAAACACAAATAAGAAGATTAAAAAAATACACTCAATCACTCTTAAACAGTGATTTGAACGGCTGTTATAATTTCAAGTGCAAGTTTCTTTTATTTTAATTATAGCTCTTTAGAGTAAACCAATAGCTACATTAAATATGTTTCTTAAGACTTTCATTTATCTCTTTCAGTGATACGCCCCTACCTTTTTTGCACAAAAGTTAAATTTTTTTGCGCTAAAGTATTTCTAGTTAACTAAAGCAGAAATTGGACATTAGATCTGTCCCTGTTTCCACCAGCATGATGATACATCACATAAGATCACTTGTTCCAAAAATACTTGGTTTGACAAAAACAATGCATACTTAGAAAAGTAGGGAAGAACTAATTTTCATGATCGAGAAAGCGGGCATTAATAATCCATGTAGTATGAAGAAACCATCCAGTCATTATTCAAATTAAGGCAGAAAGCATAACACTTATTTAAAGTACTAAATGCTCACTATTCTCCAGCTTGAAAGGACAGTCAGTTGATTCTTGCAGCTTTTAAGAGTTTAGCTATTCTCAATGCTAAATATTTTGGGCTTTACACGAATCATTTTTCATTTAGACTTTTGTATATTAAAAGTAGAAGTTAAAGAACATCAAAATAGGTTTTCTTTTTCTACTTTTCAGTTCATTGCCTATTTTGGAGAGATCTATATGACATAGGATTCAAACCAAAAAAACCTTGCAGAATTGCAAATTAATTGGAAAGCTATAAACAAAATTCTCATGATCTACTATTCCAGAAAGTAAACTTCCTAACATTTAAAATAAGGTAAGGGATACCTTTAAGATCCCATCTACTTAACAGTTCTAAAATAATTCTAAAGTTTCTAGAATAATTATGCTACTTTTTGAGCAACAACTGCAAGCTTTGTCTATTAGTATTGCTTTTATTTTGTCACTGATGTTTGTTAGAAGTGTGCCCAATTCCTAAACTCCTAGGTATTGTAGAAATGACAATAGATAAGCATACAAAGAATAATAGACATTCTGATCATTGGAAGTCTTAGACATTCCTATATTACACAGAAAAATCTTTAATCATATTATCAGAATTTATATCTCAGATAAACTACAGTTAGAAACAAAATACTTCATCAAATTCCTCTTAAAAATTGAGGGCCATTTGCTGACTACATTATTTTTCACACTGTGGCATTGTCATGAACACGTATGGAAGGTGCTTGCAAGTGTGACACCAAAAAAAAAGAAAAAAAAAGCATGAATGCACTTGCTAGTGTATGCTAGAGTTGTTTACAATTTGTCATGTCAACCTTTTTTTTTTTACAAAATCACATTTACACTTTTTCATGAACAGTATAGTAATGTTGATATTTCTGTAAGGGTAGGGAAAGAAAATAAAATATATGATGACAACTTTTGAAAATGTAGGAAATGTGCTTAATTGAGTAAATGATGGCTATCAGCCGTTCATATGACCTACGGAGTCAATACAATCTGTGAAAAGTCTATCCAGATGACCAGATCTTCTGCGATGTTCTTCAGAGATAAAGGTATATCTCCTTTGTGCTCCTACTCTACAACACTACATCTTCTGTGTTTGCAGACATGTGCAATAAAACATTTCATATTTTCTGCATGGCTTATGCTTTGCTTTGAATCATTATTGCTGTGAGTTTATTTAAGTGTCTCTGTCATATATTGACACTTAAAAAGGTCATTGTTCAGGATTTTACTCTGTCCTCATCATAGTTAAACTCCCATGGAGGTCTCTGCACGCATAGCTGCATGAGAAACAAGGATGCCCTAAAATATGAGCCAAATGTCTATAAGGCATTATTAATTCAAGCAATCATTTGGATCCAAACACTGAAACAATGCACCAAATAATAAATGTGTTCATCTAGAAATATTCAGTGCTCCCATATAAGATGAATTGTTCCTCTCTACACAACTCTAATAAATTGCATTTATTATATATGTTCAGTTTAAGAAATGTCCTTTCCTTTTGTAACATTAGGCCTTTGATACATATGACTTAGCCATAACACTGCACAAAATTATTCTTTCCAGTGCTCATTACAACCCTTCTGAAATTGCTGATCCTGGAAAACTTCCATTGACTCATTATACGATGGAAAGACAGCACACAGATACAAGCATAGAATAAAATACATATGTTTTCAGGTTAACAAAAGTCTGATTGTGATGAAGTAGTATAACATTCTGCTATTTTACAACAGTGCCAATAAGAACTAAATAAGGTCTACAAAATAAAGGTCAACTGAAAAGGTTGCACAATAAATGCCAAGTTCTTCCACTGCTTTTAAAAACATGCTGCAAAAACATTACAAAACTTGTAGTGGGTAAACTGTGGAAGAGAGAAAAATAATAGTGAAAACGCTAGGGCAGCAAGTCTGGGAGTGTATTCCGCATTTATTTCTTTAATAATGGAAAAAAGTTGTAAACTAACTTGGAGTGATCAGTGATATGTTCTGAAAAAGCTGAATTGTTAAAAGGTGGACGTGAATGTAAGTGGCTGCAATGTAAAGGAAGGAGGTTGAAATGGCTCTCTAACATGGTCTTAAAGATTTCAAGTTGTAATTCTCATTCTCATTTATGTACAGATAAACACACAGATGTGCCAGGATGCTAAGGGATTTCTCAGCTGTATTGCTTTTTCTCTGTCCATGGTGGTTCAAATAACTGTTTGAAAATGCTGTCTGAATAGCTCGAAAAATGTAATAATTCAGATCCAGAAAAGTGATTCATCAGCAATTCCCAAAGGGGCTGACAGATATTATTCTGTCTGTTCAGTAGACACAATACTCACCTGAAGCTACTAACATTACAAAATCTTATGACATTTATCCTAAGTGTCCTTCTCAATTCCTAAGTTTACATATCTGGCTTCTACAAAATTTCCCTGTAATTCAGTGCGTTAGTCCCCCTCACTTGATGTGGTATGCTGTTCTGTAACACTACAGTTAGCCACAAATATAGAAATCAAGGCATCAATATTCAAGAATTTGCCTAGTGCTTATAATCAGTGGCTATAAGGGTTGAATAATGTGCTGTGCTTCAAATTCAAAATATAACCCCTTACTGAAACAATAAAGCTATTTTTATTATTTAATGTTTGTCAGTCTACTCAATGTCCTCAGATTTTGACAACAGATGGAAGCAAACTGTCCTTTCTGCAAGTGCTGTAAACCATATCTTCCCACATATGTTGCAGCAAGAAGCAGCAGAAGCAAGGACTGAAGAAGTAGCTATGCCTGTTTCATGCAAAGGTAACTCTACATATCTCTTCCATTCACTTTCCCACATCCTTTCTACTAACAGAATAAGGTAATTTGGAAAGAAATAAGGATCAACAGGTGGTTCAGTCATTAAAAGTTCACTTACAAAAAATTGTTAAAAAAATACAAAAAACATACCCAACTTAAGCACAACACTTTCTGATGCAAATAGGCATAAACTACTCCTTCACTTTTATGCCTTCCTTTTAAAATTGAAATACAATAAAAATACAATTCTAGATTCAAGTACAGGAAAGATTTAACAGAGTGTTTTTCTTCAAGACGTAAGACTAAAATTCATTAACTATTTTTTACCTTCTCACTCCTCAATCACTGTAGTTGGCACTCTGGACATTTATATCTGTTGAAAAAGGAAAGCTAGTTAATACCTGAAGAAAAAAAGAAAGACAAAAAAATAACCCAATAAGAACAGCCAAAGAAAAGTGTCAAAAATAATTTTTTTTAAGTGTAAAGAAAGAAAGCAAATCCAGGAGACAAACATCAGATACGAAAGTACATCATAATAGCCTAAAAAGAATCCAATAATGCTTCACGTTGCAGTGTTTTACTCATGGTACTGAGGTTTAAGATTGTACATCACTGTATTAAATCCACTCTATTGGTATTCTTGCCAGAAACTGGTGCAAAGCAGGTGGTAAAAGCACCTCCAGAATAAGCACTTTCACTTTCATTCCAGGTCATTTTTCTGTCATGAACAAGACCCTGATTTGTCTGAACCACCATATAACAGCAGAGAGGAATGGGTAGCAGTTGGCTATACATTTTGTCATCGGGAAATAATCATTACACAAGTATGACATCAACAATAAATATGAGAGCAACGGGGTAGCTGAGAGAGTCTGCTACAGAGTCTGACATAAATAGAGGATATTGATACAGAGAGACTTTATCTCTGCTTGTCTGATTCTTTTGTTCTTACTCAAGCAATTTTTACTGTAGTATAAGTAGTCTCTCCAGTATGAGTTTACCGAATCCTGTCATTTGAAGTATTAAGAACTTTCCCACCAATTCCAGTAAGGTTCTTTTTTTTTTTCTACTTTGTTGTATTTCTCCCATTGTAAACAAACCACAAAACTGGAGGAAATCTTCTATTGTATAGCCTAAAATGATCACAAGTAAAGGAGAACATTGGCATTGGCACTTTGGGGTTACGTGCGCTAGAATGCAGAGGATAAAACAGGATTGAACAGGCATTTGAGAATCATCCATCTCTCAAGGAAAATGAGAAAAATGTGTTGATATGGAACACCAACATTTCTTCAGAGACCAATACTAATCAAAGTATCAACCTAATTAAACCTAATGCTACTAGTTTTACACAAACTGCTGAGTGCAGATTAGAGAGAAGTTATATTGAGCTGTTATCTTGTGTCCTTAGACATGGGAACATACCTACAGTAGCATGATTGAGTTTTTAAAAAAATCCATCTACTTTTTTGTGCCACCAGTTAATTATTCTCTTACCTTTTTTTATACATATATATAGTGTAGAGAAAAAAAGCCGTTCTTTTTTTTATTATCTACATCCTTAAAACAAAGATGATTGACTTCATATTGGTTCTTACATACCACATTTCACAAAAGAAGCTTTTGCATATTGTGTTATTTTAATTTTTAACCCTCAAGAAAACTGGAAAGAATAAACCTAATGACACAAATGCCTAAAAGGAGGAGACAAACACTTGTCTGTCAAATCTTTATCAAGCAAGAACTAAGATGTGGTAGTTACCAGAGCATTACTGAATGCCCTGACTCAATACTTGACTCAGAAGATTTCCATGATAAGCACCGAAAAGAGGATGGCAATAGTAAAAACAAAAAAATTAAGCCTCTCATCAGCCATCAACTGACTTCTTTTTTTTTAAATATTTTTAGAAATTTTGCTGCTCACAAGAGATTCCAGTGAACAGGTCACAGAATACTTTTTGTCCTCTATGAGTTTGAAGGAGACTCAAATTTGTCACCTATGAATTCCAGTCGGCAGGACTGCAGTTATAAGTTCATGAATGTAGCTTTCATTTCCCTGCACTGACAGAGAAAGGATTGGGAAAAGCAGTAAAGATTAACTGAAGAATTACGTAACAGAAAAGCCTCAAGTCCACTGGAACCAGGGGCACACAAATTAATCAGTATGACAAATTACTGCAGTGCTTTATGCAGTGATGGATCTAAACAATACTGAAATGATTAGAAGAAAATATTTGATTTTGTGGAATAGTGACTTTCCTTCTAAATTTAGAAAAGACTTTATTTCCCACATGCCCAACATCAGATAATGACTTCAGGGTGAGATCTGATAATCTTTATCAAATCTGCTTGTAAACAATTGTCTTGAAAGTATTGAATTCTTTCCAAACCTAACCCCATTATTTTATGCTTACATCCCCGTTTTCCCATAAACACTGTAGTGTCCAAGAAAGCTTACCCACGTCATCCTTTTGGCTTATGCTTGGATGGCATGTGGCTGAGCATTGGAAGAATATTCTATTGTTACAGGGAAATATTTCAGATTCTAGAGACGACAGAAAATGACATTACATCTAGCTTCTGTCTGTTATCTCACGCCCTTAACAAATGCTAAATATGTACCATATGCTAGAATTAAGCTAGTCCAGAACTGTGAATTTGCATGAATTATTGCTTGTCAATTAACAGCAAAAGGAGGAAAATAAATTTGGAACAAAATTCTCATTTGTTATAAATAGAAATGCAATGACCTAGACTAAGAATTATTCAATGAAAAAGTCCCTTAATTTTCACAGATACAAATAAAAGAACTCAGGTATTTTAAAGGTGAACAATAACAGAACAGAACTGCTTTAACAGCATTAAACACCAAATAATTAGATTTCAGGAATACAAATTGTCTAATACTAATTAGGTCAATACAACAGTTCTTGGTGTGAAGTTTTTTTCATTTTTACCTGTACATGATTGTGTCCTGTATTTTTAAAATGAACATACATGGATCCATCTGTAGTTTAGACAGAAAAATTGTATAACCTTTACAATCTTCTAAAAACTACTTACAAAAAGTTCATATTTAAGAAAGTAAAGAAAAAATAAAGGTGTCTCATTGCTTATAGCTTTTATCTTCTTTTATATATTTTAGAATATTGTGGTGAGGTTTGAGATCAGAGTGAAATGACTACTCACACTACTTGTGTTGCCAAGTCTTCTCTTTAATTTTTATGAAAAGATTTTCTATCAAGAAAATCCTGATAGCTATTATAGAGTATTCAAAGGCTTAATTTACACATATACAGGTATGTACAAACACTTTGTAAGAATCTCCTCAAATGTATTTAATCACTTATATGTATCTCCACTAAATCATCAAGCCAGAGAGAGAGTCTTAGATATGTCAGTAAACAGCAATAGAATTGTTCTAATTTACCATATGCAAAAGTTTTGTCTCAGCTGTATATTTCCAAGTTCTTAGTAATTTTTCCTCTCACAATCAGAAGAGAGAATTGTTCACTCAGTGTGCAAGCAAGAAAGCTCATACTTTTGAATGAGACTGCTTCTCTGTCCCATGTTAGGCACTACTTTCCATTTAATATTTATTTAATAGTAACATAGTTTTTACAAAAGTTTCTGAAGTGTTTTTTAATACATACCTTTATATGATAGCTTTCATTCCCATTTTACAGACAAGAGGCATTTATATCATTGAAATTGTTCAAAATCACAATTAGTCACTAATATAATCCTCTTCCTCATACATGATCACAATATAAGGATTTGACAGTTCTCCTATTAGACAGACACTGTATCTGTGTAAGATATGCTATATTAACAATGGATTGCAAAAGCATAAATAGTGGCTAAATAAAAATATTTTTTTCACAGTGTAAGCAAGAAAAGAAAAACAACTTCCTTTCATGCCCTGAATATATTTGCTTGGTAAATCATTTTCAGTCCCTCGCAACATTCATTTTCACTGTATATCAGCAGCAAAATATGCTGCCTTTACCGCAATAAGACGCAATTGTTCCCATGGACTGTCCCAGAGGGCTCTTTCTGCCTTTTTTCAATGTTTGTGTGTTACATTAGGTGCCCTTAGTTATTCAACAAGAACCATCATCTTCTTTTCACCAGCAGCTCCAAGCCTGAATCACATTTTTATGCGCAGTAGCCAGTTTCAGAGATTTACACAACGATAACTTTCAAGCAGACTACATTGTTCTGTTGAAATTTTAAATTATTTTGTTTAGTGTTGCCCAGTACTGAGGACCTGACTTGCTAGGAATTATATTTAAGTACAGTGAAATTGACGTTTTTAAAAACCCTCTCTCCATCAGAAGTAAAGTCCATTTCCAGAGAGAACAGAAAGCCAGTTATTCAACCACCTATGTTTAAAAGATGCGTCCTGTCTTTTGTCAGAGATATTCAGACCAATAAGATAGAACAAAGCAATGTTTTCGTAAAGTACCGTAGCGTATAATTGAGGGCTCCAAACAATAATAAATGGATCTGTGTAAACAACATCAGTAGAATGTTATAATAACCCATGAAATAACTGGGGTTTTTTCCTCATGTTAAGATAGACTTCTTTAAACAATTCACTATTTTTAAAAAGCGTTTCCTTTTTTTTTTTTGTATTAAACACTGGGAAAAATACTCCTGTGGTATTTTCTGCAGAACGCATAACTTTATGGGGAAAGGCAGTTGAAGTAAATCCCATGAGTAGGCAGAAGATCGACAGGTACAGTTTGGGTTATTGGGTTTCTAGCAACTTTTACAGAAATGTGATTTCATTACATGTATCATTTTTTGATTGAAACTGGGTACATTTGCTATTGTAACCATATATTTGTGACCACTCCCAAGAGAGTTCCTGAGAAATAAACATTAATCACTACAGCAGAGACTTCAGGTAGAGATATTAACCACTCCTCAAAATCTACCTGAAAACAAGAAGTCAAACAGCATCGTCAAACTGATAACAAGAGAGAACAGGCCTACCTCTGAATATATCAGTGCCTAAAGCTTATCAGTGTTTGTGGAGTTTCTGAAGTAAATTATAAGGTCAATAGCTGCCTTTGTTCCTGGGTGGCACAATCACAGAATTCACGCTATAAAACCCAAAACTTTCAAGGCCACTGTTTATATTTTCTGTTTGCTTGTTCATCCTTTTTACCATTTCTTTGAGAATTTACAGTATGGAATGATCTGGACTCCTAAATTAATTGTTTTATATTAACAACCTAAATGGTACCGTAAGTATCTTAGCTGAAGTGATGACACACAACACAAGTTAACTTCACTATCAGGTTTTCAGTCGTATTTCTGTTCTGAAGCATTGCTGACTTTTGCACTAGGCTTTTTTTGGACCATGCTGATGTGCAACACTGAGTTTGGTTGCTAAAGGACATGTCAGTAGGTATTAAATACTATACTTTACAAGCAGAGGTATTAAGTCTCTTCCTTTTGGTTGCATAAGTTCCAGGAAACAAAGTAGAAGGCTAAATGATATTCATTGCTATCTTTCTGTGAAATAACAGATAGAGAGCACATGAGTTCCTAGGACTTGTCTCCCCTCCATTTTGCATCTGTCCTTCTGAGTACTACCTTTGTAAGGAGATTCCAGGACACTAAGTAATGTCAATAAACTAAACTGTTCTCTGGACTTAGCTTTCAGCAGCAAAGGGTCTCAACAAATCTTCTTCCCAGGCAACATGATGCTGGCAGATTTTTATAACAGACATGCTCCACGGTTGCAGAGTTGAATGATGGATGGCTTTATTATAAAAAAATATGTGAAAGGAAAGTAACTAGAGCAGTACAAACATCTGTGTCTCACCTAGTACTTGTTTTAAAGCCGTGGACTATATGACCATCAATCAGGCTATTTGCTCAGTAACTGATTACCACATGTGTATTTGGGGATTGCCATACACAAAGAAACAAGCAGTGAAGAAACAACTGAAACTGCATGAAGAGAAGAAACTGGTGGTAGCAGCATGTGGAACTATGCTGACAGAACACCTATATGCTATTAATTCAGAAACATCAAATTACACATGGTGAAAGTCTACTCATACCACAAAACAGTCACTTTAATTCCCTAGCAGTTCTTGCATATCATTTTTGTTTAGAAAAACTCTTCAGAATATACAACGTCATTTTATTTTATGTTATTGGTAATATAGTAGATTCTAGTTTTTACAGCAGTCACTAAACGCTCTAACGCTCTCGAAGGGTCAAATAATGATTTCTTTTTTTTTTTTTAAAGCAGAAACTACTCTCTTGTTTCCTTCCTACTTGTGTATATTCAGGTTAAATACATTATAAATAAAATTAAACTGAAATGAACCATTGGTTCTGCCAAAATAAAATTGATGTTAATATGATTTCTAAAATAAAATTGATATTAGTATGATTTAACTGGTATGCTTAACTACGGTTTTAATGTCGATATACTTCAAAGTGACTCTATTAAGAAAAATATAGTTTGAAGTTTAACATGAATCATTTCAACAACAACAAATCAAGTCTACTTGGCTTCAGTGAAGGATCGTTTTTGCTATCTTGACTACTAACTCAACTCGAAGCTTATTTTTCTAATGATGAAGAAATCAAAGTAGAATGAAGATTGCTTTTTCACAAATGTGTTGGGCCTACAGGAGTAAAATTTCATCCCCAGCACAAAAGTCATCAGATATTTTTCAGAAACATAGACTTGGAAAGTTCCGTTTTAAAGTGATTTGTTTTTTCATCTTGGCAATTTCTAGTCCCTGTACACACTGTCTATACTGAGTCCTGGTGATATAAATGATTGGTAAATTAACAGACTGAAATCTATCACTACTTCTTAATATTGAAAACATGATTTCTTATAGAGCCATTAACTGTTCTCTACTAGAATGCATAACCTCATCCAATGTGAACAAGAATTACAAAACATGCCCTAATTGAACTGAAGCAGTTACATATGAAGCTTGATATCCCTATCATTTTAGATAAATTAGATAAGTTATAAGTTTGAAAATACAATATCTGTCTTTTGAAGTGTGTGAATTTATTTTAACTTGTATTGGATAATGAACTGGAAAAAGCATATATTTGTATACCATCACACTTACACTGGGAATATAGTCAAGAAGACTGTGTGAACTCGTATGACGAAGAAAGACAATTATTATCAGAAAAAAATACCACCACTTGGTACACTTGGCATGGATTTGGTTCTCTCTCAGACTTCTCAGTCAAGCTAACTCATATCAATTTAATGAGATACCCAGGAAGGTCAAATCTACAGTCAGTCAGTTACTGTTCCATTGTAAGATACTACGCTGATTTTGTGCTGAATTTTGTGTCATTATTTTGCTTTTTTTGTTATTCTTAATGTACTATAACTAGATTAACACTGTTCCATACATATATTCCTGTAACCCATTCACACATGCACGCTCATGGACTGAGCAGCTGAACAACTTCTACAGATTTTGTTATCTCTCAGGCAACTGAAACTTTGAAAAGTAACTTTAAGTAAATTCAATATTTTCACACACTTCTTAAGAGTAACTTTTTCCTTCACTGTCTTCTAAGCCCCAGGAATGAAGTATTTATGATCTCCAAAGCTGCTAATTGTGCTGTCCACAATGGATTATGCTTTCCAGTGGAGAATAAGCAGCAGCAGTAGACAGACAACTGCCTTTTCATGGAATTATCACTAATAATGAATAGATACGCAGAAGGACTAGATGACTCAGAGGGTTTTAAATTACAGAGGACTGACTTTGTATCTATAGCGACCAAACTCATTAATACCTCAGAACTCAAGAAGAACAAGATATTACTTTTACTTCTGATTCTTAGCATTGAATTGTCCAGATTTAAAAAAGAACCACCCCCTCCAGTAAAAATATAGAAGTTGCTCTTTTTAACATCCTTGAAACCTGACATAACCTATACATGCTGAAAATAGCCCCTTTAGGTGAGGACCATAATAAAGTATTTTGCAGAAATTCATCTTGCTCTACTTGACCCATTCTTAGTGTCAGAACGGTTTTTCAATATCAGCAACAGAACAAATAAAACAAAATTTTTAAGTACCTAAAAAGAACTTCCAAAGTAAACACTAAAACATTATGATTATGATGTCAGTTTCTCTTGTAAAAGTAAATGTCTTTATTTTAAAAAGCTTTTCTCAAAAACTTCTCAAAAATTTATAAAAACAAAAGAGACTCAAAGGTAATATACAATCTCTTAGACATACATCCTAAGTACGATTTTTAAACATTTGAAGAGCCATAAAAAAGAGCATCAAGCTTTCAACAATCCTCTGTAATTTAGTCCATTTCAGATGCAGAAAATGGAAAACCTGTTATTTAAAATGTGGAAAAGAAAATTAATGAAAAGTAGACCTAAATTTGATGAAATTTTACAGAAATAGAATCCACAGTGAAGCGTTTGAAACATTTTCCAAGCGTTCTCTGCAATTAAGCTTTTCTTTCCTCTTCTTTTTTAAGGGTTCATACCTGATCACAGAAAACTTGGCTTCTCACTTAAAATAAGAACTGAATGTAACAGTATCTTTGTTTCAGCACTAGACCCAAGTTCCTTAAAACCACTGGTCTTCTGACGCAAGAAGAAATACATAGCCAAAATAGCCTGGTACACATACCATCAAAAGTAGCTGATAAGACAGACTCACCAGCTGCTGGAGCTCAGTTAGGAGTTCCGGTTTCTAATCCTGTTTGGCCTCTGACTTGACTCAAGACTAAACTTTGCTGAAGTTTGCCTAAGAGCACTGTGGAATTGTATCTGCTACAATAGAGATGTCATGATATGCATTAAGCCCTATATTTAGGTTCTGTATTTAGCAGAGCTAAAGAAACACAAGGCACTCAAATACATCACTTACGTAATTAAACTGAATTAGCCTGTGGTGTTAATATTGCTAGAATAGCTGCATACAAGGTAACTGTATCAAGTGATCTCATAATCTGGACAGTCGTGTGGGTTACTTGCCAAATAAATTTATATGAATACTTGGAGTTACATTACAGTATTTACCATATCATGTAAGTCTGAAGAATGTGTTTGGAGTCACAAGGCTGTTCCACAAACTGTACCTGTCTGGTAGGTTAATAATTTCCACACAGATTCACTTTTCTGAGTATAATAATTCGAGCTGCCCAGTGAGCTTCTTGTAGACAGAACTCAGAGCCCCAAAGATGCCAAGCGACCATCCTTGCTGAAACACAGGTGATCTGAGTCAAATTATATTGAGTAACCAGTTAATAGTGAATTTTTTTTCTCTAATTGTAGGGATTTCATAGCATTATCTAAGAGATTAAATCTCCCAACTCCCATTAGAAATCAATACCAGCATAAATACTACTAGCAAGGAGGCTTTCAAAAGAAAACAACACACAACTCAGTTAAGTTTCAAGGACTACATTCCCTAATAAATTAGTCTTATTACAATACACTGCTGAAGTCAAAGCGCTATCAGCGTAATTTGCACCTTCTTGTGTTACAGAAGAATGTGGACTGTGACATTAATATTCACCAAACTTTTCTTAATTACACCTTAATTTACATGACTTTTAACTTGCTTGTTGTCCCTTCACTGCACCTTTACTGCATAGAAATGAAGAGTGGAGAATGTCTGGCAAATCCAAGAGCATTCAGCACATCAGTGAATATGTAATACAGTTTGTAATAATACCTAAGTAATTCTTCCATTATGAACTCACCAGTTTACTGTTTGGTTTTGGAAATGGATTTTGAATAGAAGTTTGTTTGACTAATCGGAACCTCTTTTTCCTAATCTTTTCTATTTTAATGCTGAGTGACATAGTTGTGTTTGAGAAGGCAGTGATTTGTTTACACCAACAGAAGGAACTGCTGTTCCAACAATTTTTAATTGAGGTGCTGTCTGATATATTCTCTGCATTGCCTCTTTTTACAGAGTGACTTCAAGGAAGCATTCCATCTGATTTGTAAGAAATGGTAAAGATTTAAATGTGCAATGCATCTCTAGGATCATACATTGCCTACATCTGGCTGAAAAAATCTTAATTTTCTGCTTCCCTATGCTATGTAATTGATTGAACATCTTTTTCAGTCTGTTTGGACAGGAACAACAGAAAAGCATCAGTGCTAAGTGATCATACTCAAATCTCTTAAGAAATAATTCTAATTAAGATTAATTGAACAGTTGGAGATACATGAAGACAGCATCCAAAAAGACTGCTCACTTTTGAATGAACTAGGTAGAGTAGGTATCCTCTCTTCCCCTTACCAATTTCATTAATTTTGTTTCCATTATGACAATCACCATTAATTCATTATCAAAATATAACTGCTGGAAACAAGCACTGAACTAGTGGGTTGAAATAGTAGGGGTATTTCACATGAACATATATATGTAGTCTCCTCCCATTTTAGACTGTGGCTATTTACGTCTCTTATTCAAGGCTTCTAGACACTCCAGAACTTGCTTCATCTTGTGCAATTTTTGGTTGCAGTAGATTTTCAGATTGACTATGTAAGTTCAAGTACTTCAAAGCAACATCTATTGCTGTATTAGTCAATTTTGTTTTCTGTTCGAAGCACTTAGTGGGGTCAGTAGCAACAGTAAAAGATAGTTCTGATATTTCAACTTGAGGCATTTGATCTGCTCACAACACAGGCAGATTGACTTGCAAAACTAAACTGTTAAAAAATGAGGAAAGAAAAAACAAACACCTTCACAACTATAACAAAGATGAAAATGAAGGAAAGATCCCGTAGTCTTTGTTAAAATGCACTTTTGTACTTGAGTAAGCACTTCCATTTCAGAATTTAAAAGCATATTATAATATCACATCTTCAGGTATTTTCTCAGCTAAATATCTCTGAACAACATTTAGTCAGTAGTGGAGGCCATCTAACTTGTTTGTTCTTCTCTTACTTAAATCAGAGAAACAACTGGTGTTTGGGGATATTTTACCCTTTTTGTTTTTTGAGTCTCGGGTATGCACAACTGAAGATAACTAGCCCATGCTGCAGGGACACTAGTGCTACTGTGACATTTTAAATAAATCCTGGTAGGAAAAACATCTACTGATCTAAAAGGTATAATGCAAACTGCAGTTAAATGTCTAACATTGGAGTAATACCAATATTTCACCAAGCAATAGCATCACAGAAAAGTTGGACAGGATTCATTTTGATGAATTTAATTTTTTTCATTTCCTTCCTTCATGAAATTTAATGAGCTTCTTGGAAACAAACATTTTCAGTGAAAAGACATCAGAGAGAACAGTTCTACAGTAACAGCAAGAATTTAGAAGTGATGTGGCCGTCTCCACTTCTGTTATTTCACTATTATTTTCTCAAAAGTACAGAGTAACATAGTATTCAAAAATAAGTTCAGTCTTTCTCAAAGAAGAGACATACAATAAACCAGTAGCTGAAGGAATAAAATGTACAGTTTCTGCTTTGGGTGAAAACAGAAGTTTGCCATCATAAACAAAATCCATATTTTTCTTATCAATATTCTGAGGAATTTCAAGTAAAACCAAAACTTATCCTGGGAAAGAGAAGGAGGGCATTCAGATAATATCTTAGTAAAGGCTTCTCAAAGGGATCCAGGTGTAAGGAAAAGACAACAAAAACCTCCAGAAATTTGAATTTAGTCTCTGTCATCAAATGAAACAGTTTAATGCTTAATAAACTCAAGTGTGGTGCTAGCTCAATATCATACATACAGGAAAGAATTTAGTGTGCTCTAAAAGGTAAGATAATATTGTGTATCTGAACTAGGTTTAGCAATCTAAAGAAAATTTCCTCCTGCCCCTTGATCCCAATCGAAGATACTAAATTGTGGTCTGTGAAGTTTAAGTACGACTACCATTTCCTAATAGAGAGAATTAAACCAAGTGAAACAGAAAGAAATCAGAATCAGACAGAAATTAAGCTCCATCTGGTTTGTCTTCATTTTGTAGCAGACCTCATTCTAACCACAGTCCAAAAAGAACCAAGTACTTAAGAAAGCAGGTCCCATAAAATTCCTTACAGGAAGTCCCAACATGTCTCATTTTAAAGGGGCAGTCACACCTGCCTTGCCAAATAGGAGAAATTGGATGATATAGTAATAACCAGGGAAAGACAAGAATAACTGAATGGAGGTAAGTAAAACACAGTATGTGTGTGTTTGTGAAATGGCAATCACCATCTTTAAGAACAACAGTGAGGTGTCTAAAGACAAAGCTGATACATTTAGGTGGAATAGACTCTTCAGATTCACACCAACTTCTGGTCTGAAAAAAAAATTGTAACATACAGATTTTAGAGAAGGAAACAACATTTTCTGTATTCCTGCTACTGCATAGATTAAAACTGTCAATGAAGTGGAAGACAGGTTTAGCCATAGGTATGTAAATGTGCTGACAGTAGCCAGGAAAGCTTGGAGAGGGCAAATTAAAGAGTAATTCTGGTTTTGCAGTGTATTTTATGGAGACAAAATTGTCTTGTCTGGCTGCTCTGGTGAGTTCTTAACATGATGTTCATGTTGAACAACATTTCTACAGCTTTCCTCTGTACAAATGTATCAATTATTAAGAAGATTTTTCCTGACAATTACACAGACTTTCACCTGTTTTCTTTGCCAGTATTGTGGCTTCTTACACAAGGTATTCACTTTTCCTTATTTTTCCCTTTGAATGTTATTTTGGATTGTGGAATCAATTTTCCTACTTTCGGAAGACTGATTTATGAAACAGTTCTAGACAAGTATGCTGCTATTACAGTTCTTCTACTGTATTTTCTTTGAAGTTACTTGATTATTTTTGCCACATAATTGTGAGCAGTGGGTTTTAAGTATAATGAGAATCTCTGGAATCCAAGACTTAAATATGTCATCTGAAAAATTACCAACATCTAGTACCTGAAATTCTTACAAGGACATACAAATGTAACCAAATTGCTTATAAATGTCTTTAATATAATTCCCTAAAAATTATTTTGAAAATGGGAATTTAGCTGTTAAGTCTGTAGGTACTGAATCAGAACAGAATCTCACTCATTAAATCCTCTGGCTCTACAGTGTGAACAGAAGTGAAAAACATTTTGGAAAGAAAAACAATCAGACAAAAGTTGCAGACAGACCTACTACTGGAAATGCATAGACTGTGAGTCTGCTTAATCCTCAAAAAACTGCAACGTGAAACTTTACCATGCCTAAGTCTTAGGCGGAGTGCTTAACAGTTCAAGACATATATAGATTCAGTGGTGACTTATGCACCCAGGAGTGAAACACCTTACCTAGTTTTTAGATTTTTGGCTCTCAGAACCAAGTCTAAGGGCTTTCTCTGAAGACTTGGGGAGGAGTCATATCTTAAAATGATGATTCAAAACAGGGGACACATTAAACAATGGATTGCCTGGGGGATAAATGTAAGATTCATGGAGCCAAGCAGACAGCAAGAACATTGTATGTCTTTAGAGCACTGATGTGGCATCCTCATTTTTTTGAAGTTGTTCATGCTTTATGTACAAAATAATTGCCACAGGTACAGCATGGGAAAAGGAACCTGAATGCATCTGGATCCCTGCAAAGCAGTTTTGTGGCACTTATGGAGAACTTCCCATAAACTGTGAAGCATAATCTTTTTGTTAATTAGCAGGACTTATTAACAATTGTACAGTGCATCAGAAATATAGTCTGAGAAAGTTGGAGCTGTCTTTTTACCAGGGATCTCCTTACAGCCTGATCCAAGACATATACTTAGTACCTTTTTTTGGTGAAAGACTTTTCTGCTAACAAAGAATTCATATAAAAATATATTTAATTAAATTGAATTATTATTAGAAGATATAGTAACACAAGTCTAAATAAGCAATATGAGAGGAAGCAACACCTATGTTGCTTAATAGACTATAGATTCTTTCCTCTACCCTTGATACCCTGAGAAAGCAGAAATTGGCTGAATTTGAGCAATGTCCTTCATACAAAAACCAGCCACAAGGAAAAGGGACAAAAGCATCATAGACAGGACACAAATCAGATATTCAAACAAAATGTCTTATACACAACATCACTGCATATCCTATTTTGCTACAAATAAATATTCAAACCTACTGTTTTCTTTTGGACTGATTTAGAGTAAGTCAACCTGCCCCAAAGATTTCTTCTTCTTTATAACATTACCTGTTGCTTGGATATTTTTTTTGATTGTCACGGGTTTGTTATCTTATGATTCAAAATATCCAGCATATAGACTAAAGAGTTCCCAAGGACACAGTAATGCCTGTCAGCTCTACATCTCCACTGAAAAGTCCAATATTTTTTCCATGTATCCACAGAATGCAATCAATGCTCTGCAATGGAATAATTATACAGGAAAAATGATGCTTGTCATATTTACTTGTAATGTTGTCATTTGTTTGTACTTTGTAAAAATCTCATCACAGGCACCATGTATATCAAGCAGTCCTCAAAGTAGAGTATTCTAATTTTTGTAGAGGTATCTTAGCAAAACAAGACTTTTAGTAAGCCAACAAACCTGCACTGGAGAGCTGAGCAACATCTTTAAATTATATTTCAGTACTTTTATCTACCTCTAATTCAAAATTTTAAATTATTTCCTGGGCTTTGAGTAGCCAGGACAAAAGCATATTATTTCTTAGTGTGTAACTCCTGACTATTTCCATCCCAGTGTTTTACCCACTTCACAGTCAGTTTAAAACAGAGGAGAGATGTTTAAAAATATAAGTGGAAAATAGAATATTGACCTACCAGGGGAAGAAATGAAAAAAAGAAAAAAATCACTCCTTTGAATTCAGTCATCAAACCAAGCTGTAAAGTTCTAAAGCATTTATAAAGAGAAGCAGAATTAACTTAATTGCAGGCACTTAGAAGCATATATATATGATCCAGCTAATAATATGGTTCCCTTTATGTCTGTAATAGTACTTCTGTAGTCCTATACTCAGATGAAATAAAGAAGTTTACCTGTTGTGATTTCAGCTTTGTCATTTCTTGTCTTGCTAAATGCAGACTTAAAGTCAGAAAGTACTCTTCTCTTTGTTAAAAAGAAAAGTAACAAAAAATCCCAAAGGAATCTGGTACTCTCTGCAAGAACTTATCAGAGAAGTGGAGCCATCAGTCAGAGTACTTGAAATGAAGATTGCAACAGTATTAGTAGTCCCAACTAATCCTTGAATTCATAATCAAATTAGCAGATGAAGGTTTAACCAGTGAATTCAAATAGATATGCTCAGTCTGTGCAGACTTAATCATTTCTCATTCCTTCCTTCAATTTATGAGATAATAATTAAATGTGATTTGTAATTGAATGTAATAAAGAATAGCTTAGAAGTATTTCATGATTCTTAACAAAAATAATTGGATCCTTTGATATTATTTGAAACCACACTACTATAACCTCTATAAACTTCAAAAAAGGGAAAAAGAAAGAAAAAGAGAAAGATGAATAAATCTGATTGGAATCCATAATGAAATTATTATATTTTTGTTGCCTTAGCTGTCTGGGGAAATCTCTGTCCATGCTGCTTCTACTTTTTACTAAATTAAGATTTGCTGAAGCAACAGCTTCCAGTGACATTTGTTCAGTGACAGAAATAGAATGTGAAAATCTCAGAGAACTAAAGGAAATTGTCAGTGCCCTCAAGTAGCATGAAATGGAAATGTAAGATTAGTTATTAGACATCTGGATGACTTCTAACACCCCAGCACAACTGAACAATTAGAACTATTCCAAAACTATCTTGAGTGCATTGCTACCACTGCTGTTTAGATGCTGGAGATCATTGACAGAGGAAGGAGGAAAGGACCTGCTGCCAGCTATTACTCTGTGAACTAAATGATTGGCCATGGTCACAGCAGCAGCAGAACTATAGGTCACCTGATATTTTATGAAATATAACACTGAAGAAAGTAGGAAGGAACACATGAAACTTTATTTTTATACAAACTTATAATATAAAACCAACCCCAAGTTGACCATTTCTCTAGGTCAATTGGGCCTGATACAAACAATTGCCCACAACCCCTGTTAAAGTTCTGATTTCTTCAAAGGCAGATCTGCATGAAAACCTCTTTCTCTTATAATTTGTATGAGAACAGCATCCTCTTTGATGACTTTACTGATGTTCCTGTATCTGTTTCTTTTTCTTAAAAATACAGACTGCTTTATTCAATGATAACAAAGTTCACTCAGGTCTTCAACATGAAATGTAGTAGGTGTTGAAAGTGACCTTTTAACTCATACTGCTAAACTGAGGATTAACCTTCCTTTTTTCTATTTCAAATTATTTCTTTCAGTTGCCATATAGTCTAAAGAACATAAAGCCAAAGTTAACATTGGCTTTTTAATAAAGGAGCTACTCCCTTTACTGAGTTCTTCTACCCTTAGATAAAGAGTAACTACCAGATATTTTTCTCCCTTGTAAGAAAGCAGAGCAGACTGAGAGAAAGGTGCATAATATGTATGTTTTTTTGGTGCACACAGTTGGTACCTGGTTAAAGTGTAAGGCTTTTGTAGTCTTTATGAACATTCCTTCTATATTTCATCTATAATTTATTTAATGTGAAATATGAGAGAATATTTTCATTAAAAATGTTGTGAATAAGATCTTCAGGTATTCAGACCTTTAAAAGTACCACAACTGTCTAAAAATAATAAAAAGCATGATGTCCTCAGTTCACTTCTGCTAAGTGCTACTTGGCCACCGTAATTTTACTTTTGCTTGTGTACAATCAGATGAACAGAAATAAGCATGTTAAGAGGATAAAATCTTCAGCTGAATAAGTTTTTCTCACTGGGAATTTGAAACGTGGTAGGGTGTTGTAAAAATAAGGAAGTCTTAATTTGGAAGCGCTTAAAAGTGACATGAGACTAACATATCTACAGGATACATTGCTCTATTTCATGTCATAGAGGAGCAAAAGAATGAACTCTGACATCCACTACTCTCACACTGGTCCACTAGAAGCAGATTCTGGATTATGTTTTCTGTTACACATTTATGACAATGTCCTACTTTACTAGATAGACCTGCTTGCTATTGCAAATATATTTGAATACAAATTGTGAGTCTGCTTCAATAATAATGTTTTCCTCTTCATACATTTCCTCTGATAGGATCAGGAAATGCACAATTAAGAATATTTACCTTACATTTTTTTAATCCCTGTTCCAAATATTTCCAATAGTCATTCGGTAATTAAGCTTATGGTTATTAGAAGTTCTCGTTTGTTCTTTCTTAAAACTGATAAAAAACAAATTCAGTGAAAACAGCCTTTAATCTGATAAAATCGTAACAAGATCCAAAGTTTAGAAGATAAAGTTAGAAACCCTTAAAATAGAAATAATGAAATACTTCAATTGGAAATAATAACTTCTTGACATTGTGAGGAATCAAAAAGTATTAGAGCGTAATGAGGGAATGTTATTTCATCATGATTCAAAATCATTTGTCAGAGACATGGTACAATTCTAAAAGATAGTCTGTAGTTCAGCCTCGAGTTGTTGAACTCTGTCCTTTCCACATATTAAATAGGAAAGACTAATGCCCTTTCCTCAAGAGTTACCAAGTAAGATATTAAGGCTTGCAAAATCATCATATTATTAAATATAGACCTTTCAATTATGTATGGATGGGTTATCCAGGCTGGGGGTTAACAGTGCTAGAGATTCAGAAACACCTGAACTGGCTGCACAGCAGAGTCAGATTGGATCTGACGAAGTTTAATAATTCAGTTATAGTTTATGGCAGAACAACTGTGGTTCTCCTAAGGTGTGAAGAACAATATGAGTTATTGAATCCTGTTATACTCATGCGTGACGTCCTGCTGGACCAGCTTTGGTATCTATGTATCTTGTTCCTAGGAATTCCGCAAAGATGATGGAGAGGCATTCACTATCTGAACTTCAGGTCTAGTAATTACAAACTCAGAGACTATGTGGATTGAAGCTCTAGTTGGTATATAGCACAACTGCAATTTCCTGACTCAAATTTCCAGAAAAATAGATAAATCATAAGAAAGAACTGTGAGAAAGTATGCATTAGATTCATGCAAGGTAAGGAAGGTTAAACTAAAGACAAATAAACTTGTCAAGCAGAGGATTGTGAGCAGCTTAAGCATTCAGCATGAAAAATTCTATCAGAAAAAGTTACTAATGCCTTAGAGAAGAAAATAGGGATTGGACAGAAAGCAACTCAGCAATGTCAAGGCTCAACCTGATGGAAAGAACAAAGAAGGCTTCCTCTTCCCCACCTTACCAATGACCACCTTCTCAAAGATACATTAGGTGTCCTATGAGGGGGATGAACATTTAATGCCTAGTAGGTTGCCAGCTGTAGCTGGATGATGTATTGTATAAACCAGAAACTGTTCAGTATTTTTAAATTATGTACATAGTTTTGTAAATGCCCAGAAGTAATCCAAAGAGGAGAGTTGCAATCTGGCTATTTAGGTCATTCTGATGTCTTTTGCATAATACGTGAACTTTGGTACTGTAAGTCCAAATAGAACTAAAGAGCTCAATAGGCACATAGGGAGACAATGCTGCTGAACTAAGCCAATATAACCACCTGGTAATTAGAGCTGGAGAAGTCACTGTAGGAATTTATAGGCAGCTCTTCCAAAGTCAGTTTGAAGTCAGATGAGCTCATCAATGCCAAGCCTGAATCAATAATTCCTATTGTATCATATAAAGTTAGGTTGAAAAACTTATACATTAAAAATCTTATACAAAGACTCTCCCCCATCATGTCTGTCTCAACCGTATTATTTGGCCTCTGAGGTATCCCAGACTCTGAAGAACCTAGTTTGTCAAATAAATGGTCAGCATTTTCTGTCTTGGAGAAAGGTTGGTTAAGGAGCTCTGAAATAAAGGTGAGTAAAGAGGTGAATGTGTACACTGTTCTTCAGAATACCACATAGAAGCCATGTGTCAGTTAGAAAACTTGAGGCAAAGCTAACAGTAAGCAGGCAGGTACACCACAGGGTGTAGTCTTGTCATTGGCAAGCATTGTAGAAGAACGTCTGTTCCCATCATTGTCTGTTTGTGGCAGATTAGTCTCATTTCTTACAGATACAACCAGGGTACATACTTAATCTTTCAGTTAATCAAGGAAAGAGTTCAAATGGAGATTAGACCAGCTTGTTTGTCAAAAAATAATGCACATTTTCTGTGGTTGACTTTTGTTCAATAGATTAATTGCATCTGACACTAGCTAAGTAATTAAAATAAGCATTTTTTTTTCAAAGCAAAACATGGTACTATGGCCAAAGAGATTCCTGTTGAAATTCAACAAAATGAGACTAGTGCTACTTTGAACACTTGCTCTTACTGGTTTAGAAATAAAGCATAAGAGCAATATGTTCTAAGGACAAAGCCTCAGTCTTTCCTCTGAACCTTCTGACTTCAGTCAATGAAGACAGGTTTTGACATTATTTAGGAAGCGTTCTTTGGTGAATATGCATTTTGTAATCTTGAGTGAAAGAATAAATGCAGACAGATCAGTAAATACATTTTTAGGCAGTATGTAAATTACATATTTGTTATGTTCCTGAGAGAATGAAATAGCTTGCTTCAAGTTATTTCAGTCTGTATGCAAATCTTTTTTTTTTTTGTTATGAATTAGCAGAACCATAGGACTAATAGATGGAAATGACCTGTTCGGTCATACTGTCTGTCTCTCTGTCTAGGCAGGATTGTTTCTATAAATGTTACTAGTCATGGGCAAAGCAAATCAAAGTGTATTCAAACCATTTATTCTCTGAATGTACCTGCAGTTTTAAAATTATTTAAAAATTAGCTTTTCTTGTCCAAATAAAAATAAATCCTTGAAGATTTATTAAAAAAGTTTAAAAGCACAGCAGCAAATAATATACTATTTTAATATCCCTTTCATACCACTATCTTCTAGATCTTTAATTACATAGAATGCATAGACAGATAAAGCCTGCCACACTGCCCATGTATCACCTTCTCTTCTTCCGGTACTACCACAGGTCTAAACTATTGATGAAGTACTATGGCAGAGCTCTAGATAAACTAATTTGGGTACAACTGCAGCTTAGGATACGTTAGAACAACCCTCTGTCTTCTCTAAACCATACAAGAACATGAACTGGCCCCATCCTCGTGGCACTGCCCAGTCAACCTTTGGACAGTGTCTGACCCTGGTTCCCCTTGCCAGGCTTGATCCTGTCCTCATTTGCACACTGACATCTCAGCTCGGCCTCATCATCGTTGTCCCCATAGAAGTGACGGATGTCCTGGGCTGATACTGGCCTCGGGTGCTCCTCCCTCCAACCTTGCTCCCTCTCTGAGGGTGGTAGGACAGGCCCCAGATCCCAGAGAACTCCTAATCCCTGCAGCATTCTAACAATTTCTCTATTACTAGACCTGAAAACATGTAGACATGTAATTAATCCATGTCATTGTTATGAATTGAACTCTGCTGTATTACCAAGTTTATGCAGATTTTTACAGGAAATAACTTATACTAAAAAATCCATGCAGAAAAATAAAAGGAAAAATAAGTAGCAGTTAGACCCAACCCTTTTGTATTCTCAGTCAATTAAAAGTAGTGAGTGATAATGTAGATTAGGAATACCTACTTCCTCATTTATTTTTACTTCTGTAAAAAATGAGTTACAATCTTTACAGGTTTGAACCTTAAACTTTCTATGACTGAATTTTGAGTTTCCTTTAAATCATTCAGGACATGAATTTGGACTAGAAAATAACAACCACATATTTTTTGTTGTAAAGTGAGTAATTGAAAAGTATGAGCTGCTTCACTGACACCAACCAATCCAAACAGTTCATTGTACTTTAATTCACAGCGATTGAAGGCAATTGTAGTCACTCTTTCATAGACAATTTGTGGTGGATTGTCCTTGGCTGGCTGTCTGATGCCAACAAAGCCACTCTATTACTCTGCTTCCTCAACTGGACAGGAGAGAGAAAATATAACAAAAATCTTGTGGGTCAAGATACGAATAGGGAGATCACTCATGAAGTACCATCATGGCCAAATAGACTTGACTCAGGGAAATTAATTTATTGCCAATCAAAAGTCCAAGTAGGGTAATGAGATTTAAATGCAGATTTTAAGGCAATTTCCCCTTATCCCTCCCTTCCTCTCAATCTCATCTTCACTCTCAGTTTCTCTGCCTCCTTCCACTGATGGTTGCAGGAGGATGCGGAATGGGGGTTGCAGTCATTTTGTCACACCTTATCTTTTCTGCTCCTTGCTCCTTATGCTCTTCCGCTGTTCTAGTGCAGGGTCCTTCCCACAGGAGACAGTCTTCTATGAACTTCTCCAACATGAATCCTTTCCATGGGCTATACTTCTTCATGAACTCTTCCAGTATGAGTCTCTCACAGGGTGACAAGTCCTGTCAGGAGACCTGTTCCAGCATGGGCTCCTCTCCATGGAGTCACAGACTGCTTCAGTCACATCCACCTGCTCCAGCATGGGTTCTCCTTGGGCTACAGAAGCATATCTGCTCCACCATGGATGTCCATGGGCTGCAGAGGAACAGATCGCTTCATTATGGTCTTCACCATGGACTGCAGAGGAATTTCTGCTTGAGCACCTCCTCCCCCTCCTTAACTTACCTTTGGTGTCTGCATAGTTGTTTCTTTTCCATTTTCTCATTCCTCTCTTGGGATTTCTGTTTTGCAGAAGTTTTTACCCCTTTTAAAATATTTTATCATGGAGGTATTGCCACCATCGCTGATCAACTCAGCTTTGGTTAGCCGCAGATCAGTCTTGGAGCTAGTTGGCACTTGCTCTATTGGACATGGGACAAGCTTCTGGCATCTTCCCACAGAATCCAGGCCTGCAGCCTACCTGCTACCAAAACCTTGCCACGCAAACCCAATATATGAGGATTTTCCCACTTGAAATGTTCAATTCATAAAGACTACTTCTACAAGCCTTTTTCCAGAATTTTCTCCTGCCCTGCCCAGAACTGCTTTCTGAATGGAAACTTGTGGGAAACTGTGGGAGGTCCACAGATCCCTTGACAGAGCATGAGGCATTTGACCTTGACTAGATTGTTATGTACCCATGAAGATGTATATGTTAAAAATACATAAAAGCCAACTGTGTAAAACAATAAAGAGGTTGCTGCTTGATCTTCATGTATGTCATGTCTGTCTCAACAGTGACATCTGGTGACCCCGACATGATTAGTTGGCAAACAAGGACTTGTGACCACAGGGCGAGGTGTAGTGGAGATGGAGCCCAGCATAGAGGAGAGCAGTGGAGGAGTCACAGAGTGACCTGGATCATCAAGACACCTGTGCAGGTCAGTTGCTGGGAATGGGACAATGAGTACTAAGCTCTCAAAAGAGGACAAAGCCGTCCATTCAATGTGGACACTCATACTAAAAAGGAAGGGACTAAACGTGACTGGCAACAACCTCCAAAAAATGTTATTATGGGACGACAACAGGGGTATAAGGCTGTGCACAAGTGCTTTAACCCAATCATAGATGTGAAATTGACTTTGCAAAAAGACTGTTACAAATGAGCAATGTGTGTTACAAATGAGCAACTTGTGTTCCAAATAAACAGTTCCAATTCTGATTCCATTTTGCACCTGCGTCAGGGTCCATGCCTTCATCCGCCGCATATGGTGCCCGAAATAGGGATCTGATAGAGACATGACCAATTGGGCCCAGAGATGGGAAGGAACCTTGGGCTAAGAACCGCGGGAGCGAGCGATCAACGGTGGAGCTCAGTTGTGAAATTTTAATCAGCGACGAGAGCTGAAAAATCTAGATGTCTGCTTGCCTGCAGGAGAGCTAAGACACACAACTGGGAGCATGAGAAACAGTATGACAGACGAGGAACGAATGGTGGTAAATATGTTTTAAAGAATCTTTTCAAAAAAAGGAGTTAAATATGATGAAATGCAATTGAAGTTACTGTTACTGTGGATTAGACGAAATCAGGAAGATGTAGATGTAGAGAACATTTTTATTATTAGGACTTGGGAGGAAGGAAGGAAGTAAAAGAGAAGCTTTGGGATGCTGCCATGTGGGGAGAAGGCCTGGCAGATGGTTTATTAACAACATGGAGCATAATCATTCAGTCACTGCGCGAATTTAAAACAGAAAATAAGTTGAAGCAGGAGTGACAGCAGCTCTAGCGGGTTCAGCAGAACGTGTAACAAGCCAGGTGACACCAAATACCCCCACCCCCCGATGCCTGACCACTCAGAGACAAACAACGTGGATTCTGAGGCTTCAGTTTGAACTGAGCTGGACTTGCTGGATCCGTTTGATCCTGGTGGTTTTTCACTCCTTGCAACACTTGCCTGACAATGGACAAAAATTGCAACTTTTGTCACAATACAGCAAGGGGCCACTGAATCGTTTATGTAATTTGTAGATCGTTTAAATGAAGCTACCGAGAAACAAGTTGGGATTGTGGACCCTTGGACTATACTATTAAAAGAGTTAGCGGCTGCTAACGCCAATGCAGACAGTGGAAGAGTGTTGCAGGTTTTGCTTTTGCAGCAGCCAAATGCCTCCCTTCCTCAGATGGTAGAGGCATGCAGGAGTATTGGAACTCACTCTTATCAAACACCTTTGTTGGTAGAAGCTTTTGCTGCTGCAACCAGCCATGGCAAAGGGTGGTTTATCTGTGGCTCGCCAGGACATTTTCACAACAAGTGCCCCCAGGGGTTAAAATTATGCCACGATGCTATAAGTGTGGACACTATGTTAATCAGCACCAATCGAAATATTATAAGGACAGAAATCCATTAGTTCCAAGGGGAGAAATTATTACTCCCAATTCCAACTGACAACAGGAGAATGGACACAGAAGCATGCCAAGGGGCCACGCGACAACTCCAAGTTGCAACCCAGCCAGCAACAGGCATTTGCACTCCAGGCAATGGACAACAACTCTGCGCCAGGACCAGTGGAAGTGATGCAGTGGACCTAGCCACACCCGCCCTCATCAACATAACTGACACTAATGTACCTTTGCTCCCTACAGGCATTTTTTGAACTTTGGGAAATAGGTTTGGTGCTTTTTTGTTGGGACAATTTTCTGTTATCTTACAAAGGTTTATTTGTCTTGCCTGGAGTCATAGATTCAGACTGTCAAGGAGAAATCAAAATTATGGTATGTGCTCCAACTTGTTTTGTTCCTAATGGCAGCCACATAGCACAACTTGTTTATCTTAAGGTTTTGGATCCACAGGCAGTGCACTTAATTCATGGGCTCAGCCTTTTTCTGGGTCCAGACCAACATTGACATGTACCCTAGTTAATGAACTTAATGACTGCATTTCTCTTACAGGTCTGTTAGACACAAGGACTGATGTTACAATAATTTCAACAATGGTTTGGCCCGCTTATTGGCCGGGACAGTCCGTATCTACGACCATAGCAGAGGTCGGGGTGGTGATCACCCCAATGCAAAGTAAAATGTGTATTAACAGCAGTAGTTCAAGTATTCCAGTTATGGTCACATATTCCCCTGAACATTGTCACAGACTGATTTTATGTTGCAGGAGTTGTATAGCACGTTCAGCAGTCAGTTTTGAAACATCTGCTTGCGTAGGTTGTTATGTACTTTATTGTCTCTTTTAAACCAGAGAACTCATCTTTATTATCTTATGCACATCAGACCTCATACTGATCTGCCTGGCCATATCACAGAGGAAAACCGACGAGCAGATCTCTGGCATCACCCATAGTTACATCTGATGCCTTTAAACAAGCTCAATTATCTCACTGTTTTTATCATCAGCATAGCAAGGTGTTAATGAGACAATTCCAACTAACAAAAGATCAAACTCGCTCAGTTATTGCTACATGCCCTCATTGCCAGGACACGATAATTCCTGCTTTATATGGCACAAATCCTAGCGGTCTTTCTCCTATGGAACTTTGGCAGATGAATGTAACTCGTATTATGGATTTTGCTTGTTTTCACTATGTTCATATAACAATTGACACTTGTTTTAATTACGTATTTGCCACTCCACGTATGGGAGAACATGCACACGGCACACTGAAATCCATGGTGAGAAAACAAATGGGGGAACACAGGGATGGACACCGAAAGAGAAATTAGTCAAAACTCTGTGTGTTTTAAACTTCCTAAACCATTGGTCAGATAATCTGTCACAAGCGGCAAAACATTTTTCAGAGCCTTTTTTTTTTAAATAACATGCTCCTGTGATGACAAAAAAACCTTGGAACTTCAATGCGGGAGGGCCCATTTTCATTAATAACGTGGGGAAAAACATATGTTTGTGTCTCCAGAGGAACAGGAATTCAATGGGTCCCTGCATGATGGCTTCGACCTGCTGGCTGAGCACTTGGATCCTGATTGTGACCTTTGGATTGTCTAGAACATGGCTGTCAGTTTTGTCATGACCAAATCTTTGGGTAGCATTGGCCAGTCTAACAGACCAACAAGAAATCTGTTTATCTCTTGCTACTTTTACTGACCCTTTTTGTGATTTAATATTACAGAAATGAAAGACTTCTCACCACCGTGATCAGAGAAGCATCCACACATTTACAAAAGATTGCAATGAGAAACTAGTATTTTACAATATGGCTCCTGTGGTTTAGATTTTGCTTTTTTCTCCCAGGGTAGCTGTAGGAACAACTTTGGGATCTCTTAATGCATTGGGATGTTGGTTATCTAAGCAAACTGATGCCATTTTGCATACCTTAAGTGATTTATTAATTGACACAAATTTGATTTAGCGTAAAGGTCTTGCTATTTTGTTAGTCATTTTAGTCTTTATATGCATCATACTACATTTGATTCAGTTTTTGCAGTGTATGATTCAAAATACCTTCAACCTCACATCACCACATTAGAAAAAAGGGGGAGATGTAGGGTTAAGCCTGGGAAATAGCACAGAGGCCTTGACAGGGTTTGATAATGAGCTGAGAATTGGCTAACCTTGAAAGTAATGGAAAAGTCCCTAGCACTTATCAAGTAGGCAATATTGAGGGAAAAACAGAACTTATGCTACCAATTAAGAAACAGCTTAAGGTGGTGGTTATTGTCTCTTGTGAAGATGAAATTGGTGATTTTAGTAATTGTTGTAGTTGTGTTATTGATGATGCCTTGTTTGATCAGCCTGTTGCAAAGGGCCCTGTGACAGACTCTTAGTGCCATCTTTGTAGCACAAATACGAAAAGGGGGAATTGTGGGAAAATGCAGTGGGTCTGCAGGTCCCTTGACAGAGCATGAGGCATTTGACCTTGAGCAGATTGTTGTGTACCCATGAAGATGTGGAAATCCCCTGGGACAAAAGTAAACAAGTTGCTGGAAGTGAAAGAACTCATGAAACTGCAAGATAAGGAACTTGGATGAGTTTGGGTAGAGACTGAGGCATGCGACTGTGGCCAATGGTTTCTTGTGTATATGCAATAAGCAGCAATGATATTAAAGCATGTATATGTTAAAAATATATAAAAGCCAGCTGTGTAAAACAATAAAGAGATTGCTGCTTGAGCTTCCTGTATGTCATCTCCGTCTCAACAGCAACAATATTTTACTAAATATTTTCACCTATGGTATGAAATACTTCGAATGCATTTTTGCTCTGATTGCTTTATTAACTCAATACATCTAAATTTACGGGCATCTATTTATGGTTCTTGATGACTTACCAAAATATCTAGGGCAATAAAACTTAAAGCCAAATAAGACATACTAGTTCTCAATGTTAGAGGATTATTATTCTGTAAATTTTAAAATTTCCATTCAGGTAAAACTATCCTGGAGGCCAATTGGCTTCAACAGGAGATTTAATGCAAGACAGTACTGCCATACTTCTTAAGAAAAAAATATCTCCAGTGTGGTCATGACTATTGTAGCTATATCTTCTATGGTCATGAATTCTTTTTCATTGAAAATGGAAAAATTTAATTTTCAGGTGGTTCTATTTGGGCTTCATTATAGACCTATCATTAAAATACAGTGAAAATACTAAAAAATAATATTTAAATCAAGAAAAAGTTAATTTTTGAAGAATGGTGTAGATCTTATTAAAATGAAAACTGAAATAATTAAGCAAAGAGCATAAATTATCTACAGAATAGGCTCTTAGGTAGGCTGTGAAACCACACAGACAGGTAAGGTATATCCATAGATTTACATATAAGTAAGTGTATAATTTTAATTACTTGTATTTCTTATTTTCTATACATACTAAGTGTATATATAAGTTGTTAAATCCTCTTCTCAAAGTTTTAATTGTGTAAAAGATGATAAGTTGTATAAAATACTCATAAAAGGAATTTTGTCCCCTAGGTAGAAGCACCGGTAGCTTGGAACAACCTTTAGAAAACACTCATCCTTACCGTGCAGAGAAAAATGGAAATAAATCATTTGCAATGAATGTCCTTTGCCTGTAGAACACCACAGCAAACTTGGCTCTCTGGCAGCCCTGGGAGTTTGTAAAATTGTCAGAAATCTTCAGAGTCTATCAGCTTAAGCTAAACTTGAGTAGATGTAACCTGTGTACCTGAATACATCAGTTATGTACCCGTGCCAGTGTTTAATTGAGTCTATAAAACTTGCCTATGACACTGAGTAAGCCCTCAAGTGTTTATCTCTCACTGTGTCATGTTACCGTAATAAATCTTTCAGGAATACCCAAGCTAGCAGATATAACACTCTATATTACAGTCAGAAATGCAAGTTCATTTTTACATCCTTCAAGGCACATATGTGATCTGTTGTCCAGTGAGAACTGGTTTATTCTAGCATGCAGAAGCATTGCTTGATATTTAAATCTAGGGATAGAAATAGGAAGCCCACCATTTAACACTTTATTTTGAACTTCCATTCTCTTCTCCCAGCCTCCTGTTTTGCAACGCCTATTACAAATGCTGAAGAGAGTAATACCTGCAGTCTAGGATTTTGTTATGTAAATAAAATAGATTGTTCTTTTTTAAATAAACATAAAAGAAAATTAACTAACATTTTACTACTTTCCAGACTGGCTATTTTCATTTTTTATTCTTTTTTTAATGATTATCCCATCCTAATAGGACATTCTAATGCATTTCTGTTCTCACATAAAACATGAATATGCGTGCACAAACCCGTGATACACACAGAGCCATCCTTTCTTGATAATGTTTGGTATGAGAGCTGGTGGAGATACGAAGAGCATGAGTATTGATGCAGAAAAAGTAAAGGAAATCCAACAAAACCCCGTGACCTGACTTTGATCTCTGAAATGAAGAATAGTCATACTAAGTCTTTCCCACCCTTCGGAGTTCTTCCATTTCTATACAGTCTGATCTTTAGCTGAGACTGTATTTGGATCGCCTTTAGCAAGAAAGGGTAAGTTTAGAATTGATTGTAAATCAGTAAGGAATTTAATGTGTTAAAAAAGCAGAAGTGTAGCAGGGAAAAAACCTATTTGTTTGCCATTTGCTATATACAACTGAGTTTTAATTGATTTCAGGCTTAACCCCTTAGTTAAATAAACTGGCATTTCGCCTGCTTCAACATTGCCAGCACTTACTGCATGTTATTACTGCTCATAACACTTCAGTGAAAGTATGTATTATAAAGATGTTCTGAGTCAGGTTTTGGGGGTTTGCCATTAGCAGTGCCAATGTTTCAAAGCAGGAATGGAAGGAAAAGGGATATTGTAATGACTCAGTACACTCAAATGCAGCAGTTTGTTGTGATATAAAGTTCTACGACACAACAAAAAAAAACCCCTGGGAAATAGTCTCTTAAAAACAGACTGTCTAGCACCCTTCAGTTAACTCTAAATAATCCATAAACTGGGGAAATTGCCTTTATAAAACTTTGTATATTAAATCTCTGATTCTCAGAGGCTATGTCCACACTAGTAAAATAAGCCAAGAATTGTTGCCATACCAAACTGACCCAGAACAAATCATTGCTATGCTAGTAAACTCTTAGCCTTAGGCAGCTACACGCACTCTGCTTACTGCAGTAGCCCCATAATGTTCTGCCTTCTCTTTCTAAAATACTTGAAACCTACCCTGTTCTCTCTGAAAATAATGGTAGAAACTCCCCCCCTTTCCTGAAGCCCTTTCAATCTAATCTCCTTCCACAGTTAAATATAACATGATTCTGTATTTGCTTATTATCCACTGAGGTACCTTTCATTCACACAGCAAATACAGATAAAAGCTCTGCACAGAGATCGAGATCATTAAAATATATTTTAAGTGCCACAATAATTACTGTAGCAAAAATAAAACAAAACCATACTAAAGAAAGCATACAGTAGAATCACTAAAACCACCAAGTGTGGGCATAACAACTCTAAGGGTCAAGTAATGTACCTCTTTAAAGTCAACTATGAACCATAATTGATTATTGTATTATTTGAGTAATAATTAAAGTAGAAGCTTCATTTGAAAAAGAACTTTTACCTGAGGAGTGGATAACCTGAGATAGACATAGCTAAAAGGAACATGCTTAAAGCAAAAAGAAGTGCCAGTTATCTACTGGTTTGAAGTACTCACTTAGAGAACACTAAAGGGGTCAGTAATCTTTTCAAGTCAAGGTAAATTTTCATTTTGGTGAAGGAATATAGATCCTAAAGAACCAGTGTCCCCCACTATGCCATTCTTCCTGAATTAAAATAACTCCATTTTACAACTTTTGCTGTTTATTTTCTCCTATCTACTTCAATCCTCTGAAGTCTTACATCTCATATCTCAAATAAAGATGTTGTCTTTTCTGCTACCAAAATCTGAGCCGGTTTGATCTAGATTTCCCAAGCTCTCGAACACTCAGTTTAAGCCCCTTTCCCAAAGCTTCCCCCTTTTCAAAGGAAGAGAACTATAGAAAAACCGAAATCACACTAAATATATGTACTTATGGATTTTCTAAATATAAACAATTACATACTGCAAGGATATCATCCAAAACTCCCAAGAAAGGGAAGAGGGGAAGGGAAAATAGGTAAAAGGGCAAAAAGGAACTAAACCAAAACAGGTATGCACAATTGTAGGACCCGGTAACTAATAAAGAGGTAGGAAAATCTCACTACTTCCCTTGAGGAAAGCAGAACAGCTAAATCTGACCCAGTACGCTCCCCCCACATGTGGGCAGCCTACAGCAGCTACCACAGGCCTCAGCTTCAGACAGGACCAGCAGCAAGGGAACTCCTGCTCTCCAGCCTCCCGGAAGAAGAAAGCGTATCCTCTTAACTACGCCTTATTTATATGTTGTGTTACGTTAAAGGAAGATATCGAATACTTCCATTGATCCTGACCTCCATTGTTAAGGAAGACCTGTAAAACCCATTTTTTTAAGGAAGATCTGAAAAATCCAAAAGTCAATCCACTGCAGTATTCGGTACATTTTTCACATATCTCGCTTTGTAGCCTGTAAGATTTTATGCCATTTGTACGGTTTTATTTTAGTAGAACTGATTCATACAAAACTGATTTTTGATAGCTAAAATAATTCAATGTCTAAAGATGTGTAAGAGAAATGGAAAATCACATTTATAGAGTAGCTTTGTACATTCTGCTGTAGTTAAGGCACTGACCTTGGAAGGGAAATTTTCGGAGAGTCATTCTAAAGCTTAAAAAAATTACAGAGGAAAGCAAAGGCTAGGATGGAAATCCAAATATGAAAAACTTATTTTTTCTTGTGACTTGGATATTTCTTAATCTATCTCTGAAAGAAAGACTGAAAATCCCTTGCACATTAAAGACCTTCTAAAATAAAGAACCCAGAAAACAAGGAAACATATTGTTTGAGGAATATCTCCAGTTTAGTCAGTTTCTGATCTTTCTTAGAATTAAGTATTTATATCCATTTCACAAAGAATGTTTCCACATCATCCTGGGACTGGTGGGAGAGGGGTCTGGCCGGTGCAGTAGGGGACTGGTCAGTCTTCTGGGACACTGGGACCATGAGTTTGTTATGGGCAGCATTACTGGGGACATCCTGGAAAGGGGTGGCTTCCGGTACAGACTTGCCACCACACTTTCTGGTGTGGAAAGGAGACGAATTGGGGCTCATGAGAGAGTGGTGTTTAGGATCATTAGCCCTGCTCCACAGGGGCTGTGCCGGTTTTCAGAGAGAGAGAGAGAGAGAGAGAGAGAGAGAGAGAGAGAGAGAGGAGGATTGCGGTCAGAACCAGCTGGATTTCTCTGCGGACATTCTAGACTTCTTTCCTGTTTCCTTCTTTCCCCCACCCTGGTGCCTCCTAGGAGTGGATTTCCAACCTGCCTTGCCACCGCCCTTCCCCAACGTGAGGGTTTTTTTGCCTCAGAGCCCAGCTGGATCACAGAGGATTTACTTAACTCATTTGAGGTGTTGGGTTTTGAAATGTTGGGCTACAGAGTTGCTGCCTGTTCAGTTCTGTGTTTGGTTGCATATGTATATTTTTAGTTGAGAACGGTTATCTATGAAATTTCATACTCTCCTCTTGATTAAACTCTATTAATTGCAAAGGACTGTGGTGATTTTCTTGTGGGACATATAAACCAAACAGATATCTTAGTTTTTCCTTTAAACTAAAACATTTAATTGGCACAAGACCTGGGCCAAAGAGCAGAGGAAAGATAACAGTTCTTGTACCATCATGTGTGTATTGACTTTAGGGTCCCTATGGACCATACTGTACTATATGTTTGTTTTTTGCTGGTATCAAATCATGCTGAAAGGCCTGGAGGTCTTAATTCATCTTGGCATGTCAACTCACAGAACTTAGACAACTATGATTATTATAGAGTTCTTAGTTTGGATTTATAGTGTTATGAACTCAGTGCCTGAGTCTCATTGGGGATGTGTTTTCAAGGTTGTATTCCTGCCCTAATCTGAGCTGTTTTCTCTGGGATTTAATGATAATGATACCCATTCTTGGGGTGGAACACAGGGTAGTATTTTCAACAATGCTGCGACAGCTTTTGGAAAGCTCAAACTCTCCCTAGATGCCAGAGATATCTTGCCTTCTGTAGTTTGCATGCAATTTTGTGCCTTTATGTCCTGTGCCATTATGGCCTACCTTGTATATGGAGTTAGAAACAGGGTCCCTCGAGAATGCACCCAGAAGCACTCCCAGGGAGAGAAGGAAGAGAAGAAAATGCCTGATGTCATGGTGACTCAAGACATGGCTGAACCAAGAGAACAGTCTAAATCAATGGAAGTTGCCCTTGCACAAACAAAGTAAACATAAGACAAAATCAGTTCGCCCAGTGGATGATGAGGGGGAAGTGGCACCTCACCTTCACGGGTAGCAGACCCATAACCAGTCATTATTACTGAATCGCTGTCAGTTGACAATCTCCATAGTCTGTGGAAAAACATTATTCAACAGCCAGGTGAGTCCATCCTGACTTGGTTAATCTGAGTCTGGGATCTTATGGGTGAAAACCTACAACTTGATGGTACTGAAGCTAGGTTTTTGGGGTCTCTGGCCCAGGATGTGGGTATTGAGCAGGTCTTTGTGAGGGAACCAAAACCCCTTTTCAATCTGGGCATGACTTCTAACAGGTCTAGGAAAAAGTTTTTTTACGGAGACATCCTGCAGGAACATCATCATAATAAGACTATGGAAGACTATGGAAGAAGGAATCCTACATCTGAGAGAAATAGCACTGTTAGAAGTACTTTTTGGAAGGGATGGGCAACCCAATTGTGACCCAGACAAGGTCAGGTGCACATCACAGATGTAGTGGAGCTGCTCACGCCAGGGGCCAGCTGTATACTCCAATTTCCTGGTGTCCATGTATTCAGGAGGAAACCAAGAGACAGTGGGCTCTGCAATAGGGAAACTCAGGATATATGAGGGAATGGTCCATGACCCAATACAGGCCCATATCTCTACTGGGGAGACATTAGTGGAGAGTCTCAGGGATGAGCAGAGGAAACTTAGAGAGGAGACTAAGAAAGGTCTTCAAGTGGCACCAGAGCGGGTCAGAGCTTCTGATGTCAGAGACCAGCACCCCTCCATCTAGAAAAAGGAAACAGTCCACACGAGCTGAGCTGTGGTATTTCCTCAATGACCATGGAGAAGATACGAAACGAGGGGAACGGAAATTCAGTATGAGTTGGAATCCAAGGCAGCGAAGTGGTGTGCCACTATTGATATTGCTAATGCATTCTTCTCCATTCCCATAACAGCAGAGTGTAGGCCACAGTTCGCCTTCACCTGGAGGGGCATGCAGTACACTTAGAACCAACTGCCTGAGGAGTGGAAACACAGTCCCACCATCTGTCTTGGACTGATTCAAGCAACACTAGAGAGGAGTGAGGCTCCAGAACACCTAAAGTACATTGATGATATTATCCTATGGGGGGACACAGCAAAGGAGGTCTTCGAGAAAGGAAAGAAAATCATCCAGATTCTCCTGGGAGCCTGTTTTGCCATCACACAGAGTAAGGTTAAGGGACCTGCCCAAGAGATTCAGTTCCTGGGAGTGAAGTGGCAGGATGGGCATTGTCAGATTCCGATAGAAGTCATCGACAAGATCATGGACATGTCTACACCAGCTAACAAGAAGGAAACACAAGCCTTCCTGGGATCCATAGATTTCTGGAGGGTGGGTATCCCAGAATACAGCCAGATTGTAAGCCCTCTCTACATGGTAACCCGTAAGCAGAACGATTTCTACTGAGGCCCTGAACAGCAGTAGGCATTTGAACAGATCAAGCAAGAGATTGCTCATGCTGTAGCCCTTGGACCAGTCAGGACAGAACCAGACGTGAAGAACGTGCTCTACTCTGTAACCGGGTATAATGGTCTTTCCTGGAGCCTTTGGCAGAAAGGACCTGGTGAGACTCGAGGTCAACCACTTGGATTCTGGAGCCAGGGCTACAGAGAGTCTGAAACCAAATACACGTCAACAGAGAGATATCCTGGCTGCTTATGAAGGATTTCAAGCCGCCTCAGATGTAGTCGGCATAGATGCACGACTCCTCCTGGGACTCCAACTGCCAGTACTAAGGTGGATGTTTGCAGGACAGGCTGCCTCCACACATCATACCACTGATGCTACTTGGAGCAGGTGGATAGCTTTGATCACACATCGCGCCCGCGTTGGAAGACTGAACTGCCTTGGGATCATGGAGCTCATCACGAACTGTCCTGAAGGTGAGAACTTTGGTCTAGTAGATGAGGAGGGAGAAGGTCAGATGGCACATGTGGAGGAAGCTCCACTATACGGTCAACTACCTATAGAGGAGATACGATACGCCCTTTTCACTGATGGCTCCTGTCGCATCGTAGGGACAAACCAAAAGTGGAAATCAGCCATATGGAATGCCACACGACAAGTTGCAGAAACTACTGAAGGAGTAGGTGAGTCAAGTCAATTTGCAGAACTCAAAACCATCTTGTTGGCCCTGGACATTGCTGAACGAGAGAAGTGGCCAAGGCTTTACCTCTACACTGACTCATGGATGGTGACAAATGCACTGTGGGGATGGTTAGACAGATGGAAGAAGACCAAAGAGGAACATAGAGGGAAACCAATCTGGGCTGCCAATATGGCGGGACATTGTCACCTAAGTGGAGAAGTTGACCGTGAGAGTCCGCCACGTGGACGCATATGTGCCTAAGAGTCAAGCTAACGAGGAACATCAAACCAATGAGCAGGCAGACTGAGCGGCACGTGTCAAAGTGTCACAGACTGACTTAGACTGGCAGCATAAAGGAGAGCTCTTCCTGTCTCGATGGGCCAATGATGCCTGAGGCCATCAGGGCAGAGATGTCACCTACAGACGGGCATGGGACCGAGCTGTGGATTTTACCATGGACATTATCTCTCAGGTTATCCATGACTGTGAGACATGCTACCATTAAGCAGGTGAAGAGAGTGAAGCCCCTATGGTATGGTGGATCCTGGGATAAGTATAGGTACAGAGAGGCCTGACAGGTTGACTACATCACATTACTGCAGACCTGTCAACCACCAGATTGATGGAGGGACACCCAGTGCCTCACGCCACTGTTTGAAACACCATTTCAGGCCTGGAAAAACAAGTCCTGTGGTGACAGGTCACCCCAGAGCAAATTGAGTCAGACAATGGAACTCATTTCAAGTACAGCTTAGTTACCATCTGTGTGAAAGAGCATGGCATTTATTGTGTGTGTGTCATATCCCCTACCATTCACCAGCTGCTGGGAAGGTTGAATGGTGTAACGGATTGTTGAAAACTACTTTGAAGGCATTGGGGGGAGGAACTTTTAAACACTGGGATCAGCATCTAGGAAAGGTCACCTGGTTATTCAACACCAGGGGCTCCGTCAATCGAGCTGGCTCTTCCCAGTCATAATCCCTTCACATGGTAGATGGAGTCCCTGTAGTACATCTGAGAAGTATGTTAGGGAAAAAGTTTTAGATTAACCCCTCCTGAAGTAAAGGTAAACCCATTCGTGGGATTGTCTTTTCTCAAGGATCTGGTTGCACCTGGTGGGTAATTCAAGAGAATGGAGAAACAAAATGCATACCTCAAGGAGACCTTATCTTTGGGTAAGCCACCCATACTAATGTACTTGTACGTACATTTCTGTAAGTGTGTATATGGTTGGAAACGTGTTTATAGTTAAATATTAAGTTCGATGGAAGTGCTGGTATTGAAGAAAAAATTTGGTGTTGTTTGAGATTTTTCAGAAATTTTTTCCCCTTGCCAACATGCTGACTAATAGGTGTGGGGTCTGGCCAGCCTTGTGGGGGACCGGTCAGTTGTCTGGGACACTTGGACCGTGAGTTTCCAGGGCAACGGCGTTACTGGGGACATCCTGGGAGAGGAGTGCCTTCTGGTACAGACTTGCCTCCACGCTTTTTGGTGCGGAAAGGAGAAAGCCACGGACTTCTTTCCCCATTTCTTCCTACTCCCTCCTCCCCCCCACCTGCGGCGTCTCCTAGGAGTGGATTTCCAACCCTCCTTCTGGTCGTCCTTCCCCCATGTGAGCTTGTTTTGCCTCAGAGCCCAGTTGGACCACAGTTGCCTTACTTAAATCATTTGAGGTGTTGGGTTTTAAACTGTTGGGTTACAGCGTTGCTACCTGTTCAGTTCTACGTTTGGTTACATAAATATTTTTGCAGTTGAGAAGTGTTATCTTTTCCTATAGAATTTCATTTTCTCTTCTTGATTAAAGTCTATTAATTACAAAGGGCTGTGGTGATTTTCTTGTGGGAGATATAACCCCAACAGATATCTTAGTTTTTCCTTAAACTAAGACAACATATTAAACGTGACTAGCATTTACAGTGCTTCCCCTTTCCCATTTTGTTTTCCAATGGAAGAAGAGTGTAAAGTAAGTTTTTATTTCACATATCTCTGGTTTGGATTTATTAATAAATACACTATCATCTCCCCATTGCCATCTTGACTACAAAGATGTCATCACTCTTTTCTTCTTAAAGAAGATAATTCTGCCTGAGCTTCCAAAGGAATCCTTTGCAAATTTTACACACAGAATAGTTAAAGAAGAGTGAAGCTCAGAGTTCAGTTCACTTCAATGGCAACAGGACATCACACTGAACCACACCTCACTATGTGCTACAGTGGTGTGTAGAGAAGACCATACTATCTCAATACATTTGTTTTCTACAATTAGAAGGTGCGTTCAAAACCAAATAAAGGACATCACTGTCTTAGGAAATGCAGTCATATCTGTTCATTTGAATATAAAAGTAAATGGAAACTGAGGAGGGTAGGCAAATGTCTCCCTATGTTTTACTATAAGATAAAGAGATATGTAATAACAACATGCAAAATTTTCAGTTCAGCTGAGGCAGATTTATCAGGTGTTTGTTGATGTTCAAGTTCTTTAATCCACTTTACTGTGTGGCCTAATATTGTATAAGGAAAATTGACATTAACACACAAGCTTGCAATTTTCCATCAGTCTGCACTTTCCCCTTGAAACATCCTTCCTTCGCTTTCTTAGTGCTGGTGATCAAGTTTTCTTTAATCTAGAAGACACTGCTAGTGTTCATAATGCAACTGTAGGAAGTCACTGGTTTTGAGAACTTGACTTCCCCCACCAATTTATACTTTTCATTCCCTTTCTGTAGTTAGTAGAAGCTTCTATACAAAATGGAGGCTGAAGTATAGGAGCATAAGATAACTGGGGAAAGAAGCAAGCTGAAGTAAACAAAAATTGGGGAAAGGGATGAAGGAGAGCAGAGGTTATTGCTCCTGAAAAGCACAAGGAAGGGCACTTACTTGCTGCTGTGCATAGCACATTTTGCTCAGACAGTAATCAGAAATCAGATGCAAAACATTAACAGTACCAATAAGATGTTTTGTAATCAAAATTGTCTGTTCATAATCAGGATTTGATCACCATTAGTCTCATGTAAAGGTGATTAACCTGGACTTAATTTAGATTTAACTAATTTTAAAGGAACTATTTGACATTTTGCTTTCACGAAGTTATACACAATTACTACACCATAGTTCAGTATACAATGTAACTCATGATTCACATTTGTATTTTTTCCTCTCAGAGGAAACCTTTGTTACTTACCCTATAAATTATGTTTCATCTCCTAAATACGCTAAAAAGTACAAAAATCTAGTAAATTAATTTTACCTCTGAAATGGATAATGACAATTAATGAGTGGAATTAGACCATATTCCCTATGTATTTCTAAAATGTGAAGCATTTATAGATTTATCTTTAAATATGAACAAGCTGTCTCATTTGCTTGAAACAAAAAATCTGTTTTACCTGTTTATCGCCCACTCATTTTTAAAGCAAATTGTGAGAATAACATTTTGTATAAATGCAATTTAAGAGCTTCCAGTTAAATAAAATAGTCTACTAGTACACCTTTAGTCTCAACATTAGACTAGTCTGTGAACTTTCAAAGCAATATGATAAAACAAGCTCTACAGAAACTAATATGTAACAACCCCAGGATCAATACACGAAGTACTATAAAGCACCATGAATAAATTTGGCTCTAGTCCTCTCTAGGTTTATTTCTTTAATTTTGCTTTATACCCTGCAAATAATCGACTGACTTCAAGGTAAAAACCTAACCCTAGTTAAAATACTGGCAAAACTTCCATTGATTTCAGCACAGTCAGAATTCATCTGTTTTGCAAAAACTAAATATATGAGTAAGCCTTTATGGTTAAGCATTGTAAACTCACAATACAAGTATCATAATCTTTGCTTTCATAGACAGAGGATAAAATCTGAACTTTATTAAGGCTATTTGCAAAATTCCTACTGATGTTCTTTGAAGAGAGGGTATTATGGCCTGTCAGAGATTTCTCAGATTATGTTGAAAACCTTTGTTCATCAATAGCAAGAAATAGGTTGAAGTTTGCAGCACTCCCTGATAACTGTGTATATATCCTAACAGATGCAGAAGGAACAGTTAGTGCTACTGGAGCGAGAGCCATCTGATCTCTTCAGATAGCGCAGGTGAAGATGCTTAAAATAGAACTAGTTGTCAAAACTTAATGGGGATAAATCTCAGTGTATTATTTTCAACCTAAGGTAGACACCCAAAGCATTGCTAGTTTGTTCATCTGCAGTCTCTGATTCCCAGAGCAGTTACCTTTTTTGCAAAACAGCAGAACAGGCACTGTGTCACAACTTGTGTATTCAGACAAAAACTCCAGAAACTCTGGCTTTTTATGTATGCACATTTTCTAATTCAGCATTCTCCAATAGTTGTCTGCAGAGTTTACAACTGAACTCTGCCTTGTGATCACATAATATGCATGTGTCATGGGTAGTGTTGACTAAGGGAACTTTATTTCAGTTACCATCATTTAACAAGCATTCAATTACAAATTTGAGCATTGAATGGAAAAAAAAACAGAAAAAATAAACAAAAAACTTAGGGAAACACCTCGTCTCCTCCCTTCCTAGTCTTGCTTTCACTGTGTTTTAAACTTAGACCCTTCCAATTCCATTAGTGAAGCAACAGGTGGAGCAGGAGGTCAGTGCGTGACAGTTTCTTTCATGCCTCTTACTCATTGTCTATACTGCTCCTCAGTTCTTACTGCTCCTTTTCTCCTGCATCCTTCAGGTTTCCTTGCATCTACTCACATCTTTCCACTTTACAGCCTCAGGACTTTGTCTCCTGCCCATAGCAGCTCTTGCCCTTTCTCAAATACATTTGAGCAGCAACGTGTGCTCCTCTGATGAGATGAAGCTTCGGCATTATTTTTTTTCAATCTAGAACTAGATATGACTGACAGTCACAACCTTTTTCCCCAGGTACTCTGCAGACACAGCTATGGAAACCCTGCTATTTATACCCAAAAAGTTCCACCCCACACCCTTATGAAACAGACTATTCGAGAACACATTGAATGTATATATTCATTGTAAGTTCTTTTAACATCATCGCAAGTGTTGACAATAAACCATGAAGTAAAGGAACTAAGCTTTTGAGAAAAAGAACAATTTGTTAACATGAGTTTTGAAATAGGAACTAGGAACTTGTCTCCTATTCTCCAGGCTGAGCAGACCAAGTGATTTCAGCCTATCCTCATATGATTCCTCTTTCAGACCCTTTGCTAGTTTTGTGGTCCTCCTCTGAACACTCTCCAGTAGTTTGATGTCTTTTTCATACTGTGGCACCCAAAACTGGACACAATACTCAAGATGGGGCCTCACCAGTGCAGAGTAGAGTGGAACTATCAATTCCTTGATGCACCCCAGGATATGGTTGACCCTCTTGGCTGCCAAGGCACACTATTTGCTCATGTCCAACTAGCTGTCAACGAGAACCCCCCGGTCCCTTTCTGCAGGGCTGCTCTCCAGCCTCTCACTCCCCAATCTGTATGTATAGCCAGGGTTGCCATGTCCCAGATGCAAACCCCAGCACTTTCCCCTTTTAAACTTCGTATGTCTGGTGGTTACCCAGCTCTCCAATCTGACCAGATCCCTCTTCAGGGCCTCCCTGCCCTCCAGAATGTAAACTGCTCCCCCCAGTTTCATGTCATTGGCAAACTTACTTAGTAAACTCCCGAGTCTTGTATCCAGGTAATCTATGAAGATTTTAAATAGCACCAGCCCCAAGATGGGTCCTTTTGGAAACCTACTAGGTTGCCAGCCTGATGTAACCCCATTCACTATGACCCTTTGAGCCCAACCCATCAGACAATTGTTTACCCAATCCATTATGTGTTTATCCAGCTGTATGCTGGACATTTTGTTTATGAGGATACTAAGAAAGACAGTATCAAAATCTTTGCTGAAATCTAGAAAGATGACATCAACATGTTTTCCTTGGTTGAAGGTTGACTATGTGGGTAACCCTGTCATAGAAAGAAATTAAATTTCTCAGGCAGGACCTTCCCTTTATAAACCCATGCTGGCTAGGACCAATGACTGTATTGTCTTTCAGGTGTTTTTCAGTAGCTCCCACAATAATCTTCTCCATAATCTTACCAGGCACTGAAGTGAGACTTACAGACCTGTAGTTACTGGGATTACTCCTGCTACCCTTCTTGAAGACTGGGACAACATTTTCTACCTTCTAGTCGAGTGGTACCTCCTCAGATTCCCAAGAGCAGTGCAAAATCATCGAGAGAGGCCTCGTTATGACAGCAGCCAGCTCTTTAAGTACCCTTGGATGAATCCCATCAGGCCCCATTGACTTGTAGGGTTCCAGCTGTAATAGCAGATCCCACACAAGTTTAGGGGTGATTGTGAAATTATTATTTGCACAGTCTTGTCATTTCGCCATGGGCTCTAGGGGGGGAGGGGCTCAAGACCATCTTCAGTATTGAAGACAGAGACAAAAAAAAAGCATTAAATGTCTCTGCCTTGTCTACATCTCTGCTTATGAGGTGCCCATGCTTATCAAATAATGGGTCAATGTTATTTCTGGCCTGCCTTTTGTTATTAACATATTTGAAACAGACCGTTTTGTTATCCTTCACAGACAGCTTCAAATCTAATTGAGTCTTGCTAGCATGACTTTCTACTCTGCAGTGGCGAACAGCATCCCTGTAGTCCTCCCATGTCACTTGTCTATGTTTCCACTGGTTGTTGACCATCCTTCTATGCCTCACTTTGAGTAGAAGACCCCTGCTCAGCCAGGCTGGCCTTCTGCCTCACCTGCTTGACTTTGGGCATTTTGGAATTGTCTGGTCCTGTGCTCTTAGGAGGTGATACTTAAAAAAAAATGACCAGCACTGACCCACCCCAGCACCTTCAAAAGCTTTTTTCCCAGGGGACCTTACTAAGGAGTTCCCTGAACAACCTGAAGTCTGATTTCCTCATACCCAGAGTTGAAGTCTTGCTGATGGTTTTCCTCCTGTTGCCACAGATGTTGAACTTGACTGCTTCGTGATCACTGTGACCAAGGCAACCTCCAGATGCCACTTCACCCACTAGCAACAAGTCAAGGAAGGCACATCTCCTGGTCGGTTCCCTCAGCACTTGTGCCATGAAGTTATCATCCAGAGAATCTAGGAACCTTCTGGACCTGTTTGGTCTGAGGTCTATGGTACTCCCAGTTGATATCTGGCAAATTGAAGTCCTCCATAAGGACAAGGGCAGATGACTTAGAGGCATCCCTTAGTTCCTTAAAGAATAACTCATCAGTAGCATCATTGTGGTTGGGTGGCCTACAGCATACTGCCATGATGACATTCGGGGCAGGTTTGGGGGGGGTGTATGTGTGCACGGTGACTGCTTTTACAGGTAACTCCCCATCTTATTGTTAACCAGGAGTCACAGAAAAACTCCTCAGGCACAGGCAGCCCTGCCCTCAGACAATATTTAAGACACATTCAATATGAAGTCGATGAAGTCAATATTTACGTTCTACCCCATGACTTAGATATTCATTGCTGAACTCAAACCCGTTTTGTCTGTGGTGGTAATCCTTGTACAGAATAAGGAGAGAATAAAGTCAAAAGAGAGAAGGAAGAGAAATAAAGGATAGAGGAAGGAAGAAAGAAAGGAAAGAAAAGAAAAGATTGCACTGCTGATTGTACAATGATCAATAGCCAAGTTAACTGGTACAAATATAAATCCAGCAATCAAAATGATATTCTCAAAAATATAAAATCATAATATCATCAGAAGCCTGATACTAAATTTCTTATCCTTGTTTTTCTATCCCTTACATGAGTAGCCTTGTTAAACACAGATGACTCCAGTCAAAATCCAGAGAACACATGCCATAGTTGCAGAGCACTTAAAAAGGGGTGACACTTCCTGGCTCTTGGATTCTTCCAAAAAAATTTTAAGGTTGAATTTCAATACCAGAATCACATTAGATCATGTAAATTTCGGGGCGTAAAACCAGAGTATTAGGAGCACTTAATGCACAAGTTCACTTAAAAAGCCTCGTAATAATCTGGTCTCTCCAAATGATGGAGGTTTGAATCCCACGGATAGAGCTCAGAAAATGGTGCGTTGACGATGTCTTCAAAAGAGTATCTTTCACCACTACTTTCTTGCTTCCAGTTAAGATCAGTGGATCTAGAACTTGCTTCCTGAGATACAATAATGGTATTAACAAAATATGCAAATTCCTTGGAAAAGGAATCATTCAAATTAGGGAAAGCAAAATCTGTAACGCATGTCTTGCCCACTCTACAATGATAATAAAGGAAGTTGCATTGTTCATGTTAAAACCAAAAGACAAATCAACAGGTGTGACAAAATAACTCAGCCAATCTTCAGCAGCAGAGGATATAGCAACACCTGTCCCCAGCCCATGTGACTCCAGTGTGGATCCTGGAGCTCTCCCTGAAAAAGAAAACTTGGTCCAAATAGGACTGGTTTTAAAAAGAAGGAACAATTCACCATATGCATATTTTGTGTTCCTCTCTGTGGGTGTCAGTGGACACCATCCTATGCAAATTAAGAGAGGATTTCCAGAGTAGGAAGTACCTCCTCAGTAGCTAGGGGGTTCACCAGAACAGGCTGTCCTGGGCAATATCTAGATGTAATGGTGTCCTTCTCTTCTTCCTGCCAGGGAGTCAGGAGGGAGGAATTGGGCAAAAGCAGATATTTTGGGGGTTCTAAATTGACATTTGAGCCCTTGTTTTGACAAAACATATGGCTGGTGTCTTAACAGGGCTGACAGGAAAAGTAATGGATAAATCCCCTTGTTTGTTTTCTGCAAGATTTCTAAAATAAACTCACTGGCTGCTTTTCAGGTCTCCTTTTGGTTGGTAATCTCACCCACAGGAGCTGAAAGAATGGCTGCTCTCTTTAATACAGGGGTTGCAGGTGTTACCTTCATGAGGAGATCCTCTACCTCGTGGCTTCCACTTTTTTACTGACAAACATATATCAGACAGGGGCAGGCCATACTTTAAATACGCAGGATTGCCTTTTCTGAGACCTTCATTCCATAACTGACTCCATGAAACTTTGTGAAGCCTTAAGGAGTCAGGCAGATCTTTTATCAAGGGGGGGTGTAATTTTATCTGGGTTTGCTAGCATTAGCGTTGGTGCACACAACTGCAAGTAAGCTATCTTTTGTGTGCTTTCAGTGAGATGACTGATCCAAGGAGTAGAGAAGGCAATATCAAAACATCAATTCCTCCATCACAATAAGATATTGTTTGACCCAGGGAGCACAACTCTCTTTCACCCTCCTGCTCTTCAACCACACATGGAGTTTCTTTTGTTACAAGAGAGGGTCCAGACTGCTCCTACTGATAAATATTAAATAAGGGTTGGAGTTTGAAATTGGGATCATAATCAGGAGTAGGATCAGATTTTGCCACCACCTCATCAATAATAATAATCAGGGGTCAGACCTTCAGAGTAGGATCAGTAGCGGGATCAGATGACACCAGCCCCACCAATCCCAATAACAATGAGCTGCTGCTTTCCTTGTTACATCAGCAGCCTCACTCACCAAACCTGGAAAAAAATGGTTTTACAGCATGGATGAATTTAAATTTTGATTTTGCTTCTCACACATACTGGAAAATGCATTTTTTTGTTGATCTTATATGAATATCTGTTAATTTAATATGGACATAGCAAGACACCTAAAGACATATCAGAATTGAATTACATATATATTTAGATCAGATACCTGACAGATTAAAAAAAGGATATTCCAGTTGTTCTTTAAATTCCAATTTGCATTAGCAGAGATAATTTGCAAATGTGCTTTAGTACATATGAACATATTCAAGTATCACAGTATCACAGTATGACAAGGTTGGAAAGGACCTCTGAGATCATCAAGTCCAACCTATAACCCAACACGAACACCAACCATCATCTAAACCATGGCACTCAGTGCCACATCCAATCTCCCCTTAAACACCTCCAGGGTCGGCGACTCCACCACCTCCCTGGGCAACGCATTCCAATGGCCAATCACCCTTTCAGTAAAGAACTTCTTCCTCACATCAAGCCTAAACTTTCCCTGACGTAGCTTGAGTCCATGCCCTCTAGTTCTGTCACTGGTCACCTGAGAGAAGAGACCAACCCCTGACCGACTACAACCTCCTTTCAGGTAGCTGTAGAGAGCAATGAGGTCTCCCCTGAGCCTCCTCTTCTTTAGACTAAACAGCCCCAACTCCCTCAGTCGCTCCTCATAGGGCTTATGCTCCAGCCCCTTTACCATCTTCGTTGCCCTCCTCTGAACACATTCCAGTATCCTGACATCTTTCCCAAACTGGGGGGCCCAGAACTGTACACAGTATTCCAGATGAGGTCTGACTAGTGCCGAGTACAGGGGGACGATAACTTCTCTGGTTCTGCTCACCACACTATTCCTGATGCAGGCCAGAATGCCATTGGCCTTCTTGGCCACCTGGGCACACTGCTGGCTCATGTTGAGCTTCCTGTCAACCAGCACTCCCAGGTCCCTTTCTGCCTCACTACTCTCCAGCCACTCTGTCCCCAGTCTGTAGCTCTGCATGGGATTGTTGTGTCCAAAATGAAGTACCCAACATTTGGACTTATTAAACATCATCCCATTGGAATCGGCCCATCTCTCCAATCTGTCCAGGTCCCTCTGCAGGGCCATCCTACCCTCTAACAGATCAACCCTTCTTCCCAGTTTGGTATCATCAGCAAACTTGCTGATGATGGACTCAATCCCCTCATCCAGATCATCTATAAAGATATTAAACAGGACCGGACCCAACACCGATCCCTGGGGGACACCACTGGTGACCGGCCGCCAACTGGATGAGACACCGTTCACCACCACTCTCTGGGCTCAGCCATCCAGCCAATTCCTAACCCAGCACAGAGTGCTCGCATCTAAGCCACGGGCTGACAGCTTCCCTAGGAGTCTACTGTGGGGGACAGTGTCAAAGGCCTTGCTAAAGTCCAGGTATACCACATCCACAGCCTTCCTCTCATCCACCAGGCGAGTCACATGGTCATAAAAGGAGATCAGGTTGGTCAGGCAGGACCTGCCCCTCCTAAACCCATGCTGGCTGGGCCTGATCTCCTGACCGTTCTGCAGGTGCCGCATGATTTCACCCAGGATTATCTGCTCCATGATTTTACCTGGGACCGAGGTCAGGCTGACAGGTCTGTAATTACCTGGATCATCCTTACGGCCCTTCTTGTGGATGGGCGTCACATTGGCCAACTTCCAGTCTTCTGGGACCTCTCCAGTGAGCCAGGACTGCTGAAAGATGATGGAGAGTGGCTTAGCAAGCTCATCCGCCAGCTCTCTCAACACCCTAGGATGGATCCCATCCAGCCCCATAGACTTATGAGGGTCCAAGTGGCTCAGCAGGTCTCTAACTTCCTCCTCATGGATTGCAGGAGGGCCAACCCTGCCCCCATCAACCACTTCAGAGGGCCAACTGTCAAGCACGCTGACATCCTTACTGTTGAAAACTGAGGCAAAGAAGGCATTAAGTACCTCGGCCTTCTCTGCATCAGTGGTTACTATATTTCCCTCCACATCCAACAAGGAGTGGAGGTCGCTGCTGCCCTTCTTTCTACCATTGATATATTTATAAAAAATCTTCTTATTATCCTTAACAGAAGTGGCCAATTTGAGCTCGAACTGGGCTTTTGCTTCCCTGCTTTTCCTCCTACACGACTTAACAACATCTTTGAGCATGACGTGGCTTACGTCCCCTTCTTTCCAACGACGATACATCCTCTTTTTGTTACTTAGTTCCTTCAGAAGCTCCCTACTCATCCAGGCCGGCCGTCTGCCCCTACGACTCTTCTTACAACACATGGGGACAGCCCGCTCCTGCGCCTTCAAGATTTCATTCTTGAAGTGTATCCAGCCTTCCTGGACCCCCTTGCCACTAAGAACTATTTCCCAGGGAACTTTCCTGACCAATTCCTTAAATAATTCAAAATCTGCCCGCCGAAAGTCCAGCATCGATGTTCTGTTCCTGGCTTTTCTTTTTACATTGTTTAGAGAGAACCTTATTATCTCATGATCACTACATCCCAGACAGCCTCTGACACCAACATCACCCACCAGCCCTTCTTTGTTTGTAAACAGCAGGTCAAGAAGAGCCTCACCCCTGGTGGGCTCACTCACCAGCTGCGACAGAAAGCAGTCCTCAATACACTCTAAGAACCTCCTGGACTGCCTCCTCTCGGCAGTGTTAAGTTCCCAGCAGATATCCGGAAGGTTAAAGTCACCTAAAAGAACAAGGGCAGCCGATCTAGAGGCAGCCTCCAGCTGCTTAAACAATAGAAGATCCACCTCCTCATCCTGGTCGGGCGGTCTGTAACATACTCCAATCAGGAGGTCAGACCTGACCGCCCCTCTGACCCTTACCCAGAGGCATTCAACCTGGTCATCACCGATCTCGACTTCGACAGCATCCAGGGTTTCCCTAGTGTAGAGGGCCACCCCTCCACCCCTCCTCTCACGCCTGTCTCTCCTGAAGAGCCTGTAGCCTTCCATGGCAGCACTCTAGTTATGAGAGTCATTCCACCACGTTTCCGTGATAGCAACTATGTCATAGCTCTCCCGCTGGACCAGGACTTCAAGCTCCTCCTGTTTGTTTCCCATACTGCGTGCGTTTGTGTACATGCACTTCAGCTGGGTTACTGATGACACCCTTTGAGATGGCTCATCCTCCACAGGAACATCTTTGGTGAGCCTAGTTACTCCCCCCTCCCCCCTCATGCCTAGTTTAAAGCCCTCTCAACAAGTCCTGCCAGCTCCTGAGCTAGGATCCTCCTACCCTTTGGAGTTAGACGAGACCCATCTGAGTCAAGCAGGCCAGGTGCCATAAAGGTTTCCCCATGATCAAAGAACCCAAAATTCCTCTGCCGGCACCAGCCCCTAAGCCATTTATTAACAGCATATATTCTCTTGTTCATATCTGTATACATCCCTGCCACCGAAGGAACCGAGCAGAACACCACCTGTGCTCCTGCCCTATCCAGTGACCGTCCCAGTTCCTGGAATCCCTTTTTGACTACCCTTGACCCTCTTTTCGCTAGCTCATCACCACCAGCTTGTACCACCACAAGCGGGTAATAATCTGATGGTTTAACTAGGTCTGGGAGTCTCTTGGCAATGTCGTGTACCTGGGCTTGGGGAAGGCAGCAGACTTCCCTATGAGTTGGGTCCATCCTACAAATAGGGCCCTCCGTCCCTTTCAGAAGGGAGTCTCCCACTACAATGACCCTCCTTTTCTTTTTCTTACTTGAAGTCCTGACCTGTCTGACGGGCAATGTGTGGTTAAGAGCCTCCTCGGGTGAGTTCTCTGTCACACTATCCTCCACCTGAGCATCAAACTCCAACACCCCAAACCTGTTTTGTAGGGGTAGTTGGAAAGGTGGCATTTGAAAGGGAGGTCTATAACCCCCACGAGAGCAGACCTGCTCCCAGTCCTCCTCACCAACCAAGTCACTCCCCTTATCCTGTTGATGAGGAATATGGCATTCCTCAGCCTCCTGGGGAGGATTACTGGGAGGAGAGAGGGTTCTACTCCACCAGTCTATCTCCCTTTCACTTTCTCGAATACTCCTTAACCTCTCCACCTGGTCCTTAAGATCTGCAACCATAAGGAGCAGATCTTGAATCTGTTCGCACCTCAAACAAACATTTTTGGTATGGTCCTCAGGAACCACAAGTAGGCTGAGACACTCCCTGCAGTCCCGAGTCTGGGCAGCGGCGTCCCGTAATAGCAGTTCTGTTTGGACGCCTACACTCCTAGTGGCAGAGGCTTTACCACGCCTGATCACCATTGCTGCAGGGGAGTGGGAAGCCAACTACCTGCCAGAGAGTGCCTGCTTGCCCTAACTGCCGCGCAAACTGCCTATTCCGTGACCCTGTGTACTGTGACCCTGTTTGCCCGCCCCTGCTCGCTGCGCTCCGGTCGCTGGCGCTCCCAGGGAGATGTTTAAATGCCCCGCGGCTTCTTCCGGGACCGCCCCCCTACCACGCGGTCGGCCCACGTGACAGTTGCCGCTTCTGGGGTTCAGAGAGAGTCGCCCTGCCGGGGTCCTCTCCTGAGCTTTTGCCTTCCCCTAGGAACTCTCCACCCGCCCAGATTGAGCACCCAGCTGCAGTACTCACCGTTCCTGCCGCCGGTCACGCCGAATCAATTAAGTGAGAACTTAAACTTTTGAAAACGAATTTTTCTCAAATTTTTCAAACAACAGATTGCATTTTCTAGTGTTTCAGGAGAAATATCACTTCTAAATTATCATGTGATTTAACAAAATTCTAGAATATCACTTGAAAATGTCTACTTGTACTATGGAAAAATTTTTTTTTGTTTGTTTGTTTTTATTTTTAAAAAAGACTCATAATAAAGACAGTAAAAAGAATTTTTTTTGAGACCTATATTTCTATGTCCACAAGTTAACAACAACGGTATACATTTTCACTGGGAGTTAACTGAAGACCAGGGGGGATATGTTTTTGGTAAAACTATAGAGAAAGACAGAAGAAAGACGATCAGGTCTATTCCTTCAATTTATTTTAAAGCAGAGGGCAGACCAGAACACAGTTAATAACTCTGAAGGTAACTAGAGATTTTGAGACAGTCCCAGCTCACTGAGTGCTGAATGAAAGAGAGGTCCCTCACATCATCTTTTTTTTCATTTGTTTGTGTTCTGTCTGGAGAAGCCTGATGTATCCTGAAATAAGTTTTTTATGATGATGAAGCAGTGAATTGAATTTAGAATATTTCTGTAGGCCAGTGAGGTTTGCATCATGAAGGATGAAATTTAAAATAAAGGCTCAAGTGTCAGAGGATTATGGATATTGCTTCTGCTGAAACTGCAAGGATTTTATAATAAAAATCGCTCCATAATTAAAATAAGATCTATATCTCTGCTTCTATTAGCTAGCAAGGATTCTTTCAGTTTCTATAGCAATATTTCCTGCTAAGATAATGCTTTCTCTCCCTAGCACAGATTCCAAACTTGTTTTTTTAATCATAAACTAATTTCCCACTGCTTACTATTTAAAAATATTGCCCTTCTTCCAGGACTAGGGATATAGACCTTCCTATAAGTCAACGGATGGAAAAAAAAGGGAGATGCGATGTATGCTAGCAGTCTAAAAATTGAATAATCCTCCATGAAGGAGGTGCCTTTATCCCTAGTCTCTGAGACACAGAAAAGTATTAAGAAGAGCCATTATTGGACTCAACACCTTAGTTCTGATATAAAGGGTTTAATATCAGCTCTGCAATAATAATCTGAAAAAATACTCTGTGGAGATCTTCAAGAATGATTTTGGATCATACCATAAATCTGTGTTCATGTACATAAAAACTTGGCAGAGTCCTAAATGGTAATGGTCATGTTTGACCTGTTTGTGTTTTAACGGACTTGCTTGTATATCTTACAAAACCTAATGCCATTCCAATCACATTTTCCAAAACAATCAATTCCTTTTTTTTTGTTGTTTGTAAAAGAAATATTGGAGCATCCAAAAATGCCAGCAAGATTTTTCTTTCAACAGCTAACTAAGAAATTAACACAATCATAACTTTTAAGGAGCCCTGGAGTAAAAAGCAGGTAGATACGCATAACACTGAGAATCAAATATTAGAAAGAAACCAATAATACATTAAAACATTGAAGGGCATCAAATGATTAAGTAAGTTCTATGTTTCCCTGCATACTGAGAAAACAGAGCAGAAGTGTCTGCTAAACTTTCCCTGTTACTACTTTCCACGTTTAAAAGTATGTGTAATAGGAAAAATCTAAATGAATGGAGAAATTCACAGTAAGATGACCTCACAGTTTTTCCTAGTTCAAGCATTAAGTCGATCACCTGAAAGCGTCCTCATGCCTCCTGAGAAACCAACAGTGGACACATTAAAACAAGATCAATGAAACAAAATTAAATATTTTTGTTCTTACTAATATGGATGACATCAGGGGATTAGTTTAATTCTGCTTTGTTTTCCTTGATTATTTGAGAGACCACCATCCATTTTTCATCACTTTCTATGCAGACAAATGCACTCAATTAAATGACCAACAACTGAACTTGCTGTCCCAGACAGTTCATTGTTACCAGCATGCTAAATCCCCAGTGAGATCCCCTGTCAAGCTCAATAGACCCCCAACAAGCTAGTAAGGTGTGCACCTGCTACCTACACACACACACTCACACATTGGGGCTGGACAAATCCCTTTGTGCCTTTTATGAAGTTTCACTGATACCATTCCACATATGACATCACTTATCTTATGGGTGGGATGAAGAAAACCACTAAGCTTAGGGGAGGTGTATACTGGAGTGTATTTAAGAATCAACCAGAGGTAACCAGAGGTTGGTATGCATTATCCATGCATTTCTGGCTACCTCCTTTCCTTCAACTGGTAAAATAGAGGAAAACATAACTTGGGTGCCTTTATCTTTCACTTGCATTCATATGGGTTTAATGCTTAAAAATTAGGCTTAAATGCTTAGCTGTGTAGCCATATAGGGATTTAAGTTGCAGTAAACCAGAAATCTTGGTTCAATATTTCTTCACATATAATTTCTTGCAATTTTTTTTCCCTGTATTTTGTCAGATACGTCTAAGGAATGCCAAAATTCATCCTGGTGTGTGTATTTTTAGATACATCTTTCTTACTGTTCTTTCAGATATCTGTGGTCTTTAAAAATACTCTTTCTTTTAAGTCATTACTAGAAGTACTAAACCCTACCTTTCAAAGTGAAAGAATGGTGACTAGTCTTTTTTGTATCATACTTCTGTTTTAAGCTTACAAATTTACAGTCATTTTGTTCTAACAAGGTATTTTACAGATGATTGGTGAAAAACCTTGTCTCTGAACAATGTTATACAATATAATGATACACTGACTTAAATCTTTCTATAACATACAAATCACAAACTCTGGGAAAAACGGATGTAGATGTTCTTTTAAGCATTTTTCTGGAAGATATCTCTTGCCACAAGGGTTGCTCTAGATGGGAAATCTTTATGTTTCTTGAGTTTTGACCCTAGTAATGAAGTCCAAAGAAGGAGGTTTTGGTGGATAAGCTCAACATGAACCAGCAATGTGTGCTTGCAGCCCAGAAAGCCAACCATATCCTGGACTGCATCAAAAGAAGTAGAAGTCTCACCAACAGGCTGAGGGTGGTGCTTCTGCCCCTCTGCTCTCATGAGACCTCACCTGGAGTACCACATTCAGTTCTGGAGTCTTCAGCATAGGAAGGACATGGATCTGTCAGAGTTAGTCCAGAGGAGGGTCACAAAGACTGGAACACCTCCCATAGGAAGACAGACTGAGAGTTGGGCTTGTTTTATCCTAGAGAGAAGGAAAGTCTCCAGGAAGACCTTATGGTAGCCTTCCAGTTCTTAAAAGGGCCCTATGGCAAAGAGGGAAAGGGGATCTTTAACAGGTCATATAGTCACAGGATGAGGGGTAATGTTTTTAAGCTGAAAGAATGTAAATTTAGATTAGATACACAGAAGAAATTTACTACTGCAAGAGTGGTGATGCACTGGAGCAGGTTGCCCAGAGAAGTAGTGGATATCCCATCCCTGGAGATATTCAAGACCAGATTGGATGAGTCTTTGAGCAACGTGATCTAGTCGGAACATGTCCCTGCTATGGCAGAGGAGTTAGAACTAGATGATCTTTAAGGTCCCTTCCGAGGCAAATCATTCCATGATCCTATGTTTCTATGAAGTCAAAGGCACTAATTCAGTTATTTTCTATCGATAGCTCTGTCTACAGCTCCAACTGCACCACTAGACATGAAAGTATTTGCCTGATTTTGCCTGAACTGTATGGACTGAACACTTTGCTAGATTCTGTTAACTGACTAAAGCTTTGGTATACAGCATAACAACTAATAATATTTTCCTAGGGCCTGAAAAGAAAAATACGAAAGTGGGTGAAAAACCAGCCATTTATGGCAGTTGGACAACAAGGACAGTATTTCATCAGAGCTGTAGTTTTTCTGCCTTTTACTCAGCCTTTTGATGGCCTTGTCCTAGCTAACATCACGGAGAAAATGTGTTTCTCTGAGTCATATCTGTGAATTTAACAAGATTTTCTTTTTCTTTATGGATGGGAGGTGAACGAATTGTAAAAAGGAGAGACAAACTGTGTTTCAGAGGAACACAGACAGCATGATATTCTTAAAGAAGTATTATCAAAATCACAGGAATAAGACCTAGTGGCCTAGTGGCCAGACATGATACGCAGCATTTCAGGTTCTTCTATGAATTCAGTAGTATCCTTAAAATGTAACATACTTTAAAGTGACAAGGTGTACATATCTAAAATAAGTGCTTCTACCTTGTCTGGCCATCATAGAATCCCTTGAATTTTCTATATCAAATGCCCATGATTTCTGTAGAGCAAGTTAAAAATCATTAGCTGTCCTATAACTGCTGTAACAAAGTGTAATTGACTGCAGTATGGTAAGAGCCGAAGTGCTGCCACTCAGAGCTTGCAGAGATCATAGGCAAAGAGTGGGTATAATTACTGGGGCAAACCTTTTTCTTTCTGCTCTAAATGGAAAAACTGACTTGGTTGGAAAACAGTAAGAATCAAAACATTTTCATTCAGAACCGAACAAAACACTTCTTATTAAAGAGCTTGCCTAAGAAGAGTGTAATACTCCCGAGGAAGGAATGGTAAAGTTCTGACTCCTGAGGAAGTACCCAAGAATAAAATCACTTTCTTATTTGCTGCAGCATGATGAGATATCCAAGTTAGTCACAAAAATTTTTACTTGCTGTCAGTAAGTAAGCTACAAAGCAGGTGGTCCTAACTGGAAGTCAGATGGTGAAGCATGAATAGATTAATATCAAACATTTTTTTTTCCTTCCTTACTGAAATTTCTTTTGGCTTACTGAATTTCTAATGCATCCTCTGGTGATCACTCCCTCAGTCTCCCATTTCCTTTGCTCTTTCATCTGCTCAGCTCTGATGATCATGCACTGTGCAGAGCTATGAGCCGTGTTTTCAGATATGGAGACATCATAATTGATTTTTTTCTCCTTCAATTGCCGTGAGGTGTAACTAGATACTTAGTCACTTTTAAGCCTAGAATCTCATGATTTCTTTACCTCCACCTCATTTCATTTTACCTCTGGATTATGCTGAAGGGATATAGGTGAGCTCTGGCTGAGCCAACAGGCTGGCTTTTAGTTAGGTTTCTTTTAAAAATCATTTTCAAGGTGTATGCAGTAGTAGAAAAGAAGTCTAAAAAAACTTCAAAGGGATGTTGATTCTTTTTTATTTGTCTTGCTAGTTTTTTGAAAAAGAATTTTACAAATATGCTTAGTTGCATCTTAAAGAGTTTTGCTTTCTCGGAGCATGTTTGGTTAAATGCTTGAATTGATGTTTTCAATTAATGAACATGAAGGATTGTCTTTTAAAACATGCTTATTGCTGTCATGTGCTATCATGTGCCACCAAAACCGATTTATAGAAATTAGAATTAACAGTCAAATGACAAACCTATTGGCAGTGCTGCTGCACTTAGAAGGAGAAAGTTTTCATGCTATGAAATATAACTTCCTTGCGAGTACATATCATATACTCTCCTTTCCACTATAATTCAAATTATATTTTCTGAAACAGGGTAAAACTGCTAAAGGAAGCTCTGTAAAGCAATGCTCCATCAATACATCACAAAGCCACTAGGCTGTTCTTATGCTTCTGTTCTCACAATGTTTAAGCAATATATTTTATTATAAAATCCATGGCTGGTTAATAGGAAAATATGGATAAGCGTGACATTCACCAATGTTACCTATGAGTTAAATATTTAATCATTTCAGATTACATGCACTTAATATATTCATAAAGTGGACATCTACTAGGTTTATTTCCTTTACTAGTCAATTAACTTTCTAATCCATTGCTGCTATTGGTAGTATCAGATGTAATACTATTTTCTACAGATTAAAAAATTAGAGGAAGGGAAGAGCAAGAGGGCATCTAGCAGTAATGGTGGCTTTTGTTTTATTGAAACCAAAGGAACCACTGAGTTTATTGGAGCAATGGCATTTCAGCTTAAGCAAAATAACCAGATCTACTTTGAAGGTGTTTTCTTGACTTGAAACAGTTTGTCACATTATTCATTTTGAAACACAGCCAACCAAAGCAAAACCTATTAACCTTAAGTAAGGAGAGACAGAAGGAAACAGCTATAGGGAATATATTCCGGCACTTTTAGAGCTGTATAGTAGGATCAACTTGATAGAGTCCAAGATGGCTATCCTGAGAGAGAATCATCAAAAAATGTCTCCTTGTCTCGGACCTCTAGTCAGACATCGAGTCTTGACTGCTACCTGTAGAGATGTGGTTGCGTGAGAAAGGACATGCAAGCAGCACACAAGAACTGCTAGGATAACAAACAAGAGATATATAGCAGGGGCGCCTGTGCTTGACTTCAGAAGACGAAACTTGCAGTTAAGAAAGAATGCACAGAATTCGGAACTGATAACGGGTAATGAGAAAAACAGGGCGGGGTAGACATTTAGCTGAAGAACCAATATGTTCCTTTGTTTAATGAATATGTATAACCATAGTTGCGACATGTATAAAAGTGTGTACTCTACTCTCAATAAACGAAGTCTGCTCATCTAGTATCTAGGTGTCACTCTTCCGTCCTCTTCAGCTACCCTCTGGATGCAACCATTCAAACAAATCCTTAGCCACTAGGTTGCTCAGGCATGACATGCCCTTGGTAAAGTCATGTTGGTTGTCTCAAGTCACCTCCCTGTCCTCTCTGTGTTTTACCATAGATTCTAGGAAGATCTGTTCCATGATCTTCCCAGGCACAGGCTGGGCTCACAGGTCGGTAATTGCCAGGGTCATCTTTTCTACCCCTTTTAAAGATGGACACAATGCTTCCCTTTTTACAGTCATCAGGGTCTTCAACTAACTGCCATAATACTAAGTTGAATGGGAATGATGATCTGTCTGAGGGTAGGCAGGCTCTACAGAGGGACCTGGACAGCCTGGATCAATGGCCCAAGGCCAGTTGTGTGAGGTTCAACAAGGCCAAGTGCTGGGTCCTGCACTGCAGTCACAACAAACCCATACAGGCTTGGAGAGCAGTGGCTAGAATGCTGCCTGGAGGAGAAAGACGGATATATTGATTGACAGCCAGCTGACTATGAGTCAGCAGTGTGCCCACATGGCCTAGAAGGCCAACAGCATCCTGGCGTTCATCAGGAATAGAGTGGCAGCAGGACGAGGGTAGTGATTCTTCCCTTGTATTCAGCACTGGTGAGGCCACACTTCAAATACTGTGTTCAGTTTTGGCTCCTGCAACCGTGGGGGAAACAAGCAGTCGAATAAATATGATTGATAAAGCAAGCTTCATGTGTTTTTCAGTTCTGTAAGCTTATATACTTTTGCACAGCAAAAATACAAAATCTGATTGGTTATACATTACTACATGTAACTACATGATTGGTTACCTTAAGATTACTTTCATATATACAAAGGTTACTTTAAAACAAGCAACAACTGCTGATCATTGCTACTTAATGCTTGATACTATGCATCTGATAAGCATGACTCCCGCCAAAAGTAAGCACAACACAATGAAGCCTTGCTTGATTAATTCTTGTAACCATCCTGACAGACCCCAACCACTTAATAGTTTGTCTAAAGGACTTTGCCATTCTTTTAGCTTTTGCATATTATCATTAAGTTGTTTTATTCGGTCATGTATTGATTGTGATTTATCTGTAAGGTTGAAGCAACACATCCCTGCAAATTCTTCACATCCATGGCCATGAGCAAGCAACAAAAAATCAATGGCAGCGTGATTTTGCAAAATAGCTTTCCTTAAAATATCAGCTTCTGTAGCAAGATCATATAATATATTAGAGGTTAAGTTGATCTGTTTGCCAGCCCAACATGTCAAAGCTTTTATTGCTAAAGCATTATGTATTGAGCTAAGTGAAGGTAAAAAGATAGAAGCTGCAACGGTTGCAGATGTATCCCATAGTAGGATTTTATCAGAGCAATTTTCATTTGACTTGTATTTCTCTTTTTGAACGATGTTGACTCTGAGTAATTCGGCAGATTTGCAATAATTGATGTTTCTTTGGGGTTAACAAAGTTAATTTCCCAATGTAACAAGGTCCACCAAAGGGTTTGCTTGGAATTCCTGGCCAGGTTCTATCGCCACATATTAAAAAATATCCTGGAGGTAGTACCTTAGCTCTGGTCTCTGTATATTTTACATCCTGTGTGGAACAGTATGATTGGTTATTATATTTGACATCTAGAGGTGACACAATAGTTTCAATTGGCCCTTTTCCATTAGAGAAAGAACAGAATTTAATGCATCCTGTTGTCTGCTCTGAACCCAATAAACTTAATTCCTGTGGAGGCAAAATCATTTTGGTCAGATTTTTTACAAGCAATGCATTTAAAGTAGACATAAAATTCCAAGAGCTACGATTGGCAGCTTCTTCTATAATAGTATCATTTAATGGAATTGATAACCTTACCCACTCTTCAGTAAATTCAGAAAGGTTAACAACAGGGCTACCTATCAGACAGGTTTTGAATGGATTACCCACTTGATGCAGAGACAAACAAAAATCATCTACTCCTGATCTCTGTGCCCAGTCCATCCACATGTTTCCGATTCGTTGTCCTTTAATCAACTCTGGTGGCAGGTGTAGACTGGTCGTCAGAATTAGGGTCATCAGGAGCAACAGTAGGCTTAGTCCATTTCGAAGGGATCCACATTGGACCTGTTGGCATAAGCTCACACATATAGCCTCGCCCTAAATACTTGATTTCTGCTGGGCCCTTCCAAATGCCTGTGGCAGGATCCCTATAATTTACAAACAAAGGTACTTCTTGTGATTGTTTGGTCAGCTTTGAATGTACACTTATAGAAAGCTCATCATTTTTGCCAGAAATACACAGGTGATTAAGGACAAAAAGTGTTTTTGCCAGCTTCTCATGAGTATCTGTAACATCTGTGTATTTTTGCAAATATAGTTTCAATGTTTGGTTCATTCTTTCTACAATTGCTTGACCTGTTGGAGAGTGTGGAATACCAGTAATATGCTGCACTCCCCATGACTGTAAAAACTTCCTTATTTTTTCACTTGTATAAGCAAGACCGTTATCTGTTTTGAGTTTTTCAGGTACTCCCATTACTGCAAAACATTGGGTTAAATGCCTAACTACATGCAATCCCTTTTCCCCTGTCTGAACCGTGGCCCAGACATATTTGCTGTACGTATCAATTGTTACATGTACATATTTTAGACAGCCAAAAGCTGATATATGGGTTACATCCATTTACCATAACTGACATGGATGCAGACCTCTAAGGTTAACTCCCATCCCTAGGCCAGGACGATGGTGACTACAACTGAGACACGTTCTAACAATACCACGAGCTTCTTCCTGAGATATTTTAAACTGCTTATAGGGTCCTTTTGCATTTTGATGGAATACATTATGTGATTCTCTGGCTTTAACAAATTCGTTGACAGGTGCAGACAAAGCGACTAGGTCGTTGGCCCTTTGATTGGCTTGGCCTAGTCCTAACGTGCTTTGATGACTCCGAATGTGAATGATTGCATATGGTTCCATACGTTGCCAAATTGCTGCTTGTAATTGTCTTAAAAGTTCATGTAGCCGCGAATTAGAGACATCCTTTATTCTGGCATCTTCAATTCTTTGTACTATTCCTGTTACATATAATGAGTCTGTAACTACATTTAATTTTATGGAAAACCAATTCTTAAATGTCCACACAACGGCAGCAAATTCCAGAGTTTGTAAAGAGTCATGATCAACAGCTTCCAAAATTTTATGTTTCCAAGTATGGTCGTAATCGTCATACCAGGTGGCTGCAGCACGTCTTGATTTTTTGCCTGCATCAGTAAATAAATGATTGCATCTGTCAAAGGACGTGGAGAAAATTTCGGTATTTCAATCCATGATTGCTGGCTGATCCATCTTAACGTTGGTGTTTTAAGGCTACTTATATTTAATTCACATGATGCACACAGCAAACTACATTGTAGCACTGGTGAATTTGATATCATCCAATCTAAATCGTCCTTTTTTATTGGCAAGTAGATTGTAGCTGGCTCCTGACCAGATATCTGTAACACACGTTTTCTTCCTTTCCTTATAAGTTCCACCAGGTTCTCAGTTTTGGTTTGAATTGTATTTTTTGGTTGCAAGCTGGTAAACATCCATTCCAATATCCGTACTGCCTCCCCCTTTCTCTTTTCACATTGTGTGAGTGCACCAATTAATTGCTGAGGAGTATTTAAAATCGTTAAATCAATCGGTAGTTCAGGATTGAGGCGATCGACCCATCTGTTTATTATCATTGTTGCAATTTGTTTAATTATAGCTATTTGTTGCGATGTGGGTTGCACTGGTGTGGAAGGATCGTGTCCTTTAAGCATGGGTCGCAAATGTTCCAAGCTATCATTAGAGATTCCCACAACAGGTTGCAGCCATTGAAGATTTCCTATTAGTTTCTGCGCATCACGGAGCGTTTGAATGAAGGTATGAATGTTAACTTTTTGTGGTCAAATCTGTGACTCAGTTATAATCCAGCCAAGATATTTCCATGGAGATGATCATTGAATCTTTTCCAGCACAATTATAAGTCCTTTATCTGAGAACACACTTGTTATGTATTGTTCTTGCTGAGTTGTGAAAGCTGACTCTTATGCTATTAGAATATCATCCATATAATGGTATATAATTGTGTGAGGCCATTGTAGTGGAATTGGTAATAAGGCATTGTCAACAAACAGCTGGCACAGTGTTGGGCTATTTTTCATACCTTGAGGCAAAACTGTCCAATCGAAATGCTGTGCTGGAGCATCTTGATTTATTGCTGGTAGGGTAAAAGCAAAACGCTGAGTTTAGGGTGCAGCTTAATGGTGAAAAAGCAGTCTTTTAAGTCAATTATTAACAAATGCCAGTTCTGTGGTAACATTGCTGGGTTGGGTAAACCAGGTTGAAGTGCTCCCATCACTTGCATCTGAGTGTTTACAGCTCGTAGATCATGTAAAAGGCGAAATTTTTCAGATTTCTTTTTGATAACAAAAATTGGGGTATTTCATGGGCTTGTCGATGGTTGGAGATGTCCTTGTTGCAGCTGTTCCATAACTAACAAATGAGCTTGCTCTAGACTTTCCTTTTTTAACGACCACTGCTAAAACCACACGGGATCCTGAGCAGTCCATGTGAGTTGGATTGGGAAAGTCCATTCTGCAGTGACCGTAATCAAAAAGGCTTGTCTCGACAAATTAGCGTGCTCACACCTGAAGGCAAAGGCATTACTGTGATATGGGTGAACACAGTTCATTGATCCAAGACAACTTGAACTCTGTTTACGCTGCGTTGGACTGGTGCTGTGCCACCGATGCCCTCTACACCTCTCATCATAGCTCACAATGGCCAGTGAAATGGCCACTGTGTGCTAGAGAGAATGGTGATATCGGCTCCCGTATCCAACAGAGCTGACAGCTGCGATTGTTCACCTTCGTGTATAATTTTCACAGTAACAATTGGCTGATGATTCAATGACATGGTGAGTAAAGCTAAGTCTCCTGTTGATCCAAACCCAGAGTTGCCCCTAAAGGGAATGGCTTTTCCAGTCATAGCTGCTGTCAATTGCGAGGTGGGTACTAATTGAGCAATTTTACTTCCTTTCTTTACGATCATTGGTGGAAAATAGCGTTTGAACTATTATTTGTATTTCCCCGGTATAGTCACTGTCAATTATTCCTGGCAATATAAACAGTCCCTTTAAACTGGCAGAAGAGCGTCCTATTAACAGAGGCTGGTTGTTCATAATAAGTGGACCCTTGACGCCGGTAGGAATATTTTGAGGATGATTATCGGTTAGGATGATCTCTACTGCGGTTGCCAAGTCCAAACCAAGGCTCCCTCTGGTTGCTGGGTGCAGGCCACTGGCTGGCTACAGGGTATTGCTGCTGCCGTTGCAGACACCGGAGCTGCGATTGGTGTCTGTGCGTTGCGGCCCCTCACGCTCTTTGTCGAGTTTCCCGATTTTCCTTGGCGTCGGCATGCTTCCGTGCTATGGTTATTCATATTGCAATGCTGGCACCATACTTGAGGGACACGGCAAAAATGTCCACCTTGTCCACAGCGAAAACATTTTAGTGGCTGCTTTGGCTCAGTAGTCCGAATAAAAGTCGTGTCTTCAGTGCGCAATGGAGAAAGAGCTGCAAAAGCCTGTTGCTGAGCCTCTAAAATATTTTTTCCTAAATCTTTCATTGCCTCTACTAACATAACCTGTGGACCTACCGGAACCCTACTCATATGATCTAGCATTTGTTCTATTGTGGCATCTGCTGGCAATGTAATTCAAATGCCTTTTGTCATAGCATTACAGTTCTCTAATACACATTGTCACAAAAGGGCACCCTTCATCCACTCTTGAGCATCTGAGCGATCTATAGCTTCAGTTACTTTGTCAACAAACTCAGCAAATGTTTGTGACTGCCCCTGTTTAATAGACATATAAGATGGGGATGGGGGAGAAGTTTTTACTAAACTTATAGCTTCTCTAGCAGTGCGCATGGCCTCTAATAAAACGTGAGGTCCTGTTTGCATTTGCATATTCACTACAGAAAAGGGACCGGTTCCCATTAATTGGTTGACTGTAACACTGGTAAACGGGTCTCCAGGGGCTCTAGGAGTGTGAGCAGAAATTTCACACAATCTTTGCCAATGTGCCTGCCACAGCAATTGCTGGGATTGTGTCATAATCATTTTTATAACACATTTGATATCTTCTGGGCACAACATAGTTCCTTCCCAGATATAATTTAACATCTGTTTAGCCAGTTCACTATGCAGGCCTGACTCATTTACTGTATTTCTCAATTGGGATAACAATTTCCAATTTAGGGGTTATAATCCCCTTGAAGTGCCCCATTTTCATCCTCTTCATATCTGACAGGAAAGGCCTGATGTTCGATAATTATTTCTAGGACATCATAAACTTGGGTTGCTATCATATCTTTAGACATTGCGCCCCAATCTATACAGTTAAATGATCGTAAAACTGTTGGTTTAAGAGCAGTAGCCCCTATATTAAAAGTCTCCATTTGTTCATAATTCTTTTGTGTTCTCGGCACATCCGTCATTGGAGGTGCAGTAGCTGTAATTGGATCTGTGTTTACTTTTAACTCATTACAATCTTCAGATAGAGAACACAAAGGTTTAACCTTAATTTTTTCTCCTGTTGGGGTGGGTGGTATATACGGTACCCCAACGGCTATCTTTCCACTTTCTCCCCACATATTCTCACTTGCATTAACATCATCTAATCGCTCCTGTGCCACAGCTGCTATTTTTTTTTCCTCCTTGTACTTCTTTAAGCAATTAATAACTTCCCGCCAAGCTTCCTTTAATCTTTTTGCATTTTTATCACCATCTACCACCATATCCCACAGACAATCACCATACACTCTCCATTCATTCACTTCAAATAACAAATCAGTCTGTTTAAAAAATCCTTGTGTTATTCCCAATTCTACCAAACTAGACAACTCCTTCGTACTAATATCCTTAGGACTTACCTCCTGCTTTTCTAAAAAGCGTTGCAACAATGACATTGCTACCTCTTTCTCCATTGCGCATGACTAGTCAATGCAGCCTTCACTCATGGGTAGCAACAATATCGGCGTGGCGAGCTTTCACTTTAATTTTTTCCCAAACTCAGGCACAGATGGAACATATCCAGTCTTCTGCCCCCTGACCGCTGCTGTCGGTGCCTTCCCGAACCCACGGTCCGGTGGAAACAGGGATTGGGGGTCCCTGTTCTTGCCCCTGTTCATGTCCCTGTTTCCAGTTCGGGCGCCACTTGTGACCTTGGGGGAAGCAAACAGTCAAATCAATATGATCGATAAAGCAAGCTTCATTTCTTGTTCAGTTCTGTAAGCTTATATACTTTTGCACAGCAAAAATACAAAATCTGATTGGTTATACATTACTACATGTAACTACATGATTGGTTACCTTAAGATTACTTTCATACGTACAAAGGTTACTTTTAAAGAAGCGACAGCTGCTAATCATTGCTACAACTGGCGCCTACATGGTCAACCTTATCACATACTCCCTCATTCACAGGGTTTCGTTTCCAGGCGTTACATTGTTTCAAGAACCTGATGTAATCAAGGGTCAGCCAGATCTTCGGCGTCAGCATGTCTCCTTCTTCAAGCAGATGGCTGCTCACAAAGTTGGTTTAGTGACTCATTACCCTGGTCCAAGAGCCATTCTCCAACAGGCTCCCTCACTACAAGAAGCACATTGAGATGCTGGAACGTATCCAGAGAAGGGCACTGAAGATGGTAAAGGGTTTAGAGCGCAAGCTTTGTGAGGAGCAGGTGGGAGAGATGCAGTTGTTTAATCTGGAGAAAAGGAGGCTGAGAGGAAACCTTATCGTTCTCTACAACTTCCCGTCACTAGATACCAGGGAGACAAATCTCCCTGGTATCTAGTGACGGGAAAAGGGGAAAAGGCTTTAAGATGGACCAGGAGAGATTTAGGTTGGCTATAAGGAGGAATATCTTTACTGAAAGGGTTGTCAAGCATCAGAATAGGCTGCCCAGGGAGGTGGTTGAGTCACCATCGATGGAAGTGTTTAAAAGATGAGTAGATGCCATACCTGGGAACATGGTCTAGTAGCAGACTTCTCAGGGCTGGATTGATGATTGGACTCCATTATCTTAAAGGTATTTTCAAACAGAAATTATTCTGTGACTTGTTTGTTGTTTTTTTTTTTTCCTTTAACATCATGGACAGTGGCTTGGCAACTGCATCAGCCAATTCCCTCAGGACCTTGGGATGTATCTCATCAGATCCTATATACATTCAGGCTCCTCAGGTGGTCACAAGCTTGATCTTCCCTTACAGTGGGAGGATCTTTACCCCCCAGTACTCATCTTGTTGTCCATTGACTTGGGAGCAGTGAGGAGAGCCATTGTTCCAGAAGACTGAGGCAAAAATATTGTTGAGTACCACAGTATTCTCTTTGTCTGTTGATACAAGGTCCAAATTCTTGTTCATCAGAGCCAGTATGCTTTGTTTAATATTCCTTTTCTGGTTGATATACCTATAGAAGCCCTTCTTGTTATTCTTTGCATCCCTTGAACAGTTTAGCTCCAGCTGCACCTTGACCTTCATGACCCCACCCTTACATACCTCTACTCTTCCCAGGTTACCCGTCCCTGCCTCCAGTACCTGTTCTCTTCCCCCTTGCTCTTCATTTGACCAGTATATTTAGTTTTAGTTTGACTCAGCCATGCTGCTCTCTTTCCTTCATGCCTGATTTCCTGCATCTGGGACTGAGAGATCTTGTGCACTATGGAAAACATCCCTAACAATCCAAGCTAGTCAGAAATTGGGCTAATTGGCCTAAAATTGGTTGTGTGGCCATTTTCTTACCTTCTTCTCATTTCTTCCCCTTGTATGGATAATAAGGCTCTGCCATGACAGTGCAAAATAACTGTGGATATTTAACCTTGTAAAACTCAGTATTAAATTCTGAGAAAACAAAAGTAAGCAGAGGAAATATCTTAGCATCAAAACTGTTCTTAACCAGCCTGACCAGCTTTAACGTGATCAAAATGTTCCAGGTTCTTCAAAAGAGTACTGTGTCACTTTTGAGTGTTTCTTCATAGCTGTTGCTGAGGAACATTGAAAGAGAAGTTAGTCTTCAGTCATGTATTACAACGGAGAAAATCAAAATATTCTATCTTAATATTGCCTCTTCCTGCTCAAAACATGGAACAAAATGGAGCAGAAACTCAAATCTTTCATAATAATCTTACAAAGTTTTCATTGATATTCATGCAATTTAATGTAATATACTTGCAAGCTCCAGTCAATTCTATACCTTCCATGAAAAATACACTTACAGAACAGTACTTGACTGTTGCTGACTGAGATTAGTTTTCCTTCTCAAAGAGCACTTGACACAAAAGAGAGTTTAAATTAATAATTTTATTGTAAAACAATAGCCAGTCTTTCCACAGCTTATGGTTATTTCGATGCCAAGCTTAGAACCACTTCTATTAAGTTTATTAATTCTTTACAGGCAGAACACCGCTTTCAAGCATTTTCTATGTTTCTGTATGTTATCGGAAATTTACCTAACATAAATCATTAAACCAGACATATTTGGTCCCCAGATATTAATAAAATATCAAGAATAAATTTAAAAACTATTTTATCCCACATTTCCATCTTTTTCCTTCTTCTTCTTTAAGCAGGAAAGAAATCTCATCTTTATTATAGGAACTTAGACTTTCCCAGTTAGTCGCTTTAGGCAACATCAATTGAGTAAAGATCAGTGCCCAAGATATTAAGGGCTGTCTGCCAATCATGCAAAAATGCAAGTCTTTCTACAAGTCACTAAATGATGTAACCATCACACCATACATAAAAAAACTATTTGAAAATTTTTGAAAATGAGCAATCATCCACAGGTAGTGATGAATACAGAATTCCAAGGCTGGCCAGCTTGACAGAAGTACTGGAAAAGACAAAGACAAAAATGATTGTGCATGCTGGTATATTGTCTTCTTTTCTTAATCACTGTGTTCACAGTCTATTTTCCTGTTCTTAGATACAGAATAAGTTGTAGAGATTGTGAGAACTAAGATCTATAGATCTTAGCTTAAATGCTTTTTTCCTTTACCTTTGTATAGTTTAATGGCTGTGGTTCCTTTACCACAATATAAAACTGAAGGTCACCTTGTTAAACACACCAGTTTGTATGGAGAAATCAAGTTTCTTGTGATTTTAAAACTACTATCCAACTAACAGCATCCCAGTGATTAATGCTTCTATAAGCACACCTAAGTCTCTTTCTGGAATACGCCCTAAACACTGGGAAAACTCTTCATCTTCATGAAAAAGCCAGGCACTTTGACTTCTCTCAGTAAGAAGAGTGCATCTAAAAGACTTGCTCCCTCTGGATGTTACGAAGATGTCTGTGTTTGCATCTTGTCTCTAAAACTATCATTCCTTTCTCTTGTTCTTCACAAACAAAGGTGCTTAAAAGTTGTGACAGACATAAAGGGCTTATAAGCGAAAACAAAACTTAGCTTGAGCCATGTAGCTATTTCCAAGTCATCCTGACTTAATGAAAAGTCACTCACAGAGTTTTTCTTCTGGCATAGGTTTAAAAAAGGTTAATTCTCGACTTAGCGAATAAAACCTGTAATTATTTACAGATTTAGCTCATGTCCAATAATAAAAAATAAAGCTGTTTCTCCCTGCTACTGATTTCTGCCAGTCCATACTCCTGTCTATGCTCACTGGGTTAGGGTTCCAATCCATTCTATTTTTTGATACACAAATAAAAAAAAAAATAGGCTCAATTTGCTGAATATTTTCTTCACATATTGACTTATTACAAACCAGCCCTCTTGTCATTTCCTCTGCAAACGACTTCTTCATTGCATTTTCCCCACACTTTTCAGTCACAGATCATGGCTCAATATATTACACCATTTGCTACAAATTTAAGGGAAGAGTGACTGGTATCACCTACCTGGACTCGTGCAAAGCATTTGAAACTGTCTCTCAAGACATCCAGGTCTCTAAATTGGAGACATATGGTTTTGATGGAGAATGGATTGAGAGTAGCCCTGAAAAGAAGGACGTGAGTGGGCTGGTGCATGAGAAGCTCAGCATGGGCCAGGAACGTGCGCTTGCAGCTCAGACAATCAACTGTTATCCAGGGCTGCATCAAAAGAACTGTGATCAACAGGTTGAGACAGGTCATTCTCCCCATCTACTCTGGTCTCGTGAAATTTCACCTGGAGTTCTGTGTTCAGTTCTAGAGTCCTCTACACAGGAAGTACATGGATCTGTTAGAGAGTGTTGAGAAGAGGGCCACAAAGATGATCAGACTACTGGAGCAACTTCCCATATGAGGACAGGCAAGAAAGTGTGGCCTAGAGAAGAGAAGGCTCCAGGAAGACCTTAAGGTCTTCCAGGAAGAATTCCAGTCTTAAAAGGGACCTAAAAAAAGCTGGGGAGGAGCTCTTTATGAGGGAATGCAGGTTAGCTGGCTTGAGGTAGCTTCCCCAAACTCTCTAACACTCAGATTAAGCCCCTTTCCAAACACCCCCCTTTTTAAAGGAAAAAAACTATAGAAAAACAAAAAGCACACTAAAAATATATATATGTGTAGTTTCTAAATATAAACAACTACATACTGCAAGGATATCATGCAAAACTCCCAAGAAAGGGAAGAGAGAAAGGGAAAATGGGGAAAAAATGGACAAAAAGGAACTAAACCAAAACAGGTATGCACAATTGTAAAACCCGGTAACTAACAAAGTAAAGAACTAGCAAATTCTCACCACTTCCTTTGAGGAAAGCAGAACAGTTAAATCCAACCTAGGACTCTCCCCCCACATGTGGGCAGACAACAACAGCTACCGCAGGCCTCAGCTCCAGACAGGATCAGCAGCAAGGGAGCTTCTGCTCCCAGACCTCCTGGAAGAAGAAGAGAGTGAACCCTCTTATCTTCACCTTATTTATGTGCTGTGTTGCATTAAAGGATGATATGGAATACTTCCTTGGATCCTGACCTCCGTAGAAAGGCCGTTGTTAAGGAAGACCGAAAAGACAAAAGCCAACCCACTACAGCAGGGATAGGATGAGGGGTAATGTTTTTAAGATGAAAGAATGTAGATTTAGATTAGATATACAGAAATTTTTTTTTACTTGTGAGGGTGGTGAGGCAGTGGTACAGGTTGCCCAGAGAAGTCATGATGCCACAACCCTGGAAGTGTTCAAGACCAGGCAGTATGAGACTATGAGAAAACTGATCTATTTGGATAGTACCCTTGCCTACGGCAGAGGAGTTGGAACAGTATGATCTTTAAGATTCCTTCCAATCAAAACCATTCTATGATTCTGTGAAATATCCCGGAGAGAATGGCAGTAATGCATGGCTGCTCATGAGTCACTTTTGATTTTGTAGCAGCACACGGATGACTATAGTGAATAACACCATACTATTATTTAATATCAGATACGATGATTATTTAATTTATACCTACTGAAACAGTGTATGCCCTTCTAAAATGCAATGGAAATACATTGGCTGGACTGGGGATGATACAGAAAAAAACAATGGGTGTTAAGACACACACAAAAGCAAATCCATACCCTAATCCTGTACAACAATGTCAACTACTACCACTACCACCAGACAAAGGATAGTTTTCTGGATTTTTATTGATACATGTATATATTTGTAATGGATTGTCTTCCTTAAAAATAAATGGTCTTTATAGGCCTTCCTTAACAACGGAGGTCAGGATCCATGGAAGTATTCCATATCTTCCTTTAACGCAACACAGCATATAAATAAGGTGCGGATAAGAGAGTATGCTCTCTTCTTCTTCTGGCAAGACTGGGGAGCAGAAGGTCCCTGTGTTGGTCCTGTCTGCTGCAGAGCCTGCGGAAAATTTTTTAACGGGTCGGATTTGGCCATCCGGCTCTCCATGGGGGAGGTGGTTGTGTGAAGATTTCATTAATTCTTCACTTTGTTAGTTACTGAGTATTATAGTTGTATGTCTGGTGTTTTATAGCTCCTTTTTGTCCTTTTTCCCATTTACCTTCCCCTCTTCCCTTGCCGCTTTGCACATCCTTTCTGTGTAGTTGTTTGTATTTAGAAAAATACATAAATACATATATTTAGTGTGATTTTGGTTTCTTCTATAGTTTTTTCCTTTGAAAAGGGGAAAGCTTTGGGAGAGAGGTAGACTGAGAGGCTGGAGATCTTGGGAAAGCTAGCTCAAACCAGCTCAATATTTAATACTTTTCTGCATTCTTTGGCTAAGAAAATTTAAAAACTTGACAAACACTGCAATAAGAGACAACACCAACAAGCCAGTTTCTCTAAACATTATTAGCTACATTTTATAAATTTGATAGGAATCAATCAAAGAAGAGTCATACAAACATAAAACTCCTGGATACCCTTCAGGTTTCTTCATTTTAGTTGTTATCACTGCTTGAGAAAAGCTGTGAAAGGTGTATGTTAAAAGACAAAGTGTTATATTCATATATTCATAAATGAATATATTCATATATGCTTTGTTACCGCATATCAGATGAAAAATGTGGCAGAAAGCTGCACCTGTACAGTTCTAATACTGTGTCACAATCCTAAAATAGTTATTAAGCGTGCCCTCCTTTCATTTTTTTTCCTACTACTATTTGCATTTCCTTGACTTTGAAAAATAAGTATTGAAAATTCTTCACACATTAAAGAGTGAGAGAACCGCTCAGGGACAGTTCTAGAGATAAATCACTCAGTGTTTCCGTATCTAGACAAGAAATGCTTTAGAATATACCGTGGAAGGATATAGCCCTCCCTGCAGAGGTGGAATTGTTTCTTTCTTTTCCTCATGAATTTTTAGGAGGGAAAGTTTGTTGAAAAACTTGTGGCCCCCTAATTATCTGAATTTTATATGAAGTTTTGGAGAAAAAAAATCATTAATTTTAACTTTCAATAGGGAAATTACAATATGTCTATGAATACATAAAGACACTGAGTTTTCATGCAAGCAAAATCTTTTCCAATATATACAAGTACTGTTTTGGAGAACTCATTGCTGCGCATCTCAAAATGGCGAATGTTTCCCTCAGTGAGGAAGCAAATACCTCAGGCTCTGAGGGTATTACCTTTGCACATCCCTGTTCTTACACAAGGCAGGCATGGATAAAGCACAGTTTCCCCATGATTTAAAAGAAAGGGAAAAGAAGGAGAGGGAGTGAAGATGGTTGTGTGTCAGAAGCAACAAAGATTGAGTAAAGTCTTGCCTACTCGCTTCTGCAAGGTCAGTATTTTTCACACTGGGATTGAGGATGTTTCAAGAGGAATGGAGGAAAGACAGGGGAAGGACAAATAAAGCGTATCAGGATAAGATTAGTGAGAACTGACAGTACAGCCTCTCTGTAACTTTCAAAGTTCAAGCTCTGCTGCTGTGGCAGTTAGCTCTAATCCTCCAGATTTCACATTGACTAAGCAAGAATTTTGCCATGGCTATAGACCTGTTAACCTCACTACTATTTGATTCATTATAGAGAGATTCTGGAAAAAAAATCTGTGAAGGTTATAACAAGTTTGGACTATGTAAGATGCTGGATAATAACTTAAAATAGTTTATTTGATGAATATGGTTGTGTCAAGCAGTGGGTGACTTACATGAAGCTGAGAATGACAGGGAAGATATCAGGAAAAAACTTTCAATTGTGCCTAGAAATATGACATCTCAAACAGGTGATTTCTCATAAAGTGTCTTTTGACATTCATCTAGCATTAATACAACTGTTGAGCAACGGACACTTATCCTGAGTACAAAAGAGACTATCAGTTTTGAACAGCAAAGACTAGAATAGTACTTAGTGCCAAGAGAGATTGCTGTAAAACTTGGGAAAACAAACACTGTCGAAGAAATATGTTTCAAGGAGATAAAAAATGTTGCTTATGCAAAAAATACTTGCTTATGGCATAATGAAAAGTTCTGTGTTTTTAAAGAAACCTCTGTAAACTAGTTTCTTATACTGAAAAGCAGAATTATTATAAAATTTTAGTTCACAATTTGTCAATCAAAATGAGTAGGACAACATTTTATAGAATTGAAAACACAAGAGTATGATATATTGAATATATCTTATATTTATTATCACAAAGTATGTTCTTTGGAAGCAGATATTCTGCAGAGTTACTAGAAGTTTGGGTAGACTCTGTTTTTTTGTCACCCTTTCTACCAGAGATAGAGCAAAGAATTAAAAGAAGTGACTGTGGAAATCTCAAGATTTGGTTTGGATTTTGTTTTTTAGGACAAAATTTTTCAGAACTTAGACATATCCTCAAGTATTATTACTGTTAAAGAATATACTCTCTTCTTTTTCAGATTGAGCTAGAAAATATGTGATATAGCAATATAAAAGATGAAAGAAGAAATGGGGTATTTTACACACATTGAATTTGATTTGTATTTAAAGTCCCATAATTGCACACATCAGAATAACTGTTTAATTTTAAAAAAGTTTGTTATTGTCAATTTGTCTCTATAAAAATATTTCTAGTTATCTTGTTCATGCAAAGTTTTAGCAGGTTTGAAGAAATGGAAATAAATTACCATGATACTAAATGAAGGAAGAACTGTTGTTATCATGACTGAACAAAACTCTTGCAAAGGTTTTTGCTCCATTAGTGATGACAATTTGCAATAGAAGAAAATACAAATTAACATGCAGTGTTCAGTTCTAGGGTTTATAAGCCACATTTAAAACACAAATCAATTTGTTCAGAAACTTGTCTACTTAGAACGTTTGAGAATAGCTTAAACAAAGAATCGGTGATTTAGAATTAGAGTGTTCATATTATTTTTAGGGATGTACTAATTGCGGAAGAACATATAAAATTTAGAATATACTTTATTACAACACTTCATACTAGCAAGCAAGAGTAGGCAAGCACTGCTTATTATGTGAGCCTGTGGATTAAAATTTTACTAATAAAAATGTTGTCAGGGTGAGCTCTGGTCCTGGACAGCTTCTTAGCCAGTAAATTCATTAAAAAAAAAGAATAATAATCTTGTCTCTCCAAAAGGGTTTCAGTTTGGGTTCAAACCAGAAAAATACCTTTCCTCATAACACAAGTCAAGCATTTGAACAGCTTGCCCACAGAGGTTATGCGATTGATATCCTTGGAAGTTTTGAAGACCTGACTGAACACAAAGCCTTGAGTCACTTGGTCTGATCTCAGAGTTGATCTTGCTTTGAACACTTTGTTGGACTAGAGACTTGCTGATGTTTCTTCCAACCTGAGTAATTCTATGATCCTTTGTATTTGGCTAGACAATGGATCTCAGACTTGAATTAGTACATTCCATGATACAATGAATATACTGAAATAATTGCATTGAATCAATAAATATGAAATTAAAAGATTAAAATTTAAGACTCCCTTAATGTTAGAGAAAGCACATGGAGGGATTTTAACTCTAGGGTTTTTTTCCTTCTCCTGGAATCATTTATTGGCTGTAGTTCAATCCAATTTCCTTTTAATTTCATCCATTTCTTATATTCTCTTGTAAGAATTAAAAAATGCAATTTCTTTTATAAGAATAAAAATAAGAATTCACTTTGTTTATAAATTAAAACAATATAGATTTAGTCATACTGATTATTATGAAAGTGGCATGACTTTCACTGATGGAACACCACACCTGGACTAGCAAAGATTGTGTAGTTTGGTAAAGAAAAGATCGATTATGAGATAGACTAAAGACATAATTAGCATAAAGAGCACAGGAAGAACAGATAAGAAAGATATTAGAATCTACTTTTCCAGTGCAAGAACTAGACAGTATCATTTGAGGCAAGTGTGAAACCTTTCCAAAAGACACAAAAGGAGGTGACATCAAGCCATTGAACTTTGAACTTTAGAACTCTATGCCAAAACATGCTGAGGTTGTTAAGTATTTACAAAGATAAGGGGGGGACACTGGAAAATTAAATGGAATAGCTGCAGGTATTTTCTGAATACAGACATTACACATCAAGCTACTGTGCTTGCCCAGTACTTGCATTTTTCCTCAGGCATGCCTTTATGTTTACCAGAGATAATTGAGGGCTTCACAGATGGAATCCTGTTTGATCCATAGTCTAATTATTGGTGTCTAATAAATTTTTATGAATAAATGTTGAATGTCAACCACAAAAATTGAAACACTTGTGTTTCATATGATAGTGTGAAGACAAAACTCTATTTGTCAGAGTTGAGCAGTTACTAGAACATTCAAATGTATTCCAATGTACGCATCAAAAGCAAGAAAATTAAATATGTACTTTTTTTGGTATCTATTCTCGTATCATTCTGATATTTGGTCAAATAAGACACTGAAGATTGTTTAAATAAGCAATTCTCATTGTAGCAAGAAAATTACACACATAAATTCTTCAGCTCTGCATCTGCAAACTGTGAAATAGCAGAAGTTGTTGTCAGAAACTACAGATGTGGTAGTCTATTTATGATAGAATTGAGAGTCTTCTAAAGCAGGTGAACAGCCAGAAGTGAGCTGAAGATCCCTGTCAAAAAATAGAATTTTAAGTGTTCACATTCTAGTATCTGATTTTTATTATGGTATGGGCATTGCAGCTGTTGTTGACATGAGAAGCGTTATGAAGTTTTAATCCAGTTTATATAGAACAATTAAGTTAAAAGCCTTGAGTGTTTTCATGGTTGATGATATCTGTCTGGAACATAACAGCAAAATCTTGTAAAGTGAATTATCACAAGCCACCACATTAGTGCAAGACACTATCTAAAGCTACCTGTGAGATTTCAAATCCTAGAAAGCAGTGTTGTTGCCCTCATTTCAATCACTGGGGTAGATAAACAATACTCAGGGGCCTGGAGATCAAATTACTACATAGATCAAACTACAATTCAACTACTGTCGTTAGTAAAAAATTTGTTCCTAGCCCACTCGAGGGAGAAATCATATTTCTAGATGTTCCAGAGGGAAATAATGCACTAGGTCTTCAAATATTTAATATATTATATTAAATGATAAAACAATTTGAGTAATATAATGAAAACTAGTTAATAAGAAATATACCTACTTTTTTCTCTATTTCACAGTCAGGAAAATATTTACATTTAAAACTAATTTGTATATGATTTCAACTTCAGGCATTTAGTATCTCTCCTAGTTATGTGTAGGTGTTTGCAGTTCTATGTAATTTTTTTTTCTGGAATAAAATATTTATAATTCATAAATTTATGAATCATATCTTATATAGCAACTTATATAGCTTAATAAAAGATGAGTATAAACTTAAAAGGCAAAGCCAAATAAATGAACCTTAAAGATTTATTTAAACCCTGCAACTGAGAGCCTTAGAAATAAAGATGCAGTATGACTTGAGTATCACAGTCTAGTGAAAAGACAAAGAAAAATATTTTGAGCAGTTACTAATATATAACATCTTGTATTTCAAATTATACCACACTTGACCTGCTCCCTCTAAATAAGTAGGAACCATTTCAAAATCTATTGAAATCCATATGATAATACAAGTTTTTAATTTGCTGACTCCTTTAGTGGAGATATTATAATATTTATGTTGATACTCTATAACATACTAGAGAATGTAATCTATATTTTTGAAAAATGAGACATCATGGCACTATTACGCTATTGAATACCTACTGTAAAGTAGAGATATACATACAACTATCCTCTCAATTATAACACATGCAGTTCAGCATAAGGTAGAATATCAAAGTCTTTTAAAACATTTGGGTTTTTTTTTTTTTAAATTGGGTCTGAAGAGCTAATACGAACAGATTCAGGCTAACAGTTTCAAATGAGCTGATTCTTAACTCCTAAAATCAACTTTAATAAGTGGAATAAAGAGATTTTTCCCTCTAACAGCAAGAATGAGATTGATATTTTTTTCAGCTTTGGTTGTGTTGATATTTTTTTCAGCTTTGGGTGTGGACTTGCATATTTGTATTAGATAACCACAGGAGATCAATGATCTCATTGAAACTGAATAGTACAATGATCTTCATTCTAATCTTTTCAGCAAAAGCCTAGGTAAATACCACAAGCTTTGTGAAAACTTCCTTATTTCCCCCAACTCTGGAGGAGCTGGGAGCCACCACTCTAGTACTAAGACATATTATTTGATTACATTGTACTAACAACTGCAACACAGTTAGTTCAGCATTCATTTATTTAGAAGTTTCGGTTTGATAACTGAGCTAAAAACATTCATAAGGTCCTCTCTCAGTTTTCTTTTCTCCAGGCTATACAGACCCAGGTCTTTTGATCTTTCCTTATAACAGAGAGACTCTAGTTCCCTAATCATCTTCGTGGCCCTCCGCTAGACTTTCTCAGGTAGTTCCTTTTCATCCTTGAGTTGGGGAGACCAGAGCTGGACTCAGTACTCCAACTGCAGCCGTACTAGGGAGGAGTAGAGAGGTAGGATAACTGATTAATAGAGTCTTCTTGACGCAACCTATGATACTACTGGCCGTCTTAGCCATGTTTGCTCATTTCTGGTTCATCATCCACTTCTTGTCCACCAGGAATCCCTGTCCTTCTCTGAAGAACTGCCTTCCAGCAGATCAGCTCCTATCCTGTAATGGTGCAATTGGATTATTCCTCCAGAGGTGCAGGACTCTACACCTGCCTTTGTTAAACTTCTTTATGTTCCTCCCCATCCAGCTTTCTAGATTGTCCAGGTCTTGCTTAAAGGAGCACAGGCTTCTGGTGTATCAGCCAGTCTTCCTAGTTTTGTTTCATCAGCAATATTGGTGAAGGTAATCTGTCTCATCATCCGGTCATTGATGACTGTGTTGAACAAGATCGGGCTCAGTAATGATCCCTGAGGAAACACTGCTAGCTACAGGCTTCCAACTAGACTCTTCACCACCGGTGACAAGCCTCTGATCTCTGCGATCAAGCCAGGTCTCAGTGCATCTTGCTATCCATTCGTCTCACCCACACTTCCTAAGCTTACCTTTGAGGATGTTGTAGGAGATAGTGTCAAAAGCCTCGCTAAAGTCAAGAAGAAAATATCCATCTCCCCCCTCCTATCCAGATAGTTATGACATCTTAGAGGGCTATCAGATTGGTCAATCTTGATTCCTCCTTGGTGAATCCACGTTGACCACTCCCGATATCATTCTTTTCTCCCAGATGCTTGGAGATGGCATCCAGACTGAACTATTTTATCACCTTTCCAGGGATACGAGGTGAAGATGACTGTAGTTTCCCAGGTCACTCTTCTTGCTCTTTTTGAAGTGATATTAGCTTTTCTCCAGTCCTCAGGCATCTCTCCTGATCTATGTGATCTTTTGAAGATGATGGTAAGCAGTTTAACAATGACATCTGCCAGCTTCCTCAGCACTTGTGTATGCATCCCATCAGGACCCTAAGATTTGTGAATGTCCAGTTTGCCTAGATGATCTCTAACATTATTCACCTCAACCAAGGGACAGTCTTCCTTTCTGAAGACTCTCTCTTTTCTCCAGGTTCTGAGATTCCTGGGGGCTGGCCTTAGAAGTAAAGGCTGAAGCAAAAGATGCATTCAGAAATTCATGTTTTTCTGCATACTCTGTTGCAATGGTGCTCACCTCATTCAGCAGCAGGCCTATATTTTCCCTAGTCTTCCTTTTGCTACTGATGTACTTGAAGAAGCCCTTGTTGTATTTGATGTCCTTTGCCAGATTTAATTCCAAGTAAGCCTTAGCTTTCCTCATTGCATCCCTGAATATTCTGACAGCAGTTCTATACTACTCCCCAGTGGCCTGTCCCTTTTTCCATCCTCTGTAAACGTCTTTCTTCCAGCTGAGTTTTTCCCAGAAGCTCCTTACTCATCCATGCAGGCCTCCTGCCCCCTTTGCTTGAATTCTTAGTTGGGATGCATCGACCTTGAGCCTGGAGAAAGGTGTATTTGAATATTGCCCTGCTCTCTTGGCCCTTGTCCCCTTACCTTCTAGATCTGTAACTCATGGGACTCCTCCAAGTAAGTCTTTGAAGAACTTTTAGCTTTACTGAAGTCCAATTTTATAACACTGCTTATTGCCCTGCTTCTTCCATGTAGGATCCTGAACTCCACCATCTCGTCATTGTCACAGCTGAGGCTGCCCTCAACTTCCATAACACCAACCAGACTTCTTTGTTTGTTAGTACCAGGTCCAGCCAGCACTCCTCTTCTTATCAGCTCCTCCAGCACTTGTGCCAAGAAATTATCATCCATGCACTGCAGGAATCTCTTGGACTGTGTAGTTTCTAGTTGAGTGGTTGAAATTCCCCATGAGAATGATTGCAATGTTATTTCCAGCTGCCTCTAGAAAGACTTGTCAGCCTTTTCTTCCTTTTCAGGTGGCCTGTAGTAGACACCTGCAACAGTGTTTCCCACTTTAGCATGCCCCTTGATTCTTACCCTTATTCCTCATCCACAACTAGGACAAGCTCAATATATTCCAGTTGCTCCCTCACATAAAGATCAATCCCATTATCTTGCCGTGCTCGTGTGTCTTTTCTAAAAATTTCAAAGCCATCTATGACAGCATTCCAGTCATGTGAGTTATTCCACCATGTCTCTGTGATCGCAATGAAGTCGTAGTCCTGCAACTGCACACAGATCTTTGTGTTCTCTAATTCTTCCTGTTTGTTCCCCATGCTGTGTGCATTAGTGTGCAAACATTCCAGAGAAATAGTTGAGCATGTAGGTTTCCTTGTAGGGGAGGAAGGGTATCCACAATAGGCATACACAGACTTGAAATATCTTGTGATCTGTTTTTTGTTGTGGGACACAAGTAAGGGATGTTTTTCCCAGCTCTTGTTGGCCTGTCTTATTTCCCAGATGGATGTGATGGAATGAACTTTGCCACTTTGGATGACACACACACCACACCACTCCCCCGTCCTTCAATTTAAAGGCCGCCTTATCAAATTTTCCAACCTCTTGCCAAATATTCCCATTCCCTTTCTAGACAAATGGATCCCATCCACCTCTAACATGCACTGAAGAATGTCCCATTGTTGTAAAATCCAAAATCCTCCTGATGGCACCAGCCATTTAACCAGAGTCTGATACGTACTATCTGCCTATTTCTGGCTACCTCTAGTAAAACAGAGGAAAACATAACTTGAGTGCCTATATCTTTGACTCAGATCCCCATGGTTTATAGTCGTATTTGATTCTGCCTAGATTCTGGGTCCCGGTGTTTTCATGCCCACATGGAAGTGGATAGCAATTTGTGCTCTTCATGAGCTGTTGCATGAGTTGTTAGCTCCTGAAAGACAGTATACCTCTCATGAATGCCTGTCAGGCACTACAAGCACTCGTTTATTTTTGCATTGTCCAGTGTGGGTTGCTGGTACAGTTTTCTCTTGTGGACCTTGCTAGTGATTTTCAGGAGCTGTTAAATCTTCATATTTTTTATTATTTGTATGGATGATGGAGGATGCAGACTGAAGCAGATTCCTGCTTTTGTAGGTGACCAGGGTTCAAGGTGCCACATTCTAAGTACAGTTTGTTGTAGGAACATGGTTCAGAAGCCATTTTGAGAGACCTAGAGCACTTCCCTGGGCTGTAGAACAACAAAACAAGCTAGCTGCAGAGACCATACTATGCACTCTTCCACACAAAGTGATGCCATGCCCTAGCTGATGCTTCATGCCCTGTTCCTGTGTTCTGGCATTCCCTAGTGCCATTTAAATCACCTGCAGTTGCTCCTAGAAATGCCCAAACAACATTAGTCTTACTCAGGAGAGCTGCCATGTCTTGCCAGATCCCTCTACTCTCCACGGACTTCTCTGGGTCTGGGAACCTATTATCCATCTCAGTCCAGTGCTCAGTCCTAGCATTTACCATTGACACGTACTCACAGACTGAGTTTCATGCAAGGAACATCAAAATATGCATTAAGATGGAATTATATCTTGATCATGTAGATATAATGTTTGTAGTTTCTTTTTTTTAATCTATTTATTCTTACTTCCTTCAGTACCTGAATTTTTTACCTCAACATTGATGCACTGTCACAATAGTGTACAGCTTAAGGATAGGCTCTGAATATAAGAAATAACATATCCTGTGTTTGTTTCAAAAAATCTGATAGAAGAAAGGAACATAAACAAGTGTCTGTGTATAATTCAAGCTTCATAATTAAAAGATAACAATAAGTTAATAAGATTAGGAAGTAAACTTCTGTTGTATGTCATGAAAGGAGACTATAGTTTCCCATAATACTCTATTGTGCAGTGCTTGATGCGAACATAGTTGAATTTTAAGTTAAAATTGATAAAGTCCATTGAGTACTAAGATGAGAAAACCATATACAGTTTTTTTCAAAGGAAAGAAAACAAATCAGTCTTGCAAAATAAGAAAGTGACTTGAATAATTTTCTGGTTTCACTACAGACCTACTGCAGTTCACTGTCATCTCCATCTTAAGAGTTCTTTACAGATTGAAAGCATGTAATGTGTGTATTTTCCATGGACCACAAAAATCACTTACTTTCATCTAGCATGTTAATTGCTGCAAGATCAGCTGAAGAAAAAAAATAAGGCCTGACAGTAGCATAATTGTGTGGTATTTAGACATTTTGTGGGGTGTATTTTTCAGATTGCAATTGAAATGTTTCTCACAGGCTTTTAGGGGCAAGTGTTATGAAATAATCTGATTTGTCATTGTGTGCAGTCAGGCACACAATGTGTGTAGAGATAAAAATCTTTGTTGGCAACACAGTGAGAAACAGGCAAGTGTGGAACCATAAATATTGGAGGATATGATCCTGCAAAGTGTAACACTTGTATTTCTAAGAATTTTTTTTCCTTCCTAGTGCTTCCCCCCTTTTAAAGGAAAAATCAGATGGGATACACAATTACTGTAATCTGTGCCCTTTGGTTTTAAAGCACGTTCTTGCAGTACTTGAAACTTAATAAGGATGGTTGCATGGGTTAGATTTATTTATGGAAAGCAGCGACTTTAAACATTACCAACAACATTAAAACGAGCCTCATGAAAACAAACACTAACCACATTTTCAGTCTGGAAAACTTGACTGATAATACATTTAAACCCAGAACTATTAAAAATAAGTTCTTTCTGGGTGGCTTTTCCCCTTCCAAAACCGCTGCAGTGTCCACCTAACTTCAATTTCAACTGCTTGAATGCAGAGTTCACCCATAGCATAATTAATAAAGAGACTCAAGAGTTAGGTGTCATAACATATCAGTTTGTTCTAGGAATTGATAATAGATATAGAAAAAAATAATGTGTATGAGTTGAAGAACTGATTGATGAAAATCATATAATTTTTATGTCTTCATTAGACAGCACTATTTTTTCCTTAAAATGAGCCTTGACAGTCAGTCAATATTAACAGTAAACTAATATATGCTCACAGACTTTAAAGTAGAACTTTATGATTAATGTCAAAGAAATTTTGTTATGTATATCTGCATATTAGCATGATACTTGAAGTCAACTTTTTTACATCATGCTGAACATCTCAAGTTTTTTTAAGCCTGTACATCCTGTGGCTATAATCAAAGTATTTAGTCTCCATCCATGAGATGTCAGCTGGTTTTGGATATTCACTAAGGCCTAATAATTGTGATTTACCACTATTAGAATTAGAAGACATGATGAATATATCAAACTATGCAACAGATTTTTTTCTACATACGGATTGATACTTTTATTAGAAACTAACTACTATTGTGTCTAAACACACAATAGTAACTTCTCTATTTTCCATGTACAATAAGCCATAGGAAACCAACATGTAATAATGAAAATTGTGATCAAAATAGTCAAGATAATTGTGATCACTCTATCTGGCAGTAGAAGAGAGAAAACTGGAGTACAATCATTAATTCAACCTGCTTGTCTTCAAAAACGATGAAGACCCTTGTGTTTCAGTCACGGTACATGTAAACATTTGAGAACTTCCTAGGAATAGTGTCACCTGAATGTTGCCTCTGACAAAGACATTGACAGTAAAAAAATGCATATGCCACTACAGAAACACTGAGATCTTAAGGGAAAAACACATTCTGGACTAGTCAAGAAACTATGTAAGTGCAGCCTCAATTTTAATTTTATATTTCATGGAACAGTGACTTATACAACATATGAATCTTTGGCTCAGACCACTTCTATTTTAAGTGGGGAAAGGAAAAAAACCCACAACCCTGATGTGCCCCATTCGTTTGTTTTGCTCTCATCTACCGAGGATCTGGTTGACGTATCTATCTTAAACAATGATAATGTTCAGAAACCCAGCTTTCTTTAGATGAAAATTGCTTTAAAAAAAGAAGAGTCATTGTGTGCAACGCGCTTTCTAAAGCTGATTAGTCTGATTCTGATCTAATTCTAGAGATATGAGTCTGTACAATTTCAGCAAATAACTGATATCTAAACTAGAATCAGAGACTCATAGAATCATAAGGTTGGAAAAGACCTCTGAGATCATCAAGTCTAACCATACCCGTCCCCTTCCGTAAACCATATCCCTAAGAAACTCATCTACCCACCTTTTAAACACCTCCAGGGATGGTGACTCAAACACCTCCCTGGGCAGCCTGTTCCAACGCCTAACTAAACTTTCAGTGAAAAAGACTTTCCTGACGTCCAGTCTATACCTCCCCTGGCGCAACTTGCTGCCATTTCCCCTCATCCTATCACTTGTCACTCATGAGAAGAGACCAGCAGCCACCTCACCACAACCTCCTTTCAGGTAGTTGTAGGCAGTGATGGGGTCTCCCCTCATCCTCTTCCGGTATAAGCTAAACAACCCCAGTTCCCTCAGCTGCTCCTTATACGACTTGTACTCCAGCCCCTTCACTAGCTTCGCTGCTCTTCTCTGGACACACTCCAGCATCTCAATGTCAACCTTGTGGTGAGGGGTCCAAAACTGAACACAGTACTTGAGGTGCAGCCTCACCAATGGTGAGTTCAGGGACACAATCACCTCCCTGGTCCTGCTGGCCACGCTGTTTCTGATACAGACCAAGGAACCATTGGCCCTCTTAGCCACCTAGGCACACTGCTGGTTCATATTCAGCTGGTTGTCAACCAACACCCCCAGGTCCTTCTCTACCAGGCAGCTCTCCAGCCATTCTTCCCCAAGTCTGTAACGTTGCATGGGGTTGTTGTGTCCCAAATGTAGGACTCTGCATTTGGTCTCGTTGAACCTCATCCCGTTGGTTTCAGTCCATTGATCCAGCCTGTTCAAATCCCTCTGCAGACCCTCCCTTCCTTCAAGCAGATCAACATCACCACACAAATTAGTATCATCTGCAAACTTAGTGAGGGTGCACTCGATCCCTTCATCCAGATCATTGATAAAGATATTGAGCAGGACTGGACCCAGCACTGAGCTCTGGGGAACACCACTCATGACTGGTTTCCAACTAGATTTACTTACAACCATCTGGGTCCGGCCATCCATCCAGTTTTCTACCCAGCAGAAGGTATGCCTTTCCAGGCCAAAGGCAGCCAGTTTCTCAATCAGATTACTGTGATAAATGGTGTCATATGCTTTACTGAAGTCCAAGTACACCACAACCACAGCCCTCCCCTCATCCATGAAATGAGTAACCTTGTCATAGATGGAGATGAGATTGGTCTGGCAGGACCTGCCTTTTATAAACTCATGTTTACTTGGTCTGATCACCCAATTGTGCTGCGCATGCTGTATGATAGCACTCAAGATGATCTGCTCCATGACCTTCCCTGGTACCAAGGTCAGATTGACAGTTCCCCAGATCATCCCTCTGACCCTTCTTGTAAATGGGTGTAACATTTGCCAGTCTCCAGTCAAGTGGCACTTCCCCAGTCAACCAGGACTTCCAGCAGCTGAGGAAAAAGGATTTGGAGAGGACCTCTACCAGCTCACTCAGTATCCTTGGGTAGATCCAATCCGGCCCTGTAGACTTATGTATGTCTACTTGGCCAAGCAGGTCTTTAACCAAACCCTCCTGTGTTGTGGACCTTCGTTCTCACTGTCTGCTGGCTCAGGGGGCTGAGTATCCCAATGACGTTTCACTTTACTATTAAAGACCGAGGCAAAGAAGGCATTAAGTACCTCTGCCTTGTCCTCATCCCTCGTCACTAGTGTCCTTCCTGCATAGAGTAAAGGAGGGAGATTAGGCCTTAAAGGAAAAATATGGAATCATAATCTTCCAGTTGGAAAAGACCTTTGAGATCATCTAGTCCAACCACACTCATTGTCCGCTAAACCATGTCCCTCAAAAACTCATCTATCCTTTTTTTAAACACCTCCAGGGATGGTGACTCAACCACTTCCCTGGGAAGCCTGTTCCAGTGCCTGACCACCCAACCACCCTTTCAGTAAAGAAATTCTTCCTAATATCCAGTCTGAACCTCCCCTGGCACAACTTATGACCATTTTACCTTGTCCTACTACCTATCACTTGAGAGAAGAGATCAGCACTCACTCTCCCACAGACCCCTTTCAGGCAGCCATAGACAGTGATGGGGTCTCCCCTCAGTCGCCTCCTCTCCAAGCTAAACAACCCCAGTTCCCTCAGCCGTTCCTTGTAGGACTTGTTTTCCATCCCCTTCACCAGCCTTGTTGCCCTTCTCTGGACATGCTCCAACACCTCAATGTCTTTCTTATACTGAGGGACCCAGAACTGAACACAGTACTCGAGGTGCAGTCTCACCAGTGTCGAGTACAGGGGCATAATCCCCTCCCTTGTCCTGCTGACCACTCTGTTTTTGATAGTGGCCATTTGCCTTCTTGGCCACCTGGGTACACTGCTGGCTCATATTCAACTGGTTGTCAATCAACACACCCAGTTCCTTCTCTGCCAGGCAGCTCTCCAGCCAGTCTTCCCCAAGCCTGTAACGTTGCATGAGGTTGTTGTGCCCCAAGTGCAGGACTCGGCATTTGGTCTTGTTAATCCTCAACAGGTTATTAAATAACATTTTAATCTTAGTTACCTAAAATAGGTAGCCTAGATAGATCAATTTTTGTATTGATATGTTTGAACTTTTCCGTTTGCTGAAAGACTTGAAGAAACCGGTCACTCTAAGAGAAATCATAAGGGGTGCTGAATAAATAAGAAAAATAGCACCAAGCAAGGAAAGGTTTGCTATAGGTAGCCAAATTTAAAGTAAATTTCAGCATGGATTAGTAAAAGATGGAAATGTAAATATAAAGATACAAATGGCATTCAGGTAGCCATGTAATCTTTTTGCTCTTCACAAAGAATTCGAGCCATTTGGGACTGTATCCACTATCAGGGTAAATATAATTTTACTAGAATACAGTAGCAAAAGGTCAGTTGCTACATTATTTTCTTCGTAAATTAGTGCAGGACTAGTATTTATTGTATTAAGTGAATTGAACACTTCTGAGTTTTTATCAGTTTTGATAAAGGCAGATGCTGACAGGATTCAGGGTTCAAAAATGTTTAAGCGAATTACTTTTCAAGGACAGTCAGTGTATGTCTCCAGTTTGCTGGACATTAATCTTGGATTCTAAATTTAAACTCCTTTATACCCTTTCTCATACACTGTAGCATCAGATAATTTCTGCTTTGTCTCTGAAGGTTAACAAGTTAATGACAGTTTATGTATTCATGTGTTTAAGCAGCAACCTCGCCAGTCTTCAAATGCATCAGAAGTAGGAAACAGAAGGTGAAGGTACACTGCCTACCATGCTCTGGAACTCAGCACAATAATCCTTCTCTTTGCAACCTGGACAGAAAAGAAATCAATTAGTTTAGAAAGCAATTGGATTACTTCATGTTAGTAAAATAAGGTATTTGTTTTAACAGAAAGGAAAACATAGTTCACTATACTTTGTAACTAGAACTATGTATTCCTCTTGCAGATTCTATTCTTCCTTTATCATGACTGATAATATGTAAAAAGCCAACTTGATATTTTTCTGGATAGCTGGAATTTTCTTTAACTTGTTTTACAATTATATCTACATCCCGCACGTACAGATACAGGAAGTAATCTAGACTAGTGAATAATTCCAGTCCTACATCATCCTATTCTGAACCTTGATTTTATATCAAAGCTTCTGTACCAAGAACAAGAAGGACATGGGTTCTCAATTAGGGTTTTTTGGTATTTTTCTTTTAAAAGCATTCTTACCTGCTTAATTGTTCCCCCATTGTCGGTAACAGAGTTGACACAATTCACTACTCTTTTGAGAATGATATTTTTCTTGCTAAATCATGCTTGCTGTCCTCTGGGTCTCCCATTTTAGCTAGCATTTTTATCAGATCTTGCAGTTATTGGGTTTCTTTGTTTTCTAGTTAAGTAAATTTTATACTCATTAAGGGTGCTAGTTGGATATTCCGGGAGCATCAAGTCCTCTGCCTATTCACAGTACAATTTGTTTCAAGCTACAATTAGAGGAAAAATCTGAGATGGTGCAAAGTCAGTGTCAACTCTTGCCCACTACTTCTTTTTGAAAGTTGAGACTAGCTAGAGTAAGAATGTTGTTGTCTTTGCATGGCTTCCAAAGAAGTCACTCATAACTGTGTTTTCCACAAGCCACCATAACTTCTAATGATAACCAGCATCCTCCTTCCTCGCTTTCTGTCCTCCAGAAATGGATAGTTAGGAGAAATGGATGATCTTAGTTGAAGTCTGCCCTTGTTCGCACCCACAGCTGTGTATGTGCATGCAACTACAGCCCTTGTCATGTTTCAGCTTTCCTACTTGACATCTTGTCATTGTGAAAAGTTAACCTAGTTTTCCTTTTACAAGATCGTCATGATGTTGGTTCAGTCCACAGGTCCTTCACCCCATCTAGTCTCCAAGAAGAAAGGATACAAAACAAAAGGTTTTTCTTCAAGTGTCACTGAAAAGTAATCAACATACTCTGAAGGTGCTTCAGCTAACATTCACAATGGCTAATTAACTTATTTTACTGTTCCTTTCTTATTTTTATTAAGCAAATTTTGCCTTTGCTCACTGAATTTATTTCAGAGTAGACTAACCTGAGAAAAGTAGTAGACTTTCCACAGTATCTGTGTTGACTCTAGTACTTTTTTTAGACATGGTTTAAACTCCCCTGAAATGACGGTCCTTCTGAAAAGTAAAACATATAATTTCCTGGAAAACTGTTTGAAAATTAATACTCAACCATCTCTAAGGCAAACTGCATATGTCATTTTACCACTGATTTTTAAACCTGACTCCTTATTTTTTCATGGTTATGGCTAGATGTTTTCCTGTTTCACTCTTCTTCTCCTGTTGCCCACATAGACCTTAGTTTTATTATGCTGCTGTTGTTTCCATGTACAATGTTACTAAGTTTTAAATTTGTAACTTTTGTCTAGAGAAAGTATTTTGCACACGAAAGTTCCAGCACTTTGTTTCAAAGTTTGACTAAACCACAGTATTTTCAACAGCATCAGCACAGTACCACAAGAGGAAATCTGATCTCCTCAGTACCACAGACCAAATCCTAAAAGCTGAAAAGTGAGACGTTATTCTAAGAACAAGTAGATAAGTACCATAGATAGAGTGAACATAACCCCTAAAGTTTAAAAAACCTGCACCAGAACCGTCATTCATTGTGGAGGGTATTAAAAAATATTGTCCCTTCAAAAAGCAGATCATCCTCATCAACCTCTGTTTTGCATTAGCATAATTTGAGCTGCTTTAATGAATATGAGTTACACAGAATTTACAACCGTTGAAGACAGTAGTAAGAACACTAAGAAAAAAACAATTCCTCGAAGAGATAAAGTGCTGGAAGGAAAAAGAGCTCCAGTAATTAGAAAACTTTTTGAAAACTAACAAATCACTCTGAACTTTTGAAAATGAAGGGAGTAGCACACCAACTATCAGTTTCATAGTAATCTCAGAATTTCTCAGGAAATTGCTACGTGGAAAGAACTTGGACTTTGTCGTTAATGCCTCCACTTCTGTAGTCCCCCGCATCTGCCTCCAGTGAACTCACACATCTTAGATGTTTTTATGTTCTGCTACTACTGGTGAAGATTTCTAAGTCAACAAAATCAACCTAAAGCGGATTTTTATTTATCATAGAATAATAGAATAGTTCGGGTTGGAAGTGACCTTTAAAGGTCACCTAGTCCTACATCCACTGCAATGGGTGTAGATTAGATTGTTCAGAGCACTGTCCAACATGACCTTGAATGTTTCCAGGGATGGAGATACCACCTCTCTGGGCCACCTGTTCCTATGATTCATAACTTCATCGTAAAAAGATTTCTTCCTTATATCTAGTCTAAATCTACCCTCTTTTAGTTTAAAAACCACTACCCCGTGTCCTATTGAAACAGCTCCTGCTAAAACATACTGTCCCTGTCTTTCTTATTAGCTTTGTTTTAGTATCGAAAAGCCACAATAAGGTTTTCTGAGAGCCTTCTCTTCTCCAGGCTGAACTACCCCAACCCCCTCTGTCTACCTTCATAGGAGAGTTTTTCTGTCCCTCTGGTAATTTTTGTGTCCCTCCTCTGGACCCTCTCCAACAGGTCTATATGTTTCTTCTGTTGAGGTTTCCAGAGCTGGACGCAATACTCCAGGTGAGGTCTCATGAGAGAAGAGTGGCAGAATCCCCTTCATAGAACTGCTGGTTACATTTCTTTTCATGTAGTCCAGGGTAATTTTGGCTTTCTGGGCTGCAAGTACACATTGTTGCCTTGAATGCAGCTTTTATAATCATTACTTTAAGTTCCCTATACTGTCATCACTAACACAAGCTTAAAGTTTTTCAATGTGTTTCCGTGTATGTTCCCATTCTCACTAAAGATCCAAAAAAAAAGCTTATGCAGCAGAAGACAGATCTTTCTAAAATACCTGTTCTTAATTATTTCCCAAGTTTAGAGATGCAGTGGAAAAAAAGTCTTATAAATAAGAAGGAAAAGTCCTGTTAGTCATTGCTGAAGTGGTTAGATACCAATTACTTTCTCTAAAAATATTACTGAGTCCTGAAAATTAAGTAAAACACATATCTATAGATTAATACCTGAAATGGTCTCCTTGATTACCATTTATGAAAACATGATGATATTCAAATTACTAAATCTGTAAGAGTTTTGTAGAAAAGTATTGCTACAAATATTCTGGCATTATTTTCTGATTTACTGTCAGTGTGAAAGATCGATTTTACTACAGACGAATTTTAGTCTAATTCAAATAAGCCATAATTCAACAATACTAAAATTCTACAGTCAAGTCATGGAATAGCCACATTACCTTACAACTTTAGTTTCCAATCACATGTCAGAATAACAGCAAAAATAACTCTATTCTGTCACTTGAATGCTAAATTTCCTCTTTAATTGCCAATCCATTGTTTAGAGTGTCATCCTCATCTACTCTTCAAAACTAGTTTCCTCAAAGAGCTACATTCTTGAAGTTACTTTCATAGATTAATAAGAACTAGAAGCAATTAACTGGTAAAAATAGCAGTAGTTCTCTAATTTCTTACAGACTGCTGTATTTGTTAGACGATTTATTAATAATAAATTATTTTACTAAGAGAAAACCTTTTTATATTCTTGCTTACTGTTTAAAAATCTCTCAGGTCTAGGCTATAACATTTTTCACAGAAGTTGGCATCTGTACATAATTAAAACCACAGGAAAAAAATCAAAATAAGAGTGTAAAACCAGCTTTGAATATCTGCCATTAAGAAATATACAGAAAATAAAACTTTGCCTAAATTAATTTCGCAAAATATGTAACCTACATAAAATTCTTGCCCCTCTCCCCTGCAAAGCTTTTCCACATGCAAAAGGTCATACAAACAGGGAGCACACATCATTTTCAGTGTTCAGTGTTTGGAACTAACATAAGCAATCATGTGATCTAGTCTGGTCTCTCATATATCATGGGACATTCAAATCCAGGAAGTTGCTCCAATCTGAATCCAGTTACTTGATTTTGGGTACTTGAGTCTTTCAAACAGCATACCTCCAAATGCTACAACCAAATGATAGAACAGATGAAGGAAACAGTGCCCTGAACTGACAGGGACTGATTAGGTAATCCCATGACATCAATGTTGCAGGAGAGGGCAAAACACCTAGAGTTAGCCAGAACTAAATGAACAAAAATAAAAAGAAAATTGACAGTTTGATACTGAACATGAGTGAGACCTATGTCTTGGAACTAAAAATACCCACCCTTACTTCAAAATACTGACTCTCCAGAATTTTTTCACCAGCTGCAGTCCTCAATTTATACAGAAACTTGCTATTGTAGTATGTTGATTAGGTAACTTCCTTTCTTCCCCAAGCCCAGAATAGGAACAAAAATCCACAAAAGGATATAAGGCTCCGCCTTCAAGGACAGACGTGATCTTGTACAAGATTAGTTTATTTCTCTATCTTTGTCTTCTCTAGTTTGCCTCTAAATAGGACATAGATTTCCAAAAATACTTTTCTGAAAAAATAGTAAGAATTGTCAGATAAGATGGACCAGTATTGATGATTTTCCTGGAAGACACGAGACCTGGAAATTAAGAATAACCATGGTGCTAACGTAAAACCTGAAAGGCAAACATTTTCCTGAGAAACTGAGAATTGTGGCTTAGAGGAGAATGCTGCAAAGGAAATTATTCAGTCTGTACTACCTGAGCATTGTTTATTTGTGCAGGCAAAGCACAATAGAGAACACAGGAAGTTCTTTTAGTGAAGCATGCTGTTGTAGTTTCAGGTTTTTCAGAGAATTTTTCTCTGCTTGCCAACATTGGGACTGGTAGGGGTGGGGCCGGGCCGGCCCGATGGGGTTCTGGCCAGTCTGCTGGGACCGTGAGTTTCCGGGGGTCATCATTTACTGGGGACATCCCGGGAAGAGGGAGTGGCTTCCGATACAGGACTTGCCATCATATCTTTTTGATGGGTAATGGAGAACACAGCAGCTCACATGCAGTGGCTGGATGAGAGTGGCATTTGGGATCATTAGCCCCGCTGCACAGGGGCTCTGTCGATTTCCTTCAGAGAGAGGGAGAGAGAGAAGGAGTGCAGTGAGCATCAGCTGGATTTCTCTGTGGACTTTCAAGATTTCTTTCCCTTTTCTTTCTTAGCCCCCCCAAGTCCCAGTGCCTCCTAGGAGTGGATTTCCAACCTGCCTTCAGACCGCCCTTCCCCCACACGAGTCTTGTTTTGCCCATGGATGACAGCCAGATGATGGAAGACTTACTTAACTCGTTTGAAGTGTTGGGTTTTGAAGTGTTGAGTTTGAAGTGTTGGGCTACTACGTTGCTGTCTGTTCGGTTCTGTGTTTGGTTGTGTATATATTTTGCAATTGAGAACTGTTATTTCCTACACAATTTCACCTTCACCTCTTGATTAAGTATATTAATTGCAAAGGGCTGTGGTGATTTTCTTGTGGGAGATATAACCCCAACAGATATCTTAGATTTTCCTTTAAACTAAGCCATTTAATTGGTGCCAGACCTGGGGCAAAGAGCAGAGGAAAGATAACAGTTCTTGTACCATCATATGTGTATAGAGTTTGGGATCCATACGGACCATACTGTACTACATCTTTGAGTTTTGGTCATATTGAATCATGCCAAAAGGCCTGGTGGGTTTAATTCATCTTGGCATGTTGAATGATAGAACTCAGGCAACTGTGATTATTATCCAGTCCTTATTTTGGATTTATAGTGTTATGAACTCAATGCCTGTGGGTCTCATTGGGAATGTGTTTTCAAGGTTGTATTCCTGCTGCTACCTCTGGGGGTTTAATGATAATGATACCCATTCTTGGGGTGGAACACAGGATAGTATTTTCAATAGTGCTACAACAGCTTTTGGGAAGCTCAAACTCTGCCTAGATGCCAGAGATATCTTTCCTTTTGTAGTTTGCCTGCAATTTTGTGCCTCGAGAATGTACCCAGAAGCACTCACAGGGAGAGAAGGAAGAGAAGAAAATGCCTGATGTCATGGTGACCCAGGCCATGGCTGAAAAAAAGAACAGTCCCGGCCAATAGAAATTGACCCTATCCAAACACAGGAAATAGGAGACCAAATCAGTTCGCCCAGTGGATGACGAGGGGGAAGTGGTGCCTTCACAGGTAGCAGACCCAGTGATTATTACTGAATCGCTGTCAGTTGACAATCTCTGTAGTCTGTGGAAAGACATTACTCAACAGCCATGTGAGCCCATCCTGACTTGGTTAATCTGAGTTTGGGATATTATGGGTGAAAACTTACAACTTGATGACACTGAAGCCAGGTTCTTAGGGTCTCTGGCCCAGGATGTGGGTATCGAGAAGGTCTTTGTGAGGGAACCAAAACCCTTTTCAATCTGGGCAAGACTTCTAAAAACTGTAAGAGAGAAGCTTGTTTACAGAAACATCCTGCAGGAACATCATCATAAGACAACCTGGATGACTATGGAAGAAGGGATCCTACATCTGAGAGAAATGGCACTGTTAGAAATACTTTTTGGAAGGGATGGGCAACCCAATAGTAACCCAGACAAGGTGCACATCACAGGTGTGGTGGAGCTGCTCACGCCAGGGGCCAGCTGTATACTCCAATTTCCTGGTGTCCATGTATACAGGAGGAAACCAAGAGACAGTGGGCTCTGTAACAGGAAAACTAAGGATATATGAAGGAATAGTCCGTGGCCCGATATGGGCTCATATCCCTACTGTAGAGATGTTGGTTGAGAGTCTCAGGGATGAGCAGAGGAAACATAGAGAGGAGATTAAGAAAGGTCTTCAAGTGGCACCAGAGCGGGTCAGAGCCTCTGATGTCAGAGACCGGTGCCCCCCAGCTAGAGAAAGGGAACAGGTCTCACGACCCGAGCTTTGTTATTTCCTCAATGACCATGGAGAAGACATGAAACGAGCGGAATGGAAGCCTGCCCATACCCTCGAAGCCTGAGTGCAAGAACTGAAGGGGAGCAGAAGAAGATCAGTGAGAGTAAGCGCAGTGCCAGTTTCCTATGGGCAAGGATCTGATGTGCCAGACGGCACCTCCCAAATGTATCCATCTGGAAGGAGCTCTGATCACCATAACCAAGACCAGCATCAGAGAGGCTCTGCCTCTAGGCAGGTAGAGGCAAGGGACAACCATGTTTATTGGACCATGTGGATCCGATGGCCTGACACATCAGATCCACAAAAATACAAAGCTCTTGTTGACTTTGGTGCTCAATGCACACTACTGAAATCAGGATATGTGGGCCCAAAACCTATCCCTATTTTTGAAGTGACAGGGGGTCTCAAGAGTTGACTGTGCTGGAAACTGAACTGAGCTTGACCGGGAAAGACTGGCAGAAACACCCCATTGTGACTGGTCCAGCTGCCCCATGTATCCTGGTCATTGACTCTTTCAGGGACGGGTAATTCAAGGACCCAAAGGGCTATAAATGGGATTTTGGAATAGCCGCTGTAGAGACAGAAGGGACCAAACACTTGAATTCATTGCCAGGTCTCTCAGACAGTTCTTCTGCTGTTGGACTGCTGAAGGTTGAGGAACAGCAGGTGCCGATTGCCACCACAATAGTGGTGTGCCCGCATTGGAAGACTGAACCACCCTTGGATCCTGGAGTTCATCACGAACTGGCTTGAAGGTGAGAACTGTGGTGTAGCAGATGAGGAGGGAGAAGAGCAGATGGCACATGCGGGGGAAGCTCCACTGTATGATCAACTGTCTAAAGAGGAGATAAGCTATGCCCTTGTCACTGATGGCTCCTGTTGCATTGTAGGGACAAACCTAAAGTGGAAAACAGCCTTATGGAGTACCACACGACAAGTTGCAGGAGCTACTGAAGGAGAAGTTGGGTCGAGTCAATTTGCAGAGCTCAAAGCCGTCCAGTTTGCCCTGGACATTGCTGAACAAGGGAAGTGGCCAAGACTTTACTTCTACACTGACTCATGGATGGTGACAAATGCACTGTGGGGATGGTTAGACAGATGGCAGAAGACCAAATGGGAATGTAGAGGGAAACCAATCTGGACTGCCGATATGGCGGGACATTGCCACCTAAGTGGAGAAGTTGACTGTGTGGGTCCGCCACGTGGATGCACACGTGCCTAATAGTCAAGCTAACGAGGAACATCAAAACAATGAGCAGGCAGACTGAGCGGCACGTGTCAAAGTGTCACAGACTGACTTAGACTGGCAGCATAAAGGAGAACTGTTCCTGTCTCGATGGGCTCATGATATCTCAGGCCATCAGGGCAGAGATGCCACCTACAGATGGGTATGGGATGGTGGATTTTACCATGGACATTATCTCTCAGGTTATCCATGACTGTGAGACACATGCTGCCATTAAGCAGGTGAAGAGAGTGAAGCCCCTATGGTATGGTGGACGCTGGGATAAGTATAGAGAGGCCTGGCAGGTTGACTACATCACATTGCTGCGGACTCGCCAAGGTAAGCGCTATGTGTTCACCATGGTGGAAGTAACCACTGGATTGATGGAGACAACCCGGTGCCTCACACCACTGCCTGAAACACCATCCTAGGCCTGGAAAAACAAGTCGTGTGGTGACATGGCACCCCAGAGCAAATTGAGTCATACATTGGAACTCATTTCAAGTACAGCTTAGTTACCCCTTGGGTGAAAGAGCACGGCATTGAGTGTGTGTATCATAACCCCTACCGTGCACCAGCTTCTGGGAAGGTTGAACAGTGTAATGGGCTGTTGAAACGACTTTGAAGGAATTCAGGGGAGGAACTTTTAAACACTGGGATCAGCATCTAGGATCAGCATCTAGGAAAGGCCACCTGGTTATTCAACACCAGGGGCTCCGTCAATCGAGCTGGCCCTGCCCAGACATAATCCCTTCACATGGTAGATGGAGATAAAGTCCCTGTAGTATACGTGAGAGGTATGTTAGGGAAAAAGGTTTGGATTAACCCCGTCTCAAGCAAAGGCAAACCCATTCGTGGGATTGTGTTTGCTAAAGGGTGTGGTTCCACCTGGTAGGTAATGCAATAGAATGGAGAATCAAAATGCACACCTCAAGGAGACCTTATCTTTGAGTAAGTTGTCCATACTAATGAACCTGTACGTACATATCTGTAAGTGTATATATAGTCGGAAACGTGTATATAGTTAAAAGTTTAAGTTTGATGGAGGTGTTGGCATGGAAGAACAATTCGGGGTGGATAATGTAGTTTAAGGTTTGTCAGAATTTTTTTCCCTTGCCAACATTGGGACTGGTGGGGGTAGGGCCTGGCCAGCCTGGTGGGGGACCGATCAGTCCTCTGGGATGCTGGGACCATGAGTTTCCGGGGAGGCAGCATTACTGGGGACTTGCCGGGAAGAGGGGTGCTTTCCGGTACAGACTTACCTCCACTGTTTTTTTCTCTGTGGACCTTTTGGACTTCTTTCCCCTTTCTTTCTCCACGACCCACACCCCCAACCCCCCCTTCCCTGGCGCCTCCCAGGAGTGGATTTCCAACCTGCCTTGTGACCGCCCTTCTCTCATGTGAGTTTTGTTTTACCTCAGAGCCCAACCGGACCACGGAGGACTTAACTCATTTGAAGTGCTGGGTTTTGAACAGTTGGGTTTGAAGTGTTGGGCTACAACCTTTCACACTATGGGGAGGAGTTTTGTTAGGGCCAAACAAAATGAACTAACTATCTGCTTAGGAGTTATCATAAAAACATACCCTACTGCTTAATATGCTGCAGTCCTCATAGCTGTCTTTATTTCTGATGCAAATTGATAAAAAAATATTTTCTGGAACTTTAAAAATATACTAAGCTTCAACACGGGCAGAGGCCAAATGGGAACACTAGTATGCTGTGTCATGACTTGTTTTTGAAGTTACAACTATAGTTCAGTGTCTTTCTTAAGTGATTTTGCAGCCAAGCAGTAAGACCATGCTCCTGCCTATCATGACATCAGGCACAAGATGCAACTTCTGAAATTTAAATTTTGTAAGAAATCCACACAACTGTGGGCTTTTGCCATTGACACAAAGAACAAAACTGGAAAAATGCACACCGAATCTTGAATATTCAGCATTTACTTTGATATAATTGTGTATCAAAATAACAGTATAAAGAATTTCTGGAAACTAAAGCAAGTGGGGAAAAGAGTATTGCAAGTACAGTTTAAGATTGCTCTGTGAAATGTATTTTTTTAATCTGAAAAAGCTTGCACAGGAATAAAGGGAAGTAATGCAGATTGGTACCTGAATGTTTCTGACCATAAAAGAATACATGGTATTTGTTCAACATGCAGTTACAATCTCAGTAAACTGAGGGAGAAGCAAAGACAGAAAGAAAGGAAAATGACCAGATAATCAAATATGTCACTCCTAGCTAAGGATACAATCTAGGACTTCATCTGTCTTGAGCAAATAGTCAAAGAGCCAACAACTTTGTTTGCAAGCCTTTGCTGTCTGAACTGCTGGGCAATAACATAACAGCCAGGCAGTCCCATTTAGGCTGACATAAGTTCACGCTTTCCCAAATTACATTTCTTCTCTTAACTGCAGTGCAATTAGCCAGCAACCTGGGCAGCTGATATAGCTAGTACAGTATGACCACCATTTTATGAGTAGAAAAAATGTACTTGGAAGTATATTAGTAGTGCTTAAGAGTATATGAACACATGTTCCTTATACTGACTTTCATAGGTTTATAAGAATTCACTATCTGAGAAGAGGAGGTAATTTTGATTTTGATGCTTTTTTAATGGATTCAGAAGCCTAAATTTCACTTTCAAAAAAATTTTTTTCTACACTTTGTATACCACAATAACTATAAAATAATTATGCGCTGCTTAGTGAACAAAGTGAGTTTATTACACTACACGTGTTACACAGGTATACATTGCTCATACACGTACTGCACATATATATAACATACAAGCATGTGTAAGACTTCAAATAACAACTTGTTTGAAAGAATTCTTATTTCTAGTGAAGTTATCTTTGTTCACAGAACTGTAAAACATTTCCTGTTTTGTCTGACAGTTATATACTATCATGTATACACACCCAGTTTGATATTTGTTAGCAAGTTCTAAGCAGAAAGGAAACTACCCCTTTCCTACAAAGTACTGAAGACAGAAAAAAATAATAAACAGAAAAATCTCCCCCACCAAAATGTTTCCAGTGCTGAGAAACCCAATGTATTTTAAATACAGTAGCCTGTAATAAGAGCTTGCACAAAAAATGTACTTAGGACACATGAAAAACAAGGACAAGAACAGTCTTCAGACCTTTTCTCCACAATTGTGCTGTTCAAAGAATAACAAATTTCTCCACAAACGCCTTTCATTTTCCTTCCTGAAATGATAAAGAATTTAGTGGGTTACATATTGAACTAATGCGTCTCTTTCTATGAAATATTAAGAACAGAGTGGAGTTTTGAGAAGAGTCAGAAAAGATTTTGCAGCTAAAACGTGAGTATTTCTGGTGTGTTCTCACGGAAGTACTTGAGTGTGAGTTTTGGCTTGGATGAAGGCTAACTTGCTGTACTAGCAACTCCCAGTTATTTGCAGATAGACCTATATTTGCTTGCTTTAGGACTTGGACTGGTAGCATGAGTAGTTTAATACTGAATCCTGTGTTAACTTACTGCCCAGCTAGGGGAGATACTTGCGGCCCCTGCTGCTATGACACATGATCCCTTTACACACACCTGGCAGCCTGGGATGATCAGATCTAGGGTGAATAAGAATATCAGAGTATTAAACTAGAATTTATCTTGATGTATAATATAGAAAGGCCAGTGGTGTACTAGATAGCCATATATGATACCCATATTTGGTATTCATATAAAGAGTCAGGGGCTTATCCTAATTTTCTCACAGGAGCTGTGGCAAAACATTCTAGCATCAGGGCCAATGGCATAAATAGCATCCTGAAGAGATCCACCTTTGAATCTGGTAACAGATAGTGAAACCTGGGATTTGAGAACTATGAGGATCTTCCGACATGGTTTGCAATGTATAATATCATGTGACAGGGTATGTGAGACAAGGCAGCTGTATTGACTATTAAATATACTTTGAGAATAGCAAAGATTGTAGAAATAATCCGAGGAAAATAATTCTAAAAGTATTACGGTGGGACTGAAGACTGGAGATGGTTGAATCAAGGGGTGGTTGTTCTGTACTACAGAGGAATTTCTTTCTCATCTTTGGCCAGGAATAAAAACAAGTAAACCAGATAATGGAAAAGAAAAAAAAAGTCCCAAATGAAAACAAACCTAAACCAATCAAAATAATGAAAGAAACCTCAAATAAACAACAGAAGACCCCACCACCAAACACCATATTCATGCAGTTGCGATTAAGTGGTAGGGAGTATTTGTTTTACCGGGAAATGTTATTTCATAACGTTTATGGATATACATTTATGGAATCACTGGTTTTCATTTTATATGCCATCATAAATGTCAATGGAGTATTTTGGCATGCTTATCTTCTCTAGGCAAAGCTCAAATGTAGTATAAAGAATGCCCCTCAACCAGCTTTCCCAGAACTGAATCCCTTTAACAATCCAGCTCAGAATTATTATAAATCAATAGCTTGTATTTTCCTCCTTTGTCTTAATATTTAACTTGACTCAAGACTTGTGGTTTCTACTGGCCTTGTGGTCTGTAGGATTAATTAAGGATGAGAGTTTCTTGGACATGAGGTTAGAATTCCAAAGATATTTCCAGACTGCCATTTAACACAGGACCTCTTGCAGCTGTAAACCCATTCTCATCCTTTTCCTTTTTTTTACTGTCACTTTACTGACCTTTCAGCCATTTTATGAGTTTTTTCTGGAGGCAAGTCTTTTGTCTTTTTATATGCGTTTAATATTCCAAATGTCGTGTTGGACCTTAAAAGTGTTTCAGCTGCAATCTTGAAGTGTTGAAAGTTTATTAAAGCAAGTTTGTGTATGACAAAAAGTTAATTTAAGCTGTGCTTTGCCAAATACCTTCCTCCAATGATATCTTGCAAAGGCCTGCAGAGTGCCAGCTTCTTGTTTACTGTCTCTCAAAAAAATGGGGGGCTGTTAACCTGGGCTAGTAGATGAAACTCTAGACTAGCACACCTGAGAAGGATCTTTATGAATAATGTACATGCTACCTGGGGTATATTTGCTTCATTACTTTGGAGGTGAATACACTTCAGTGCAGGCATCTGTACAAGTTGAGATTATCCCTTTGTGCTACGGCTTGCAGAGGGAAATAGTGGGAGATCTGTGGCTTTGATGTAGGCTGCTAGACAAGATGGCTAGAGGAAAAAAAAAACATGGACTGTGTATTCAAGTGAGACACCATCCTGGTGACAATATAGGCCCAAGGTATATAAGTTTTAAGAGGAAGTGGAGAAAAATTTGTAATGAAACCCCTGACTTCCTAGGTTCTTGCAGAAGTGGAGGGATGCATATTACTCTAAACGTGTTCAATAAAAGTTCTCTCTGTTCAAAACAATCTAGGTAAATGCAAAGTTTTGTTTGTTTATTGCACCCTGGCAGTAATTTCCTGAACCAAAGTTTGTTTGCAACTGAAAATTTCCATGAGAAATTCAGTCAGATAAAATTAATCACATTACATGTTTAATTATATGTCATTATGCCTTTTAAAAATGCTTCCAAACAAAAATAAAACAATAACACATTTTTAAATAGGCTTAAAAATTTGAATATTTGCATATTAATAAAATCAATATATTTACTCAAAATTTTGGAATAAGTCTATTTAAAATAAATAAATTGCAAGATAATATGTTGACACTGCTCACGTTAAATAGTCCATCAGATAAAACAGTGTCAGAGCATTTTTGTAAATATTTGGGAAGCCATGTGCTCATAAAATAAACCTCTATTCAATAAATTATTTGTAAACAGAAATGATTTACAGGTTTACTCAGCAGCCTCTGCTTCTGAGTTAGGTAAATTAAAGGACTCAATGGAACCTCTCAGAAGGGAAGTACTTTTGTCAAAATATATTTCCTACAGGTATACTGTTATTTTACTTACACTCCCTCTGTTACCTGAGAATGCCTAGTTCTTTTATGTGTTAGTTTATGAAACACTTTGATACCGTTCAAGATAAAAAACTGTACAGAACTACAAAATACCATTTATTACTGTAAGTCCACGTTTTTTCTTCAGTCCTATAGCATCTCACAGGTTATGATTTTTAACCACTCTTCTCTCATTTTGGTCTGTTGGGTATTGTGTTAAAACTTTTAGTTTCTAAACTATGGAGGCAGATGGACAGGATGCACTTTTATGTTAATCACATACCCTGAACCACATAGTTTACTACTATAAAGTAGCCAAGTACTGTATTTTCTTGTCACAATAAGAAATATACAGCTGAACAATAGCTTGCTTAGCAGAGGAATGAGGAATACCCATTTTCAGCCATACAGAGGTTATGATGTGAAAATATATTCTGTAGCAGAAATTTGGTTATGATCTATGTGTGCAAGAGAGGAGAAAAATTAAATGCAAGCAGATACCTCAGGATGATATAGTAACGAACATCTCAGGAGCTCGAATCTCTTCCTGGCTATTACAATATTAAACTGTAAGAGGACCTGAAATCAAAGGTAGAATGAAATCTGACTGTGCAACCTGTGAGGTAGCATAAAATGTAATGCAGATCTTTGTCAATTTAAATAATAAGCCTATTTCCTTTGGTTCTAGAACAGCTGTTTTGCAACTGCTTTCACTCCAGACTGTAACGAAACCAGCAAATTAATATCAATCACATCCATTGTATACACACACAGTGTAAACTATGTTCAAGTATCTGATTATCCTATCCTAAATTTAAGTTGCAGAATCTCTGAGAGCAATTGCATTAACTGCTAGGCTGTGGAACTGGTTGCTCAGTACTAATTTCTTTTTCCTTTCATCCTTTGTCAAAGAACTGCGGAACTCCAGGGCAGAAAGAAAGTGTCTCTTGCCTTTCATCCCTGCATCTTCCTTACATATATCCCAGCAACTGTAGGAAACAGTAACTGGAGTATTGAAAGTGATGGGAAAGGTAACAACCAGGTCTGACTGAGTGTGAAAGTACCAGACCAATTGACAGAGGAAGAATTATAGCAGTTTTGTGTATTGATAGCTGTTCATCTTCCCAGGATATCCAGGACAGGACAGGTACACCCTAATGGCTCACCCAAGTGGGACACAATGACAAATTAAAGCCCCTGTGAACTCCACAGTGGTGCAAACCACATCCAAATGCAGCATGTTATTACTGTCTGAAAGAATCTTTAAACAGAACCGGATAGGTGGTGTTACCTCTTACCCTGGTCATCACTTGAGATCCTGGTCAAATCTTCTAGAGGCACGTCTCTTCGATGGATTCCAGGCATCAGCTGCAATATATATTTTGTCATTCCTGTGAGAATGCAGGTATGATAGCAAGCATGTGACTGAAATTGGCCTGTTTTAACAACTAAATCTCTCCTTATGGCTTTGCTACAAGTTTGCTCCAGTGTAGCATTATTTCCTCTCTAACCATAAACACAAAAAGAATACAGTGATTTTCAGATAGCTAGACCTGGAAAGAAGAAAAATGAATGTAAAATTCTGTACATGGAAAGAAAAAATTAAACCTACTTTCCTACATCATTACTGTAGTCTTGCGGCAAACCTTTAAGTAAAAAAGGTGGTGACCAAGCCACTACTTTCAGAACTGTTTGGGGAATTAACTTTATTTCTAATTTCAGTGGGTGCAGGAAGTGAATCTCAAGGGGACAGGGATAGCAATTTCTTCTGTAGTTGAATAAATCCAGGATTTTAAACTCAGCATTTCCCAGTGTGCTGGTAGTAGAAAGCTAATATGTACAGGACTAATTTATTGGTGCTTGTGAAGCTCTGAATACAGTGTTAAGGTGCCCAGCCCTCTACACGGTATAGCAAGGCATAACTGAGGTTTTTGATCTCCATTTTTGCTGTCTCTATCTTAAAATGGTATACTGGATTTCTAAGTTCTTAGATTTCAGATGATAGTTCATCTGTAGCTGCTTGGAAAGGATTCTCTGAAAGAACTTCTGCATATCTAGGATTCAATAGAAATGATTTATGATCCCCTAGAGATATCAATCCTGCTGAAATGAATCCACATGTTAATAAATCACAGGAACCTGTGAAAACTGTCTGTAAAAAAGGCCCAGTGATGGATAGTTTTCACTTTAAGTTATGATTGAAGAGCAGAAGAGAATAACCTATACAGGATTAATTATTCCCATTCCCTGTCTTTATTTGTTGCCAGAAAAAATTTAATTAAATCAGAATAAGACTTCCTCCTCATATGACAACTACATATCACACTTACAATGTTACTCTTAATAGCATGAAGACAAATAATGCAATGGACGCAAAGCTTATTCAACTGTACATACCAGTGTCCTCATGGTGCCTGCTAATGCTACTGTAGATACAATCCTTTGACTTATAAAAAGGGCATGTATTTTTCCAGTTAAAGCAATAACCACGCATGCCATGGGCAAATACAGTTTGAGCAGTATTTATAAAATTTGTATTCAATCACTCAAAATCTGCAGTAAAGGAGGAAGACAAATGCATTTGGGGTTTGGGAATGCTTTTTTTTTCCCATACTACAGTGCTTGATAATATCTAAATAAAAATAATTTGGAACAAAATCAAATTAATAATGACAATTTAAAACAACTGTTTTTAGTATTTGATAGACTATACTGCTTTAAAGTGATGTCATTAGAAGTTTAGAAATCAGATTTATCATAAAAGATGGAAGGCAAACTAGAGAATCATTTCTCTACCATAAAAAATTCACTCTCCCCTTGTTCTAGGAGAAGACACTGGCAATATATCAGATGTTTTTACATATATATATTCAAACTTAAGTGAACAGTTTTTACTGTGTTAACATAAGTAATTTTGTTTATATTCACCATTATAGTGTCCTGCCTGTCATAATAATTATTTAATACAATCTAGCAAATTATTTTGCAAATATAGCAAAATTTTTGAAAAAAGACACTTCTAAGCAGTGGAACAGTGTGCCAGGGGAAAACTAAATTAAAGTTAGCAATTGCATATTCATACTCAAGTATCATACCAAAGGCACATAAGGAAGTATCTACTGGAAAAAAACAGCAAGCAGGCAAAATCCATTCAAAAACCAACATGCAAATCAGAAGATCACTACTGAATTTGTGCATAATAAATTATTTGTTAGACTATTATCAAGCAGATTTCAAGTACAAATTATCATCTGAATGTTGTAGCTACAGTTTTCATTACAAACCTGCAAAATCTAAGGCCAAGACTGTGAAAACTTCTGTATTCATACATACTTATTGGAAGTAATTTTACAACTCCTGCGAGTTCCAGGCTGCTATGAATAATGTTTCTTTTAAGCATGCTTTTAATTAACCAGGAATAAAGGGAAAAGGAAACTGCCAGGAATAAGGAGAAAAGGGAACCACCATGAATATGCAAATTATAAACCAAGCCATCAACTTGTCCATTATTTCCAGAGCTACCTAAGAATCTTTCACTTGTTATGATGAATACCAAGGGAAAGTCAAGCTGTGGCTGTTATGTTTTTAGTTATCCTTACAACATTAAAATGGTATTGTAGCATACATTGTGTGGGATGGACACACCAAATTTTATAGGGAGACTGCTCAGTAGTTAAAGCAGGCAACTGGAAGCAGGCAGTGCTAGCTTTATTTTACTGCTGGATCTGCTGCTGAAGAGAATTTTCCCTCAAAATATTAAAGCCCTGCTTGTTCTGTGGTTGAGGCTCTAGTCCTGACATAGCTATATTTTAATAACTTTGGATCCAAGTCACTTTGACATTGGTTTTCTTATTTACTTTATGTAAATAGGGATAATAATTATAGATATCATTGTGTAGGTGTTAATAATGTACTTGGTAGTTATAAGAAGTTCAGATGCTACATTGTTGTGGACACGTTAGAGGAATAGAAAGTTTCTCAGGATTATTCAGAAGATGTAAAGATCAACTTCTTTATTTGTCTATATATCTTAAACACCCATCTGGGCGCAAGGCTGCCTTTGCTTGGAGATTTGTGCAATTTGGCATGGGAGTTGGGCTGCAGTTCCTCACTGAGCTGTGCCTGCCACTGTGGTTGAGGAATTTGCACACCATGAAGAGGCAATTCCTACTCTGCTGTTCAATTTTTCCAAACCCAATGTAATGAATCCTAAACTGATTTACAGAAAGGGACCTTTTTCTTTTTGCCAAGTAAAGGCATGTGTCTTTGATGACATGATAATCTAAATACTGTCATATGTTTAATACAGAGTAAATAATACAAGTCCAGGGAAAATAATCAAAAGGTGTGAGCATTGTATAATTCAAGTAGTTTTAATTTTTTTTTATTTAATCTTTCTAATGCACAGGAGAAAAAGGAGTATTTTTCAGATTCTTCCTCTCAGGCTATGAAGTTTTCAAATATATCTTACAGAGGTGAAGAATACTAGTTGTACTGACTTCAATTCTGTCATTTCAAGCAATGTGACTACTAAGAAGATTTGCAAAGGAGTTTGCACATAGGTAATTTTTTCCACATTAATTCTACTGCTGGGAATTTCACACTGTCAGGAACAGCTCCCTGCCCTGGGTCACCCCCCCCGACAGTTCTTTGATGTCTGCATGGCGAATTGGAGACGACAAACCTTCTAGGGTAAATCCAAACAGTGTTTATTTTGAACATAGCCAAAACAACAAATCAGTATCTATTTTGGACATGGCCAAAAGAGCAAATCAGTATTTTGGACACAGCCAAAACATTGAATAGTCAATATTCTGGGAACGGCTAGAACATCAGCTCAGTATTTGTTTTGGATACAGCCAAAACAGCAAATCAATATTCTGGGCACGGCCAAAATAGCGAGACTTATGCTTTAGTGCTTCACAAAATTTGCAGCAAAATCGAATACCAATCTGTTCAGAACCCAGTCTGACAACCTCAAGGCAGCTGGACAAAAACAACACAACTCGGATCCAATCCGATGCACGGTAGTGCCATGAAAAACAGAAGAAAGGAACAAAAAGAGAGAGAGAAGGAGGAATAAAAGGTGGAGAGGAGGGGAAGATGAAAATAGTCACTACTCTATGGGCCTCTGGAAAACATGGTCTTCAGGAGCACGTGGCCTGCGGTTCTTCTGCAGCACATCTTCTCAGGTGGGTTCCATGGGGTGGCAGGCACGCAGTGCCTGCCTTCTTAGCAAGATTCTATTTATAGAACAAGTCCATGTCCCTTCCCCTAGCATGCGGGGTGGTCTTGCTATGAAAGTTCTCGAATTCGTGCATATGCAGAGGCTTCTTTGTGAAGGTTCTGGAAGTGGGTCTGGGGGCTCCAGGATCACTGGCAGTTCAACAGACCCTTGCCAGAATAACCTCTGCCTGAACCCTATGGATCCACTTGCACAGTCAGGTAGGGGTGGGGAGGGGCAGCACCTGGTACTGCACCTCCTCCTCTTTCTCTGCAGCAGCATAGTCATCCTAGCAGGAGCCACAACACTCAAGAAGTTGTCAAAGATAACAGTACGAGTCAGATGATGTTTAGGACAATACAAATAGAACCTGTCAGTAGACAACAACAGAATTAGAGTCAGTCTGTACATACACATGTATTAGAATGTGTATTTATAAACATATGTTCAACAACTATTCAGGCTTCAAGCAGTTTGGGGAAGGACCAGCTTGTATCCTATTAAACATTAAACAGCTTTTTAGCAGGTCAATAACTAAATCATAGCTGTATTTCCTCAATCTGTTTCACTTTTATAGCTGAAGGGCTAGAGAAGCACTACAGTTAGAAAGGACACTGATACAAATTATTAGTGAAATTTGTGAATATTGTAAAATAATCATGAAATCAGGATGAATGAGAGAAGGACTCAAGCTTAACATTTTGCTTGAGCTTCTCTCTGAAAAGTGTATTTCTATGAAAGCGTACTTATTCACAGTTATTGAAATCCTCAGATTAAAATACTTTGTGTTTTGTATCTCACAAATCTAAGGCAAACTTTTTTCATTCCTTGGTGTTCCAAAATCAAAAGGTTATCTTTGAGTTGCCTAGTGGTTTTGTGGCTCAGATTACCTTTAAACTGAGGTTTAAATACTTTATATGATTCAGTGGATCTTCTTTTCTTAAAAAAAAGGCTTTTATTTACCACCATAAAAGTAGTGGTTCTAAGCTTTAATGATTTCAGAGATGCTCAATTTGTATTGAAGAATCTGTTCAAACCATATGAACTGAAGAGACGGTAGGACAGAGAAAAGTAGAAGAACCTAATGTAATATCACTTGTTTTTTTGAAAAGTATATGGACAGCTTATTGACCTAATGCAGTTCAGTTGTCTAGTGGCTCACAGGTTACTCTACGTATTGTGAAATGATATTGGTGTCTAAGAAGAAGGGAAAGTGTTTCTTATGGAATAATCACAGCACTTTAGCACAACTTAACCGTGCTTCATTTCGTAAAACTGAACTGGACTAAAATACATGTTTTTTTTCCAAAACAACTACAAAATTTCATGGATTGCTCAGAGAGTTGATTAATTATAATAAATTACTTGCTGCAATATTTGGGACACTATATTAATAAAACACTAATTATAGTCACACACATCTAGGAACTGAAATTGTTGAACTAATCTTTAGCAAAATATTTTCCTTTATGTTATAGTTATTGCTTTCACTAGATGGCACCTTGTCTCTCTTCATAGCAATGTTAGACCTGTTAAAACTGCTTAGTTCAGACAAATGCCCATTCTGTCTCATCCCCCTCATACAGATTTTTTCAGATCTTAGTTTCTGTGTTTACAGATATTTAATATAATAAAATCTGAAGAATAAAGCTTTTTCAAATGAAGATGCATGGAATGGGAAAGCTTTGCAGAGCATCCCCCACACAACCTATAAAGAATGGAAGACATTTTAAAAGGATTACATATGAAAAATAATTGCAGGAAAAGCTTTTTTTCCTTCTCTCACTCCAAAGGCTCAGAAAGTTCTTGTTAAACCACTCTTCTAATCTATCCAGGTCTTCCTGGAAGGTTGTTCTCCCTCCTGAAGTGTCTGCTTCCCCACTCGGTTTGGTATCATAGAATCATAGAATTATCTGGGTTGGAAGAGACATTCAAGATCAAGTCCAACCCTTAATCCAACACTATCATGATTACTAGATCATAGCACTAAGTGCCACATCAAGTCTTATTTTAAAAACCTCCAGGGATGGTGAATTCACCACCTCTTTGGGCAGGCCATTCCAATGCCTGATTACTCGTTCTGTGAAGAACTTTTATCTGATATCCAGCCTAAACCTTCCCTGGCAGAGTCTAAGCTCATGCCCTTTTGTTCTGTTGCTGGTTGCCTGGGAGAAGAGTCTGACCCCCACCTGTCTACAACCTCCTTTCAGATAGTTGTAGAGAGCGATGAGGTCACCCCTGAGCTTCCTTCTCTCCAGGCTAAACAACCCCATCTCCCTCAGTATCTCTTCATAGGACTTGTGCTCAAGTCCCTTCACCAATTTTGTTGCTCTTCTCTGGACCCATTCCAGCACCTCAATCTCTTTCTTGACTGAGGGGCCCAGAACTGAACACAATACTCAAGGTATGGCCTCACCAGTGCCGAGTACAGGGGAAGGATCTCTTCCCTCGTTCTGCTGGCCACACTGTTCCTGATACAGGCCAGGAGGCCATTGGCCTTCTTGGTCACCTGGGCACACTGCTGGCTCATGTTTAGCCTCCTGTCAATCAATACTCCCAGGTCCCTTTCCACCTGACTGCTCTCCAGCCATTCTGTCTCCAGCCTGTAGCGCTGCATGGGGTTGTTGTGGCCAAAGCGCAGGACCCGGTACTTGGCCTTGTTGAACTTCATCCCGTTGGACTCAGCCTATCTTTCCAGCCTCTCAAGGTCCCTCTGCAGAGCCTTCCTGCCTTCCGGTAGGTCAACACTCCCTCCCAACTTGGTGTCATCCGCAAATCTACTTATGATGGATGCCATCCCCTGATCTAAATCATCGATGAAGATGTTAAACAGAACCGGACCCAACACTGATCCCTGAGGGACACCACTGGTGACCGGCCGCCAGCTGGACGCAGCCCCATTCACCAGCACTCTCTGGGCCCGGCCATCCAGCCAGTTCTTAACCCAGCTGAGAGTGCACCTGTCCAAGCCGTGGGCTACCAGTTTATCCAGGCGTATACCATGGGAGACAGTGTCAAAGGCTTTGCTCAAGTCCAGATAGACTACATACACGGGCTTCCCTTCATCCACCAGGCGGGTTACCTGATCATAAAAGGAAATCAGGTTGGTCAGACAGGACCTGCCCGTCACAAAGCCATGCTGGCTGGGTCAGGTCCCATGTCCATCCTGAAGGTACTGTGTGATTGCACTCAGGATAATCTGTTCCGTAACCTTGCCAGGCACTGAGATCAGACCAACAGGCCTAGAGTTGCACGGGTTCTCCTCTCCTTGCAGCCTGTTTTGTGGATTGGCGTTACATTTGCCAACTTCCAGTCATCTGGGACCTCCCTGGAGAGCCAGGACTGTTAGTAGATGATGGAGAGTGGCTCGGCAAGCTCTTCTGCCAACTCCCTAATCACCCTAGGATGGAATCCATCGGGCCCCATTGATTTGTGTGGATCCAGGTGGCTCAGTAATTCATGGACTATTTCCTGCTGGAACACAGGGCAGCCATTTGGTTTCCTGTCTCTATCTGTGAGCTCCGGAGGCCAGTTATCCTGAGGGCCACCTCTCCTACTGGCTGAGGCAAAGTAGGTGTTGAGTACCTCAACCTTCTCCTCATCCCTGGTAACTATGTTCCCCCCCCCAGGTCCAACAAAGAATGAAGGTTTTCCTTGCCCCTCCTTTTGTTATTAATGTATTTATAGAAGCGCTTTTTGTTATCCTTAACAGAAGTAGCCAAATTAATTTCAAATTGCACTTTTGTTTCTCTGATTTTCCTTCCGCATGTTCTAACTATAGTCCTATACTCTTCCTGAGTAGTCAGCCCTGCCTTCCACAGTCGGTAGGCTCTCTTTTTTATCTCTGATTTCCTTCAGTATCTTCCTATTCAACCAAGGTGGTCGTCTTCCCCACCGGCTTGCCTTTTGGCTAATTGGTATAGCCTGTTCCTGTGCACTCAAGACTTTTTCCTTGAAGCACATCCATTCCTCCTGTACACCCCTGTTTTTGAGGAGTGTGTCCCAGGATGTGCTCTGGATCAGTCTTCTGAATAGGTCAAAATCTGCCCTCCGGAAGTCCAGCATAGAGGTTTTATTGGTGATCCTCCTTGCATCCCTTAATATTGAAAACTGTATTATTTCATGGTCACTGTGCCCCAGTTGGCCTCCGACCACTACATCTCCCACCAGTCCCTCTCTGTTTGTAAACAGCAGATCTAGTGGGGCCCCACTCCTGGTAGGTTCGTTTAACTGCTGGAGCAGGAAATTATCCTCCGTACACTCTAAGACTTCCTCTTCTCTGCTGTGTTGAGCTCCCAGCAGATATCCGTCAGGTTGAAGTCACCCACAAGAACAAGGGCTGGCGATTTTGAGACATCTGCCAGCTGCTTGTAGAATAACTCGTCCCCTCAGTCTTGTTGTCCTTTCCCCTGATTCGGGTCCACAAGCACTCATCCCTATCATTGGTGACCTCAAGTTCTACAGAGTCAAGAGACTCTCTAACATACTGAGCCACCTCTCCTACTCTGCCTGTCCTTTCTGAAGAGCTTGTAGCCACTTATGACAGCACTCCAGTCATGCGAGTCGTCCCACCATGTTTCTGTAATGGCAGCTACGTCATAGCTTTCCTGGGGCATGATGGCTTCCAGCTCCTCCTGTTTATTGCCTAAACTGCGTGCATTAGTGTACATGCACTTCAGCTGGGCTGCTGATTTTACTTTTAATTCAGTCTTATCACCCCTGCGTTGAACTTTGAAGAGCCTGAAATCAATCCCCTCCCCCTTCAGACCTAGTTTAAAGCTCTCCTGATGAACCCCGCTAACTTATGGGCAACAACCCTTTTGCCCTGCCTAGACAGAGGAAGCCCATCTGATTTAAGAAGACCAGGTACCATGGAGTTTGCCCCATGATACAAAACCCCCAAAATTTTGACAGTGGCACCAATCCTTTAGCCACCTATTGATAAGATAGGTTTTCCTAATTCTCTCCTCATGCATCTCCCCATTCATTCCAGCCACTACAGGAACCAAAGCAAATACTACCTGTGCACCTGTCCCATGGACTGATCTACACAGTGCCCTGAAATCCTTTTTGATTACCCTGGCACTTCTCCTATTGATGTCATCACTGCCAGCCTGGATTACCAACAGTGGATAATAATCTGAGGTCTGAATTAGATCAGGATGTTGTCTAGCAAAGTCCCTCATCCTGCCCCAGGAAGACAACAAACCTCCCTTTGGGTTGGGGCCAGCCAATTTATATGTCTGGAAGACAGGGTGCAACAAGAAGAGGGCCCTCCGGATAGATCTCCCTCACAGCTGACCTCTACTATACTATCTGAGTCTAGGGCCTCGTATTTGTTTTTTAGGGCATCTGAGGATGTTACGAGGGTTCAGTGGGAATTCTTTTTCCTCTCCGAACAGGGACCTTTTTCCATTCCCCTCCATCTTCTCTATTAGCTCCATCTGCCTGATGGCAGGAGGGATAGGGGTTCACACGCTCCTGCTGACTTTCCTTAGAGATCAAAAGGGTTTGACTCCACCAGTCAATTTCCCTCTCACTTTCTCTGATACTCCGCAGCCTTTCTACCTCTTCCTTGAGCTCTGCTACCATTTATAGCAAATCATTCACCTGCTCACATCTCACACAGGTGCCTCTCACACTGTCCTCTGGAGCTAATGCTGCCAGGCTCAAACAGTCTGTGCAGCCAGCGACATGTATGACTGCATCCTTCTTGTAGGGTTCCGTTTGTGTCGATGCACTCCTAGTGCCAACAGCAGTGACAGCGGTCTTTCGTTTGTAAACCATTATCAACTTTAGTCGAGACAAAAAAAAAGATCACCTGAGAGACTAACTAGGTGGCCATGCCACACCGTCACTGATGTGCCACGTGCCACGCCCCTGTTTCCCCGCTCAGGTTCGTCACCTTAACAAACTGCGGAGCTGCGATCTTCTGCGGAGCTGCGATCTTCTGCTGAGCTGCGCTCTGGTCACTGGCGCTCCCAGGGAGACATTTTAAAACTTCCGCAGGAGCTGCCGGGACCACCCCCCTGCGCCGTCAGCCACCCATGTGACCACTGCCGCTTCTGGGGTTGCGGAGAGTCGTGTACCCGCAGTTCTGTTTTGAGCCTTCCCCCTCTCGGGAGATTCGCTACCCACCTTGAACAAGCACCCAGTTGCAGAACTTACCATTCCTGCTACCGATCCTCGCCAAGTTTGACTTTATCAACTGACTTCATCAGGGTACACTTCATCCCATAATTCAGATCACTTATGCCTTGGGCCCAATATTGATCCCTGGGGGATGCTAGTTATGACAAGATGCCACTTTGAAAAGGAACTACTTACCACCACCTTCTGAGTGTGGCCTGTCAGCCTGTCCACTACCTACCACACAGACTACTTGTCTAGTTCAGAATGCACTGGTTGCTATAGGAGGAGGCTATGGGAAACTGTATCAAAAGTCCTGGAGAAGTCCAGGTAGGCAATCTCCATTGCAAATGGGTTTGTCATGGAAGGTGATCAGGTTGGGTCAAGCCATGCTGGTTTTTCCCAGTCACATCCTTCATCTGACTTGTGACAGGTCCCCCCCCCCAGGTAGAATTTATTCCGTAACTTTCACAGTGAAAGAAGCAAGACTGATGGGCCTATTATTTCCTGAATCATCCTTTAAGACTTTCTTACAGATGATGATGACATTCATTGTCTTATGATCTTTTTGAATGTCCCACAATCTCCAAGACTTCTTGAAGATCATGGAGAGCAGCCCCACAGCCAGCTCTCTTACACTTCTCAGGTGGATAGCATCAGGATCCATCGATTTGTAGAGGTCAAGCTCCTGTAGTATTTCACATACAAACTCTTTTTTTCACTGGTGGTGGGATCTATGTTTGCATCAACCTTGGATTTTTGCTCCCAAGACCTAGAGAAAGTGAAGAAAGTATTAAGAACTTTTGCCTTTTCAGCATTGACCTCCTTTGATAGTTACCCACTGTGAAGATGTGATAAAGTTCAGTGTGAAATATGTTGGTACAAGCTACATTTTTTTTACCATTGAAGTTTGATATTTTTCAGAACAAAACCAATTAAGTCAATTAAAACTAAAAATAAATATAAAAAAATTTAACGAGTTTGAAATGGAGACCCATAGAGATAAAAATAGTGAGTCATGGCCTTCCTTATTTAATTTTCAGGTATTGGCAGTTGTATGAGGTCTGAAACAAAACAAAATGAGATCAGTCCTATAGCTCAGAAACCAAGAGTGGGAGGGAAGAGACAGAGAGATGGTTATAGAACATGTTCTGACTTTTCACACTGAGATAAAGCTGAACTTGATCGCTTCAATCAGTATGAGAGGACACACATTCAAATACAGGCGTTTTGTTACCCTCAGCTGGAAAATGTCAGTGTGCAAGAGTGAATAGAACGTTAACATCAAGTTTCTTGTGAAACTGAAGAAATCCATGATGGAAACTTTTCAGTTATTGGCTGAGGCTTATGGTGAAGAGATTTCAAAGACCAGGTCAGTGCTCAAAGGAACACATTTTTTGTCGGTAGAAGATGTGAAAGCAAAAATGCTGGCAATTATCAGCAGTCTTTCAGAAAATGATCTGTGGAATTGCTTTGAACATCGCCATCTTCATATGCAGCTGTGTATCAACTCAGAAGGGAACTATTTTTAAGGCGATTTTTTTAATTTGTTAAAGGAAAGGAGTTACAGGCTCAGACTCATGTTTTTTGTTCTGGACTGTTTGATCCTTCATTGTTTTGGTTATGATGCTGTAAACAACTTTCGCAGAACTTTCATTAGTATAGCAGGGAGAACTTTGCTAGCATTTGCGGTAAAATAGAGTCACAAAATCTATGCAGGGTGGGGGGGAGGGGAGGAAATCATTCTTCTTTATGAATAGCCATTCCTCCGCTTGAAGGCACTTTCCAGGAAACTGAAGATTCTTAGTATATATGGTATACATTGCTTTTTGTTGGGGAGTGTCCTGTGTAGGGATAGGAGTTGGACTCGATGATCTTTTTGGGTCCCTTCCAGCTCGGGTGATTCTATGATACTATGATTTTAAAAAAACAGAAAATTTATGGCATTTCTCATAGAATGGCATGAAAAAAACATCATCCAATTGAAGTTATTCATATGGTAAGGCAGGTAAAAGTTTTACTTAAACATATTTTTACATACTTTATTTTTTTAAGAAGTGTGTGTGTGCTATAGACCATTGCAAACTGTCACAGGTAAATACTTTCTCAGAATGACTTTTCATTACTTTTGTCACATGGGTTTCCTATCAGCTTCCAAACAACAAATAGTAACTCTATTTCAAAACATTACGCTGTTGTATAAAGGCTGTATGTTGGAATCTGTCATGTCGATAAACTGCTTACTGTCTTGCTTTTTAGACATTACAATTTTTGCTATTTCATGACCTTATACTGAAATGATTTTATTTTCAAAGGTAGCTATCATCAGATTCTTAGTATTTATGAACTGAAATTGATAAAAATTAGATTCTCACTGAGCATATCCATTTATTCAAAGGCGTTTGCTCTGCAGTCATAAATTTATATTAATTGTCCCTGAGGAGAAATCAGAGACAATAAGAATGGGCACCAGTGCAGCCGTTTGTTCAAGTCCCAGATGTCTGGCCAGCAAGAGCAGGAATCTGAAGACTACAGTGTTAGTGACATCCTGAAAACACCACATGACAAGGTTTGTCAATACATTATCACTTTTAAATTGTTTGACAATTTTCAAGCCTAAAGGATTGCATATCATATCACAAACCTAAACCCAAATTTCTGAGGAAAAAAATAATCTGCAACTGTGTAATAAAGACTATTTGGAGTAGGACCAGAGAAGGTTATGCAATGAGTGTTCATTCTGGCATGTTTTGAAAGACTGACATGGCAACCTTAATCTTCTTCTTAATATAATGCAAGTGTTCATATGCATAGTTTGTACAAAATGAATCAAAATTAGTTGTATGACTCTTTAATGGTCCTAGGTTGATATCTACTGAAAAGTCAATAAATATTCAGAATATTTTGCAGCGAAGAAACTGTGGACGAGTCTTTCTTAAGGGTTTTAGACTCTCTTAGTAATATTTAAATTTAGCCTGAAGAAACAGCTATTGTGCTTTTTTTTATTCTACAAGAGAAAGTTTTTAAAACAGGTGCATGAAATTGAGTTTTTCAAAGCAGTGAATACAATCTTTGACAGATTTGCAACACAGAATAAACATTTCAGCAGAGACTGTAATCTCCTTTGGGCTAAAACTAGATCGAAGAGTTTTGAGGATGTAACCTGGAAAACAACAAAGGAACACTTAATGGATCTATACTTCATGAAGTTGATGAGTTTTGCATCTTTATGATTCATATCTTTCTTCAAGTCATTTCCAAAGTGAAGAATTGTCTTCCTGTCACTATCCTTGTTGTTCTCTCTGTATTTTGCCTAGTTCTAATTAGTCTTTTTAAAATGGCCTTCAACAGGTACTAAACTTGCATAAGATTTATAATTACCAGCATAGAAAGGATGTATATAGTGCCATTTCCTTTTTAGCTATAAGCTTCATTACCAGAAAGTCTCAATAAAAATTTTTCTCTTTTGATTACAAATTAATATGGATTGACATTTTCAGAAAATTATCTGTGATTTCCGTTCCTGTGTATCAAATCCCATTCCTGTGTATCAAAACATTATTTAGAGCTGTTACTGCATGTATTTCATTGGAGTTATTTTGTCCATATGAATTCAATTCACACCGGCTTTTACCTGTCATATTATCACTAAAATGATCTTCCTGCTACTCTTCATGGTCCACTCCAGTTTTGTGTGATTTAAAATTGAAAAGCAAAGGCCCTGATGCAATTTTTTGTGGACAATCCATTAGCCTGCCACAATTTCTTTCTGCCTTTTTCTGGTTAGTTTTTCATCATTTACTAATTCAGGAGGAAACCCAGCACTTTCACTCCATGAGAGCATAGTCTGTTTGCTCATAAGTTTTAAACAATTTTTTGGAAGTCAAATATATTATACCAATGTTTTAAACAACAATTTTGAAAAGATATGGAACACAGGGTCACCCAGTCAGACTGTTAAACTTCTGGTGTCACCTACCAACATCAGAAACATAGAATCATCATAGAACCATAGAATCTTCCGGTTGGAAAAGACCTTTGAGATCACCTAGTCCAACCACACCCATCATCCACTAAACCATGTCCCTCAAAAACTCATCTATCCTTTTTTTAAACACCTCCAGCGATGGTGACTCAACCACCTCCCTGGGAAGCCAGTTCCAGTGCCTGACCACTCTTTCAGTAAAGAAATTCTTCCTAATGTCTAGTCTGTACCTCTCCTGGCGCAACTTATGGCTACTTCCTCTTCTCCTATCACCTGTCACTTGAGAGAAGAGATCAGCACTCACTCTCCCACAGACCCCTTTCAGGCAGCCATAGACAGTGATGAGATCTCCCCTCAGTCTCCTCTTCTCCAAGCTAAACAACCCCAGTTCCCTCAGCCATCCCTTGTAGGACTTGTTTTCCACCCCCTTCATCAGCCTCATCACCCTTCTCTGGACATGCTCCAACCCTCAATGTCCTTCTTGTACTGAGGGACCCAGAACTGAACACAATACTCGAGGTGTAGTTTCACCAGTGCCGAGTACAGGAGCACAGTCACCTCCCTTGTCCTGCTGGCCACTCTGTTTTTGATAGTGGCCATTGGCTTTCTTGGCCACCTGGGTACACTGCTGGCTCATATTCAACTGGTTGTCAATCACCCCCAGGTCTTTCTCCGCCAGGCAGCTTTCCAGCCAATCTTCCCCAAGCCTGTAATGCTTCATGCAGTTGTTGTGCCTCAATGAAACATCCAAAAACTTTTGGCAAACTGTTGAAAATGCAATCTTGACAAGAGTATTTGAGGTGCGACCTCATCAGCGCCAAGTGCAGGGGGCGATGACTTCCCTAGTGCTGCTAGCCACACTATTTCTGATACAAGCCAGGATGCTGTTGGTCTTCTTGGACACCTGAGAACTCTGCTGGCTCGTATGAAACCAGCTCTCAACCAAAACCCTCAGGTCCTTTTCCACTGAATAGCTTTCTAGCCGCTCTTCCCCACGTCTGTAGCATTGCATGAGGTTGCTGTGACCATCCAACCAGTTTTTCATTTCACACCCATCAAAACCATGAGCACCCTGTTTCTCCTTGAGAATGCTATGGGAAACAGTGTCAAAGACTTTACTAAAATCCAGGTAGACGTCATCCACAGGCTTTCCCTCATCCACGTTGTCATAGAAGGAGATCAGGCTAGTCAAGCAGGACCTGCCTTTCCTAAAACCACTCTGACTGGGCCTGATCCCCTGGTTTTCCTGTACATGCCAAGTGATGACATTGAGGATGATCTGCTTCCATACTCTTCCCCGGTATTGAGGTGAGGTTAACAGGCCTCTAGTTCCCCAGATCCCCCTTATGACCCTTTTTGTAGATGGGAATCACTTTTGCTGACGTCCAGGCAACTGAGACCTCCCTAGTTAGCCAGGACTGCTGATACATGGTGGAATGTGTCTTGGTGAGCACTTCTGCCAGCCCCTTCAGTACTCTCGGGTGGATCTCATCCAGCACCATAGACTTACATGTGTTAGCAGATCACTAACCCTTTCCCCTTGGATTATGGACCTCCATTCTGCTTCTTGTCCCTGTGTTCCAGCTCAGGCGGTTGAGTACCCTGAGAATTAGTCTTACTAGTAAAGACTAAGGCAAAGAAGGCATTAAGTACTTAAGCCTCTTCCTCATATTTTGTCACTGTAACTCCCCCCATATCCAATAAAGGCTGAAGATACTCCTTAACATTCCTTTTGATGTTAATGAATAGAAATAGGTTTTTCTTGTCTTCTATGGCAGTAGTCAGCTGAAATTCTAGTTGGGCTTTGGCCCTTCTAATTTTCTCTCTGCATAACCTCACAACATTGTTGTGCTATCCCCACTCTTACCTCCAGAAATCTTGGTTTTATCCCTTTCACCCTTTAAATCTACTTTAAAGCTCTTTCAATGAGCCCTGATAACTCCTGTGCAAAGAACCTTTGCCCCCTTTGCAACCTGCATACCCCATCTGTACAAGCAGGTCTGGTGTTCTTTATAATAAGTGGTGGTGAAAAGCCACAATTTCTGCTAGTGACACCAGTCTCAGAGTTAAATAAAATCAGTTGTTGAAAAGGATCATCAGTGTGTTTTCACTTTAACTCAAACTAATTCGAATTTACAAACCTACTAGGACCTTTTAAAGGGACCTAGGAGAATTTGGAAGTTTTGTCTTTACATCTTTAACCCAGGCCTCAGGGAGGCAGCAGACTTCACTAAGGAGTTGGGCTGGTCTGGAGGTAGGCATATTAAGCCTTCTCTTTCCCTTAGAAGGGAGTCTTCTATGATGATGACCAGTCTTTCTTTCCTCATGGAAGCAGTTTTGATGCAGAGCGTAGGCCAACTTAACTTCCGTGAAACCTTCAAGCTACTGAAAACTGTTTGAGCCATTGTCTTTGTCATTGTTTTGTTCCAGTTGCAGAGCCTCATACCAATTATGCAAGAGCACCTGAGAACGTGCAGTAGTCACAGGCATAATAATCTGTGTATCCCTGTATCTATAGCCTATTAATTAAAGCTATAATTACATATAGAAGTAGTAAATTCGTCTAAAAGAAGACCTTGGATTGAATTAGACAGGCTAAGGATCCATGTAAGTGTTACGACTACTTTGATATCAAAGTCACCTTAGGTATAGTGTCAGACTAACATAGATTTGTTGCTTTTGAATCACAAATAGCTCTATTTGGACCCATATGATACCAAGTAAATGTACCAACTTCGAGATATCCCTTTGGAGGTCTGAGAACATAGTCTCTAGGCATCCTCTAACCTGCATTTGTGGCCCAAAATACATCAATTCATTTTTCAGCAGTATGTATAAATAATCATTTTAAGTGCTTCTTACGTTAAACTTTGTCAGTTATTCTGGTTTAGCCGTGGTCATGCAACAAATGCTTCATGGATGCTGCTGTTTTCACCTTTCAAATCTGCTGTTAACTGGGCTGCTTCTGTTGTTCAATATTCTATTTGCCTTAGTAGGTCATGTCACACACAGTAAATGTTTTCCAGGGAAAGAACCTATCAAATGAACTGTTTGTCCTCAAACATGTTAATAAAGCCACATTAATAACATGATTGCCTTCAAAATAAATATAGAAGGAATAGGAGTCTTTTTAAAGGACAGGAAGATACTGTTTTCAGTCAAGTAGTAGTTATTAACAATGGACATAATGAACAAGAAAATAATGTTAGATTTTGAGAAGAGGAATTACATTTAGACTAATCTTTAAGGAAATAATGTTCAGTAGTATTTAAATGCTTGAGACTAACCCATTCTGTTTCTCAGTCTTGTTCTTCTCTTTGTTTGGGCAGCATGTTATATTAGTAACCAAGGTCTTATTAGTCAGACTACAAAAAGGAGGTCAGTTCCTACTTTTGTTCTAAGTTACACAAATTCAGTGTAAATTGTTTGAGCTCCACAGAGTTATTTCTGGAACGCTGACATACGGGAGATCTGAATGTAATATGTAGAATGTTGGCTATATATACACACTTATTCCTACTCCAAGTGGAATATACAACGTATTCTGTATACGTGGATTAGTCTCAAAAATTTATAAAAAAGAGATCACAAATCACAATGTGAAACATGCTACATACAATGAAGACAGACATGTAGAGTAAATACTGCCAGTAATTCCAGCTTGTGTCCTGTAACAGAGTATTTCAGTAAGAGACAGTGCATCATGGAGGCTTGCTAAAGTTTTTCATTTCTAAAGATATTACTGGAAAATCCCACTGAAATTTAGATGACTAATTGCAGCCAACTGCCTTCTCTGGCTAAACCTGAGAAAGTTAATTCATGAGAACTTTGCGATGTTCCACTTTTCAGATGCTTTTTTTTTCATGAAAACATGATAAGCTAAATACAGAAGGTAGAATAGAGAAGACTGACAATTAAAACACTGATATCTATCATTAAAAATTAAATCCTGGCCCTACAGAAGAATTCCCAGCAACTTCATTAGGATCAGGAAATCAGATTTTTTTTTTCAAGGCAAGTAGATATTAATTTTATGTTTAGGTTTGCATGGCTCAGAGTTGCCATTAAGTATATTGAGTATAAATTTCATCTTTTTATTGTCTGAAAAAAAGTAAACTCAGTGTCAGTTTCATTTATCAGAGGAATAAAGCCTTGGATTATATCTTCAGCTTAGGTTGTGGTATTAGAAACCCTCTGAATTTCTAGGAGACATGAACAGAATAAAGGAAATCTCAACTGCATAAGACATCTGTACAAGAACATTTAAGAAGCTTGATTTGCATAAGCAGTTCATGGATGTCAAATGTCAGCTGACAAACACGTGTTCAATATAGAAAATGGTTTAGAACTGACTAAACCCCGTGTATTAGTTGGCACCAAACTGAAGTAAAACCCCAGCAAATTATAGATTATTTTGGCTTATTGACATGGAATGCTATTTTTGTTAATGAGGGCTCACAGTGTAGAGAGACACACAGAAAGTCCCCATTGTTAGCATATTGACAAACTAAACGCAGGGATAAAGTTATTTAGCACTTTCCAGTTAAAAAACAAACCAAAACTAAATGAAACACTGCCAAACAAAACCAACACTCACAAGTAGTTTTTTTAAAAAAACAAAACAAAACAAAAAAGCAACAGTCAATAAGACTTAAACAGTACAGAAGGTGAAAACAAAAGTAAAATTACGTGCCACTAAGAAAGAGATGTAAAATTCCAGAAATGCTATGAGTTATCCCAAAATACTAAGAGATATCAAAATCAGGGACCAGAACTAAGGGTTCAAGTTTTTGGTAAAACATTACAAAAACATTGACTCATTTTAACATGTGAGTCAACAAATCAGAAATGTTTGTCCATTAAAAATATAAAAAGAAGAGGAGATAAGACAGTTTAGCGAATATTTAGTCACTCAGAAGTACGTTCTTATTTTTGAGTCAATTGAACTAAAGATACTGCAGAACACATTATATGAGTCTCATTGTTAGAAACTTCTCTACAGTTAGATTATCTACAATGAGCAATTTATCTACAATTAGATTGGGATGGGAACTAGCCTTGCAGTGCTGATAAATGATGCTGAATCATGTTTGAAAAACGAGAGTTGTTGTATGAACTCTAAAACCAGTATATGACAAGGCACATTTCCAAAAGCTTCCAAAAACAAAAAGCGAAGCCCTATGAGTGTTGTCATAATTCTGTGGGCATTGATTGCTCCACACCACCTCCTCTCCTGGCTCCAGCTTATGTAGGGCCCATCCACAGCTGCCCTCATTGCTCTGGGACAGCAAGGAGCTGTGTGGCACTGTTGCAGTTTTCAAAAGATTTTCTAAAATGCAGTTTAAGGTCCCGTGTTATAGGAACTGCTAATGGTATCTTCCCATAGCAGGAGTTCCAGACTGCAACTCTAATGAGATTAATATATACAGGAGAGACAAGGTGGATAAATCCTGTCCTCAGCTAACAGCTGAACAAACAAAACTGTCTCTTCAAGCTTTCAAACACAGGTGACTTAATAGCATGACCTGAAAATGCCAAAAGCTCAAGAGTAGGTGAACCTCAGGTGGGTTGTGCATAAAAAAAATGCTTAGGCAATGGGGAAGGTAGGTGAGATGGGAATTGATTTAACTCTTGTAATATATTTTCAGATCATTAATGGCATAAAAGGAATCCAAGGGATGAATTAGGCAAAATACTTGCTGCATTTTATACTCTAGAGGAAAAGTGTACTGAGTAAAGTAAACTGAAAATTGAAGCAGTGGCACTGCTGCGTCTTGCCTTGTCAGTGAACTTTATACTATTTCAGAGATGCCATTATTCAAATCCATAATGTATAATTTCTTTTGTTTCTTCACAGCGTGCCATTGGTAAAACATATACTGTTTAATGAGTATGATACGATCATGCCTAACTTCAGATCTCTGTCTGGATATCAACACACTCTCCTACACTGCTCAAGAAAGATCTACAGAAAAAAATCTACTTTTCCTTATTCTGTCATTATTAATAAATAAAGGTCCCAGTTTTCCCAAAGTCCAGGAAGAAAAATATGTAGGACACAGAGTTTATAGGCAAATCCCGTGCTAATCATTGCCAACTTAAGTTTACTTTTCTTACGTACTTAGTGCTTTATTTCCCATGAATGGATTTAGAAGAATATTATATGCTTCCTTTTTAGTAAACAACAGTGGCAATTCCTCTCATACCTGGTCCTTTCCACCTTTTATCTTTTTAATAGAGACTATATCACAAGCTTTTTATTTACCTTTTTTGTTGGTTTTTGTCTGCTGCTGTCTGTGACTTACCAGAAGAGCCTGGGGTAATGTTATTGGTCTCTAAGTAATGGTAGTATCTTCAAGGTTATGCGAAAGAAGATTAAAATGATCTTTCTGCCCCATGACTCATCATCATAGAGGTGGTTAAGCAGTTATTTTCTCACAAGTGCTCCTGATGCCCTCCTACTACAAATTTTCCAGTAACTGAGATGTATTCAAGAGCAGTGTTAAAAATTTTTGTCATGCAGGAGTTATTATTTTCAGTCTTAAAATAAGAAGAGAACTGAAAAGTAAGTTGTGGAGAGTCAGGAGTCAGCAATTAGGAACTGGTTACTAGACAAAGGCCACAGTCAGACAAATCTGCTTGAATTAGAAGATGTGGCATGAAACAAGGTCAGTCTGTCCTTGGTGGTAAACAAAGGTAGCTGGAAAGTCCCTAAAAGAAGAGGAGTGCAGAACAGAGAGCACAGAACAGGATAAGCGATAACTGCAGGAATGTAAACAATATGATATAACACAAATAGCTGAGCGACCAATAATGAGCTTAGATTTTGCAATATGTATGAGCTAATTATCACCATTATAAAAGTGATTGTAATGCTACTAATAAACGAGTTCCACTGATGAACCATCTGGTGTCGGTGACTCCCTCCGTTTTCAACAGTAAGTTAAACTCAGATTCCCTGATCTATGCTGTTATATTTTCTAGATATGAGTTAGTTTTAGCTGAATTAGATCAGCTGATTTGAGAGAATTGTAATACACAGTAACGCAGTTTGAGAGAGTGCTAGTTATCCAATTTATCTTCAAATAGTGACTAAGAACTACCTGCCAAATGTCATGTTTATGTCCCTATGTTTCAAATGAATGCTAAGTACTCTAGGACTGAACAAAATGAGAACCCTGGATCCATAGCCACAAGCTAATCAAAACTGTGAATTGCCGTAAATACAGAGATATACCAATTTCTATGCACAGGAGCAGCTCTGCAACTGATGTATACCTGAGCTAACCAGAAACAAAATAAAGCTCTGGAGAGTTAGTAGTTTCAGGGCAAAACTCATATGCACAAGTTCTTTTGAATCTGTGTGTAATATAGTGACCGATTCCCGCTTCGTTTTAAAAATATGACTGGAAGTGAAACTACCAAGCAATACAGATCAGTTACTTTCAAGTTGCCCGGCAAATGCATATTTCGCACAGACTCTGAAGCAGGTTATCAGGGAGTACAGGAAAAAATAAATATATCAAGATGAATACAGCATATAATTTCAGTAACCTTGAATCGTGTAAAGATCTTGCAGTTCTCTCCAGGCTAACGCTTGCAAATGAAAGGAAGGGTGGAGAATTATATGCAATGAATGTTAATATACAAGCATATTCAGAGTATCAAAAGTTTAAACTAGAACCTAACAACTATTCGGTTCCCTCCTTTGCATTTGCTGATTTAGTGTTCCACTATTCATAGTGGGGAACATGATCCAACTTAGAAGCAGAATTCCAAAATGGTAATGGTCAAACACCCTCCTGACTCCACTGACACATTCATCTCTTCCTTTTAGAAATGCTTTCCTCTTACTCCCCTAATATAAGCTAGCTTCTTGTAACCATAATTAATACTCTTTTCCTCTCTGTGGAAGAATTTGTGTAGATACACACAATGAATCAACTCAGTAGAAATTAACTCAGAATTTTGGAGGGATGACATAGCAGATCATTTCAGAGAAGGATTTGTAGAATTTGTTTGAGAACTAAAGCTGCATTCAAAAGCTGCTTTTTACTTTATAGAATTTTGTAATTGTCATTACTACTTTTCATTTGGAGAGGAAAAGAACGTCAAGGAGACCGCCAAAATGAATGACAAAGATTGGCTACTTCTGTAGCTTTACGGGAACTAGTTTGTATGTAATGCTTACTTTTAAGTACTGTAATATTCTCATTAATAGAAATGTCCCACTGAAACATCCAACAAAACATCTGTAAAATTAATTTACTGAAAAGACCTTTTTATTACTATATTTAATTCCCACAGGAAAATTTTAATTATGGGTATTGAGACATCTGAAAATAGATATTCTTATTAATGAGATTATGGCATTACACACATTAAAACCAAACTTTTAGGCCATAAATAATTAGTTAGGGGTTTTTTGTGGGTGGAAAGCGAGGATAGCAGGAAGGAGAAAGAAAGGAAAAGTCTTTTTTAACTCTTTTTTTCTCATGCTAGTAATCGAATGCCATGAAAGACTGTAAGAAGTCATTCTGTATTTTTTTATAGAAGTTAAAAGAAGTTGACTGCAACAGTCTCAGAGTCCAGAAGTTCTGCATCTGTTTGGGGAGTATGACTAAGCACTATTTAATTCACAAAGTAACTTGCTTAATTCAGTCTTCTCTGGAATTCAGTAACTATGAATCACATTTCCAAGATTTGAGGCAGAATGTGAATATATGAATGGTCTTCTGACATAAATTTCCCCTTTTTTTATGAAATCACAATGAAAGAAATTGCTACGAGCGTGTAAATTATAAAAACAATGATTAAGCCACTGTAATACAAATCATCAAATGAAAGGTGGGTTTAAAATTCGACCTTTAAAATGTTTCCATTTCAATAACATTGAAGAAGAACTTACATTTGAAAAAAGAGATCAGTTTTTTGTGCCAATGTTCTCCAACAGGCATCTTTCATACTTGAAACATGGTGGAGGCCAAATTACCTACTGATTCTGTTACCTCCAGATCATTTCTTTATTATACCTGTCAAACAAAAAGCAAACCCAAGAATATGCAGTTACTTCTTATTAACCGGAGCTAAAAAATTGGATGATTTCCTAAGTAGCATTAATTTTCTTTCCCACAAATGTTATAACTGAGATTGTCTTCTTGAGCCTTCCCTTTTCAACACAATTTTATTTGCATGTTTTCAGTAGGGGTAGAAAGAGAGTTTAGGAAAGGAGGGGGTTTGTTTCTTTATGGAGGTTTTCAGTGTTATTTCTAATTGTTTGCTCATAGACAATCTGCTTTTTCTTTCTTCCTCCTCAAGTGAGTGGATCCTGATCAATATATCAGCCTTCAAAAAATTTAACATTGTTCATCGAACTGATTTTTCAGATGTTGACTAATTCTTTATTTTCCTAGAGGTCATGTGGGAAGCTCTCTTGAAAACCAAAAGTCGCTAAAACTCCCTTGATGGAGAGAAGCAAGGAATTAGAACATATGACTGTCCTAGTTTTACTGGTTAATGAGATTTCACTGGTATTTATGAGAGAAAAAATTTGGCCTGAAGGGTTGCATTAGTAGTAGGAAAATACCTTTCATTCCACACTCCAGTAAGACAAGTGAAGCTGTACCATTTGAAAGCAGTCAATTATAATTGTATTCAGAATATATGACTAATATTTATTATTGCCATGAGAAGAAAGAAAAGTAATTGCAAAATCCAATGTTAAAAGACTGTAGTTATAGTAAGACAGCATCAGGGAAGAAATCAAGCAGTTAGGGACACAGACTGATGACTGTCAAGAATTCCTGGGGCTTGGACAACTGTTTCAATAAATGTAAAGATAAGAAGTGGTCTTGGGATAAGAAACAGAGATTTATTTCAAAGCTACAACAAAAAAGTTCAACCACAGTCTCCCCACTGCTTTCAACCATAGGAAGAGACTCAGTAGCCAGGCAGATAGACCAGATCACCGCAAAGCAACAAAACACTTAACACTCTCATTTAACACCTTTCTGTGTTCAGTTACAGCAGTGCTGGGTTTGAGTGGAAGAAGTTCTCCGCTCCCTGAGATGGGTCTAGCAACCCCTAGATACTATGGTCTGGACCAAGGATTGCTCAGCCTGAATAAAAGTAATAATAACTAAAGTAGTATAATTCTGATTAAAGTATTATAATTCTAATTATAAGCTGAAGTGAGACCCCACAGAACAGTAACTTATCATAAGATTTCAAGTTCTGGTGTGTGGCTACAGAAATATAGAAGGAAGGTTAGAGAGATGCCCTTACTTCCTGAGGTTTTTGGTTTGGTTGGGTTTTTTTTTTGTTTGTTTGGTGTGTTTCAACATATAAATTTTCGCATATTTCTGCAAGAAATGGTTGATGCTTTACAAATCATATTCAGTTACAGTCAGGTCAACTCACTGTTCTCTCTATTTGGATATGAACATTGCAACTGAAGTACAACACAACATCTTTAGTCCACCGATATATCTCAATATATCAGATAGATAACAGGTGACTTCTGGGAGAAATCCTGTAGTAGATTGACTTTTCAATTTTTCAGATCTTCCTTAAAAAAAATGGCCTTTACAGGTCTTCCTTAACAACGGAGGTCAGGATCCACAGAGGTATTCCATATCTTCCTTTGACGTAACACGACATATAAGTAAGGTGTAGATAAGGGGATACCTGCTCTTCTTCTTCCAGGAGGCTGGAGAGCAGGAGCTCCGTTGCTGCTGGTCCTGTCTGGAGATGAGGCCTGCAGCGGCTGCTGTTGTCTGCCCATGCGTAGGGGGAGAGTCCTGGGTCAGATTTAACTGTTCTGCTTTTCTCAAGGGAAGTGGTGAGATTTTGCTAGTTCTTTACTTTGTTAGCTACCAGGTCTTACCAGTGTGCATACCTGTTTGGTTTTGGTTCCTTTTTGTCCTTCTTCCCATTTTCCTTTCCCCTTTTCCCTTTCTTGGGGGTTTTGCATGATATCCTTACTGTATGTAGTTGTTTTTATTTAGAAAATACATAAATACATATATTTAGTGTCATTTCAGTTTTTCTATATATTTTTCCTTTGAAAGGGTGGGAAGTTTTGGGACAGAGGCAGACTGAGCAGTTGGAGAGCTTGGGAAAGCTAGTTCAAACCAGCTCAAATCCCTTGGAGAATTTCTTATGTTCAAGAAAAACTGACAGTCATCATGCAGATGCTCATTGTTGCATATCAAATGCAGTTATCAAGATCCAGTACAAATCATGATGAAGCTTCTTATGTGTTTCTATGAGAACAGGTGGCTTTTCTCAATGCTTGGCAATGCAGACTGCTGGCCTGCAGCAAAACTTTTACTATGTGAATGTAGATAAATATCATATGTTAAGTAGAGCCAATAGTGTTTCTAAGAAGTTTCTGTACATCAATAAAATGGGTCAGTATCGCAGATGTGATGAGTTTAATGCTGCTCTATGCAACTATGTGTAATTTATCTAGAACTGCCCTGGTGCTCGACATGCAAAATTTGTCAGCTGTAATGTCAGGATGAAAGAAAAATGGAAGAGGTTGCACTGCAATCAATTTGCTGCTGGCATAGCATATGTTACTGACATTATGTGAGCATCATATATTAAAATTGCCTTTCAACACATGACGTTAAGGCATATTCAGGCCAGTGAGAGCAGAATAAGGAAGCTTCAGGCTGTTATTTGGCACTCTTGCCCATTGAGTGCCAGTGCAAAAGAAGTAGGAGTGCTATCACCTTTTGACTAGGAGCTGAAATTGCTCAGTTCAGGTAAGAAGTCCCCCTTTAGAAAAGGGTCACCTTTTCTTATTATGAATCAGTAATATAAGCAGTCAGAAGAGATCCTGCTGGACATCCTTAATCAGTTAAGACCTGATAAAAGCACCACCACATTACAATAATGAGAAATTTGTAGTATAAATTTGAGAGTGTATTCTGTAGCATAAAATGACGTGCACAGAAATATGAACAACAACAAGAAAAAATATTATAATATGACATTTATTCCCTGTCATCTCCTATTTTGCTGAAAATGTCAAGAAAAACGGGTATACCTTCAGATGATGGTAAATTCAGCTATTCAACAAATTATGATTTTCCCCCCAAAAATAAGTGAGAGAAAGAAAGTGAAGCACAAAGCCTTTAATTTTACCTTCCTATGTTTGTATGGAGTCAAGGCAAGTCTAAAACCACATTAAATCATTTACTTTAGTTGCACATGATAAATTCAGGAAGTTTGCACTGTAACTTGAAAGATGCCCAAAATAATTCCTGAAAATATTGATTTTTATTTTTTTCAGGGAAATAGAAGGGGGTTTTGTATCAGAGACCTGTTTTTTGCACTGTAAAGTAAGTTGGAAGAGTCAGGCACAGGAAAACATTTGAAAACTTGCAAACACCCTGTATTGAGAGTCAATGGACAAAAGGATTAGGCTGCTTCAAATTAGATAAACCAGTGTGCCTCATTTGTGAAAACTTCCTAAATTGTCATGGCATCAGGCTCTTCTATCAAGCAACCTTCTTCTATGTAAATTTGCAGTAGTAAGGAAAAAAATATTTCTCTCTTACTTATTACAAGTCTGGTATTCTTTTTCATCAGAATAGGAGAGTCTACTTTTACTTCATTGCAAAGGGTAAAGTTGGTGATTAAACTACCCAAGGTGAAAAAAAATTAGGCCTACTAAGTAGTCATTATATGGCAACTGTATAACTGTATAACTTTCTCTACCCTCCTGACTACTCACGACACCAGTGTTATTAAGGCCCACCCCCACCTTAACAGTCAAAGATGGAGAGTCATTTGATATCTGCGCAGCAAATTGATGAGAAAAATAAACTTGAGGACACCTAAGCCATATAATCACTGCACCCAAGATCAAGAAACAACCTAGCAGGCTTTAAGATTTCTGTAAAAGGGAGAAGTTTATGAAGCTCTCTTTTCTCTCACAATATGGTGTCTAACTGGAAAGAGGGATTTTAGTATTCTTAGTATAGATGCTACTGAGGCAGGAGTGGGAGTAGAGTCCTATTACCATGCATCAGTCAAATTAGAGGTAAAACTGTAAGATAAAAGAAAAGTTACGTCTTGTTATTCAACCATTTTTGTGTGCAGCTCATTCTTTCACTAGAATCTTTATGATGTAGATGAAAAGGCCTACCAAGATTATACAGTGAATTAATATTATTTTGCATTTATCACCATCTGTTCTTCTCTGTTTTGTTAGCAGAAATATTGTCAAAATTCATTTTATGTTGCCAAGAAAGAATAATTATTTTGTCATTCATGATACATGCGTTTAGGTCTCCGTTACTGCAGTTGTGTAGAATCATTTGATTCTTCTCCATATTTTATATATAAATAAATTCGTATACACAAGAGAGTTTCTACCTTACTTAATGGTGATCCATACAACTGTAGGTATTTCACTCAGCCTCTATACAGCAGTAAATTGTTGCACTGAATTTTAAAAGGCCACGCTACAGTTCTTCAGGCAGTCCACTCCAAGTTTCTGCACTCATTTATTTCATACTTCTTTATGCAGCAGCATGTTTATTTTCTGGTATTTTCAATTTTATGTGAAGAAATGGATATTTGTTTTGATTAAATGCTTTGAGAAGGATTGTCATGCTTTATTTATATGTTGTCAGTTTCACCAAAATTTGGATAAGAAATATTTGTGTAGGAGAATTTTGCTTGAACCTCAAATTTGAAGCAATGTATAAGTGAACCATTTAAAATTAGGTTCTTTTGCATTCTAATGTAAATTTTGGAGGCATAAGCCTGGGGATGTAGGGACTACTGCAGAACTGAATCTTTGTAATTACTAACCATTAAAAGCACAAAATGAAAAATGTGAAATGCCAGTTAATGGCACACATGGCTGCAAAGATGTGAAGTTACAGAAATTCTTTCTTTTTGTTTTTAACATTTTGACAGGGAAAATATATTATCCAATATATTAATTGTTTCAGTAGTGTTAAAGGAATTTATTAGTATGGTTCTAGAAGTTTCAAACAACAGTAACATCATTCATTCATATTTGCAATTTAGAAGTAGTGGTACTATTTGTTCTTTTAAGCCTTTATTTTATAACAGTAATTTGAACCAACCTCTTATTCCACCTACCTCCTCAACTAGGTAAAAAAATTTAAGCTCCACCTACAAATCACACCAAAGGTAGGCTTTGTCTTCATTAGTAAGCTCTATAGTTCAGAATAAGTAAATTTGTAGGCAGAAAAAACTTGTGCTAGAAACTTGACAACTACCATATCCTCATTTCAGGTATTTTTTTTTTGGCTCAAAGTAGTTCTACATTGAGTGGCAGTTCTCTGCATTGAGTCCTGCAGACTCAATGACCATTAGCAGTTGCAGTGCATTAGATTAGGTACCATCGCGTTTTATTATTTCAAAAGAGGAATTCTAGTTTTGTGTTCCAGGGCTGCTCAGTGACATCAACCACAGTGCATTAAATACAAATGATAGAGATTTCCATCCAAACTGTAGTCCTAATCTAAAGTGAAAATGCTAATGTGTCCCAAGCAGCCAAATAGAGGCCTCATTGATTTGGCTATTGAAAAACAGTAAGACGACTCCTAAAGGCAACACTGACAGAGGACTTCCACAGCACACCTAGAACAGTATAACTGTGACATTTGCTCAAGTTTCAATTTATGGCAGTTTTCCACATGCACTGCTCTTTGTCTTGTACTGGTTGCTTCTGTAAATTCTTAGCTCTCCCATGAATTGTGATAAGTATCAAGACTCTAATACTCAAGTACTTGGATTTGATTATTTACTCATACTCTGTATGATGAGATTTCAGTAGGCTATTTTATGCTTAACTGATATATCACAACATGCTAATGGAATAGGGGAGAAAAAAAGTAATGTTTATGAAATAATATTTTCTGTGCCTCCAAAGAGATAATATGTTATAGATTTTTCAATTCATACAAATACCAAAAAACTTGTTATAAGAGTGATTCAAGATGAAGAAGTAACACATGGGATTTTACAATACCTATGTAGTAACTCCATGTTTACTGAAAATAATAGGAATAGCACATTTATTAGCAACAATATTATGTTATGTAATAATAACATGGTAAATACCCAATGACAATTCTTGTTAATTTCTTCCTCATTTAAGTAATACAATTTTATTGTTGCAAATTAGATCTACAGAGATAACTGATCTTTGAGAGAAATCTTATTTTTTAGTAGCTGGCTCTAAACAGCAGGTAAAGAGTTAAATTTTCTTGTTTTGAAGCATTCTGACAAATTCTGACAAAGTACATTTTCAGAAACCTACTTCAAGCGCTATATTATTCATGGGTGCTTTTGCTATGAAAAATGAGCATTCTTATATTCATGGGGATTTATTTCTCCATATTTTTTAAGGGAAAAGAAGACAAATAAAATGCAATTCAAGCACACTGAAGTGTAGTATTAACACAAGGTAGTTACATTCACTGGTTTTGCACTTCTAAGTTCTTTGGAGCAGGATGCTCAGTGTTGCAAAGAGTACTTAAACTCCCCAGTGTTCAAATTGCCTGCCTGCTGAGAACCACAGATAGAATGGCAGCTTCCTCTAACCAGCTTGCTCAGCAGGTATTATACATTTAGGGACTATACTCAGCACAGAAATTCTCTCTTTCTCTCTCTCTCTCTACATATGTATGTCCTAGTGAAACAGCCAGTCTAGGATAAAAGTTCTAGTTATGAAATCCTTTGGTTTAAAAAAAGTGTTTGGATCTTCTCCAAATTCTTTATAAATCTGAATTTGCACTGTGTATTCAGGTAAAGCCAAAGGAGAATTTGGAGTCATTTGTTTATAGCCAACTGTCCTTTGTTACATTTAGATCCATATGACATAAATGAGTCCAGAATCCATTTCAAAAGTGATGGAAAATAAGATTTTTGTAACATCTAAAGGTGCTGATGTAGGCACAAAAAGCTGAGTTAGGACAGATATAGGTATACTGTTACTTTTCTTGGAGACAGACTTTTCTACTTTCATTGGTGTTCTTGATAAACTCTTCACATTCATTTATTACAGACATTATTGTCTTATACCAGCAGTACATGGGTAACCTGAACAACAGATGTGAATCACTTAAACATATTACATCTAAGTTTGAAGAATTAAACATCCTTCTTGTTGTGTTAAAATTGAACAACTTCAATAAGATCTGGCGGATAAGAAGTTAAAATTAGTTTGTGATGGCATCTTGCATCAAGTATGGAAGTCCTCCCTACAGCAGTCAGGAAAACATCACAATAATTTGATGGACTTTATTCAAGTTATATATACAATGTGCACATCTGATATGAGTATAAATGTATGGATTCCTAATTGTATGCTAGTGAAGAAGCTGATCATGAAATCAAGTGGCTCTGCACTATATACTCTTTACACTTGTTTTTTTTCCTACTCTTTCTTTAACAACTATGTGTCTACTTCTGAAGAATCCTATGGGGAAAAAAATTCCAAACCATTCAAAATTGGCTTCATTGGATTGTATCTACTGGAGTCCATATAGGCAAAATGCATTCATATTTTGAAGTATATCCTTCTGACAGCTTCGGAAGGAAGGAAGGAAGGAAGGAAGGAAGGAAGGAAGGAAGGAAGGAAGGAAGGAAGGAAGGAAGGAAGGAAGGAAGGAAGGAAGGAAGGAAGGAAGGAAGGAAGGAAGGAAGGAAGGAAGGAAGGAAGGAAGGAAGGAAGGAAGGAAGGAAGGAAGGACGTCCCCTTTCTGCACTTCAACATTCCCCTTTATCCTCTGTTCATTTCTTTGGAAGTGGTTTCTTTTAATTGAAGCTTTATTTTCACTGGACACTGCATAGTTAAAAGTCTTCTCTAATCCTTTTGAATTCACTAGATTGTTTTAACTCCACTATAGATTTTTTACTAAATCTGATTTCAAAATAGCCAATATAGAAAATGTGCTGTATTTATTTATGTGTACAAATAACTGTATTTGATCTAATTTGCTAGTGAGACTTTTCTTTTGTATTATTAATTCACATAAATAACACTTAAAATAAAGCATCTTACTTTCAACTTTTCTGTATTAGAAATTATAAGTTCTTGTTTTGAGTTAGCCATAAATATAAGTCATTATTTTAGAAGTCAGCAGCCAGGACTATCATAAAATAAACCAACCTTTTAATTTTATTTTGCTTTCACATACTTTACAATTAATGCAGTTTTAGTTTCAGTATTTTTATATTTTGGTTTTAATTTCCATCAATAATTTATTTGTGAAAAACTAATAAATTAATTGAATAATTATGTTAGAAAATTTGAAACATTAGAAAAGTTGAGACATTCCCAAACTAAACAATATTTTATATCAAAATAACATCCTTGTTTAAAATAGCTTTGTTTCTTGTTCTTGAGTATTGTATTTGAAAGTGAGAAAAAGACAATAAATAACCTGTAAAGAAGAGAAAGTTTTCATATGGTGTCAGAGAACACATTTTTGAACGATTTGCATTAGAAATTCACATGGTCTTTCTAATTAAATTTTATATGTCAGTATAAGATTATTCTACTTCCATTTTGCTATTGCTAGATGTGGTGCTTCAGTGTTTGTTGTTTCCCTCTATACAGAACAGGTATCAAACTATGCCATTTTTCTGACTGCTGTGTAGGATAAAGATACCAAAATTGATTTAACTTACCTTGCTCAAATAGCGGCAATATTCTAAATGTAATAGCACTGCAAAATGACTTGAACTAGATTGCAATATTTTAATCTAAAGAATTATTGAAGTCTAGAAGAAACAGTACCACAAACAGAATAGTGAAAATTGACTTGGTTCCTGGAGTTTAAAGGTATTATGATTATTTCTCTCTAGATTTTGTATGTATATAAAATAGTTTCACCAAATGATTTGGCACTAAACCTAATAATCCTGATTCTGTTGGACCTTTTAGGTCATTTATATATTTAGAAAGCACTGACAATAACTGCCAATTCAAAGCGAATATTTACATTTGAATGCAGAAAGATAAATGTTTACCTGATTTTAAGAATCCCCATTACTTATTCATCTTTTTGTGCTTACTTGAAGGCCAGACACAGGATGCTAACATTGATAGAACTAAGTGTACTCTGTATAACTAAAACTATATGGCCTGCCTATAAGAAAAGAAACAGGGAGAAGAATCTCACAGGCTGTATACACCAGACAGAATTTTTGTGGTTTCTTGTTTCCTTTCTTTCCTGTCCTGTCTCTTATTTTTTTTCTAAATATGCATGTCCTGAATATGCATCCTGAAATAAATACTTAAAATGATGGATAACAACATGGAAAAAGAAGATTTTAATCTAACTAAATTGCAAGTGATTTATAAAAATGATTTTTTCCCATTTTCTTTACAGTGGAAGAGAGTTACTGCTTTAACGTTTCAGCTCAGGACATTTAGAAGTACATTGGAAACAACTAAAATCCTATATTTCAGCTAGGAAAATGGAAATAATTAACACTACCCTACAGTATTATATTTTAACTACCTCAGGATATTTAAAGATGCAGTTTTCGTTTTTGAAAAAAATTTGATTTCATTAATAGAAAAACGGGAAAAATATTGATCAAGGAAGTAAGTAAAATTCTTATTTAAGCATGTTTTGGGGCAGTGAGCAGCAAATTGTTTGCAGAGCCACACATGATGAAAAACAGATGTTTTCTATTATCTAATTCAGACACTTATGAAAGAAAGGATTCAATGGAAAAATAGCATGTGGTTCCATTACTGAAGACCTAATGTATCCTAATATATGTGAGAAAACTCAAAAAGTAGTAGGAAGAAGTTGTATGTCTATATGCTACTATTAGATTTTTTTAATTGTCAAAGGGAATTGTATTTGAGGTTATCAGTAAGATGAAGCTGGGTTGTACCTGAAAGTGCATAGTGGAAAGATGAGAGATGGTCTGTATAAATTGAAATGAGGTTTTCAGACTCAATATGAAGAGAAACTTTTTCTGCGTGGACTGTGAGAACACTGAAACATGTAGCCTAGAGAGATTTTGCAATCTCCGTCCTTGGGGGAATTCAAGGTTTGACTGGATATAACCCTTAAAAATCTGGTCTAACCTTATAGCTGACCATGCTTTGATACGGAAGTTGAACTAGGTGACCTATTGAGATCTCTTTCAGACTGAGTTATGCTACGATCCTATTGTTTTCATCATAAAACCATGTCTTCCTTTTTTTAAATTCCACTCCTAATCTGTTGAGTTTCATCTGCTTCTTTAAATATAAATATCACAAAAGTAACCTATAAAGCCAAGCTTTAGTAATCCATGTTTGATCTACTGCACTCCTCTTTGAAAACGTCCCGAAAAATATGCAAATTTTATGTTACAGGCAGATGTGTAGAGAAGCAACAATGAAGGGAACAAACTGTCTCAAAAAATATGTGTAGGACAGTTCTTACCGTGAGTGCTACATACAGGCAGAATGGTCTTGAATTCATAAAATTTGTGGTATGGAGTTATATTTGACTTAGAGGGGTGACTGGGTGTGCAAGTCCTGCACAGAACTTATTAAGAAACTTTTCTACTGGCAAAACTTGGTTTTAGTCGTTCCCATAGATTAAACATATTCGTTCAATGACAATAATTTGTTCAATACTAATATCGAGGTCATTCATTTGGATGTAGGATGATACCTGAAACTAAATAACTTCATATCAAATATCCTTTTGCTTTTTACCTTCCTCCTTTCTTTGTTTATTACATTACACGGTAAGTTCCATTCATTAACTATATTAACGAGAACAAAAGTTGCAGAAACATTCTTTTTAAAGGTGATTCATGATTCTTTGTGCCTCAAATTAAACATTTTTAAACAGCTTAACGTTGACATAATTATTGCCTTAATGAAAATTTTTCAGTCTTCTCCATTCTTGGTCTCAAAAACTTATGGCTGGGAATTATACTTTTTAAATTTAGTATTATGTTTGTCTTCCTTTTAGTTACATAAAAATGAAGGACTTGTTATTCATATGTACATTTCACTTCATCTGCTGTACCATGTAGTGAAGTACCAAGAAACTAACACTAGCAAAATACAGGTATTTTATGAGGAATTCATTTGATAGATGAGCAGATGGAAATGACTCTGTTACACAATGATCACAAAAATCAACCAAATCCAAGGAGCATTGACCTCCAAGATCTTAGAAACAATCCAAACGTCAGAGTGATCTAAGACTCTTATGATTTCTAGGGGAAGAAAAGCATAAGAATAGCAGTTACAATTAGCAACTGAGAAAGGGAATTTAGATTCCCCACTGTGATCAGGTTTATCAATTTAATGAGTTTCTATAGATTTAGATTGAGTCTGACAGATATTTCAAGAACCAAATTCCTTTCAAGTCATTTAAGATTCTGTGCAAAATCATTAATGCAGGTCTTACCAAGAAATTTAGCTAAAAAGCTGATTTGCTGGATGGTTACCCAATCTCTAAAGCCATAAAATAATTTTTATGTTTCATTTCTTTTCCTTCCCCACACATCCTTTTTATGTATTTACTGTAGACAGCTTTATAGTATTTCTATTTTTACAAGCATATGTTGCAAATCATAAAGCAAGGGAGTATGAATATTTTTAGCCAGCAGTTTTCAACTTTATCTATGATTTGTAATAATCTTTTCATTTGAAGCTGGTGATTTTTTTTGCTTATGTATTTGATGGAGCTAGTGTACTGAACTGAAGGACAATTTAAGAGTCCAAATGGACCTAGGAAGCTTTAATACAGCAGTTGTCTAGGTTATCAAATCTATTCATTGTAGATTTTACTATTGCTATGACAGTACCCATAATCAGCTTCCACTAAAAATAAGGAATACAATGAGAGCCACTGTTCTTCTTATATATTCAGTAGGAAAGAAATGGGATTCTTGGAAGAAAACAAAAAGTTCACTCTAGGTTTTAAAGAGAGAGATGTAAGAGGTTCAGATAGTTCAAAAAGCTGATTTGAATCCAGAAAAACTTCAAAAAGGATACTTTTTTTGAAGATTTCATCATCAATAAAGTACCATTCTTTTATGCTGGCTGCACAATGAAAAATTGATCCTTATATTATTGTTGTGCAGCCAGCATAAAAGAATGGTAATAATATAAGGATCAATTTTTCATAGTGTCTGTCAGTATATGTAAAGATGAGGAAAAAGGGCAGCTTATAAAACAGAACAAAAAACCTTGTCTTTACGAAGTTCCTAGAGCTTCTCTTTTTTTTTTCTCCTCACACAGTGCTTAAAATAAAACAACAAAAACATCCTTAAAATTATTATGTTTTTAGCAGCATGCTAAGTCTAGATTGTCCTTTATGTATTTTACATTTTCAGTGTATTACTTCATAATATATGTTTAAATGCACAGTTTCATAGTACTAGACAAAGAAGGCATGACTGTTACAATAAATATGATGCATTTAGTTCTTCTGCTATGCACTAAAAGATGGGAACAAAGTAACACACTGTACTGATTCTCCCACCCTTCTTCTTACAAATTCTTTGTGTTTACCAATAGTTTCTTGGTACTTACTACGCCAAGCGTTCTCTATGGCATCTTCAGAGTTACATTAATCAACATTTTAATAGTCACATTCACATCTTACTATTAATAGGGGGCCTGCTATCATTGGTGTTCCATTACTTGCATAAGCTGTCATTATTTAGTCTTTAGATCCTGTTGTATACCGAACTTTCTAGGCCTGTTGGATGGCAAATATCAAACCGACCATGAATTTGGAAAAAGCAGAGATTTGCAAAATGGACTAGTTTACAAAAGGAAGTGATTCAAGGAACAACTTTATCTGTTGAAAGATGGATCAGGTGGTGATCTAACACTCAAATCAGCTGAGTGGCACATGGGGAGAGGGAAAGGCCTTACAACCTGGTATTGCTTCAGTTATGAGCAGAAACTCCTGAAAACATGTACTGAGCTCTATGCCCTGAAGCTGTGGTGAACTGTGGAGTACCCACTTCTGAGGACAAAACAGACCTTGCTAAAAGCCAATTCATATGTACTAACGGACTAAGTCCCTCCCTGCCAAAAGATGCCAGAGTTTTCAGAAATTATCGAATTAGCATCTGAATACCCTTTTGCTGTGGAGAAATCGAAGACCGCCTTACCTGATAGAAGGGTGGATGAGCCCTCAGGAAGGGATGCCTTTTTCATAAGATCACCATATTTCTGACATTGTAGAATGTTCTCCCTCGGAAAATAACTCAATGTATGTGTGTGTGCGTGCGCGTGGACACGATCATTGTTAACTGGTTTTAACTATCTAGCGCAAAGGCATCAAGTCAAAATAAATTACCTACTATTTATACTAATCCTGACTGGTGGCTAACACCTTTGCACATATCACATAATCCTTTAGTCATGAACGGTCGACCAAGTCTGGGACTAGAAACATATCCAGCCACACTTAGAATCCTCTCTGAGAGGAAGCTTTGAAAGCAAGGGGAGTCATACAGAACCTTGTGACTCGACTAAAGGTCATCCTTCAACCACTTGTCAAAGCCATACTTATTTAATGTGACAGCTGTAACTATACATATATGCATATGTCAGGAACCACTCCTGACAACAGCAGTGTACGGCCTGCACAATCAAAGAGCAAGGCTCTTTTCAAATCTGTGTGGCAATTTGGAGACGGACAAATCTCCCAGGGTAAACTCAAATGCAGTTTTTGTTTTAGACAGACGAAATCATAAACCAAATACTTGTGTGCAATCTGAGTCACTACTTTTTAATGTTGCAAAACCAGATAACAATCTGTTCAGATCACAATCTGATACCCTGAACACAGCTAAGGTTTCTAAACAAATTACAACACAACTCGTATTCGATCCAATACACCATAGTGCCAAGAAAAAAGAAGGTACAGTAAGATAAGCAAGAAAGAGAGAAATAAGTAGCAGAGGAAAAATAAAATAGTCACCACTACCATGGGTCATGCCAGTTCCTCAAGAAAATGTGGTCCATTCAGCATCAACTCTTCCAGTAGCAATTTTTCAGGAACACCTGGTCCAGTAGTTATTCAAACCAGTCCCTCCTTAAGGCAATTCCATGGGGGTGGAGGGAACAAACTCCTTGCACTCTTGGCAGGCTCTACTTAAAGGGCAAGTCCGTGCCCCCATTAGCATCTGAGGAGTGTTCTTGCTGTGAAAGTTCTAGAATTGTGGCAAGCAGAGAAACTCCTTGAAGGTTTCAGAATTGGGGCTGGGGGCTCCAGAGTCACCAGCAGTTCAACAGACCCTTGCCAGAATAACCTCTGCCTGAACCCTTTGGGTATGCATGTGCAGTCAGGTGGGAGGGTGGAGAGGAGGAGTGGGCACTGCCTGCTGCTGCACCTCCTCCCACTGCTCTGTGGCAGTTGCTCCGGACAGTGAGCCTATTGGCAGCTGAGGGGGTGTGAGAGGAGTGGCGTCTGATCCTTCACTTCCCCCTCTCATTGTTAAACAGGAACCACAGAAAAGCGCCCCATGTGCACACAGCCCTGCACTCAGACAGTGTAAAGAAGTTGGTCTTTACAACAGATATAGGTATATTTCCTATTACTAAACCATAGGCTACAGACTCTGCAGGCACATTGAAATTAATTTATTATTTGATTTAGGAAAGATAGACTATTTACTCAGGCAGCTGAAATTAAGCTTCTCATTTATAATTGAAACACCTCAGTAGCAATATTTCTAGAAAATTTCAATGATCAGCAATAAAATTCTGTGTACTGTACTCCCTGACAAGTAGTAGACTTTATAAGGATTTCTCTTACTGTATTGCAGAGGTTTTTTTCATATATAAGTAGTTCAGTCTTCTTTCTCAGTAGCAAGTTATGTTGTTTTCATTACTGAGCATCTAAGATATCCTAAATTGTTTGTCATTTAACAGGTAATTTTTTACCCAGAAGTATTTTCAGCATATGAATTAAGGAACAGTGAGTTTTAACTAACGGCCTACTAGGTTGCTTTTAGCGTAACTTGACAGGAACAGGAATTTGTAACAGAATGTTCCAACGTTGCTAATCCAAGTAGGGGCCTACCCTATTTGCATGGGCAAAAGGGCAACTGCTTTGGACACATAGGCAGTATTGTCTGAAGAACCGTAAAATTTGTTTCAGTGGACAAAATAGTACCTTAAAAGTTTTGTAACCTAACTGCTTTCTTACTGGGTACTAACCACAGATTGTATATCATGTTTGATAAAATGCACTGTATAAGCTGACCAAAATTGTACTGCATTGGAGCTACATTTTGTGGGACACTGAGCCCCACACTCCCCATGGGTAAATAAAGATACTTGGGCTTACAGTCCTTCTGTGGGTCGATTCCTTTAAATCACATAGTAGTGTGACTTGGATTCCAATGGACTAAGAAGTGCCATATTCCCCCCAAAATGTACAGGATCAATACATCTTTGTGCTTTCAAGAATATTTTGAGACAAGGCTATTTCTTCAGAATATGCAGCAAGACAAAAGTGGTTTCATACTGTTGTGTGTTAAATACTTCACTGTCTGAAAAAAAACCCACAGCTATAAAACCACAGCTGTAATGCTTTGGAAAAGAGTGGAATTTACTTTGGTTCAAGGACACTTCTTGGAAAGAAAAGAAAGATAAAAATGAAAGAAACACACAAAAAAGCACAAGTATTGGTTAATGTTAACAGAAATTTTATGTCAAGTTCTCTGAGTAGAGTTTTCTTGTTACTTTTTTTCTGAGGGACAGTTCTGTAAGCATTAGAGTGGAGAGTTCTGGAGAAATTTCTCTTCTCTAAAACCTGTGGAGAAAAATACTTGCAAAAATTTAAGGAAAACAACCATCTTGTAATATCTTTGCCTTATATGCCACTGAACCAGTTTCTGTATCACTGTCATTGTGGCAGTTATGAAAAATGTGAAGTTTACAAGTACAGTATTTGGGGGGTATAACATCACTTATCCAGTTTGCTCATGGGAATTTCAGGAATGAAGGAGGATTTAGACAGATCTTTTCTGTTCCATGGACTCCGAGACACTTTTTTCTTTCAGGAGACAAACGGAGTAATTTTATGTCAGGGAATGGTAGGAATCGTTATTGTCAGGAAGTTTAGCAATGTATCCTAAAAGCTGGGTTAACAGCTGCTCAACTGTGTGTCACAACTCCTATTTCTACAAATTCTTCTAGCTTAGAGTCAGCTGCATTTAAAAACCTATGCTACTGTTCCATTCACTATTGCTTGTGATGCTTCCAATTTCTATAACTTGCAACATAGTGACAACCACAAAGTCCTCGCTGACTACAGATATGTTACAACACTTTGCATTTATAGTGATCCCAAAGGATACCGAAGTGTTGTATATACCAGGCAAACAGCAATCGTTTTGTCTGCTCATGAATCAGACACCACTGGAATGAAATACAACAGATGTTTAACAACATAAAGCAGTATTACACAACATTTTTAAGACCAAAAGTGAAAAATGTCTTCTCAAAATGAAACTTCAGAAGCAATTTAGAAAGGCAGAATGTAATTAAGCTAACTGCAGTTTATACAAAAACCTGATGGTAACGTATTATTCTTAAAAAAAATTGTTTTAATGTCTTTAGCAGACGAGAGATAAACTTTCATCTTTATATCTTATGTGCAAAGTCAAACTTTCAGCAGCAAAATGACCTTTAATACAATGCTAGAGATAGACAATTGTCAGTATCTAGAAGGTATAGAAGTCAAGATAGTTAACCACTGAATGATAAGAATAGTATTAAATATCTAAACAGAAAATAAAACAGCCTAATCACTAGAACAGCCAGACATTAAACACTGATATCAACACAACTCTGGAAATATTATTTTAGTCTTTGTGATGTCACTGTGGATTTGTACCACTGTAGGAGACATTAGATTCTGTCACAGGCCCTACAAATAATTAATTTTGTTGTAATACTAAATAATGAATAGGCTTTGATTCCTACTCAATATTTTCTTCATTATCTTAAGAGTATACTATATGTTGCACCCTAGCATGACTCTGATTGTTTTGTATTTTTTGTAAAATGTCCATTGAAGCCATACTGCAAACCAACAAAAATATTGAGGCTTTTTTCCTCCTAGTAGCTTTAAAATAAAGGAAACCTCATGCTGAGAAATTGCTTATTTTTTAAACTCGCAAATAGTGAATCCAGTTCATCCTGAGATTTGCCCATGTTCAACAGTCAAGTCACTAAGAACAGAAGCCTTATACAATGTCCCTCTTTGCGAATGATTTTCATTGAATGGTATGAGGAACCAGGGTCTCTAGCGTTGTTCTTAGTGTTGTTTAAAGCCACTTTTATGTTTATTAATGCTCAGAATGTTTCAAAGTTTAAAACAAAGGGATGCTGAGAAAGACACATTTTCATACAGTTAATAATATTTGTGGGGGTTTTTTTGGAGTTTTCATTTTGGGTTTTGGTTGTTTTGGTTTTTTTTAATTAAGAAGAAAAGATACTGCATAAAGTACATAGAAACTTCATGATGTTTCTTGGCGAGGATCGACGGCAGGAACGGTAAGTTCTGCAGATGGGTGCTTGTTCGAGGTGGGCACCGAATCTCCCAAGAGGGGGAAGGCTCAAAACAGAACCGCAGATACGTGATTCTCTGCAACCCCTGAAGCAGCAGCCGTCATGTCGGTGGCTGACGGTGCAGGGGGGTGGTCCTGGCAGCACCCACAGGAGATTTAAAACGTCTCCCTGGGAGCGCCAGCGACCAGAGCGCGACTCTGCAGATTGTTAAGGCGACGAACCTGAGCAGGCAAACAGGGGTGAGGCACGGCAGTTCTCACAGGCAAGGCGAATAGGCAAGGAGCAGCCACCTAGTTAGTCTCTCAGGTGATCTTTTTTTTTTATCTCGACTAAAGTTGATAATGGTTTACAAAAGAACAACAGCTGTCACTGCTGTTGGCACTAGGAGCGCATCGACACAAACGGAACCCTACAAGAAGGATGCGGTCATACAGGTCGCTGGCTGCACAGACTGTTTGAGCCTGGCAGCATTAGCTCCAGAGGACAGTGTGAGAGGCACCTGTGTGAGATGTGAGCAGGTGAATGATTTGCTATACATGGTAGCAGAGCTCAAAGAAGAGGTAGAAAGGCTGCGGAGTATCAGAGAAAGTGAGAGGGAAATTGACTGGTGGAGTCAAACCCTTTTGATCTCTAAGGAAAGTCAGCAGGAGAGTGTGAACCCCTACCCCTCCTGCCATCAGGCAGATGGACCTAATAAAGAAGATGGAGGGGAATGGAAAAAGGTCCCTGTTTGGAGAGGAAAAAGAACTCCCTCTGAATCCCCATCAAATTCTCAGGTGCCCTTAAAAAACAAATACGAGGCCCTAGACTCAGATAGTCTAGTAGAGGTCAACTGTGAGGGAGATCTGTCTGGAGGGCCCTCTTCTTGTTGCACCCCGTCTTCCAGACATATAAATACAACAGCTGTAAGAAAGAAAAGAAGGGTAGTTGTAGTTGGTGACTCCCTTTTGAGGGGGACTGAGGGCCCTATATGTAGGCTGGCCCCAACCCAAAGGGAGGTTTGTTGTCTTCCTGAGACTAGGGTGAGAGACTTTGTTAGGAGACTTCCTGAGCTAAATCAGACCTCAGATTATTTTCCACTGTTGGTAATCCAGGCTGGCAGTGATGACATCAATAGGAGAAGTGCCAGGGTAATCAAAAAGGATTTCAGGGCACTGTGTAGATCAGTCCATGGGACAGGTGCACAGGTAGTACTTGCTTTGGTTCCTGTAGTGGCTGGAATGAATGGGGAGATGCATGAGGAGAGAATTAGGAAAACCTATCTTATCAATAGGTGGCTAAAGGATTGGTGCCACTGTCAAAATTTTGGGGGTTTTGTATCATGGGGCAAACTCCATGGTACCTGGTCTTCTTAAATCAGATGGGCTTCCTCTGTCTAGGCAGGGCAAAAGGGTTGTTGCCCATAAGTTAGCGGGGTTCATCAGGAGAGCTTTAAACTAGGTCTGAAGGGGGAGGGGATTGATTTCAGGCTCTTCAAAGTTCAACGCAGGGGTGATAAGACTGAATTAAAAGTAAAATCAGCAGCCCAGCTGAAGTGCATGTACACTAATGCACGCAGTTTAGGCAATAAACAGGAGGAGCTGGAAGCCATCATGCCCCAGGAAAGCTATGACGTAGCTGCCATTACAGAAACATGGTGGGACGACTCGCATGACTGGAATGCTGTCATAAGTGGCTACAAGCTCTTCAGAAAGGACAGGCAGGGTAGGAGAGCTGGAGGAGTGGCTCTGTGTGTTAGAGAGTCTCTTGACTCTGTAGAACTTGAGGTCACCAATGATAGGGTTGAGTGCTTGTGGACCCGAATCAGGGGAAAGGACAACAAGACTGACATCCTGGTAGGAGTCTGTTATAGACCACCCAACCAGGATGATGAAGGGGACGAGTTATTCTACAAGCAGCTGGCAGATGTCTCAAAATCGCCAGCCCTTGTTCTTGTGGGTGACTTCAACCTGACGAATATCTGCTGGGAGCTCAACACAGCAGAGAAGAGGAAGTCTAGGAGATTCTTAGAGTGTACGGAGGATAATTTCCAGCAGTTAAACGAACCTACCAGGAGTGGGGCCCCACTAGATCTGCTGTTTACAAACAGAGAGGGACTGGTGGGAGATGTAGTGGTTGGAGGCCAACTGGGGCACAGTGACCATGAAATAATACAGTTTTCAATATTCAGGGATGCAAGGAGGACCACCAATAAAACCTCTATGCTGGACTTCCGGAGGGCAGATTTTGACCTATTCAGAAGACTGATCCAGAGCACCTCCTGGGACACACTCCTCAAAAACAGGGGTGTACAGGAGGAATGGATGTGCTTCAAGGAAAAAGTCTTGAGTGCACAGGAACAGGCTGTACCAATTAGCCAAAAGGCAAGCCGGTGGGGAAGACGACCACCTTGGTTGAATAGGAAGATACTGAAGGAAATCAGAGATAAAAAAGAGAGCCTACCGACTGTGGAAGGCAGGGCTGACTACTCAGGAAGAGTATAGGACTATAGTTAGAACATGCGGAAGAAAAATCAGAGAAACAAAAGCGGAATTTGAAATTAATTTGGCTACTTCTGTTAAGGATAACAAAAAGCGCTTCTATAAATACATTAATAACAAAAGGAGGGGCAAGGAAAACCTCCATTCTTTGTTGGACCTGGGGGGGGAACATAGTTACCAGGGATGAGGAGAAGGCTGAGGTACTCAACACCTACTTTGCCTCAGTCGTCGCCAGTAGGAGAGGTGGCCCTCAGGATAACTGGCCTCCGGAGCTCACAGATAGAGACAGGAAACCAAATGGCTGCCTGTGTTCCAGGAGGAAATAGTCCATGAATTATTGAGTCACCTGGATCCACACAAATCAATGGGACCTGATGGATTCTATCCTAGGGTGATGAGGGAGTTGGCAGAAGAGCTTGCCGAGCCACTCTCCATCATCTACTAACAGTCCTGGCTCTCCAGGGAGGTCCCAGATGATTGTAAGTTGGCAAATGTCATGCCAATCCACAAAACGGGCTGTAAGGAGGACCCGAGCAACTATAGGCCTGTTGGTCTGACCTCAATGCCTGGCAAGGTTATGGAACAGATTATCCTGAGTGCAATCACACAACACCTTCAGGATGGACATGGGATCCGACCCAGCCAGCATGGCTTTGTGACGGGCAGGTCCTGTCTGACCAACCTGATTTCCTTTTATGATTAGGTAACCTGCCTGGTGGATGAAGGGAAGCCTGTGGATGTAGTCTATCTGGACTTGAGCAAAGCCTTTGACACTGTCTCCCATGGCATACGCCTGGATAAACTGGTAGCCCACGGCTTGGACAGGTGCACTCTCAGCTGGGTTTAGAACTGGCTGGATGGCCGGGCCCAGAGAGTGCTGGTGAATGGGGCTGCGTCCAGCTGGTGGCCGGTCACCAGTGGTGTCCCTCAGGGATCAGTGTTGGGTCTGGTTCTGTTTAACATCTTCATCGATGATTTAGATCAGGGGATTGCGTCCATCATAAGTAGATTTGCGGATGACACCAAGTTGGGAGGGAGTGTCGACCTACCGGAAGGCAGGAAGGCTCTGCAGAGGGACCTTGAGAGGCTGGAAAGATAGGCTGAGTCCAACGGGATGAAGTTCAACAAGGCCAAGTGCCGGGTCCTGCACTTTGGCCACAACAACCCCATGCAGCGCTACAGGCTGGAGACAGAATGGCTGGAGAGCAGTCAGATGGAAAGGGACCTGGGAGTATTGATTGACAGGAGGCTAAACATGAGCCAGCAGTGTGTCCAGGTGGTCAAGAAGGCCAATGGCATCCTGGCCTGTATCAGGAACAGTGTGGCCAGCAGGACGAGGGAAGTGATCCTTCCCCTGTACTCGGCACTGGTGAGTATTGTGTTCAGTTCTGGGCCCCTCAGTTCAAGAAAGTTATTGAGGTGCTGGAGCGGGTCCAGAGAAGAGCAACAAAACTGGTGCAGGGACTTGTTTCAGTTCTGGGCCCCTCGGTTTGGGAAAGATGTCATGATGCTGGAGTGTGTCCAGAGGAGGGCAACGAAGATGTTGAAGGGGCTGGAGCACAAGCCCTACGAGGAGCAACTGAGGGATCTGGGGCTGTTTAGTCTGAAGAAGAGGAGGCTCAGGGGAGACCTCATTGCTCTCTACAACTACCTAAAAGGAGGTTGTAGTCAGGCAGGTGTTGGTCTCTTCTCGCAGGCGACCAGTGACAGAACTAGAGGGCATGGACTCAAGCTTTGTCAGGGGAGGTTTAGGCTTGATCTTAGGAAAAAGTTCTTCACTGAAAGGGTGAGTGACCTTTGGAACGCGCTGCCCAAGGAGGTGGTGGAGTCGCTGACCCTGGAGGTGTTTAAAGGGAGACCGGATGAGGCACTGAGTGCCATGATTTAGATGATGGGTTGATGTTGTGTTGGGTTATAGGTTGGACTTGATGATCTCAGAGGTCCTTTCCAACCTTGTGATACTGTGATACTGTGATACAAGTCCTACAAAGAGAGGCTGAGGGAGCTGGGGTTGTTTAGCCTGGAGAGAAGAAATTTTAGGTGTGACCTCATCGCTCTCTACAACTATCTGAAAGGAGGTTGTAGACAGGTGGGGGTCAGACTCTTCTCCCAGGCAACCAGCAACAGAACAAGAGGGCACGAGCTTAGACTCTGCCAGGGAAGGTTTAGGCTGGATATCAGAAAAAAGTTCTTCACAGAACGAGTAATCAGGCATTGGAATGGCCTGCCCAAAGAGGTGGTGAATTCACCATCCCTTGAGGTTTTTAAAATAAGACTGGATGTGGCACTTAATGCTATGATCTAGTAATCATGATAGTGTTTGATTAAGGGTTGGACTTGATGATCTTGGAGGTCTCTTCCAACCCAGGTAATTCTATGATTCTATGATTAAGTTTGGATGAAACTGGCTGTCAGTTAGAAACACAAATGTACTACTCTCTTAGTTCTAATACAAAGTAAGCCATCATATGCAATTGAACAGGTTTACGGCACGTTAGTAATGCCGTAATTCCCTGCACTTAGTATGGTTCATCATATGTCCATGTATTCTAAACTTATTGTTCTGCGTGAACTATCATAGAACAGAATGAAATGTGATTCCTAACTGGCAGGCAGTTATTCGACCTCTTCAGTGAACATCCACTGTCAAACAGTGGAGCAGCAGAAGAGTTCTGAATTGAAATAAACTAACTCTTGGCCAATATGACAGTTTTAGATAATACAATTTTTTGTTTTGGTTTTGGGGTTTCTTTTTTTAGTTAATGAAAGTTTTAACTTAAATAGATGACGCAAATTAGGAGGTCCTGACAATTCTTCATTCTAAATCAGTTTCACAACTCTCACTGCAGCTGCTGTAACTGGAAAACACATAGAAACAGCCGAGGAGATCTTGTAAAGAGTCATCCAGGAGCCAATCACATACCCAGGTTCTACACTGGAAAAACAAATTTGAGAGCTTTCCATCTCAGATCTGGCATCTGCCAGATTTGTCATGTAAGTGGTCACAGCAGCTCCAGATGAGAGGGAAAGGCACCAAAGGGAGTTGTTTACCACCATGCAGTCAACAAGAAAATGCTGTGCCAACTGCAAATGTAATCATAGCTACAGCAATATGATAATGACCTTAGAAAATTTTTGGTGGAGTAAGAGAAGTCTCTGGAATATAAAGAAATCAAAACCACTGTATATATACATCAAATTATTTGGTATCATTTATGATTAAAAATCTTAATAACCCATAAGCTGTCTGTAAAAGCAATCACATTAAAATTATGCTGGATTTCTTGACTTGATTACATAACTGTAGTTCTTTCTTCACACTCAGCTTAACTGTTAATAAAAGCATTCACTCTTCGAAGTCTTACCTGAAAGAAGCTAAATATAAGTTGTTTTTTTATAGCTAAATACTAGAAAGTTGGCTGGTCAGTTAAAAAAAGAAAGAAAATTCTTTAATTAAACAAGTAAAAAACCTCAAACCCTAAACCCAAACCAAAACAAAACAAAGTCATTTCAAACCCTTGGTCATTCTGGGGTAAAAACAGTTAATGCTTCATTCAAAATTTTTCTCCCAAGTAATTAACAATACAACAACTGTTTTCTGTCCTGAAATGAGACTCAATTTGTGTTTGGTAAGATGGAGCATTGTCTTTCTCCACCATTTCCTTAGGCTAGATAACAAACTGAGCTGATACCCATCTTGCAATGTTTCTGTGCAGCACCTGTTACGCTAAACAAGAACAAAAACATTACAAATAGTGAGCCCAATGATTACTATAAACCAAAAGAACAGAGAGTGCAACCTCCGCAAGTCAGGAAACCTATTATGATCAAAAGTGGCAGACAACCTAGTGCACTTCTAAACAATATTATTAGGAAACACAAATTATATATGTTTCAAACGTTGAACCCTTTTGAAAAAGGTGGTCAGTAAGATGATACTCATGGGCAAGTGAATAGGTTGAACCTGGTTTACAACTTTACAAGAAATTAAAAACAGCTTGAAAAGATTGTTCCTTAAAGATTTCCTAATTCTTTGTTATTTGTTAGTTTTCTTTAAGGAAAATAAAAATCGCCTGAAGATACAGACGTTCTTCTGAATGGACCCTAATAAACCATGAGGCACATTCTGATACAGCTGATGAATGTTAATGAGAGACCCATATTAATTCCATTGGTTACTCCTGATAATGTATGGCATTGGGAAGTGAGCAAATTGGGGATGCTACAGAGTAATAAATCATCCCACTCCTCTAGCTGTTCACTAATTCATGAATTTATATAGCAAATGTGGGAAATACCAATATATGATCAATATTAACATAATACAACTACAGGTGTAAAATATTAATCTGGTACAGCTGGTAGCAATCTGGTCTCTGTCCTTTATGTCAGTCTTCTGAGTTTGAGATAATTTTTACTCAAATAGCAATGTACTTGTCCTTTTTTTTTCTCCCCTAGCAAGAGCACTGTCTGTGCACTGTTTACAGGTCATACACAGGTACAGAATATCTTTACAGAATAAAACCTCTTCAGAAGTGAAGAGGTTGCACATGCAAGTAGTACAACTGGCATAATCATGATACTGGTTTTCAGCTGCTCTAGCCGAGGCCTGTGCACACTTAGATCTAGGAGGTCTCTGCTTATGTTGCAGAAAATACTGTTACCAAGATACTGCTTGATGCTAAAATATGTGTACATAGCTATAAATATAAATATTAAAAAATATTTATATATTTTATTTTCATAGAATCATAAAATCTTCCAGTTGGAAAATACCTTTGAGATCACGGAATCCAATCGTACACATGTTCTGCTAAACCATTTCCTTCAAAAACTCATCTCCGTGTTTTTTAAATGCCTCCAGGGATGGTGACTCGATAACCTCCCTGAGCAGCCTGTTCCAGTGCCTGATCACCCTTTCAGTAAATAAATTAGTCCTAATGTCTAGTCTGAACCTCCCCTGGTGCAACTTATGGCCTTTTCCTCTTGTTCTATCGCTTGTCACTTGAGAAAAGACATCAACACTCACTCTGTTACATCCTCCATTCAGGCAGCCATAGACAGCGATGAGGTCTCCCCTCAGCCTCCTCTCCTCCATGCTAAATAACGCTAGATCCCTCAGCTGCTCCTTGTAGGACTTGTTCTTCATCCCCTTCATCAGCCTTGTCGCCCTTCTCTGGATGCACTCCAACACCTCAATGTAGTGAAGGGCCCAAAACTGAACACAGTATCACAGTATCATAAGGTTGGAAAAGACCTCTGAGAACATCTACTCCAATCTATGACCCAACTCTAGCACCCACGCATCATTTTAACCATGGCACTAAGCACCTCATCCAATCTGGTTTTAAACATCGCCAGGAATGAGGTGCAGTCTCACCAGTGCAGAGTACAGGGGCACAGTCACCTCCCTGGTCCTGCTGGTCACACTGTTTTTGATGCCTTCTTAGTCACCTGGGCATACAGCTGGCTCATATTTAGCTGGTTGTCAACCAACACCCCCAGGTACTTCTCTACCAGGAAGCTCTCCAGCCAGTCTTCCCCAAGTCTGAAACACTTCATGGGGTTGTTGAGTACCAGGTGCAGGACTCGGCATTTGGTCTTATTAAACCTCATCCCATTGGTCTTGGCCTATCTATCAAGCCTGTCCAGATCTCTTTGCAGCACCTCCCTTCCTTCAAGCAGATCAATACCGCCACCCAGCTTGGTGTCATCTGGAAACTTGCTAAGGGTGCACTCAATCCCTTCCTCCAGGTCATAAATAAAGATATTGAACAGGACTGGACCCAGCACTGAACCCTGGGGAACACCACTCGTGACCAGTCTCCATCTGGATTTATTTCCATTTACTACCATTCTTTGGACCTGGCCATCCAGCCATTTTTTTACCCAGCAGAGGACACGCCTTTCCAGGCCAATGGCAGCCAGTTTCTCAATCAGAATACTGTGAGAAATGGTGTCAAAGGCTTTCCAGAAGTCCAGGTATACCACATCTACAGCCTTCCTCTAGTCTATTAACCGGATAACCTTGTCGTATAAGGAGATCAGGTTGGTCTGGCAGGACCCTCCTTTCATAAGTCCATATTGACTGGGTCTGACCACCCGATTACCCTGGGTGTTCAATATATTATGGATAAACTGAGTTTCTTATAAACCCTTTTCATAGATATAGTTTCCAGCTCAAGGGAATAATTTCTTTAAAACTTGTTTTTCATCAAGCCTTATTTTATCCAGGTCTGCTGAAGAGATAGATATTCAACAATCTCAGTTCAAACTGTTCTTCAGAGCTAGGAACTACAGCTACATGCTACGTATTTTTTTTCTGAGAGTCTGTAGTAATGGTACAGGATTGCCAACAGAAATACAGAACTTGGGAATACTTGGACAATGCACAGAGTCTTGATCAAGACCAATGCACTTCATCTTAATAGATTTGCACTGTTCTTTTATAAAATGGCAAACCTTAAGAGCACAAGATACGTAAGAAACCAATTTTAAAAGCCAGAAAAATAAAAAATATGCAGCCACATGCAAGCAAAGTTGATCCAGTCTAGGGGACAGGAAAATATATGACCTACATAACTCCTTCCCAGCCCTTCAGAAAAAATAAAAATTTTGTCAATGGAAGGTCTAATTAATCCTGTCCCTTCCATCATTCATATAAACCCTCTTATGCTGAGACATCTTCTTTTCATTCATCAGGACTAGACCAATAAAACAGCAAATGTCGAAGCCAGAGTGTGCAGCTAGTTGAAGGAGCTGGCTTTCAGAAGATAAATTGATATTTAACAGTTCTACATTACTACTTTTAAACAAATACAACTGTTTTCATGAAAGATATGTGCTCACTGAATGAAGACATTTGAGTAAAGTTTACCATTGAGAATTTGAAAAATAATTCTGCCTTAACACAAAAATCTGTATCCTTTCATCATTGCCAACATCAGATCAGTTTGTACGGGATCTTTGCTTAGCCACACATGGTCTAATAGAAGGCCAGAAATAATATTCTACCTTCTTTTTTTATTTTTTTCTGCAAAAATATCGAGGTACAATCTGACAATTGTCTCTTAAATGCAAAAACTGTTTGATTTTGGAGTGTATGCAGTCTCAGATCTTCTTTGTAATCATAGATATACATCTGACTAAAAGTCAACACTTTTGCACCATTCTTATAAATTCATTGCAGTTAAAACATTAATGAAAGATCATTTTAACTAAGCCTTATAGGCTTACAGATTGAAGAGAAATATGCTGGGATGGAGGGATGTTTGGACTAGGAGTTTGGTTCATTCATAGCAGTGCGTTCTAATATTGAAACCAATCTACAGAATTCTGGATCAAAAATCCTCTTTCGTATTTAACAGCAGTGTCATCATTAAGATCACAGAATCACAGAATGACCTTACTTGGAAAGGACACTCAAGGATCATCCTTTTCCACCCAGAAATTTTCTGAAGCATTAAAGAATTTGAGGGAAATAATAAAAAAAAGAAGAAAAAAAAAGGAAAAAAAAGATGACCTGTTTCAGTGATCCTTAGCTCACTTTTTGACTGAGTTTCAAACATTACAGATAAAATTTTGTCAGTATAAACCAGGATTTTCTTGAAGGATCTTTTTGAAGACCAGTATTTCAATAGGCTGAATTCTCGTGGCCCTTTCTAAATTCCTTCTCCGACTCTACAGTAGGGATTAGTGTAGATTTAGCTCTGATAAACAGATTAAACTAGCATTATAGCAATGTAGACTTACTGTTTAATAGACTGGATCTGAGGTATCAGTGGTTGCTGAGATAGTCTGTCAGTTAATATAGATGTGGAAAAGAGGAGGGATCTCCTGCTGTCCCTGAAAACAATAATATCTCTTTTCAGGCCCTAAATAGGAAGGTGTCTGCTTTGTTCTTGCCTTAATATGTACTTATATATTAAATGACTCAGCAATATCTGATTGCAAGAGCAGAACCTTTCAAAAACACTCACAAACTTTAAAGGATTTTTTTAAAAGAATATGCTACATTTTTTTTCTTAACTATGAACATTCTAATAAACATTTTAATTTGAGTCTGAGTAATGAATTCAGTTAAGAGATTAAGGACCATTGTTGTAAATGTAAGTAATATTGCTTAATCTTTCTTACTGTTACTAGACTTAGAAAAACCCAGAACTGTAACTCAGTTAGTCAAAGCTGAAAAAACAGCAACAAGTGACTAAATACTCTGGGAATGACGACATAGTTCTTAGATGAGTACTGCTTGGACTTTTTGCCTACACAGTACTTTGAAGTCCTTTATATTCAGCAGTACCTGTTGTGTGGAAAGCATTTCTTTATACTAAAATAAATAACGTGTTAGGGCTACAGGCTGCTATACATCTTCTCTTAATTTGCATGTATGAAGATGCCTTTGCATCATTTACAACTAGCATACCCTCAAGTCTGTTTTCTCTACCCATCAGGATAAGGAATTTAACTGTTACAAAGTCAATATAATTTAAAACTCTGGGGAAAAAAACTCCATGATATTTCATAGTACCAAGAACAAGAATTCAAAAGTTCCTTAAATTTGTTTCTAAATATTTATCTCCCCCCTGAGGCACTGATCTTCCAAAATTGCTACCATTACCTCTCACACTTTTTAAAAAAAATATTCATTGTTCTCATATATCTGAGTATTACTAGATAGCCATCTGTGGGAAAAAACTGACATTACTGCAGCATCACAAGGTTAGTTCATTCCTTGACATCCTGTCTTCTAGAAACAGGACAAAATAAGTATTTTCCCTTCTTTTTTTTCTCAATAGTCAGGAAAAAAACAATATTCTAAAAGCAATATTATGAGTCATCAGGGGAGTAAATATTCTGGAAATTTTAGCAGAAAAAGGAACCTGTAACATGTCATCAACAGGTTTCTCTAATATACCTCTGTAAATCACGTAAGCTTAAAACCTGGTGGTATGATGGTTTATGTAGTAAATGTGTTTACACAGTATGTATTACATACAATTAGTAATTATTAATATTTTAGGAAGAGGCAGGTGAAAAGATGTTTTGTGTGGTCACTGGAATTATGGTTCACTATCAGTGTTCAGCTCTCCCTATTTCATATCATTAAATATCTTTCCATGGTCTTCTCCTGCTTTAATGAATTTTTTCAGCCTAATCTATACAATCATTCTCCATACAGAACGTGCTATATACTTTTGCTCATCCTTGGTATCTTCTTTAACTCGTTTGCAACTTTGCTGTAAATTTATTGAGACAAAAGGAAGGATAATTACTGTCTATGGTATTTCATGGAGTCCATCCAGTTGTACAGTCACATAATAATTTCTTTCCCATAGTGTCTAGGATTCTTTTTTTTTCTCTGGTTGCTAATGAGTTCTTAGAACTAGTTATCATAAGACAAATCTTTCATTCCTGAAAGGTGGCAGTTAGGTTCTGTTCTTTTTCTACATCCAAATAATTTGCCTGATAGAAATACCAGGCTTATCAGTTACAGTTTTTCAGGCTTATGAAATCTTAGAAAAACGATTGTGTCACTTTACATAAAGGTAGATTAGCTATTTCATATTTCAGTTCCTTTACAGCTACAGGTAAAATACTGGCTAGTCCTAGCAGCTGTTGAATATATTTATTCCATTTTTTACATTTTTCTATATTTGCTCTGTAGCTTTTTCTACTGACTGTTTAGGAGGGATCAGCCAATGAATCCTTCATGAAGACTGGTGAATATATTTGAAGTTCTTGCACCAGAAATAAACATATGAGCAGGTAATTTGAATATTTATTCTGTAGTAGTGTGTTTGTTTTAAATCTGAATTGTGACAAATACTCTCTGGAAGGCTTCTTGCTTTTATATATTTGAATAAAAATAATTTTATTATATTTTATGCTTCATCTTGTTTGTTTGCCAAACTGGTTTTTCTCTGTCTTTGTATGCATTTACATTTAATTGTTCTAAGTCTAGGACAGTTTTAGTGGCTGTTGGTTGTTTGCTTTTTTTTTTTCATTTGTTTGTTTTTTGTTTGTTTGTTTGAATTTTTTTGGTTGGTTGGTTGGTTGGTTTGGTTTGTATTTTTTGTTTTCTTTTGGGGTTTTTGTGGTTTTGTTTGTTTTGGTTTTGTTTTAGCTTGGTTTTGTTTCTGGTTTGATTTTTCTTTGTGGTTTTTTTTGTTTTGAATTTCTTTTGTTTGTCTGGTTTTTAATGTAGAAATTCAGTGAGGGATTTGTTACCCACTTTGCTTTCCTCTTTAGCTATGTCAGATTATTTTTGATTTTATTGTGTTATTTCCTACATTCTTTTATACAGTTCTTTAAATATTTTGAACATACAAAGTTTTTTTGTTTTATAATGCCCCTTTTTTCTCTTGAAATATTTACCAATTTTGATGCAGCTCTTTTCTTCAAATAAGGCAAAACTGTAATGAATCAGTTACGATCGGAATATGCTAAGACACAGCCTTTTAAAAAACACCACCAACAGTTAAGAGGAATCTTAATAAAGAAAATAGAATAATAATTTATTTCTACATTTTTAAAAATATTGTACAAATGAATTTATAAATGTGCGTAATCAACTATGTCTGTGGAACAGGAGAACTTCTACTAGCAAACATTGGCAGTGGCTATGACTTCCCATTTTTACATTCAGAATTACAGATAAGAAAGGGTAGAAAAATAAGATTCAAATGTTCAGTTTTCCAGTTGCAATTTGGAAATATAGTCAATATTTTCTCTGTTATGAACTACTGATAGTTTAAAAAAATAAATATGATTTTGACGTTACCCTACAATACACCTTCCACCACATTTGATTTCCCCACTTCCATTTATATTCATTTGTATATATGTGTGTATGTGTTTCTTCTCTAATTTCTGCTTTATCCCTGTCTCCCTAATGCAACATCTTTTCCTTTTACAACATTCACAGCTTTTCAATGACAAAGAAAAAGATGATAGAACAAAATGAAGTCACCATTTCAGTGTCTGTGAAAAAAAGTCCTCAGTATATAAAGTTTTCAGTCTTATGGTGCATTAATTATAAGTATATTTAAGGAAAAAACCTCAGATCAATAATATACAGTATAAATATGAAGCTAAATTAAGTTCTTTCACTAGCAAGGGAAGGAAACTCCATGAAAATTATTCATCCAACCCTTTTTTTCCTTAAAAAAATCAAACAAATTGTTGACAAAGAGGCCATATGTGAATTTTGATAAAGGTCATTTATTTTCCTGTCTCTAATATTCCTGTGTCATGATTTCAGTGACAGACAATAAAAAATGTTTCTTCAAATACATTAAAAACAACAGGAGAATCAAGGAGAATCTCCCTCCTTTACTGAGTGCAGTAGTGATGAGGGATGAGGACAAAGCAGAAACTTAATACCTTCTTTGCCTCAGTCTTTAATAGTAAGGTAAGATGTTCTCGGGATACTTGGCCCCCTGAGCCAGAAGACAGTGAGAGTGAAGGTCCAATGATTGAGGAGTTAAATCCAGTTGGAAATCAGTCACAAGTCATGTTCCCCAGGATTCAGTGCTGGATCCAGTCCTGTTCAATACCTTTATCAATGATCTGGATGAAGGGATCAAGTGCACCCTTAGCATGTTTTCAGGTGATAATAAGCTGGGTGGCAGTGTTGATCTGCTTGAAGGAAGGGAGGGTCTTTAGAGGGATCTGGGCAGACTGGATAGATGGGTTGAAACCAACAGGATGAGGTTCCCAAGTCCTGCACTTGGGACACAACAACCCTATGCAGTATTACAGACTTGGGGAAGAATGCCTGGAGAGCTACCTGTCAGGAAAGGACCTGGGGGTATTGGTTGACAGATGGCTGAATACGAGCCAGCGGTGTGCCCAAGTGGTTAAGAAAACCAATGGCATCTTGGGCCTGTATCAGAAACAGTGTGGTCAGCAGGACTAGGAAAGTGATTGTGCCCCTGCACTCAGCACTGGTGAGGCCGCACCTCGAGTACTGTGTTCAGTTCTGGGTCCCTCACTACAAGAAGGACACTGAGGTACTAGAACGTGTCCAGAGAAGGACCATGAAGCTTGTGAGGGGTTGGAGCACAAGTCCTACGAGGAATGGCTGAGAGAACCGGAGTTGTTTAGCTTAAACAAGAGGAGGCTGATATCATCACTGTCTATAACTACCTGAAATGAGGTTGTGGCAAGGTGGATGCTGATCTCTTCTTGCAAGTGACAAGCGATAGGACGAGAGGAAATGGCCATAAGTTGTGCCAGGAGAGGTACAGACAAGACATTAGGAAAAATATCTTCACTGAAAGGGTGGTCAGGCACTGGAACAGGCTGCCCAGGGAGGTGGTTAATTTGCCACCCCTGGAGGTGTTTAAAAGGCAGGTAGATGAGCTTCTTAGGGACATGGCACAGTAAGGGGACAGGTACAGTTGGACTCAATGATCTCAGAGGTCTTTTCCAAACAGATGAATTTTTGATTCCATGATTCTAATTAGTTCTTTAATCTTCCACAACATATGTCTTAAATTAGAAGTATCATTTGAGTCAGTCTAGACTAGTTCACTCCCTTGTAGCTGCTTAAAAAGAGACCACCATAAAAATAACTTTAAAAAATAACCTTTCTTTAATATCCATTGCTTTTACACCAGCTTAAAGAATATCCAAAGCTTCATACATGGTACAGTTACCACTTGTTCGCAAATGAGCACATATGTTCTTTTTGTATCCTTGCTGTTACCTTGACATCCTCTCTATTGCCTTAGAAGTTTGTATCTTTTCACTTGCAAGGTTCTTTAGAAGAAGTTGATAACATCTGTGTGTAGCGAGTGGCTGACATCATAGTAAAATAACTGATTGTATTTGCAACAGAGGCATGTATTCATGTTAAAAAATGGAAGACCCGTAGGACAGTTTGATGTGAGAAAGTATTAACTTTACATTGCATGTTGGCTTTGTATAAGCACAGTAGAATCTCAAGGCATTTTTAGTCCAGCACTATAAGTTAGCACACTTATTTTTAAAAGCAGAATCATTTAGTCAGTCTAGATCATCCCTACACTAGGTAACATCTCTTAAAAGTGACATTTGAAAATTAATACGAATATTCATTAACACCCTTGTTTCAAGCAGGCTGCGGAGAAATGTTGTTCCATAACATTTTACAATATTATGCCATATTCCACTAAGGATCTCCCAGTGCAATTTTTTTTACTCTGAAACTCAAGTATCTAATGCTTTGTTTTCTGTAATGGAAGTCTGAATTTGATTTCAGCTTCTAACAGACAATAATTCTACTATGATATGATGGTCACAAGGCCTTAGGACACCAATAAAAATCCACTGTCCATTACCTCAGATAAGAGCATTCTTTTGGAAGCTGTGTCTAGAATAGCTCAAATTGTAAAAAATAGAAGTAAGAACAGATTCCTCTTCTTTCCGGTTAGGCAGTTAGAAAAGAAAGTCAGAGGATTGTCTCCCACATTATTTGTATCTTTATACCTTCTAACCAGAGAAAAGTTAGAAAATCAGAGAAAAGTGAAAAGTTGAAAGAAATGAAATTGTTAGATCAATAGCACAAACAGCTTTATCAGTAGTGCACAATGTAATAACAGATAATTCTTAAAAAAAAGTGTATGTAAAATGAAAATAGTTACCCTATTTGGCTACTTTGGGAGCTTGATGAGGATATTTCAGTGGTTTGATTTAGTTTCACTTTGTTCAGGTTCTTCAAGGCACAATTTTCCTGTTTATTTGACAAACTACAAGTTATATCTATATGAGAATATTACTTATTGAATCAGTTGCACTCAAATGTCTTTCCCCAAAGTGAACTAAAGTGCAACTAATACTTCATTCCCCTTATTGACTTCCATCAGGCTAGCAAGTATTTGTGTCCAGCTAATGACTGTCTTCTGCAGTTATGATGGCAATTGTTCCTATTTAAAAAAATTTTGCGTGGCAAGTTATTTAGCAACAGGGGGTCCCTTTGTGAGAAGATGTCAAAAGCTTCTCCCATGTCTGATAAACCCATACCAGTCAGCTCTAAGACAGACCAGCCACTGGGTTAAAAAAGAGCTAGTCAATGACAGTGGTAGTGTCTCTGTGATATTTAAGAAAGAGAAAAGGCTGTGCAACACCAGCTGGGAGAGAGGAGTGAAAAGATATGAAAAAAAGCAACTCTGCAGACACCAAAGTCAGTGAAGAAGGAGGAGGAAGCACTCCAGGTGAAGGACATAGTGAAGCAGGATGTTCTCCTGCAGCCCATGGAAGTCCACAGTGGAGGAGATATCCACCAGCCTGTGGAGCACCCCATGCTGGAGCAGGTATATGAGCTCAAAGGAAACTCTGATCCCAGGGAGAGCCTGCACTGGAGCAGGCTCCTGGCAGGACTTGTTGTCCCTGTGGGGTACCCACACTGGAGCAGTCTGTTCCTGAAAGACTGCATACCGTGGAAAGGATACATGCTGAAGAAGTTTGTGAAGAACTGCAGCAGTGGGATGAACCCAGATAGAAGAATTTTGTAGATGACGTTTTCCCATGGGAGTGACACCACACTGGAGCAGGGAAGAATGTGAGAAGAAAGGAGTAGGTCTAGGGAAAAAAAAGAGGAAAATATATGAGCTTTGGAAGAGGGGACAGGCTTCCCAGGAGTACTACAAGGAGCAGGTGAGATCATGTAGGCAAAAAATTAGAAGGGCTAAAGCCCAACTAGATCTCCATCTGGCCAGTTCAGTGAAAGACAATAAGAAATGTTTCTTCAAATATATTAACAGCATAGGAGGACTAAGCAGAATCTCCCTCCTCTACTGGATGCAAGGGGAATGGTAGTAACAAAGGATGAGGACAGGGCAGAGGTCTTTAATAGTAAACTAAGGTGTGCTCTGGACTGCAAGCCTCCTGAGCCAGAAGACTGTGAAGGTAAACCCTCAATGTTCCAAGAAGACTTAGAGACCTGCTTGGCCAATTAAACATCTACAAGTCTAGGGGGCCGGATGAGATACACCCAAGGATATTAAGGGAGCTGGCAGAGGTCCTTGTCAAACCCCTTTCCCTCATCTATCAACAGTCCCAGTCCTGGCTGACTGGGGAAGTGCTGCTTGACTGGAGACTGGTAAACATAACATACAAGAAGGGTCGGAAGGAGGATCTGGGAAATTATAGGCCTGTCAGCCTGACTCCGGTACGGGGGAAGGTCATGGAGCAGATCATATTGAGTGCAATCACACAGCACATGCAGAACAACCAGGTGATCAGACCCAGTCAACATGGGTTTATGAAAGGCAGATAGTGCCAGACCAACCTGATCTCCTTCCATGACAAGGTTATCCGGTTAATGGACGAGGAAAAGGCTGTGGATGTGGGATACTTGGACTTTTGTGAAGCCTTTGACACTGTTTCTCACAGTATTCTAATTGAGAAACTGGCTGTCATTGGCCTGGAGGGGAAAACACTCTGCTGGGTGAAAAACTGGCTGGATGGCCAGGCTCAGGGGCTGTTGGTAAATGGAGACAAATCCAGTTGGAAGCCGGTCATGAGTGGTGTTCCCCAGGGTTCAGTGCTGGGTCCAGTCCTGTTCAATATCTTTATTTATGACCTGGAGGAAGGGATTGAGTGTACCCTTAGCAAGTTTGCAAATGACACCAAGCTGGGTGGCAGTGTTGATCTGCTTGAAGGAAGGGAGGTGCTGCAAAGAGATCTGGGCAGACTTGATAGATAGGCCAAGACCAATGGGATGAGGTTTAACAAGACCAAATGCCGAGTCCTGCACCTGGTACTCAACAACCCCATGCAACATTACAGGCTTAGGGAAGAATGGCTTGAGATGTGCCTGGAGGAGAAGGACCTGAGGGTGCTTGTTGACAGATGGCTGAATATAAGCAAGCAGTGTGCCTAGGTTGCGGAGCAGGCCAATAGCATCTTGGCCTGTATCAAAAACAGCATGGCCAGCAGGACAAGGGAGGTGTTTGTGTCCCTGTAGGACATTGAGGCATTGGAGCGTGTCCAGAGAAGGGTGATGAGGCTGGTGAAGGGGATGGTAAACAAGTCCTATGAGGAACAGCTGAGGGAACTGGGGTTGTTTAGCTTGGAGAAAAGGACGCCCAGGGGAGATCTCATTGCTCTCTATGTCTGCCTGAAAGGAGGCTGTGGGAGAGCAAGTGTTGATCTCTTCTCTCAAGTGACAGGTGATCGGACAAAGGGAAATGGCCATAAGTTGCGTCAGGGGTGGTTCAGACTAGGCATTAGGAAGAATTTCTTTACCAAAAGGGTGGTCAAACACTGGAACAGGCTACCCAGGCAGGTGGTTGAATCAACATCCCTGGAGGTATTTTAAAAAGGATAGATGAGCTTTTAAGGGACATGGTTTAGCGTATAATGGGAGCAGTTGGACTTGATGATCTCAAAGATCTTTTCCAACCAGAAGTTTCTATAATTCTATGATTCTGTGAACTGACTGCAGCTCTAATTCCCTGTCCCCGTGTGCTACTGGGGCAGGGAGGAGGTAAAGAAGTCAAGAGTGAAGTTAAGCCTGGGGAAAAAGAGGGATGGAAGAAAGATGTTTTAAGACTTTTTTTAATTTGTCATTACCCAACCCTGACTTTCTGCTAATGACTTAAATTGATATTCCTGAGCTAGAACTGTTTTGTCTGTGATCATAATTAGTGAGTGATCTTTCCCTGTCCTTGTCTCAAACCACAAGCCTTTAATTTTATTTTCTTTCCCTTGTCCTATTGAAGAAGGGAAATGTTAGAGCAGATTGGTGGGCATCTGGCATCCAGCCAAGGTCAACCCATCACAATGAAAAGTGTTTTTTCTTTTCCTTTTAACTACGTGGTATTTTAGAAAAAACAATTTTGTTGATAGGTTATCTGGTGTAGATGTTTTGACCAGGCAGTTGGGAAAATAAAAATTCCACTAACTAAGAATAGGGAGTGTTTTTTTTCTTTTTTACCTCCTAAATTTTGATATTCTTATGTCCTGATTTCAACTGGGATAGAGTTAATATTCTTCAGAATAGCTTCTATGGGGCTATGGTTTCGATTTGTGCTGGAAACGGTACTGATGATACAGGCAACCTTCAGTTACTGCTGAGCAGTGCTTTTGCAGAGTCAAGGCCTTTTCTGCTCCTCACACCACCTTACCAGCAAGTAGGCCAAAGATGCACAAGAATCTGAGAGAGAATATAGCTGGGACAGACGACTGCCACCTATCAAAGTGATATTCCAAACCATATGACATCATAATCAGCATATAAATCTGAGGGAAGAAGAAGGAAAGAGGTGATGTTCAGAGTGAAGGCATTTGTCTTCCCAAGTAACGTTAAGCATGATGGAACTCTGCTTTCCTTGAGATGCCTGCCTGCCAATAAGATGCAGCGAATAGGTAAGTAGTGTTATTCTGCAGGGTTCAGTGTGGGGCGAAGTCTTGTTCAACATATTCATTAATGACCTGAATGAGGCGACAGAGTGTATCCTCAGCAAGTTTGCTTATGATACAAAACTGGAGGAGCTGCTTATACACTGGAAGGCTGTGCTGCTAGTCAGAGAGACCTGGACAGGCTAGAGAGTTTTGTGGAAAGAAACCTATTGAAATTACAAAGGCAAGTGCAGAGTCCTGCACCTCTGGAGGATCAGCCCCCTGCACCTGTACAGCCTAGGGGCTGACCTTCAGGGAAGCGGCTCTGCAGAGATGTATTCCGTTCCATACACAACATACTCCATACAAAATCTTAAGAATGACTAGGGTGAAGCTCTCTTCTTTGATGGCCAATTAGGGAGTACCTCATCTGCCTGCCGGCCTGCCACTGACTCCAATCTGTGTGTTCCTGAATCCAACTCCTGAGTCCAGCTTCTGCCTGCCATTGAGTTCAGTCCAAGACTTTCAATGCGCCTGCTCTGCAACATCAGATGTGATGGTCATCCGAGAAGTTTGAACTGATTTTGTATGCTTGTATATATTTTATTGTTTTCTTATTAATATTATTACTTTATTATTGTTTCATTAAAGTTGTTTTAGTTTTTATTTCCAACCTATAAGCATCTCTTTCTTGTTTCCCTTTTGCCTTTTTGTGTAGGGGGAAATTGGGTTACAGCTGCCCAATGGAGCTACTGACCTATCTGAAGGGTATGTTAAACTAGGGCAGAGTTAAGAATTGTGACAAGGCTGTGTAGTAATTTATTAATTGTATTTATCAGTCATAGTTTGTCCATCTATTTGCTGTTGCCTTCTGTGTTTGGTTTGGGTTTTGTTGTTTGGGGATTTTTTTTGGTACTGAATCTTCTATGATATGAAATCTCTTGCCAGCATTACATTTTGTCACTGAGTTTCCTTACCATCTCTCATTGCTAAGTCCTCACAACAGAATATCTGAAATAATGAAGAATCCATTGCTGTTTCTAGATTGGAAACTAGTTTTTGTAAGAAATTCAGTGTTCCTGTTCCTCATGACTATTTATTGTCTTCTGGAAATCAATTTACTCATCTTCCCAGGTAGCTAAGAAGCATATCCAAATATGAACAAATTGCCAATGACAGAAGACATACAGAAGTTATTTTTTTGGTGTATGTGCCTGTTGAGTTTACAATGCAAGCATTTTGATGGGCAATATAATTGTTCCAAAGAGCTTTAAGAAAAAACAGCAGAAGTGCAACATATTTTCACAAATTCCCCACTACTACACCCCTGATCTTCAACTGTAATTGTGGCGAGGTGTACAATATTGCCAAGAGTTTTAACTTACTCATTAGTTTTTTGTTTCTAATAATAATTACATACAACATAGTATATTTGTAGCTATTCTTCATAAGAACTTCTGGTCATTGCTTAAATAAGGATAAATATATAAAGAAAAAGCTATAATTTGGGATTTTTTAATTCATTCTCAGTAAAGTAATTTCATGTGCACTTACACCAAGTAAAACACCTCAGAGAAAGTCTGCATGCTGCCAAATATGTTTTATTCCTTTATTTTTCCTTAGCAGTGACAATGAATGTTAATTGTTCCTAATTGGATTTTTGATGGTTTCTTACATAATTAGCACTTAAAGAGTTCTTACAAATTTAAAAAAATGTTCTGATGAAGGTGAAGAAGACTCATTACCATTCTTCATAATGACAGAACAATAAATTTTCTTATTCTTTCCTGACCTGTGAAGCACTGTGATTTTCTAATCTCATTTCTGGTTTTGAAAGCTTCAATCTTGGAATATGATACATTGCTAAGGCAGTTTACATGCTTCTATTGCTCTGACTACTAATTAATCTTTATAATTATAGCATCTTCTAACAATAGAGATGGTCGTAAGCTGGATAATCATAGTTAAAAGAAAGAAGTGCCTTCATCTACACTGCAGATTAACTCTCACTTGATGGAAGTTCGTAAAAGAGAAATATCAGCTTACAATAATGGACTTGTATTTATGAGGATTTAAGTAGAACTTAATCACAATTTTTTTTCTTGTTCTCTCTCCACCTTTTTTCAGAGACAAATGAAAAATCAGATGGGAGAACTCTTTTAAATGGAATCCTTGACTACATGACTTGTATTGCAATTCTTCCTGGAGAGAACATGTCTAATTGGTATGACATATCAGAAAAAGACAATGTTAATGGTCATTCATAGATCCATTTGAAATGAGAAATCCTTTTTATACTAACTATGGTGTAAGTTTAAACTTCATCAGACTTGCTTAAGTGAATAATCTTTTTCTTTTCTTTCCTGATGGCAAGGCTGTTAATGCAGGTGTTCCTGTACATCTTTGGCAGATGGATCTGTGTCTCCATCTGTCTACACAGCGTTTAGTCATTTTCATGTTTCTAAGTGTGTGTCATATCTGACCAGATCAGAATTTATTCTTTACCTTATAAACATAATTACTGTAGATTCTGGCAATTTAAGGTTTGCTACACATTACAGCTGAAGTTAACACTTGGAAAACTGTGTAGCTTTAGCTATAGCAACATAGTTGAGAAAGTGTGACTATTTTTTAGTTTTAGACAAAAATTAGGCATTATGAAGGACTTGATATGATGTTTTACATTGCCATAATTATTCTTGTTTCACTAGGGAAATTAAGCATATTTAGACGGATATAACTGAAGTTGATGTAATTCATATAACTAATCAGCTAATATAGCTTGCTTAAATATATAAACCTTTATTGAAAATGTATGAAAATGTAATTTTTTGTGTATATATATATATACACATATATGTATGCTATTGTGATCTTTGTTTTCTCTGCCTTTTGACTAATAATTATACTAGTTAAAAATTTTTTACAGATTAAGTTTAAGCATCAGGGTTGTAAAAACTGCTGAAGTTGAAACCACGATTTAGGAAGAATAGGAATTCTGCCAAAACTATTTGATACTCTGTTGTCCTGTATTTTGTGTTATCCTCTATAAGGCTGCTAGAAAATGCTAGCAGTCTTCTTTCCTAAGTTATGTCAACTACATGATCACAAAAAAAAATGTTTTACTCCTATTGAATGAAATTATAATGGACGTTTTATCGTCAACTGAAGAAATCATAATGCAAAACAACAGAATGCAAAATATTATTAATAAAAATGATTTTATCAAATAATAAATAGAAGTGAAATCTTCTTTGAATTTTAAGCTCTGGAGATTTGTGTTACATGTTGTCTGGCAAGATTTTTTTTAATTCAGGTCTTAATCTTAAAAAATATCATCCTATGAATGAACCTACGTGCAGTTAGACAACAAATTTTGGAGGAAAGATAGTTTAAACATTTGCTTTTGCTTCCAGTTTCAAGAGCTACTTCATCATAGCTGAGCTACATTTTTATAAATATTAACAGAAAATAATAATGTAATGATAGTCTAAGTTGCTTAGCCATTTTATTTCTCAGTGACTGTGAGCTTATAAATGGTCAATTGTGACAATTCAGTTGATGTAAAATAAGCTACTTTGTCACAATAATTTATTGTTTGTACTCATACAAGCTACCTTTACTTGTTGTTTTTGAGCCAGAGTATGGTATGAAAAAACAAGGAACTTTTAAGTGAAGATACCGTTGTTAGAAAATTCTGTTTGCTATTTTTCTAAGGGAAATTATTTAACTAGAAATGCTGCAAGAATTTATTATAGGTGAAAAAGTGAAAAGAGATCTAACTGTGTTGAGAAAATAAAAGTATATTTCAGTGAACCTTAATCAGTTGAGTTCCATTGTGTTTTTTAGACTACACTCTGCCATTTTGATTTTGTTTCTTACGTAGGATGAGAGGAAATGGCCTCAAGTTGCACCAGGAGATGTTCAGATTAGATATCAAGAAAAATTTATTCACTGAAAGGTTTATCAGGCACTGTTCCAGGCTGCCCAGGGAGGTAGTTGAGTCGCCATACATGGAGGTATTTAAAAGTTGGGTAGACAAGGTGCTCAGGAATATGGTTTAGTAGTGGACAGGTACAGTTGAACTCAATGATCTCAAAGGTCTTTTCCAACCAAATGATTCTGTGATTTAATAATTCTATGGTGTCAATTGCACTTAGGTATATTGCCTTTCACGTGATATGGAGAGATACAAATAATAAGGGAAGGAACTTCATAAATGTCATATTTTTGATACCTCAGTCACTGAAAATTACAATATAATGCTCATAAATATTAGTCTCAGACAAGGACAATGCATCTGTCCTAGTTTGAGTTAAGACAGAACCAATTCTCTAAATATTCAGTTAAATATTTCATAAGTGACTTGAAAATTAAGAACATGTGTTTTAGACAGTGTCTGCTCCTAGAAGTGAAAATGTTTAGTATTTATAGTTATTGCCCGGTAATGGGATGAAGGTATCAGAGAGAACATTGCTTATGCTTATTCCTACAAAAACCAAGACCATCCTAGAGCTGGAATGCCATAACTCAAAGGGCGAAAAAGGACTGCATTTGCAGGGAGGAACGAACAGTTGACCCAAAACTGACCAACAGAGTATTCCATTTCATATATGTCAGAGAGTATGAAGCTGAAGGATCACAATGTTCAAGCTCTCTTCTTCTATGACCGGTATCCAGAAAGAACTTTGTTCATCTGCCTTTGATGTCTATCTGTACATTCCTGTACCCAGTCCTTGAATCCAATTCCTGTTTGTCACTTAGGCCAGACCAGGATTTTCACTGTGTCTGCCCTTGCAGTGTCTGTTGTGTCATTGGCAGAGATCAATATTTGGTTTTGCATACACTTGTATGTGTTTTATTACTTATTAATCGTATTATTGTTTTTTTACTACTTTTTCATTAAAGATGCTTAAGTTTTAGTTTCTATCCCACAAGTGTCTTTTCCTATTCCTTATACACTTTTCCTGTGCAGACAGGAAAACTGCCCGTTGTTTAGCTGCTGACTAGGCCAGATCAGGCCAGGCGGCTAAATCGGGACAGCCTCTTAATCTCAGTGGAAGCTGCCTTTGATTTCCTTACTTCATCCTGTTCTGCAAAATTATTTATTTTCAAGCAACATATAATAAAAAAAAAATTCTGATATTGCAACTGTTACCTGTTCCTAACAGTTGTTAAGCAGATAATCAGCTACAAATGTGTTGTGAAACCAGAGGTCTAAAATATCCAGCATGTGGTAGTGAAGGATGCTTCATTTTAAATTCTGTGTTGAATCCAAGTCTGCTCATATGTATGTAGTGTATGTTCTAATTCAACGTGAAATAAATTACTTCAAATTAAGAAAAATGAAGAAAAGATTTTTCAAAGCTTTTGTTCAGAAGTAGGTTGGAAGTCAGAGAATCTGGCAGAATGAGCATTAACATTGTACCCTCTTGTTTTATCTTAGCAAGGCCAAGTATGAAATGATTGTGAGGATTTTCTTGCACGCCAAGACATTTTTAGTTTTATTTTTCAAGAATGCTAAACATATCTTTAGTAATGTTTTTCTAGATAGTCTGCAAGTGTCACCAAAGACAATATTTCTGCCTCTAACAGTTTAGAAGCCATGGACAACTGGTAAACTAATTATAGGAACAGAACAATGATATCAAGTTACAATCATCATCAAGTTACCGTATATGAATGTAAACAACTACTCTCCTTACGGCTCCGATTAGCTAGGAAGAAAATGGGACAGAAAATAATTACACGTCGTTTTAGTTTTCATTTTCTCTTTTTTTTTTTTACCATGACAATAACATATTCATATGGAGAAAAACAAAGGTGTTCCATCTGCATGGATTTCTTCTCCTTGTTTTTTGTGTAACTGAGAATACCTTTTCTCTTCAGATTTGACGAGAAAGAATTTATGACAAAAAAAAACCCCACAGTGAATAGCCAAAACTTGTGAAAAGGTATACTTACTTTACACCACAAATGCTTTTCTATGCTGGCCTTAAAGAGAAGCAGTGACATAAGTACAGAAATTTCAGTAAATAGAAATAATTTTAATACATCAAAATATTTACACTTTCAATTGAGATAATTTGTTTCGACATATTCTAATCCAGATGGTTGACCTTTCATTGTCTGAGTCAGGAGCAGTGCTACACTGATGATGCAAATTTTTAGAAATTCCCACCTTCAATTCTCTACTGCAAAAAAGTCGTGCCTGTTTTCTGAGACAAAAGGTATGACTGGGGCTAAAATAACTTGGTTCTGTTCCGCCCCCCCCCCCTTCTCTAATAAACTTATTTTCCTCCTGAAAGCCTAAGAGACATTCTCATTGTTGTACTTTTTGCACAACTCATTGTTGTGCATTTTTCATTCCAAGAGAAATGCAGAAGTTCATCTACAACAGAATTTTAAATCGTAAATTTCAATCTAGATAGATGTGTAATGATCAGTCATTCTTTTAGTACAGGGATGGAGAAAAAGGACACCCAAACCCTCAGAGGATTTACTCTGGAATAACTCTTATATTCCAGAGTAAATCCAACAGGAATTTTTCCCTTGTCAAGGCTGAAATTTGTCTTCTAATACTGTATTTTGGAAGATAATTGGCGTTCTAGTTTTAGTGGACCACTATATTCCATGATATTTGTACCGCAATTGCAAACAGTAAACATTTTTCATGTTCACTGTAAATATAGGATTTACAAGACAGGTCAGGTTTGATGTAACTTAATTTGGTATTTTTGTTCCAGAGAAGTAAAATGTTTGGCAGTGGACGGGGCAAGATATTTTAGATTATGAAAGCAGAATACTACACATGTTGGTGTGAAAAAACCCGTTGATATTTTGTAAAAAAGACTTGAAACATGTTAAGGCATGTCCTATATGGATAGGGTTTTTTTATATCTAACTAATGGTTATTTCATTGATTTAAACTGAGAAGCATAAACTTTGGTATCTTTAGTAAACAGTGACTGCTGGAACTTTAATAAGTAATTCCCTATATGCGTAGCTCATCCTGTCTTAGAATGTATTCCATTTATGACACTGCTTACTTTCTGTAGTAATCATTCATGTAGCATAAATTATGTATTATATGCAATACTTTCACCTTGTTACTTTTACTTTGAAAGCTTGTTATTCTTGCCTTCTGAAACAGCAAGAAGACAGTGTTTTGCTATAAATTCTGTAAAAGGTTCTCGTTTTAGGCCCTTCTCGTAGTTTGCCCATTATACAGAAAATATTATGTTGTTTTCATTCTTATAAGAAAGATACTCCACATACCTTTCATTTCATATTGTCATTCTCCAATCACCCTAAATTTATATCTTTTTTTGAGATACCCACCTCTGTGCAAAGCTTAGTTGACACTGTTAGTACTGGATTACACACTAATGTGATTGATAGTATTTTGTTCATGAGTTTTTACCCTTTTTGTGCACTGCATTTATTTAGCTTTCATATAAGAGATATCAACTGAATTATCAAAATGGAGATAAGAGTCTTTATGTAATTCTACAACTTAGCTCTGTATCATATGGAATCTATGTGTTACTAAACACTTATTGGAAGTAAATTCTGTAATCATTGTGTTCTAGGGCAATACAACGTATTTAGTTCAGGAGCAAAAACCAAAGAAATTTGTGTCAATTTCTATTGATGAGTTCTCAACAGAAACAGAGATCATTATTTGAAGCATACGTATCAATGATGAGAAGTGACCATTTCTTTAGGTTCAAAACACAATTACTTCTATTTTGTCAATGTACAATTCATCTGTTCAAAAATTTGTCTTGTGCACAGTATCCTGCTATTTCTTCTTTTGAGTTGAAAAGTCGGTCACTCTGCATCAAAAAAACCCATGCAAAAAATGTTATTCACTGTAAATGGTACTTATTATTACACTTACTGACTGAATAACAAAGCATCTGCCTCCTTCCTTTTCTGTGCAGTCAAGATTTGTTTCTGTAGATATAACCTGTGCCTGGACTATGTGAAGTAAAGAATATTTGTGGAACCAGGAAATATGTGTATTTGCTATGTTTTCAAGCACTGTTGTGCTGAATACAGTAATAGCATTGGCAATGTTGCAATTGGATGGTTTTATATACGCCCCTAAATCCTGAAAACAGACAAACTGTGCTCTGATTAAGATATAAAGTGAAAGACATTTTGTTCTCAAGTAAACCCAAATGAGTCTGAATTTGCACTCTAGTTACACAAAAAAGTGATGAAACTATAGCTGATTCAGCATTTAAAAATATTTCCTGTGTCATACTGTCTCTACATTGATACAATGTATACTCTGTAAATTCAGGATGTGGTTGCTGTGGGTTTATTCTGATACAGGTGAGATTTCTCAGTCTGATGTAGAAAAACTCTTCATGGGATTCTTGAATTCCCCAACTAGGAATGTGCTGTCTTCTCTGAAAAATAATTTTCAGTATTACATGTTTAGAAAGTGACTGCTGAATATGAGGCTAAGAATATTCAAACATAATATTAATTAATACTAGTCGATACTGCTTAGGTAACTTCTTAAATCAAATATGCAGCCTGTGTAAGTTAGTGTGACTACAATAGTTAGTGTAAGATAATCCTTCTGTATCATTTGCAGTTTCATACTGGAAATCATACAAATACATCTTAAAAAGCATTAATCATAGTAGCTGCAATTCTTCGTAATAAGGAGCAGAACTCTTCAGACTATCTTCATGCACCATTGAAAGGTAATGCTGCCTAGCAACACTGAATATTAATAAAAATCTGATACTTTGTTGAGTTAGGTTGTACTAAACAAAATATGCTAATAGGGTGGGATGAGTTAAGTTTACTTCAGTTTAGAACAGCTACATACCTAAAAATGTAGCAATACTTAATAGATTTGAGTAAATGGGTAAGATCTTCATGTGGTTTATTAGAAACAAAGGTCTTTACTGGCCATTATTTTGGAGAGAAAATAAATGAAAACAGACGAAAAATGAATTCATCATAAGACTAAAATATAAATGGAGTTACTGTTGAACAAATACTATTACTTCTACAGTTCAATTAACTTCAGTTACTTTATTATTTAAACAAAATTAACTGTTTGGATCACATTACTTGAACATTACCCGTTATTAATATTCTATCACTCAGAGAAACATTAAAATAGAAGTCTAACTATTCAAGAAGGTGTAAAGCAAGTGATATTTCAACTGTCAGGGCATTGCATAACGCAGGCAAAGGTGGCTATTTATAAAATTGTGCCCTGAAGTTTGACACCTCTGCCAAAGTGCACAAAATACCTAATATGTAATGAAATGGTAGGAGGGCTGATGACTATGATTTTTTTAGTACATCAGCCTTAAACACTATATTTAAAGAAAGGCATCCAATTGATTTCTAAACTATGGGTTAATTTTGCACTAGGCAAAAGAAGAAGAAAATAATCAGTATTTATGGAAATGTTTTGCTTAATTACTGGATTGTATTTAATCTTACAGATGTTGAATGTATAGTGTAAAAATTTGGAGTTCAGATCAGGTCTGAGTACAATTTGGAATTCACAATTACTGTGGGATCTGAAGTATTTGATTTCATAAATGAATGTTTTAATTGCAGAATTGTCCTATAGGATAACTGTCCTAGGAGGCCAGAGCACTGACATAGCAAACCTATAAACATTATGTTTTAAAAATAGTGTTATTAAAAGATAAAAACCTGGATGCAAAACTTAACTGACAGGAATATTTTATGTCTCTTTCAGAAACTTTTTTGTCTAATAGAATTAATTTATTTCTTTAATAAAACTTAGCTTTGTTACAGTCAGAAGAACTATTTTTTATTATCTTAAAATAATATTTTAGGGATCACCTCAAGTTTTAAAACAAAGCATTCATAACAAGGGTTGACTGTTTGATTATCATTAAAAGACTTATTTCTGAGTTTTTATCTGCCATAGGACTGAGAGATACCCTCATTCCTGAGACTATGGAATTTTCATAAGCAGAACTTCAGCAGCAAAATGAACGTAAAAGCAAATTTGAGCAATACTTAAGGAGTTCAGGCATCTGTTTCAGGCATCTGTCTCCAGGATCAGTCACTGTCTGTGTGGGAAGTTATTAATCTCTAAAAACTTGCCAAATCTAAGTGTAGCAGTAGTTAGGGACAAAATGACATATGAAAAATAGGAATCTGATTAGTCAGATTCAGAACTAACGAAGAAAAAAAAAGAAAAACTGTAACAGTTCTTATGCTTCCAACTGGAAATTGCCTACAAATGAGGAAAGAGAGTGTTTGATTTCTCAGTGCTTCTCTGTGCAACAACTAGCTTTTCAACTAAAAAGCATTTCTGTTAGTATATTTCCCCATATTTAGTAGATATTCTGTTCTATGTTGACAGTATAACCATCATAAATTCACCGCATGAAAAATGTTTAGGATAGTTGTGGAATGCTATGGAGGTTCATTTCTTCCCAAGACATGGCCTAAGTCCTTGCTCTGAGAAGCCTGGTCCACTGGGATCTGATGGGGTCCGTCTGTCAGCCTATGACCAAGACTACAGGCAAGCCTGGTGAAGAGAGCTTTAAACTAAAGTTGTTGGGGGAGAGGAAATTCATCTCCTCCTATTTTGATGCAAATGCCAGTAATAGATGCACAGAGCCTGGAGAAGGAACATTGGTCAGCAGGAGAGCACCTGAAGAGCAATACAAATGATTTCCAGTCAGTAAGACAGCTTTATTAGGGACCCCATTTAAGTGCCTCTATGCAAACTCACACAGCACAGGGAATAAATAAGTGGAATCAGAGACATGCACATGCCTGCAGGGCTATGATCTTATTGGCATCATGGACACATGGTAAGATGGATCCTATGATTGGAGTGTTGGAATGGAAGGATATAGGCTCCTTAGAAAAGACAGGCAAGGGAGATGAGGAGAGTGTGTTGCCCTCTATGTCAATGGTCAGCTGGAGTGCATGGAGCTCCACCTGGGGATGGATGAGGAGCCAACTGAGAACCTACTGGTCAGGATTAAAGGGAAGGCAGGGACAGGTGATATTATGGTGGGGGTCTGCTACAGACCACTGGACCTGGTAGACTATAGGAGACGATCAAGTTCAAGACCATCGAAGTCCATGGGACCTGATAAGAAGGATCTGCGGGTCATGAGGGAACTGACAGATGACGTTACTAAGCCACTATCCATCATGTTTGAGAACTCATGGTAGCTAGATGAAGTTCCCACTGACTGGAAAACTGGAAACATAACTTTCATTTTTTAAATGGAAAAAAAGAAGACCTGGGGAATTAGAGGGGATTCAGTCCCACCTCTGTGCCTGGCAAGATCATGGAGCAGATTCTCCTGGAAACTCTACTGGGGTACATGGAGAATAAGGAGGTGATCAATGACAACCAATGGGGATTCACTAAGAACAAATCATACCTGAGCAATTTGGTGGCTTTCTACAATCAGGCTACAGCATGGTGGATGAGGGAAGCCTAAATGACATCATCTACCTGGACTTCTGCAAGGTATTCAGCTCTGACCCCACAACATTCCTGTCTCTGAATTGGGGACACATGGATTTGATGGATAGACCACTTGATGGGTAAGTAATCGGCTGGATCATCTCGTTGTAGTCAACAGTCCAATGTCCAAGTGGAGACCACTGATGAGTGGCATTCCTCAGGGGTTGATATTGGGACTGATGTTTAACATCTTTGTCAGAGATGTGGAAAATGGGGTTGAGGGCACCCTCAGTAAATTTGCCAATGACATCAATCTGTGTAGTGAGCTTGACCTGCTGGAAGGAAGGGATGCTGTTCAGAGGGACCTGGACAGGCTTGAGAGGTGGCTCTGTGTTAACCTCCTGAAGTTCAACAAGGCCAAGTGCAAGGTCCTACTCCTGGGTTGAGGTAATCCCAAGAACAAATACAGGCTGGGTGGAAAATGGATTGAGAGTAGGCCTGAAGAGAAGGAACTGAAAGGTAGTGCTGGATGAGAAGCAAAACCTGAGCCAACAATGTGCACATGCAGCCCACAAAGCCAACAATATATTGGGCTGCATCAAAAGAATTGTAAACAGCAGGTCGAGGAATATGTTTTTCCCCTCTACTCTGCTCTCATGAGACCTCACCTAGAGTACTGTGTTCCATTCTAGAGTCCTTAGCATAGGAAGGACACAGATCTGTTAGAGAGAGTCCAGAGGAGAACCACAAAAATGATTAGAGGACAGGAACACCTCCTGTATGAGGACAGTCTGAGGAAATTGGACCTGTTTAGCCTTGAGAAGAAAAGGTTCTATACCAGCCTTCTGACACTTAATGAGGCCCTACAGGAAAGCTGGGGGGGAGGGAGTGGACTATTTACCAGGGAATGTAGTAACAGGACAAGGAGTAATGGTTTTAAGCTGTAAGAGGGTAGATTTAGATGAGATACTAGGAAGAAATTTTTTACTGTGAGGGTGGTGATGTAGTGGAACAGATTGAAGAGATTGCCCAGAGAAGCTGTAGATGTTCTGTCACTGGGGGTTTTCAAGGCCAGGTTGGAAGAGGCTTTGATAAAGTGGGCATGGTTACTTCCCATGTCAGGGGGTTGGAACCAGATGATTTTTTTAATGTCCCTTCAACTCAAACCCTCTTGGATTTCTATATCTTTACACACCTTTTGCACCCTTTGTACTCTGTGTGTGTTCTGAAGAAAATGAGGCATGCTAATTTCAGAAATATTGTCTCTGTGGTGTTTCAAAATCTCGAATTTTGGCCTCAAAAGTAGTTAGCTATTCATAAGTAGGACAAATCAGATTTAACGTAGCAGATTTTTTGACTCTGGTCAATGGCAGACCTGTCAGAGAAAAGTATAAATTGCAATATGTAAAATAATTGCAGTTGTTGAATTAAAAGGATTTCAAAATTTAAATTTAAACAAGAAGAGAAACACTTAGTTCCCAAGCAGTTTCTAACACAATGAAAAAATACCTAAACTTATTGCTATTCTTTGCCATTTAGTATTGCTTTAAAATAGCTCTATGAGTTAATTTATGAATACGAAATATAAAATATAATATGAAACTACTGACCACAATTATATGCCATGTTAAGAATGCTAATTCATGAAAGGAAATTACTTTTCATATACTTTATTGTAATCTACTAATTGAAGCACAAAAAGAAAGATAAGAATTCCAGCTACAGTACTCTTTCCTCCCACTTCAGTCTTGGATAAAGCACTTAATTGTATGGTCTCTTCTTCTGTATTACTTGCAGAAGCTAAAATTACTTGGACATTAAAGACCTATGATGTTGCTTTTCATCTATTTTGAACACTTATAATAGAAACCTCAAAATACCTCCAAGATAAAAAACGTTGAAGAACATATGTACTCACTACCTACAGGAATTATGACAGTAGTTAGCTATCTGTCCATAAAATTACTCTTTCTTAGATTTTTGAAAACCTTTTGCCACCTTTCCTTTTACCTGTTCATATTCTGATGCCTCAGTACATTCTCCTAATTAAGTTTCTTACTCAGGACACCTGAATCATGTGTTACATGGTTGGTTATAGATAATTTTTTAATCTTTTTGTTTTTTACAAGCTACTTCAGCTTTTTTCACTGCTGAGGCTAAAGAACTGCCTTGGTCTCCTACCTGGGCCACTGGCACTGCAGTGCATTTGTGTCACTTCAGTTCTGGCAGCAAGTACTCGACTTCTTTGATTGAGACAAAACTTCCCATTTCTGAATGCTTCTGTATATATTTTCATTTCAGATTCTGTTTCTTAACAGAGTAAAATTAGAGCTGACAAAAGCTAATGTTATTAACAGTACTGAGTCTGTACCCGATAAAACCTAGACCCTAAGTAAATACACATATAGAGTATAGTATAGTATACGAAAAAAAAGTCTGAAATAAACACTGTCTTGCACTAAGTGCTAAGCACTTTCTGAACAAAATAATAATTAAAAAAACCCCTGAGTAAATACCACTGGGAATTACGCCGTGAATATATGATAGATATATGCCACTTCATTTTTGTGATGAATATGCAAAACAATTTTTATGATTGCAAATGCATTTGAAATAAATATTCTCCAAATGGCTTGGATAAGAAATTGCTGATCTGTGAAACATTTATAAACTCTGTAGTGTAAACATTTTCTGCTTCATGGTCACTGTGACCAAGGCAGCCTCCCGTTGCCACTTCACTCCCAAGACCTTCTGTGTTAACCAGCAACAAGTCAAGAAAGGTACATTTCCTTGTCGGTTCCCTCAGCACCTGTGCCATAAAGTTATCATCCAGAAAGTTCAGGAATTATCTGGACCTGTTTTTTCCAACTGCATGGTACTCCCAGTTGATATCTGGTAAATTGAAGTCCCCCATGAGAACAAGGGCAAACGACTTAGAGGTATCCCTTAGTTCCTTAAAGAATAACTCACCAGTGGTATCATCCTGATTGAGTGGCCTATAGCAGACTGGCATGATGACATACATTTTAATTGTCTGGCCCTTGATCCTTACCCAGAGGTTCTCAACTATGCCAACTGCAAGCTCCATGCATTCCACTACTTCTCCAAATACAGTGCTATCACCCGCCCCCCTGCCCTGCCTTGCCTGCCCTGTCTATCCCTTCTGAATAGCCTATAACCATCCATCATGGTACACCCACCAGGTTTCACTAATGCAAATAATGCTGTATCTTTGGGACTACACCAACGCTTCCAGCTCCTCCTGCTTATTCCTCATATTGCACACATTTGTATAAAAACACTTCAGGTGTGGTTCACTGTGCCCATCCCCTTGTGGAACAATCTGAACCTCACAAGCATACAGCTCCTCAGACTTTGGTGTGCATTCCCTTTGCTTGTCCCAGATTAGCCTGCTATTGTCCCCCTCCCCCTTCAAACCTTGTTTCAAGACTCTACTTCTAGCTGTGATTTCTAACCCACAAATGATGTTTTCATTTCAGCTGTTACTTGGAGCACTATCTCCCACTTCCACTGAGGGGGCCTCACTAGTACACCGTCCCTCTGATGGTGGAGTGCCATTCCCACACTTTATTCCATAAAGCTTGGTATTGTCACCTTCCCCCTTCCAATCTAGTTTAAATCTCTGCTGATTAGCCCTACAAACTTCCTGATAAGTGTCTCATCATTTTCCAGAAGGCCTGAGGTGTATGCCATCCCATTGTCAAAAAATAATCAGTTTTGTTTTTCACACTGGGTTCTGAGTCAGGTGTTTATTTCCTGGTTCTTCCTACTCCTTCCCCAATCCCTGTAGGATTTACAGAAGAGAACACTACTTGTGCACCTGAACCCTTCAACATTCAGCCCCCAAGGTCCTTTTTAATTGCCCTAAGGATCCTTGATTTTTTTTCAATATTGCCTATTTGAAAGATTAGTAATGGATAATAATCTGTGGGCTTGATCATAGTTGGAAGTTTCCTTTCCATGTCTCTGACTGAGGCCCCAGGTAGGCAGCAGGCCTCCCTATACAATGAGTCCAACAGCCACCATGGTTCTCTGGTACTTCTGGCAGAGGTCAGCGCCCTTCCTGCACTCTGTCTGCTCAACCTGCCTTCACGAACTGCCTTAACAAACTGCCTTGCCACGCCCTTCTGACAAGAAACACACCTGTTCACAGTGCTCCTTATAGGCCATTTAAATCCCCTGCAGATGCTACCGGGAATGCCCCCTCCATGTCATTTGTCCACGTGTGAGCTGCTGCTCCTGGGATTCAGGAGTCACCCACCTCTGGCTCCCTCCTGGGCTTTCCCTCTCTCAGGGGATTACCTGCTTGTCTGGATCTAGCATTCAGCTGCAGAACTTACTGTTTCCGCTGCCGATGCATGCCGATTTGATTTCTTTTCACAAATGGTTAAATTCCAACCAGAGGACTGAAGGTGAGAAGAGACAACATCAGTGATTATACAAGGCAGCTTCAAAAGGACACACAGTTCTGAGTTGAATTGAAACATTTACTTTCTTCTTTTGGATGTCTGCTGAGATTTAATGCAGCTGTGAAACTACTTTTGGCCATAAGCAAAACTCTCACATAGAAAGAGTTGAAATGTCAGATTTTTCTCTTTTCCACAAAACAGTAAAATCTTTAGCTTTCACTTTATTTAAGATGATTTTCACATATATGAAGATAATTGCTCTCAGGCAACAAATCATCAAGTTGATGTTGTAGATGTCAGGAAGGAAAAATGTACTAATTTACATTCAAAACTATAAAGGTTATTAAACATTTCATTGTTTAGTTTGTAAAGTTACATGATCATTGGCAGGAGTTTGGATACTGTGGGCTCAGGATATCAAGCTATGAAAGAAGCCTCTGTTCTCTGACAGATTCTGTGGTAAATTAACTGACAGCTCAAAAGTTGCTTCTGGATCTATTTTATAGAATCAAATAATCATAGAATGGTTCGGGTTAGAAGGGACATTAAAGATCATCTAGTTCCAACCACCCTAATATGGGTAGGGACAACTTCCACTACATCAGGTTGCTCAAAGCCTCATTCAACCTGAACATAGCATCATAGAACCATAAAATCATAAGGTTGGAAAAGACCTCTGAGACAATCAAGTCCAACCGTACCTGTCCCCTTCCTAAACCATATCCCTAAGAAACTCATCTACCTGCCTTTCAAACACCTCCAGGAATGGTGACTCAACAACCTCCCTGGGAAGCCTGTTCTAATGTCTGACTAACCTTTCAGAGAAAAAATATTTCCTGATGTCCGGTCTAAACCTCTCCTGGTGCAACTTGCAACCATTTCCTCTTGTTCTATCACCTGTCTCTTGCGAGAAGAGACCAGCACCCTCCTCGCCACAACCTCCTTTCAGGTAGTTATAGACAGTAAAGAGGTCTCCCCTCAGCCTCCTCTTCTCCAAGCTAAACAACTATTGTTCCCTCAGCCACTACTCGTAACTCTTGTTCTCCAGCCCCTTCACCAGCCTTGTCGCCCTTCTCTGGACACACTCCAGCATCTCAACGTCCTTCTTGTATCAAGGGGCCCAAAACTGAACACAGTGCTCGAGGTGCAGCCTCACCAATGCTGATTGTACAGGGGTACAATCACCTCCCTGGTCCTGCTGACCACGGTGTTTCTAAAACAGGCCAAGATGCCATTGGCCCTCTTAGCCACCTGGGCACACTACTGGCTCATATCCAGTTGGCTGTCAACCAACACCCCCAGGTCCTTCTCTGACAGGCCGCTCTCGAAACATTCTCCCCAGGAATACCTGCAGGCATGGGGCACCCATGATATCTCTAGACAATCTGTTCCAGAGCCTCATCACCTTTACAGTAAAAAAATTCTTCCAAATATCTCATCTAAATCTACTCTTCTTCAGTTTAAAACCATTAACCCTCATCCTGTTAGCACATTTCCTGATAAAGATATCCTCCCTACCTTTCTTGTAGGGCCCCTTTAAGTTCTGGAAGGCTGCTGTAAGATCTCCCTGGAGCCTTCTCTTCTCTAGACTAAACAAGCCCAATTCCCTCAGTCTGTCCTTGTACCAGAGGCATTCCATTCTACTGATCATCTTTATAGTTCTCCTCTGGTCTTGTTCTAACAGATTCATGTCCTTCTTGTGCTGAGGACTCCAGAATTGTACTCACTACTCCAGGTAAGGTCTCAGAAGAGCAGAGTAGTGGGGGAGAACCACCTCCATCAACCATCTGGTCACACTACTTTTGATACAGCCCAGGATTCCAAGCCCTTCTCTTCACAGTTACTCTCAATCCATTCTCTACCCATCCTGTAATTGTTCTTAGGATTGCCCCAATGCAGCTGCACAACCTTGCATTTAGCCTTGTTGTACTTTATAAGGTTCACACAGGCCAACCTCTCAAGCCTGTCCAGGTCCCTCTGAATGAGTGTGTTGACAATGTGACACAGCTTGGTGTCATGGGCAAAAATTGTTGAGGGTGCCCTCAGTCCCACTGTTCATGCCTCCAACAAAGATGTTAAAGAACACCAGTCCCAATACTGACCCCTGAGAACGCCACTTGTCACCAGTTTCCACTTGGACATTGGACTGTTGACCACAACTCTTTGAGTGTGACTATCCAGCTGATTTCTTACCTATTGAGTTGTCTAACCGTCAAACCCCTGTCTCTAATTTAGAGAAAAGAATGTCATGCGGGACAGTGTATAATGCCTTGCACAAGTCCAGGTAGATGATGTCAGTTACTCTTCCCTTCTACACCAATGCTGTATCCCCATCATAGAAGGCCACCAAATTTGTCAGGCACAATTTACTCAAAGTGAAGCCCTGTTGGTTGTCACCAGTCACCTTCTTATTCTCCATGTACTTCATCAGAGTTTCCAGGAGGATCTGCTTCATGATCTTGCCAGGCACAGAGGTGAGACTGAGCAGCCTCTAGTTTCCTTCACCAGATTGCCACAACTTCCTCAATATGATGCATAGTGGTTTAGCAACTTCATTTGCCAGTTCACTCAGGACAGAGGGATGCATCTCATCAGGTCCCATGGAAACGACCTTCAGGTTCATTAGATGGTCTTGCACCTGATCCTCTTCTAAAGTGGGCAGTTCTTCATTCTCCCAGTCCCTGCCTTTGTATTCTGCAACTTGGGTGGTGCAGCTTGAGATCTTGCTGGTGAAAACTGAGGCAAAAATTTCACTGAGTACCTCAGCCTTCTCCATACCCTGGGCAACTAGGTCTCCCATTTCCTTCCAGAGAGGGTTCACATTCTCCCTAATCTTCTTTTATCATTGACATATCTATAGAAGCTCTTCTGTTTGTCCTTGAGATCCTCAGTCAAATTTAGTTCTATCTCAGCTTTATCTTTCCTGACCTGAACCCTGGTAGCTCAGGCAATCTCTCTGTATTCCTCCCATGCTTCCTGCTCATTCTTTCACCTTCTGTAGGGTTTATTTTTGTATTTCTTTGATTCTTCTGAGTATGTTTTCCTTTTGCATACCTTGGTCTTAGAGGAATTTTGATTCCTCCGCTTATTGAAGAATGTTCTGCTATTCACGTCTTTCTTTACCAAAAAATAAACCAAATTGTCTCCTTCTCCCCCATTGAAAAGAATTTATTTTCAAGTATCACTCATTTTAGTATAAAAATATCGCATACTCTTTCTTATAGAGAATAGAGTCTGATTTAGATATACAGAACTGTATAGTTAGATACACTTTCATTATATAAATTAATATTGCATCTCACACAGTGTGACTTATGGCAGCTTTGTCATCAGTCTGAAGTATATTAAGCATGAGATATACAATACACTGTTCCATATTCTGATGCTGATATATCTCTTAGGTGTAAAACGTGAATTGCTAGACGTTTTTTGATGAAGACTGGTTAAATAGCTGTTTAATTAACTTGCTTTGCAGTTAAAAGGATTATAGCTGGATATTAAGGAGACACTTTATATCTGCAAGAGTATTTAAGCTAAGAAGTTCTATCAAACTGTAGAACAACTTTCACTTGAAATTGGTAAGAGATTGCACAGTTATCCTTCCATACATTATCTGACCTGAAGGACTGGAATCAGGTAGGACTGGGAAGTCTTTAGGATGCATGGAGAATTTTGGAGGGTGATAAAGTTCAGTCTGTTAGTTACCAAGAAATATGTATGTCAAATGATCCCTTACTGATATAACTTTCTACAAATATGGTGAATGTAAAATTAGAGGAATGCTTGGAAGGAAACTGTGAAAGCTAATGTCATTAATGGACAGTTACATCAGGAATATATGGTTTTCAGAGATTGGGATTTTGGTTCAACTTGTGGCAGAGGATGAGATTTTAAGAGCTCATTTACTCATATTGAGAGTGACATGGTGTATGTTAGACAAATTCTATGCCAAATTGTTCGAATAAATTATATTTTCAAAAGCACAAAACCCTGCTTTTAAGATACATCAAAAGTTCTCAGTTTCAGTTTTGTGGAGACGAATATGTCCCTTCTACAATCAGAAATAGCTTAGCCCACGTAATCAGATATACTTAACACATGATAAAAGTCCTGTGTGAATTCAAGATAATAATGTAGTTATTCCAGCAGGTGGCATACAAACACACTAGGTATGCACTAGGCCCACAAACATGGGATGAGAAACTGAATGACACACACAGTTTTGATGGTCATTAATCGAAATTTTAATTATATGAAAACCTAAGCATACTTTTCTTCCATCCTTAAAATCACAGACTCTTCTACTTGAAAAAGCCCTTTGAGATCGAGTTCATCCGTACCCATCTTCTGTTAAAGTATGTCTTTCAAAAAACTCATCTACCCGTTTTTTAAACACCTCCAGGGATGGTGACTCAACAACCTCCCTGGGCAATCTGTTCCAATGCCTGACCACCCTTTCAGTAAAGAAATTCTTCCTAATATCTAGCCTGAACCTCCCCCGGTTCAACTTATGACCATTTCCTCTTGTCCTATCACCTGTCACTTGTGAGAAGAAATCAACACTCACTCTGCTACAACCTCCTTTCAGGCAGCTGTAGACAGCAATGAGGTCTCCCCTCAGCCTCCTCTTCTCCAAGCTAACCAACCCTAGTTTCCTCAGTCTTGTTCTCTAGCCTCTTCACCAGGCTTGTTGCCCTTCTCTGGATGTGCTCCAACACTTCAATGTCCTTCTCATAGTGAAGGGTCCAGAACAATTGTCTATAAGGACAATTACAACATATAAGAAAGTACGGTACTCTGTAATTCTGAAACACCGTTTCCTTAACATATTTGGTGTTCATTCCACCTTAATGCATAATCTAAATTTTCAGAGAATGCACAGTCTACAGCATAAGCAAGAATAAGAGTAGAGACTGAGAAGAAAGTAAAGAAACATGGATAATGCAAAGCAGTGTCCAAATAATAACTCAAATAATGAGGAAGGAGAAAGTCATAGTGAATATTGATTATAAGGGGTTGTTTTTTTCTGCTAGATTATGTGTTTCCCTGTCTTATATCCTCAAGAGCAAAAAAATATTTTACCTTCAACCTCCCCTCCCTCACTTAGCTTTCTCATAACTTCTGGAAGAACTTAGAAAGAATTATCAGGTACGGCTATTTCACCTGAAATTAAAACCAAGGCAGAAGATGATTTCTTGACAGCAGCATTTTGAAGAAACATATGTTGTATGGGAGGATGAGCAAGCTTTGCCATATTTGCTGTCTCAAAATTATCCCGTATAAATTTCCAATGAAATGAACTAAAATGGAGATATATTCATTATATTAGCGATCTTTTAATCAAAGTATAACAATGAAAAAGAGGTTTGAAAAAATTTAGGATGGCCTGACTAAAATCTTTTAACCTTAAACAGAAAGGAAATTGTAATTTATTCAGGCCAGTTATTAAAATACAAGCCCTGGGAAATGTTTTGGCTGCTAATATTCATCTGAGACTGAGGAAAGTGCCAAACTGTGGAGGACATTGAAGCTTTTATAGAGCCTGGAACTGCATAAAGAACTGGCAAAGTTTTTAACCATTAACATGTTGACCAGGTTGGTGGAGTATTTGGTTCAGGGATCAGATTACGCATAAAAAATAACGTACTGTTTTAATCGAAAGATCTCTGGTTATGTATAAAAAACAGCACACTGTTTCAATTCAAGGATCTCAAAAAGCATTATGGACATCCATTATTTGAGACTAAAAATATTTGGAGTTCAGTAAACAGTATTTAATGTTCTGAAGAATAACCTTTTCATTTCATGTATAAAGACTTCCTTCATTTCCACGTCTGTATACTTTACCTGCACAACTGGATCATGCAACTCCAAGTTCATCCCTTCAAACCTTTGTACTTCACATTGCTTCATAATTATACAATGCAGAACTCCTATTTTGAGGGCAGGGGAGATAAATGAAGGGGTCTTGAGAATGACCATTATCTGTAGTAAACTTCCTAAGTTTGTTGATTCTATCTAATCAGCTGTGAAATTCATCCATAGGACTGCATTACTCAACACAAAATCTGGATATTGATAAACAATTATATGGTATACTAAAAAAAATCTCCATCTCAGAGGAAAAGAAATTAAATAGGAATCTCCTTGTATACCTTATAATTTATATACATAGAGCTGACACAGCTTAATTCTTGGTCATTTATATTGGGTGAATTTTCTTCAGAGACTGTCCGAAGCTCTAACAGAACAACAGAATTTTGGTTTGGGCAAAGAAGCATTATAAAACAAACCCACGTCCTTCAGAGAGTCTTGATAGCATTCACATGATGAAATAATAATGTCTTGAAGATTCTTCCCCTGCTTACCTTGTCTCTTGCCACATTCTTCCTTTGCTAAGTTTTGATATATTATTTATATCAAATATATCTTTGTCTATGCAAGAGAGAGTGATGAACTTTCAGAGAAGCCTTTGGAGTCCAAAGTCCTTAAGAGTTTTGACAATGACAGTGTGCCCCAGGTTCCCTACAATTCTATCACAATAAAATGCCTGCTATTGAAATCAGTCAGTGGTTTGATAGTTATCTGTTCATTACAAAGAACAGAGAGATAATATATGTGTATACTCATTGCTTCATTGCTTGAGCCTAAGAAACTATCCAAATGAGTGGGATTTTTTCCTTGCTTTCTTGATTGCTTGGGATTTTTTCCTTGATTTTCCTTGCTGTCTTGAACTTTGAAAGGCATAAACAGCATTGCTTTTTTTCTGCGTCCTCCATTTTCCACTCCTCTCACTTTTCTTGTTAAAGTCCTTTTATAAATGAGATACTGCATAGTTTTAAAAGAAAAATATACATTCATTCAGTGTTCCCCTATGGGCATGAATTGTGACTGAGAGGTTAATTGCTATTCATTATTTATTGTGAAAGACTAAATAATACTAAAATTCAGAGATAGCAACAGTTTGTAGGTGAAATAAAGAAACAGAGAGGCTTTTAAAGCTTCTAAATCCGTGAAGGGCTGTTATGAGGTATGATCAGTCTTCTGGGAGATGAAGAAACAGGCTCTGAATTGAGATATATGTCCTATGAGAAGCAGCTGAACGATGCTAAGGATGAGGTGGAAGGAAAACTCTTTTTAGTACTGGTAATAGGACCCAGTGTCAAGAAATCTGTAAAAAACAGAACTTGATTTGAAGGAAAAAATTGGAAAAAAATCATAAAAAAATATGAAGACCAATTCAGTAGTAAAGTTAGTTGCCTGCATAAGAATATAAATAATATATTAAGGATATAAATACTATATAGCACAGTGATGCATCTTATAGATTCAAGATATCGTAGTATTTACTAGCTTGCCATCTACTACCTGTGTGTTGTGTTTTAACACCAGCTAGCAACTAAGCACCTAACAGCTGCTCCTTTCCTCCATTCCAATGGGATGTGGGAGAGAAATGGAAGAGTAAAATGAGAAAACTTGTGGACTGCGATAAAGACAGCTTAATAGGTAAAGGAAAAGCCACACACACAAACAAAACAAAATAAGGAATTCATTCACTACTTCCCATTGGCAGGCAGGTGTTCTGCCATCTCCAGGAAAGCATGGCTGCATCACGCATGACAATTACTCGGGAATACAAATGTCAGCGCTCCAAACAACCTCCTTTACCTTCTTCCCCAGCCTTAAATGTTGGGTGTGATGTTATATGGCATGGAATACCCCATTAATCATCAAAGGAGTTGCAGACACTCATGTAAAGAGATTTTAGAAGCATACAACCTTGGAGAACACTGAACATCCAAACGCAGAAAATCATTCTTAGGGCAAATGAAAAAATTACAAATTTAAAACCTGTACAGGTGCTGCCTGTACTTTTTTTTTCTTTTCAATATATTTTGCAAACTAAATAATGTTTTCAAAATGTAAACTTCTGAAATATAATATGTACTCAAATATCAGTATGTTCTTTGCAGGGATTAAGAAGTTAAAAATCCAAATACATGTCCACTTCAGCAAAATTTCTCTATATAGAAATTTCATTTCCATGGAATTCCCCACTGAGTCATGAATAACTGGATGTGTAAGCAAAAACATTTTCTTTGTGGATGGTGAGAAATTAATACACTTTCTCCAAACAACCTCCACCCCTTACAGCTGATATGTATTAAATGCATTTTTTTTTGGTATTTCATGTAGCCAAATTCAAACTCATTAGAAAACGGGAACCCTACAATTCATATAAAAGTATACATACTGACTAAACTGACTGCTGGCAACAAATCAAATTAGTGACAGGATGAAGGGTCAAACTAGTCATGACAAAACCAAGGCAGATCACTAGGACTTTATTGTTATGTGTCTTAATCATAATTACTGTGAATTTCTGAGTGTAGGAAACACTAGGCAACACTATCAGAATAGGTTTGTTTCAAATTATAGTAAATTTAGGTGTAAGCTGCTTATCATACTAGAGTTGTGAGATATATTTTAGAAAGATGCATACACTCCTAACACCAATAAATTTTTTTTCAGGCTTCCTATGCCAAAGAGCAAACAAGACAACTACTGTTCCACAGCGATGGAAATAAGTAGTTTTCTGCTCTATATGAGGCCATTTTCCAAAGTCAGGATGTTCTTCAGCTTATGATTCAGAATATATTTAACTGATATGTGCATACATAAGCCTGCCATGAAAAATGAAAAGTAGAAATATCTTTATTAGTTACTTGTACAGTCTAGACAGTGAAGAACTGAAATCCCTTCTCCCTAGGTAATTGAAATACATAAATTTGCTGAACTGAAGGAAAACTGGCAGCTCTCTGAAAAAGATGGAAACAAAGACAGTAAGTCACTAAGATAGATAACTGAGAGCATGAGCAACAAACAAGCAAACACATTATACTTATATTTATTATTTAATAAGAAGCATTGTTACCCTTAAGAACAACAAAAATATGGAAGCCAGACACTATACCACAATAATAATTCCCACAATAATAATTCCAGTTAAGAAAATACGTGATACAGGTTAAATGGAGTTATTACCAACTTCTTGTCAGTTTACTACATTTATTCACTATAAAGTACTACTAAGCAAGAAAGGAGGCCTGAAGGTTTTGTGGAGGGTATATTTGTAACTTGGTTAAGGCTGTAGCTGTCTGAAAACCTACTAGAATCAGAATGGTAATATGGTGGTCTGCCTCGTCATAAGGAGAACAACCTGACCATGTAGTGAAATGAAGGAAGGGTGCCTTCAGAAAACCCAGCTTTGTATAAGGAATTGAAATATGAAAAAATGAAGCCTCTAAGTTTTGTTGAGCTTCAGGGTTTCCATAGTATAATTCTACAGGTGGGTGTTTTCCTCTCTCTGTCGGAGTCTGCAATAATCTATTTTTATGTAAGGGAGAGTACAGCTCTTTAAAGTCAAAGAGGAAGGTTGGCAGCTCACTCTCAGAAACATGTATCTAAAGGGGAAAAGACAGTAGGTGAAATAGTTCAAGACCCTTACTTCTTATGGTCATGCTTTTAGTTAAAACTTCTTGTGAAAAGTTTTGTTTTCCTCATAAGTTTTACTACAAAGGCAACTGGACTAAGATGCAGTTCTGAGACTTCTCTTCAATTAGAAGTAGTTGTGACAGATTGATTCATAAAATCATAGGATCATCTGGTTGGAAAAGAACTCTGAGATCATTGAGTCCAACTGTACCTGTCCACTTACTAAACCACATTCCTCAGAAACTCATCTACCTGTCTTTTAAACACCTCCAGGGGTGGCGACTTGACCACTTCCCTGGGCAGCCTATTCCAGTGCCTAGCCACCCTTTCAGTGAAAAAATTTTTCCTGATGTCTAGTTTGAACCTCCCCTGGTACAACTTGTGGCCATTTCCTCTTGTCCTATCACCTGTCACTTGTGAGAAGAGACCAACACTCACCTGTCCACAATCTCCTTTCAGGTAGTTGTAGTCTACATCCCTAGATGCCTGAGGTATCTTACTTTTGTGGTTTGCCTGCAAGTTTGTGCCATTATGGCCTACCATCTCATGTATGAATCTAGGGACAAGGTCTCTCGAGAATGCACCCAGAAGCACTCCCAGGGGGAAAGGAAGAACATAAAACACCCGACATCATGGTGACTCAGGACATGGCTAAACCAAGAGAACAGTCCAAGTAAATGGAAGTTGTCCCTGTTCAAAAAAGGAAATATAAGACCAAATCAGTTAGTCCAGTAGACGACAAGGGGGAAGTGGCACCTTGACAGGTGCCAGAGATTATTACTGAATTGCTGCCATTTGACCATCTCCGTAGTCTGTGGGAAGACATTACTCAACAGCCAGGTGAGCCCATCCTGACTTGGTTAATCCGATTTTGAGACCTTATGGGTGAAAACTTACAACTTGATGGTACTGAAGCCAGGTTTTTGGGGTCTCTGGCCCAGGATGTGGGTATCGAACATGTGTTTGGGAGGGAATAAAACCCCCTTTCACTCTGGGTGCAACTTCTAACAGCTGTAAGAGAGAAGTTTGTTTACAGAGACATCCTGCAGGAACTTGGAAGACTATGGAAGAAGGGATCCTACATCTGAGAGAAATGGCACTGTTTTAGAAGTACTTTTTGGAAGGGATGGGCAACCCAATAGTGACCCAGACAAGGTCAGGTGCACATCACAGATGTGGTGGAGCTGCTCACGCCAGGGGCCAGCTGTATACTCTGATTTCCTGGCATCCATGTATTCAGGAGGAAACTAAGAGGGCTCCGTTACAAATAAACTCAGGATATATGAGGGAATGGTCCTTGGTGCGATACAGGCCCATATCCCTACTGTAGAGACATTGGTTGAAAGTCTCAGGTATGAGCAGAGGAAAATTAGAGAGGAGATTAAGTAAAGTCTTCACATGGCACTAGTGTAAATCAGAGCCACTGAGGTCAGAACCAGATGTCCCCCAGCTGGAGAAAGGGAACAGGTCTCACAAACTGAGTTGTGGTATTTCTTGGTTGACCATGGAGAAGACATGAGACGGTGGGACCGGAAGCCTACCTGTGCCCTGGCAGCCCAAGTGCAAGAATTGAAGGAGAGTGAAAGAAGATTGGTGAGAACAAGTGCCGTGACAGTTTCCCATGGGCAAGGATGTGATCTGCTAGAGGGTACTTCCCAAATGTATCCATCGGGAAAAAGTTCTTATCGCTTTAAACAAGACTAGTATTAGATGGGTCCTGCCTCTAGCCAGGTAGAGGCAAGGGACAACTGTGTCCATTGGATTGTGTGGATCCGATGGCCTGGCACATCAGATCCACAAGAATACAAGGCTTTTGTTGATACTGAACCACAATACACATTAATGTCATGAGGACATGTGGACCCAGAAACTATTTCTATTTCTGGGGTGACAGCAGTGGGGTCTCAAGAGTTGACTGTGCTGGAAGCTGAAGTGAGCTTGACCGGGAGAGACCGGCAGAAACACCCCATTGTGACTGGTTCAGTAGCCCCATGTATCCTGGGCATTGACTCTTTCAGGAACAGGTATTTCAAGGACTCAAAGGGCTATAGATGGGCTTTTGGAATTGCAGCTGTAGAGACAGAAGAGATTGAACAGTGTAATTCATTGCCAGGTCTCTCAGACAGTCCTTCTGCTGTTGGACTGCTGAAGGTTGAGAAAGAGAAGGTGCCAGTTGCCACTACAATAGTGGATTGTCGGCAATACCAAATGAATCGTGGCGCTGTGATTCCCATCCATAAGATGATCCGTGAACTGAAGAACCAAGGGGTGGTCAGTAAGACACACTCACCCTTCAACAACCCCATTTGGCCTGTCCATAAGTCTGATGGAGAACGGAGATTGACTGTGGACTGTCATGGCTTGAATGAGCTTACTCCACCGCTGAGTGCCACTGTGCCAGATATGTTGGAACTTCAATATGAGTTGGAATCCAAGGCAGCAAAGTGGTGTGCCACTGTTGACGTTGCTAATGCATTCTTCTCCATTCCCAAAGCAGCAGAGTGTAGGCCACAGTACACCTTCACCTGGCGGGGCGTGCAGTACACTTGGAACCAACTGCCTGAGAGACGGAAACACAGTCCCACCATCTGTCATGGACTGATTCAAGCAGCACTGGAGAAGGGTAAGGCTCCAGAACATCTAGAGTACATTGATGACATCATCATATGGGGGGGACACAGCAGAAGAGGTCTTCGAGAAAGGGAAGAAAATCATCCAGGAGCTGGTTTCTCCATCACACAGGGTAAGGATAAGGGACCTGCCTGAGAGTTCCTGGGAGTGAAGTGGCAGGATGGACATCATCAGATTCCAATAGAAGTGATCGACAAGATCACAGCAATGTCTCCACCGACCAGTAAGAAGGAGATACAAGCCTTCCTGGGTGCCATAGGTTCTAGAGGATGCATATCCCAGAATACAGCCAGATTGTAAGCCCTCTCTGCCTGGTAACCTGTAAGAAGAGTGGTTTCCACTTGGGCTCTGAACAGCAGCAGGCCTTTGAACAGATAAAGCAGGAGATTGCTCAAACTGTAGCCCTTGGGCCAGCCAAGACAGGACCAGAAAAGAAGAATGTGCTCTACTCTGCAGCTGGGAATAATGGTCTTTCCTGGAGCCTTTGGCAGAAGGGGCCTGGTGAGACTCGAGGTTGACCACTTGAATTCTGGAGCCAAGGCTACAGAAGGTCCGAAGTCAAATACACACTGACAGAGAGAGAGATTCTGGCCACTTATGAAGGAGTTCAATCTGCCTCAGAGGTAATCAGAACACAAGCACAGCTCCTCCTGGTTCCCCAGCTACCAGTGACAAGTTGGATGTTTGGGGGACAGGCTGCCTCCACACATCATGCCACCGATGCTACTTGGAACAAGTGGATTGCTTTGATCACACAGCATGCCCTCATTGGAAAACCGAATAGCATTGGGATCCTGGAGACCATCAGGAACTGGCCTGAAGGTGAGAACTGTGGTCTAGCAGATGAAGAAGAGCAGATGGCATGTGTGGAGGAAGCTCCACTATACGATCAACTGCTGAAAGAGGAGATACGCTACGCCCTTTTCACTGATGGTTCCTGTCATGTCGTAGGGACAAACCAAAGTGGAAAGCAGCCGTATGGAGTCCCACATGACAAGCTGCAGAAGCTACTGAAGGAGAAATTGGGTCGAGTCAATTCACAGAGCTCAAAGCCATCCAGTTGGCCCTGGACATTGCCAAATGAGAGAAGTGGCTGAGGCTTTACCTCTACACTGATTCATGGGTGGTAGCCAATGCACTGTGGGGATGGTTAGACCGATGGAAGAAGGCCAAGTGAGAATGCAGAGGGAATCCCCTCTGGTCTGCCAATGTTTGGAGGGATATCGCCACCCGAGTGGAGAAGTTGGGTGTGAGGGTCCACCACATGGACAAGCACATGCCTAAGGGTCAAGCCAACAAGGAACATCATAACAATGAGCAGGCAGACTGAGCTGCACATGTCAAAGTATCACGGACGGACCTAGACTGGCAGCATAAAGGAGAGCTCTTCCTCTCTCACTGGTCCCATGATGCCTCAGGACATCAGGGCAGAGATGCCACCTATAAATGGGCATGGGACCGAGTGGTGGATTTTACCATGGATATTATCTCTCAGGTTATCCATGACTGTGAGATATATGCTGCCATTAAGCCGGCGAAGAGCTTGAAGCCTCTATGGTATGGTGGATTCTGGGATAAGTATAGGTACAGAGAGGCCTGGCAGGTTCACTACATCACATTGCCGCAGACCCGCCAATGTAAGTGCTATGTGCTCACCATGGTGGAAGGAACCATCAGATGGTTGGAGACACTCCCGGTGCCTCACACCACTGCCTGAAACACCATCCTAGGCCTGGAAAAACAAGTCCTATGGTGACATGGCATCCCAGAGCAAATTGAGTCAGATAATGGAACTCATTTCAAGAACAGTTTAGTTACTACCTGGGTGAAAGAGCATGGCATTGAGTGGGTGTATCATATGCCCTACCGTGCACCAGCAGCTGGGAAGTTTGAATGGTGTAATGGACTGTTGAAAACCACTTTGAAGGTGTTGGGTGGAGGGACTTTCAAACACTAGGATCAGCATCTAGGAAAGGCCACCTGTTTAGTCAACACTAGGGGCTCCGTCAGTCAAACCAGCCCTGCCCAGTTAGAATCCCTTAACACCATAGATTGAGATAATATCCCTGTAATACACCTGAGAGGTATTTTAGGGAAAATGGTTTGAATTAACCCTATCTGAAGCAAAGGCAAATCCACTCACAGGACTTTCTTGCTCAAGGATCTGGTTGCACCTGGAGGGTGCTGCAGGAAGATGGAGAAACATGATGCACGCCTCAAGATGTCTTTATCTTTGGGTAAGCTGCCCATGCTAATGTATCTGTACGTACATATCTGTAATTGTGTAAATAATTGAAAACTATATAATTAAATATGTATATAATTTAAAAGTTTAAGTTTGATGGAGGTGTTGGCATGGAAGAAAAATTCGGGCAGATAATGTTGCCAACACAGGGACTGGTCAGGTTGGGTCCCGGCTGGACCGCTGGGGACCCGCTGGACCACTGGGCCATGAGTGCTGGGGGAGCAACACCATTGGTGACACCCCGGGAAGAGGGGATCCTTTCAGGGGTTGGCATTTTCTTTCGTGTTGTGGTGGGAAGAAAAACCTCAGTTCCTAGTGTGGTAGCAAGCTGCCTTTGGATCATTACCCCTGCTCCATGCGCGTTGTGTCATTTCCTTCAGAAAGAGAGGACGAGTGTGGTCAGTGCTGGCTGGTTTGGTTTTTTTTCTGTGGACTTTCTGTTCTCTGGTGGGTAGGTGTTGGGGCAGCAATGGTGAAAAGTCACTCCCCAGTGATCCGGCTGGGCTCTGAAAAAATGATGTTCAGGGAGAGAGCTGATGATCCTGACGCAAAACAAAACTCAGTGGGATGAATGATGGTCACAAGGGACAGGGTGAAAATCCTTCTCCTGGGCAGTGCAGGGACTTTCCTCGCCATCCTGTCCGAGAAAGGTGCTGGGGGTGGAGGTGAGGTGGGGGTGAGAGAAGTCTAGAAAGTCCGCAGAAAAATCCAGCTGGGGCTGGCCGCACTCCTGCTCTCTCTCTCTTCCTCTGAAGAGAAACATCACAGCATGCATGGAGAAGTAACAATCCGAAGTGAGCTTTCTTCAGCTACCCACACAAATGGAGAGTTTTTCTCTTTCCTGCTGCTGTGCAAGAGGAAGTGCCCACCCCAGAAGCAATCCCCTATTCCCAGGGTGTTACCAATGGTGCTTCCCCCCCAGAACTCATGACCCGAGTGGTCCGGCTGGTCACCATCAGGCTGGCGAGGCCCCCCCCGCCCCAGTCCCCGTGTTGGCAAGGGGAGGAGAAAGATTCTCTGAAAAACCTGAAAATGCAATATTATTAAATGCAAAGAAGGCATTAAATACCTCTGCCTTATCCTCATCCTTCATCACTACTCTTCCCCCTGTATCCAGTAAAGGAGGGTGATCCTCCTTGGTCCTCCTATTGTTGTTAACATATTTGAAGAAACGTTTTTTTATTGTCTTTTACCAAACTGACTGAAGTTCTAGTTGGGCTTAGTTTTTCTAGTTTTCTCTCTACATGATCTCACGTCACCTTTTTATTTCTCCTGGGATGTCTGTACCCTCTTCCAAAACTCATAAACTTTCCTCTTCTTCCTGAGATCAATAGAAAGCTCTCTGTTCAGCCAAGCTAGTTTTCTTCACTGCCAACTCATTTTACGGCACATGGGGATGGCCTGCTTTTGTGCCACTAGGACTTTCTTCTTGAGGAGCACCCAGCCCTCTTGGGCTCCTTTGTCATTTAGAACTGCCTCCCACAGGACTTCATCAAGCAGCCTTCTTAATGGTTCTAAGTTTGCCCTCTGGAAGTCTGAGGTGGCAGTTCTGTTGACCCCCTTCTTATTCCTTCTGGAACTGAGAATTCTATCATCTTGTGATCACTGTTCCCCAGGTGTCCTCCAACAGCCACCTTTCCCACAAGGCCTTCTCTGTTCATAAACGGCAGATCCAGTGGGGCACCTTCTCTTGTCAGATCGCTCACCACTTGTCTTAGGAATTTATCTTCCATACACTCGATGAAACTCCTAGACTTCCTAGACTGTTTCCTTTCTGCTGTATTATACTTCCAGCAGATATCTGGAAAGTTGAAATCCTCGAAAGAACAAGGGCTAGCTATTGTGAGAGTATTCCCAGTTGCTTGTAGAAGATCTCATCAGTTTCTTCATCCTGGCTGGGCAGCCCATAGCGGACTCTCACCGCTATGTGTATCTCATTGGACTTTCCACTGATTTTTACCCATAGGAACTCTACCCTATCATTACCACTATTAATCTCCACATAATCAAAACATTATCGAACATAGAGAGCTACCCCTCCGCCTCTCCTTCCTAATCTACCCTGCCTGAAGAGTTTATAGCTGCCCATGGCAGTACTCCACTTATGCAAATCATCCCACCATGTTTCCGCGATGGCAATTACATTGTAGTTTTCTTGCCTTGCAATGGCTTCCTGATCCCCCTGTTTTTTTGCCCATGCTGCATGCATTAGTGTAAATGCACTTCAGTTGGGCTATTGTATCCACCCCTTTCCTGAGTGGAATAGTCTTAAATCCTAATTGTCTTCTAGTTGTGGTGTGTAATCAACCAAAAAACCTTTGAATTCTGCCTGGAGTGCTATCCCCCACTTCCTCTGAGGTAGTGGACCAGGGGCTCTCACTACTAAACTGTCCCTCAGAGCTTGGAGTGTCATTCCCGAGCTTTATTCCATCAAACCTGGTATTATTGCCTTCCCCATTCCAAACTAATTTAATGCCCTGTCGATTAGCCCTACCATCTTCCTGGAAAGCATCCTTTATTGTTGATAAAAAGAATTGAACAAAACTGGACTTACACTGAACATTGGGGAACACCACTTGTGACAGGCCTCCAACTGGACTTAACTCCATTTACCACAAGACTTTGGACCCATCCATCCAGCCAGGTTTTCATTCAGCAAAGGGTGTGCCCGTCCAGTCCAATTGCAGCCAGTTTCTCAAGCAGAATACTGTGAGAAATGGTGTCAAATGCTTTACCAATACTGGTAAATAGTGGCTGATGCTTCTAATCTGTTTCAGCTGTGCAGCAAATGCACTTCCATTGAATTTAGCCATCTCTTCAAGGAAAACCTGATTATAATTTGGATAACCTGGCTTGCCAAACGCATGTTCTGAAAACAGAAGATTCATGACTCTCAAATCTGTTTTTCAGGTAGTAAATGAAAATAAAAATACCCTTTTTGTATTTTTTTCATTTGCCCCATAACCTTATAGCACAGGAAACAAATGTACTTATTTTGACATAGTGAGTTTTCTAAAGCAGTGTTGGATCCTGAAATTTGCTACAATGCAACAATACTAACCGCAGATAAATTGTACAGCACCAGCACGAAAATGGTAAGTTGAATGAAGAGGCAATAATCCATGATTAAAGCTGAACCTCCAAGAATGAGTTTCTAGAACATCATCTTGTCCCTGTTGATGATAGGTAAGATAAAATTATGGATTAATGCCAATATTAACACACCTGCTGTTATAAGATTTGCACATGGTAGAATCAATTTTCCCTAACTCTATAAACACTTCTTTCACGATAAGTAAATGACAAAAACATTACTTGGGTTATTAAAAATGTATTTAACTTACAATAACTACTGTTTATTTTTTATTTTCTTTGTTAATTTTCAGTTTTCAAACTATAAGACACACTTTCTCTAGCACATTATTAAGCTTATTTCTTGTAGATTTTAAGATCTATGTGACTACCTTAAAGGTACATATTTGTTTACCTAAAACGTGTGGTCTAAAGACTTAATGCCTGTAGGTGAAGTTGCTCATGGGAATTTTTACGCTCTAGGAGAGTGATTAAGACTAATTACCTGTGCAACTACCTTCGCAGGTCTAAAGGAATGAGTTTCTCCTGCATCCTTACCTGCAAGACAGCAGGAAGCCTTTGGAACACTTGTATGTGAACAACTGGGTTTTTTGTCACGAGCCAAGGTATCTCTCATCCAAGCACTTAAAGAGACCCAGGATAACAAGAGAGACCATTATAGTCACACCAGTACCATTCAGTTAACAGACTTAGGTAAAAGTTTATTCTTTTATTTTCAGAATCCATAGGCTATCAAATTTGATAGTGGTACTCTATTTTAAGTCACTGAAAAAATGAACCCCTATTAAAGACAGACATAACAAAGACTAACTCTGTCAAAACAGAAGGACAACACTGTGGCTAGGAGAAGAAAGGCATGATGGTGCAAGGAAGCAGTAAGCAGTATTTGAAGTGTTTTAGTGTATGACTATGTCCAGAACTAATTATTATTTTGAGCTCTGAATGAGCAGATGGACTTTTCATCTACAAGAGGACATAGCTTCAAGAAGTATTTTAAAAAGGCAGATGTTTTTCTTTACGTGAAAATATTTAAATCTGTATTAACCCTAGCATTGTATGAGTCAATACCTACAGTTAAAAGTCATTAATATACTATTATATAGTACAATATTTAAAAGATAGCAATTAATACAACTTTTCATTATTGGATGGCTAGTCACCATCACTACAGCACTGCATATTTTTTGGATTTTCTTATTAAAAATCACTTATCAAATTATTACATTATTTTCTTTTATTTTTAAATTTGAGAATAAATCACCAAACAGACTCACTAGCTTGACTTGGAGAAATATCTGTGGGTCCTCAATTACTGGTTTAAATAGCATAGGAAAAAGTTTATGCATTAATGGTTATTTAAGTAATTTGACTTAAAACAAAAACATGATTTAAAAGATTTGCTCAGATATCACACTAAGACTAATTTCTTTTTATTAATATAAAATTACTCTTTTTAGTCTCTTTGTAGGATATTTGTTACTCATTAATTCTACTGTTTAGATTTTTTAGTTAGCTACCAATACAAAGCTGATTAGGAGGCTCTACTATGAACCCTCACCATAGCACTTTATGAATAATAATAATTGATCCTGTGACTGTCATTCTTAAGTCATGTACATTTGGAAGTCTTTAACTGTCTTTGACACAATCTTGGAGTGAAACTCTAATATCTAAAGTACTATATTAGTAATGGAAAACGATCCTTCCTTAGCATGAAAGCCGATGTGTTTTTTCTACATATGGATTGACTGGCACTTTCAAGAGTGAAAAGGAAAGATATGACACAGACTAAAGGCTCTTTTTTTAGTTACGTCCATGTAGCATGTTCATTTTCTGAGCTAAATTTTGTTATTTAATTGTCCTCCTTTTCTAAACCAGGATCTCGAATCAGATGTAGAAGGGCCCCTAATATCTACAATAGTTTTGCTAATGGTAGTGTTAACCTACTCATTTTTTTTGTAAATTGGCATGGCATTTTGAATTGGTGACAGCCACTCCAGGGTTGTACTGAAAATTCCAATCTGTAACTTTGAACACAGTCAAAGTTGCAACACTTTGCTTTCAGCTCAGTCAGAGTAAATACAAAGCAACTGCAGCAAGACCTTGGATACAATCAAATTCACCCAAAAGTGCCAAGGAAAAAATGAGGTAGATTTGAGGAGAGAATAAGGCAGAGAGAGAGAAAGAAGTAGCTGAAAAAGAGGAATACAATATAAATACAATCACCACCCCAATGAAATACAACCTAGGTTTCCTCAGGAAATGTGGTCCATGGAGCAGAGGGTGTGCACAAGTGCTGCTTGTCACAGATTATTTATAGAGGAGCTCCATCCTCCATTAACATAAGAGAAGGGGTCTTGTACCTTCACACTTTCTCTGCATGGAAAGTTCTCAGGCTGGGAGATGTATAGAGATTCCTTTGGGAAAGTTCTTGAATTGGGAATGGAGGTTTCACTGGCACTTCAATAGACCCTTGCCAGAATTACTGTCTTGCCAGAATTACTTGAAAGCTTTGAGTGTACATGTATAGTCAGGTGTACTTCTGCCTCTTCAGAGTGTACAAATCCATCTGCCATAGCAGCCTAGGACAGCACATTGTACATTAGGTGCCCAGCTGCAGGCATGGAGCAGGGATGTCAGCACCTGCTCCCATACCTCCCTCTGTCTCTTCTGCTGCTACCAAACTGCACAAAGCCCCAGGCACACATTTCTTGCACCCAGATGGATGTTTAAGACATACAGTTAAATACAAACAAAGAAGTTGATATTCACAGGCAGATTTGTAAAGGTTGAATTAAGAACAAATATTAAAGTGTTAGTGATTTCCTAGTACATTCCTGAACAAAGAAACCACTAAACTTGTCAGTGTACTGCACAGTAAATTGGTTACTTTTCTTTGTTTATCTGTAGGAGTACCTGGGGAGTCATCAGAACGGACACAATTAATGCTTCTGCATAAGGAGTGCATAATCTGTAGATTTCCATGTTTGTTCATTTTTATTACGTGTTGTGATTTTTGACTGGCAACAGCATGAAGAGAAATCAGTGACATGCTACTATATGCAATAGTGTATCAAACTGAAGGTGTTAGACCATGAAGACTCCAATTACTTATATTCTTTCTACTTTGTAATTTTTCTTGCGATGTTCTTGTTATGTACAGAACAGTGTCCAAATTTCAATCCTACATCATCTTGTTTAACCAGGCAAGTCTATGAAACCATTTTGTGTTGTTAAACTGGATCAGGAGTATGCCTGCTCAAATTAAGTATATGTTGACTTATGCTCTCTAAATGGGAAACACAGTAGCTGAGATGTTAGAAAGATGTTCATACTCATATTTCAGTTACTAATTTCTGTAGTTTAACTAATACAGGAGTACTCTGTCCAGTAATAGAATAAAGGAGGAGAGTAAGTTTGAAATAAGTTCCAGCTTCAGCTAAAGCTTGCACTTACCTGTGAACAGACTGGCAAAACTTGAGACTCCCTGGGCTAAAATTCAATTTATCTATGATTCATTTGAAACTTCATGGAGAAGAATTACAGGATTCTTTAAGTCCTACCATCTAGACACAGGTTCCTAGTTTTTTCAAGGCCTAACAAAATAAGTCATATGAAAAAGAACTGACTTGCACACTTCCAAAGCCCAGTGAAATTAATTAAATATCAGTTGCTAGGTCATATATGTTGTGGGATCACAACTCGAAACTGAATACTTAACTGTTAGGGTGAGCTGGTTTGAGCTAACTTTCCCAAGTTCTCCAACAGTCAGTATCACGTAGACAATTTTCTTGTCAGTGTCCTTCTGTCTAAGCTCCTTCACTCTAGCTTCGAGCTTGTAAGTGGGTTCACCACCCCACTTCTTCATGTTCTCTCCCTTGCTGTGTAGGTATGCCCATAGTTGGCTACATGACTGACACTTAGGGTTTTCCTTCCCTCTGCGTGGGGATGATGAAGATCGTGAACGAGACCGAGGTCTAGGTCATCTTGGTCCATCCCGCCATGATCATTCCTGATGATGACCTTTCATTGACCTTTCTCTGTAATCTCTATAATGTGTCATCTCTGTCTCTAGGATAGTCCTCATATCTGGAGTATTCATAAACTCTCTCTCTTCTTTCCCTATCATAGGTAGGTCAGTGTAGGAAATCGGAGGAGTCTTCCAGACTTTCCGCTATGCAACTTATTCAACAACACATGGCTTTCACGCTTGATTCACCCGTCCTTGGATCATATATGGTTATCAAGCAGTAGGTGTATGGTTTAGGGACACCTTTAATTACCTTTTTCCACATGGGCTGTGTGCAGTGGACACATTCTGGAGCTAGAATGTCATAATAGTCTGGATCAGAATAGATGATCTCCCACATGGCTAATTCCCGTAGGTATTGGATGCCTTCTTCCACAGTATTCCACCTTCTTGGAGAGCTCGACAGATATTCCTTAAATGGGTATCTCACCCTCACAGCATGGAGGATTTGGATCCAAAGACTGGATGCCATTCTCTCCCTTGCCGTTTCTTGTTCTATTATAGGATCTCGGGCAAGAGATCCCAATTGTTGTGCTTCATGACCTTCAATCATGTGACTAATAGCTCCATTGTCCCAGCATGGCACCAGCCAAGTGAGGATTTGTTCACCAGGCAAACGACTGTAATCTCTTCGTAAATCTCGAAGATCTCTTGCAGTCAGTGATTGTGTAATTTCACTTTCTCGCATTATTTCTTGTCCATCTTTCCCGCGTAGATTTTTTCCACTTCTCTTTGTACTCTTCCACTCTTATGTGGAACCGCTCTCACCTCCTCTCTGTATCTCTCACGAGGAGGTGGAGACCGAGCGTGCTGTGGAGATGGACATCTATGTCATTCACAATGTGGAGATGGACTTCTAAGTCGTTCACCATACCCAGCAGGTAGAGGTAGCAAGTATTCTTTTGGGTGCTGAGATGAAGGCCTCAACCAATCATCAGGTAACAATAATTGTCTCTCAGGTTGAGGGGAACGCACTTCTTCCTCACTCACAGCCACTCCTTCTTCCACTACTGCCTGCGGAGTGGGGATAGGTCCTTCTACTCCTTCTTCTTCTTCTTCTCTTTCTTCTTGCATACTTTCCAGTTGTGGAGATGGGTCTGTAAGTTTTATGGTCTCCCTCAGCAACGTCTTCTTTTTCTTTATAGGAGCAACAATGACTTTTCTGTTTTTAATTTGAGTCCCCGTTCTAGTAGACTTAGTAGAAACAGCTTCAACTTCAAGTTGTGCTTGGACCCCAGTTTCACAAGTGGGCCCAATAGGGAGATTCACTAGATTCGGGTGGCATGGTTGTTTGGGTTCCTGTCTCGACCTTAACCTTCTGACAGTGACCTACTGCAGCATGATAAGCATTAGCCAAGTCCCAATACAAAGCATAGAATTGCATGTTTGGATCATCATATGAAAGACACGTTTCGCTCAAACAACACGTCATCTCATTAGGATTGAACACCTGCTCTGGCACAAAATCCCAAGCAATAGGAGGTGTCACACATCCCACCAGTTTACCAAAATCCAACCATGCTCCCTGCCATCCAAAGACTGGCCTGTCCAAGCTCCTTCCCAAAGCTCCAGCGATTCCTCTCAAGGTTCAGCTCTTCTTATAACAAGGGAACAAATGCAGCACCACCGCTCCAATTTTAAATAGTATTTCTGCTGCCTTCACCACTAATATCATTGTTGCTAGACAATTTAAGTATTTGTTAGAGCTGATCTTAGGAGTCCTTTCCACCAAACCTTGAATGACACCATCATAGAGAATATATATTAGGCCGTCAATGTCAAAATTGAGGAATGAAAGCCATTCATTCCATCCATCTGAACAGCTGCGTCTCCCACTAGGATATCCTGGGACAGGTACAAAACCAGCTAGAACAATGAAAAAAGTTAGCAAAAAGGACATTGTTATTATTTTCATTCAGGTTGTTCCCAAATAAGGTTTTCTTGGCTGCTTTCCCAGACTCTGGCGGCATTTCCAGACACTGTTTTCAAAACAAACCAAGGTCAACCATCGAAACCATCCTCTGCTACCAAAATCTGAGCTGGTTTGAGGTAACTTTCCCAAGTTCTCCAACCGCTCAGTCTGCCTCTTTCCCAAACCTTACCCCCCTTTTTAGGGAAAAAAAACTATAGAAAAACCGAAATCACACTATATATATATTTCTATATTTTCTAAATACAAAGAACTGCACTGCAAGGATATCATGCAAAACTCCCATGAAAGGAAGAGGGTAAGGGAAAATGGGAAAAAAGGACCAAAATGAACTAAAACCAAACAGGTATGCACACTTGTAAGACCCGGTAACTAACAAAGTAAAGAACTAGCAAAATCTCACCACTGCCCTTGAGGAAAGCAGAACAGCTAAATCCGACCCAGGACTCTCCCCTTATACGTGGGCAGACAACAGCAGCCGCTGCAGGCCTCATCTCCAGACAGGACCAGCAACAACAGAGCTCCTGCTCTCCAGCTTGCCAGAAGAAGGAGAGAGCGTACTCTCTTATCTACACCTTATTTATATGTCGTGTTACGTTGAAGGAAGATATGGAATACTTCAGTGAATCCTGACCTCTGCTGTTAAGGAAGACCTGTAAAGGCCATTTTTTTAAGGAAGATCTGAAAAATCCAAAAGTCAATCCACTACATAGGGTTTTTACAACAGAATAAGGTGATGAAAGGCAGAGTCATGAAGTATGCTGAAAATGAGTTTTTAAAAATCTTCCTGTCTGGTTTACAGAGGATTTGCTCAATATAAAGGTCCTAGAACAACACATGTGTTTCTAATTGCATTCATAAAATGAAATGCTTTTATTCAGAGTCTGTGGAAAATGACATGTCCTTCAGCAAAGGGCACCACCTGCAAAAGAATAAGATGAGGTTTAAATATTTATCCAATAACTGGAAAGATTTTTGCATGCTTAGACTGTATAAAGTTCATATTCATTCATGTAAAATGTAAAAGAAGAATTTTAGCTGGTTGCAGTCCTAAAATAAGTGAACTAGATCATTTTTAGTTGTTGGTCTCTTCTCCAAAAAACTAGGGAAGGTTTTAACCAGATACTAGGAAACAATGCTTCACTGAAAGGGTTGTCAAACGTTGAAACAAGCTGCCCAGGGAAGTGGTTGAGTGACCATCCCTGGAGGTATTTAAAAGGTGTGTAGGTGTGATGCTAAGGAACACAGATCAGGGGTGGTCTTGGTAGTATTAGGCTTATGGTTGAACTCAAGGTTCTTAAAGGTCTTTTCCAACCTAAACAGTTCTGTGATTCTGTAATTTTGGCCATTCATGTATTAAGTGTCCTGAAATGAAAGTCTGTAAATACCTGCAGTACAAGTTGTTATGTTTTGGGATTTTTTCTTAGCAGAGAATGTTGCGACAGGACAAGGGGCAACAGTTTTAAACTAAAAGAGGGAAGATTCAGACTAGATATAAGGAAGAAATTTTTTACAATGATAGTGATGAAAAACTGGAACAAGTTGTCCAGAGAGGTGGTAGATGCTCCAAATCCTGTAAACATTCCACATCAGGTTGGACAGGGCTTTCAGCAACTTACTTTAGTTGAAGATGTCCCTGCACACTGCAGGAGCAGTTGGACTAGGTGAATTTTGAAGTATTCTATGATTCTATGGTTTAAATGAACACTGTACTCCCAGATAATAAATGTTGTAGTCACCTAAATACTACTCAATACAGCGGTATGCTGAGATTTCTTATTTGAACAGAATAATTGTTTACAGTGTTGGAAAATTTCACAGTTAGACTGGCTTTTCAATACAAATTATCTATTTATTTGGTATTTCTTAGTAGGAGGATTTTTTAAAAACCTTGCCTAAATAAAAACGGTTTAAGATTGACTAGTTTAACACAAACCTTGAGAAACAAGTATAGAACTGATTATATGGCTGATAATGATAATGCTTGGTTTTAGTCATGTGAAGTAGTGATCAGCATGTTGACCTCAGAGTTAGAGGGTCTGTTATAACCTTTTCTCCTCCACTGATACATTTGATCCTCAACTTCTTTTTTCTCACTCAACTTTCTCACCTATTTAATTCCTCAGCTGTAAATTTCAAATGAAATTCCTAAGCATTGTTGAACTAAAAACAAAGATGTCAGTGGATTAACTGAAAAATCATTCTCATTTACACTAAAGACATGACATCTTCTGCTGTCACAAGAAAAAAAAAACAAAACAACAAAAATTACCCCAAAAACACAAGAGGAAGAAAGTGATTGTGAAGATAATATTTAACTGGTAGAATGGGACTAAATGGAAGTTACTATGTCTGAAGTAGCAAGAAATCATAGGACAACCAAAGCATGAAGTTATATCTGAATGAAGATAATTGATGGAAGAAAATTCAGGTTCAAAAATTTAAATAATTCTCTTCTAACAGCCTTCTGTATCCTGCATTCACTGCCTGTGGCCACCAGAAACAATGCCAATTAATTTTTTAGTAAAGAAAGGAAAGATTTAATGAAAAAAAATCATTGTTAGGGGATCTTTAGAAAAAGAACATATGAGACCAACAATTTAAAAGTCATTCTGAGCAAGGAAATTAATATTTTATTGAAAGATAACAGCCATCTTCTGTATTTTGTGTCCTTTGAGAGAAATGGATCTTTCAGAGATTCATTGAGTGCTAGTGATTCATTTCTGCTTCATTCTTTCATGATCTTTGTTTTACTTTTAGCTTTTTATGTTTGGGTTTATATTTTGTGAAAGAGAAAAACTGCATTTGAAGTGAACATTGTCTTTTTCTATTGTTCTAACTGCTTGTACCAGATGCTGAATTAATTCCTACAAGAACCTGCTTCCGCCTTTATTTTGTGGAATGCTGCACAGTATTGGTTAAGTGACTCTTTGTTATTACTTGAGAGAGTTAAGTATTATGAACCCAGGCCGTACTTGTAATCTAGTTTGTCAAAGCACAAAATATGTAATATTTAATACAATTTCGAAGAATACTTCAGTGAAGTTCTGTGGAAGAAAACATACTGGTATTATAAGAGCTTTCTTTCCTTTTATTGAAGCAGGTTGCTTCTTTTTAAGACATCATAATCTTTTGTCTGCCTTAGCCTTGTTGTCACAGAACTCAGATGAAAGGATATTTATGAGGCTGTGATACGCTAGAAAGTACTAAGACACAGAAGCTGTATTTTCATTATTCACAGAGGCACCAGCTTCAGTGCAGGCATGTGCCATTTTAGAGTGGGGATCACAACATACGAAGCGGGTCCCGAGCCAGCAAGACTCCAGGTGAGTGCAGACACCCGTGGAGACCCACAAGGAACAAGCAGCTCTCATGAGGGCAGTTGACATGGTTTGAGCGGGGCCAGCAGTAATGGCAGCTACCCCCTATTTCCCAAAAAGACAGCCCGATGGAGTGCTAGAGCCCAGGATTGTGGTGAACAGGGCAGACAGAGTGTGGTGCAGCAGTGAGGATTTGGCACAGCAGTTTGCATGGCAGTTTGTGAGGAAGAGCAAGCAGGAAGGGCACATCTTCAAAGGCGGGAATTCCACTAATAAGTGGGAGACCTGAGGCACATGGAATCCAGCAACTGGGCACTGCTGTGTGACCACCTGCACAGGCCAAGGGCACTGATTCTACTGAACCTCAAGGCAGAATGATGAACACTGCAGCAAAGGCTGTAGCTCCAGTTGGGCTGTCTGCTCCATCTACTCCAGTGATGGCTGCTGAAGGGAGACTGCCAGATGGAGCTGCTGAAGGGAGACTGCACGTACCTGTCTATAGAGGACCTCATCTGCTCCCTCTGCCTGGTCTAGTGGCCTGTAGCATACCACCACCATAATGACATCTGTCTCTGCCTTCCCTTTTATCCTGACCAATAAGTTCTCAATCAGTTCCTCATCTATCCCCAGGTGGAACTCCATGCACTCCAGCTGGTCATTGACAAAGAGGGCGGCACCCTCTCCTTGTCTTCCCTGCCTGTCCTTCCTAAAGAGCCTGTATCCTTCCATTCAAACACTCAAATCATAGGATTCACCCCCCCACGTCTCCATGATGCCAATGAGATCACAACCTGTCAGGCATATGCATGTCTCTAATTCCTCTTGTATGTTTTTCCATTCTACATGCATTTGCATAGAGCAGGGATGTCACACTCACAACTCCCATAGTTATCCTGATCCTGCAGCATAATGTGCATCACACACGTTGCAGTATTGACTAGCGTGCTGGCAGGACCATAGAGGCAAGGAGCTTGGCACCGCTGCCAGGTAGAAACAAGGCACTGGGCCAGATAAAACAAGGTAGATGGCTAGATTCAGCTCATAGTCTGAATTTGACACCCCTGGCACAGACGCATTTAAGTTGGGCCCCTGATGAAGCTGTCTTACTGGCAGGAGATCTTTTATGTTGCTCTTCAGGCGATCTCCTGCTGACCTGTGGTCCCTCTCTGAGTTCTAGACTTCTGTTTTTTAGCATTGGCATCAAACTGGGATGGTTTAGGTTCTCCTTCCCTGACAACTTCAGTTTGAAGCCCTCTTCACCAGCCTGGCAAGCCTATGACCTAAGATGCTCTCCATCTTCTCTGAGAGGTTTACCCCATTGGCCCTCCAAAGACCAGTTTTCTCAAAGTAAGTCCCATGGTCTAAGTAGCCAAAACCCTAGCAGTGGCACCAGTACTGTAACCATTTACTGATTTGCCAGACTGTTGACCTCTTCAAATCCTGGCTCTTTGACCAAGGGGATTGATGAAAAAACTAATTGAGCTCTAGAGTCCCTTAACACTGTTCCCAGGGCTATATAACCCCTCTTGAGACTCCTCAGGCTGCCCCTGGTTATATAATTGCAGCCCACAAGAAACATCAGCAGTGGATATCAGTCATTGGGTTGGACCATGCTTGGCAGCCTCCCAACGATATCCTTGATATGAGCCCCTAGCAGGCAGTACACCTCCCTGGAGAATGAATTGGGTCGATAGGTGAGTGCCTCCGTACCTGTCATAAGAGAATCTCCCACTGCTATAACCTGTTGCCTTTAGTTCATGGAACTGGTTATTACCCAGGGGACAGATTGGGCTCCCTTACCCAGATCTAGTATCCCTCTGGGTGCAACGGATCTTTCCTCTTTAGCCTGCAGAGCAGTGAAGCAGTTCTGCAAGGGCATCTCAGGCTTCAGGGAAGCCTTTTCCTCCTGCTGGTTCTTGCCTTTGCTGGCTTCCACTCTTCTGCATTATTGGTCCCCTCCCCTTCTGTTGGGGGGTTATTGGCTGATTGGCCATGGGCAGATTGCTGACTGCGCTTGGAACCTGCTATCCAGTTCCTTCTTAGCCTTCCTGATGCTGTATAGCCTTCTTAGCACCTCCTGCAGCTCAGCCACCTACTGTGGGAACTTCTTCACTGGGCACACCATTTGCAGGCAGGTCTGTCACCTGCCCCTAGGAGAAAGGTCTAGTCATTCCCTGTAGTCTGAGGCCTGCACTGCTGCCTCTCACCTCAGCAGCTCCATCTGCATGGATTTATCAACCACTGCTGTGGTATTTGGTGCAGACCTCCCAGCCTTAGGTGCAGCATTTGCCTTCATTCAAGTGTCCACCATTCTGCCTTGAGGGGCAGGTAAGACAAGTGTCCTTGATCTATGCAGGTAGTAATATAACATGCCTGAGTGCTCAGCTCTACTTATCTCAGGACTTCTACTCAGCCAATGGGATTCCTTTCTTCAAAAAGTCACTCTTCCTGTGCATCCTCTCCTCACAAACTGCCACAGCACACCCTTCTGACGCACCATGGCCTGTTTGCCTGTCTTGTTTGCCACAGTCCCGGTCTCTAGCAATCCCTTGGGGCCATCTAAAACTCTCACATTTTCTTCCAGGAATGCCTCCACTGCATCAGCCTCACTCAGAGGAGCTGCCTCTTCCAGGATTCAAGAATAGTCTGTCCTGCTCTTTCTGGGGCTTTCCTGCACCAGGAACCCTACAGCACTCAGTTGTAGGACTTAACTGTCACCGCCACTTAACCTTGCCGACTGAGTGCTGCTGCTAGTTTCGTTTAATTCACCTGAAGTAACTTCTGAGAGCATCCCTACCACAACAGCCTCACTCAGGACAGTTCCACTCTTCCTGGCATTTCCTTTGATCTGGGGACCTTTTGACCACCTCAATCTAGGGATCAGCTGCAGGATTTACCGTCACCATCACCGATCCTCACTGACTGAGCTCAACACGAGACAACAGCGTGCTCTTGCAGCTCAGAAAACCAACTGTATCCTAGGCTGCATCAAAAGCAGTGTGACCAGCAAATCAAAGGAGGTGGTTCTGACCCTCTACTCTGCTCTCATGAGACCTCACCTGGAGTACTTCATTCCATTTTGGAGTCCTCAGAACAGGAAAGACACAGATCTGTTCAAGCCAGTCCAGAGGAGGGCCATGGAGATGATCATAGGACTGGAGCACCTTTCATATGAGGACAGGCTGAAAGAAGTGGGATTTTTCAGCCTGGAGAAAAAAAGGCTCTGTGAAGATTTTATAGCAGCCTTGCAGTACCTAAGCGGGGCCTACAGGAAAGATGGGGAGGGGCTTTTTATTGGGGAGTCTAGTAATATAATGAGGGGGAATAGTTTTAGGTTGAAAGAGGGTAGATTTAGATGAGATACTAGGATTTTTTTACTGTGAGGGTGGTGAGACACTGGAACAGGTTACCCGGAGAATGTCCCATGCTTGGAGGTGTTCAGGTCCAGGTTGGATAAGGTTTTGAGCAACCTGATATAATGGAAGGTGTCCTTTCCCATGCCAGGAGAGGATGGAACCCAATGGTCCTTAAGGTCCCTTCCAACCCAAACTATTCTATAATATGATGAAAACTGACATTCTGTCAAGAAGCAGGGATGAAAGAGTGAAGTATATGTTTAATAGGTTCAAATTGAGTAGCACAAATCATACACGTTACAGCAGTATCTAATGTTAAGATACTTCTACATGAGCAATTTATTAACTTTCTTATGCACACATGTGTAACATAGTTTCTAAATTTTCTGAAATATATATATCAATGGCTAGGAAAGTTAGAGATATCTCATAGTTCTCCTCAGGCATTTGCTCCAACAGGAAAGGACCACATGAATATCTGAAAATTTACCATTTTTTCATCTATACAGAATTCCTGGCCCTTGAAACCTCATTTGTGATTTCTGTCATCATGAGAATAGAAATTTTGGATTCCTTCAAAAAACTAGATAGGACACTTTCCATTTCTGACTCATATTTAATTGACATTACAATGTGATTTTTTTTTCTTTTGTGATGCAGATGAAGAACATGAACTCAATCTTTTTTGGAAAAAAAACCAGAGAGTTTAAGTGACATACAGAAAAGATTAATTCCTTTTTGAAATTTAAAATACTGTATCCAAACATTGAAAATATCCCAAATTACTTTTTAAAAGAAACCTGAGGAATAGATATTGTCAAAATGATTTTGCAAAAATCATAAGAAAAAGGAAGAGACTGTGTTGAAAATAGTACTGAGCAACGCATCATCTGAGTATAAGATGACATGAAAATAATATGAAATATAACAAATAACTTGAAATCTTTGTATTGGTGGAGCACTAAATGCTGGATATTTAACCTGGTCCAGGCATGAATGCTCAGTAACTGAACAAACAGTAAGCAATTTGATGACACATAGATATTTCCAATAGTAAGAGGAATTATGCATGTGTACACCTCTGTAAGTCTTACAATTAAAGAAAATAGTTTCAACATGTCGTTTTCTGCCTGCCATGATTATATTGATACTAAATTGTGGGAGAGGATGGCGAACAAATGCATGAGAATGAGGAGATAAAAAATAAAATCTAGTATCTTTAAAGAAAATCTTGATGCCAGTCATGTCTTACACAATGTATTCAGGATAGTCACTGGTGAATATCTAAACAGTATACAAACTGTAGCTGAAAGCAGTGGTTCCTCCTGTGACTGATTTTCTTTTTTTTTAAAAAAAAAAGAATCAAAGCAAGAAAATTTAAACATGTTTTATTAACTTAAATTACATTCTATGTGGGATCTTGTTACTCTCAAGGATGAAGCTGGTGTTGTTTAGATACTTGATGGAACCTAATTCACAAGTGTGAAAGAAACTACACACAAATCCTTCCAGACACTGGGTTGGTACTGTGCTTCAGACAATATTCTGTCTAACAAAAGAAGAAACTTTTCTTTCAACAAACAGAATGCTGTAAACAGCATATGATTGTTCATATCTGCCATCATAAATTGTAGTTTTTTGATAAATATATTAATACTGGCTCTATAATTGCTACAGGATTTGCTTTCACGAAGAAGCAGCCTACAACCTACTTAACTCAAGTACAAGTATGCTATGGTGGAGTTGTTCATTAATGAAAGAAGATCCTATCTAGAATTTGAAAGATTATTTTTACTCCACATTTCCATCATTATTTCCAGCTTTTAGTCAGTAGGACCACCTGGGAAATAGTTCTTAGGGATAAGGCAGCAGAACAGAGGTGGCAAATATTTAAGGATGCTTTCCACAAAGTGCAAGAGCACTCAGTTCCCAAATGTAGGAAATCCAGCAGGGAAGATGAGACAAATATGGCTGAGCTGAAACTTGCTGGTCAAACTGAAGAACGAGGGAACTGCACAGTCAGTGAAAGCAGGGACAGGTAACTTGGGAAGAGTATAGGGATGCTGCCCTGTTGTGTAAGGATGGGGTCAGGAAGGCCAAGGCGAAGCTGGACTTGAATGTGACAGTAGAAGCAAAGAATAACAAGAAGGGTTTTTATAGGTATGTCAACCAGAAAAGGAAGTTTAAAGAAAATGTACACCCACCGATGAACAAAAATGGTGATCTCGTACCAACAGACGAGGAGAAGGCTAAGATACTCAACAGAGTTTTTGTCTCAGTCTTCACTGGCAACAACTCTCCTCACCCCTCCAGGGTCAATGAAATACAAGATGGGGATAGGAGGTTACAGTCTCTTCCACTGTAAGGGAAGCTCAGTTTCATGACCACCTGAGGAATCTGAACATATAGAAGTCTATGGGACCTGATGAGATGCATCCCAGAGTTGTGAGGAAACTGCTGATGTGGTTGCCAAACCATTCTCCATGATATTTGAAAAGCCATGGTGGTCAGGGAAGTCCTTGGTGACTGTAAGGAGGGCAATATTGTGCCCATTTATAAATAAAGGTGCTCCATTCTTTCCTCCTTCAGAAAACCCTTATAATGAATCTTATGATACTGAGCTTGTCCTCTTAAGGGAGTTTCGGATACTATTAAACTTACTTAGCAAGGGAAAGGGCTGAATGCTAGCAGTGACATACAATCCTCATTTCTTAGATAATTATATACCAGGTATCTATGAGGATCAGTCCTTTAGGAAACATCTTTGTTTTAAATATCTGAGGATCATACATTAGAATCCTATGAGCCACTGGGATTATATAAGTGCACCTCTTTAAATAAACATTTATGTCAAATGAGTGAGAAACTCAGAAGAGATACTTACCTTATCAATTTTGAACATAAATTAGCCATTAATGTGTTTCACTGAGTATTATGAGTAAGAGACTGAGCTGGTTCGAGCTGGCTTTCCCAAGCTTTCTAACGTTCAGTTTAAGCCCCTTTCCCCAAACTTCCCCCTTTTCAAAGAAAAAAGCTATAGAAAAAACGAAATCACACTAAATATATGTATTTATGTATTTTCTAAATATAAACAACTATGTACAATAAGGATATCATGCAAAACCCCCAAGAAAGGGAAGAGGGGAAGGGAAAATGGGAAAAGGGACAAAAAATAACTAAAAAAAACAGGTATGCACACTTGTAAGACCCGGTAACTAACAAAGTAAAGAACTAGCAAAATCTCACCACTTCCCTTGAGGAAAGCAGAACAGCTAAATCCGACCCAGGACTCTCCCCTTACACGTGGGCAGACAACAACAGCTGCTGCAGGCCTCCTCTCCAGATAGGACCAGCAACAACAGAGCTCCTGCTCTCCAGCTTGCCAGAAGAAGAAGAGAGCGTACTCTCTTATCTACACCTTATTTATATGTTGCGTTATGTTAAAGGAAGATATGGAATACTTCTGTGGATCCTGACCTCCATTGTTAAGGAAGGCCTGTAAAGGCCATCTTTTTAAGGAAGATCTGAAATATCCAAAAGTCAATCCACTACAGAGGCTTCATGTTTAAAGTCCCTCCCCCTTCTTTTTTTTCCTCAGTTGTTTACTGATATCTAACTACTCCTAGAAATCAATATTTCCAAATTAATTTTGTACCAAATTGAAACACCTAAACTTTCCTTTCTGGTATTATAATGAAAAAGAAACAAACCTGCTAAAACATGTTAAACATGGATACAAAATGCAAAATGTTTCAAACAAACCTATTTTTTTTCACTATACATCAGAAAGACCACCTTATCTGAAACTAAGACCTCAGTAATTTATTTTAAGTATATCTATTTATCCAGAAAACTGTGTGTTTTGACATACTTTGGAGTGCAATTACAATAAATACTTGTCAATTGCCGAAGCAGTTTTTAAGACTAGACCTCAACAATTACTTGAAAACCCAAAGGGCTGATCAAAACACAGAAGATGAAACTGTTCTTCAATAAAATTCAGCAATACAAACTCAAGGGAGTTCAGAGCGACAGAACATATACTGTTCCTAAAGACAATATTGTTACATCAGGGAGAAGGATGAATCAGAGAACGATAGAACTGTTTTGGTTGGAAAAGTCCTTGAAGTCCATCCAGTTCCAGCCCCCCTTCCATGGGCAGGGACACCTTCCACTGGATCAGGTTACTCAAAGCCACATCTGACCTGGTCTTGAACACTTCCAGGCAGGGGCATCCACGAGTTCTCACGGTAACCTGTTCCAGTGCCTCACCACCCTCAAAGAAAAAAAATTCTTCCTAATATCTAATCTAAATCTACCATCTTTCAGTTTGAGCTGGATCGATGGGCTGAGACCAACGGGATGAGGTTTAACAAGACCAAATGCCGAGTCCTGCACTTGGGGCACAACAATCCCATGCAGCGTTACAGGCTTGGGGAAGAACGGCTGGAAAGCTGCCTGGAGGAGAAGGACCTGGGAGTGTTGGCAGACATGCAGGTGAATATAAGCCAGCAGTGTGTCCAAGTGGCCAAGAAGGCCAATGGCATCTTGGCCTGTATCAAAAACAGCATGGTCAGCAGGTCAAGGGAGGTTATTGTGCCCCTGTACTCGGCACTGGTGACACCACACCTCAAGCACTGTGTTCAGTTCTGGGCCCCTCATAAGAAGGACATTGAGTTCTTGGAGCGTGTCCAGAGAAGGGTGATGAGGCTGGTGAAGTGTCTGGAAAACAAGTCCTATGAGGAACGAGTAAGGGAACTGGGGTTGCTTAGCTTGGAGAAGAGGAGGCTGAGGGGAGACCTCATTGCTGTCAACGGCTGCCTGAAAGGGGGCTGTGGGAGAGCGAGAAACTCTCTCCCCAGATTTCCTGTAGGCCCCCTTCAGGTACTGGAAGGCTGCTATAAGGCCTCCCTGTAGCCTTCATTTTCTAGGCTAAACAATCCCAGGTCTCTCAGCCTGTCCTTGTATGGGAGAAACTCCATCCATCTGATCCTCTTCTTGGCCCTCCACTGGATTCACTCTAACAGATCTATGTCATTCCTGTGCTGGGGAATCCAGAACGGAATGAAGTACTCCAAGCGAGGTCTCATGAGAGCAAAGTAAAGGGGCAGAATCACCTCCCTCAACCTGCTGGTCACAATTCTTTTGATACAGGCCAGGATATGGTTGGTTTTCTGGGCTGAAAGTGCACATTGCTAGTTTATGTTGAGATTCTCTTCCACCAGCATCCCTGAGTCCTTCTCTTCAGGGTTACTCTTAATCAATTTTCTGCCCAGCCTGTAACTGTGCTTGGGATTCCCTGATCCCGGTGCAGGAACTTATGTTTGCACTCAATGAACTTCATGAGGTTTTCACAGGCCTCTCAACTCCAGGTCCCTCTGGATGACATCCCTTCCCTCCAGCATGTCAACTGTGCCACAAAGCTTGGTATCACGGGCAAAATTCCTGAGGGCGCCCTCAGTCCCAATGTACATGTCTGTGACAAAGATGTGAAAAAACATGGTTCCAATAAAAACCCCTGAGGAATGCTACTCATCACTGGTCTCCGCTTGGACATTGAGCAGTTGGCCACAACTCTTTGAGTGTGACCATCTAGTCACCAGGTGGTCCATTTGTCATATCCTTGTCTCTCCAACAAAAAGACAAGAATGTCATGTGGAACAGTGTCAAATGTTTTGCATAATTCCGGGTAGTTGATGTCAGTTACTCTTCCTTTATCCGCCTAATCTGTAGCGCCATCATAAAAGGCCACCAAATTTGTCAGGCATGATTTACACTTTGTGAAGTCCTGTTGGTTGTCATCACTCACTTACTTTATTCCATATGCCTCAGCAGAGTTTCCAGGAGGATCTGCTCCATGATCTTGCCGGGCACAGAGGTCAAATTGATTGACCTGTAGTTTCCGAGATCATCTTTTTTTCCTTTTTTAAAGATGGGAGTTATATTTCTCCTTTTGCAGTCAGTGGGAACTTCACCAAACTGCCACTACTTCTCAAATATGATGGATAGTGGCTTAGCAACTTCATTCACCAGTTCCCTCAGGACCTGTGGATGCATCTCATCAGGAGCCACGGATGTGTCAAAAGCCTTCAGTATCTGAAATGATGGGAAAGAGCAATGAAGTAGCACTCGGGTCCAACTTACGTCACTTTGTTGAGAAGATACCTCCTAACCTTTTCTGTAGTTTATCAAAAATGAAATCATAGCTACATGTAGAAACCAAGAAATTCTACACTCTTTTGGTAATAAGAGCTTTTATTGTTTTGTGAAAAAACAGAAATCTATTCTCATCATAACTACATCAATCCCCTAATATCCATCTTAGTAACTCAGAAGGCAAGTATGGCTCTTCATATGCATCAACTGTTTCTTAAGGAAAGATTATATCTGTGTCTAGGGCACAAAAGTTGTCCATAGAATTACAAGTGAAAATAAGCAAAAATTCAAAGGTAAAGCCAAACTTGATAATTTACCAGTCTCAGAACTTTTGATGTCTATTCATATAATTTTACAAATTCATATGGACATGGAGGAAAATGTGGTGTTTTTCAGTCTCACTTGAATAAGATAAGAAAGTCAGGCCATTTCTAATTTTGTTTTGTTTTGTTTTATTTTATTCTGGTGGGGGGTTTTGAGAGTTTTTTTCAGTGGTTGTTGGGGATTTTTTTGACTTGCAAAACATTATAGCATTCTTCAGAAGATGGTAATATAAAAAGAAGATGCCCCGGATAGTCATCTATATATCAAGACCACTATTCAATGAATAAGATTGTTAGCTTGTGCTATTCAACTGGATATGTGATACTTTCTTAAAATCTAGGAAGTCTAAAGGCACCAATTAATGCTCTTTGTTTTAATGTATGTGCTGTGTGGTTGGAGGAGGAAGAATAAACCTCAAATCTATTCATTTTTTCAGGTATAAAGTGAAAATTTGAATGGAAGCTATAATATCTGCATTTTCTAATTTGTATCTTGTTTGACGCCCTCGGGGCCATGACAAGTAACATGCTGACAATAGAAATTGCAGCACTTACGTAATACTGTAACATACAGTGAATTCAAGCATTCATCCATGACTGTGTTGTGGAAGGGCAAGCACTTTTCATATCTGTCCTTCTCCATTCTTATACTACCAAACCCTTTAGACAAAATGAAATTCTTTAGACAAAATAAAATCAATATGAATATCCCTTTTCTGGAATGTAGTGTAATAGTATCTGCTTTCACGTGGAAATTTCGTGCACAGAAAAACAGAGAGTATTATGGATGTTCATACTATAGACAATCATGCAACGAGAGAGACACACTTCAATCTTGCCTTTGAAGACCATGTATTTCACCAAGAAAATATTTGCTTTTTCAACTATGATCTTATTTACTGGGCTTGGAATGATATATAAGAAGGTATAACTTTCCTTGCTATTTCATTTGAAACAAGATGCAAAAGAGACTAACAGAACAAAACAGAAGATATAGAGATAATGAACATCAGGTGATATAACTTTTTGCACAGTACATTTATATTCAATTACAGATCACAAGAGGAAGGCTACCATTTGCTATTTCTTTTTTATGTAATTGATGCCTATTGCTATGGAGTTTTGCTTTGCTTTGTTTTTTTTTAATTAAAAGAAAATGCCTATAGTATATCTGAAAAACATATTTACCCTAGGAGACCCAGCAGTACTCTATGATAGACTTCCTCTAATTCTGTCAGGAATATTTAGAACTATCAGCAAAAGCTTTTTTTTTCTTTCAATTTTTCACTTTTGCTGAAAGTGTGTGGTCATAAGAAACAAAATAATTACCCACATGGATGCATGACACATACAAACCTTATCAGCCAGGTGTTCTGCTAAGGTTTTTGGAAGTAGCTCCTCAAAAAGGAATAAAAGTAAAGAGTATAACTACTGCTGAAGGGCAACTTTGTTTCAATATTCTTACACTTTTTTATATAAAGCAGAAGAAATTTCTGAGAAATCATTCCAGGAGTGATAAGTCCGGGTACTAAAAAAAAAAAATATATATATATATATTTTTTAAAAAAAAATATTGATTATGGAAAATATAAGAAAATAAATAGTCGCTTATTTTATGAATCCTTACCTGAAATTCTTTTTCAGTGAACATTACTCAAAGGGCAACATATAGGAATTTTTTTAGTTTTGTTTATCAAATTTGGAGGGTTTTGTGTCTGTCAAAGATCCTCGCCAGATAGGGTAAGGAAACTTACTGCAGTCTGAAGAGCTTTCCTGCTTATCTAAGGCTATAGAAGTAGAATCATCAGTCACTCAGAATATCACTATTAGAAACAACTTGGACATCTTCTACATTGAGTGTTATCCCTTCGATAGCCAGGACTATTAACTGGAGAAATCCTCCTCAGATATTTTTCTTTCTTTCATTTACTTCTGTTATCTTTTTCAGTATACCTTTTTTTTTTTTTTAAACAGGTCTCTGCCTCTGCTTCTGTATTGCCCTTCCAGATAGCAATTTTACTCTTCTCCATATTTGTTTAACAATCTCCTCCTTACCAGAGAATATACTGACCAGAGCACTCAGTGTCACAGATATGTTGGGACAACATTTTGAGAAAACTTGAAGAATAAGAAAGTAATCATCTGATTCAAAGTCTGAGCAGCTAATAGAAATTAACATATTTTTTTTAAAAAAAATCTGAACAGGTATTTTTCAACTGTAAGACCTCAGTATTACATCTATTCACTATGTCATCACGAGCACACATTGGTGGTACACCGTGGTTGAGAAATAACTCACTGTAGGAACCTTCTTTCTACTAAATTCATTCAGTACATAGCTTCCTCCTTCATTATATTAAAGGCCTATTATTGTAAAATCCAAGCAAGTAATTACAGCCCAAATTCTTATGTCAACCACTCCTAAAAAAAGTAAATATTCATTAGTAATGGCTTATTATCTACAAAATAAAATAGTATAAGTAATCATATTCATATGGTCTTATAATTTAGGCAATGAGACCTAAAAGTAGCATCATCAATTTTCATGCAAGAAATTTAGGCTCTAAAAGTCCTTCTAAAATACAATCTGGCAAAGACAGCACACAGCTGGCAGTTAAATGGTGGTTACTTCCATCTCACTTACATGAAGGACCACAAAAATGGGCTACATTTTCTTTCAGAGAGATAAAATATCACATTACCAGTGGCAACTTATCTATTTGAGAGGCAGCATGTCTTGGATCTGATTGAGTTTCTGTTGGCAAACACAAACCCTCTAATTTGAAAAGGCAAAAGACAATCTTGCAAGCTCTCTATGAAAGATTTTCAACCCCTATATTAAGTTGCATGCACAAGGAAGACCTTATAAACTAATTAAAAAAAAAGTAGCTGCTTGACTTAACAGCAAGAACTGGCATAATTTCATGTCTATCTCTCATGCAGAATGTTTTCTGCAGTCTTATCTCCCAGTTTTTCCTAATTGAAGCCTAGAAAAATGAAATTAAGTAAATTATAAGTAACTATTTACTCACAATATTAAATTTCTCTTGTCAATATATTATAGTTTTGGTTTAACTTTTAGTGTATTCCCATCACATTTTTAAACACATCTATGTATGTATTTTAAAGGCAGAAAATAAATTTGGTTGTTACCATTGCAAATAGCAGGAAGTGGATATACTAGGCTAAAGAAAATATTTCCTTTGCATTACTGCTTCTTTTGTATCAGCATTGGTGTTCACAGAAGGTATTTCTCCAATGTTACCTGTATTCTCACCTTTTGATAACTTTATCACCCCTTCATATTGCTGTTCACTCTTTTTTGTTTCATTCACTTCACTGATATCTTTTGTGTGGCTCCATATTACAGAAATTCTTCTTATTTATTTTATTACCTGATACTCTGAACTTAACATATAAAATCTAACTTATTCTGTGATATATGACATAAAGAATGCCATTTACTCTTTATCTTGGAACCATATATATTTAGCCTTTCGGCAGAAAGTTTCCTGAAGTAAGAATTTATTTGTTTGGCATTTGTTTGTATCACCTGTGATACTGCATTGTGTAATAGATAGGTTAGATGTAAAATTTGGATTATGTTTTAGATCTCAACCTACCACCTGTCCCAGTTGTTTGTGACCACGGGGGAAGCAAGCAGATGAATCAATATGATTGATAAAGCAAGCTTTGTTTATTGTTCAGTTCTGTAAGCTTATATACTTTTACACAGCGAGAATACACAAGCTACAGCTATTAATCATAATCACAGGTTAGTGCCCACAGGTCTGGCTCTATTGCACACTTTCTCAGCTTGGGGTTTTGTTCCCCTGGGTTACATTGTTTCAAGAACTAGATACAATCAAAGGTCGGTTAGTTCCCAAGGTTCAGCACTTCTCCTTCTCTACACAGATGATTGCTCACATAGCTGATTTAATGATTCATTACCTTGATCTGCAAGCCATTCTCCAACAATGGTTGGCTAAGGGTATTGGATTATTTTACATCATGAACAGAGAACAGTTACAGTCTTAAGATGGATCTAAAAGTTGCTGAAATTCAAGATTGTGTATAAGGCACAATAAACAAGGATGATTTAATCTTATTTAAATTTTAACTAATATCATCATCATGAGCAATATTGGTATATTTATTATTATCAGTATTTAGTCACATTCTATATTGGACTTTATGTGCCATAACATTCATTATCATTCAAAAAAAGAATATACAGAGACTTGCTATTCTAGTGATCCTGTCTCTGTAAAAAAAAAAGAAGAATTTGTTAAAACTCTGAAACTTTGAGGGTCAGGAAATGACAACACATTTTTTTCAAGAATAAGTTTGTGATGTACAGGAAGACCAAAACAGATAAATAAATTAAAACGTTTGATGGCTTGAGAAAGCCACCCACTGAAGTCACATATATTCTTATTTTGGTTCTAAAGCTGCAGTTGTCCTGTCACAGAGCAGGTCAACTGCTTCCTAGGGCACAGGGTGCCAGGTGGGGCAGGAGATCCCCCAAAAGGTCAGCAGGGCAGGCCAGCAAGGGCCTTTTCCACTGCCCTCAGTAAGAGAGTAGGGTAGGCCGCTGTGAGGGGAACAGCCAGCTTCAACTGAGAGCCCAGACTGTCAGGTAATTATTTGTCAGCAAGACAAAGCTCTGAGGTAGAGTTAGGAACAAGCTCAGCAAGTGTCCTGTAAACAGTCAGGCACAGCCCCATAACCAGGTTAGTGTAGGTCCACAGTGATGAGGCAGGTGGGGGTCAGGCCTTGAAGTCAGCCTATGGTTTGGGGTCCAGGTCCAGACCAGCAGGCCCAGGCCCAAGCACTGGCCCAGCTGCAAGGTGGTGGGTATGGCAGCTGCCATGGGGCCCAGCACTAGAGCCTTGGACTGAAGAGGATCCCACAAGGATGGATGTCAGCCTGGGCCCAAGTCTTTCCACAGTGCTGCTGCAGAGCCTCAGCCAAAGGCCACCAACGGAAATGGGCAGCTATTGGCTATGCTGCCTCTTGGTCCCACAGCCAAACTCCCAGGAAGAGGAACATACTTGGGGCCCTGACACCAGTTTCTACTTTCAGCAAGATTTGTCCTCATACCTTCCACAGCTGTGGAGGCACTTTAAGATGAAACACTATGGTTATATTGGGGACATGCATAAGGTCAGCTCGATCCCAGGCCAGGTCAAGAGTTCCCATGGGTCTATTTCAGGAGTCTGTGGGACTATGTGGGTTGAAGTCACTATGGATCCACAAACACCAGGCAGGTGTTGCCCTCAGTATATTGTCAGGTCATGGGGTGGGCTAAGGACTCAAGACACCACTGAAGAGTTTGCAAGGCCAAGTGGATGGCTCAGCCTGCCTCTTAGGGGCCTTCCAGGGCAAAAGGATTAAGGTGATCTCTGAAGTGCAATCCTAAACCAAGCAAGCAGATTCAGTGATCAACAGGTAAACACAAGGTCACAAGCCAGGTCCAAGGTCAATCCAGGAAATTCAGACAATCCAGTAACAGGGATAGAGACAGGCATTGCAATGACTAGCTTGGCAGTGACTGATGGTCTTAGGCTGAGCTCCAATGGGACTCATGGACTCATTGGCAAGGGGTGTTGGAGACTTCAAGAGACAAAGCTGCTCAGGGCTATTGAGACCTGTCAACATACCCAGGCCCAGACAGTTGTATTGAACCATTATACAAATGAATACCTCTGTTCGCAGAAGATGTGTCAGACATTCTTTTCTCATAGGCCAGACACTAAAGTGGATCACAACAGCCTGAAATACCAGACTACTGGAGTGGAAATATCTGACCCAATGTATGTCCTTTTACTTCAACATAAGGAGTGAGTTTAGTATATGATCTAATTCAGAAGAAAGAACGGAACATGCAGGAATTCAACTGTGAAAATTAGAGAAATGTGGGGCGAGTAGTTAAGGTCAAAGGTTGCATGAGTCAACACATAGGCATTTAGTAGAATGACCAAGAAAAGTCTACATTATCATCTTTTTAATATGGAAAAAAAACCCAACCCCAAATAGGATCATAGCATCATAGAATCTTCTGGTTGGAAAAGACCTTGGAGATCATCAAGTCCAACCACACCTATCATCCGCTAAACAATGTCCCTCAAAAAAATCATCTATCCTTCTTTTAAATACCTCCAGGGATGGTGATTCAACCACCTCCCTGGGCAGCCTGCTCCAGTGCCTAACCACCCTTTCAGTGAAGAAATTTTTGCTAATGTTATTCTGAACCTCCCCTGGCACAATTTGCAGTCATTTCCTCTCGTACAATCACCTGTCACTTACGAGAAGAGACCAGCAACCATATCGCCACAATCTCCTTTCAGGTAGTTGTAAACAGCGATGAGGTCTCCCCTCAGCCTTCTCTTCTCCAAGCTAAACAACCCTAGTTCCCTCAGCTGCTCCTCGTAAGGCTTGTTCTCCAGTCCCCCACCACCCTCGTTGCTCTTTGCTGGACACGCTCCAGCATCTCAATGTCCTTCCTGTACTGAGGGGCCCAAAACTGAAACTCGTACTTGAGGTGTGGTCTCAACATTGCTGAGTACAGGGGCAAAATCACCTCCCTAGTCCTGCTGGCTACGCTGTTTCTAGTACAGGCCAAGATACTGTTGGCCTTCTTAACAACTTGGGCATACTGTTGACTCATATGCAGCCAGCACCCCCAGGGGTCCTTCTCCACCAGGCAGCTCTCCAGCCAGTCTTCCCCAAGTCTATAATGCTGCATGGGGTTGTTGTGTCCCAAGTGCAGGACTCTGCACTTGGTCTTATTGAACCTCATCCTGTCGGTTTCAGCCCATTGATCCAGCCTGTCCAGATCCCTCTCCAGAGCCTTAGATTATTTTTTCTCATATTAATACATGTGAAATAGCTGTGTGGTCCCTGGTTGTTTCATAAAACATGATCACAACAGACTTTTTTACCTCTTTTGCTGACAGTAACAAAAAAAGTATGAACACCTGACATGGCAGTGAAAACTGAAAAACTTCCTAGAGTCATGTGAACAGTCACAATATATTGTCAGAATGCTTCATGAAAGTGATGTCAGATCATAATCTGAGAAACAGGAAATACTTCAGAACAGACTTATGTCTTCTCATTTATTCTGCGTAAGAATTCTTCATGAAGTAGATGTAATCCCTGAGACTGAAACATGCTATACACAGGAAAAAATATAATGGTAGGTATCAGATCCCAGCAGCTCTTCCGTTTAACAATAATATCCAAAGCACAAAATTGGCAACAATCACAGGTGCTTCTTACACATGAGACAACAGTCAAGTCTCTATATTTCATTCCCTATTATCCCCCACTTTCACCTTTGTCTGCGTCACAAACCTTCCATGTCTTCCATGTCTTTCACGCTTCCTTCTTACATGATAGTTGTTATTGGTATTCTTGTTACTCCAAGGATAGTCTTCAAGGACTGTTACTGAACCACAGGGTTTACTGAGGTAAAGCACAATTTTTCTCCCTGTGGAATGATAGATATCGTAGACTTTCTTAAACTTGATATGTCCAGGAGATTTGTTTCTTTGCTTCTCTCAGAACAAAAACCACAATCTGGCTGTAATCATTATCACACATACTTCCCTCTGCCAAGTGCTGCTGTAGGGCCTCACACTGACTAACATTTTGGTGAAGCTTCCTTGAAAGAGTTATTTATAAGAAAGTAGGCTCTTAATAAATATGACAACTGAATTTATGAATCTGTTTATGTCCAAGCAATGTAGCTTCATAGTTCTGCATGTTACTACTTTTCATGAGCACTTCATCAAGTTTATTTACTTCTAAACTTCAACCAGAACAAGTGAAAAAATAAAACTAAAAAGATAACCTTTTGCTATGCTTTGCCTCTGCCAATGGAAAATAAAACATATCTGGATATAGCAAGCTAGTTAGAAGAGTTCAAAAAACAGTGAGATCATATATGAAAATGTTTCAAAGGATCAAAATATTAATATTAACTTAATAGTGCCCATCAACTCAAGTACTCCATCCTCAGGAAAAAAAGTTAAATCTTTGAAGAACTCAATCTAGACCAAACTTTCACAGTATCACAGTATCACACAGTATCACAAGGCTAGAAAGGACTTCTGAGATCATCAAGTTCAATCTATAACCCAGCACAACACCAACCCATCATCTAAACCATGGCACTCAGTGCCTCATCCAGTCTCCCCTTAAACATCTCCAGGGTCGGCGACTCCACCACCTCCTTGGGCAGCGTATTCCAATGGCAAATCACCCTTTCAGTGAAGAACTTTTTCCTAACATCAAGTCTAAACCTCCCCTGACAAAGCTTGAGTCCATGCCCTCTAGTTCTGTCACTGGTCACCTGAGAGAAGAGACCAACCCCTGCCTGACTACAATCTCCTTTTAGTAGCTGTAGAGAGCAATTAGGTCTCCCCTGAGTCTCCTCTTCTTCAGACTAAACAGCCCCAGCTCCCTCAGTCGCTCCTCATAGGGCTTCTGCTCCAGCCCCTTCACCATCTTCGTTGCCCTCCTCTGGACACACTCCAGCATCCTGACATCTTTCCCAAACTGAGGGCCCCAGAACTGCACACAGTATACAAGGTGAGGCCTGACCAGTGCCGAGTACAAGGGGACAATAACTTTTCTGGTCCTGCTCGCCACACTATTCCTGATGCAGGCCAGAATGCCGTTGGCCTTCTTGGCCACCTGGGCACACTGCTGGCTCATGTTGAGCTTCCTGTCAACCAGCACTCCCAGGTCCCTTTCTGCCTGACTACTCTCCAACCACCTTGTCCCCAGTCTATAGCTATGCATGGGATTGTTGTGTCCAAAATGAAGTACCTGACATTTGGACTTGTTAAACATCATCCCATTAGAATCGGCCCATCTCTCCAGTCTGTCCAGGTCCCTCTGTAGGGCCATCCTACCCTCTAACAGATCAACCCTTCCTCCCAGCTTGGTATTGTCCGCAAACTTGCTGATGATGGACTCAATCCCCTCATCCAGATCAACAATAAAGATATTAAACAGGATCGGACCCAACACCGATCCCTGGGGGACACCACTAGTGACCGGCCGCCAACTGGATGAGACACCATTCACCACCACTCTCAGGGTTCGGCCATCCAGCCAATTCCTAACCCAGCACAGAGTGCTCCCGTCTAAGCCACGGGCTGCCAGCTTCTCTAGGAGTCTACCGTAGGAGACAGTGTCAAAGGCCTTGCTAAAGTCCAGGTATACCACATCCACAGCTTTCTTCTCATCCACCAGGCGAGTCACATGGTCATAAAAGGAGATCAGGTTGGTCAGGCAGAACCTACCCCTCCTAAACCCATGCTGGCTGAGCCTGATCTCTTGGCCCTTCTGCAGGTGTCACATGATTTCACCCAGGATTATCTGCTCCATGATTTTACCTGGGACCGAGGTCAGGCTGACAGGTCTGTAATTACCTGCATCATCCTTACGGCCCTTCTTGTGGATGGGTGTCACATTGGCCAACTTCCAGTCTTCCGGGACCTCTCCAGTGAGCCAAGACTGCTGAAAGATGATGGAGAGCGGCTTAGCAAGCTCATCTGCCAGCTCTCTCATCACCCTAGGATGGATCCCATCCGGCCCATGAGGGTCCAAGTGGCTCAGCAGGTCTCTAACTTCCTCCTCATGGATTTCAGGAGGGCCATATTTCACCCTGCCCCCATCAACCACTTCAGAGGGCCAACTGTCTAGCGAACAGACTTCCTTGCTGTTGAAAACTGAGGCAAAGAAGGTATTAAGTACCTCAGCCTTCTCTGCATCTTTGGTTACTATATTTCCCTCCATATCCAACAAGGAGTGGAGGTTGCTGCCGCCTTTCTTTCTACCATTGATATATTTATAAAAGCTCTTCTTATTATCCTTAACAGAAGTGGCCAATTTAAGCTCCAGCTGGGCTTTTGCTTCCCTGATTTTTTTTCTACACGACTTAACAACATCTTTGAACATGACCTGGCTTACGTCCCCTTCTTTCCAATGGCAATACATCCTCTTTTTCTTACTTAGCTCCTTCAGAAGCTCCTTACTCATCCAGGCCGGCCGTCTGCCCCTACGACTCTTCTTATAACACATGGGGACAGCCCACTCCTGTGCCTTCAAGATTTCATTCTTGAACTGCATCCAGCCTTCCTGGACCCCCTTGCCACTAAGAACCATTTCCCAGGGTACTTTCCTGACTAGTTCCTTAAACAATCCTAAATCTGCCCGCCAAAAGTCCAGCATCAATGTTCTGTACCTGCCTTTTCTTGTTACATTGTTTACGGAAAACTCAATTATCTCATGATCACTACACCCCAGACAGCCTCCGACCACAACATCACCCAACAGCCCTTCTTTATTTGTAAACAGCAGGTCAAGGAGACCCTCACCCCTGGTAGGCTCACTCACCAGCTGTGACAGAAAGTAGTCCTCAATACACTCTAAGAACCTCCTGGACTGCCTCCTCTCGGCAGTGTTAAGTTCCCAGCAGATATATGGAAGATTAAAGTTTCCTAAAAGAACAAGTGCAGCTGACCTAGAGGCAGCCTCCAGCTGTTTAAACAACAGAAGATCCACCTCCTCATCCTGGTTGGGCGGTCTATAACATACTCCAAACAGATGGTCAGACTTGACTGCCCCTCTGACCCTTACCCATAGGCACTCAATCTGGTCATCATCAATAGTCTGGAAATATTAAACATTAATTTATATGTTTTTTTTCTTTTTTTTCTCTATATAGTAAGAGGCATGATCTTAATTCTGTGCTATGATACAACGGGTATGCCTGAATGGGTCTGGCATGGATTAAAATGTCTCAAAGCAGGTGATTCTGGAATGTGACGCTGTGCTCCCCCAACAAGCGGACAGGATAGGCAGGGTTACAGGGGAGTTACAAGATCACGTCTCAACTTGTTACCTGATCTGCCACCTGACCCAGGGGAGAGGCTGGGACAGAGAGTTTAGAAACCCATGATACACTTGTGACCTTGTGGACACCTGCCATCTTCTTGGACCTGGAGGACAAACAAAAAGGTTCTTCAACACGTGGGGCCTTGGAGATGGTGACTATCTTTCATCTCTTCCATCCAACTCTCTTGCAAATTATCTCCTTTCTCTCTTTTGCTCTCTCTCCTTTTTCTCTTTTCCTTCTTCTTTATCACAAAAACTGTGGCTATAGCAGGTATTTTTTGGTGTCTAATTTTGACTCCGGCAACATCAGGGTCCTTCTTATGTTTTTCAGTTCTGCTAAGCAGATTGTTTTATAGTGTTATCAGTGTTTCTAATCTCTGGATTGTTGCAGTAACATTGGCCTTTGCGGTTTCTTGTCAGTTCTCTATTGCATACAGGTCATTGATTGTATCTAGTGTTTCAGAGCATGCATCTTTTTAGTAAAATATAGTTTACACCTTCTTCTGAGTGATTTGTGTCACTCTTGACACCGTGTCAGTGATTCCAAAGAGCTCACTTTAAGTGGGACATGACAATGCCATACTCCAAGCAGGTAAATTTGCGATTTTTTCCACCTGCTCTCTATTCAGATGTATGTCCCATGGCATTTAACATTCAGAAGGTGAATCCTGAAAGCACATCTGCTGCAACACACTAGGCTACAGTCAGCAGCCTTTAAAATGCACCGCTTCCGAAAGAATGAAAGGGGGTGACCTGCATGGTAAATTTAAAAATACACTACTTTTACTAAAGAAAAAAATTAAAATAAACCCAAGACCTAATAAATAAAAATGACAATCCATGTTATATTTTACAGTATGTTCAGAAGTAAAGTCATTATGATGTGACCAATGTATTAGTTCCTAAAGTGAACAGTCCAACACAACTTTGTATCAACCTTCATGTACAGAAACAAATTTCTGTTAGTAATGAAGGACGGAAGTTATGAAGATTATTTAAGTCACTGGAATTTTTGTGTGGTAATTTGAGTTTAAAAATGGTTATCCAATAATGTCAATAATAATATAATCTAATATGCACAACGATTTTTTTCTACAAACAAAAAACCCTCTTAATATTTAGAGAATTTAATGTTTTCTTGATACATGGATTAACTACATGGTAAACATGGCAACTGAAATAAATTTTTAATCTTTATGAATTTGTAGTATGATCTTACCATGAGTTTTATTAAACTGTAAAATGTTTCTACAAATTCTTGTAGAGATCTGTTATCTCAGTTCTTGTATAAGAAGACAAGATAGAGCACTATCAAATGTTCCTTAGAGGATTAGCATGCACTGACAAGGGGACATTTTGAGTCACCTGCTGAAATACCTATAAATTTCAAGACTTTGTTACCTGTATAACAAAGTGTTGTGAGCATATATCTTCATTTAATATTTGGATGGAATCATAACATGATATTGTTTTGAAGGCCAAATGATAGGCAGGTTTTTGTGGAGATTGTAAAGCAGTAACAACTTAGTGAAATATTCAGAAGACTCAAATCACCAAAACAGACGGTAAGGAACAAGAAGAAACTAAATAAGTTACACCATGCCTAGGGCAACTAAAACAGTTTTCAACTTCAATCTATTCTAGTCTCTCTGAATAGTGACTAAAAGAAACCTCCCTTTTTTAATCACCTTTTCTCCTCATCTTCTCTTGAATTGAAACTTGAAATTTTATCATTGATTTAAATGCAGATAACATTCTATTTACTGTTAACGTGTGTGTTAACTACATTTGGTATTAGTCATCAGTAAGCAAACACACCAGGAAAAATACAATTTTCCTTGCGTTGCTCAATACTTGGCTTAATAGCGTACCTTAGTAGTGTCATTGAAGGTATATATGCATCCGGCTCCACACATCTGATTGTGCTAGAATACATTTAAAATCAGATGCGTGGATAACGTTTCTTTTTTGTCGTATTCAAGGGTTATATTTTTCAGTGTAGTTGGCTAGTTATTAATATTTTAGTGTACTAATAATGAATTTATCAATGCATGAAATTGCACATGATGTTACTTGCAGCCTATGGAAGAATTCTCTATGAACGTGTGAGTACTCCTTTCATTGGTTGTGGTGAAAAGAATTATTAAAAAACTTAATATTAAAAATACAGTGAATAAAATGGCCTTCTAATTGTGTACAAGACTTTTTCATAGAGCTTTGGAAACGTCCATGTTTTCTGAAACCAAGAAATTCTTCATGAATGAATGGAAACTGTCTAAACCAGATTGCTTTACATGTTTTCTATATTTCTAGCAGCCTCTTTTACTGTTAGTCTTAATTTTTGTGATTCAAAAGAGATCCATGTCAATAAACAGTTCTCAGAAATAGGTCTATTCATTGTGATTCATTGCTACTGAAATCTTGATTTTGAAGTCTAGATCACTGTTACTTTATGACACAGTAAGGACATCCTCTTTTCTTTCATTCATTGCTGCTTTTTTTCTTGCTTCCTAAATAATTTGAAAACTAGTAAATTCAGGGGTTCGATGACTTTGGTATGAGATGATTTTTCTGTTTCTTTCCCTGGATGTTTTGATAGGGTCTTTTTTTTCAGTGATGGGTAGGAAAGGGAATGAATTAGTTATTAGTTATGTATTTAGCAAACACAGCTAAAGTTAGGTGGATGAAGCATCCTTGCTAAATAAAACAGAAAGCTTGTTTTGATGAAGTGCCTAATAGACATTTGATCATTGCTGAGTCCTTATGATAATTTAATTCAGATGACTAGTTTTGTGCTGCAACTTTAAGGAAAGCAGTGGGCAGTATGTCACTTTTAGTAGTTATTTATTTAATTATTTTTTAATTACTTTTTAATTTCTGACCAAAAAAATACATGTATATGTTTACAGGTGGTTACATTCAGTGAACGTATGTTCTCATTGATATTTGGTGTGAACAAGACCATTGATGTTAGGTTTACATCAAATAATCTTATTTTGTCCCTTTGTTCAGTTCCACGCTCATCATCTTGTGAGACCCAGCATTACCTAGTACACTATTATTACCTAAGTAATAGCAGAATTCTTCATTGCATAATATTAAGTGCATTGTATCCCATACTCTATCTGAGAAAAAATGTCGCATGTTTGAGGCAGAAGTAAATAAAGCAGCAGCCAAAGGTAAAAGCGTTCAGCATATTCTTCCTGCTCCTGTTAGAATTAGATACAAGTGGTATGAACCTGTACTTGTGCTATTTTCTTTCCTTCCACCCCAATACACACAAATTATGCCCATTCCTACTTTTCTGCCCAAGCTGGCACTCTTGGAGTATTGGTGCAGATCTCTGATCATAATTATTTTCCAACAAATATTTAAAGTTTTCTAGATAAGATTGTCTACTTGCAAATCACAGACCTGACAAACTCTGTCAACTTTCCCTCCACAAAGATCAGTAGATCTTATGATTCTTTTCCTTTTCGTGTTTGTTTCTTCTTTGTTCTGCTGGAGATGTCATCCTTCATCCACCCACCTTGTTCCATCATATATTTTGTTATACATTACATTACTTCACCAAATCACCAAATCTTCATTTCTCTAAAATTTTATTTCTGCACTCAATAACTGCTTATGTCAAATTTCAGATGAGACAGTCAAGGGATCTGAAATTCATCTTCTATTTATTATTTAAATAAATAGCAAAATAATACCAACTAACTCAAAATTATGAACAATGGAAGCTTATAGCCTACAAAAATAGATAGTATTCTTATTACCCTCATTTTTCCTCCTTTTCTCTGTATTTTTCTGACTTGGATATTGTGGGAGACAGGCTTGAGAAAAGCATCGGACGACTCAATATGAGCTGGCTGAAGCAGACGTTTATTGCCTTCGTTACAGCGAATATATATGCTTTTACGGTACCATTTGTCACATCATCATTCGTCAATGAGGGCTAACTGTTAGTGCGCTGTTACCTGATACCCTGCAGCCCCCCTTCTCCTGCAGCTGAAACCTCCTGTTCCACATTCTCTTTCTTATCTATCAGCTAACATTCCACTTTCTCATAACATGCCAAGGTCACTGTATGTAGGCAGGGTTGTGCATACAGGCCTCAAGGATCACAAAATGCCCTGATTCTTCTAAAATACTTCTTGCAACTCCCCCCTTTTTCTTTTTGCACAACCCAAGCTGCATGAACAATTTTCTAAACCTTTCTTTACATAAGACAGCATACAACTTATTAAAATCACGAATACCAAAATAACTATTAAAATACGCATTCCTCTGATCAGGAGCGTTCTTAGCCAGCCTGTAATGCCAAGTTGAGAATCAGTTTCCAAGAACACCATCTGTTTCCTTTAATTTGTGTCAATTGGGTCCACATTGTAAAGCAATCAATCTTGACTTCCTGGGTTGTTTAACTTGCTGGATGGCAAGTATTAAGGACCAAATTGCTTTAGCTTGTTGAAAAGCACTTCCTGATCCAAAATGATAAAAATGTGGCTGATCATATATGATACCTGCTGCTATATAAAAATCCTCAAAATTCTGGTGAAAATGTGCAGCACAAAGACTACCTTCAGTTGCTGCTACGTGACTATTTCTTATCAACCTATTTTCACAAGCTCCACACTCTAAAAAAAGATTCAAAGTACAATTACAATGTACACAATTGCGATCACGATTAACGGCTATAACAGAATTGAATTCTCAAGCCCCTCCCCGGTCCTTATCGGTCAAGTATGTTCTCAACTGTATATCGTGGGCAAAGCCTCTTGCTCGGTTTGTTAATTTCTGTTCAAAGTTGTTGAAGTAGAATGCTTAATACTCTTCGCTGTCGCTCTCGCGTGTTCAGTTGACCGACTTGACTGCTGGCGTGTCCATTTACTGGGAAACCATAAGGGACCTTGATCTGTGGAAACACAACTATAACCACAACCAGTAAATAGCAACGGGCTCGGCCCTTCCCATAATTCTGTCTTAGGGTTCTTATAACGCAATTGTATTTCAGGCTTAGCTTGCATTTTTACACCAATATTATGAATTACTACAAGTGCTTGCTCTAAGCCTGCTACCAAGCTAAGATAATTAAGCATAAAAAGCACTTTACCTAACCTTATCTGTGGATCTAACTCTGTTACATCTTTCTGCTTTGCAAGGTATTATTTAATAGTTCTATCCGCTTGTTCCACAATCGCTTGTCCTGTGGACAAATGCGGAATACCTGTTACATGCTTAATTCCCCATGTTTGCAAAAATTTCTCTACTCTCCCTCCAATATACGCAGGGGCATTATCTGGTTTTATACATTTTGGATCCACCATTACTGCAAAGCATACAGTCAAATGTCTGATTACATGTATTGCTTTTTCTCCTGCCTGTGCCGTGGCCCAAATCATTTTTGAAAATATGTCATTGTAAATTACCACACCTAAAGGTACATTTGGTTTTTTATTTTGTTGTTATTGTTGTTGTTGTTTTGGGGGGGTGTCTCTTTTTTTCTCTATTTTTTTTTCTCTTTTTTCTTCTTTTTTTTAGAGTCAGCGTCAATTACCCCAATAGCACAATTAATCCTGCTACACTAGCAGATGATCTCCCTAACAAAAGAGCTTCTATTAAGCTTCTTTTGCCAAAAATAGGCCCAGTTTATGTACAGCTGCGGTTGTTAATGTCTACTGCTGTTGCCAAACTGATTCCCAGGCTCCCCTTTTGGCTGGTGGAGGGAGCTGCTGGACAGTACTGAGGGACCTGCCACTTGTGTTGTTGCACGGGGTCCCTTCGTGCTTTGTTTCATGTTTTTTGCTATCCCACACATTTTATTAGCATGATTTTTTTTTTTTTGGACAATGATCACACCACACAGTAGCTGAACAATTTCTCCTGTTGTGGCCCCTTTCTCCACATTTGTAACAAATTCCCGTGACAGGCTTATCACCAGATGTTGGGTTTGATCCTATCTTTTGTACTACAGCAGCCAACAGATTAGTCGTTGGTGCCATTACTGATGATACAGCTTGAGCAATTAATTTTCCTTGGGCACTATTTTGTGCCCGATTTGCTAATTCAATCATATCACCAACCCCAGCTTCCTTAGGCAATGTAGCTAGAATAGATTTTGTTTTCGCATTTGCATTTTCAAAAGCTAACAGTTTAAACTGTTTGTTTGGCATCCTCGTTCACGTCAGACTGAGCTGTAAGAGCCGCTGATAAATGATCAATAAATGCCATATATGGTTCTGTTATCTCCTGTTTCACATTTGTAAATGAGGGAGTTGGACTATCATCAGGGATTGCATAAAATATCTGTCGAGCCTATTGTGCTGCTAAATGGTGTAACGCTCTAGAGTATTGCAATTGTAAAGTTACATTAGAAAATGCCCCGGATCCCGTCCACATTTCTGGTGTTACACCGTTTAACATATCTTGTGGATCCCTTTGCCTCATGGCTTCCAATTCTGCAAGACAAGACCATTCTCTATCCCATATTATTTGCTGTGAAGGAGATAACAATTTAGCTAAATTTCGACAAACATATGACGAATTAACATCTGCTGTAAAAATCCAATCTAACACAGCCCTAGTGGCTTCAGATCCTCCTGCACAGTCCTTTTAACTCGTAAAATTTTCCAATCATGTTGCTCATAACTATTACCATGTCGATTAAACAATACAGGAAAAGCTAGGTTACCTGTCAGATGCCAATCTCCCTCTAATATGGCATCTCAGATTACACCTGACTACCTACCAGAGTTTTGCGGAATCATAGAACTGTCCGCATATGGGTGATGGACACAACCCTTTACCTATACCACCTAAACGTGGTGCTGAAGACTTTGTAATACTTTCGGCCAATTCCTGGACAGATTTTTCAGTCCTCGCATGTGATGAAAACGTCGACAATGATTGTTCCATTCTATGATGTAGAGCATTCATAGCTTCCTCCATTTGTCTTAAGATCTTGTATTTTGCTACTTCGTGGAATTATTGTTTCATGCTGTGGCTGTGCTTCATCTTCAGCTGACCCATCTCCTGGTAAACAAACCGCTTCAGGAAGAGGAGGAGGCAAGAATGGATATAACTTCTTGCGACAGTCAGGTCCTCCCACTCTTACATCATCACTAGGTGTCACTGCAGTTCCTTCCATATTGTCTGTCAGTTCACTTCCGGCCGCCAAAGCGTGAACATCACTCGTGACTGATGGCATGTCGCTTTTCTTCCTGCTTCATTTGACATATTATTAACTCTTAATAGCTCATTAACAGGGTCACACGTCTTATAGCTCGATTGACCCTTAATAGCACCAAAAAATGCTTCAATGCGACTATGGCTGTGAGATAGTGGAGCAGCTGTGGTTGTAGATACAGGGGCTGTTATTGCCTGCACAGCTCTCAGCGGCCACTTTCGATCCTATTTTTAACTCTTGCAAGGCATTAATCACAGTTCTCCAAGTTGTATTACAAGCAGTAAATGGTTCTTTTCCTATTTTAGTGATATTTAAGTCCCAAAGTTCATCTCCAACCACGACACTCTTGTAAACTAAATACGAGAGACAACTGCTTAAAATATCCTACTTTACGAGCCCACTCGAGCAATTGTAATAGCTTTTTTGTGGGCACAGCAGCTTCTCGCACAGCGAGGAATTTCAGTAATAATTGCTAAGCTGCTTCCTTCTTCGTTCTGAGTTACGCAGCTTACCAGCACCCGGAGCGTCGACTTTCTTTTTGGTGCCTCACAACGGTCTTTTCTCCCAGTCCTGTCCTCTTTCAAGGGCTCTCGCTCATCCGGATGATCCGGATTCAGCAGGTCAGGGCTCTCGCTCATCCAGATAGTCCTGGATTCAGCGGGTCTGGTCCCTGTTTGGACGTCAAATGCGGGAGACGGGCTTGCGGAAAGCTTCAGATGACTCAATATGAGCCACCTGAAGCAGACGTTTATTGCCTTCGTTACAGCGAATATATATGCTTTTACGGTACCATTTGTCACATCATCATTCGTCAATGAGGGCTAACTGTTAGTGCGCTGTTACCTGATACCCTGCAGCCCCCCTTCTCCTGCAGCTGAAACCTCCTGTTCCACATTCTCTTTCTTATCTATCAGCTAACATTCCACTTTCTCATAACATGCCAAGGTCACTGTATGTAGGCAGGGTTGTGCATACAGGCCTCAAGGATCACAAAACGCCCTGATTCTTCTAAAATACTTCCTACAGGATATAGCTCACTGAACTTTGGGAGTGATAGAAAACTGTTCCCACAGCTTCATGTACTGAAACACAAACATTAAATTGAAATCGTAAGGGTTACTCTAAATAAAATAGTAAAGGATAGTAAGTAATATGTAGTTTCAGTCCAGAAACACCAATTTCTTAATCTTTGCTGAAATTATATGTAGTTCTGCAATAAATTAAATGTCACAATTTCATTTTATTTTCAAGTACATTTTCAGAATCAGATTTCCAGCTCAAATTGAAAAACCAGGGTGTATTCTGTGATATTGTATCAATCATCAGTGACAGAACTAAAAGGCAAGCTATTGAAAAGAACCATCATAGTACTCGCACTATAGTGAGTTTATTTTGACCTTGGTACCGGGGAAGGTAAAGGACCAGATCATATTGAGTGCTATCACACAGCACATGCAGGACAGCCAGGTGATCAGACCCAGTCAACATGGTTTTATGAAAGGCAAGTCCAGCCAGATCAACCTGATCTCCTTCTATGCAAGGTTACCCAGTTAATGGATGAGGCTGTGGATGTGGTGTAATTGGACTTTTGTAAAGTCTTTGACACTGTTTCTCACAGTATTTTGATTGAGAAACTGACTGCCATTGGCCTGGAAAGGCACACCCTCTTCTGGGTAAAAAACTGGTTAAATAGCCAGGCCCAAAGGGTGGTGGTAATGGAGTTAAATCCAGTTAGAGGCTGGTAATGAGAGGTGTTCCCCAGGGCTCAGTGCTGGGTCAAGTCCTGTTCAACATCTTTATTAATTATCTGGACAAAGGGACCAAGTACACCCTTAGTGAGTTTTCAGATTATGCTAAGCTGGGTGGCAGTGTTGATCTGCTTGAAGGAAGGGAAGCACTGCAAAGAGATCAGGACGGGCTGGACCAATGGGTTGAAACCAACAGGATGAGGTTTAACAAGACCAAATGCCAAGTCCTGTACCTGGGACTCAACAACCACGTGCAGCATTACAGACTTGGGGAACACTGGCTAGAGAGTTGCCTGGCAGAGAAGGACCTGGGGGTGTTGACTGCATATGAGTCAACAGTGTGCCCAAGTTGTTAAGAAGGCCAACAGTATCTTGGTCTGTATGAGAAACAGCATGGCCAGCAGGACCAGTGAAGTGATTGTACCCCCGTACTTGGCACTGGTGAGACCACACCTCAAGTACTGGGTTTAGTTCTGGGCCCCTCACTACAAGAAGGACATTGAGGTGTTGGAGCGTGTTCAGAGAAGGGTGACGAGGATGGAGAAGGGTCTGGAGAACAAGTCCTACAAGGAGTGTCTGGGGGAATGGGGGTTGTTTAGCTTGGAGAAGAGGAGGCTGAGGGGAGACCTCATCGCTGTCAAGGGCTGCTTGAAAGAAGGCTGTAGCAGAGCAGGTATTGATCTCTTCTCACAAGTGGCAGGTGATAGGGCAAGAGCAAATGGCCATAAGTTGCGCCACGGGAGGTTCACATTAAATATTAGGAGAATTTCTTTACTCAAAGTGTGACCAGGCACTGGAACAGGCTGGCCAGGGAGTTGGTTGAGTCACCATCCTTGGAGGTGTTTAAAAAATGTGTAGATGAATTTTTGGAGGATATGGTTTAGTAGAACTTGGGTGCAGTTGGACTCAATGATCTCAAAGGTCTTTTCCAACCAGAAGGTTCTGTGATTTTATGATTCTATGATTCTACGATAGCAAGCCTTTGCATTGGGTGTCACCTAGTATTCTTAGCAATAACATTCTGTAAATGTTTTGATGCAATATAGCAGAACTCAGTTGTGATAAATGACCTTTTGAAAATAAAAATATGATGCTTATTCATGGTTCCTATTGCTCTTAAAATTACTAGTAATCTTTGCATTGCTATCTATGAACCTTCAATATTGCATTGATAAGTGTTCTAATGTGTGCTGAAAATCAGTTTTTGTGAACTGTGGGAAATCCCAAATTGATAGCAGATTACATAGTAGACTTGGAAAAGATAAAGAGAAGTGTGGGAAATCACATTCCTCTCTTCCCTTACCTGTCAGGACCAGATTTTACATTCTTTTTTTCTGAATTGGCTACTTGTGCACTCACTTGTATAATTTTCAAAAGGAAGAAAATTTTCAGTCTCTCTGAAGAAAGCCAAACAAGAGAGAAATAATATCCATCAACTGAGAGAAGTCAATGTTTTGGGAAAAAAATAGAACAAAGCAAGGATTTCCATAGGCCACTCTAAATAGCTCTGTATTCAAGAGAAAACTGGTCATTGTAACTGAAAACACGGAATTCCATTTGGCTTGGCAGTATTTTTCAATAATCAGATTTTCTTGATAATGCAATAATATATTTGATAAATTCTTCCTCTTCATCTTATAAACACCAAATGGCCTATTATTAGAAAAAGAAAAACATAGAAGTAGGAGATACATTATTTGGTTTAGTTTTACTTTACCTGTGAACCCATAGTTATTGGGTTTTATTCATTACCTAGTGATGTTTTTTATTCAGTGTCTGTAAGCATGATTCTCCAAAGCTAATTGGAGAAATAACTGCCAAGGTTTCATTTTCTTAACTGAGAGATAAGCATGTGAAGGCAAAATATAAGTAAATCAAGTGACACATTGGAGTTACTTCTACAGACTTTGCCATACTTTTTGTTTCTTAGTCATAATATGTCATTAACACAGTTTATACTGAAGTTTGAGAATACTGTTTAGATTTTGTGCAAATAAAAATAAAATTATCTGACACCAAAAAATTGTACACAGATGACTGGTGAGTTTGTATTTATAGAGTTGGACTGGACATGTGTCTGCTTATCTCCTACCAATATATTTTTTGGAGCAAAATTTTTGTCCTCAGTTTTGCACAATCATTTATCAAAGCTTGATTTCTTGTGAAATTTAAGATAAACTTCACATATTTCCAGAAAGTATCTGACTATTTTTTGAAGTGTTATGTTGTGCCAATAAAAGACACAGGTAAATCTTCCATATTAATATTCAGCCTCTCAGTTAAAATAAATATAGTTTAACAAAAAGAGTTTATTCACATTATGTCATAAATGAGTTGAGCGAACATAGAACAGGTATGCTCAGGCATGACAAATATTTTATTCATGATTCTACAGACTGCTGTGTGGCATAATTCACGGTGTTTATTAGTAACAATTATAATCATGTTTATTTTTAAATTACTGGACGGTTAGTTTGCAATACAACTGAAAACATCACAATCTCAGCTTTCTAAAACTTAGTTGCCTTAAATGTTTTCTGAAAGGTGACATCAGTAGTTGTCAGAATCCTGAAATTAAGAGGAAAAATCAGATGGCAGAGCAGGAAGGAAGATAAGAATTTAAAATTATTTTCTTCAAAGACAGTTGACAGGCAATTTTGATCTAGTTTGTACATAAATGGAGCTTTGAAGAATTTAGATATTCCCTACCTAGTTGGGTACCAAAGTTCATTATCATACTTATAGTCCCTGACTATTCCAAAATTTGATTTTTTTTCCCCCTAACATTGATTTTTATCTAAAAAGTGCTGCAATGACTTTCCCAGTGGCAAGTTCCACCTTTTGGAGTACAAAATATTTATTTTTGATTTCTAAAAGAGTTAAGATAAAGTATCTTTTTATTCTTTATCATTATAATCTTTGGGTTTGTTTTTTTTTCCTAGTACTGTATCATTTGAATTATCTTTTAACTCTGAAGTGCCACAGGGAACTGCTGGGATGTGACTGTCTGTTCCATCTGGAAAAAGAGAAAAGGAAAAAGAGAAGTAGGGTGGCAAGTTTAATCTCATAGTATCTACTGTGGAAAATAACTTTAGTTCTGCTATAAAAATACTACATTGAAATGAAAAAAAAGCATCTTGCAGTTTTAGGTATCATGTAAACTGCAAAATCTACATTAGCATGTTTGTTATATTAAGGAAGAAAAGCACCTTTAAGTATTTGAAGCCACTCTCATACTTACAATATATGGATATGCGTTACATGTGTCATCATAAATACTTAGCTAAAGAGAAATGCAGTACAACAGTTTTATACACAATGATTTCTTATAGATGACTGTTACTGCTGCTGTGAGTACTAGAGGGAACTAATCATTGATTATGGTTCTATTTTTTTAACATACATTGAACTGGTTGGTAGTATGAACTAGCTAGAAAAGTAATAATCCTAAAGAAGTTATTATATAAGTCTTCTGGAATTAGTCTAGTTATTTCTTTCAAGAGACTAAGTTTTCAAAACGTTAAGGAACTAAGACAGTTTTGTGTGATCACTACCAGCAGTAGGAACTTAGCCTGGTTTTAGTCATCATCTGTCTAACATGGTTTTTTACCTAAGGAAACAAATCTGTATGCTGAAATCAGATTTTGAAATAATATGTGCTTGTCAAACAACTGTCATTGAGATGCCATTGCACAAACACTTGTTGTGTGTTGTGTTTCTGAGTTCTGTAATGATCCATTGGTATTCAAATTAACTGCTTATTTAGAGGTAATGATAGACCTCATATTTAATTTTTGCATGCCAATAAGCAAACAGAAGAGCAGAAACAAAAATAAATATCAATCAAACTGGTTTTTAAAATCTGTTTTTTACATAATTGAGTTCAAACAATGTGTTACACTTCAGCATGTTTCTTTGGTTTTGTTCACTAGGACAGAACTATCAATGAGATCAGCTATGCCTATGAATCTTCAGACTATGAAAATATTTAACAATGATGTGTGTCAACTTTTAAAAGATATATTGAAGAGAAAGCAATGTTTTTATATTGCAAACTACCAATTCAACTTTCTCGTTAGCACTCCTACACTGGTCTGTACTGGGACCAGTGCTGTTTAATATTTTCATTCATGATATTGACAGCGGCACTGTCACTTTATGTCTGGCTTAGACAGATATAAATGTCAGACACAGTTGTGGCAGTCTGTTATTGGCAGCCCAGTCAGGACGAGGAAAATGATGAGCTCTTCTACAAACAACTGGGAGAAGTCTTGCGATCACTAGCCCTCATTCTTGTGGTAGACTTCAACCTTCCAGATGTCTGCTGGAAGTGTAACACAGCAGAAAGGAAACAGTCTAGGAGGTTCATTGAGTATATGGAAGACAACTTCCTAACACAACTGGTGAGTGAACCAACTAGAGAAGGTGCCCCGCTGGATCTGCTCTTTGTGAATAGTGGGCCTTGTGGGGGAGCTGACTGTTGGAGGAAGCCTGGGAAACAGTGATCACGAGATGATAGAATTCTCAGTTCTTGGAGGGGTAAGGAGCAGCATCAGCAGAACTGTCACCTTGGACTTCTGGAGGGCAGACCTCAAATTGTTTAGAAAGGTGCTTGACAAAGTCCAGTGGGAGACAGTTCTAAATGACAAAGGAGCCCAAGAGGGCTGTATGCTCCTCAGGAAGGAAATTGTGGCGGCACAAGAACAGGTCATCCCTATGTGCCGAAAAATGAGTCAGCAGGCAAGAAGGTCAGCTTGGCTTAATAGAGAGAGCTCTTTGTTACTCTCAGGAAAAAGAGGAAAATATATGAGCTTAGAGGGGACAGGCATTTCAGGAGGACTACAAGGAGCAGGTGAGATCATGTAGGCAAAAAATTAGAAGGGCTAAAGCCCAACTGGAACTTCAACTGGCCAGTTCAGTGAAAGACAATAAGAAATGATCCTTCAAGTACATTAACAACAACAGGAGGACCAAGGAGAATCTCCCTCCTTTACTGGATGTAAGGGGAATGGAAGTAACAAAGGATGAGGGCAAGGCAGATGTACTTAACACATACTTTGTTTTGGACTTTAATAGGAAGATAAGATGTTCTCTGGGCTCCAAGCCTCCTGAGCCAGAAGACTGGGAAGATGAACCCTCAATGTTCCAAGAAGACTTGGTTAGAGACCTACTCGGCCACTTAGATGTCTACAAGTCTATGGGGCCGGATGGGATACACCTAAATGTATTAAGGGAACCAGCAGAGGTCCTTGCCAAACCCCTTTCCCTCATCTATCAACAGTCCTGGCTGACTGGGGAAGTTCCACTCGACTGGAGACTGGCAAAAGTAGCTCCCATTTAAAAGATGGGTTGGAGGGAGGATCTGGTCTGGGGAATAATAGGCCTGTCAGCTTGACCTCGGTACCAGGGAAGGTCATGGAGCAGATCATATTGAGTGTTATCACACAGTACATGTTGCACAGCCAGGTGATCAGACCCAGTCAACATGGGTTTATGAAAGGCAAGTCCAGCCAGACCAACTTGATCTCCTTCTGTGACAAGGTTATTCAGTTAATAGATGAGGGGAAGGCTGTGGATGTGGTGGAGTTAGATCCAGTTGGAGGCTGGTCACGAGTGGTGTTCCCCAGGGTTCAGTGCTGGGTCCAGTCCTGTTCAACATCTTTATTAATGATCTGGAGGAAGGGATTGAGTGTACAGTCAGCAAGTTTTCAGATTATGCTAAGCTGGGTGGCAGTGCTGATCTGCTTGAAGGAAGAGAGGCACTGCAAATAGATCCGGACGGGCTGGATGAATGGGCTGAAACCAACAGAATGAAGTTTAACAAGATCAGATGCTGAGACCTGTACCTCAACAACCACATGCAGCATTACACTTGGAGAAGACTGGATGGAGAGTTGCCTGGTGGAGAAGGACCTGGGGGTGTTGACTGCATATGAATGTAGTCAACTGGCTGAATATGAACCAGCAGTATGCCCAGGTAGCTAAGAATGCCAATGACATCTTGGTCTGTATCAGAAACAGTGTGGCCAGCAGGACCAAAGTGATTGTACCCCTGTACTTGGCACTGGTGAGACCGCACCTCAAGTACAGGGTTTAGTTCTGGGCCCCTCACTACAAGAAGGACATTGAGGTGTTGGAGCGTGTCCAGAGAAGGGTGACAAGCTGGAGGAGGGACTGGAGAACAAGTCCAACGAGGAGTGTCTGGGGGAACTGGGGTTGTTTAGCTTGGAGAAGAGGAGGCTGAGGGGAGACCTCATCGCTGTCTAGGGCTGCCTGATAGGAGGATGTAGCAGAGCAGGTATTGATCTCACAAGTGACAGGTGATAGGGCAAGAGCAAATGGCCATTAGTTGCGCCAGGGAAGGTTAACATTAGATGTTGGGAAGAATTTCTTTACTCAAAATGTGGTTAAGCACTGGAACAGGCTGCCCAGGGAGGTGGTTGAGTCACCATACCTGGAGGTGTTTAAAATATGGGTAGATGAATTTTTGAAGGACATGGTTTAGCACAGGATGGATGGAGTTGGACTCAATGATCTCAAAAAGGACTTTTGCAACCAGAAGATTCCATGATTCTCTAAATTTACCATTCTAGAAACTTTCAAAAGAGCTCTGTTTTTAATTGGAATATAATAAGGGAAGTGCTTTTTATATTCTTTACACTTATTTTTACTCTTTACATTTTGAAGAGTAATGCTAATGTAGCCCACGATATCTTTTCTATTTGAATTTTCTTTTTCCTTCATTTATTTAGCAGTGTAGTTATTATTGTGATAGTGGAAGTCTCTTAACCACTGTAAAAGAATTCTTTTCCCTTGGAATACTGTTTTTTTTCTTAATAGTGATCATCAAATATGTGGTAGTTATACAGGAAAAGGGTGCTAATTTTAGTTTGTTGTCAAAATTGTTGAATGTGTTCTGCCTTCAGAAACTGTATTTGCAAATAGATGTTTTATTTGCTATTTTTTTCCTCTGAAAATGTCTTATTTAATGAACAAAGGTACCATAGTTTGTGTCTCTAGATCTATTTGAACATTTGTTGGATATACACAGCTGTCCAAAGTTCCTAATCATTTTGCAAAAATCTGTTGCACAGAAATGTTCCTTACAGTAATGCCTGCACTATTGGGAAAGCAGAGGGAAGGGTTTGTCACATACTAGACATTTAAAAATTCAAAGCGACAGAAAGGTATTAAGAATATCTTAGTCATCATATAAGCTGTTGTTGACTTTGACAGCTGACTAAACATTATAACTTCTACCATAAGGTATAAATCCTGAGGAAAAGACCTTTTGTTTCTCCCATTGCATAGAAGATATACAACACACAAAAAAAAGGAAAAAATAAAAGAGACTGAACCTGTAAATATTTTATTTAACAAATTAAGAAAATTAACTACCACCACCTTCAAAATAGTTCCCTTTTGAGTTGACGACTGTTGCGTACAATGCTGTCAATGTTAAAAGGAATTCCACAGATCATTTTCTGAATGAATGTCAAGGATCTCTGTAGTGACATTATTAGCTAAAACTTCTTCACAAAGTTCTGTAGGCTAGTGCATTGTCTTGGTGCAAAATCCATCCATTTCTCTGGCTGTTTCCTTCTCACATGTTCACAAAATGTCATCAGGATTTCAATGTAATACTGCTGATTCACCACCTGGTCTCTGGAAACCCACTCTACCATTGCAATACCATTGATATTGAGGAAAACAATCAGCATGGACAAACAACTCAGGTATGGTTTTATGTTTTTTTAATCTTGGGGATGTTGTTGAATTCCACTGTATTGATTATTGCTTCATTTCTGAATGGTACATAAATATTGGAGTTTCATCACAAGTATTTACCAAATTCAACAAATCTGATTCATCCTCAATGTGTTGCAAAATATTCAAGCACAATCCTTTGCATTCATCTGACAGCATTTTTTGAACCATTTTTGGACAAAACTTTTTTATATTCAATTCTTCCATAGAATGTGGCAAACACTTTCCCAGTATTTTTGTCCTTAATAAAAGAAAATTTATTTTAAAGTCCTTATATATCATCTTACTAAGCAAAAGTAATTTTAATGAATACATTTTAATATATATTTCCACATTTAATGAAAATTGAAACCCTCAGAGTCTTAAAATAAGTATTATAAAATGAAAACATGTGGTGTTTATACCACTACAAACTAAACTAAATATCATTACTTTTTAAAAACCTGAATTATCTAAAAAAATGTAGAATGAATCCAGTCAAGAAATTTCAGTATCAATATACTGCAACTCTTCTTGTTGATAACTGTGTGCTGTGTTGACCTTGGCCAACCACCAGATATCCACTAAGCCCTCCCTTACTCCCTCGTCATAACAGGACACAGAGAGAAAATATGATGAAAAACATGTGGGTTGAGATAAAAGAAAGATCATTTATGAATTTTGGTCACTGGCAAAACAGACTTGGCTTGGGGAAAATTAATTTCCTTTACTGCCAGTTGAAATATATTTGGGTAAAGGCAAAGACAAAATTAAAATATCTCCTTCCCTCTCCACCCACCCCTCCCCTCCTTTTTTCAGGCTCAACTTCACTCCTTCAATTCTGATTTGTTATTCCTCTGCCTCCACCAATGGCTTCCCTGAGCAACTCTTTTCTGCAGTTTTTCCTTTACTCCAGCATGGGCTCTCCACTACCCACAGTTCCTTCAGCATATATCCAGCTGCACCATCATGTGGTCCTCCATGGACTGCATTGTGGATATTTGATCCACTGTGGACTTCTCTGCAGGATAGAGAGAAATATTTTTTCCACCAGGCTGAAGGAGAATCTCTGTTCTGCTTGGAGCACCTCCTTCCTCTCATTCTCTGACCTTGATGTTCACACTTCTCACAGGTTTGTTGGTTTTGTTTGTGGTTGGGTGGGTTTTTGTGTTTTCTTTTTCTTCCCTCTCCTCTCTATTCTCTGGTCTTTTTTCTGCTCTTGCAGAGTTTTTTCCTCAGGTTCTTTGGGAGTTGCTTTTTATCTAACAACTTGTACAGCTAAAATTATTATTCTTGTCTTTGCTATTTTCCTTTTTTATTTTGTGACATCATTCTCTGTATTACTTCATCTCTGATGTCCATGCTATTGTACCATTCTCATCCATCAGAAACAGTCTATCAGCTTTATTATTTCTCCTAACCAATCTGGATTTATCCTCCTTCTTTGATCCCCTCAGTTAAAAAATCAGAAAGTGTTTCTCGTATTCACTTTTCTTTTTTCTATTTTCTTTTATGCATTTTATTTTATCAGCAATTTCTTCTTTTTCAAATGTGTTTTCTCTTATAACTCTATGAGGCAGTATAGCCTCTTAATACCCTCTTTGATAGACTCTCACATTCAGTATGTTTTCTTTACATGACACCATAAAAAAAATGGAATGTACTTCCAGATGAAAAGTTTAAAGACATGAAAGATAACCTCCAAAGGCAATTGTGGTTATTCAGTAAAGACTTCTGCAAAACCTGTGTTTACTCATATTTACAGTATTTGTTAATCCTCCATTTTCTATGTGCACTTATTATTGCTGTGTAACGACATATTTAAGAAGGCAAATATGTCACTTGTCCAAACTCAGACAGTACTAGATTAAAAAATAAAAATCTTTAGCTCTAATCTCTTATAACCTGTCCATAACAGTAGACAATACTGTAAATGAAAGATAAGTCCCATATAAAAATCTTTTAAATTTCTCATGTTGAACCGAGAAAATTGTTCTTCCTTTCATAGTCATGATTGTTTCCCTAAAGTTAATACCAATAGTTCTTTAAGAAACCTTCCATTCAAGACAAGCGTGTGAAGTGTCATTTCAAAACTAGCCATTAGTGGTTGTGATTAATTAGTGCGAAGAATAATGAGGTATCTGAAAGAAGAGTACCTGCAAATTAAATCTATTGCATGAATTCTTGGATTCATAAAATCCAGTTCTTCTTGTAAGTAATTAACATAAATTTTATTTGTATCTCCTTTTTAATAAGTTTACTAATGTTATCAGAAAGTCAACAAAACAAACTAATTATAAATTAATACAAAGTTCAATTAAACCTCAAAATCCTGCCAAGCCAGCTTTGTGTACAGATTAGTTTAAAGTCTTTATTCAATGAATGCAAACAAAACTAATGGACACAACAATATTCATTTGTGAGTAGCTGATATGGAGAAAACGGAACAGCATCTTTCATGCCATTGGAGACAACTAGAAGTTTCTGGGCTTCGTAATGCAGCAGATTTTTCGTATTATGAGATCACAATTTTTTTATATGTTATATGAGGAATTATAATTACTTCTATAGAATAGGTAAAATTGGTGCCCAGGAGCTAAAGGTAGTTTACAACGTTCCAAGAAAGCAGGGAAATAATTTTTTTTCCTTGTCAAGATGGCTAATTAATTGATTCTGCTTTTTTTCTGCCGACAGGTTCTGTTTTGTTAATCATCGCTGGAGAATAAGTGAGAACAATTGAGGAAACCTGTTTACAGTAAACCAGTCTGAACTAGAATGAAAAATGTTTTTAAAATTATTTTGAAAAATGTTTCAAAAATATAGCTATGGAAGACAAAAAAATGCTTAATGGGACTTACTGACAACAAAGTTACTGAGTAACACTTGTTTAGGGATAATGGGAGGGATAAAAAAGAAAGGAGAATTTTCTTTATATTTTAAGGTTATTACTATTTTTTTGTAAGAAATTAATGAAAGCCTAACACATCATATCTCTCTCTGTGAAAGTAATGAAGAAAAAGGAGAAGATATCATGATAAGACCTATTATAGAAACATCTATTTAGGAAAGGTAGGTTTATTTTCCAAACAGCTACAAGAGTCATTTACAAAGCAGGACCTGTTAATAATAGGAACATTTAATTATTGAATATCTGTTAGAAAAACAAAGCTAAGAGAACTCAGGATGTTCTTGGAAAATCTTGATATCAGCATTATTGTAAAATGAATTATCAACAAAGTTTGTGGATAACACTAGGTTTGCTTTAATTACACAACTCAGAGTTGGGCTACCACCACAGCAGATAGCAAAGTCATAAGATTGCAAGCTGATTTATATACTACTCTTATCCCAATTACATAAGGTACAAAGCCTTTCAAATTTTCCATGGATTCTTCATGTTCTCAGAATTCATTACGTATTAAATCATCTCAATTATTCTTCCTTCACAAACTTTTTTCTTCTTGTTCCACTTCAGTACATCTCACTTTGCCTCCAACCAATTCCATTCTAAGAAATTCCCTCAATATTCTATTAATTACTGAAGCCTAGCTCTTATACAAGCACATCTGCCTAAATTAATTTTTCATCTTTTGTCTAACATGTTCTTCTATTTGATTAGCATGACTAGGTTTTAAACTAGCCATGGAAGGGTCTGTACAGAGGATAGACCTAAGAACTTTATCTTCACTCTTGGCAGTTCTTAGCAGCAGCTTATAAAACTTCCAACAATACATTTGTCTTCACAATCATCATAAACTGTAGGAAATTATTAAAAGATGAGCTATTTTAAATTGGATTTTGACCAAAAGTGGTAGAATAACACTAGAAATTAATTTCTATATTCTTTCTGATTTTGAGGAAAGAAAGAAGATACAACAGTGAAATAAAGACAATGAACTTGGAAAAACAGACATCAATGACCTGAGGAAACTGGTTATTAGGGACTTGGGAAACTATTCTAAGGGATAAAGGGCTGTAACAGAGCTGACAGGTACTGAAAGGAACCATATTAATTCAACAATGGAAAAGTGTTCCATATCAGGAGAAAGACAAGGATCCTGGTGGAGGGTCAATAGGACTATATAAGGAAATCTCTGGTTTCCTATATTAAAAAATTGAGAAATATTACACACAAAGGAGGGATAACAGGATTTTAAGAAATAACTCAGACTTAAGTGAACTTATATCCAAGAATGGACTTAAAGTAAACAATAAAATATGTCTGTTCCTAGATAGAAGGATATAATCACTGATGAAAAGAAAGCCTAAAAAATTCAATTCTTTCTTAACATTGGTCTTGCAAAACAGGTTAATTGTAGCCACATAATTAATGGAATTCATTTTAGCAGCAAAATAGAATATTGCAGGATGAAAATGCTTCCTGTTTTTCTTACCACATTTGCACCTCAAGTTTTATTAACCAGTGCCAGGAAAACTCTAATAGCCCAATCACAGCAAGAGAGGATCTTCCATTATGCAATTTTACAACATATTTATTTGTAAAAAGAAAGCTCTATTTATTTGTTTTCTAACAGACTGAAGTTTTTGTCTTATTTGAGGGTTTCCCAATGCACAATATGGCCATGAGTCATAGTAGACACTATTAAAAACCGAATTAGATGTTACTGTATTTTTTTATGACACAAAATGGCTATTACGATTTGATCTTTTCATTGTTCTATTTGCGTAGTCTTGGTGAACCTTAACCATGTACCTGTGCTATTCAAAAATATCTAGATACAGTCCATTCTCTGAATATTTTTGCTTTTACACTTTTAAGTTCATTTCACATATTAAGAGTAAAGAAAAAAAAACTGTTTTGAGAGGAAGAATATAAAGACAAATCATACCTAGGTGGGCTTACGGGTATTAGCAATGTCTCTTTAGGCTTTTTTTGTCTTTTTAATGTATTGTAAGTCTGGATGTAAATACTATGATTTAAAATACAAATATCTAACCCACTGTTCAAACTCTCTTGATACAAGAAGTGGCTGTTTTTGTAAAGAATGGAATATTTGGACTTAAATAGAGTTGTTTTTCTGTAGAATTCATTTTCTGACTAACTTCAGTTAAGTGATATCTAAGTGGCGGTATTTTTTATGTTAGACAGACAGACAGACACAGGACTGTTCTTCTGATATAGTATGTTTCTTTAAAATAATGCTGTACCCAGACAATGTTTTTAATTTTACTCATTTAAAAATTGCAAGGTCAAACAGATAGCTAGCTCTGAAGTTTCAGTTAGCGGAGACAGACTCGGCTGTTGTTTAAGTTCATAATAAAATTAGTCCTTGGAAAGTAATAGAATATGCAGGAAGAATTTATACATATGCATGGAAGTTGGATATATATTCTGTCCCCAGCTCTTTTCTTGGTGCTCATAATTGATGGAAATAAAGGATGCTTGCTTTCTAGAACACCAAAACAAATCTTAGAGTGCTTATTTGCTGGCATTTTCGTTGTCAGTCTGAGGCTGTTCTCAATATATGATGAACAGTAACAACCGCAGACATTTTGTTATGTTCTTGATTTCTCTGCTGCTTTATTGATCCATAGATAGTACACCATGATTTTGTTGTTTTCCCACAGATGCTGTTCAAATACATTCATTTCTTTTTTAGATTTACTGCCTTATACAGAAAAATAGTGAGTTTCTAAAGTCCATGGCAAAAACTATCTAGTCCTGAATAGAGATGGTCTGATACCATGCTAGAAGATACACTGTTGCTAAGTTTCATAAACTAAGACTTGCTGTCTTTATCATGACCAAGATCACATTCTTATAACAATCCAAAACGATGCACTAGAACTTCTGCTGAAATGCAGGATGTGCAGTCTTGATACTCAGTTCAGTAAAAACTCTTTCCTGACGAAAGCTACTTGATCCTGTGTTGCACTCTAACCACATGCTCTCTTTTCTGTGTATCTGGTTGAAGATACATTTCCAACTCTTTGAAACAGATCCCAACACTTTACTGTCAGAGTGAGACCCCTTAGTTTCTTCCTTTCTGAGACTCTGCCTTCAGTAGCTGTGGTCTTGTCCGAATTCTCCAAAGACTCCATTGAAACAACTGTGTAGAGTTTGTGAAGAAATAATGTGACCAGATGTAATTACACTGATTCATGAAACCTTTTTGAGACAAAGTACTATATAAAGTCTTCTTGTTGAATGACCAAGCTAAGCCTTAACTTAGATCGGCTTAGCACAGTTATCTGCCTTGCTTGCCCAAAGAATCTTCATTTCTTTGTTCTAATATGCTATAAAAGTTAAAAGCCAAGCTGTTCATACTTGATTCACTGCCTCCCAGTTGTTAAAAGCATGATGTCCCATCATTGTCCCCCCAGATGGGTGGATAGCTCTGCAATTCCATTGGAGGCAAGAGACACACCTACATGCTATTGCTCCGGTTTTCACTTTTCTCGGTCCTCTTAAAAAAGTATGCTTTACAGTAAAGATTAAGTCATTCAACTCTGGTGGGTAATTGAACAGACATTCAGTCAATTATCTTGTTCAGAAAAACATTACAACACTTCTCTATATTGTACATAAGGATTTTCATTTTCCCTACAGAAAGGAAGAAATAAGTAACATTTGTGAAATCATTAAAAAAGCTTACAAAATTTTAAAGGCCAGACTACATTAAAACATCTTAATTTTATAGATTATTGTTCATTTCTGGAATGTGAATAATTATAGAATCATAGAATAGTTTGGATTGAAAGGGACCTTGAAAATCATCTAGTTCCAACATCCTTGCCATGACAGGGACACTTTCCACTACATGATGGTGCTCAACATCTCATCCTTGAAGATCTTCAGGGATCCCCAGCTTCTCTGGGTCACCTGTTCCAGGGCCTCACCACCCAAACAATAAAACATTTCTTTCTAATACCTAACCTAAATCTACCCTCTTCCAGCTTAAAACCGTTACCACTCATCCTATCATTGCCCTCCCTGAAAAAGAGCCCCCTCCCTATCTTTCCTGTAGGTTCCCTTTAAGTACTGGAAGGCTGCTATAATAATAATAACTTGGGGAAATAGGCAGATTGATTTTTATTATGTATAATTTTCAGTTGAAGCAAATTTTGTCATATTAAACATGAGCATATCATTTAAACTTATAGAAAAAAAAACATGTTAAAGTCCCAACTTATGTGTTGATAAAATTCAGCCATCATTTCTGTCAGTTTTTTTAAAGCTTACTCAGATGAGTCACACAGGTGCTTTCATTGGAAGGTTTATTTTTGCAGTGATGTATTCTTGTGGAGGCACAAAGATGTCTATATAGTCATTTATAACCACAGCAGTATTAATGGGACTTTTTGAAAACTGTAGAGATGAAATACTGGTGCAGAGGTTACCACAATTTTCCACAAATTTGGCAAATTTGGCAAATACTTCATCTTTCAGTTGACTAAGGTGAAAATCACTCATAATTATGTCTGATAAAGAATCATTCTAAAGCCCAAATTATTTGGTTTTTTTCTCTATTATCTGCACTTACTAAATGGCAGCTTTACCATAGGAATATATAGTCTTACTTCTAAAAACTGCACAGTTCCTCTATTTTACTCTCAGATTGACCACATATGTGCACATTCTGCCTCCTCAATCAGCAACCGCCAAACTTCCAATAGATCTTTGAAGAGATTGCATTAGGCTGATACTTATGACTTATAATTAGGGAGTATGGTTAAGAGAGGCCAGTATTAAAATTTAGAAGAGTGTTATCTCTCTTTTGAGAGCAGCTCATTTAATGCAATAAGAAACATTCACAGAACAATCTTAATTGTAAACAAATATAGTCTCTTCTATTGTTTTTGCAGTCTTAAGCGAATTAAGATTCCTAAAACACATCTTGCAAATCTCCCTTAAATAAAGATATTTTATAATTTGCTTTAATATTTATTTCAAATTAATTTCTTGCTGAATTTTATTCTACTTAGGGAAAATGCTTTAACTCTTGGAGTAAAACAATATGTTTGTTTGCTTTTCGTATTTGCTTAGACTGATAAATTTGAATAATACAATGGTAGGGAATAAGGGCAAAAGTGTATGACTGTGGGCTTTGTATTGCTGTTCTAAGTACATGCAGTCGAAGTTAAAATATCTGAAGTATTTTCATTGATATGTCCTAGTAGTATTATAGTACACAAACAGGGGAGTAAAATTTTACTTGAGTTAGAGTCCATGTTTTCAGTGTTTATGAGATTCTCCACTCCTTGTAACAATGATTAAAATTGTCATTACCAACAGACTCTGAAAATCAGAGATAAAGCCTAAGAGGAATATTTAATCTCTAATAAAACTCCTACTAATCCAGTAGGAGAAGATCTGGCTTTCAATCAGCAGTTTTTGTCCAACTGTAAATAGTCGAAATCCTGCTGTTCGATACTTCCAATTAAAAAGTTACTCATGCTGCAAAAAAATTTAAATGCAACTAAAGTAAAAGTTAATCATCCTCTCAGGATTACATTGTCTCAGGATTACATTTTCTCAGGATTACATAAACCATTTCTTTAAAGAAGACGCGTTTAAGCAGACGTAACTTGACAGTGCTTGAAAGAATATCCAGAAACATTAGTCTGAACTGGATAATGCATTATTAATTCCAGAGAACAAAACAGAAAATTTAAGGTATCTTTCTGCCAAATTAAGCTGAGCCGTAAATTGTCTTCTCTACTTTGCTCAAAGGACAGAAATCCAGTTTACATGTATCAGCCAGCATTGTGTAGCTCTAGCAATTACAAAGAGAAAACCTGATGAGATGAATCCAAGAGTCCTGAGGGAACTGGCTGATGTGGTTGCCAGGCCACTCTCCATGATATTTGAAAAGTCATGGCAGTCAAGGGCAGTCCCTGGTGACTGGAAGAAGGGCAACATTGTGCCCATTTATAAAAAAGGTACAAAGGAGGACCCTGGGAAATACCAACCTGTCAGCCTGAACTTCGTTCCTGGAAAGATTATGGGACAGATCCTCCTAGAAGCTATGCTAAAGCACATGGAGGACAAGGAGGTGATTTGAGACAGTCAGGATCATTTCACCACAGGCAAGTCCTGCCTGATGGACCAAGTGGTCTTCTGTGACGGGGTGACCACATCAATTGACATGGGAAAAGCAATGGATGTCATCTATCAGGACATCTGGAAAGCCTTTGACACAGTCCCCCACAACATCCTTCTCTCTAAATTGGAGGGATATGGATTTGATGTGTGGATTGTTCGGTGGATAAGGAATCAGTTGAATGGTCACCTTCAGAGAGTAGTGGTCAATTATTCATTGTGCAGATGGAGATCCGTGACAAGTGATGTCCCTTAGGGGTTCATAGTGGGACCAGTGCTGTTTAATATTTTCATTCATGATATAGACAGCGAGATCGAGTGCACCCTCAGCAAGTTTGAAGATGACACCAAGCTGAGTGGGGCAGTGGGCATGCCAGAAGGACAGGGTGCCATCCAGAGGGATCTGGACAAGGTGCAGAAGTGGGCCTGTGTGAACCTCATGAGGTTCAACAAGGCCAACTGCAAGTGCCTGAGTCAGGGCAATCTGGGGTATCAATACAGGCTGGGGGACTACGTGATTGAGAGCAGCCCTGCAGGGAAGGGCTTGGAGTGCTGATTGATGAGAAGTTCGATGCGAGCTGGCAATGTACACTTGCAGCCCAGAAGGCCAACTATGTCATGGGTTGCATCAAAAGAAGTGTTACCAGCAGGTAGAGGGAGAGTCCCCTCTTCACTCTTGTGAAACCCCACCTGGAATATTCTGTCCAGTTCTGAAATTTCCAACAGAAGAAGGATATGGATCTGTTGAAATAGGTACAGAGGAGGGCCACGAATATGATCAGAGGGCTGTAGCACCTCTGCTGTGAGGACAGGCTGAGAGAGTTGGGCTTGTTCAGCCTGGAGAAGAGAAGGCTCAGGAAGCCCTTATCGCAGCCTTCCAGTACCTGAAGGGGGCCTACAGGAAATCTGGGGAGAGAGTTTCTATAAGGGCATGTAGTGATAGGATGAGGAGGGATGGTTTTAAATTGGAAGGGGGAAGATTTAGATTCGTCATTAGGAAAAAGTCTTCACAATGAGGGTGGTGAGGTACTGGCACAGGTTGTCCAGGGAAGTTGTGGATGCCCCCTTCCAGGAAGTGTTCAAGGCAGGATGGATGGAGCCTCGAGTAGCCTGCTGTAGTGGGAGGTGTCCACGCCCATTACAGGGGTGTTGGAACTAGATCATCTTTAAGGTCCCTTCCAACTCAACCCATTCTATGATTCTATGATTCTGTGATTCTATGATAACTATTATTGAACTAGATTTTGTTTCCTGGAAACTACTGTTAGTAAAGAATAAAATGTTTCTGTCTAGCTCCCAGTTTGCTACTGGAGAATTATTTACTGCTGTCACATGTCCCTGTTAGTACTTCAAAATGCCACCTTAGGGTAAACTGAAAAACATTTGAAATCAGCCTTCACTGATTTTTCTTATAATCTTTCTCCATTCACTACTACATGATCAGAGTTGCCTTGGATGCCAAATCTAGGACTTTGGAGAAGTGTCTTGAGTTTTCTAAACCCCTTCATAGTCTGCAGTCTGCTTACAGGCAGTAATTATTTTTAGTAATGTTTAATACAGGCTGGTTCTTTTCTTTACTGACAGTATGTCAGAGTCCTGATATTTTGCACTTTATATTTCTAGCCACTGGTGCAGGAATTCAAGAAGTGGCTTTCTCACTCCTTTTAAAGTTCTTCTGTTTTCCTCATTCACTAACCCAAGAAATATTCTTCTCTTGAACATTCTTCTCCTTGTTCTGTTCCCCCCACCAAAATTACATATGCTAACAAATCTATCCTTGCACTTAATGTCATTATGATCTGTACTTTGAAGAAGCAGACTGAAACATCTGTCAATTCTCTGACTGTGAACTGCTTGCGATCCATATCACAAAAGAATAAAAAAATAGCGAGGACGCTCTGTCACTTGCGAAATGGACAGCATGTCTAGTTAGACATGAAAGTGGTCAAAACTGTGTTGGCACTACCTCTTTGAACATTTTATGTACTAAAATGTCGGTATATAGAAAGAAAAATCACATTCTTGGGAAGCAGTTAGCTAGTGGCTAACTTCAAAATATGATCCAATAAACAAAACAATAAAATATAATAATAAACGTAAACCAGAATCATGACTCTTCTAACACTAAGTGGAAAAGGGAAGAAGGCAGCATAAGACTAAGTAAAGATCTGAATTAAGAGTTCATATATTCTTAAATTTCTTCTGTTTTATAAGAATTGACAGTAAAAACTTGGAAGTATAAGTTTTCTGGCCAATTGAGATGATCAACTGAGGAGGTCCATCATGTGGAAGAAGTAAACTGGTCTGCCTCTGGTTGTGAGACACTTGGTTAAATATTAACTAAGTTCTTGATTACCGAATCCAATCCAAGGATTAATTTTGCACTCTGAGTGGGACACTCAGTTACTAAGCTAAACTAAGAATTTGACTCTAAAAAAGCATAAAGGTACAATTCATACAATAATGTATAGATTTAATAAAAGAGAAAAAAAAGCAGCACAATTGCATTACTGTAGAAGACTGCATAACATAATAAGAAATGTATCAATACCAAAAAATCTTATTTCATTTATTCTAAAATCTCTAGTTTTAGATTATGAACTAAAATAAACTAACTAGTGTAATTTAGTATTTTCACGGTTTATATTATTTACTCTGTAATGTCCTAATCATTGAGGCATATTTTATTTGCTGAGAGAAAGAAGTTGATGGAGAATCAGTACTTGAATAATTAGGGTTTTTTAAAAACATTAGTATGACAAATAAGTCATACTCCCAGCAAAACTTTATCCTCTGAGGAACAATGACAAAATTTACTTGGGATTGGAAGGCAAAGTGTAAACATTCATCCATTTCTATGCTTTCTTTTATTTTTTGTCAAAGCTTAACATCACTTAAAGGAAGAAAAAGCAAAAGGAAAAAAAAAACAGTTCAATTGAAAAGTTAGATCGAAGCTGGGGAGGGGAAAGTTTAAAAGGAGTTTCCATGTAAAATATTAACCATCTGTGAAGTTTTTGTTTGCTACAATGTTTGGATATTAAAACTAATTTACAATGATACATATTATAATAAATTAAGAGAAAAATTTATTTTAAAAATTCTTTTGGCTAATAGAAAACAAAGCAATACAGAATGAAAAGTGTATATATAATTGAGTCTATACTTTGCAACTCATATATGAAATAAAGTTACAGTTTCTCTCTTATAAGCCACTTGCATAAGTGTAAATTATGTCAAGAGAACCAAAATAACGATAATTACTGTCCTCATAGACATTTAATCACACTATTTCTTCATGGGAGTCAAAAGTCTGCTAAGTTACACAGCATCCCAGCACAAGGCCAACAAAACCTTCATCGCTCCAGGAGCAATCTCCTTGAAAGTGCTATTGTTTGTTACTTTTCTGATATGTGAAAGAAATGCTACACCCTTGAAGTAATTGACATTTAGTTCTTACGAAGTACTGAGACAAATGCCTTTAGTAACTCAAAGTCAAAGTTAGGAATGCATTGAATACCATGATTCATATCTTTAGCATTATGGATGGTACATTCCAAAATTGTACAAATTCACAAACTAGAGTTTAATTTTCAAAGTTAGAACAGAACTGGAGAAAAATATGGTTTTTATGTCTCCTTAGCCCTTTAGCTTCCCCAAATTGGAAGATTTTTTAAAATGTAACTTTGTTAGGTTGAAATTCTTTTTATATTGTGGTATCACTTTTTTTTTTGCATTATCACTTTGTTTTTCCACTCCCTACTTTTCTTTTGTTTTATTTTCATTTTTTTGTTTGTCTGCCTTTTTTGTTTTTGTTTCCAAGCTTATGGTGTAAGTTTTAAATTGTCTGCTTCTCACCATAGCAAAGAAAATAAAAGAAAGCAGCTTACAACTCTAACTAGCATGGAATTTACCATGTTATCAATGATGATACTATAAAATATTTTTAGGAATTGCAGCAAAATCTCACCCTTTTCTGCTATTGCATTGGGATAGGAAATTTTACTTAATGTTCTACCCTATAAAGTTATTGATGTGCATTGTCAAACAGGTCTTCACCCAAGAGAAGTCTTTTTCTCAATGGCAGGACAAGTGATTGTAATATATCCTCTAACGTTCTCACAGGGTTTTCTGAAAGTTTTCAAAACATTTTGAGAATCTTGATTTATAGTTTCTTTGGAACTACAGCATTCTCATTGTCACATCAAAGCCTTCATTACCTTTCTTTTTCCCTGTGCATTCTTTATTATTATTTAAAATGGAATTTTGGAGGGTTATGAGCATTATATAATAACATATATCTATTAGCTTCTGCAACTTAATAGTATTGTCTTTACCAGCTCAACAGAAAGGATTTTGAAAGTGTCTGTGTGAACTTCTACCGTACAAAAGAGAAGTGGAGATCTCCCTGGCTTCAGATTTCTTGCACAGCTGACTTCATTTACACCATTTGAGCAAGACTTGCAATGTCAGACCATATGTTTGATAACAGGAACATCTGCAGTAGGACAAAGCCTGTGTGTATGTGGATCACTTGGCTGCTGGGTCCTACATCTGCTGTAAAAAAGAAAATACATTCCTAATGCTGCATCTCATCTAAAAGGAAAATTAGTACTTCTGAAATGGTTATAGTCTAACAGATTGTCAGATATTTCAAAGGGTACTGCCAAAATCTGATCAGCAAAGAATTTGAAGCAAGAATCAGCTTTAATGGGGTCAAAATTCCTTGTAACTTTGAAGTTGCTGCCATGTATTCCTTTCAATACACAAAAATGCTATAATATTCTTTCACACAATAAGTAACTGCATAGTTATGAACTATGAAAAAAATCAGTGCTTTACATATAATAACACCTTGTTTTCAAGGACTGAATAGATATTAATGTTGAATATTGGCATTTCATAATATTCTTCCTAGAGTCAGGTGTATGAGAAACTGAGGGACAGGAAAGTAAATATACTTGCAAAAGTATCAGGGACAAAGAAAAGATACTGGGAAACTTAGGTCAGTACTTTGTGGGTGTGGGTAGGTTTTGGGGTTTTGACAGTATTTTTTTTGGTTTTTAATTAAAAAAAGTCCTTGTCATTTAGGTTTTTTCATTATTAAAAAATACTGTAAAACTGAGATGTCTTTTCATGCCTATTTCTATCTCTTTCTCTTCTTTTTTTGCAATACAAAATTCTAATAGCTTTACATCTCTCCCTTTTAACTTTGTTTTCTTTTCTACATAATCTTTTATTTCTAAAGGAAAAGAGTCTGCACTGCATAGCTATGGCTCTTTCTTTTCTGATTTATAACAGATAGAATAGTCATATGGATTTATATTTCTATGATGTTCCAGAGATTCCAGAAAGGAAGTTCAAGCCTATTTCAGTATATTTGATTTTGCCTAAATTTCATGACATAGTAAAAGAAACCTTCCGACCAGAAGATGATACTGTTTACTAGTGCTGAAAAGAACTAACAAATAAGGTTCAATCATTTAAAATTTTGTTTAAAATGTAAAAGGTACCAGATCATACCAAGCAAAACAGCCTTAAATCACTAATCCACTTTACATAAAGAATAATAAAAACATAAGTGTACAAGCGTTATAGATGAAGGATTATAGTCTTGTCTAACATGAATATGTCCGTAACCCTTAAAAAGGTTAACAATATTAAGCAGTTGGTGATTTTGACTGTATTTTTTTTATGCAAGTGACTCTAAGATTAAGAAGTATTAACAATGCCAAGAGGTGAATAATGACCATACTGAGGAACGTTGCAGTCTGTCATGTGAAAGGAACAAAGAATGAGGAAGTTGAAGATACCTGCAGGGCTGCACAGATAAGAAGGATAAGGCCTTCTTGGGACTGATTGAAACAGCCTCTGCGGTTTGGAACTTTTAATCAACGAAGAGGAGCACGTGCAGAAGTTCTAAGAGGGTCTTGTGTTCACTCAGCGGACATGAGAGGAAGACTATGTGAGGAAGTAAACGACCACCAAACATGAACTGGCGCAGGTGCAGTTGAGTAAGAGATTATATAAGGGGCTTAGTATTTGGCCTGCCCTTAACCCATCTCCTGTCATATACTGGCCCTATGTATCAGAGTGTTTCCAGGGATAAACAGGCACTATGCAGGGTAACAGCGTGGCAACACCTTCAACCCACGTTGTTGTTGTGGAGACGCCCACCAGAAGTTGTGCCTTGCCCCTCCCCAGATCAGAGATGATGTGGTCTGCACTACAAGTGGTAATATTACTCGATTTAGCAACACATTGTGTAAGTCAACTTTTGTTTGTATTGGTTTTGCTTATTGCTTTATTTTCCATTGTTTCGGCAGAGGAATGGAGGACTAAACAGTAACATTGTACTTCTGAACAAAATAAAATTTGAAATATTTCATGCATTTCTTTCAAAATAGATAAAATAGAGATAGAAAGATATGGAAAAGGCCATGAAAATGCTGAATATAATGGAAAGGCTAGTGTATGAATTAATAGCTATTTAACTTTGAAAAACAACTGAGAGGAGCGGGAGACCAGTCATAGACATATTGGAAAAAGAACAAATGTTTTTCCCAACACAGAATCTATGGGGAAGAGAGTGCAGAGATAGAAGTTTAATATATGTTTAAGAGGTTTAAAAGAGGTATTTCTTCTCCCCCTGTGATATGCAATAGGGATTACTGGATCTCACTGACACAAATATGTGTTTACAATGATATGAATGTGTTAATAAAGAAAAATAGACAATTTACTTGAAGGAAAGTGAGTAGGGATTTTTACACGCAAAGATACATTGACGGGGACATGACCTCCCTTCAGGCAGATAAATGTGATCCATATTTCTGGAAGCTAGCAAAATATAGAAAATCAGTTGCTCTCTTTAGGTATCTTTTCCTGAACCGCCAACTTCTGATTACTGCCAATGACAGCATAACAGGTTAGATAGATTGTCTTTCACACAGCACAGCTTGTTCCTTACTATTTTTAACTGAAATACAGTCAGACTATTAACATTTTCACTGATTTAAATTGTTTTACTTTCTTTTGTATTGGATGGTTTATTCTTGAAAAACAAAGAGATGATGTTATTTGTGCTTCTTCAGAATATTTTATCTCAGTAAAATCTGTTCATCCCTGGTTTTCTAAGCCCAGCTTTCTCAGGAGAAGGCTACTGTGATTCCCTCTCTGCTCAGGGGAGGTAGTGTAGCAAGAGAAAGAAAGGCTCGCAGTGTGATGGTTGTAAGCACAGCCCAAGTTACAGGGAAAAGAGTACACGTTGTGGTGGAGAATACCCACATCTGCTTTCATGGTTTTGGTAGCTAAGCTCTGAGGGACCATTTGGAGATAATGAATGAATTCATTGTCTCTTCTTCTCCGTGGAAATTTCAGTTGAAACTATTTGTACCTGCAGGAGAAGAGCATAGGATAGGAGTGTGGTGATTCAGAGACAGGTTAATAAAGGGAAAAAGTTTAGCAAGAGAACTACAAGGGAGAAGGGGAAGGACGATTATGGACTCCTCTTGTGTGACAGTCACTTGGCCTGGAGGGATAAATGGGTACTACTATCACGGCAGCTGCTAGCTGCAGCAGACATTACTTTTCTTCGTAACAATGAAATTCTCATCATGGGTACATAACCAAGCTAAGATGACTGTCATCTTGTTCTAGAATCTCAGAAATTGAGATGCAGACTTTTCAGAAAATATTTTCATTTCAGGCTTAATTACAAAGTCAGAAGTGTTATTTAATTTTATCCTTGGGATAGGCCTTATCTTTGCTTATCACATTTTTTTGTACCTTCTGTTTCTAAGGATTGGATAAAGTTCTGTGTATCACCCTCTCCCTCATACCTACTTGCACATCCTGGCAATTAACTGTCCCATAAAGCCTTTTCTCCCCATGCTGCTCTTCCGTTTCCTTTAGGTAGTATTTTACCCCTTTATTTCCATATATCTAATGAGATCTTAGATAAGTATTTACTATTGCACAGTTCTCTAATGGGTTACAGTTACCTAGATAAGAACTCATAGCTACTTTAACATTGTTTGATTCCTTCGTCTCAGATCACTTTAGAATAATAGAAGTGAATTGCTCATTTTGCATTGTTAAGCTAACACCAGGGCATTTTAAATTTGAAATTAATTCATTGTTGTGTCAACCAGAATGATGCTTTTGTTTAACACAGGAAAAACACTGGATGCTTAAAGCACCTGTATTTTATTCTCATTTAATTAATTCACTATGTGTGTTAAGCACTTCAATAAAACCAATTAAATCAGCTAAATATATATTAATAAATAGCATGATTATTACAATTTTTAAATGAATCTGTGGCTGTTTCGTGTATCAGAAAATCGTACTTCACTATTAAGCGCTTTCATGTGAATCTAAATTCTTAACCTTTCTAAATCTTAAAAGTTTAGAATGAAGATTTTGTTCTTTACCTTGGTTTCAGTATTTGTTTCATGGATGTAAAATACCCACATTGTAGGCTAGTTTAAGAAATGCTTGGCCTTTTAAAGGGCTTTAATATCGTCACATAAAATCTTTCTATAAAACTAAAATATAATAATATTCGTGGAGAGGGAAAAATTAGAGTATGTGAAATAAGAGTATGTGAAATAAGGAAATAGTCACTGTGTTCTCTTTCTTCCTGTTCCATCTACCCACCTCCTGCAAAATCAGGAAAGAACTTGCATCCTGTTTCCTACTCTCTGTGATTCACATCAGCAATCAAGCTCACAAATGATTTTATGCTCAGTAATTTTATGCTTTGAATCAGAGCAACAGGATCTGCCAATTCAGTCCCCTTTTATGTAGTTCTCCCTTATTTGTTTTCAACTGATGTTATGTGCCTACAAATCAACACAAGTTACTGAATTTATATTGAAATCCAAAATCTTTAAACACATTTTTGGATCACACATTAGGCTTTGTACTGGAGTCTGAGGTAGTACATTCAGATTCTTCTTGCAAACTTAACGTCTGCATGCATTTGAAAATATATTCTAGGCCAAGCTACATTTTAAATGAGCACAGTGAAAGTTAAGACTACCTTTAAATTATGTGCTCATTCTGTTGATGTTACAAAAATATGAAATAAAACCATCAGACATGAATTTCGGTTGTGTCAAGAGAAGCCAATAAATAAGTGCTGATCATATAACCTGTGCTCTGGCTACCACAAACAGATGGGATTAAAAAGCCTCTCTCTATATATATTCCAAGCAATAGATGGATATGAGTACTTAGATTCCATTTTCTCTGACCCATCAGCAGTTTCTGATCTCATACCATGAAATTAAACTGACATGACCTTTTGAGTCTGACTTATTCATATGCAAATCACTATTTGTATCCTATGTCTTGAAAATGTTTTCTGCTATGGCAATGAGTATTGCAAAGAGAGAAAAGAGTTTCTGCAGATAGAAAACTTTAAAACATATTCCTCTACAATTATGTAAACTTTTTTACATGGTCATATCTATGTAAAGGGTAAGTCAAAATAGTCTACCAAAACCTGCAAATGTAAAAACCATTTTTCTTTTATTTCACTTTCATATTTACTCTAAGTTAAATTTTGAAAATGTTTCTTATTTCTTTGAAATATTTTATCAAGTCCTGTACTCCATATAATACATTAGATTTTTGAAGTCTGATGTTAATTTCAATTATGGACCAGTAAATCAAATGCAACACAAGTGAAGTTACTGTGCGAATCAAACTGGTTGTACAAAATAATAGATTTCCTTCTTAATTCAGACTTTTCCAAAATCCTAATTAGGGAATTTTCTTTTAATTTTGTACCTGTTTGTGTTATGTCTGCCTCTCTAGATTTCTGAATTCTTTTATAATGGGAAGAGAACATTTAGTCTTAGCCTACCTGTGGACTTTACAGTAGATGTCTCGAAGTTTCATAAAAAGTGCTGGTTTTCAAGCTGTCTCTGCCCACTGTTCAATATGTTGCTTATTCTATCAGGAATCCATTCAGCTTTCTGTTTCTTGTATTTTTTTCCGAGAACATATTTTTTAAATTATCAGATGCAAGTATTTATGTTGGTTTTTTCTTAAGCCGGTTTCCTAAGTCTGTTTCTTTACTTCTTGTTTTCTTTTTCTAAAACCTGTTTAGTCTAAATTTTCTAATCATTCTGGGTCCATACTATTTGAAACTCAGTAAGGCAGTTCCAACGAAACAGTATTGTCTACATTTTCATTCATAGCTTCTTGTTTCTGAAAGCCAACTCTCCTAAAATTCCAGATATCATAAAGCTTACCTGGCATATTCAAACCTATTCAATCCTTTGAAAATCAGAATGTATAAATTAAAAAAAGAAATGATAATAAAGATTAAAAAAATTACATATTCATCCTTTGGATACTTAATTTTATGAAGGCTTCTCTCTAGTTTCTGTTAATTTCAGTGCAGCCTGAGATAGGGTTTCATGTAGTTACTAAACAAATAATTTCTCTTTGAACTACAGCATGAGTCTAATGATCTGTTTCATTATGCAATCTAAAGAGCATGAAAAAGAAACATCTGAAAAATTATAATCAAAAAGTCACAATATAACTACAAGATATTCCAATATGCTATGTCAGAAAAAAAAGGGGTTAAGTCCTGATGTTATCTATATGGCGAAACTGGTGGGTCCTTATGGCTGAGCCCAGACCATCCCCATTTGGGATTTAAGAACTTATGTAATATCTTTCCAAGGTCAGAGACATGTCATCAAGATAAGTTTTAGTGGCTTTTCATACTCCTGAAGTGATCTACTTCAAAACTTGTTTTCTTCAAATACGTTCTGCCTCTGATAAAAAAAGGGACAGTTCTGACTTTTCTTTTTTTGCTTCTTCTGACTTACAAGCCAGACTATTGCTTCTGACTTAACCTGGACTGATTTTCAGTGTTATTTCTACTCACCTGACAACTCAAAAGTCCACCGCTCAAGCACTGAAGAGCTGAATCTTCTTTAGAGTAGTGAATCAAACATTAACATACCACAAAGAATTTGGATAGATTTATCTACTTTTGCCTTTTGGTGGGCAAAACCAGAACATTAATTCTTCTTCTGTTCTGAAGACACATAGACAAAAAGTTAAAGTTATTTTTCCTCCATGGAACTACCCCAGGATACAGTCTATCTGCAATTAGTTATCAATCTCTCAAGACACAAGATAGTTCATAGCAATACGCTGATGACATTCACCAGCTAATTCTAAATGTTGGAAATGAGACAATATCAGCTAAAAACACTGTGCATATAAAACATTACATGTTCCCTTCTAACTTAGTGATTTAGAAGACCCATCTAACAGGGTCAGACGTGCAATCTGGAGGAGGCGTGGAAAACCGAAGCTAAAAGAAAAACTCAAAGTAACGCTACTGAATGCCATCTTTCGCTTCTATGTTCCTAGTGAGTACATATTGGAAAGGAATCTGAAACAAAAGTGCTATTTCTCGGTAGTACTATCTTTGGTTGGTTAAGACCATTCAGTTCATTTCCTAGCTAATAACAAACCATGAGGGACATGCTCTGGTTGATGAAAAAGACAGTCCGATAAAGGCAAGATTGGTACCTGTATGTTAAGAAGCAGTCAAGAAACATGAATGTTCCCTAGGAATCTTCTGGAAATTTGCATTGTTTTTTTCTGACTTAAACTTCTTTAACAAGGAAGATTCACATCTTTATACCAAGATACTGGTATAAAGTATCAAGTAAAAAAAAGAATTGTTGTATTTATTAATAAGACTGTAGAATGATCTCACATGAGTCTGTGAAAAGCATGACATGTAAGTGGGAGACCTAGTAAGTGCCAGACTATTTCCACACACTTAATAATTTTAGTTAAAACACAATTATCAGCTAGTGTTTTCACTTCATAGACTTGGTTTGTTGCTCTTCCTCACTGATTATGTATCTTATGAACTGCAGGAGGAAATGATCTTTGATAAATTATTGCAATCAGGATGAGAATATATAATTTTGATTAATCAAGTGAATTTGATTCATTTTGTCGTTTAACTTAGAATGTCCCTATGCTGGAAGAAAGATCTGTTTGCTGTCATTCAAGGTAGGTAATAATACAGAGTTAAGGGAAGGGTTATTTCCACATCAGTGATACATTTAGGAGTACATGCATTGTATGCAATGTCTGTCTATTAACCCCATTTACTTACCTGTTCCTAAAAGACTTTTCTGATTATTATGTTCAAATGCGGTATAACTGCTAGCAGTAGTCACTTGCAGAGGTAATCAGCTCTGGTGCAGGCATATGCCACAGCAGAGCCAGGGATTGCAGTGTACATTGAAGAGTTTCTGAGCCAAGGAAATTCCAGTGGAGCACAGAGCCCTGCAGAGACCCACCAGGCACCACTAGCTCTCAAAAGGGAGGCTTGTGCTGCACGAACAGTGCCATCAGTAATGGCAGCCACCCCTCAGTCCCACAAAAAGCAGACTTAAGGAGCACTAGAGACCCGGAGTGTGGTAGGCAGGGTGTGGTGCATCAGCCAGGGTGTGGCACAGCAGTTTGTGTGGAAGGGCATGCAGCGAGGGTGATTCTTTGAAGCAGGGCATTCCACTGGCTGAGTGGGAGACCGGAGGTACACAGAACCCAGCATCTGGGCACGGTTCTGTGAAAATCTGCACAGATCAAAGGTGCTCATCTTGCCTGACCCTCAAGGCAGAGTATTGGGCACTCATCTGAGAACAAAGGCTGCAGCTCCAGCTGCAGTAAGAGACCCTCTGGTAAGTGATATGGAGAAATGTATTTGCTGACCTGACCCACTCTCTGGATAGGTGTGTGGCTTCCCAGGGACTTATATTAGGGACATCACCAAGACTCTATCAAGCCTTGTAAAGACCACCAACTACTATCCACTGCTGTTGTTTCATGTGGACACCAGTGATACAGTCAGAGGCAGTCTGAAGAAGGGATCAAGAATATCAAAGCCCTGGAAACAGCGGTATTGGACTTTGGAACACAGGCAGTTTTTTCATCAGTCCTTGTAATAAAAGCAATGAAGTTTGAAAGGGTCACTTGAGTTTGGCAAGTCAACAAATGGCTACAGGACTGGTGCCTCAGCCAGGAATTTGGCTACATAGACCATGGAAGTCACTTTGAGAAACCTGGCCTATTGAGGGCTGACAGGGTCCATCTGTCAGAGAAGAGAAAGAGCATCCTTGGTCATAGGCTTGCCAGGCTGGTGAAGAGGGTTTTAAACTAAGGTGCTGGGGAAGCGGAACCTCATCCTGTTCCCCTCCTACCAGTGTGATACCAGTGCCATCAATAAATGCCCAGAGACTGAAGAAGGATCACAAGTAAGCAAAAGAGCACCTGTAGAGCAAAGCAAAGAATTTCTAACCACGAAGATAGCTTAATCGGAGGCCAAACTTAAGTGCCTCTTAAGTGCAAATTCATGTAGTACAGGTAATGATCTCAGCGCTATGACCTCATTGGCATCATGGAGACATATTGGGATTGATCCTATGGTTCAAGTGTTGGCATGGAGGGATACAGGCTCTTTAGGAAGATGAGATGAGATGAGATGAGATGAGATGAGATGAGATGAGATGAGATGAGATGAGATGAGATGAGATGAGATGAGATGAGATGAGGTAGAGTGTTGCCCTCATATGTCAATGATCAGTTGGAGTGCATGGAGCTCCATCTAGGGATGGATTATGAGCTGACTGAGAGTTTATGGGTCAGGATTGGCAGGGACAGATGACATTACAGTAGAGATCTGCTACGGACCACGAACAGTGAGCAGATGAGACCCTCTGTAGACAGACCAGGACAGAATCACTTTTGCAATGGTTGGTCCACATAGGGGACTTCAATCACCCTGCTATCTGTTGAACGGACCACACAGTAGGGTCCAAGCAATCCAGGAGGTTCCTGGAGTGTGTTAATGATAACTTCCTTCTCCAAGTGATAGAAGAACCAAGGAAGAGAGGTGCCATGCTGGACCTTTTTCTCAACAAAAAGGAAGGGTTGGTGGGGAATGTGAAGCTCAAGGGAAGCCTTGACTGCAGTGAGCATGAAATAACGGAATTCAAGAACCTTAAGGCAGCAAGGAGGGTGCACAGCAAATTCACTGCTGTGGACTTCAGGAGAACAAACTTTGGCCTCTTCAGGGATCTTCTTGGAAGAGTACCATGTGATAAAGCCCTGGAGGGGAGAGGGGCCCAAGATAAGGATAACCTCATTCAAGCTCAGCAGCAATGCAACCCAACAAGAAGGAAGACAGGTAAAACCATCAGGAGGCTGGCACGGATGAACAAGGAACTCCTGGATAAACTTCAACACAAAAAGGAAGGTTACAGAGGGCGAAGGAAAGCAGAGGTAGCCTGGGAGGGCATACAGAGAAATTGTTCAAGCTGCCAGGAACCAGAAAGCTAAAGTTCTGACAGAGTTCAATCTGGCCAGGGACATCAAGGGCAACAAGAAAAGCTTAAATAGGTACATCAGCTATAAAAGGAAGAGTAGCGAGAATGTGGACCCTCTCCAGAAGGAAGCAGGGGACCTGGTTACCCAGGATAGGAAGAAGGATCAGGACTCAATGATTTTATTTTCCCTCTGTCTTCACTGGTAAGGGCTCAAGCCACACTGCCCAAGTTGCAGAAGGCAAAGACAGAGACTGGGAGAATGAAGAACCACCCACTGTAGGAGAGGATCAAGCTCAAAACCATCTAAGAAACCTGAAGGTGTAGAGGTCTGTGTGACTTGATGAGATCCATGGTTCCTGAGGAAAATGGCAGAGGAAGTTGCTAAGCTGATATCCTCATGTTTGAGAAGTCATGGTAGTCCGGTAAAGTCTTCACTGACTGGAAAAGGGGAAAATTAACTCCCATTTTTAGAAAAGGGAAAAAGGAAGATCTGGGGACCTAGAGGCCAGCCAGTCTCAACTCTGTGCCTGCCAAGATCATGGAGCCAATCCTTCTGGAAACTCTGCTGAAGTACATGGAAAATAAGGAGGTGATTGGTAACAGCCAATATGGTTTCATTAATGGTGAATTGCGCCTGATGAATATGGCAGAATTCAACTATTGGGCTATGGTGTTGGTGGATAAAGGAAGAATAACTGACATCATTTACCTGGACTTGTGCAAACTATTCAATGTTGTCCCCCATGACATTCTTGTCTCTAAATTGGAGAGACATGGATTTGACAGATGGACCATTCAGAATTGGTTGGATGGTCTCACTCAAAGAGTTGTCAACAGCTCAATGTCCGGTGGAGAACATTGACAACTGGTGTTCCTCAGGGGCTGGTGTGGGTTCGGTGCTATTTAACATTTTTGTCATAGACATGGACGGTGGGATTGAGTGCACCCTCAGCAAGTTTGTTCATGGCACTGAGCTGTGGCATGTTCAACATGGTGGAAGGAAGGTATACCATCCAGAAGGGCCTTGACAGCTTCAGAGGTGAGCCTGTGAACCTAATGAAGTTCTACAAGGCCAAGTGTAACATCCATGGATCTGTTAGAGCAAGTCCAGAAGAAGGTCACAAAGATGATCAGATAGCTGGAGCTTCTCCTGTATGAGGACAGACTGACAGAGTTGGACTTTTTAGCCAAGGTAAGAAAAGGCTTTTGGAAGACCTTATAGCAGCCTTCCAGTACTTACAAGGAGCCTACAGGAAAGATGGGGAGGGACTCATTACCGAGGAGTATAGCGATAGGACAAGGGGTACTGGTTTTAAAAGGGTAGGTTTATATTATATATTAGGAAAATATTTTTTACTGTAAGGGTGGTGAGGCACTGGAACAGGTTGCCCAGAGAAGTTGTGGATTCCCCATCTGTGGAAGTATTCTAGACCAGGTTTTGAGCAACCTGATCTGGTGGAAGGTGTCCCTGCCTATAGCAAGATGGGTTGCAACTACATGATTTTTAAGGTCTTTTCCAACCCAAACCATTCCATCATTTTATGATTGAGTAGCTTATTTTTCTACTTTCCCCCTCTGTGCTACTTATGATGCTGTTCTCACAAAAGTCACATTACGTGTGAATATGTGCAGTCCACAGTTACATCCTCCTAAGTTTGTTAGATACTGTATGAATGAGTGAGAGTAATTTTTAACTGCAAGCCAATTGTCTGTACTCTTGTGGTTTGACCTAAAGTAGTATGTTTTCTAAATTCAATTCATTCTCATCTAAGTAACTTCATTTTCTGAAATTTAGCTGCATGGTTTTCACTGTTTTTCTCTCGAAGTGATGACACGGGGCATTGGTATGCAGAAAGGTCATCACTTACAGTTATTCCTAGAGTAAGCAAGGCCATTCTTGACCTGGTGGAGTGACATAAGTCAAAGAGGCAAAAATGCCCCATCTGCTGGGAGGGGTGGGCAGGACAGGTGACACCTGTCTAATTAACAGAGTATTTCATCCCATATATGCCATACTCACTATAAAACTGAGAGATCAAGATGGTCTCATTCTCTTCTTTGATGGCTGATGTCCAATGAGGACCTCTTCTGTCAGCATGTCCCTAATGCCAGATCTGTGTGTTCCTGAACACAGTTCCTGAGGCCAGTTCCCTCCTAGCTCTGGATGCTTTTCCCTCATATCTGCTCTGCAGCATTTGTGGTGATGTTTAGTCATTGAGGGTTGAGGTGCGGGAGTGCAATTTCATATTGGAAAGGGAACTGGAATCCCAACTGCTTGGTTTTAGCTGCTGAACTTGCCCAGGCTGGGGCTGAAGTGTGACAATAGATTTTCTTAAATTTCCTTAGAATTGTCAAGGGACATACTGCATATTTATTTAATTAATCATTTTGGCATAATTCCATATTATTTAACATGATCTTTCTGCCTTTAATGAACAGGACAATCACGTGTGTTTTACAACAGAAGAAACAGTATTGGTTAAGGCACACTGCATATGATCAAAAGGGTGTATTAAAAAGACAAAAGAAAGGAACCCACTGACTATCTTTAAAATCAAAACAACTACTCCTAACACTCGGATTAACTTTGGGGAGGTTCAGATTAGACACTGGGAAAAATTTCTTCACTGACAGGGTTATCAGGCACTAGAACAGGCTGCCCAGGGAGGTGGTTGAGTCACCATCCATGAGAGCATTTTAAAGATAGGTAGATGAGGTGCTCAGGTTTAGTAGCAGACAGATATGGGTGGACCTGATGATCTCAAATGTCTTTTCCAACCACACGATTCTGTGATTCTATGAATTTGAGGACAACTGGTAGAATTTGTAGGTTCTCACATCAGACAGCAGCTCTCAACTTAGGAGCTGACAGAGATTGTGATGAAGTCTAGAAATACATTTTTAATTACTGCGTATGTTCAACAGATATTACAGATTGCATTTGTTTCTCCTGTATTTTCCTGAATTACTTTTGTGGCAATAACTAATTTATGTAAAAGGTGCGTATTCCAGTGCCAAACATAATCACATCTACTTTGACAGAAAGACACTTGTAATGCATTTTATTCTGTTTTATTGATCTAGTTGTTGTTTTCCACTGTAAATTTAAGCAGGACCTCCAGGATTACAGAGGCTAGAAGAAGCGATAACATACCATTCAACATCTCTCTGAGCATGCCTGGATGAATGAAGGGCATTGAGCATCTATTCTAAAACAAAGAGTCATGAAGGCTATTGTATAAGCTCAACCTAATACTCCCTTCTAGCCTCAGTGTCTGATCTGGCATATAGACATTCCCTTGTGTATTACTGGTTATAGTAGTACAACCATTTGCTGTTACAACTTAGTGGAATACTGCTATATGTTTTGCACGAAGGTTAACATACAGTGACAAATAGAAGCACGTCTTCAATACTATTACTGCATACACGGCCAAAAACCACTGACGATCAAATACAAGTTAAACCACAGACATGAGATATGGAATATGCTACAAGATTTATTACTATTGTAATAACAGCAAGGAATATTCCAGCGATAACAGATAAGAAACATCAAACAGTTGCGAAGATGTTCCCAGGGATAATCACTACCTTAATTGGCTCATAGCTTTTGACTATAACCCCTGAAGGTAAGTACAGCGGCCTGCAACAAAAAAAAAAAAAGAGAAGTCCTGTCTGTGTTTCCCAGTATTAGAAAAAAATTTTACCTAAGTAGTAAATTGTTAATATTGCTCATTACATCTTGTTTTGAATGTCTCTGTGGCTCTCTCTTACACTTACTTACATTCCTGCCTGGCCTCAGGTGTGTGATGTGATGAAGGTTATAAACAGTATTCTCAGAATAAGAACCTTCAGACTCCACAGTCTCAGTGAATGCATTCACTCCTCAGAGTTATGTGAACTTTCAGAGTTACTTTTCAGTACAAGTGAACAAACAGAATTCTCAACGGGTGAATACAGCATACAGATAAAACATTTTTCTAATTTAGATGTAAGCACAAGCGTCACATTTTTGTTCTGGTTTTGAAATAGCACTTCATACATTTTTTATGGTTTGAAAAAATTATAGGATATTTTAGATCAGATTATATTAATTTAAAACAGTAAAATTGGGAGTTTAGAGACTGTGCTGAGCTGTCTTAAAAGCATAATAGAATAGTTTTAATAATTTACAACTTAGTATACCTATACATATTCTGGAACAGAAAAGTCTCAGTCTTAGATCCTTTAAAAGCAAATCAGTGAAGTTTATTAAAGAAATAAAAGTGAATTGATTTAAGAATGTATCACTAGACAAACAGATATTGCCCAATAGGAACTGTTGAATGAAGCTCAGTAACATGTGTCTAAAATTTGACCTGGAATAGCACGGCGTTTTTTGGGGGTGTCTGGGTTTTTCCTGTTGTTGTTGTTAGTTGTTTTTCTGCTTTTTGGTTTTGGTTTTGTTTTAACCAGAGATGAATATTGCTATAAGTTAAAACAGGAGTATAATTTTTTTGATGACTTAACTCTCAGTACCATATTCCAGATTTAAACTTCATTTGGGTATGAAATTTAAAAATAGAATACAAACCACCATGAACAACCACATTACCAGAATATTCCGCATGTTCTGTTACAGCATGAAGAAAAGGCTGCTTTGGCAAGCAAAATTTCTACTGTTTGAAGAAGTTGGCACATCGAGTTTCTTTTGTTTAAAAAATGCCAGCATATCATGCTTCTAACTAGTCAAGTAACCTCATATTAAAAAAAAAAGCAAAGGATGGGTTGGTTTGTTGTTTCGTTTGTTTTTTTATTTTTTTTTTGAACTGACATACTTAATCAAATTCAGGTTACTAGATTTCAAGACAAGAGTACAGTTATTCTTTCTTGAATGCTTGACAAAGCTCTAAATTTCCATTTTTACATCATGAATTTGAATACTTTAAAGGAAAGAAAATAATTTTTTTATGACATGGCAACAGAAAGGGTCTAAGATCTCCTTATTAATGCAATGGACTACCTTGAAAAGTATGGAAGTCAACACAAACATTTATAGAAGCCTTCTAGCTCTATAAACTACCCAAAGAGCATTGAAAGCTTTTCTTCCAAGAATGCCCAAATAGATTACAAAATAGTGCTTTCCTTTTATGTTCCATGGCCCATTAAAACTTTTTAATGCAGTGTTCTTTTGAATCAATAAGTTTTGAAAGTATCAAAGTACAATAAGCTACAGTTTTCACCAGCAAGAGAGCTTATTATACAGATATGTATATTTTCATCATTCATTCACTTAGACAGTATTAACCTCTGTTTTAAAAGTGTGGACTATGATCCTATGATTTATTCAGGCAAACGCATGTTTCAGGTTCTGCATGCAGTGTTAGACACAATTTATCCATTTAGGCATTCTTATTAGACTCCTAAAATTTAATATGATGCTTGTGAAACATTCCTTCTTTCTGCCTCATTTTTTAAATCTCAGATTCTGAAAATTACTCTGGTGTTTAAATTTGGTGTCTACGTAGCCCTATTCTCTACATAGCACTAACAAATCCAATCCCTGTTTTGTGGCTAAAAATTACAGAAGATCATGCAGAGGAAATAATTCCAATACAGATTTTTTTTTATAAAACTATTTAATTTATGAATCTGTTACTGTTGGAAGACAGTGATGAGCTGCTACTGGCTTCCAGGTCCTGCATCACTGATAAATCAGCATCACCTAGTTCCCATCCATTTTTGACGTCCATATCTGTAGTAAATGCTTCTTTGTAAAAAGGTATTACTTTGCCACTTTGTAAGGTTGCTGCTGTGGATGAATTCAGAACTAACTATGAGCTGTAATAACCAAAATTTTATTTCTCATATGTAGGCAAGATACCTAACAGCTTCTTAAAAAACTAAAGGCTAAAAACTGTTATAATAGTGGCTAAAATGTTATGACATGACACCAGACTGGCAATAAAGTTTAGACTCTAGAAAGATTTATTTTAAATAGCACAAAACACACATTACAATTTCTTGCATGTGCTTATCTGATTTGATTTAGTTAGAACCTTGCTCAGAATGATACTCTAAGGTAATGTTTGTGTCAGAACTGGGATGTGCAACTAGCACACTTAAGGCCTCCTTTTGACATGTAACCTTCAAATGTAACCTCTGTTTTAGCTTATAATATACTAAAAGGATTTTATTTATTGAAAGAAAAATCTTACTCTCCTTTAAATGCCAGGGGTATTCAGCAGTGTGTTTTCACATCACAGGAAAGGAAAGCAACAGGATTTTTACAGCTGTATGAAAAGTTTCACACATTTCCCTTTTTATCCTAGAAACACAGTACAAAAAAGTCATTATGGTGTTTGTGATGGTTTGCTCCCTCCCTATTCCTGAAAGCCTGACATTTTCTCATAAATCCTGACTAGACGATAACCACCAGTGGTGATTGTAATGGTTGGTGACGGCCGTGATAGTTGCAGGTTCAAAGTGGATTCTGAGAAGACAGGTAACAGCACAATAGTCAAGAGTTAATCTGCAGTAATGCACCTGCCTGGCCACAGTGCAAGCCAAATTTTGATAAAACTGTCAACTGCGGTTGGTATGGAAATATGACTATGAGTCAATTATCTTACTCCATGTTAGATCCCTGTTTTATATCAATAAACACATTGTTTCTTCTCTCTCAAGAACAAAGTGCATCAATCTATCTCTCCGCTTGTGATGGTATTACACTTTAGTTATAGCAGAGGTGGTCTGGAAAGGAACCACAACCACAATTTTTGGCTTCATCTTGGTTGTCAGTTGTTTGCAGCTGGCAACTAAGCATCTACCAGCCACTTGCTCACTGCCTACCCATGACACTTCCCTCCTAGCTGGTTGGGGGAGAGAACCGAAAGAACAAAAGTGAGAAAAAGGATGTGGGTCGAGATAAAGACTGTTTAATAAATGAAGGGAAGAGAAAAAAAGCAAGTGATGCAAAGGCATTATTCACCACCTCCCACAACCAGCATAATGTCCAGCCGGCCTTGAAGCAATGACTACTTTAAAAAGATTAACCCCCAGTTTTATTGCTCTAAAGGCAGAAGACGGAGATCAAACTACCAGTAACGAGCTCTGACACCTTCCTTGGTTTTAAGAAAGTATTCTTCTTCTTCTACCTCTCTAATTTTTCTCAAAAGGAAATTTTATTAACAAAATAACACCTGGCCTTATAGATTTCTTAATCAGTTTTACAGGTCATGAGGTTTGAGCTATTCAGATAGCTCAGAAGCTGTTCTTGATGTTTACTCAGCTTTAATTGACCCTGAACTGAATGTTTGTTACTAACAAATACAAAATTCTTATGAGTTTATTATTGGTTTTTAAAGTTTTGCCTCTAGGAACTTATTTTCAAGCGCACACACATGAGAATACTTCGCAATGTAATAACTTGGGATGCAGTGGAGGGGTCAGTTTCTGTTCTAATAACTACTCTTATGCAAAATACTTTATGCCAGGTTCATTTGAAGTGCAGGGAACTTTGAAGCTGAAAGTGACACCTTGACTTTTGCCATCTGGGGCTACTTCTCCTTGTTAGCTTCATCGCTGACACAGAAGGCCTGCTTTGTGCATATTTATAGAGATCGTAATAAATCAACCATTTCAGCAATGAAAAATATCTTATGTTTAGTTTTATCTTGCAGCTTTGTGTAGGTCTCATTTTTGTCTCTCAAAACTATGAAGTAAAAGGCTATTGTCAGGGTGCACCAAAAGTCGCTGCTTTGGAAAGCAAATTGAGCTGGGAGACAAGGGTGACAGCAAGAGTGACTTGGGAAGTGCCCTGATAGCTGATGTAGGCAAGCCTAGCATACCTGACAAGAAGGGCAGAGCAGATCTGGGGATGGTAATCAGACTCAGCCAGCAGTTCAGTGATCATTAGACAAGTTTGCAGTGACAGACCACATTCAAGTGTAAGGTACAAAGCTGAGCACAGACACAGCTGCAACAGATCAGGTAAGAATCAAGGGCAAAGGCTTTAATTAAATGCAACTCCCTAACAGAAAGGCAGTAAGGAAAGGATGTAGACAAGACTTCTTGTAGATTTTTTGTTATAAGCATCTTCCAAGGATTCACAGCTGCACCATATCAGCTCTTAGCCTAGTCTAAGGGTCTAGTCAGGGGGAAAGAAATTTCACGTTCTGCTGATACAGGTAGAGCCTCGATAGCTGTGCAGGTACAATGAGCCTGAGAAAATATTGAACTCGTTGAAGGCTTTTCATCTGTTAGGCAAAATTCAGGTTTGCTACAGTGCTAGAGTAGATTCAGGTCAGAAAAGTTGCATGAGCGAAAGTCTGAGAGAAGGTAATGTAGCTTGCAGGAGCTAACAGTAAGTACTTTTTAACTTTTTTCACTCTCTTCAGTTATTCTGCTATATTGCTTGGTCTGGACCGTTTGCTTCCCACCTGGATTCAAAATACACAAGTCTGGACAAATCAAGATTTTGTGCATTAAAGATGAGCAGCTCCTGGTTATGTTACATTGTTTAGCAAAGACATTTCTACACTGAAAAAGAGTAACATGACTGTCTCTTCTGAGACACAGTAAGTTTAAAGCTGTTTTCAGGACCACAGGTAGTAGTACATGTTTATGCATAAATATATCTAAACAGCTTGTGTCTATATAGGAAGAAATTTCATCCCTGCTTGTTTTAGTTCAACTAATCAAGATCAAACATATTTTTTAGACTGTGTGAAGTAAAATCTGAGCTTAAAATGTTGCAGTATGTGTAGTAAAGTAATATTAGAGAAATGAGAATGAGGCATTTTTATGTCCTAAATTAACTGTGATTACAGTAAGTAAAACTATAGAACAGGAGAATCCTTGCATATTGTCTGTTGTGAGTCCTGATTGCTCTTTTCAGTCAAATAAATTATCTTATCAAAGCTAGACAGAGATGGATTTGTAATGGTCCCATTCCTACTCCGGCAGGTATGAGGTTCAGCGTTTTTCTAATTTGCTTTGGATTACATACTTTTATTAACAGTAGACAGTGGTTACTGACAGCTTTTAATGTAACCACCAGATGCTGACTCGAACTTCGAAAGACTATTCTGAATAACAATATGCTATAAAAATGCTAGGAAGCTATTTACATCCAGTAACAAAATATTATTTTTGCCATCTGCAGTTGTAAGCAGTAAGAGAGCAGGTGGGTACACATGCACTGTGGTTCCTGTTAGACTCAAATAGGGACAATTAGAAGAACTATTAGTCTTTATTTTTCCATTAGAGACTCAAGCTTTTTTAGCAAAGCAGTAGTTAGGCATTCAGGCATAGTGACCCAAAGTTTCTTTCCACCTACTAGTCTTCTTAAATAACCAGAGAGCAGTATGGAAGAGAGAGTGTTTGAAAAATGATGTAGCTACTAGACCATTATCTTAGATTCTTCTAGATGTTATTTACTATTTGGTTTTGGAAAGCCAGAAAAACACCCGATTATATGTATGAAAATAGCTGCAGTAGAATTTCTTGTCTCTAGAAGGAAATTACCTTGAATTCAATTTCTGCAATATATACAAGTAGCATTTAAAGGCTGGGTCTTTTGCATTGATTTTCCAACATAAAGTGAGTATTTAGCTCACAGAGCTATTCTAAAAATACAGTCACTGTTCTCAGACTTTAATGACTGGATTACTGGGCAAGTGTGTTTATGAGAAACGGCTGAGGGAACTGGGGTTGTTTAGCTTGGAGAAGAGGAGACTGAGGGGAGACCTCATCGCTGTCTACGGCTGCCTGAAAGGAGGCTGTGGCAGAGTGAGTGTTGATCTCTTCTCACAAGTCACAGGTGATAGGACAAGAGAAAATGGCCATAAGTTGCACCAGGGGAGGTTCACACTAGATATTAGAAAGAATTTCCTTACCAAAGAGGTGGTCAGGCACTGGAACATGGTATAGCAGATGATGGATGCAGTTGGACTCTACGATCTCAAAGGTCTTTTCCAACTGGAAGATTCTATGATGATTCTATATAGCGTTTATAGTAAAGAGATATTGTACCTTTGTTATCCCACAGGTGAAAGATATTTTTCTTCGGAAATTTAAAAGAAATGTCTATTTCTCCTCTGACTTTATTTTACAAGGTTAATATAAAATAAGCAGGCTTTGAAGGCACAACTCTCTAAAGACCATACAGGAGTCTTTTTTTCCCAATTAATTAATTGTCCTCAAATATATAATAGAAGTGTATATACAGATTAAAAAAACATTTAACAGTTCAGTACAGCATTACAGAAAAACTCTTATCACAGCTCTAAAATATGTTATTATAACTAACTTTGATGGAAAATGCATGATACATCCTAGGATTACTTTTACCTTCTGCATGATATCTGACATTCAGACGCTGATTAACTAGTATCCTCAGTTTTTTTCTGATTCTTTCACTTCCAGTTCATCATCTTTGAACAATATTTCACCTCTGTTGTCTTCAAGTGCTGGACTTCACATAAAATGTTAATATACTTTTATCCTTTTTCTCTGTAATAGCATGGAGTCATCTCAAATTTAACCAACTTCTTTGTAGTGACAGTACTCTAGTTTTTAGTCTTAGCATATGCACTTGCTTTCTAGCGGAGATAAAACTTCAGCATACGATCATCATGGAGAGTTCTAAACAAACTGATATATTACTGTATCTAGAGATGGAGAAAAAAGTTTTAAACTTCTATTATTACTTTAATAATACGAGAATTTTTCTGAAATTACTTTATTTGTGCAGTGTTTCAAAAAGTAAAAGTATAATATCTCATTTCTATGAGATATAAGGATTTATTTGAAAAGCCTCATCCTGAGGTTCTGTAATTCAAAAAGTCATTTAAAGCATATTTTTTTTTATGGAATGTGAGCTTCATGTGCAATGCTTAGGGGTATAATGTATTAGTTAGACGTAAAAACCAGAAAATAACATTGTAGACTCTTGTGATCTCTTTTCTCAGGTCTACTGTAACAGTTTCTCAAATGTTATGCATGATTTTGCTATCAATTGTCTAAAAAGAAAAGTGATATAGCATATTTAGAAAAGAAGTCAGTCCAGTATGCAGGCTATCTTTTCATTTCTGGGTTTATATTCTTTTATATAACAGAAGCTCCTTGAGCTTCTGTTATTGTAAGGTTCTCTTCATGTTATCAACATTCACTCTGATTTATGGACACCATTGTTACAGTAGTAGTCATCAACAAACATCAAATGCAAGGGGTTTTTTTGATCAATGGTAATTTTTTTTTATTTTGGGCGCAGCACTGAGAGTTCATTAATCACTATCCGTAAGTTCTTTTCAGAAATATTTAAACAGGATAGATTTTGTGATTATGACATTAATGTTGTATTTCCATTAAATATGGATATATCTTATAATTTATTTATTAGTCTATTTTATTGTGTTTAGCTTTCCATGAGGTTTTGCAGAATAACTCTTGGAGACAACATCCTCTAATCTACAATATGACCCTTGCTAATCCTCTCAACAAGCAAGAAGCTTTCTCCTGTGTTTCTACAGCATCATCCCAGGAACAGATTTGTAAGAGTAAGATAGTTGGTGACTGGGACCTGGCATCAACAATGCAAGCTTTTGCATGGAATTTACTTCAGATTTACTTTGATAAATTACAATAAATGAAGCTGACTTTGTAGAGGCATCTTATGACTCTAATAAAGAAATGCTATTTAAGAATAAAAAGTTAAATAATTTCCTACACTTTTCTACTTTTTTAGTCACTCCTAGATAATTATAGCCATAAAAAACTTAACATTATAACAATGTAAATCTTCCTAAGACCTTTCAATAACATAAAAGAGAACTAATGTATTCTTATAAAGAGGGTATTTCAAACCTTCTTTTAATCAAATTCAGACATGTAAGTGGACTGCTAAATTACTTATTTTCTCCCTGTTTCTTGATGTTTTGGTTAATTTCATTGGTAACATTTCAATTCTTATCCCAACCTTGACTAATCTAAGCTGTTCTGCTTTTGCCACCCATTATCTCTTCTTAACAGTAAACCTTTGAGGGTTACTCTACTTTATTTGTTTGTTAAAAAAATACATACTCTTTAAATTGCAGAGGAAGCTATAACTGTTAAATTGCAGAGGAAGCTATAACTGGTTTAGACAGCATTTCACAAAATCAAAACACTTTCTTTAATCTTTAACCTCCTGAACCTTATAGCTTCTGTCTTTCTTACACTGGTAAATGTAGAACTAATGAGAAGATAATTTTATAATCTTCTCCTTCTCTATTTTGTACAGTTTGAATTCAATTATAATTATAATTATAGAATAACCTAACGTAACCAGGGACCTTAAATGTATGTATTCCCAGATACTGGCTTCAAGCGCATCAAATTTTAGAGTAACAGCCAAGATTCTTGGATTTAGAAAGTAGCTGAACTAAACTTTCTTCTGGTTCTTACAGAGTGTACATTATATTATTTTAAAATATCTTGTCTGAATATTCAGAGCTCTTTGTTTAATTTGCTTGATTCCTATATGCTTTGTAATGAGCAACCGATCTATTGGTTTATCAGTTCAATATTTTCACCAATTTCCACTCCATTGAAGCTACTGAAATTCCAAAACTGTCTGTGGTTTCTACCACAAAACATGCTAATGGCTAGTTAACCTCTGGACATTACAGATTTCCCACCCTAATGTCACCTTCACATCAGTTATGCTGCTGGAAATTACTGTCAGGCAGGCAATTTCCATTTCTATTTGACCTTTTGGATCTTCTCATTTTTCCTTGAATCACAAGTGCTAATGTTCCTCAAGCTACTAAGAGATTTCAAGGACTGGAACCAATCAGTAGAGTTATTGCTACAATCAATCTGTGTTATCAGATTCATCTCCCAGTGGCAAGGTTTAGGCCCTCCCCTCTCCTTTCCACTGACCAGCAGTTACACCTGTAGTAACCTTCAATCCTGAGTGTATGTATGTTTGAGCTGGGAACAGTATTTCAGCACTGAATGAGGAGTTTAGGCCTTAACAGAAGTCAGCACAGGCTTCATGTTCCAACAAGGGGATGCGCTGTATGCTTGTAACAGACAAAGGTACTTGCATACATAGAAATGGTAAGTAAGCATTTTTTCACTCTAATTATCCAAATTTTTTAAAAGATTTTTTCTCTATGTGATACTAACACAAATAAAACACAATGTGGTTTAAAAATAGGAATGTGGAAATACATTTATTCTTCATAAGAGTTAAATATGGCAGTGTCCAAGGTGATGTACCTTTTGTAGCTTTTAAAATTGTCTCTGAGGCTGAAAATATTTTAACAACTCCAGGTTGCTTTCATCTCATCTTTCAAGTATTTAAAGGAAAACTTGCATTACCTTGCATGTTGTTGTAGTTTCAGGTTTTTCAGACAATTTTTCTCCCCTTGCCAACATTGGGACTGGTGGGGCAGGGACCGGCTGGACCAAGGCCGTGAGTTCTGGGGGCGCAGTGCCATTGTTGACACCCCAGGAAGAGGGTGTTGCTTCTGGAGGGAGGCACTTCCTGTCGCGCTGCGGCGGGAGAGAGAAAAACGTGAGTTCACATGCAGTAGCAGAAGAAAAACTGCCTTCGGATCATTACCCCCACTCCCAGTGCGCTGTGCCGTTTTCTTCAAAGGGGGAGAGAGAGAGGAGGAGTGCAGTCAGCGCTAGCTGGATTTTTTTTTTTTCTGCGGACTTTCTGGACTTCCCTTCCCCATCCCCACCCCGGTGCCCTTCTCGGGTAGGAAGATGAGGAAAGTCTCTGCGCCAGGAGAAGAATTTCCCTTACGACCACCGTTTCCCCATGTGAGTTTTGTTTTTCACTCAGGACCATTGTTTTACTGCCTGAACGTCATTTTTCTTCGGAGTCCAGCTGAATTCATTGAAGAGTGACTTCTCGCCGCTACCTGTCCCTGCAGGCGTGCAGCAGCTCCTCCTGCTGTCCTTGGAATATAACTGTACCGTAAGGAGCAAAGATAAGACTTAACTCGTTTGAAGGGTTGGATTACAGCATTGCTGTCTGTTGTGTTCTGTGTTTAGTTATATATATATATTTGCAGTTAAGAACTGTTATCTTTTGTTACACAGTTCCCCTCCCCCATTAAAGTCTATTAATTGCAAAGGGCCGTAGTGATTTTCTTGTGGAAGATAACCCCAATAGACATCTTAGTCTTCCTTTAAACCAAGACACACGTGCTCTTCTATAGTCTCATATATATATTTACTTCTTCCCTTTGTAATAAATTGAGACCACAACGGATCAAAATCCAATTAAAATTTATTAATTATAGCAAGTAGAATATGAGCAAAAGCAGCGCTGGATGGCAGGGGAGTCTGCGCTCCGCCAACTGCCGTAAATAGGCACTTCACACAGTTCCTTTTATACGTTTTTTTTTTCCTTTGCAATCGTGGTATAGTGAAAGCACTCTGTGCATGCTTCAGCTAAAGTAAGACGTCTTCCTTCCTTGTCTCTGTCGATTCCTGGAACATCTTGCGGTTGGAACGTCTTGCGGTTGCACAAGCGGTCTCTGGCAGTCGTTTTTGTCTGTGCAAGCGATTTCACACCCCCCCCACGGTTTGACACTTACATCTAACATAAATCTTAATAAACAATATTATATTCCATAGTTTCTCACAATCCCCCCTTTTTCTTTTTTTACCCTATTATTGTTTATTAAACGCTACTTTCATTCTCTGTGCTGCAAGCAAACCTTTTTCCACAATCCCGACATTTATCATAACTTTCGCATAACCTTACAATTACAATAGTTTTCATGTCGCATATCGCATTTACAATAATCTTCATCCTCATTAGTAGGTACATTTTTATATCCTGTTCTAGATTCTGTAGTTAAAATAAGCAGTTTAGCAATGTCAAACCGTTCCCTAATAAAACGTAAAATATAGCGTAATACACAAGGCCCAAATATAAGTCCTAAAATCAACATAATAAGCGTCCTGCTAAAGCAGATAACAAAGTGGTCAACCAAGGTGAAACATTAAACCAATTTTCATACCATGACCTACCCACCTCACGATCCTTCTTACGTTGATCCAACCTTTTCCGGAGTTCAGCCATGGTGTCCCGGACTACTCCCGTATGATCAGCAAAAGAACAACATTCCTCTTTCAGAGCTACACATAACCCTCCTTCCTTTAAAAACAGTAGATCCAATCCCCTTCTGTTCTGCAGCACTACCTCTGATAAGGACTGTACTGAAGCGGCTAAACTGTCGATAGATTGTTCTATTCTTGCTAAATCCTCATCTACAGCCATCTGCAAATTTCGTAATTCCTGACCTTTTACTAGGGAGGTTATGCCTGTACCTGCTCCAACTCCGCTCGCTATCAATAACGTAGCTAAGGTTATCACTGTAATTGGTTCTCGTTTTTGTCTGTTCAGGTCTCCTTCGAAGTAGGGTAATATATTGGAACCATTAGACCATCGAATCTGATCTGGTTTACCAATTGCCTCAAAATAAGGTGGCCTAACATTATAACATCCAGACCATAGGTTCATGTGGATTCCCTGCTATAGTGGGTAGGATTAATGCACTAAAAGTGTACAAGAAAAGAAGTGTTCCAGGAGGGTATTGTTTTTGTTTTAAATTTGAATTTTTACCAGTCCTGTGGAAGTTCAGCCAAGGCTGCTTGTACATTCCAAGTTGCAGGCTCTTTCCTTTGGTGGGTTTTCCTCCTCTGCCTCGCCCGTCGACTGGGTTGCAGCCAGACACGGGGTTTACCATCTTCTCGGCAGCAAGAGTCCCTGTCAGGAATATGCCTCTTACACTTGGTTAGACGGTGAACGTAAGCGGGCCAAGCTTTGGCCTTAACCATGCACTCGTTGCACTTTACAGCCTTGATTTCCAGTCTACACTGGACTGCGACAATATCAATTATCAATGGTATCCGTTCCTGAGGGTGGTAACAATAGTACTCAGGATTAATACCATAGGCGTAATAATACCAATGTTCAGCGGTCCAATTTGGAAACTTGGCTCTCAATTGTTTCAATGCCCAATTAGTAAATTCTCGTTCTTTTGTGTAGCAACTGCTACACACCCCTCGAGGAGGATATCCTTCTCTACAGTGTTGCCACCACTTTTCTTGACACCTTTTGCACTTAAAACATACAAACGGGTAACAATTGCAACCTGGTTTTCCACACTTAACTATTACGTCTGAGGTATAGAGAGTGTTGGCAGGGTCGATGGTCGATGTTTCCCTCAAATAACAAAACCTTCGTAGCCAGTCCCAAGAAGTTTCACACATCGAAACTGACATTGATTCAACATAGCCCTTTTTCACACTTAACAATTTTCCATAAGTAATACACAATCAACGATACAATAAATGCAAATATTAGTCCTATAACACACTGTACCCCAAAAGGTAATCCTAGAAAATACTGAAATACAGTTTGTATCATTACTTATCGCTTCAGTACAAGCTTGGTGTTTCCAGGTGAGCTGACGACTTTCCACTGTGGTGGGTTTACGGGTCCCTTCACACGGCTAGCATGCGTCCATCCACGTTGGGCAGTTCGGATGGCTGTTTCTGTGGTGAGCAAAACAAGGTAAGGTCCCTCCCAATTGTGTTTCAGGGTTTCCTCTTTCCACACTTTGACTAATATCCAATCTCCAGGTTTAATATTGTGAATCTTTAAATCCAACGGAGGTCGTTGTACAATCAGTCCACTTTCCCACAGCTTGTTGCGATGTTCTGCTAATTGCGAAATATATTCATTAATCACACGGTCACGAATTAAAACATTTGTTTGCGGATTTTCAATTCTGTAGGGCATTCCATACACCATTTCAAATGCTGATATCCCTAAGTCTGCTCGAGGTCTGGTCCTTAGAATCAACAGCGCCATGGGTAGGCACTTAATCCATGATAATTTGGTTTCTATCATTAATTTGGTTAAAATAGTTTTGATTTCTCCGTTCATTCTTTCAACTTTACCTGAGCTTTGTGGATGCCATGGTGTATGGTATTCCCATTTTACACCCAAGCTCTCTGTTAAATCTCTAATTATTTTTGACACAAAATGTGTGCCTCTATCTGAGTCTATTACTTCAGTTACTCCGTATCGAGGTATTATATGTTCGAGTAACACTTTGGTAACTTGGTTAGCAGTTGCTCTAGAGGTAGGAAAAGCCTCTAAATAATGGGTTAAATGATCCACCATTACCAACAAGTATTTGTAACGCCCTGCTTTGGGTAGTTCAGTAAAATCCACTTGTATGTGTGAAAAGGGCCTGTATGCTGGGGAACGTCCTCCAAAAGGCTTTTGCCTCATATTGCTCCGATTTACCTTTTGACAAGTCTCGCAAGCTGCTGTAACTGCTTTCGCTACGTTATATACACCCACACAGGCAAACAGTTGATTAAAGTGATCAACTAATGCTTGGGTTCCCCAGTGTGTTTTACTATGTATTTTAGAAAATATCTCAAATGCCATACCTTTAGGTAAAACTTCTCTCCCATCTGGTAATAGGTACTTACTATTCTGCTCTTTAGCTCCCATTTGTATCAATTTCTCTTTCTCTACAGGTTCAAAACTAAAAGATTTGTCAATCTGTGTCTGTTGTATAGCCAAGATTGTACTGTAGTTGCCCGCCACTCGCTTGGCTTCTGTATCAGCTGCATTGTTTCCCCTGACTTGATAACTCGTACCTCGCTGATGTCCTTTGATATGTACCACCGCTATTTTATTTGGAGTTTTTAATGCCTCCAGGACTCGTCGGATTAATTCCGGGTGGATCAGTTCTTTTCCCTGAGAATTTACAAATCCTCTTTCTTCCCATATTTTCCCAAAGGTGTGTACCACCCCAAATGCATATCGTGAGTCTGTATATATAGTCCCATCTTTTCCCTCTAATAGCACTAATGCTTTCCATAATGCATATAGCTCACAGGCTTGAGCTGACCAACTGGCACTCAGAGGGCCTGACTCTATTATCTTAAATTCTCCTTTTTCCAATTTTACAATGGCATATCCAGACAATCGTTTTCCTTCTACTATTCGTGATGACCCGTCTATAAACAAAACCTCTCCACTTTGTAACTCTTCTTCCTCTAGATCTGGCCTAATGCGTGTCTGTTGTTCAATTGTTTGAAAACAATCATGCAATAAATCAGTACTTTCTCCTGGGTACAAAAATTCAGCAGGGTTAACCGCCCCAATAGTCTTTAGGGATAACTTTGGAGATTCTATAAGTATTCCCTCATACTTCAATAGTCGGCTATCTGTAAGCCACTTGTCTGCCTTCTGTTGTAACACTCCTCTTATGTTATGAGGCACGTATAAGACAACTTCCCCATTAAAGGTAACACGATTTGTTTCTTCCAGTAATAAAGCAGCGGCAACAATGATCTGTAAACAACTTGGCCAACCCTTGCTTACGGGGTCTAAAAACTTTGATAGATATGCCACCGGCTTCTTCTGTCCAGCCCAATCCTGTGTTAATACTCCAAATGCTGTTCCTTCATGTATGTTAACAAATAAATGAAATGGTCGTTTTAAATCCGGGAGACTTAATACTGGTGCTTGACTTAATTCCCTTTTTAGGCTGGCAAACTGTTCTTGGTCCTGAGAGGTCCATTTAGGTATCTTATCCTCTGACAGTTGTTTATATAAAAATTTTACTTTAAAACTATAATTTTCTATCCATTGTCTACAATACCCAAATAGCCCCAATGCCTGCTGGATTTGCCTTTTAGTAACAGGCATGGGTAATTCCAAAATTCCTTTAATACGCTCTGGGTCGAGTATTTTCTTCCCATTAAACAAATAATGCCCCAAATATTTCACTTTTTCTTCCACAAATTGTAACTTCTCCTGTGATACCCGTAACCCTTTTTGTGCAAGAAAGTTTAAGAGATTAATTGTTTCCTTCCTGACCTCTTCTTTATCTGTTCCTGCTATAAGCAGGTCATCTACATATTGTAACAGGACATTCCCCTCCTGTACCTGATACTCTTTCAGGATTTCTTCCAGAGCTTGTCCAAACAAGTTAGGGGATTCTGTGAACCCTTGTGGAAGTACAGTCCACCTCAATTGCTGCCTGCAGCGTGTTTCAGGATCCTCCCACTCAAAGGCGAAATAATCACGGCACTCTTCTGCCAATGGGCAAGCCCAAAAGGCATCTTTTAAATCCACTACACTATACCAAGAATTGTGAGGTCCTAACCTACTTAATAATGTATAAGGGTTCGCCACTACAGGGAACCGGGTAAGAGTTCTTTTATTTATATCTCGTAAATCATGAACAAGCCGGTACTTCCCATTTGGTTTCTTTACAGGCAGTATGGGGGTGTTAAAAGGTGACATACAGGGTTCTAGAATCCCTTGTGCTAATAATCGGTCGATCTCTGGTTTTAATCCTCTTCGTCCCTCTAAGGATATTGGGTACTGCCGTACTCTCACAGGTATGTGAGGTTCAGTAATTTGGATTTTAATCGGCGAAATTTCTAATCTGCTAATCGCGTCCGGAGAGTGCCAGACATTTGGGTCAATTTGTTTCCTGTCTTCTATAGTCAATGGATAAGCTAGCACTGTTAATTCCTGATTTTTTACCTTGATTTCCAATTGTAATTCAATAATTAAATCTCGTCCTAGCAGATTAAATTCTGCTTCTGGGACGAACAAGAGTTCACCTACCCCGAATTTATTTTCGGTCTCAAATATTACATCTTTAATTTTACTTACTTTAAAAGGTTCTCCTTTAGCCCCGATTACTTGCACTTTTTCAGAGGACGCTGTACATCCTTCTGGTATCTGTCTCTGGTATCTCTGGTATCTCTGGTATTGTTGATCTCTCAGCTCCAGTATCTACTAAAAAGGTGAACTCTTGTTTATGGGGACCTAATTTTAGTTTTATCAAGGGCTCACGATGACTCCGGTCCCCTAAGATATAGAGCCCCTGACTCTCCTATTCTGCTTTCAATATCCCCTCATCTCTAATCCTTTCTCTGCAATTTTTTTTTTTTTATATGTCCTTTCTTTCCACAATAAAAACAACATCCTTGTTCCTCCTTCACTGCTCCATTCCCTTGTCTTATTCTAGCAGGTCTGTGTTCATTTAGACCTCCCTCTGCGATCCTCTCTAACTGCTGCCACCATCATTTTCACTTGCCGTTTACTGCTTTCTTCCTCTCGTCTCACATACACTTTTTGTGCTTCCATCAATAATTCATCCAAACCTCTATCATGCCAATCTTCTAATTTTTCAATCTTCTTCCTAATGTCTTCCCATGCCTTTGCCACAAACTGAGTTTTGAGGAGTGCCTGTCCCAAAGGATCATCAGGATTTACTCCTGAATACTGCTGGAGTGCTCTCCTTAATCGTTCCAGCCACTCAGTAGGGCTTTCATCCTTCTTTTGCATTTCATTAAATGCTTTATTAATATTCTGGCCACGGGGTAATGCTTCTCTAATTCCCTGGATTACGATGGTTCTCAGGTTCTGCATATGAGTTCTATGCAGCGGGTCCTGATTGTCCCAGTTAGGTTTTTGGAGTGGCCATTTAATATCAGCTTGGGGTCCTTGGGCATGTTGGGCATCCCATAGTCTCATTCCAGCCCGCCTAATCATTTCTCTCTCTTCGGTAGTAAATAACTGCCCAAGAATGGATTGCATTTCATCCCAGGTATAAAGATTTGGTCCCAAAAATTGGTCTAGTCTTTCTGCTACCCCGAGTGGATCTTCAATTAAACTACCCATCTCGGTTCTTTTGAAATCTCGTAAATCAGCCGAATTTAGGGGTACAGAAATATATCCAATAACAGGTTGGGGTCCCCCCATGGGCATTTCCCTCAGAGGGTACATGTTAGTTGCCCCTTTTTGACTCCTAGTTCTACGTCGAGGAGGAGGGGGAGATTCCTCCTGCTCCAATTCTGACGGCGGAATAGGTGCATTGGGAACTACTGGGGGGGACGGGGGAGTGGGTGGCTGCGAAGGGACATAAGGAGGAGGAGTCAGGAGGACTTCGTCTAATTCCTCTCTCCTCTTAGTTCGCTTATTTTTAACTTCATTCAGTGGATAAAGTGTTGGATAGGGTTTTTCTAGCCAGACCGCAGCGTACCGGCTCTCCTCTGGGTTAAAGGGTTTTTTATTGTTTACCCAGAGATTCAATTGTTGCCTTACCCAATCTTCTTCTGATCTATAAACGGGCTAAAAAACTTTCTTTGAAAGTCTCTTCCCTCCCCATATCTTAGTACAATATTCTATCATTTTTGGCTTACTTTTCCCTGCAGTCCCAGGAAAATGTTTCCAATTGTCTAAGATATATGCCAGAGGGGTATTCTCAGGTACAGAGGGTACCCTTCCCATGGGAGTCAAAGGCTTGCTGCCCTTCGCCCCCATCTTCTGGAATATCCACAAACACACACTCACTCGCTCCCCTTGTTTCTGGCCCAGTCCCTCGCGGGATGTGGGAAACGCAGTACTTAAGGGTCCACACTCGCTTGGTTCAGTATGTCGAACCTCTCATTCATTATATTCCAGGAAACCCAATCCCGCCCGAACGGCAAACCTGCGAACAATTTCGCAATATACTCACGCGTCCTGCGTCTTCGTCCGGACTCCCGTGCACAGAATGTTTATAGGATTTTTACCGGTTCCTCCTTTGCTCAGTATTCTAGGATTTTGGGTTCGTCGGTAAGGTTGAGGTGAGCTGCCGGTCGCGGGGCCGCGGATGAACGCGGGGCGCCTCCCCGGAGGACCGAAGCCCACTTTTCCTTATCCGAGTCACGGCACCAGAAATTGTAATAAATTGAGACCACAACGGATCAAAATCCAATTAAAATTTATTAATTATAGCAAGTAGAATATGAGCAAAAGCAGCGCTGGACGGCAGGGGAGTCTGCGCTCCGCCAACTGCCGTAAATAGGCACTTCACACAGTTCCTTTTATACGTTTTTTTTTCCTTTGCAATCGTGGTATAGTGAAAGCACTCTGTGCATGCTTCAGCTAAAGTAAGACGTCTTCCTTCCTTGTCTCTGTCGATTCCTGGAACATCTTGCGGTTGGAACGTCTTGCGGTTGCACAAGCGATCTTTGGCAGTCGTTTTTGTCTGTGCAAGCGATTTCACCCCCCCCCCACGGTTTGACACTTACATCTAACATAAATCTTAATAAACAATATTATATTCCATAGTTTCTCACACCTTCACTTAATATTTCCTTCTTCTGACATAATAATAGCTAGATATACCTAAACCAAAATGTCTTTATAACTGTATCCATGCATGGCACAGGTACATCACCTTCTTATACTCCTGGTGCTTGAGGCTATGATTTTGTATCTCTTCTTCTATTTCTTCCACTTTAAAAAGATCTAAATAGCAGAAATCTATAACAATGTAAGACAGAGTGGGTGGACATCAGAGGGAGGGCAACATTGTGCCAATCTAAGGGCAAAACCTCCCATTTTTGTATGACATTCTTATTTACCTAATTACCTAATTATTTACCTACTGAGAACCAAAAAGGAAAGAAAGATGTTTTATTCTTACAATTATTGATTTTTATTGTGTTTCACTTTTGGGCAAAATAATTTTTCTGGCTAATGGTTTAGTCCTTGAAGGAATTTAAAGTGAGAAGTAGTTGAAATTATTTCTGAATGAATTCTTATATTCAGGAAAACATTTTAGTTTACAAAATTAAGGGAGAATTTTGATCTATTTGTTCTTTTGTTCTGAAAAGTTCTCAGGATCAAATGAATCTAAATGTAATGTAATAGCAATGAAAAGTATACTTCCTCTAGGCAAAAAGCCAATATATATAATTTAACCTGAAATTTTAGAGAGGCATATTATTAGAAAAAAGATATATAAATTTCATTGAGTTATTTTGAGAACATATGAACTTTGGGTCAGAAGTAACAGTTTACTTGCATGTTTTCACCTTAATCACATAGCACCACTCTTGGTATATAAGTAAGACCCCTCATCTTTTGATAGATTTCAGGGATAATAAAGCATTCCAGATTCTCTGGCTTAGTAAATGACCAGTCTCAGAGTGTTTATTTTGTAGAAACGACCCTTTGTTTGTTGTGCTTCTCTATTAATTACTAATAAAAACAATGCTAGGTCTGTAAAGGACCTTTACATCAAACAAATGTTGCCCTGTGACATGAAAGAATATGGATAACTGCAAATTAATATGAAAGTGAAAGTGTAATAATGAAATTCAAGAACATTCCAGCTGCATACACGTAACTTTCTATTTGTGTGGTTTTTTCCCAGCTGAATTGCATGCCTTTTCACTATTTGTTGCCACTGAATAGAAATCTATTTTGAGTTGTCTATATAAATTGGTCCAAATTCTGAGTGCTTACCATAAGTTTAGAAACAGTGTAAATGAACAGTATATATGAATAATTGTTTCTCTTTTCACTTTTTACATTTATTGGGACCTGTATGTAATTATATACAATCCATTATTTTCATTAAATGTGAGGATTTTCAATATTCTCTCCAGAAGATAGTTAATAGCTTCTTGTATGCCTATTTGATAGTTGTCTTCCTCGAATCATCATTTACTGGTTTTAGTTATACCACTCCAGAACTAACAAAAGCTATTGAACAAACTGGTGAAATTCAACCATACCATTATGTTTTTTACATTTTATCCTGGCCAATTTTGAAATTTCAGGGTAGGAATTCACTTTTGTTATTCATAAGTATTACAGAGCATATATATTCTATTGAATATTTTGAGATTTAAAAATACATCATCTAAAACTAAGCTGTTTATACTTCTTCAAAGGTTAGTGGAGAGATACTTAATGATCTTAATATAGTTGGGATGAGATGTTCTCTAGAACTACACATTTCTTACAGTCATAGAATGGATTGGGTTGGAAGACGCCTTAAAGATCATCATGTTCCAACCCCCTTGCCATGAGGAGGGACACCTTTCATTAGCTCAGGTTGTTCAAAGCCTCATCCAACCTGGCCTTGAATACCTACAGGAGTGGGACATCCACTATTTCTATGCGCAATATGTTCCAGGGCCTCACCACCCTCACAATAAAAAGTTTCTTCCTAATATCTAAATCTTTCAGCTTAAAACCATTACCCCTTGTCCTGTCACTATACTCCCTGATAAAGAGCCCTTGCCTCGCTTTCTTGTAGGCCCCTTGTAAGAATGGGAAAGCTGCCATAAGCTTGATCTGGAGCCTTCTCTTCTCCAGGCTGAACAAGCCCAACTTTCTTAGCCTGTCCAGAAGGTGTTCCAGTGCTATCATCATCTTCAAATCCAACAGATATTTTTTTTTCCTGTGTTGAGAATTCTAGAACTGAATGCAGTACTCCATGTGAAGTATCATAAGAGCAGAATAGAGGAGCAGAATAACTTCCCTTGATGTGCCGGTTATATACTCCTTTTGATGCAGCTCAGGATACAGTTGGCTTTCTGGGCGGTAAGTACACATTGCTGGCTAAGGTTGAGCTTCTCATCCAACAACACCCCCAGCTCCTTCTCTTCAGGACTACGCTCAATCCGGTCTCTGCCTGTCTTGTAATTGTACTTGAGGTTGCCCCAGCCCAGGTGCAGGACCTTGCACTTGACCCTGTTGAACTTCATGAGGTTCACACACGCCCACCTCTCAAGCCTGTCAAGATCCCTCTGGATGGCATCCCTTTCCTCCAGTGTGTTGACCATGCCACACAGCTTGGTGTCCTCAACAAATTTGCTGAGGATACCCTCAATCCCCCTGCCCATGTCTGTGCAAAGATGTTAAACAACAGTGGTCCGAATACCAATCCCTGAGGAACTCCGCTCGCTACCACTCTCTACTTGGAAATTGAGCCATTGACCACAAGACTTTGAGTGAAACCATCCAGCCAATTCCGTATCCACCAAGTGGTCCACCATCAAATCCATGGCTCTCTAGTTTAGAGACAAGATGTCATGTGGGACAGTGTAAAATACTTTGCACAAATCTGGGGAGATGATTTCAGTTAATATTCCCATATTGACTAATGCTATAACCCTGTCTCATAAGGCCACCGAATTCATAAGGCATGATTAGTGAAGCCACGTTGCCTGCCACCAATCACCTCCTTATTTTCCATGAATCTCAGCAGTTTCCAGTGGTATCTGCTCCATGATTTTGGCAGCCACAGAGGTGAGACTGGCTGGCCTCTAGGTCCCCAGATCTTTCGTTTTCCCTTTTTTTGAAAATGGGAGTTATGTTTCCTTTTATTTCAGCTAGCAGAAACTTGATCGGACCACCACGACTTCTGAAATATGATGGATATAGCATAGCAAATTCATCTGCCAGTTTCCTCAGGTCCCACAGATGCCCCTCATCACGTCCCAAGGACTGTTGCAACTTCAGATTCCTTTGAGCAGGGGTATCAAACTCACGGCCCAGAGGCCGAATCCAGCCCTCCACCTTGTTTCTACTTGGTGGCAGAACTAAGCTCCTTGCTCCTATGATCCTACTGGCATGCTAGTCACATGTGCAGCGTGTGTGATGTGTGTTATGCTGCAGGAGCAGGAGAATGGTGGGAGCTGTGAGTTTCACACCACTGCCTTAGAAGGTCTGGAAACTGATCCTCTCCTACAGTGTTGCCCACTTTGTTCTCCCAGTCTCTGTCTTTGCCTTCTGCAACATGGGTGCTGATGTTGAGCCCTTGCCAGTGAAGACTGAGGCAAAAAAATCATTGAATACCTCAGCCTTCTCCTTATCCTTTATAATCTAGTCTCCTGTTTCCTTCTGGAGAGGCCCCCATTCTCCCTAATCTTCATTTTATCACTGACATACCTATAAATTTTTTCCTGTTCCCCTTGAAATCCTTGTCCAGATTGAACTCTGTCAGAACTTAGCTTTCCTAACCTGATCACTGGCAGCTCAAACAACTTTTCTGTATTTCTCTCAGGATATCCACTCTTGCTTCCACCCTCTATAGGTTCCTTTGCCCTTCCTATATAGCCTGCATCCCTCTGTTCCAACACTCCAATCGTAGGATCCATCCCACCATTTCTTGGTGATGCCAATGAGATCATAATCCTGCAGCTGTGCGCATGTGCCTAACTCATCTTCTTTATTCCCCATACTACATGAGTTTGTACAGAGTCACTTAAGTTGGGCCCCCAATGAAGTTGCCTCATTGGCAGGACATCCTTTTGAGTTGCTCTTCAGGTGCTCTCCTGCTAACCTCTGTTCCTTCTCCAGGCTCTGCCCTTCTCTTTTCTTCTTCATCGGCATCAAACTGGCATGGATTAGCTTCCACTCCCCCATCAACTTTTGTTTAAAGCCCTCTTCACCAACCTGGCAAGCCTATGACCCAAGGTGCTCTTCACTTAATCAGACAGATGGACCCCATCAGCCCCCATTAGACTCACTCTCAAAGTGAGTCCCATAATCAAAGCAGCCAAACCATCTTCTCTAGAATTGCAACTTAAACTCTACAATGTCTGGTTCATTAGATTTGAGGTTAATATTTTCTTTTCTTTACTATCCTCTTCTGCTAGAAATATAATCAGAACATAGCCTTTGAGACCATTTGGGAGTATATATTCAGTTTACCCACTGTTTTATAATAAACGAAAATTCATCCTCCTACGAATTTTGACCTGATTGGTTAACCCAAGTTCTGAATAACAAGTATCGTTATGGACATGCTGTCGATTGTGTTACTTACTAATAGACTTCGGAGTCCATTTGCATTTATTGGCAGACATGCACAATAGTGTATTAATAGATAACACATAATAGTGAAATAAAAGATCATAAAAATAATTGAGTTGAAAGACACTTAGAACTGCTTGACAGTGACATTGAAATAATTTTGAAAGATTGGCCTTCACACCTGTTGATTAAATACTGATTTTCTTGAAGTTTTAAACAATGTATAACTAAGTACCTCAAACATCTGTTCAAGAAAAGTCATCTGGTAGTCAAGTCTTAAATCTGTCCGAAAATGTAGATAGATTTTTTTTTTTAATAAATGGCAAACAGTAGGTGCCACGAGGGCCCATAGATTAAGGCTTTTTATTAAATATTAGATTTCAGGTATCTTTGATAAGACCTAGGAATAGAAGTCAAGAGACCATTTCCCTAATTATGAAATCTTTAGAACTTCTTGAAATAATTGTGTAATGAAATGCTGTTGCTGAGCATGATCTTCCAATTCTTTCAAAGATTTTTCTGAAACTTCAGAATTACTTTTTTTTTAAAAAGAAGAAATGCTTTCCATTCCACCGGCTGTAAGAAACAACTGCGATTAATAAAACTTCTGCATTGCCCACCAACTTCTTATAGCATTCCAGGAAAAAAAAAATGCAAACCAACCAAAAAAACCCGCCTGAAATGATGTAGAAACAAAGTCTTTTGAGGTGAGCAAATGATCTTGGTACTAGTTTGGGAAAGCTGTGTCTGACTGGAGAGAAACAAGCAATAATGAAAAGTACAAAGATGGGAGAAAGAACATTAAAGATTTTAATATTGTTATTTTTCCCTTTCTGTCCGAGTTCCACTTCTGAGTTCTCACCTCTTTCTTTTTATCTATACATGGGGGGGGAGGAGGGGGCAGGTATTGGGGAGGAGGGGGTGTCCTCTTTTAAGATCGATATATTTTTATTTTGTTGTAGGGTTTTTTTGGCCAGCTGTCAGCTTGATGAACCAACTGGTAAAGGTCAAACGTGAGCTTGCTTGACAACATAAATATTGTATTTCTGTCAATTTTTGCCTGCTCAAAACACTACAGTAACCAGCAACAGAGAGAACTGGCAATCAGATCTTTCTTTCCAAATTATATAATGTCACACATTTAGAACCTTAAGAGGAGGCAGTTTATGTGTCTCCATTTGTAAATGACAATGAGATTTAATAGAATTATTTTATTTGTATTTCTGCTTATTGGAAGATTTATAAACCCAAGACAAATTTCATTGTTATTGAGCATGATAGCAAATAGATCACAATTTGAACATATTGAAATTTGTGCAGATATCTGTGAATCAAGAGTTCTGTATCTGATGTCCTCAAGAATCCATTTTGTGTCATAATGCAACACTTATTAAGATACTTATCTTCTTAGGAATTCTGTCTTGTAAGAGTGAGATGAAGAATAAATACATACTATTTAATTCTGCAGAAAGTTGATAAATTGTCTCTCTAGTCTGGAAAGTGAAATTTTTGTAACTGTTTTTCGTTTTCCTGCTACAGTACCTACAAGACCTGCAATCAAACATTGTTTTGGTTTTTATTTGATATGACATTGAAACTCAGATTCAAAAAAGACAGGCTAAATTTGTTCAGTCTTACACACCTTGTTAATGAATATTCTAATTACTGTTTTTTTCCTTTGTATACTTATAACTGTTCAACGCCAGTAATTTCAGATTTTGCCCTCTTCTGTCTCACAGAACCTATACTCCTCATGATGATTCAAAACTCAGCATTAAGTTTATAACTGAAATCTTCACTGATAATGACATAACTGCAGAAATGTTAACCTATCTTTATTTTACTTTCCTATGGTTTATTTGCTTAAGATTGACTTTTTTTTTAAAGACATTTAAAATTAAAATTAATTTATGCATTACTCTTTTTACTTAAATAGGTTAGAATCATGTTAGAATATATCTACTATAATCTAAGATAATGTACATTCAAATAAACCAGTTCCATTTTAAAAAAACAATAAAAGGTAGCAGTAGGTGACTGGCATAATGCTTTGAATTCCTTTTTTATCTGAGATGGCTTGGACCAAAGCTTGTACTTCCTGTGAGAAAGTCTTGATTCCAGTGAATTAAGTGATGATAGGTGAGACTGTTCCCCATCCATCCTTTTTAAATAGTGTTACTGGACAGTACAGGATTCCTGATAGTTAGACTACGCTAGTGGAAGCTTTCTAGTGCATTTGAGTCTCTTCTTTGAGAGTTCTTGTCCTCTCATATATTTTACCTATCAACTATTTAATAACAAAACCTAATTGAGACCATATCATTTAGGATATTCAACTGAGATTTTTATAGTTAAGTTTTATACCTCTCCATGATAAAGCAAGGTACAATGTTATTTCGCCACTTGGTCCCAATTAATCTTGGCTTAGTTTTTTTGCAAGTGAATAGCTCCAACAAGAAAGTGCAGAAAGATTGTTTGTAATGGTCCTCTCATGGGAGGCAGGAGATGCAGGTGCAACTCTCTTAGGAAGGAAAAAGAATTAAACCTAAAAAAATCTGCTACATACTGCACACACGTGAACTGCCAAAAAACTATAAAAAGGCCAAAGTCATCACTAACTGTTTCCTTCTTAATGAACTTATGCAAGAATTACCTGGCTTCATGATCCAGCTCATGATTGCATGTGAGTGTAGGATAATCAGCCAAGTCACAGCTTCTGCAGTTAGAATCAAGGCAGAGGCATAATTCTAGGAGCTTGGCAAACCTTAGTATCAGTATAACAATTTTTTTCAGAATTTGTGTTTTATTTTACAAATTCCATATAGGTCATATTCTTGGCCAATCAGTGTATTTTAAATATACCGTTAATGAAACGAAATTAAGAAATAATTAAATTACACTAGACCAAACCTCAGTGGACACCTCACTTGAATAAAAGCTTACTGTTCCATAATAATTATTGAATGTATGGAGAAAAATTATGGATCAAAATCCATAAAACTCTGGGGTAATTACATAGGAGTTAAAATATTTGGACTAAGAAATTCAAGTTATTACCTTTTTTATCACAGTAAATTTGTTTAGTTTTATCGAACTAAATTTGCTCAGTTTATTCTTTCTCCACCCCTACTCCTCCCTTTCTTCTTCCCACCACTCTTTCCAGGTATAGGCAAATTAATTTTGCATTTTATGCAGAATTCCACTAATTCTTCCTCCAGTACATGAGCACATTCACAAAGCTTTCATATCCTTTTACTTCAGCTGGGACACACCCTGGCTGAGTGAAAGGTGAGAATAAATGCAATAAATACTTCAGGATTTCAGTTTGAGAATGGGGGTTTCTTCCTAAAGAAAAGGAGAATCCAGGTACATGTTTTACAGGTCATTAAGCCTGAAACTTCAGTGTTCTTAACTGGTACACAACTGCTGTTCAAGGTCTATACAGAGATGTGTTTTTGTTATGGGAATGTATTTTAATATATCTTTAAGATGTGGCTACAGAATTCTCTTCAGTTTTAAGTTCTGAAAAATCATAACATGAGGCACATTTGTGTTGCAGTTGTATTAGTATCATCTTGTTATATTGGTAGCTGTCAGCCGTACAGGATAACGACATACAAAATTTTGTGCTTATTATTCTTGTTCTCTGATGAGACACTGAGTCTCCTATGGGGGTATATTTTTCAATATTTTTATACCTATAGTATTCTCTGTCTCTAGATAAATACAATACTTCTTATTTAATACTTCTTCAATAAGTATAATACTTATTCAATAAAATTTAGAAATGCATTTTATGCCTACAATGAGAATTCTGGTTTTGTTTAGGGAACTTCTATGGATATTTTTTTCCTCTGCTCACTTTTGGGGGTTTTTGCTTGCAGTTGAATAAAGCATATGCTATTTTCCTCCAGTCATTTCTAATAGAATGCTCTTGATCTCCCCCCAGATTATGTTGTAGAAATATAGCTTGTTTCTTCTGCTGATTAAAACCTATATTGAGAAACGTCTGTGTATATAAAAATAGTTTGAGATACATAGCAGTTTTTACATATTTACTAAGTGAAGGTTCTGATTCTGCTGGCTGTTTTTCACATTGCTTTATCTTAATCAATATAAACATGCTGATGCAAAAAAATGGCCCTGAACTGGCAAAGCATCTTTAGAATTTCCTTGCAATTATTCAATGTAATGATAGTTCTAGCATACTCAAACTTGCCTTGGATAAAGGAATACAGAATGATATTCGTATAACGTCATCAACCTGAATTCTTTAATATTAGGATCTGTTTAACATTCCATATACTAAGGGAATATAAGAGATTGTTCCAATCCAGAAGCTCATTGGCAACATGGTGACAGACCCGGCTTTTAAACTCTTCTGAACAGTTTAATGGGGTGCTGCATTACCATGGGCATGCAGCTTTTGGACAGCTGCTACTCATATGTTAGGAAAGGACTGCTGAGAGTTCTGTTACAGTAAATGGGCATAGAAACCATGAGGCCATAGAATTTAAGATGCTAAGGAAAGTAAGGAAGGAGAGTAGCTGAGTAAAGGCCTTCAGGAAAGTAAACTTCAGCTTATTTAGAGAAGTAGTGGGCAGGATCTGTGGGAGGCTGCTTTGAAGTGCAAAGGAGAGATGACGTATTTTCAAAGACAAACCATTTATAACACTGAAGCAGTCTGTTGCATAGTAGAAGAAAATGTACAAGTGTAACCAAAGGTGGTCTGGATGATCAGTGGAATTGTCACTGAGCTCCAATGCAAAAAGAAACTGTTATAGCAGGGATGTAGCCAAAGCAGAAGCCTGAGACAACAAGAAATTATAACTGCACTGATCAGGAGATATTCAGATTGTCTTGAATCTAGTAAAAAATTCCTTTGAAGCTGACCTGATCGGTATTTTAAACACTTCCACCACAACAATCTCTGCTTCCTTGAGATAGGTCTAGATATATACATGCATGTATATGCACATCTGTAGGCACACATATGTACAATATACATACATGCAAATTCATTTGCAACACTAGAGACACTGTACCAAGAATAAACTGTAAGCCTCCTCCAGATACACAATAACAGAATTAAGAAGTTTGAAAGTCAACTGGAAATGAAAGTGTTAAGTAGTATGAAGGGCATAAACAAACTGGATTTGATTAAAAAACTAACTGGCAGCAGTTACAACTTGCATTTCTCAAGCAATGATACCAGTGTTGATTTAATATCTTCATTAACGACTTGAAAAGTGGCATAGGATGCACTGCCAGTAAGTCCATGAGAGGCACTGAATTGAGGCTTGCAAACCCAAGAGCAGGGCTGCGATTTAGAATGCTCTCAAACAGCTGGAAGTTCAGGCAAAATACAAAATCTTGTGTTTAGGACACAATAATCCAATGCAACAGTACAAACAGGATAGCTACTAGCTCAAGAGATACAGATCTGGTTGCGGACAAGCAACAGAACATGAATCAGGCATGCATGCTTACAGTGGTGAAGTCTAAGGGATGGTGAAGTCTAACATGCAGGGGTCATTGGCAAATGTATAGCCAGCAAATGAAGAGAAGTGGTTATTGTGCTCTACTAGATACTCATAAGATTGGATGTGGAGTACTATGTCCAGTTTTATACCTCAATAACGCTATTTCTCTTTTATGAGACTATTTCACATTTTTAACATTTGATTTTAAAATCTAAGAATGTTCTAGCAAGAATTCTACCATTTTGTTGAAATAACCTCTTCTTCCAAAGAGAACTAAATTAGTCCCTATATAGATTGTAAGATTTGTCTTAGAATTGTAGAAAAACTTAGTTTGGCAGGCATTACTGGAAATCAGGACAGGTTCTTCTGTTCATTAATCTGGTACCCTACTGTAGTATATGTTGCAGCATATAAATCATATCACTATTATATTTCATCTCAGAAATTATCTTAGGACTTTAGCCTTAAAATATTGAATAGAAGCTGATTTCAGGGAATAACAGATTTTAGGATTAAGAAGCTTTGTATAACTTTATTCATGGGTGCTTCATATTCATTTGCTTTATTACTATCATTCAGAAATCTGTGAAGTGTTTACCTACTATGTCATCTTTATGGACATTCTCCCTCTTGTTCTGTCAACCTTTATTTTGCCAGGTTGAACAAAGAGAATTCTTCCAGTTATAAGTGAAGCAGCTTCTACTTTCTTCTGATGATTTTAGGAGTCATGCCTCATACCCTTTTTTTTTAAATTCACCTTTCTTTACTACAGATTATAGGAAATTAAAATAAAATCTTGTCAGTGATTTTTGCAATGCTATTGAGATTTCTGATCAAAATACTTGAACACAAACACAACCCAAATTTGATCTAATCTTCTTCACCATATTATGCTGGCAGCTCAACATCATCTATATATTGGAAAATTCCACATAGCACAGGTCTTCTACCTGATGAGATCTCAAGTAATATCAGACATTTTATTTAACAAATGTGCTGCTTTTCTTCTGTATAACTGAATTACACTTTCAGGTTACTTCCTGAACTTTTCTTAATCTTCCTTTGTAAAATTCTTATCATCTTACATGGGTGATGACCTCCATACATTTTATCAACACGTTTCTGTTCTCGAGGTTGTAGTTCATAAGCGAAATGACGTAAAATACTGTTTGCGGGCTAATTCTCTAAGGACTAGCAAGATGTATGCATTTTCCTCTTGTATTCTGTTTCTGATAAGAACATTTTCCCCTACCTTTCCATTAATCTACAAACACAAACCTTCCACTGTGCTAAGAATTAAGTACAGTATAACGATATAACTATTTCTTTACTGAAAAGCTGACAGAAAATATCCATATTACTTCCTCAGCACAAAAATTCAGAAGTAGGAAGACCTGTTTAGAATTATTTTTGCTGACCTTGGTAATTCAAAATAATTTTAGTACCAACTGTGACTATCACTTTGAGTGTAGAGGAGTATGTTATTGGCCACCAACCTACATATCGAATCCTTTTCCTTCTTTCACTAATTTTTGAAAAGAATAGGGGAAAGTGTGACACAAAATAGAAAGATCACCCTCTATCTAAAAATATCTTTGAAACATGCTTCTTCTAAATAGTACTTAAACTCTTTCATTATTCACATCAGCTCTATGAGTCACAGAGAAATTAGCAAGAGTCTAAATCTGAAAATAGTGATGGGATACTGGATGCAAACCTTCCATTTGAAATATTAATAATTAAAATTTACAAAGAATTTAAAGGCAGTCATTAAGAAAATTGAAACTCCTCCAGATCTTTACTGGATGAACCGAAATGCCTTTCTTTTAATTAATTCTACTTCATTCAGAGTCTTTATATGATACAAGCATTTTTTTCCTTTTCAAAACCTAGACAGTGTTAAACTGGATTCTTCTATTCATGATGGATTGGACAGTATTTTTTTCAGAAAATTCTTGCTACAGTTGGTTTTCTTGAAAGAAATTTAAAATGAAAAGTCTGAAGCATGCCCTTAGAGAGCAAAACCTGGTTACTTTGTGTTTCTTAAAAAGTAGTGAACTCCTATGGTATTTAAAAAAATTAAAAATAAATCTCAGAGAAGGGCAAGCATGGATGTTCAGAATGAATAAAGAAATACAGGGAAGTACTGTGCTAAGGCAAAAACTTTTACAGACTAAAACTGGGCAGGAGAAATAGGTAATATTTTCTGCATAATAGTGTCAATTTTTCATAATACTCAAAGCAGGCAAATGGTCTGAAAACGTTGTTTTTCCAGCCTCCGGGCACATTGTTATGATATTAATCCAGCATATGTTCAGCTCAAATTCAGGAAAAAATAATGTGTTGGACAAAACTTCTAATGTTATCCATACTTCCTTGTAATTCAGCAGAAGTTTAATCTGGTCTTATGAACTCATGTTTGACTTTAGTGATGGAACGAAATATCACTTTAATAACTAATAAAATAATTTTTATCACAGAACGGCCTAGGTTGGATGAAACCTCAAAAATCATCTAGTCCAATCTTTCATTGAAAAGGGAGCCTACGTGTGATCATGTAGCTTTAAATTAGATTAGAAGAGAGAGGAGAATAATTTCAGGCTTGCCCACAACAAGATGTGGGAGGACAAGCCAAGGTTAGAGGGACAGCCCGCAGCCTGTTGCTCAGAAGTGTACTGAGTGCACTACAGAGCACTTGAAGAAAAGGCATACTGAGGTAGCATCAGCTAATAGGGAAACAATGGGGAAATACCTCAGAGGAACAAAGAGGTGCTCCTGTAAGAAGGCTACACAGCCGAAAGCCCAGCTGAACTGCCTCTACACCAACACACGCAGCCTGGGCAACAAACAAGAGGAGCTGGAAGTCACCATGCTACTGGAAGTCTATGATCTGGTTGCCATTATTGAAACTTGGTGGGATGAATCCTGTGATTGGAGTGTGGCTATCAATGGCTACAGGCTGTTCAGATGAGAAAGAGGAGGAAGGAGGGGTGGAGGACTTTCTCTCTTGCATCAAGAAATGGATAGAGTGTGAAGAGCTGTCTCTAAAGAATAGCCATGAATGGGTTGAAAACTATGGCTAAGAGCCCACTGCTAAAAGGCAACAAAGGGAACCTAGTGGCTAGAGCTTACTCCAGGCTGCCTGATCAAGAGGAGGTGATTAATGATGCCTTCTTACTACAGAAGACATCACACTCGCAGGCTCTCGTCCTGCTGGGGGATTTCAACAACCCAGTATCTACTGGAAAAGTAGCACAGTGAGCTATAGGCAATCCAGCAGATTCCTGCAACTCATTAAAAAACAGTTTAAAGCCAGGTAATAGACACCCCTAGGAGAGAAGATATAATACTTGACCTGGTGATTGCCAATATGAGCAAGCTAATTGGGGGCATCAAGTTTGGAGACAGCCTGGGATGTAGCAATCATGCTACATCCCAGGTGGAGTTTGCAGTCCTGAGGAAATGAGTCAAGTGAAGAGTAAAGTCAGGACCCTGAATTTCAGGAAAAAAAAATTCCAGCTCTTCAAGTAGTTATTTGATAAGACCCCCTGGGAAACTGCCCTCAGGAACAAGGGAGCAGAGCTGGCAGACCTTTAAGGATGTTTTCCATAGAGCATAAGACCTCTCCATACCCAAGTGCAAGAAGTTTGGCAAGAAAGCCAAGAGGTCAGCCTGGCTGAGTCATGACTTGTGACTCAAACTAAAGGGCAAGAGGGAACTTGCACAGGCAGTGGAAGCACTGTCAGTTGTCCTGGAAAGAGTGTAGGGATCCTTTCCGGTTGTGTAGAGTTGGGGTCAGGAAGGTCAAGGAAGACACAGCTGGAGTTCAGCTTGGTGAGGGATGCAAAGAATAATAATAAGGGCTTCTACAGATATGTAAATCAGAAAAGAAAGATCAAAGAGAGTGTGCCTGCCCTGATGAGCAGGACTGCCAAGCCAGGAACAACAGACGAGGAGAAGGCTGAAGTACTCAACAACATTTCTGCCTCAGTCTTCACTAGCAGCCTCTCTTCCCACACCTCTCGAGGGCATAGGCTGCAAGAGGTGAACTGAGAGAGTGAAGTCCCTCACACTGTTAGAGAAGATGCATTTCACGATCACTTGAGGAAGCAGGATATACATGGGACTGGATAAGATGCATCCAAGAGTTCTGAGGGAATTGGCTGATGTGACATTTGAAAAGTTATGGCAGTCAGGTAAAAGGTCCCTGGTGACTGGAAAAAGGGTGATATTGCACCCATTTTTAAAATAGGTAGAAAGGAGGACCTTGGGAACTACCAGCCTGTCAGCCTCACCTCTGTTCCTGGGAAGATCATGGAACAGATTATCCTCGAAGCCATGCTAATGCGCATGGAGGACAGAAAGGTGATTCAAGATAGCCATCATCACTTCAACAAGGGCAACTCCTGCCGCACCAACCTAGTGGCCTTCTATGAAGGAATGCCTACATCAGTGGACAATGGAAAACCCACAGATGTCATGTATCTGGACTTCTCTAAGGCCTTTGACACGGTCCTCCACAACAGCTTTCTCTCTGAATTGGACAGATACAGATTTCATAGAAGTACTATTTGGTGGATAAGAAACTGGTTTGATGATTGCACCCAGAGGGTATTGATCAACATCTTAATGTCCAGATGAAAATCATTGATGAGCAGTCTTCTGGTAACAGTGTTGTTTAATGTCATCATTAATGACAGACAAAGGGACTGACTGCACCCTAAGCAAGTTTGCAGATGACACCAAGCTGAGTGGTGAATCTGACATCCCAGAGGGATAGGATGTCCTCCAGAGGGACCTTGACAAGCTAGAGAGGTGGGCTTGTGAAAACCTCATGACGTTCGACAAGGTGAAGCATAAGGTCCTGCACCTGGATCATGGCAACCCTCAGCAGCGATACAAGCTAGGAGATGACGAGATTGAGAGTGGTTTGCAGAGAAGAACCTGGGGGCCCTGGTGGATGAGAAACTAGACATGAGACAAGAAACCTGTGCTCACAGCCCAAAAGGCCAACTGTATCCTGGGCTGCATCAAAAGGAGCATAGCCAGCTGGACGAGGGAGGGGCCTCTTGTGAACTTGTATCAACTGACTAGGAGAAGGCTGAGGTACTCAACAACTTTTTTGCCTCAGTATTCACTGGCAACCACTTTCCTCACACCTCCATGGTCAAGGAACAAGATGGGGACCAGGGGGATATAGACCCTCCCGTTCTAGAGGAAGATCAGTTTCATGACCACCTGAGAAACCTAAACTTTCAAAAATCTATGAGACCTGATGAGATCCCTCCCAGAGTCCTGAGAGAATTGGCTAATGTGATTGCCAAACCACTCTCCATGATATTTGAAATGTCACGGCAGTCAGGGAAGTCCTTGTGACTGGAAGAAGGGCAACATTGTGACCATTTTTAAAAAGGGTACAGAGGAGGACCCTGGGAATTACTGACCTCTCCAATTCACTTCTGTGCCCAGGAAGATCATGCTATGCTAAAGCACATAGTTGACAGGGAAGTGATTCAAGAAAGCCAAAATGGCTTCTACAAGGGCAAGTCCTGTCTGACCAACCTAGTGGCTTTCTATGATGGAGTAACCACATCAGGGGGCATGGGAAGAGCAATGGATGTAATCTATCTGGACTTCTGCAAAGCCTTTGACACAGTCCCCCACAACATCCTTCTCTCTAAATTGGAGGGATATGGACTTGATGGCTGGACTGTTCAGTGAATAAGGATTTGTTTGGATGGTCACATTCAGAGAGTAGTGGTCAAGGGGTCGATGTCCAGATGTAGACCCGAGACAAGTGATGTCTCTCTCAGGGTTCATAGTGGGACCAGTACTGTTTAATATTTTCATTGAAGATATAGACAGCGAGATCAAGAGCACGCTAAACAAGTTTGGAGATGACACCAAGCTGAATGGGGCAGTGATCACACCAGAAGGTTGTGATATCTTCCAGAGGGACCTGTACAGGCTGGGGAAGTGGGCCTGTGTGAACATCATGAGGTTCAACAAGGCCAAGTGCAAGGTCCTACACCTGGGTTGGGGCAAACCCCGGTATCAATACAGGATATAGAATCATAGAATCATAAGAATCTTCTGATTGGAAAAGACCTCTGAGATCATCAAGTCCAATGGCACCCATCATCTGCTAAACCATGTCCCTTAAAAACTCATCTTTCCTTTTTTTAAATACCTTCAGGGATGGTGAATCAACCACCTTCCTGGGCAGACTGTTCCAATGCCTGACCACACTTTTGGTAAATAAATTCTTCCTAATATCAAGTCTGAACCTCCCCTGGCGCAACTTATGGCCATTTCCCCTCATTCTATCACCTGTCACTTGAGAGAAGAGATCAACACTCGCTCTCCCACAGCCATCTTTCAGACAGCCGTAGACAGCGATGAGGTCTCCCCTCAGCCTCCTCTTCTCCAAGCTAAACAACCCCAGTTCACTCAGCCATTCCTCATAGGACTTTTTTTCCAGCCCCTTCACCAGCCTCGTCACCCTTCTCTGGAGATGCTCTAACACCTCAATGTCCTTGTTATACTGAGTGGCCCAGAACTGCACACAGTGTTCGAGATGTAGCATCACCAATGCCGAGTACAGGGGCACAATCACCTCCCTTGTCCTGCTGGCCACACTGTTTTTGATACAGACCAAGATGCCATTGGCCTTCATTGCCACCTGGGCACACTGCTGGCTCATATTCAGCTGGCTGTCAACCAACACCCCCAGGTCCTTCTCCTCCAGGCAGCTTTCCAGCAATTCTTCCCCAAGCCTGTAACGTTGCATGGGTTTGTTGAGTCCCAAGTGCAGGACTCAGCATTTGATCTTGTTAAACCTCATCCCGTTGGTCTCAGCCCATCAATCCAGCATGTCCAGATCTCTTTGCAGCACCTCCCTTCCTTCAAGCAGATCCACACTGCCACCCAGCTTGGTGTTATCCGCAAACTTGCTAAGGGTGCACTCGATCCCTTCATCCAGGTCATTAATAAATATATTGAACAGGACTTGATCCAGCACTGGACCCACTCATGACCAGCCTCCAACCGGATCTAACTCTATTTACCTGTGGGGTTTTAGAAGACCAAGGACATGTTCTGGGCAATCCAGAGCAGCAGGACCTTAGTCTGGCTAAGGCATAGAGATATCAACAGGCCTTGCAGGAATGTTGTTGCTAGGATACCTGCAAAAGGAATTTGGCAAGATAAACAGCCTAGCAAGCAAAAAACAAGAAAGGGGGGCGATGCACACGTGATTGAAGCGAAGACCTTGAACAGGATCTGAAACTTACAACGGAAACGGATGGACAGTAGAGACTGACCTATCGTAAAGAAGCATCATTCAAGTGAACAACACATGTTAACCAATTGTTCTTATTGTTATGCATGTTATGCATGAAAGTAGATAAGATAGACTATATAACCATTAGCAGTAAAGCAATAAACTCAGCCTCTGTCTGATCACATTGATCGTGTGACGAGTCCGTGACTTCCGCGTCAACATTTACCACCACCCTCTGGGCTCAGCCATCCAGTCAGTTTTTCACCCAGCAGAGGGTGTGCCTGTCCAGGCCGATGGCAGCCAGTTTCTCAAGCAGAATACTGTGAGAAATGGTGTCAAAGGCTTTACAAAAGTCCAGGTGCACCACATCCACAGCCTTTCTCTCATCCATTAACTGGGTAACTTTGTCATAGAAGGAGATCAGGTTGGTCTCGCAGGACCTGCCTTTCATAAACCCATGTTGACTGGGTCTGAACACCTGGCTGTCCTGCATGTGCTGTGTGATATCCTTCAGTATGATCTGCTCTATGACCTTCCCCGGTACTGAGGTCAAGCTGACAGGCCTATGATTCCTCGGATCCTCCTTCCAACCCTTGTTGTAAATGCGAGTTAGGTTTGCCAGTCTCCAGTCAAATGGCACTTCCCCAGTCAGCCAGGACTGTTGATAGATGAGGGTAAGGGGTTTGGCAAGGACCTCTGCCAGCTCTCTTAATATTCTTGGGTGTATCCCTTCTGGCCCCATAGACTTGTGGATGTTTAATTGGCCGAGCAGGTCTGTAACCAAGTCTTCTTGGAACATTGAGGGTTGGTCTTCACAGTCTTCTGGCTCAGGAGGCTTGGAGCCCAGAGAACATCTTACCTTCCTTTGAAGACCGAAGCAAAGAAGATGTTAAGTATTAAGATGGTATTGATGATTAGCTCTGGAATTATGATACACAGAAATCCGCGTAATCACACCCTTATAAATCTACCTATTTAAAGAATTTTTCATCTATGGTATCATAGATACTGCAATATCCTCAACTACATCTTGTTTTTGCAATTGGAAAATTGTTAGTACATCAATAACTGAATTCTATATAGTGGTGACACTGTTGTCATTACATAGGGAAATGATATTTCATGGTTATCAATGACTGAACCTCCATTCTTGTAGCACATGAACAGCATGGTAGCTCATCTCTTCTGTCTGTGTATTATCAGTTTGTTAACATTTCAGCCTGATGAGGGCTACAAAAGACATGACCAGATGCGTTTTGTGCATCTGGGAGCAATGTTACTTAGAAGTAATTCTATTACTAGATTTACCATTACTTTATTTTCATTTTTAACCCATGTAATTTTTATTTAAATATTATAGCAATAAAAGAGAAAGAGGAATCATTTTATACGTGGAAAAGAGTAGATTAGTCATAAAAGAAAATATGATCAAAGCACATGTGACTAAAACTGCTTATTACTCTCTTTATTATAGTTTAAATAATTTATCAGCTCTGTATCCTATTTACTGATTCTCTGAGCACATAGAAGGTTGAGGAAATGAAAATATTTAATGCACTTTCCTCTATTTTTATTGAGTTCATGATACTTAATTTCAAATATTTCTTCCTGCCTTGAATACTATTGAGTACAACAATATTTTTCTTTTAAAACCTGGAATTTTTCAGAAGATAATAATTTTTTTTGGATAAGACATGGAAATTCTACCTTTTTTTAGCCTAGATTGAATTTTCAAAAACATCACTAAAAACGTTCTGCCACAGTGGCCATGATATTGCAATTCCAAATCATAATTCCTTCTACATTGCAACAGTTACGGCTAAAGTGGAGTCTGTTTCTTGATTCTTGCTTGCCCTAGCCTGAGTAACTTCATTTTCTGAAACTAATTGCATGTTTTTCAGACAGTTTCTCTCTAGAAGTGATAATGTGGAACATCATTGGTATGTAAAAAGGACAATGTTTATAATTATACCTCTAGTAACCATGGCCATCCTCGAGCTAGTGAGAAAGGCTGCACCTGCAGGGAGGGGCAGACAGGACAGGTGACCCCAAGCTGACCAACAGAGTATTCCATCCCATATATATACATCATACTCGGTATAAAATTGAGAGATCATGAGGGTCTTGTTCTCTTCTGTGATGGTGGACAGTGAGGACCTAATTTTTCCGATTGCTCCAGATCAGTGCATCCCCTAAATCCAGTTCCTGAGTTCAACACCCTCCTAGCTGTGGACCCATTCCCTTGTGTCTGACAGGATGGGGGCACAAACTCAGGTATTTGTACATATTTCATTACTTTCTGATTATTTTCATCATTATTACTGTTATTATAATAATTTCATTAAAGCTGTGGTTTTAGTTTCAAGTCCACAAGCTTTTTTCCTCTCATTTTCTTCTCCTGTTCCCTTGGGGGTGGGGGCTATGGAATTTGGGAGCCTAACCACATGTTTTCAGTTGCTGAAAATCAGCCGGGTTGGGGCTAAACCGTGACAGCAACATAAAAGTATTATGTCTTTTTTTCTTCCCTTGAGCTAGCTCAATACCAGTTGTCAAACAGCAAAGAAAATAAGATGGAGTAATGTTTAACAAACCATCAAACAAACAAAAATTATTCTCACATTTTCTATCTTTTCTGATCTTTTTATATTGTTTCACTCTTCTTTCGCTTTTATAAAGAGGAAATGCATCATACTTTCCTCAGACAGAGGACATGCCTAATGTTGTAGTGCACAAAACAAATCAGATGGACCTTACTATTCTGTATTTCACTCAGCAGCTTTTTAGATAGAATTACAGCTAGTTTACCAGGTTACTGTTTACAAGAGTTGGACATTAACCAAACCATCTTCAAAATTTCGCTTTAGTGATTATATGGTTTCTGTTTATGTTTGAGCATCCTATTGCTCCTATTGAAACAACATTTTTGCTACCATTAAACCTCATGTTTTTGCCTTAGAAATTCAGCAGTGATGGAATAAATCCCATATAAACAAAGGAAAAAATCCCATTTTATAAATACATGTCAAAAATATCTGCCAGTTTGCTGTCTATATGAGGTTCAAACATTGACTGATGTAATAGAAGAAATACCACAAAACTGGCCTCTTCCTCATTCCTTTACTAGAAAGATGCTGAAGACTTATCTGAGGATCTGTTGTGGCTAGGATTCTCTCAGCCTTGAGGAGTAACTTTGAGAAGTGTCCCTGCTCAAGGGGATATCCCAATGTGCATCCCATTCTCATTTCAGGAGAGCTCAAAGGACTCTTTAGCTGCTCATTATTTCATAGAATCATAGAATGATCTGGTTGGAAAAGATCTTTGAGTTCATTGAGTCCAGCTGTACCTGTCCACTACTAAACTGAATCCCTGAGAACCTAGTCTACTTGTCTTTTAAATACCTCCAGGGGTGGCAACTCAACCACCTCCCTGGGCAGCCTGTTCCAGTGCCTGATAATCCTTTTCCTGAGGAAATTTTTCCTACTATCTAATCTGAACCTCCTCTGGGGCAACTTGAGGCCATTTCCTCTTGTCCTATCACTAGTTCCTTGAGAGAAGAGATGAACAACTACATTTCTGCAACCTCCTTTCAGGCAGTTGTAGACAGTGATAAGGTCTCCCCTCAACCTCCTTTTCTGTAGGTTAAACAACCCCAGTTCCCACAGCTGCCTCTCCTAAGGCTTGTTCTCCAGACCCTTCACCAGCTTCGTTGCCCTTCTGTGGACATGCTCCAGCACTTCAATATCCTTCTTGTAGTGAGGGGCTCAAAACAGAACACAGCATTCAAGGTGAGGCCTCACCAGTGCTGAATACAGTGGCACAGTCACTTCCCTGGTCCTACTGGCCACACTTTTTCTGATACAGGGCAAGATGCAGGATCAGAGGAGTTATCGTCCCCCTGTACACGGCACTGGTCAGGCCTCATCTTGAATACTGTGTACAGTTCTGGGCCCCCCAGTTTGGGAAAGATGTCAGGATGCTGGAGTGTGTCCAGAGGAGGGCAACGAAGATGGTGAAGGGGCTGGAGCACAAGCCCTATGAGGAGCGACTGAGGGAGTTGGGGCTGTTTAGTCTGAAGAAGAGGAGGCTCAGGGGAGACCTCATTGCTCTCTACAACTACCTAAAAGGAGGTTGTAGTCGGGCAGGGGTTGGTCTCTTCTCTCAGGTGACCAGTGACAGAACTAGAGGGCATGGTCTCAAGCTTCGTCAGGGAAAGTTTAGACTTGATGTTAGGAAAAAATTCTTCACTGAAAGGGTGATTGGCCATTGGAATGCGCTGCCCAGGGAGGTGGTGGAGTTGCCGACCCTGGAGGTGTTTAAGGGGAGACTGGATGAGGGACTGAGTGCCATGGTTTTAGATGATGGTGTTAGTGTTTGTGTTAGTGTAGGGATATAGGTTGGACTTGATGATCTCGGAAGTCCTTTCCAACCTTATGGTACTGTGATACTGTGTGATACTGTGATGCCTTGGGCCTTCTTAGCCACTCAGGCACACTGCTGATTCACATTCAGCCGAGCGTACACGTGTGTGTTTACTAGGAATTACAATGACTTGTTTTTTCTGTCTCAGGGAAAGATTTTGTTGAAAATGGTAAAAAATCCAGGGTGATTGGAGAAATATTTTTCAGCCCATATTAAATTCTTAGGAAGGACTGTCTTCCTTATGCAGCAATCGGGTTAAATCTATTCAGCTTGTATTTTGAAACTAAAAAGCTTATTGTCTGGAGTAAATAATGTTTTCAAACTATACAAGCAAGGGTAGAGTAGAGTATCCAGGGGTAAAACATGTATTTTAAATGTAGAATTTATCACAGAAATAAAACCAGAAACCTCTGGAAAAATGGAGAAATAAAATCTTACATTGCTATAGCTGTGAGCTATGCTCGGAGTTGTGCATATTTTTAGCCTCTACTTACTCATTTTTTTTCTCATGCCTCAAAAGATCTAGAAATTGACACTATCAGCTGTAGGTAAAGGGAAACAAAGTTCAACATCTGGTCTTCATGAAAAACAACTTTTCTACAGCTTTCTCATTTAAACAAGAGTGGTTTTCATTAGGAAACATGCATTCTTGTTAATGTGAGTATGGTCATGTGCTATTGTGCTCATTTAAATATATTCTCATGCCAAGGTCAAAATTAACATCTTTAAAACAAAGCCAATAGTAATCAGACAGTCAGTAATAATCTTAGAGCAACTACAACAACAAGACAATCATTTCCTATATAATTAGAAAAGCAATATTACTATGCTCAAGAACTATTATCTATTATGGAGTTGAGGAAATGGGTATAGGAGGTTCTTAGAAAAATTTTGTATCTTCTTATTATATAATTTTTCTAAATCTATTAATCTTTAATCACTCCATATTCATATTCTGTTGATGGTCTACTTGCAGTTTTTTGAAAACAAACCCAGCTACTGGATAACATATAAATGTTCCCTCTGGAGACATTCAGCACTTCTGCTTCTGAGCATAGGATAAAAGTCTTAGCACACTGTTGTGGTTCTTCTTACAAAGTCTCTAATCAATGTAATAATGTTGAATGCCATGCCAGTAGTAGCAAAGAACCAAAAAATTCGCAACAGAAAATGTAGGTCATAGTACTAGTTCCTAGCTTATTGTCTTCAACTCCCCAGATAACATAAAAATTCATAAAAATTTGCAACTGTGTATTGCATTCTCTGCTTCTGCTTTGCCAGCCCAAATGTTAACTTGTCCCAGTGCTGTCAGAGAAATTGAGAGTTGTCTGAACCAAGACATGCCAGCAGTTTTCATCATCATCATAAAGAACCAATTAATATATTATCTCAACAAAAGTGATGATTTTGTTGCCTCTGAAAAAAAAGCTAGTATGTTTTTCATAGGGAATAGTTAACAGGGCAAATTTCCATAAACATGTTTTGACCAGCATTTTCTCTCTCATAACCTGAAAGAGATGTACCTGGATGGGAGAACTTGAGCAGCCACTTTTGCTGCTACAATTTTGGATATCATTGACTGAGAATATGACATTCATTTCTTTGACTTAATAGTGAGTAAGTGGTTCTGGACTATGCTAGAGGCTGATGTGCACCTGAAAGTACAATTTTTTGGATGAGACATAAAAAATCCTATACTGCTTTTATTTACAGGTAGGGAAACGTGCTTCTGGTTAAATATTAACTTGCCTCATTTTCCCTTTTTTGTTTTTCTTTTAGAACCTCTACCTGAATTGTCAGTGGTTAGTATGGTAATTCAACTAATTACTGACTCTGCTGTAAAAGCTGCATTTCAACTGGAAGCGGCTTTTTAACATTGTAAATAGCCAACCTGTTCTCTTGACATCCATAGTAAATTCCTCCAGATCCAAGGAAGACTTGGAGTACTCCATATGGTTTTGTTTGTGGCTGCAGTTTGCAGTGCTGTCATTTAATATGTGTTGAATTAGTGAATAAACTTTTGAATGTCTGAGAAAATCATCATGCCTTTTATTGACTCCAAAGTTCAGACGGATTTTTGAACATATATTGCTGAAAATGTTCCACTTCATACATTCTTCCCCTTTTAAATTTATTAGCATTTTAATAGTGGCAATTGCAAGTGAATACTTATTTTCTGTTTCTACGAAAGTTCTGCATGTAATCTTGCTGAAAGTCTCTGTTTTGATATACTTTATATTTTTCAATGATTCTCATCAAGTCCCAAACTTGTTCCAAACTTATGTCCTTATGCTAATTTTTGGGATTCCTCTTCTCGGGCCTTGGTGTCAAAGAATAACTGGCAGGGTTTATTGATACTTACATCATCTGGTTTCCCAAATTTCCCAATTCCTTTTCTTAATACAAGATAATCTAGAATGTGTTCCCTTCACCCTTCATTAAAAAAAAGCATGAAACAGCATCAACAGCAGATGATGTGGTGATAGCAGCTGGTTTGTAATCAGAAGAAGCAGCATCAGAAGCCTCAATAGAAGCAAAGAAAGATTTTTGTGGCAGTACCCTCTTGCCGTGCCACAAAGCCAACCTGATCTTGGAGTTCTGTGTAAGGGAGATAGATACTTCTGGATTGATTCTGTTTCAATTTCTCTCCATGGAAATTCTTGTTTAAAGAATAGCTTATTTTGAGGCATTGCTTAAAAATGTATTTGAGTGTTTCTATGCAGCTTTCTGTTGCAGAAGTACTTTGTAAACAGATCCCACACAGTTCTCTAAACACGTCAAATACAGTAAATGAAATTAATAAAATAGAACAGTACAAACCCAGAAATTTGCGATAAAAAATACAGTGCAAAATTCTTAGTTCTTTCTTTTAATGCAGGAAAATATTACAGTATTTTTTCCAAACCACTTCAAATGTTCAAAATGAAACAACCCATGGCACTCGCTTAATGAGGTTGTTTTGTTATTTAATAGATCTCACTCAGGAAATATTTATTTTACATTAATGTTTTCACCTTTGGTTTTACTAGAAGTACTGCTTTTAGCAGTGCATCCAATGTGGAGTGCAACTATTTTTAAAATTAATGGTTTTCTCTCAGTAATTTTAGAAAAATTATTTTATTACAGGGAAATTTTGATGCAGTGCTAGGTTGGATCAAGATTCTATTGAAAAAAATTGCATGATTCAGAAATATTATTAATAAAGGCTGCTGAGGACAGTTACAACTTTTTTTAAAAAAATTAACCTTTTGCATATTATTGTTATGTTATGAATTATTCATACAGTGATGTCTTTGCTGTTTTGCTAACTCCAAATATTTCACCTGCAGTATTCTTCAAACTGTTTCCAGCAATCCTACTTCCATTTAATAAGTATACCTTCATATTTGTTAAATTGCTCTGATCAGAGTGAGGAATTCCTGAAATATCTTCAATATCTTATCTCCTGATTCAGTCTCAAATTACACACAGATCCATGGTGAATGTTGCTGGTCACCATGCAATTCATACAAATGAGATGGAGTGGTATAGTAGGAATGAATGATTTTGAGTGCATTTCAGAATATTTATTTTATTAAAAAAAGTGGGAATAAAAGTGTACTATTGACTTCCTGTGTCTACTTGAATTACTCTACAGCTCTTGCACTGTTTTTTAAAAATAAATTCCTTATTTAATTTGTAAGCAGAGGAAATTGGCTACGTAGAACAAGTCAACAAATGAGAAAAAATACGGAATTTCATACTTTTTAGGTCATTTCTCTTACTGTTTTATTGTAGTATTCTTTTATTCTAACTCAGATGTCAATTGACTGAAGTCCCATCTGAGAATTTATAAGAAAATCTGTGAGTCATACTAACAGTATCAATGTTAACTGTGAGGGAGAAGAAATGAATTCTATCCTGCCATCAAAATAGTTTCTATAACGTTACTCAAGTTCACAAGTTGTAAGGAAGTCTTTTTTTGTCTTACAACCCAAAAATTAAGTTGTTACCTGTGTTTTGCACATATCTGTAAATAACAAATTGCATCAATTATGTTAGTATTTTGCTGTCATGCATTAAAATGAAATGCAACAATGGGAATTGTTTTTAGCAGAACACACTATTATGGTTTCTAAAGCTGGTAAGCAGAGAAGCATGAATTATGAACTTAGTCACAGCTTTACAGAAAGGCAAGTAATCAAGATTTTCTTCCACAAAAAAAGAAAGCTGTGACTAATTCAATAAAATAGTGTTTACCTAATGAAATAGTACATTTAAAGGTCATCTTAATAGTGGAAATAATATTTCAAGGGAGAGGAGTATCTTTGCTTTCATTGTATAGTTCAGCTGGCGCGTACACAGTAGATTATTTTGTTTCAAGAAAAATAACGCAGAATCTTACTGTTACATTAAATAGGAGCTTAAAAATAGAAGAGAGAGTTGGTTGGATGTGGTTTTGAGCAACCTGGTATAGTGGAAGTTTTCCCTGCCTATGCTAGGGGGTTGGAACTAGATGATCTTTTAAGGTCTCTTCCAACCCAAGCCATTCTATGACTCTAAAGTGGAAAACAAACAACCCAAACAACGGTTTTGGGAGAATGAAATTGCAAGACAACACGGAAAATAGGGATTCAGATCACAGAGAAGTCCTTGAGTATGTCTTAAAATTTTCAGTTTACGAATCATAGAGTCAGGATTGACTCCTGGTGCTTCAGTTTTCTAGACAGGTTGAGATTAACTTTAAAATGTCTATTCATTTTTCCCTGTGCCCTCCCTTCCCAGTTTATCAGAAGATGAAAAGCAGATATATGTATACATTAAACTTTTTCTTTCTACATAACCAGAAGTAAAAAAAGAAAAGATTTTGTTAAGACAGATCTTTTGTCTTTGATTCAATTCCTATGCTTCTGTACCAAGCGAACCAACATCAACTGTGAAAGTCTCAAAATTTGAGTACTTGACTGCAAGGAAATAGCACAGAAATATGCCTAGGGGCTTGTGTAGAGTTATAATTTTAGGTGAATAATTTCTCAAGGTCAACATGAAACCTTCAGTTACAATAAGCAAGGCAAACAGGAAGGGGGGAAATAAAATTCATGGACTCTGTACTTGCTCTGATTTGTTCACTTTTGTCCTGTGTTTTCATTCTGTAAGAATGCAGAAGGTAATCTTATGAAAGCAATGAAGGTCATGGTTATTGAATCTAAGAAAATATGGGACGATTAGGAAAGCCTCTCAATTTTTGCTAAGCTAGGAGTGGTCTGGTCTGTACTTTCATGGAGATCTCTGGTAAATAAATTATCTTCCCTTAACTCTTGAGGATTTCTTTATTATTGTGTTACTGTGTTGGAGCAATAGGATTTCACCTAGTTCTCCTGTGCAGTCTACTTCAAAGTTTATCTTTGTGAGTATCCCCACTGCTGATATCTCTTCCTGGAAATACTCTTGCTGAATTTCTTCTGCATAGAAATATTTGTTTTTCATTCTCTTATCTAATTTCAGCATGTTCTTTTTTGGGGTAATTTTATCAGTTGTAAGAAATGTAAGTTGGCCTTTAATAAGAACTCCCCTTTCTATATTGCCATCTCTCAAATTTTCCTTCAGTACTGTCATTGCTTTCTATTACTCTTTTCTCTAAGCACAAGACATTCAGTTCCTTGTTGCTTTACTTGTATATCAAGACCCTGAAGTTCCAAAAGAAAAGAACAGAAAGAAATTCTTGAGACACACATATCTATTTCAGCACTTTCACCATGACTACAGTCTTGTTATTTAATGATGACTGTCCCAATTTTCTTTCTGATGGTCTTCCAGAACTTCCAGCATTTGTATCAGCTATTTGTAAATCTCCAGAAAGAGATTTAAAATATTTACAAGACTCAAGTGTTTTACACTTACTGCCCACTTGATCTTGGATGTAGGTGCTTGCCTTAATTTAACAAAATTTAAAACTTTTGAGTTCTATAGTATAACAAAATGAAAGAAAAAATATGAAGGAATAAATAGCAAACTAACATGTTTCTAAAGAAAAACAACTTAGCTGATACTGTGTGATAAAAGGTCTTATATAACTCCCACTGGAAAAACCTTTAGAAAAAGTTCTTGGAAAGATAAATTGAGGGGCAGAGAATGAAGGAAAGATTCTTTACAAAATCTCTTCCAATAAGCAACGGACAAGAAATACCAAAAATCTTTCTTAAAATAGCTGTGCTTTCATTAAATCACACATGGTGTTTAGATACCATAAGTGATAGACTTTCCTTGTTGGCATTATTACTACTGGTAGTCCATATTTATATCCTAAGTATTACACCATCACTCATGAAATATCTCCCAGATATTTCAGTTTAGCCTTAACCTGGCTAAATTATCAGCTAAACTCATGTTCCTGGGTAACATCTGACAAAGACAGAGACTCACCTCTGAATAAGAAAATATCTGTTCTTGAGGGATGGAAGAGGTTCTGTCCCATCGACCTGTCAAACATGTAAGGTGGTCATTTTTCCCTCCTCCCAAAAAGGGTTTTCAGGTGCCAATTTTATACTTTTTGAAAATTCTTTGGTGCCGCTTGGCAGGATGGGACTTTGTCAAGGTTTTAGCCCTGAGATGACTAAATTATTGGCTAAACTCATGCAGTTAGACTCCCAAATTCCACGCCCCACCCCCAGGGGAAGGGAGAGGAAAATTAGAGGAGAGAGGCTTGCGGATTGGAAACTAAAGCTACAGCTTTAATGAAATGATGATAATAATAGTACTAATGACTAAAATAATCAGAAAGTAATGAAAATATATACAAATTTCTGAGATGGTACCGCCACCACACTCTTCAATGACTATACATCACCACTACTGCTGTAGACCAGATATGGGGGAATGGGTCCACAGCTATGAGAAAGCTAAACTCAGGAACTGGATTCAGGGACGCACAGGTCTAGGGTCAGGAACAATCAGACAAATGAAGTCCTCACTGGATGTCAGCCATCACAGAATAGAGCAAAACACCCTGTGATCTCTCAGTTTTATACTGAGTATGCCATCTATGGGTTAGCATGTTCCTGTTGGTCAGTTTGGGGTCACCTGTCCAGTCCCTGCAGGTGTGGCAGATTTTCGCTGGCTCGAGGTTGGCCTTGGTTACTCAAGGAATAGGCATAGACATTGGCCTCTCTGTGTACTAGTGTTCTGTGTTATCACTTCTAGAGAGAAACTATCTGAAAAACATGCAGTTAGTTCTTCAGAAAATGCAGTTACTTTAGACTAAGGCCAAGTCAGAGTCAGAAGCACCCCAACAAACTCAAACACACCATCTCTGTTGCCCTCCTCTGGATGTATTTGGGGACGATCACATCAAGAAAGATGTGAAAGTTGTGGGGCCCAGAACTGCACGGTATTCAAGGCAAGGCTGTGCCAACACTGAGTACCGTGGGATAATGATCATTTTGATCAGCTGATTATGCTGTATTTAATACACCCCAGGAGGTAGTTTGCCCTTCTGGCAGCCAGGGCACACTGTTGACTCATATTGAGCCTGCTGTCAACAAGCACTCCCAGATCCCTTTCTGCAGAGCTTCTCTACAGCCATTCCTCTCCCAGTTTATATTGTGCCTGATATTACTCCACTTTAGGTGCAGAATCTGACTTTTGGACTAGTCAAACTTCACCCCACCCCATTAACAACAGCCCAATTCTCCAGTCTATCGAGATTCCTCTGCAGGGCCTCATCTCCCTTGAGAGAGTCGACAACACCTCCCAGTTTGGTATCATCAGTGAACTTGCTAATGGTCTATTAAACTCCTGCATTCAGATTGTTGATAGATATATTTAACAGAATTGGCTATAGAATTGACCCCTGAGGAACACTATTGGTGACTGGTTGCTAGCCAGTTGTAGCCCCTTGCTAAAATTTTTTGAGCTTTCCCTTCAAGCAGCTCTTCACCCAGCACACTCTAAACCCACTCGTGCCACAGCAGGACAACTTGCCCAGAAGGATGCTGTGACAGTATAAAAAGCCTTATTAAAATCCAGAAAAAAAATACATGGACCTCCTTCCCTTGATCTGCTAGGTGGGTGACCTTATATTTGAAGGATAAATCAGTTAAACAGGACTTTCTTTTTGTGAATCCATGCTGACTGTGGTGATGATTGCATTATTCTTTAAATGCCTTTCAATAGAAGCCAATATAACCTCCATAATTTTTCCAGGAATTGAGACTAGACAAACAGGTCTGTATCTCCATGGGTCTTCCCTCATGTCCTTCTTGTAAATTGGAATAACATTGGCCAGCTTCCAGTCAGGAGGGACCTCCTCAGAATCCCAAAGTCTTTGACAGATGACATAGAGGAGTCCTGCCATAACATTTGCTAGCTCCTTGAGAACTTTGGAATTAATCTCATCAGGCACAATGAACTTGTGAACATTCATTCAGCTCGTCCCTTAAAATTTTGGTGTCCACAAATGGAAAGTCACTGTTCTTACACTCTTGTTCCTCCAACTCAGGGGACCAGGCAGCATCTTTCTCCAAAAGTTCCTTTGTTCCAAATTCTGACAATTAAGGTACCAGCTGCTCCAAATTTTATCAGAAATATAAGAATAAAGGACTCCCTGTACTGATCTCATGGGAAACATTTCATTTCAGTATCTATAAGGTTTCTAATATTGGGCATCCCTAACTATTTGGGTAACCTAAAACCATTCCTGAAACACAAAAGCAATTGAGCTGAAAAAGTACAAACAATCTGTCTCCCTTCTCCTTTCGTGTTATGCATGCATAAGACTAAGAAAAAGGTGATCACTGAAAACAGGCTAGTGGTAGAACACAACTTGTTGCCCAAAATAACTTCATCTGCTGTGTTAGTGTAACATTTGTCCAATTACACTATTTTTAATCAGTATAAAATTATATGGGATATGCCCAGAAAAGCAATGGAGTTGAGAGAGGGTCTACAGAACAAATATTATGAGGAGTGGCTAAAGGAACTGTGCTAGCTTACACGGGAGAAAAAGAGGCTCTGAGGAGATCCTATCGTTCTCTACAAATAACCTGAAAGAAAGTTGTAGTGAGATGTGTGTCAGTCTTCTCCCAGGTAAAAAGTCATAGGACAGGAGGAAATGTCGTTATATTGCACGATGAGAAGTTTAGATTAGATAAGATCATCTCCAGAGGTCTCTTCCAACTCCTACTATTCCGTGATTCTGTGATTAGGAAAAATGTGTTCAAGGAAAGAGTTATCAAGCATTCAAACAGGCTTCCCAGGGAAGTGATTGAGCTTCCATCTCTAGAGGTATTTAAAAGATACATAAGTATGTAGATATATGGCACATAGGACCATAGCTTAATGGTGGAGTTGGCAGTGTTAGGTTTATGGTTGGACTTTGAATCTTAGAATCATTTAGACTGGAAAAGACCTTTAAATCATCAAATTCAACAATTTGATAAAGGTTTTTCCCCAAAATAAATTATTCTACGTTTCTGTGATTCTGTGATACAAGAATCAAAACTACCTAGTGCATAAATTATCTAGTTATTATCCGGTTGTTGCATGCTATTGTAGCTGTGATGTTTGTCTCTTTATTTTCTTCCACATTGAGATGGTTTGAGCTAGATTTCCCAAGCTCTCCAACACTCAGTCCAAGCCCTTTTCCTAAAGCTTCCCCCTTTTCAAAGGAAAAAAACTACAGAAAAAACAAAATCACATCAAATGTATATACATTTGTATTTTCTAAATATAAAGAACTACACACAGCAAGGATATCATGCAAAAGGGAAGATGGGAAGCGAAATGGGAAAAAGAGCAAAAAGGAACTTAAACAAAACTGGCATGCACAATTATAACACCTGGTAACTAACAAAATAAAGAACCAATGAAATCTTACCACCTCCTCCGAGGAGAGCCGGACAGCCAAATACGACCTATTAATTTTTTCTGCAGGCTTCAGCAGCAGACAGGACCAACACAGGGACCTCCTACTCCCCAGCCTTGCTGGAAGAAGAAGAGAGCATACTCTCTTATCTTCACATTATTTATATGTTGTGTTACATTAAAGGAAGATATGGAATACTTCCGTGGATCCTGATCTCCATTATTAAGGAATGCCTGTAATGGCCATTTTTTTAGGAAGATCTGAAAAATACAAAAGTCAATCCACTGCATTTTCCACTCCTTATTCCATATCATTTCTTTAACGCAACACTTGTACATTGCATCAGGTTTTATTTTCCTGGGGCTTTCTTTTAACAGAGGAGGCCATCCCTCACATCAAGGTCTGGTATGGCATGTGTCCCCACTGCTCAATGCCTATTAGGTTGCAGCCGACAGTGCCGTTTAAGGTACTTCTTGGTGGCGAACACAGAGGCCAACCCAGTCTTGCCTTTGACTATGGTAGGAGACACTTGGCCACCCCTAGTCCTCAAGGTTCCCACTTGTCATTGAAGCTCAACACCAACAGTAACTCAGTTTGGATCTTTGGCACTTTAGGCACAGTTACAGTTCTGGTTTTAGGGCTGGTTCACTTCATATTTGTGTTGGCATTTAGTGGCTGCTTCTCAGATAGTCACGAGAGTCATATGCAGTGCAGTGACGGACCGGCTCAACTGGGTTTGGCTCATCATTGGATACCGGTATCCGCTCTGCTCAGGTCCTTCTCGTCTGGTGTCTGATCTCCTGCAAAACTTGACTTAAGACACAGAATTAGTTTTTCCCCAAGGATAGATTTCCCTGAGGCACACACTGGATCTCTCCACCCTTCCTCACTACCCACCAGGTATTTCCAGGCCCTTGAGCAAAAACAATCCCACAAAAGCGTATGTCTTTGCCTGAAGGAGGAATAATCCAAACGGCCTTACATAACATATCCCTCAGATGAATCCCTGGAACTTTGTCTCCATCTTACAGTGTGGAGGGATTCTGCTTGGGCAGGACCAACTCGATTGAAGGAGCCTCTGGTGATAACTAGCCAGGTGGCCTTGGCTAAGTGCTTATCCCAGCTTTTAAAAGTTCCTCCACCTAGTGCCTTTAGAGTTGTCTTTAACAGTCCATTACACCTTTCAACTTTTCCAGCAGCAGATGCATGGTGTGGAATGCGATATACCCATTCAATACCATGCTCTTGTGCTCAAGTGACTACTAAATTGTTTTTAAAGTGAGTTGCATCATCTGACTCAATGCGTTCTGGAGTTCCATGTCTCCATATGATTTGCTTTTCAAGACCCAGAGTAGTATTTCGAGCCATTGCATGTGGTACTAAATATGTCTCTAACCAACCCTTGGTTGCTTCCACCATAGTAAGCACATAGCGTTTACCTTGGCAGGTCTGTGACAATGTGATGTAATCAACCTGCCAGGCCTCCCCATATTTGTACTTATCCCAACATCCACCATACCACAGGGGCTTCAACCTTTTTGCCTGTTTGATAGCGGCACAGGTTTCACAGTCATGGATAACCTGAGAAATAGTGTCCATGGTTAAATCCACCCCTCGGTCTCGTTCCCATCTGTAGGTGGCATCTCGACCTTGATGACCTGAAGTGTCATGGGCCCATCGAGCTAGGAACAATTCTCCCTTCTGTTGCCACTCTAGGTCTACTTGAGATACATTGACCTGTGCAGCTTGATCTGCCCCTCTGTTATTAGCATCTTCCTCATTAGCTCAATCCTTGGGCATATGGGCATCTATATGGTGGACTTTCACATTCAGGTTCTTCACTCTGGCAGTGATGTCTTGCCACAGATCAGCAGCCTGGATGGGTTTTCCTCTACGACTCCAGTTCATCTTTTTCCACCGGTCTAGTCATCCCCATAGGGCATTGGCTATCATCCACGAATCATTGTATAGGTAGAACCTTGGCCATCCTTCTCTTTCTGCAATGTCTAGGGCCAATTGGACAGTTTTGAGGTCTGCAAACTGACTCGATTTGCCTTCACCTTCAGTGGCTTCTGCTACTCGTTGGGTAGGACTTCATGCAGCTGCTTTCCACTACCTTGCAATAAGGTAGGAACCATCTGTGAAAAGGACATAGGGTTTCTTCATCTGGCAGCTCATTATATGGCAGAGCTTCTTCAGCTCAACTCACTGGCTCTTCGTCTTTTTCATCTGCCAGACTGAAGTTCCCACCTTCAGGACAATTAGTTATAATTTCCAAAATTCCTGGGCGATTCGAGTTCCTGATTTGGACACGTTGCGTAATCAAAGCAATCCACTTGTTCCACGTGGCATCAGTGGCATGATGCATAAAGGGTATCTTCCCTGTGAACACCCATTAGTACTGGTAATCAGGGTGCCAGGAAGAGCTGTGCTTTGGTACCAATTACCTCTGAAGCTGCTCATATGCCTTCATACGCTGCTAAGATTTCTTTTTCCATAGGGGTGTAATTGGCCTCAGAACCTCTGTAGCTTCGGCTCCAGAAACCCAGTGGTTGCCTTCAGATCTTGCCAGGCACCTTTTTACAGAGGCTCCAGGAGGGACCTTTATCTCCAGCTGCAAAGTAGAGTACATTCTTTACATCTGGTCCCGTCCTGACTGGTCCAAGAGCCACGGCATGTGCAGTTTCTTGCTTGATCTGCCTGAAAGCTTGTTGTTGTTCAGGACCCCATTGGAAATCATTCTTTTTATGGGTCACAAAGTAAAGAGGGCTCACAATCTGGATGTGCATCCTCCAGAAGCCTATGGCTCCCAGAAAAGCTTGGGTCTCTTTCTTATTTGTCAGTGGAGCCGTTGCCACAATCTTACTGATGACGTCAGTTGAAATCTGGCACCTTCCATCTTGCCATTTCACCCCTAGGAACTGGATCTCTCTGGCAGGTCCCTTGACCTTGCTCTTCTTTTTTTTGGCAAAACCAGCCTCAAGGAGAATCTGGATAATCTTCTGTCCTACATCGAAGACCTCTTCTGCTGTGTCTCCCCATACAATGATGTCATCGATATACTGGATATGTTCTGGGGACTTTCCCTTCTCTAATGTAACCTGAATCAGTCCATGACAGATAGTTGGACTGTGCTTCCATCCCTGGGGCAGTCTATTCCAGGCATATTGAATGCCCCTCCAGGTGAAAGCAAACTGTGGCCTGCACTCTGCCGCTGAGGGAATGGAGAAAAACACATTGGCAATGTCAATAGTAGCATCAACACTTCACTGTCTTGGACTCCAGCTCATACTGGAGCTCCAACATATCTGGTACTGCAGCACTCAATGGTGGTGTGACTTCATTTAAGCCACGATAGTCCACAGCCAGTCTCCATTCTCTGTCAGACTTGCGTACAGGCCAGATAGGGCTATTGAAGGGTGAATGGGTTCTGCTGACCACCCCTTGGCTTTCCAACATCCGAATCATCTTACAGATAGGTATCACAGCATCTTGATTCGTCTGATACTGTTGCAGTGTACGGTTGTCATGGCTATTGGCACTTTTTGATCTTTAACTTGCAGTAATCCCACTACAAAATGGTCTTCTGAGAGGCCAGGAAGGACAGAAAATCGCTTGGACTTCTCTTCAATCATGGTGGCTACACCAAAAACCCACCGGTACCCTTTTGGGTCCTTGAAGTATCCTCTTCTTAGGTAATCCATACCTAGAATGCAAGGGGCTTCTGGCCTCATCACAATGGAATGCTTTTCCCATTGGTCTCCTGTCAAGCTTATGTCGGTCTCTACCACTGACAACTCCTGAGACCCTCCTGTCACTCTGGAAATAGAAACAGTCTCTGTACTCTTATGCTTCAATGGCATTAAAGTACACTGGGCACCAGTATCTATCAAAGCCTGGTATCTCTGAGGATCCAATATGCCAGGCCATCGAACCCACACAAGCCAGTAAACCTGATTATCTTCTTGGTCCCTCTCCTTCTCCTGGAAGAAGGCAGGGCCCCTCTATTGGTCTTGATCAGAGCAATTGTCGTCGGACTTCGACTTTGGTTTCTTGGAGGCTTTTTTGTCATCAGGGAGGTGGATCTCCATCTTCTTGCCTTTTGGCAATTGCAGTTTCTTGCCTAAAAATACTGCATCTATGACATAGACAACTTTCTTGTCCATGAACTTCTGTCTCAGCTCTTTCAGTCTAGCTTTGAGCTTGTAAGTGGGTTCGCCACCCCGCTTCTTCATGTTCTCTCCTTTGCTGCATAGGTATGCCCATAGTTGGCTATGTGACTGACAGTGTTTTCTTTCCCTCTAATTGGGTATGATGAAGATCGTGAATGAGGCCGAGACCGAGGTCTAGTCAAGGTCACCTTGGTCTATCCTGCCATGATCGTTCCATTGACCTTTCTCCGTAATCTCTATTACATCTGTCATCTCTGTCTCTAGGATAGTTCTCATATCTGGAGTATTCATAATCTCTCTCTCTTCTTTCCCTATCATAGGTAGGTCGGTATAGGGAATTGGAGGAGTTTTCCAGACTTTCCACCATATCCAACATCACATGGCTTCCACGCTTGGTTCTCCCATCCTTGGATCATATGCAGTTATCAAGCAGTAGGTATATGGTTTAGGGGCACCTTTAATTACCTTTTCCCACACAGGCTGCATGCAGGGGACACCCTCTGGAGCTAAGATGTCATAATGGTCTGGAGCAGAATAGATGACCTCCAACATGGCTAATTCCCATAGGTATTGGATGCCTTCTTCTGCAGTATTCCACCTTCTTGGAAAGCTTGACAGACATTCCTTAAATGGGTATCTCACCCTTACAGCACGAAGGAATCGGATCCAAAGACTGTGTGCATCTCTCTTCCTTGCCATTTCTTGTTCTATTACAGGAACTCAGGCAAGGGATCCCAATTGTTGTGCTTCATGACCTTAAATAATGTGACTAATAGCTCCATTGTCCCAGCATCGCACCAGCCAAGTGAGGATTGGTTTACCAGGCAAACAACTGTAATCTCTTCATAAATCTCAAAGATCTCTTGCTGTCAGAGATTGTGTAATTTCACTTTCTCAAATTATTTCTTGTCCATCTCTCCTGCGTAGAATCTTTTCCACTTTTCTTTGTACTCTTTGTACTTAGGCTTGATATTAGGAAAAAAATTTTCACTGAAAGGGTGATTCACCAATAGAATGTGCTGCCCAGGGAGGTGATGGAGTCATCATCCCTGGAGGTGTTTAAAAACATATTGGATAAGGCGCTTAGTGCCATGGTTTAAATGATGAGTGGGTGCTAGTGTTGGGTCATAGGTTGGACTAGATGATCTCAGAGGTCTTTTCCAACCTTGTGATACTGTGTGATACTCTTCCGCTCTTACGCGGAACAGCTCCCACCTCCTCTTTGTATCTCTCATGAGGAGGTGGAGACCGAGTGTGCTGTGGAGATGGACTTCTACCTCATTCACCATCCCCAGCGGATAGAGGTAGCGAGTAGTCTTTTGGGTCCTGAGATAAATGACTCAACCAATCATTAGGTAACAATAATTGTCTCTCAGGTTGAGGGGAATGCTTTTGCCCCTTCTTTGCATCTTCTGAAATACTAAATGTTTAGTCAGGATATAAATCATCTAGTGACAGTATATCATGGGTCATTTGCACTCTTCTTCTTGTCTCTTGATACTGCTCTACTTTCCTTTAGATGCACTCCTAGTTCTTTTGGGCGCGCCCCTTCTCTTGCAACCATTTCTTCCTCTCTTGCAGTTGCTCCTTCCTCTGTCACAGCCACTTCTTCCTTGCTCACAGCCGCTCCTTCATCTGCTACTGCCTGCATGGATGGGATAGGTCTTTCTGCTCCTTCCTCTTCTTCTCCTTCTCTTTCTTCTTCTTCTTCCATGTGTTCCAGTTGTGGAGATGGGTCTGTAAGTTTTATGGTCTCCCTCACCAGTGTCTTCTTTTTCTTTATAGGAGCAACAATGACCTTCCTGTTTTTAACTTCAGTCCCAGTTCTAGTAGACTTAGTAGAGAAGACTTTAGCTTCAAGTTGTGTTTGGACCTCAATTTCACACGTGGGCCCAATAGGGACATCACTAGTTTCAGGTGGCATGGTTTGGATTTCTGTCTCAACCTTAACCTTCTGAGAGTGATCGATAAGAAATAGCCAAGCCCCAGAACAAAGCAAAGCATTGCATGTTTGGGTCGTCATATGAAAAACACCTTTCCCTTAAACGTGTCATCTCATCAGGATCGAACACTTGTTCTCGCATAAAGTCCCAAGTAATAGGAGGTGTTACACATCCCACCAGTTTACCAAAATCCAAAGACTGGCCTTTCCAAACTCCTTCCCAAAGCTCCAGAGATTCTTTTCAAGGTTCGGCCTTTCTTACAACAAGGGAACCAATGCAGCACCACCTTTTCAATTTTAAATCGTATTTTTGCTGTCTCCACCACTAGTATCATTGTTGCTGAACAATTTAGGTATTGGTTAGAGCTGATCTTAGGAGTCTTTGCTATCAAACTCTGAATGTCATCATTACGGAGACTATATATTAGGCCATCAATGTTGAAATTAAGGAATGGAAGCCATTCGTTCCATCCATCTGAATGGTCGCAGTCCTTGACAGGATATCCTGGGACAAGCAAAAAAACAACTAGAATAACGAAAAAAATTAGTAAAAAGGTCATTGTTATTATTTTTCTTCAGGTTGTTCCTAAACAAACTCTTATTTTATAAAAAAGGTTTTCTTGGATGCTTTCCTGGTAGTTGTTTTGTAAACAAAGACTGCGCTTAGTAGTCTTCCCGAACTCTGGCGGCGTTCCCAGACACCGAGGTTAACAATCCTCTGCTATCAAAATCTGAGCTGGTTTGAGCTAGCAATTCACTACACAAATCTGGAAAGCTTTCTGTTTATTCGCATCACAAACCACAAAAATCTTGGAAGTTGCAAAAACATTCATGATTTATCTTTTCCCCAATTTCATTTTTCAGTCTTTTTTTTTTCCTCAGGATCCTCTTGAATCTCTCAGAAAGAGATCATAATACTAAGTATTTGATAAAAACTAGGCTATATTAATGTTTAGTTAGGTAAAATGAATGACTTCTCTGTTAATTTGTAGTCAGTTGAATCTCATCATTCTCTTTTTTTTTTTTTAGTGTTCATAAACAGTGAACTGAATCAGCTACAGGTACGAGCTTTTATTTTTTATTTTAATCATAAAGTAATAGAATATAAACCTAAATAAACTTAAATTCAAATTCTGGATCACATCGTTAATGATATGGTCCAGAAGGAAAACTGTGCAAAAAGACCACAACATTCTGTATCTAAGGTCCAAATCACTATTCAGTAGCCATTTCTTTTATTACGCTTTGGGGTTTTTTCCTAAAATTTTTTTTTAATATGTCAAACATCAATGGGCAAACAAAATTTCAGGATTTCAATAACAATTTCACATGAAGAACTTGCTTGGAATATGAGTATTAGTCTGAATGATTAATAACTTCATAAAGAGATGCAAGAATGCTTATTTGAATGTGTCAAAACTGAAAATATAAATCTTTGAGTTTACCAAGAAAAAGAAAGAACAGCACTCAGACACTCAATAAATAATGTATAGATGTTAAATGTAAAGTTACCAGAAATATAGTCAGAGAAGATTACTCACAAAGAACTTCTCTGCAGTTAGTATATTCAGATCATAGGAATATCTTTGTAGAAGATATTTTTTAATAGTTGTGTATAATAGGACATGAAATAATGAAGTCTTTCCCAGCTACTATCAGGGAAGCAAAAATATATAATTTTACCCAATCAGTTTTGAGCTGATTTGTGGTTTTCCTAGTTTTAACAGAAAGCAGTAGTCCTATACCTCAGATTGCTCCAGCCTAAATATTAGACCATAATGCTTTAGATAATCTTAATGAAAATAAAATATACACATACAATTTAAGCAGCAAAATCCATTGCAATATTATCCACAAAACTTAAGTGCTTGTATTACCCAGGGATGTACTATAAAGTAATACAGGTAACGATAAAATTGACATTATCATAGAATCACAGAATCATAGATTCATAAAATGAGTTGAGATGGAAGAGACCTTACAGACCATCTTGATCCAACCCCCCATGCCATGGGCAGGGACAGTTTCCACTAGGTCAGGTTGCTCAAAGCCTAATCCAACTTGGCCTTGAGCACCTCCAAGGATGGGGCATCCACCACTTCTCCGGGCAACCTGTTCCAGGGCAACAACACTCTCACAGAAAGTTTCTTCCTTATAGCTAATCTAAATCTACCCTCGTTCAGCTTGAAATCCTTACCCCTCATCCTATCACTATACTCTCTGATAAAGAGTCCCTTTCCAGCTTTCCTGTATGCCCTCTTTAAGTACTGGAAGGCTGCTATAAGGTATCCCAGGAGCCTTCCCTCCTTAAGGCTAAACAAGCTCAACTCAAACGGTCCTTGTAAGGGGATGTGCTCCAGGCCTCTAATCATCTTTTTGACCCTCCTCTGGACTCACTCGACCAGATCCATGTCCTTCCTGTGCTGGGGGCCCCAGAACTGAATGAAGTACTCCAGGTGAGACCTCATGAGGGCAGAGTAGGGGGGCAGAATCACCTCCCTCAACCTGCTGGTTACACTTCTTTTGATGCAACTCAAGGTATAGTTGGCTTTCTGGGATGTAAGCACACATTGCTGGCTCAGATTGAGCCTCCATGAGCAATCTTCAGGGCTATTTTTGATCCATTTTCTGCCCAGCCTGTATTTGTACTTGGGATTGCCTTGACTCAGGTGCAGGAAATTACACTTGGCCTTGATGAAATTCATATGGTTCACACAGGTCCACCTCTCAGGCCTGTCCAAATCTCTCTGAATGGCATCCCTTCACTCTAGCATGTCAGCAGCACAACAAAGCCTGGTGTCATCAACAAACATGCTGAGTGTGCCCTCAACCCCACTGTCCGTATCTGTGACAAAGATGTTAAACAACACCAGACCCAATATCAAACCCAGAGGAATGCCTCTCATCACCAGTGTGCACTTGGACATCGAGCCCTTGACAACAACTCATTGAATGTGACCATCCAACCAATTCCTTACCCACTGAGTGGTCCACACACCAAATCCATGTCTCTCCAGTTTAAAGACAAGGATGTCGTAGGGGACATTATCAAATGCTTTGCACTACTTTAGGTAGATGATGACAGTTACTCTTCCTTTATCCATCAACACTGTAGCCCCATTGTAGTAAACCATCATATTTGTCAGGCACGATTTGCCCTTAGTGAAGCCATGTTGAGTGTCACCAATCACCTCCTTATTTTCCATGTGTCTCAGCAGAGTTTCCAGGCGGATCTGTTCTGTGATCTTGAAAGGCACAGAGGTGAGACTGATTGACCTGTAATCATTGAGCCAATGCTTAAAATTGTAAAACTGTAAAAAGACTGTTTTAAAAACACAGTTAGCTTAAAATTATTTCTATTGCTTTTAGAAAGTGATAAGCATTTTGAAATTAGCTTCCATTAATACAGAATTAACAGAGACTATGGTAAAACCTGTACCATTTCTGAACGCCAGAAAAGGATAAAGACAAAATGGTGTTAATTAACTTACATAAACACAGTTCAAACACAGGAAACACAGCTCATATTCCACTATTATAAAATTCCGTTTTCTGTCATTTTCTATTCAGATAGTAGATGGGTGGGTAAAATACATGAAATTGATTCATAACAACCTACTTTCAATCCTTAGTCTGAAGTAAAGTAAATGGAGTTGGCTTTAAATACCTAAGACAGTGTTCTAACCACTGGGTTATTAAATGTTTTTCGTCTATCTAACTCCTGGCCTTTTTCTTGGAAGAATTTCCTTCTTAACTGATATGTTTTTGTCAGCACTTTTAACGGGTTTTATTTCTGTTATAGTATTATTTGAATTGTAATTTTCTATGAAAGTATTTGTTGACAACTGCTTGAATCGTGCCATTTCAAATTTATTTTGGAATTACTACTTGTTAATAGAAATATAAATAATCAGTTAAAAATACAAGACAGGAGGTAATATGCTGGAGTCAACTGTATAATTGTCTGCTATAAAAATACTTAAATTACATTAAAATCTGAAAATAAAATGGTTTATTTTTTAGCAATTTACTAGTTTGTTGCCATTCAAACTAACTATTGAAGTACTTGACCCTTGCAATCAATCCGATATTTTCATTTTTTGTAATAGAAATTTTACTTTATTCAATACATGCTTTTTCTTTTTTTTGTTTGGGTTTTTTTGTAAAGTGGGCCTGTATCTATGGTTTTTACAATTAATGCATAATAGAAATAAATCTATTTCTGAGTTTTCTGTTGATCCTCCTTTAATTCATTCTGAAAAAAAATGAGAACTTTTCAAAAGATATGAAAGTTTCTATGAATAATTTTGTTTTTTAAAAGAATGATTCTCACTGAGCAATTATTTTGAATTAACATTTCACCACAGGTTTTAGCTTTTACTTTTTTAGCTAATACTGTCAACATATATCTGATTCAAAGCAGTACTCTAGATAAAGGCTGCTCAAACCCCTGCTCAAAAGCATGTAGTGCTTTTAAGTGTTTATGTTTTGAGATGGAAAGCATGGTAGTTGAAATAAGGAGTAAGCTTTTCCAAACTGCATATCAAATGTTGTCCATTACACTAACTTCAGCCTAGTAAAATGAATCTCTTATGAATCCCTTAAATACATTTCAGTAGATCAGTGGAAAATTAAGCAGAGCATAATCAGTGTTGAATAGAAAATATTAGGAACAAAGCAACCAATTGTCCTACTTCCTAAAATGAAAATCACAGAGCAGGACAGAAAAGGGGCAAGGGGAGAGGGAAGCACTACAGTTAGTAGACCAACATTGCATTCAGGGAGTAGTGATCAATGACTCAGTGTCCAGATTAAGATCCGTGACAAACGGTTTGTACTGGGACCAGTGCTGTGTAATAATTTCATTGATGATATAGACAAGATCAAGTGTGCCCTAAGCAATTTTGGAGATGACACCAAGCTGAGTGGCACAGTGGTCACACAAGAAGGACAGAATATCATCCAGAGGGACCTGGACAAGCGAGAGAAGTGGGCCTGTGTGAACTTCATGAGGTTCAACAAGGCCAAGTGTAAGGTCGTACACCTGGGTGGGGACAACCTGGGGTTTCAGTACAGGCTGGGGGACTACATGATTTAGAGCAGCCCTGTGGAAAAGGACTTAGGGGTGCTGATCGATGAGAAGCTCAACGTGAGCCAGCAGTGTGCACTTGCAGAATATAAGGCCAACAGTTTCTGGGCAGCATCAAAATAAGTGTGGCTGACAGGTCAAGGGAGGTGATTCTCTGAAGAGGACGGAAGAGTGACACCTAGATACTAGATGAGCAGACTTCGTTTATTGAGAGTAGAGTACACACTTTTATACATGTCGCAGCTATGGTTATACATATTCATTAAACAAAGGAATATATTGGTTCTTCAGCTAAATGTCTACCCTGCCTTGTTTTTCTCATTACCCGTTATCAGTTCTGAATTCTGTGCATTCTTTCTTAACTGCAAGTTCCGTCTTCTGAAGTCAAGGACAGGACGCCCCTGCTGTATATCTCTTGTTTGTTATCCTAGCAGTTCTTATGTGCTGCCCGCATGTCCTTTCTCACGCAACCATATCTCTACAATTCCCCCGTTTTCTTTCTGTACCAGCAATGCACGATTCATAGTGTTTAAGATTACAGATTTAATCATTGAGAATATGCAAATAATTGCTATTATGCCTATCAAATAATAAACATAAAATAAGAAAGCCTTGCTTAACTACTTCGCGCAGCCATCCAGGCAAACCCCATCCGCTGAGTAGTTTATCGAAAGGGCTCTGCCATTCTTGCAATTTCTGCATGTTATCATTAAGTTGCCTTAATCTCTTATGAATGGATTGTGATTTATCAGTAAGATTAAAACAACACATTCCTTCAAACTCATCACAACCATGACCATGTGCAAGTAACAAAAAATCAATGGCAGCACGATTCTGCAGTGTTGCTTTTCTAATACTATCACTCTCTATAACTAAATCATATAATATATGTGATGTTAGATTAATCTACTTACCGAACCAGCATGTTAAAGCCTTTATTGTTAAAGCATTATGGATTGAGCTAAGCGAAGGTAGAAATATAGAAGCAGCAATGGTAGTGGCTGTGCCCCATAACTGGACAGTGTCAGTACAATTCTCCTTTATTTCCTTTATTTCCCTTTTATGTCGGTGCGGACGTTCCGCCATTTGTATAATTTGCTTTAGGTGATGTTCCCCTGCGGTGAGTAAAGTTAATTGTCCAATATAACATGGGCCACCAAAAGGTTTGCATGGGATTCCTGGCCATGCTCTATCCCCACATATTAAAAAAAATAACCAGGAGGTAGAGCCTTAGCCCTTGCCTTTTTGTATACTTGATGTCATGAGTAGGACAATAAGATTGATTAATATACTGCATATCAAGTGGTGACACTACGGTTTCAATTGGCCCTTGACCGTTTGAGGGAGAGCTAAACCTAATGCATCCCTCTGGGGTTTTTTTATTTTTTTTTTTTCGATTCGCAACATTCTTTATACTTGATTCATTCAGTGATATTGATAAATTTATCCATTCTTTGCTAAAATCAGACAAATTGACCACAGGTCTACCTATCAGGCATGTTTTAAAAGGATTTCCCACTTGATGCAAAGATAGGAAAAAGTCATTCACCCCTGTCCTGTGAGTCCAGTCCACCCACATATTTTCTCGTTGCTGTCCATCAATCAGTTCCACAGGAAGAGGAGGCTGAGCTGCCGTTAGAAAAGAGAGTATGTACACCACTAACAGTCCTTACGATGAGGGTGATGACACCTGTGTAATCAGCATCAATCAGGCCAGGAATAACAGATATTCCTAGCAAAGCCACCGATGATCGTCCAATTAATAAAGCTCCAACAGGTTTATCGTTGATCTTTAAGGGTCCTGTGATTGTAGATGGTACCTTTTGTGGCTTAATATCGATTAAAATGATATCTATTGTGGTTTCCAAGTCAAATCCCAGGCTCCCTCTGGTGGCTGGCTGCAACTGCTGGGTCCCGGCTGACAGTCCGGTTGCATTACTGGGCAAGCATTCCAAGTTGTGGTTGCAGCGCCTGCTTGTGTCGTCACGCGGGCAGGCACGCTGCTCCGGCCATTTCCCGACTTTCGCCGACAAATTGATGCATCATGGGAAGCATTTTGACAAGTGGGACACCAGACTCATCCGCGATCCATTGTCGGTGACCAACTTTGTAAGGGTGCAAGAGCAGCACAAACATGCGGAGCTTGTGCTTGTACTGACAATTTTTCACCTAATTCTTTACCTAAATCTTGAACTGCTTTTACCAAAAAGGCAGCTGTTCCAGTAGGAATTTGGGCAGCTTTATCCAGTAACTCCTCTATACTCCACGCTCCATGCATTGTAGTTATTAATTGTCTGGTGGTTGCATTCCCATTTTGCAACACACACTGTCGCAACAATGCTCCTTTCATATGTTCTGGAACTGAGGCTGAATCTAAGGCTAACGATAAACGATCCACAAACTTTCCTAAAGGTTCTTCTCTTCCTTGCTTTAAACCCATGTAAGAGGGGATCCCTCCCTCTGGTCTAATTTGTCAAAAAGCCTGTCGAGCAGCTCGCATACTTTCTCTGATTTTATCTGGTCCCAGCATTGCTTGTGCTTCCTGCCTTATATAGGCTCCTATTCCTAACAATTCTTCTAATGTTAAACCATACAGAGGATCCCCTGGCTGCCTTAAAACAGCTACAGATTCTTGACAAATATCTTGCCCATGTGCCATAAACAACATTGTCTGACTAGGTGTAAGAATCAATTTCATTAAATTTCGTATATCAAATGGCAGCAAAAGATTGCCTGACCAAATAAAATTCATCATTTGTCGTGTGGGCTCACCATGTAAGCCTGATTCTGAAATAGTAGCCCACAACTGTGATAATATTTTCCAATCCAATTGGGTAATAGTGGCTTGCATTCCTCCGTGTCCATCAGGGGTATAAATCACTGGACACGCCACAGCTTCTGCCACATCCCAATGTCCTTCTCTTGCTGCCTCTCTGGCAAGCTCTCCCCAGTCTACCCCAGTCCTTTCCGACATTTTTGACGACCACTCCTGAGCTCCCCCAGGAGGGCCCTCACTACCGTCCATCAGGGAGATTTCTGACGGTGCACTAGGCATAGAGGGCTGTGGCAGCGTTGCTGTACTGGAGAGTACAGATGGAGGAACATACACTGTCTGTACTGAGGGTGGCATCGGCCCCTCCTCCACCCCAAGTACCTCTGTTAACCGTTTTGCCGCCTCGGCAGCCAACTTCTGTTCTACCTGATGTTGTTTTAAAGAATTAATAACTGTTAACCAAGGGATCCCTAATTTTTTGCATTCTTTATCTTCCTGTAATGTTCCGTGCCACAACTCATCTCCATATTTGCGCCATTCTTCTATTTCAAAAGCACTAGCCGAGTTTGTGAAAAAACCCTTTATCACACCGTGAGATAATAATAACTGTAATTCCTTATCAAAACCTTTATGCCACGCTCCCTGCTTTTCTAAAAAGCATTTTAGGAGACTAAAAGCTGCTTCCTTTTCCATTTTAATTCCCTACGCCCTATAGCGCTAGGTTAATAAATACCTGATTACGGCTGTTGCACCCTTTTGAAGTCAGCTTACGTTGCAGCGTCCTCACTTTGTCAGGAAATATCCGGAGTCCAGCTCTTTGATCCTTGTGCCGGTGCAAACACAGCTGCGCCCTCCTTATAGTCACTCTTCCGTGGCCACGTCCGTATGCCAATTGCCGTATGGTTTTAAAGGGGTTCAGGGTGCCATTTGAAGAGGACGGAAGAGTGACACCTAGATACTAGATGAGCAGACTTCGTTTATTGAGAGTAGAGTACACACTTTTATACATGTCGCAATTATGGTTATACATATTCATTAAACAAAGGAATATATTGGTTCTTCAGCTAAATGTCTACCCCACCTTGTTTTTCTCATTACCCGTTATCAGTTCTGAATTCTGTGCATTCTTTCTTAACTGCAAGTTCCGTCTTCTGAAGTCAAGGACAGGGCGCTCCTGCTATATATCTCTTGTTTGTTATCCTAGCAGTTCTTGTGTGCTGCCTGCATGTCCTTTCTCACGCAACCACATCTCTACAATTCTCCCCTTCTACTCTGCTCTTGTGAGACCCCACCTAGAGTAGATGATCAGAGTTCTGCAGCATCTCTGCTATAAGAACAGGCTGAAAGGGTTGGGTTTTAGAGGAGAAAGCTCTGGTGGGACCTTGTAGTGGCCTTCTGGTACATGAAAGGGGCCTATAAGAAATTGAGGAGGGACTTTTTACAAGGGCAAGTAGTGATAGGGTGAGGAGGAATGGCTTTAAATTGGAAGACTGAAGATTTAGAATAGACATTAGAAAGAAATTCTTCACAATGAAGGTGGTGAGGCACTGGAACAAGTTGCCCAGGGAAGCTGTGGCTGCCCCCTCTCTGGAAGTGCTTAAGACCAGGTTGGATGGGGCCTTGCGCAAGTATGGTATGGTGGGAGGTGTCTGTGCCCATGGCAGGGGAGTTGGAACTAGATGATCTTTAAGGTCCCTTCCGACCCAAAGCATTCTACAATTCTATGATTCTATGATCCCCAAACTGTTTTCTGCTATCCAGTCAATCTACTAATACAGCTTAGGAGAAAGTGGTCAGATTCATATTTCCAAGTGTTCCCAAATAAACAGCTTTCACTAACTTTTGCTACAGCAGGTTTATTAATTTCAGAGTGATGATGTATCAGTTAAAACCAATCCGTACAAAAAGTAGGAACAGTTAAAACTTTTATTCTCAGGACAGAACTGCATGAATCAGTAATTACAAAGCATTGCTCTGTTCCTCCATTTACTGTCATATTGTGAAGAGATTAATAGCCATCCTTGGGACACTAGCTGTTTTCTGTTTACAAAAGAGATGCCACAGCTGGTAGTTCTTTTGGAGAACTAAGGGCAAGGCAGGTTAGGAAGAGTCAGCAGCACCTTTGGAGTCAGAAAAGAGGAAGAGAAACATGTACTAGTTTGTACACTTTATCCTCCTAAGCACTGCCCCCTCTAACACAGGTTTCTTGTTAGCCTTCTCAGCTTAACTGGTTGCTTAGCCCTGTGGTCAATAAATTGGGTTATTTCAAAGTACTGAAACTTAATTTTGTTTTGATGTTTCTCTCCTTGCTCCCTTACTATACTTCAAAGAACAGTAAGGTTATTTTTTTTAAAAAAAAGTATTGTAATTTGTGTACTGTGAACCATGGAATTTAATTTTGGGGAACTATTGCTTTTCACATCTCTGCTGTCTATGATTCCATCAGAATTATACAACTCTCCATTTCACTTTACCTTTAAACATGATATGTTCCCATATATTTGTCTTTTGTTTAAAGTCTTCTCATAGTCAGAAATACCTGGTAAAGTATAGTGAGGTGTATTTTAATACCTTTTGTTGTTGTTTCTTTTTAACCATTTATTTTTAAATATGAATAAAAGATTGACTATCGTGGGTGCTATATCAAGTGATCAAGCTACAGTTTAGTCTGTTGCTTATAATTCTCCAGACTATATTTCTCCAGAACACTGAAAAAAATGTAAAATTTTTTTTCATTATCTTAATGATATCTGAACTTTAACTGTGTTCTCAACTGCAATGAAGATGGTGGCATTTGACCCGATATTTTAAGAATTATTTAAAAATAATTTTCTCACTTCCAGAGTGTTAAAATTACTAATAGTTTCCTGTTGATGATAATAATACAAACATAAGATTTAAATATTTCCATTTACAGTTACCTACAGAGAAAATTCCACATGACTTCAACTTGCTTTCATTTTAAATATTGATTTTTATATACTTGTATTCAGTAAGTTTTATAAAATGTTTTGAGTATTTTTCTGAATTTCCCAATCAATTTTCTTTAGCTGCATTTCAGCTTCTGAGACTGAGCACCATATAATCCTTTATATATTCCCAAAGCATAATTTAACGAAGTGCTTCTAACTTTCAGTAAATGGTTAAAATGTGTGTTTTGAAGTTCATCTATCTTACTATTTTAATTCATTAGTGGAGAAAAATAATGGAAAGAATTATGTGTATGTTACCTTGATACACTCTTCACAAAGTATTATTTTTAAATTTGTAAAGTAAGTTCTCACAGGTGAAAATTACATAGCATTACTTCAGTCATAGTATGAAGTAAAACTGTGAAAACTGTTATTTATTACTTCAACTGAAACAATAATTTTTGAAATGTGATTACTGAATATATTCTGCAATATATTTATAGTGTATATCACTCACAGAAATTATCTGGCAAGACATAGTTCATTTCATTAAGGTGAAAATGATCCTAATTAGCAGAATAAGTAAAAATAATTAGAATTACACTGGACTAAAATCTGAAAACAGAGTAAATACTTCAGAATTATACTGTAAGGAAGCTATATGAAAAATAGCAGTCCTTACTGGAGTGAGAAATAAATTGATACCTGCCTAGCAGTGCAGAAAAATTAAAACTAGCTCTGTGTTGATCTCTCTCCTGGACAACAAATGAAGCAGAAGAGGCAGGCAGACTGAGTCTGCCTGGGGCCAAACAAGGAGCAATGCATTACTTTACCTAAGATGGTGGTAATTACAGGGTGGTGATTTATCCAAGCTAATATACTCCAGTCTTCAGTACTGGTATAACTATACTTGTGTTAAATCTAAGATACTTGCACAGAGCTTCATTATACCATTTGTTTCATAGGATTACAGGACAATTCAATATGGAAGGGACCATAAGAAATCTCTAGAGCAACCTCTTCCCCATTACTCAGGGATTAATCCAGTCTGGCTTAGAAATGTCCAATAATGAATTTGAACCAACCATGTTAACATTATCTCCTGTAGCATGTTTTTGGAGGAAAGGAACTGAATTTCAGGTTTACCTGGAATGGAAGAAAAAATCAAGACAAGAAGGGGGGAAGGGTACAAGAGAGAAGTTCAAGATAGTCATTAATACAGACTGTTTATTATAAAATCTGAATCACTGACTTATTGCAAAAATGCAAAATGATTCTAAGAGATTTTGTGTCTTTAAATATATTTAAGGAACTGAATCTTAAAAGTGAAACTTAAAACAACACAATCTCAGAATATTGTTTGGGTATTCTGTACCAGTTTAAACATATGAATTATATACTTAGATTTCTAAGGTAGGTCTAAATGCTGATGGCCTGATCTACACCAATAAACAAGAGCTCTTCTGGGATTCCCAGAGGTCAGAAAGAGTGTTGAAGTGAAGTTTTTAATGACATAATTTTCCTTTAAATATACGCTGATGACATTTCCCCCTTTTTCTCAATTGGCAAATACCCATATTTTGAAACTTATCAAGTCCTCTAAAATTATTCAGTTGGGAATACTGAAGTTTTGCAAGATGCATTTCTTCTCTGTAAATTATTATTGCATCATTAAAATCTGCATACCAGTTAAAGTTCATGTTGACGAAAATGTATTTTTGTGCAGTTACGAATCTTAGGCTAACATATGATCACCCATGAAATCAGCGACACTAGAAACACTCCTCTGTCTCTTTCACAGCATATAAGATCATGCATGTAGACCAATACAACATATAGTGGTAATGTAAAATATATCTGTTTTTCTGCTTATGACTAATCAGATCATAAGCCATAAAAAACTTCTGTTTATGTCTTTTAAATTACTTTTAGCTGTGACAGGAAACTCAGTAATAATTTTGTTTCATATGTTCTGGTCATACACAATTCAGTAAAGGCACAGCACAATGTCATTAGCCTTCCTCATACCAAGAGTTCTCTCTTATTACATTGATGGCTTCCAGAATGTTTTGCACCTGTTTTAATTTCTTTATCTGATATTCATCTTTCATGGAAATTATTGTAGTTTCAGGGTTTTTTTTTAATTTTTTCTCCCCTTGTTGACATGGATAAGGGACCTGAAGGGACCGGTCAGTCTGCTGGGAGGCTAGGACTGTAAGTTTCTGGGGGGGCAGCATTACTGGGAACATCCCAGGAAGAGGGAGGTTTCCGGTATGGACTTGTCTCCACATTTTTGGCGTGGGAAGGAGAATGTGGGGGCTCGTGCAGTGGCTGGGAGAGAGCAGTGTTCAGGATCATTAGCCCTGCTCCACGGGGCCTGTGCTGGTTTTCTTCAGAGAGAGAGAGAGAAAGAGGAGGAGTTTGGTCAGCACCAGCTGGTGAGTTTTGTTTTGCCTCGGAGCCCACGGAGGACTTACTGGACCACAGAGGACTTAATTTGTTTGAGGTGTTGGGTTTTGAACTGTTGGGTTACAGCGTTGCTGTCTGTCCGGTTCTGTGTTTGGTTACATATGTATTTTGCAGTTGAGAACTGTTATCTTTTCCTATAAAATTTCATGTTCTCCTCTTGATTTAAGTCTATTAATTGCAAAGGACTTTGGTGACTTTCTTGTGAGTGATATAACTTCAACAGACATCTTAGTTTTTCTTTTAAACTAAGACAGAAATAAAAGGACAATCGGTCACTGGAAATAAAAGAATTCTGTGTAATTTTATGCAATGACCATGAAATGGTGGAGTTCAAGATCCTTAGAGTAGCAAGGAGGGTGGAACAACAAACTCACTACCCTGGAGTTTAGGAGAGCAGACTTTGACCTCTTCAGTGATCTGGGCTGAGTACCATGGGATAAAGTCCTGGAGGAGAGAGAGACCCGAGAAAACTGGTTAATATTCAAGAATCACCCTCTCCATGCTCAGGAGAAATGCATTTCAAGAAAGAGGAATTCAGGCATGCCCTGCGTGGATGAACAAAGAAGTACCAGACAAATTTAAACAAACAGGAACCCCACAAAGGATAGAAAAAAATGGCAGGTGGCCTGGGAAGAACATGGAAATTGTTCGAAATGTCAGGGATCAGGTTAGGAAAGCTAAAGTTCTGACAGAGTTAAATCTGGCCAAGGATATAAAGGACAAGAATAGCTTTTACAGATATGTCAGTATTAAAATGAAGACTAGGGTTCGTGTGGGCCCATCACCCACTGTAGGTGAGGATCAGGTTCAAGACCATCCAAGGAACCTCAATGTGCAACATTCCGTGGACCTGATGAGATGCATCCACAGGTCCCGAGGAAACTGCCAGATGAAGTTGCTAAGCCACTGTCCATTATATTTGAGAAGTTTCAGAGTCTGGTGAAGCTCCTACTGATTGGAAAAGGGGAAATATACCTCTCATTTTTAAAAAAGGAAGACTCAGGGAACTAGACGCTGGTCATTCTCACCTCTGTGCCTTCCAAGATCACAGAACAGATCCTCCTGGAAACTCTGCTGAGACACATGGAAAATAAGGAGGTGATTGGTGACACGCAACATGGCTTCACTAAGGGCAAATCGTGCCTGACAAATATGATGGTTTACTACAATGGGGCTACAGTGTTGATGGATAAAGGAAGAGTAACTGTCATCATCTACCTAAAGTAGTGCAGAGCATTTGATAATGTCCCCTACGACATCCTTGTCTTTAAACTGGAGAGACATGGATTTGGTGTGTGGACCACTCGGTGGGTAAGGAATTGGTTGGATGGTCACATTCAATGAGTTGTTGTCAAGGGCTCGATGTCCAAGTGCACACTGGTGATGAGAGGCATTCCTCTGGGTTTGATATTGGGTCTGGTGTTGTTTAACATCTTTGTCACAGATACGGACAGTGGGGTTGAGGGCACACTCAGCATGTTTTTTGATGACACCAGGCTTTGTGGTGCTGCTGACATGCTAGAGTGAAGGGATACCATTCAGAGGGATCATTTTTCGTGCTTATTTTATTTTTCATTGATCTTACATTATAGGCATTCTCACAGAAATTAACGAAGAAAAAATAAATCCTGCAAATACTGGAAGTAGACACTGTTTACACACAGTCTTCTTATTTGGAAATCTATGGGGCAGATGCCAAGGGAAGTAGGTATAAATATACCATAAAATTAAAAAAAAAAAAAAAAGAGCAGTAATTGCACTACTGTTAAGATGCAGAAGTGCCAAAGTATGACAGAGAGATTTGCTGAGATAATTAGTATAAAGCAATAAAAATAACACTCAGAAAATAGTTCTTAAAAAAAAGAATAATTGAACAGTTTCACAGCCATAAAGAAAATTATTTCTTAAATTTCTGAGCCATTGTTATATAACAACTGAGAAGGTTAAAATCACATAATATGATTCATGTCATTGCTGAAATTACAGTTGGGCTGTTTAAGAACAGATATGCCATGTAAAGAAGAAAGGAAAAGTAACCATACATTATGCATTGTTCTCCCCCTCACACAGGTACGTTTCCTTTGCTTCAGTTCCCACACAGATACTATTTCTTAAAACTACAAATGGAAGAGCTTGCACTTATTCACGACAAAAGATTATTTTATGATTCACTTTACTGTCCAATATCTCATCTTCACTGTAGCCATAATGGGCAATTTTACTGAAAGATGCAATAGGGATTTCTCACTGATTCAGGTTTCACTAGTGCAAAGGACAGTTCCTCAGGGTAGTAGAGCAGGGACATTAATCATCCTTCACACAAAATACTGGTCTTATAGGAGACCCTGCAATTCTCTAGACTCTACAACATTCAAGGTAGCGGAAAATCAAAAGACAGAAAACAGATGGCTTAATTTCAGTGATTCATTTATTAATTCATTCATTCCCAGAAGTCTATAAGATGAAAAGAAAAAAAGGGAAAACTCCACACAATGAGAGTCCTTATCATCAAAATTTAAGTGATAAAAACATACAAGTTTTCTCTATGAAAGAGAGAAATTAGAACCCTTATGTTATGGTTTGAGTTAACTGGGATGACTCTGACTCTGGCTTGATCTTAGTCTAAAGTAACTGCATTTTCTAAAGAACTAACTGCATGTTTTTCAGAAGTGATAACACTTCTCTCTAGAAGTGATAACACAGAACACTAGTATAGAAGCCAATGTCTATTCTTATTCCTCAAGTAACCAAGGCCATCCTCAAACCAGCGAAAAACTGCCACACCTGCAGGGAGGGGCAGACTGGACAGGTGACACCAAACTGACCAACAAGAATATTCTATCCCATAGACGGCATACTCAGTATAAAAATGAGAGATCACAGGTGTGATGGCCGACGTCCAGTGAGGACTTCATTTGTCTGATTGTTCCTGACCCTAGACCTGTGCGTCCCTGAATCCAGTTCCTGAGTTTAGCTTTCTCATAGCTGTGGACCCATTCCCCCATGTCTGGTCTACAGCAGTAGTGGTGATGTATAGTCATTGAAGAGTGTGGTGGCGGTATCATCTCAGAAATTTGTACATATTTTCATTACTTTCTGATTATTTTAGTCATTAGTACTATTATTATCATCATTTCATTAAAGCTGTAGCTTTGGTTTCCAATCCGCAAGCCTCTCTCCTCTAATTTTCCTCTCCCTTCCCCTGGGGGTGGGGGGGTGGAATTTGGGAGTCTAACTGCATGAGTTTAGCCAATAATTTAGTCATCTCAGGGCTAAAACTTTGACAAAGTCCCATCCTGCCAAGCGGCACCAAAGAATTTTCAAAAAGTATAAAATTGGCACCTGAAAACCCTTTTTGGGAGGAGGAAAAAATGACCACCTTACATGTTTGACAGGTCGATGGCACAGAACCTCTTCTGTCCCTCAAGAACAGATATCTTCTTATTCAGAGGTGAGTCTCTGTCTTTGTCAGAGACGTAACTACTAACTCGAACATAACTACTAACTTGAGTACTTCTTATATGTATAATAAACATCTACATCAAAACCTCAAAATCTTAAGGAAGTAAAATAACATAACCACAGAAGGTGGCTGATGAGATTGTGCAGCTGTTTGGGACTTATATCTGAATTTCTGATAGCTTCTATCTGATGAATATTCAATAAAGATTGAATTTTTATTCCAAACAGTGCGTGTTCTGTCTAGGATGACTGCAGAAACTCCTTCAGATATTTTAAACTAATTTAAAATAATTTATATTAAACTGAAAAAGGATAGATTTAGACTGAGTATAAGGAAGAAATTTTGTATGATGAGGGTGTGAGACGCTGAAACAGGCTATTCAGAGAAGTTGTAGATTTTGCATCACTAGAAGTGTTCGAAGTTGCATAGGACAGGACTTTGAGCTACCTGATCTAGTGAAAAATATCCTTGTCCATGGTGACCTGTAAAGGTCCCTTCTGTGGTTTACATTTCTATATTTGTATTATTTTGCATATGTAAAATGCTTAGAGAACTTTTGGGAAATGAGAAGTGTTGCCTAAATTCATTGTAATAGACCGATTTTTTGAACTAGCAGAATTGCAGAATAAATCCTTATCCTTTTTTTCCCTCTCTTTTTATTTTATTCGGTGTGTGTAAATCCTTGGATATTCCATTCTTTCTCTCCTTTTCTTTATTCTTCAGAATTCAGAAAATCATATTAATGATTTTTTTCTTATTTTTCCTCTACCAGACAGTCTAGATATTAATTAAGCTCATCACAAATTGATCATTAATTAATAGTAGAGTAATGAGCACCAGTGAAGAAAAAGATATATCGAAATAACGACAGACACTTGTGCTACCTTGCAGCTCAAAAATATGAATTCAGTGCCTAAGTTTCTCCACTAAACTGCCTCTAGGCTTTGACTGAAAGCTATTCACTTGCTTGCTTTTGTGTAACACCTTTTTGGAAAACTGAGCCTCTGTTTCAGAAAACTATTTTCTGACAAAATATTCCTCTTTTCCTTCTTTACACAATAAGCACTTTTCTGCAGATCTGTGTTAGGATGTGAAATCAACCACATGATGAGTTCAAGGACAAGGGCAATGTGAGGACCTCCATACAAAGCAGCTCCCTGGTGAAGGAGGATCAGCCCTGGTGAAGTGTCAGCTGTGAAAAGAGCCAGAACTTCCTCTGAGTAATTAAGTTCTAGTTCTCCCTTCTTAGCATGACTTCCATATCTACGAACTCCACTTGTTTTAAAACCTTAGTTCTCCATCACTCCTTCTTACTCCTCTTGAGCTGAACAACTATGCCTTCATGATGAAAGAAGAAACAACAGTCATAAAGTTAGGTTTGTAAATTGACATTGGTATTGATTGTGTCTTCAACCTGCAGATAATCATACTAGATAAAATGCTTAACTACTCATGAGCAATAAAACTCTCTCCTGGAACTCCACACCCTAGCCATTGCTTATAGTCACATTTATTCACACTAGCCTAGGTGAAATAGACAGAATAATTATCTAAAATACAGAAAGCCTATTTACCTTTTTAAATCAGTATTTCATTATTTAACAGTACTCTAAAAATTATTTTAACACTCAGTAGAAGTGTTAACAGCCTTGGAAACTGACATGTCTTTATCTACAGAAGCTACATCACTAGCAGCAGTACAAACTTCCATCATAATTTTCTAAAAATAAGTCAGAGGACTTATTTGCTCTGTCCCTTACTGGGTCTTTAATTAGGAAACAACATAGGAGGAAAAGTTTATGCATTTTAAGGCTTCATGAAACAGGAAAGCAGAGATGGAGGGTGAAAAGGAAAGAAGAGTGAGAACATTTTCTTCGTTAATTATTAGATTTCAATTTTTTTATGCTAAAATTTGTGGAATCATGAATATACACACAAGATAATGAAATGGTTAATCAAAGACACAAAATCAAAATTAATTTTTTTAAAAATGAATTATTATTTTAATAGGTCATTATTCCTACCCCTAAAGGTATTTCATTTTTGATATGGAGAGTGTTTCATAGATAATTTGTATGTTCTCCTCCAACTGGCTATTATGTTCACATATTTTGCAAAAATGTCAACATCTGTATATGTTAAGACTTTGGAGGAAGTCAGTATAATATTGAGTATATATGTATTCCACTGAGCTTCAAACTAGCCAATTGTTTGTTTATTTTTCAATATAAATCACAGCAGGCCACATATTACTTTAATTTGTGACAATTCCCTACAAGTTTAAGCTTAAAAATGGCTAAGAACCCTTTGTGCTTTCTGTACTTTGAAAAGCGGTGATCTGCAGTAAGACAATATAGGTGACAGTAATATAGGACTGAACCGAACCTGGCGCTCTGGAATTTACATGCCAAAGAACTGTGCAGCAGTTATGCTGACCATAAGGAACTGCTGTGGTAGGAGAAAATTTCAAATCTGCAGTAATGAATCAGATATTCAAAGACTTATTTTCCCGAAAAGAAAATATAGAAGCAAATAGATAGGAACAGTTTTCATTCAGTTCCAAGCCAAGAATACGTACTCTCAAAAAGCCAATTAATTTATTTGTGTATCAAAAATTCTGAAGTACATATGCAAAACATGGTTAACCTGTTAGTGATCTCACTTTGAAATCTTACTCAAATTCTACAGAGTTATCCAACAAATCATTTAGGTAATTCTTTTGGTCCATGTAATTATTGCATAAAACTAGTATTTACACAAAAATTCGTCAAGCAATTTGATTTTATTAGAGTCATAATATAGTAAACAGAGATGACAACTTCAGCAGTAACTTTTTCACTTAAAGCAAATGAAACAACTTTTTTAACAACTAGAAATACATAGGTAGCATTTATGAATACTAACAATTAATTGTAATTAAGGGTCATATAAGAATAAATTTATGCCTCCAACACACGTTTATTTCAGTTTTATGTAAGCCTGCAGTGATGCATTGAAATATGAGTGCAGTACTTCTGCAAGGCACGCTGTATGCCATGGGAAATTTAGAAGGAGATTTGGAGTTTTGAAGGAGCTGAAATGGTAGACTGTAAAATGAGAACAGTAATGCATTTGCATTTTTTTTGTGCTGATTATAAAAGTACACACATATAATATTCACAATTTACTGTAGAACAAATATAATTAATTCTTGTTTATTTTTTCATCTTTTTTTTCCAAATTCATCTCTCTAGCCATCTTGTGAATTCTTTTTTTCTGTCTCTTCTTCAGAGCAGAGGGTTATATGGACTCTTCAGAGATCAGAGAGAATCATATTCCAATTTACGTAATGTAGCTGGCCAGCAAAGTAAAATGCATAAGAACTGAATACACTAAAGAGCTTTGCTTTATCCAGGAGAGGTTATGTCTTGAAAAACAACATTATACGTTTTGCATATATAAAAAAAATGCACATAAACCACAAATGCAAGTGGGAATACACACACAGAAAGATTACTTAGTAGAAAGCTATTCTCATGTGTATGGATGATCTTCTGACTGATGTAGTGCAAAACAGATCCCATAATAAGCAGCATATGCCTCATCCCTGGAAGTTCATAAGAAAGAACATGGCCAAAATAAATGCTGAAATATAAAAGAGAAATTTCTTATCTAATGTTCAGTTAAATAAGAGCCACTAAACCCACACACTACGAAGGACTGTTGTCTCAGGCAGTACATGTTTAGCCTCTCTTAGCTACTTTTTCTGCTTACAATTTTTCCGATAATTACAGACCATGGTGGAACACAAGTTCAGGTGTGGTGCTATAAGTTAAATATATAGATATTTTGTCTCTTCTAGTGCATAGAAAATGATTAAGCTTCTATTATTCTAAGAAGGAAAGAAAATATAAGCTTCAGTGAAAGATTTCCTCTGTTCTGAACACCATACATTATCCATATTTTCATCTGAAGTGAGTGATGCAACAGAAGTTATGAGCATTAGTTTAATAATTGCTTTATTGTCACATGCATGTATGTCAAAATGTATGTAAGTGTAAAGCATGTTAGATTCCTTAAGATTAAAAGAAAAAAGTCTAAACTGTTTGAATGTGTTGTTATCAACTTTCACTAGACAGTCTGACAAAAGATGTTAAATCTACCAAATAGATACGGTGATGAAATTATGTTTTGTAGGCAACTAATTAACGGCGGTTTTTTCACTTTTTCTGGTATATTTTCTCATTTTCTCATACTTTAAAGATTTCACACACCAGGGAAATCAGATGACTTTAACATTAAAAAATAATTTTCTTATTTATAGAAAGACATTAAGAGCAAAGAAAATCTGTATCTAAAAAGATACTGTGGTGAAGGTTTGTGTTTAAACAAACCAACAAAACTTTATGCAGTTACCCTGATGTCTTTTTTTTTGCCTGCTCTGTCATACTAATTTCTCATGTTGAAAGACACATGCACAGATATGCATGTCAATTGACAAATCAGCCAGATGTTGCTTCAAAGAGACATCTTCCTGAAGAATAATAAAACAGAAAAAGAAGAGCTAATTGCATTAGTTGCACAAAGCATCAAGTTGGAATTCAAATGACAGTAAATATATGTACATAAAAATGAATTCATTACTAATAAAAGTCATCAAAAAAAAGAATTGATAAAATATCAAATTAATTTGCAGTTGTTCAAAGCAAAGAATAGCTTATTGAATAAAACATAATATGATCCCTGCAAGAGCATTTGGCGTCAATCTGGACCTCCTTTACTACATCTCTTGCACTATAGATTATGAATGAATTTTTTCATGTTCAGTCCAAATAAAATGCATCAATACTGAAAAGACATTAAAAAGGACTACTTTACGTTTTCTAGACTTTTCTGAATAAAACTTATTATAGTTGGAGATGACTGAGGAATCTAAGTAACATATGAGACAAAACAGTGCAAGCTGCTTTGCAATTCTTAATTTCTCCTACCATAATTCCATTTCTACTTTGTTCTTTTATATCTCATCCTGTCACATTAAACAGGTATGCCTCTGACAGGTAGCTAAGGGATGCCCTCCACAATGTATGTCAGAGAGACAATTTCACAATGCTGAAGTGATAAATAATGTAATTAAAGTGACATATTAAACAAGTTCTGGATTGCCATTGATAAATTCACTTGGTGCATTAGCACTGGAAGATTATAACTGGTTAAAAAATGATCACACACATATATATAATATATATACAAAACTTGAGTTAGCAATTATTTTCCTGGGTAACATCTGACGAAGTCAGAGGCACGCAATTCTTACCCAAAAGATACTCTTTCTTGGAAGGGGGAAGAGAGGCTCATGCTCATTGACCTGTCCACTGGATAAGGTGGTTATTTTTTTCTCCCACAAAGAAAGGGTTTTGAGATTCCACTTTTATACTTTTTGAAAAGTCTTTGGTGCCTTTTAGAGGATAGGATTTAGTCGATTATTATGTATTGATTGGCAAGGCCAGTTGTGTTGACAGAAGCAGGGACTCAGTGGTTTGCCACGCTATTAGGGCAGAGAGCTCAGTATGTGCTTTCAGGTGTGTTTCTGTTCTTAACTGAAGCAACATGAGGCTGTGATGCCTCTGCCTCACCCCAGGTGTCACTCAGCTGATTTGACAGACCGCCACCCAACCCAGCTGTCTTGCAAGACAAAGTTTTTAGTTGTTCAAGGAAAACAATTCCCTTTTGCAAACTGCTCCCTTCTGCACAGTTCCGTATTTGCCATCAACAAGGTCTAACAAGTCCACTATACCACACATCCCCTTACACATTGGAATCCCTTTTGCCAGAAAGCAAACTTAGTTGGACATTCTCAGCACAGGAGTAGTGCAAATACCAGTGGAATCTATAATAAATAAAATTATTGTTGAGAAATGTGGAGATCTGTTCTGTTGTTAGGGTTTTTTTTCTAAAAAATTATATGACTCTCACGCCTCAGATGCTTTTAACGCTTTTCTTAGGGATGTCATATTACCACGAAATTTCAACAACATTTTGCAAGGAAACAATCTATGATTCTGCAGTTGATGCACTGAGAAAAGCTCAATTCTATTCTAATAACTTGTCTACCCCTGGACAAGGAAAGAAATGGCCATCTCTGTTTTGTGCCTTAACTTGAAAAGTTACTTCAGTTCCTCTCTGTCTGGAATGCATTCAGGGTGATCAGTAAGAAACTAGTCTTAGATCCACATTCTGCATTGGACTGCTTCTTTTTGCTTTGTTCAGACTATGACAATGTTTTACCATAAGAGTTCGGTTTTTCTCTTGAACCAGTTATTAACATAATTCTTATCCTCTTGATTTCATCTTCGAAAATTCAGCTGCGTGTAGGTATCAGATAACTAGCAATATCAGAATTCCTTTAATGATTTCCTTCCTTAGAGTTCAGCTAAAATGTTTTTAAGTGTGACCATAAAAAAATAGCACTCAAACTGCTACTGCTGTACAAGAAATAATAATATTCACAGACAGAAATGCATAAGTAAATGGGATAAACAAATTTAGGAACCTTTAGATGTCGTGAACTATTAAAAAAAAGTTCATGAACAAAACTGTAGTTGTTGTTTATGCTAATATCTCTATTTAAAAACACTCCTCTGTTTTCCCTTTTGTATCTGAACATGATGTTGCTCTTTGTGAAATATTTCAGATGGACCAGCTGGAGATACAATTCCTGCTTTACTGCAAAATAAATTACTAGAAACACTTATTTTTCATTCACTCCAACATGATGTGGAACAGTTAGGATGTAGGACTTTTAAGGCCAATATATTGGCCTAGATCTCCTTCATTTAAAACAAGATAGTGGAGGAGTTTTGTGTAGCACCATGTAGAACCATCTGTTACAGATAATTTGTTTTAGGGTAAACCTAGACAATTATTGGTAAAGCAGTATGTTGAAAAACCTGAACTCTACCACCATTCTCTCAGTCTCAGTTTTTACTCTGATTAATCTGGTGTCACGGGTAGTAAAAAGCAAATACATCCAGAGTGCCTTTTTTTAATATTCATTGTAAATGCTGATGCTGTTTATTTAAAGAAAAATTCAGAGCCTTCTTTGTCATTTTCTTTTTCCTACTTAGCTTTCTACTGCTAAAGTACTGTGGTAAATTTATGTTAAAATTTGTTACTATTTCAGAACCAAAACTTTTTTTTGAGGGTAGCACATTATTTTTTATCTGGGGATTAAGAGATTTATTTCTCTCGGCCCTATATTCATGAGCTGGAAAGGACTTCAGTTTTCTCTACAAAGAATATTTGTTTTCACTTTTAAAAGTAGCTATTAATTTGTAAAAAGAGCTGTCATTGACAAAAGATGAAGACAAGAGATCATACAAATAATAAAGAGGAAGCAAGACCTGAAATAAGTTGTCTCTTGAGTAAAAAAAAACCCAACCACACATAAAAATAATTTTGACAGAAAAACAGTCTCCACTATACCATACTGGGAATGTTTCACTATGAAGATATAAAGTGCTTCTGTTAATCTAGTCTGTGTATATCTAGATACACTTCCATGCATGCTGTCTCTCAACAGTCTATTCAAATCCAGTTTGGCTTGCTGGGCCATAGGCATCAGCATGCACAAGCTCTGGCTGTTTGTAGCACCTCCTGGTAAAACTGATGGCATATGCTGGGATATGCTGGAGCATGCTGTGATTGTTGGCCAGCATAGTCTTTCTTGGTGTCTATGTTGGCTTATATTCACTGCTAGCAATAGCAATGCATGGCTCCAGGCAAAGTACATGTTTTCTTTGAGACCCAATATATGTAGGTATCCATTCTTTCAGGTGGGTCTCTAATCCTAATTTTTTGGGATAAAATGGCTCTGGACGAGACTGTGTGCAAAACATTTCTGTAGCCAGGATCTCTTATATAATTCCTCTGTGTTGCTGGAGGCCTTCTTGTGTGAAAACGTAACCAATTTTGTAAAGCAAGGAAATGGTGAGTCCTGCCTGACTTGAACACTTCATGAATGCTGCTATAAGGAAGTTTGCTTGCTGGAATTATTCCAAGTCTGAGCAGTCCCAGATGTTGTGCCACTTCAATGAATTTAAGATGCTTTCCTATCACTTCTGGCTGCATTTATAGCCTAACCAACATCAGAAGCGTTACCAGAAGTGGTTGTAAATCTGGCTTCATATTCTTACCTACTGCAGAATTAGCTAGGACTATGAGTATGTATCACTAACACCAAAATAAAAAATCTTATTATATTTACTAATTGCCTTCTTATTCCTCAGATTATTTTTGAAGTTTTTGAGGCCTCTTAAAGGCTGAGCTGCTATTGTATTTCCTCAGTGGGGAAGAGGATTAAACACTGAAGCTGTGAGTAAGAAAAAAAGGAAATGGTATAGCCAGACTGCTTGGAGAACTACATCACTGTTTCTGTGGTTTAAGATTTTGTATCACAAAAAGACATGAGAACTTCTTCTTGATACGAAATAATAAACTGTTACAATATGGAACAAAGAATGATTTGAATTAGCTTACGAGATCCTGGTGACAGGGATGTAGCTTTTTTAGAACTCTTATTCTTTGTAATGCTATAATAAGAAAAAAATCCATAACACCATGCTAAAAAAAAATCAAACCCCCAAGATATTTTACGTGTTTACATAGTCTAATATACATAAATAGTAATAGTTTTCTTGCCTCCTTGTTGGCTGTCTAAGCAGTAGTTAAACTACTCCAAACTTATATATTATGCAATATCCAGGAAAATAGAGAAACCATATTGACAATGTTTTCTGTGGCAAGCCAACTAATTTTTAAAAATTAACGTAGTGATTTATTTCTCTGCCCTGGCTACCTGTTGAGTTCAGTACATTTCCACAGTAGTAGCTTATTTCTTGAAAAATCTATACAAACCCCATATTAAAATTAATTATAATTATTCTGCCACCAAGAAAGCCATTATTTAAATGCCTAATGATCTTTTATTTCTTTCACATATATTACAAAGGAATAATAAAAAATAAAAATGTAGTTAATCCATTAAATGAAGTGAAAAAAGCATTATGTTTAAACAAGAATTATATTTTCTTCAAATTTGTAAAAGGATTATTATTGATTTTAACTTAAGAAAAAGAATTTAAAAATAGAATTATTTTCCATTTCAAAACTAACCCTAAAAATAACTCAGTGAAAAGTGCATAAAGTGAAAGAAATATAACCTGATTTGTCATGGATTGAAAACAACAATTCTTTCAAGTGTAATTTAAAATGCCTTTAGTGGTTTCCTCTATCATAAACAGAAACAACTTGAAATCCTGCTTATTTTTTAGAGAGGAAGTTTTGGCATTTTACCTGCCTGATAAAGTTCATTTCATTAGATCCAACAGGAAGATGAACTATTCTACTCTTTCAGACCAGAGTCACTAATGAAGGAACTTTCAGGCTTCTTTAAAGAGAGACATAAAATATGTTTTTGCAAGAAAGAAATATACTGTGCAGTTTCAGGATCACTGCATCTCTGATTGAAATTTTACAGACTTCTATGCTGGTGCAAAAAAAAATAATAAAACAAAACAGTAGAGGGGATAGTAAAATGGTAAGAATTCCTATTGCACAAGATTCCCCCCTAGCATATAAACACCTATAGAACAAAATATAGGGTGTTTTCCTAGGAAGCTGCAGTAGAACTGGGAAACATATGAAAAAGAATGGAAAGGATGAAGACAAAACAGACTAGGATTCTTCTTCCTGGAAAAGATATAAAATATTTGAGGTGTGATAGATATTCTCACAATAAAAGACATAAAGATTAAATAAAGGATTTACTGTCCTATTGCAAGCAATATAAAACTCATTAATATGGCATTTTTTTGTACAAAAAAGGTGCTTTTGTTTGTTTCTACCTGAGACAATCATTGCTATGGGCTTCTTTGGGATTCCAGAGTACAAACAAAGAAGGTTTAGACACATCAATGGAAGACGGGAATATTGATCACTACATAACAGAAAAGTATGGATACAATCCCAGTTAAGGAAGTTCAAATCACTGATTAATGGAAGAGTATATCCAAGTAAATGTGATGCTTTACATGCTTTCTCTTCATCTATTCAGCTGTTTTGCCTTCACCAGTACAACGATCCAAAATAAGACATTGATCTATACTGAGATTTTATGTGACAAAACTATAAATTTAATGTGATTTCTTCAATATTTTCTGGAGATGTGAGCATGCGTCATGAGTATGTGGAAATTTCAGTGAATGTAACTCCACTGCTTATGGGGAAGAGTTGTATGTCTCCATGTATTTTTCGGCTCAGTTCTTTTAATCTAGCGGAGTGTGATCCAAATACCCAAGGCTTCATTTATTCAAGGAGAATTGAAATGCCTGGAAAATTACAGACAATACCTAAGCATGGAGGCAGTACTTTTTTCATCAATTTCTCAGCTTCTTGTCTGGGAATCAATATATTCTGAAGACTCCTTGTAGCCAACATATCAGAAGTTTTCTTCTATCCTGGTTTTCTTATAGCAGATGCTGATGGCAATTTTTATTGATTTGAAGTTTTGTGGGAGATAAAGTAAATGCATACTGAAAATAAATAAAATCATAACCCTTTCTTAATGGAAAAAAAAAAGTAGTCAGATATCTTTCTGAAGAATTTGAAAAATCCTTTTCTGTGAAGTCTTTTTCTGTAAGTCCTTCAATATTGAGGTCATCCAGTATAGAGTAAAAATAAGTACTCTGTTTCTTGCCGGTCAAAGGAGATGATTGTCCTACTCTACTCTGCACTGGTATGGCCCCACGTTGAGTATTGGGTGCAGTTTTGGGTACCACATTATATAAGGGATGTCAAGCTACTGGAGAGTGTCCAGAAGAGGGCTACAAAGGTTGGTAAAGGGTTTAAGGGGTGCTGCTAAAGTCACTTGATCTGTTCAGTTTGGAGAAGAGGAAACTGAGGAGAGACCTTACCACAGTCTACAGCTTCCTAGAAAGTGGAGGAAGGTGGATCAGGCACTGATCTCTTCTTTCTGGTGACCAATGATAGGACTCAAGGGAATGGCAGCAAGATGTGCCGGGGAGGATTTGGTTGGATACTAGGAAAAGGTTCTCCACTCAGAGGGTGATGAAGCACTGGAACAGGCTCCCCAGGGAAGCAGTCATGCCGCCAAGCCTGACAATATTCAAGAAGCTTTTGGACTATGTCCTCAACCACACAGTGTGCATTTTGGGGGTGTCTTATGAAGGGACAGGAGCCGGATTTGATGATCCTTGTGGGTCCCTTCTGACTCAGGATATTCTATGATTCTATGATCCTCTATTAGTCTACATAAGACCAAGGGATTTCATTCCATCCATTCTGTGATTGCATGATAAAAATGCTGAGAAAGGACTCTAGAGTTTGCTGTATTTCGACCTTTCTTTGTAACAACTAGGCTACTCATTGCATGTATCAGCTAGAAAAAGCTGTAGCTGATATTTAGTGTTCTCTTCCACGTTTTGAGAGAAAGACAATTTGTATATGCCCCTTTTGTAGCGGAGGGATTTCACATGTGCCTCATGCTTTAGCTTGTAATTGGACAAATTGGATAGAAAGATGAGGAAAGCTGCCGCGCTGCCCCAGCAAGAGTATTTCCAACTTGCCTTGTGACTGCCCTTCCCCTGCATGAGTTTTGTTTTCTCTTGGAATCATCATATCTCTCATTAAAGGCCGTTGTATTTTCGGAGCTCAGCCGGATCATGTCCCCTACTGTCCTTGAAGTATAACTGCACTGTAGGAGCGAGGATAGGACTTACTTCATTCGCTTGAAGGTTTGGGTTACAGCATTGCTGTATGTGTGGTTCTGTGTTTGGTTATATATATATATATATATATACACATATATGCAGTTGAGAACCGTTATCTTTTCATAAGGGGTTGTGGTGATTTTTCTTGTGGGAGGTAGCCGCGATAGGCATCTTAGTTTTTCTTTTAAACTAAGACAAAATTGGCCCCCAACCTGAAAGGCAAATAGCAGAGGAAAGATAACAGTTCTTGTACCATCATGTGTGTATAGAGTTTAGGGTCCATATGGACCACAGTGTACTATATGTTTGGTTTTTGTTGGTATAGAATCATGCTGAGAGACCTGGAGGGCTTAATTCATCCTGGCACATTGATTGATGGAACTCAGGCAACTGTGATTATTATCGAGTTCTTATTTTGGATTTAGAGTGTTATGAACTCAATGCCTGTGAGTATCATTGGGAATGTGTTTTCAAGGTTGTATTCCTGCCCTAGCCTGAGCTGTTACCTCTGGTGGTTTAAAGATAATGATGCCTATCCTTGGGATGGAAATATTTTCAGAGAAATATTTTCAAGTGTGCTACGACAGCTTTTGGGAAGCTCAATTTCTCCCTAGACGCCAGAGATATCTTACTTTTTGTAGTTTGCCTGCAAGTTTGTGCCATTATGGCCTATCTTATGTGTGAAGCTAGGGCCAGGGTCACATGCAGAAGCACCCCCAGAGAGAGAAGGAAGAGAATAAAATGCCTGATGTCATGATGATTCAGGACGTGGCTGAACCAGGAGAACACCCCAAGCCAAAGGAAGTTGCCTCTATCCAAAAAAGGAAATATAAGACCAAATCAGTTTACCCAATGGAGGATGAGGGGGAAGCGGCACCTTCACAGGTAGCAGACCCAGAACCAGAGTTTATTACTGAACTGCTGTAATTTGAAAATCTCCGTAGCCTGTGGAAAGACATTACTTGACAGCTGGGCTATCCTGACTTGGTTATTCCAAGTTTGAGATCTTATGGGTGAAAACTTATAACTTGATGGTACTGAAGCCAGGTTTTGGGGGTCTCTGGGCCAGAATGTGGGTATTGAGCAAGTCTTTGTGAAGGAACCAGAACCCCTTTCACTCTGGGCATGATTTCTAACAGCTGTAAGAGAGAAGTCTGTTTACAGAGACACCCTGCAGTAACATCATAATAAGACAACTTGGAGGACTATGGAAGAGGGGATCCTACATCTGAGAGAAATGGCACTGTTAGAAATACCTTTTGGCTATCGAATAGTGATCAGACAAGGTCAGGTGCACACCACAGATGTGGTGGAGCCTCTCATGCCAGGGGCCAGCTGTATACTCCAATTTCCTGGTGTCCATGTATTCAGGAGGAAACCAAGAGACAATGTACTCTGTGATTGGTAAACTCAGGATATATGAGGGCAATGGTCCATGGCCAGTATCTGCTGTGGAGTCATTGGTTGAGAATCTCAGGGATGAGCAGAGGAAACTTAGAGAGGAGATTAAGAAAAGTCTTCAAATGGCACCAGAGGTGGTCAGAACCTATGTGGTCAGAGCCGGGTGCCTCCCAGCTAGAGAAAGGGAACAGGCCTCACGAGCCAGGAGATAGCCCCAATAGGTGTCTTAGTTTTTTCTTTTAAACTAAGACACTCTCTATATGATCTCACCTCACCCTTGTAGTCCTCCTGGGATGCCTTCCCCCTCTTCCAGATCTCATAACCTTTCTTCTTCTTCCTGAGATCAATACAAAGTCATCTACTCAGCCAAGGTAGTTTTCTTCCCTGCCAACTCGTTTTACGGCACACAGAGAAGGCCGGCTCCTATGCCACCAGGATTTCCTTCTTGAGGAGCATCCAGCCCTCTTGTGCTCCTTTGTCATTTAGAACTGCCTCCCAATGAACTTTATCAAACAGCCTTCTAAAGAGGTCAAAGTTTGCTCTCTGGAAATCCAAGATGGCAGTACTTCTGACCCTCCTCCTTACTCCTCTGAGAACTAAGAAGTCTATCATCTCATGATCACTGTGCCCCAGGCATCCTCCAACAGTCACATCTCCCACAAGACCTTCTCTATTCAAAACCAGCAGATCCAGTAGGACACCTTCTCTAGTGTGTTCATTCATCAGTTATCTTAAGAAGTTGTTGATGAACCTCCTAGACTGTTTCCTTTCTGCTGTATTATACTTGGAGCACACATCTGGAAGGTTGAAATCCTCCACAAGAACAACAGCTAGTGGTCATGAGACTTCTCCCAGGTGCTTGTAGAAGAGCTCAACAGTTTCTTCATCCTGGTTGGTTGACTGTTAGTGGACTCCCACCACTATAACTGCCTTATTGGACTCTGATTTTTACCCATAGACACTCAACTCTATCATTACCATTATTAACCTCCACACAAACAAAACGTTCTCTAACATAGAGAACTACCCCTCTGCCTCTCCTTCCTAATCTACCCTGCCTGAAGAGTCTATAACCGCCCACGGCAGCACTCCAGTTATGTAAATCATCCCACCGTGTTTCCTTTATGGCAATTACATTGTAGTTTACTTGCCTTGCAATAGCTTCCAGCTTAATTATGATCTTATGTTGAATAAGTTTGGGCAAGAAAATGAACCAAAAACTTCACTTTTGAAAATTGGCTCTAGTGACAAGAATAATAGACCCTCAAAGGCTAAGAATAATTTTTGTTATGGGTATTTCGTGCATTTCTCAAATACAGGGGTTTTTTATTATTATTCAGGAATAATCTATGTTTTGGGACAGCATTGTTAAAGTGCAGTCAAATAAAATTCTGACTCAGCACTTATTCCATTATTTGGAATAATCCTGGCTATATTTTATGAAGTTGCGTATTATTAAATTAATTCTGGTCCAGTATATAAAAAATGTTATAAATGCAGCTTACGTAACTTTCTGCTCTTATCATGGAGTGACTGAATAATCTGTAACACCACTAAAGAGTCTTGTGCCTCATAGCAGAAAGTTATTTGTCCAGCAACATTTTACTTAATTCTACTCTCAGCTATTGAACTGTGAAGTGACTCACAAGATGGCTTCAATTTACCAGTCCTCCTGTCTGATATGGAAAATGAAGTGTATAGACAAAGGGTATAAAGTTAATCTATTTTCAACTGCAAATGGTAATTATCCTCAGTAATATCATTAAAAGGAAAAAAACACATTTCAACAGTTGCGTTTAGATATTGCAGCTGTATAAATGCATAAAATCGTTTGTAACTTAACTAACTTTAAATTCTTTGAAAGCACTTTTACAAAGGCTTTCTTTGATTAATGACAGATATATTTGTTTTCTATGGCTACATTTAAAAAAATAAACAATGTTTCCCCAACATCCACCAATATCAAGTAAATCCCCACTTTATTTTTATTGGGGTGAAGGATATCTAGGATGTTGTTCCTGAGTCTTCTCTGTTATGCCAGGCAGAGAACTTTTGTAACTTGAAAGCTGTGTGAAGGCCTTTCTTTTTTTCATTTTACTTTGATTTTTAAAAACAATCCTGAACAAGTCACATGTTTTGCTTTTGTATCGGTCATTTAATTTACTCAAAAAACTGACCATGAACTCCTAATCAAATACTTTCCTTCTTGTCCTTACTATGTGAAAATATAACAGGCACAGATGTCATCCCTTTTATTTTTAACAATATATGTACATCTGGGTTTTTTGTAACTATAACTCAATATTGTTTAGCCAGAAAGTCTTCTTTCTGTACCAAGAGTGTTCAGAAATATTGTTCTTAAAATAAAGTTGTATGTTATCTAGGTGTCAATGACACTTCAGAAATTATGTGGAACACTGTTTCTAAAGAAAGATCAAGCTACCATTCTTTCAGTTCTCCCGAAACATTCAATACCAGCAACTTGACAGATACAACTTCTTAAAATTTCCCTCAAAAACCCATTCAGAAAATGAAAAAGCGAATGTTAAAATATATCGAGTAGGTAAAATGGAATAAAAAATATTGCTTAAATATATAATGCATTACGCAATTCAGAAATACAATTTCACTATAAATGCTATGATGCTTCTTTTAGTCACTTTGTTATTCCTCAACTCACAATATGCCATGTCGATAATTTTTATCAAGTAGATAACTATGCTCAGTGCAAGAAACATTTTGCTGATTCACCAGGGTTTGTGAGGCATGTGAAAAAAAACAAAGGTGAAGAGAAGCTTGGTTTCTTACCACTTCCCTGTTTTCTTTTATCTTCTTTTTCTTTCAGGTTTCTTTCTCCCCTCCTTTCCTCTCCACTGTATTTACTTTTTGCCACTCCAAGTTTACCGTTCTTTTCACTTCTGTTCTGATTCTTCTCCTCCTGGAATGTCCTACTCTTCTGTTATATCTAATTTTGAATATCCCAGTGACACACGGAGAAACGACTTTACAACCTGAAAGGTTATAAAGAAAGTATGTTTCTTCAGTGCTGGATGTACGGGGGATCGCTCCACCACAAACGTGCTCACCCTGCGTGGTGTTTTGCTGTGGTTGTATTCAGTAAAATGTTACATATTCATTACATTCCCCAATACGCCTATACATACGCATAACCTGTCCCCGCTTCATATTAAAATGAGTCTTAAAAGGTTATTTCCATATTCTCCTCCTTCTGGCACTTGCGCACTGCCTCCTGGTGGTGGTCGTTGGAGGGTTGTGGGGATGAAGACCGATAGCTCCTCATCGTCACCGCAAGTGATCTCTGTTTCTTGCGCAGACTCAGTTGTTTCTTGGCCCTTATTCAACCGTAAAGCTAGCTTTAACTGGTCTTGAAGGCAAGTTCCTGTATCAGTTCCTAAAGCTATCCTTTGGTTTTACCACACTTTGATGAGCTTACACAATACACCTATTCTACAAACTTAAGCACCTACATTCTTTGCTTACTTACCCTAATGTCTTGCTAACGACTCTGAAAAGTTAAAAATCCTAAAGCTACTACCTAACTCTTATATCTCCTATCACCAGTCTCTTATAATCACTGTCTCTGCATCTAACTTGTGACACTACAAGCTGCTCTGGATAAAGGCAAGCATCTTGCTGCTATGGTTTCTTTTTAGAAGAAAGGAAGAAGGATGTTCTTGTCATTAGGCATTACCATTTAAGAGAAAGATCTCAGAATCAGTTTGACTCTTTGTTTCAAACAGTGGCTCAGTTTGTAGGAACAGTAAAAAAGCTCAATACAATATTAGGAACTATTTGTAAGACAGTAATTGAACAGAACAGGGGAACATTATTATGACAGTCTTTAAAAATTTTGCTAATCCCATCTCAAAACAAGTTAGAACAAGAAAAAAATCAACACAAATGATTAGAGGTATAAGAGAAACAGTACACAAGAGCACAAGAAGAGATATAACAAAATGTTTAAAATTATGAATAACAAAAAGTATAAGGCTATTACTACTGGAATTTTTCAAGGATGTTCAATTAGGAAGTAGCGAGTTCAACATTAAAAATAATAAAAAGAAAAAAATATATTACTTACAGGCACAATACATTGCACAAAGCATTACAAGTGGTCTCAGAAGGGGTTTACAAAAACATATGCAGAAAATAATAGTTACTGAGTATTTATTAAAACACTGATATGCTAAGAGCTGACACAGTAGTTATGACCTGTTGTTCAGACTCCTCTCCTTAACAGTTGCAGATCAGTACTAGAGATAAGATGATGTTCTAACTTAGTATGTCTGCTGTTAAGGTTCTTCTCTTTTCTATGTGTGACTTTCAGATTAGCAGTTTCTAAATGGAAATGTGATAAAATTGACTAAATTCCCACCGTGGTGTATTTGTACTTAGCAACCTTTTTCAAAGGAGGTATTGAATTTTCAGCTTAAATTCCAACTCTTGGAGTATCTCCATTTTGAGGGGAAAAATACCCATAACTGATTGTATTTTCAACTTCAAGATACATTATTGCTGAACTCAAAGGAGAATGCAGTTAAAGACTGAAACTCCTATAAAATGAAATATTACATGGAATGATACAAGAAGCTAGATTACATTGTAATGGTCTTTGATTAGTTTGAAATAGATAGACTTGCTTGTGAAAGTCAAATCTTCATAACTTTTTTTTGCAAATTTTTTGAGACAAGTTCTGTTTGTAGTGGTTAGCAAAATAGTCTGGGTCTTGTCATCTGCCACAGTGTTTCTGAAGGGAATAATTTCTTGAATCCTTGGTTTTACTCTATGGCACCTTTTATAGTATTTCCTCAAGAATGGTGATACTTCGGCACAGATAAGCAGCAGAAACAGTAAGAACTGTGGCCGGGTGCTCAATCAAGGCGGGTGGAGAGTTGCCTGTGCAATGCAAAAGCTCAGGAGAGGACCCCAGCAGGGCGACTCTCTCTGGAACCCCAGAAGCAGCAGCTGTCACATTGGCCGACCGCGTGGTAGGGGGGCGGTCCCGGAAGAAGCCGCGGGATATTTAAAACATCTCCCTGGGAGTGCCAGCGACCGGAGCGGGTAAACAGGGTCTCAGTAGAGGCAGTTTGCATGGCAGTTCAAGCAGGCACTCTCTGGCAGGTGGTTGGCTATTCCCACTCCCCTGCGGCAATGGTGACCAGGAGTGGCAAAACCTCTGCTACCAGGAGTGTAGCTATCCAAACCGTGCCTCTACTAAGGGATGCGGCCACCCAGACCCATGACTGTAAGGAATGTCTCAACTTGCTTGTGTTTTCTGAGGACCATCCAAAAAACACCTGTGTGAGGTGTGAACAGGTCCAAGATCTGCTCCTTATGATTGCAGATCTTAAGGATCAGGTAGAGAGGCTGCAGAGTATCCGTGAGAGTGAAAGGGCGATAGACTGGTGGAGTAGAACCCTCTCTCCTCCCAGTAATCCTCCCCAGGAGGCAGAGGAACGCTATATTCCTCACCAACAGGATAAGGTGAGTGACCTGGTTGGTGAGGAGGACTGGGAGCAGGTCTGCTCTCGTGGGGGTTATAGACCTCCCTTTCAAATGCCACCTTTTCAGCTGCCCATACAGAACAGGTTTGGGTTGCTGGAATTTGACACTCAGGTGGAGGACAGTATTGCAGAGAGCTCACCTGAGGAGGTTATTAACTTCGCTTTGCCTGTCAGACAGGTCAGAACATCGAGTAAAAAAAACAAAAGGAGGGTAGTGGTAGTGGGTGACTCCCTTCTGAAAGGGACGGAGGGACCAGACCCAACTCATAGGGAAGTCTGCTGTCTTCCCCAAGCCCGGGTAGGGGATATTGCTAAGAGACTCCCAGACCTAATTAAACCATCAGATTATTACCCGCTTCTGGTGGTCCAGGCTGGCGGTGATGAGCTAACTAAAAGAGGATCAAGGGTCGTTAAAAAGGAATTCCAGGAGCTGGGATGGTCAATGGATAGGGTAGGAGCACAGGTGGTGTTCTGCTCGGTCCCTCTGGTGGCAGAGATTTATACCGAAAGGAATAAAAGAATCCATGCTCTTAATAAATGACTTAGGGGCTGGTGCCGGCAGAGGAATTTTGGGTTCTACGATGATGGAGAAACCTTTATGGCACCTGGCCTGCTTGACCCAGATGGGTCTCGTCTAACTACAAAGAGTAAGAGAATTCTAGCCCAGGAGCTGGCAGGGTTGTAGAGAGGGCTTTAAACTAGGTATGAAGGGGGAGGGGGGAGTAACTAGGCTCACCAAAGATGTTGCTGTGGGATGAGCCATCTCAAAGGGTGTCATCAGTAACCCAGCTGAAGTGTATGTACACAAACGCATGCAGTAAGGGGAACAAACAGGAGGAGCTGGAAGTCCTGGTTCAGTGGGAGAGCTTTGACATAGTTGCTATCATGGAAACGTGGTAGAATGACTCTCATAACTGGAGTGCTGCCATGGAAGGCTACAGGCTCTTCAGGAGAGAAAGACGCGGGAGGAGGGGTGGAGGGGTGACCCTCTATACTAAGGAAATCCTGTATGCCATTGAAGTTGAGATCGGTGATGACCAGATTGAGTGCCTATGGGTAAGGGTCAGAGGGGCAGTCAAGTCTGACCATCTGTTTGGAGTATGTTATAGACCGCCCAACCAGGATGAGGAGGTGGATCTTCTGTTGTTTAAACAGCTGGAGGCTGCCTCTAGATCAGCTGCCCTTGTTCTTTTAGGAGACTTTAATCTTCCAGATATCTGCTGGGAACTTAACACTGCCGAGAGGAGGCAGTCCAGGAGGTTCTTAGAGTATATTGAGGACTACTTTCTGTCGCAGTTGGTGGGTGAGCCTACCAGGGGTGAGGCTCTCCTTGACCTGCTGTTTACAAATAAAGAAGGGCTGTTGGGTGATGTTGTGGTCGGAGGCTGTCTGGGGTGTAGTGATCATGAGATAATTGAGTTTTCCGTAAACAATGTAACAAGAAAAGCCAGGAACAGAACATTGATGCTGGACTTTTGACGGGCAGACTTAGGATTATTTAAGGAACTAGTCAGGAAAGTACCCTGGGAAATGGTTCTTAGTGGCAAGGGGGTCCAGGAAGGCTGGATGCAGTTCAAGAATGAAATCTTGAAGGCGCAGGAGCGGGCTGTCCCCATGTGTTGTAAGAAGAGTCGTAGGGGCAGACGGCCGGCCTGGATGAGTAAGGAGCTTCTGAAGGAGCTAAGTAAGAAAAAGAGGATGTATTGCCATTGGAAAGAAAGGGACATAAGCCAGGTCATGTTCAAAGATGTTGTTAAGTCGTGTAGAAAAAAAATCAGGGAAGCAAAAGCTTAAATTGGAGGAGCTTAAATTGGCCACTTCTGTTAAAGACAATAAGAAGAGCTTTTATAAATATATCAATGGTAGAAAGAAGGGCAGCAGTGACCTCCACTCCTTGTTGGATATGGAGGGAAATATAGTAACCAAAGATGCAGAGAAGGCTGAGGTATTAATACCTTCTTTGCCTCAGTTTCCAACAGTAAGGAAATCTGTTCGCTTGACAGTTGGTCCTCCAAAGTGGTTGATGAGGGCAGGGTGCAATATGGCCCTCCTGCAATCCATGAGGAGGAAGTTAGAGACCTGCTGAGCCACTTGGACCCTCATAAGTCTATGGGGCCAGATGGAATCCACCCTAGGGTGATGAGAGAGCTGGCGGATGAGCTTGCTAAGCCGCTCTCCCTCATCTTTCAACAGTCCTGGCTCACCGGAGAGGTCCCGGAAGACTGGAAGTTGGCCAATGTGAAGCACTTCCACAAGAAGGGCCGTAAGGATGATTCAGGTGATTACAGACCTGTCAGCCTGACCTCGGTCCCAGGTAAAATTATGGAGCAGATAATCCTGGGTGCAATCATGCGGCACCTGCAGAACGGCCAAGAGATCAGGCCCAGCCAACATGAGTTTAGGAGGGGCAGGTCCTACCTGACCAACCTGATCTCCTTTTATGACCATGTGACTGCCTGGTGGATGAGAGGAAGGCTGTGGATGTGGTATACCTGGACTTCAGCAAGGCCTTTGACACTGTCTCCCACAGTAGACTCCTAGAGAAGCTGGTAGCCCGTGGCTTAGACGTGAGCACTCTGTGCTGGGTTAGGAATTGGTTGGATGGCCGAACCCTGAGAGTGGTGGTGAATGGTGTTTCATCCAGTTGGCGGCCGGTCACTAGTAGTGTCCCCCAGGGGTTGGTGTTGGGTCCGGTCCTGTTTAATATCTTTATTGATGATCTGGATGAGGGGATTGAGTCCATCATCAGCAAGTTTGCGGACAATACCAAGCTGGGAGGAAGGGTTGATCTGCTAGAGGGTAGGATGGCCCTACAGAGGGACCTGGACAGATTGGAGAGATGGGCCGATTCTAATGGGATGATGTTTAATAAGTCCGAATGTCGGGTACTTCATTTTGGACACAACAATCCCATGCAGAGCTACAGACTGGGGACAGAGTGGCTGGAGAGTAGTCAGGCAGAAAGGGACCTGGGAGTGCTGGTTGACAGGAAGCTCAACATGAGCCAGCAGTGTGCCCAGGTGGCCAAGAAGGCCAATGGCATTCTGGCCTGCATCAGGAATAGTGTGGCGAGCAGGACCAGAGAAGTTATTGTCCCCCTGTACTCGGCACTGATCAGGCCTCACCTTGAATACTGTGTGCAGTTCTGGGCCCTTCAGTTTGGGAAAGATGTCAGGATGCTGGAGTGTATCCAGAGGAGGGCAACGAAGATGGTGAAGGGGCTGGAGCAGAAGCCCTACGAGGAGCAACTGAGGGAGCTGGGGCTGTTTAGTCTGAAGAAGAGGAGGCTCAGGGGAGACCTAATTGCTTTCTACAACTACCTAAAAGGAGGTTGTAGTCAGGCAGGGATTGGTCTCTTCTCTCAGGTGACAGTGACAGAACTAGAGGGCATGGACTCAAGCTTTGTCAGGGGAGGTTTAGGCTTGATGTTAGGAAGAAGTTCTTTACTGAAAGGGTGATTGGCCATTGGAATGCGCTGCCCAGGGAGGTGGTGAAGTCGCTGACCCTGGAGGTTTTTAAGGGGAGACTGGATGAGGCACTGAGTGCCATGGTTTAGATGATGGGTTGGTGTTTTTTTGGGTTATAGGTTGGACTTGATGATCTCAGAGGTCCTTTCCAACCTTGTGATACTGTGATACTGTGATACTCCAGTACTGTGACCTTTGGCTTTGTTAAGAAATTTACGACTAGTCTCAAATTATTGATGTACATTCTGAGCATTATTCATTCTCCAAAGCTGGAACTATTTTTTTGGTAATATAGACAGATGATAAGGTAGCAGTTTCAAGTCATTTTGGTTTTAATTATTATTATTATCACAACTTATTTTATTTGTGCATCATAGTTTAGTTCATGTTCCCAAGATTCAGGTAATAGAGCCTAAAGACTACAACAGAGCTTCTCTGCTTGTTTTGAGCAACAGCTAGGGGAACCCAACCTGTCATACTCTGAAGTCCTGGGAAACATCACAGATGGAAGCGCAGATGCAGTATGATGTCACCTGTCCAGACGTATTAAACTCATGATATGTCCACTATATCAATAGGAAATCTATTACATTATTACGCATCTGTTAACATACCCTCTTCTAAGAGGGATTTTAAGAGAAGTATGGTTTATCCAAAGGAGTGATTACAAACTGTACTGAAATTCCCTTCATTATGGTATTTGTTTTCCTGATACATTTTCGTTTCTCTTCCAGGTGGACAATAATATCAACATAATTATCTTTTAGGGGAGGAAGAAATTCCTTTCATGCTAATCTAAGAATTAATTAGTGTATCATTTTGTGAAGGCTGATCACACTGTCCATCAGTGACCCTTAGACAGTTCTTTTACACTTTGTGTTTCAAAACTGCAATTAGTAACTGTGTATGCTGAAAAACATAAACAAATTCACATCATTGGATAAAAAGAGTTCAGCAACAGATTTCCCAAGACACCAATATTGTGACCTTCATCTTGGAAAACACGCATAATATGGAAAGGTTATCACACTTAAAAAATAATAATAACAATTTGAATCACAATAGTTTTACAAATGACTGTGTCTGTCCCATACATTGTCCCCTCCATTGCTAATTTTTGTCAGATCTTCCTGTCTCAAACCAAAAGCTGGACTCACACTGAAAGACAAGACAATAAAAAACATCCTCTAGAAAGAAACAAGCAGAGTGAGACCTGTGGAAAAATAGCTTAATACAAAGCTTGAAGGGAAAGATCAGGTTCCAATTTTCTTGTTTATCAAGTCTATGGTGATGCAGTCCTCCAGACCACTTTGTGACCTCAGAATAAGCCATGCATGCTTTGGGTCACACTCCCACTAGGCTGTGATATTAGTTACAAGAACAGTGGACTGGAACTGCAGTGGTCAGGCACTCCCTGGTCACATCTGAGACATCCGCTCTTTGAATTTTATACCAGAATCACTCTGAGATTTTAGGAAAAGCCATGCATGTTTTGGGAATAAAACCTCCCATTGTGTTGTTATTATTGGTTACAATTGCAGTGGCCTCAGTCTGCAACAAACAGACTGTGTGTTTTGTTGGGTTATAGGTTGGACTTGATGATCTCAGAGGTCCTTTCCAACCTTGTGATACTGTGATACTGTGATACTCTCTGACCTCACCTGGGCCATCTGCTGTCTGAATTGTATAGCAGAATGACTCAGCATGGATTGTGATCAGAATGGAAAATACTGACCAAGCATCTCATGATCTTGTAAATAGCAACTCAAAGTGAGACCCTTTGGGCATTCTGGGATTCCACTGAACTCTGTGACCCCGTATCTCCCCTTGAGCTGAGATGCTTCTCAGGGTAGACTTGCTGAGATGCCGCTCAGGGTAGATTTCGCAAGATTTGAAAGATTTCCTGTTGGCAATTTTGCAAGTGTTCAAAGGCCTGATTTCACAAGGCTTCTCATCACTGTTGAGGAATGTTGGCATATAAAAGTGAGTAATTCATGCAACTCACAAAAAGGGAAATTTGAATCATAGACTAACCTCTCTATCAGTGTGTGAAATTTGATGTAGAACTGCTTGCCTGTCTGCATGTATGTGATGTGATTTGACCTCCTTCTGTGTGTATGTGCAATTTGATTAAGGAAACGCAGCTGTAAGTCTCAAGTGAACCATGCCATTCTTGAATCTTTAACTAAGCCACTATTTTGATTGTCACAAATTCCATCGAATCCTTCTGTTAAATTGGCTGATGATTAAGTGCTGTTAAGAATTACACAACCTAATCTTGCGATCAAGATAAAAAATATTAGTAAATCCTACATTGCTGCTAAACCAAAAAATCATTGTCATGGCTAAGTCCCGATGGTAAATCTGACAGACAAATCTGCATTTAACAGTATAGATTTGTCTTTATACTTCCCAAATTAGAAGCCTGATAAACAGTACTCTGCAGAGATGTTAAATAGTCATGCTTCACTTAATTCATTTACAAACAGTGGTATTCTTATTCTTGATTTCTATGTTTAACAGGTTGGAGAGTTAGAGGAAGAACAGCAAGCATATTCATGAAAAGTGTGACTTCCCTTAGTAAAGAGAACCAAAATCTAGATTATGCTCATTTTAATGCTTCTAAGCAAGAACTAAACTGATCCTGAGTCTTAATGTACCACTTGCTTTGAGCAAGCTCTGAATAAACTGTAGGTAAATTTATACGAAGAATCAGATATGCTTAACTAGCTTCTGTTCCTCTGGTTCTTTTAAACATGAAATCAAATGAAAAAAAAATGGGAGTGTTAGATTAGTTCAATCCAAGAATAATGAATCATTATTTAAAAAAAAGCCAACAAAACCAAACAAAACTCAACCCCCAAACAAACAAAAACCTGTTTCCTAGATGAATAAGTTATCTGGAACAGTAGGGAGGTTTGTTTCTTTCAAGTTGCTGATAGTCATACAGGCTCTGCTGCACTAGAGTGCACTTGTTTTAATGAATGAAACCAACTTTCACACATAGCTGTTCCTTTAAAAATATTTTTAGTAGAGTTGTCTTCATTAATTATTATAACAGTAAACTTGCTTAACTGAACAAACTAATAGCAATCTTCTAACTGAAAAGTAGAGTTCAGTTTGTGATTTTTAGGGTCCGCATGGCTTACTGAGTTAGCTTTGCTAGGGCTCTGGGCTCTAGTCTCCGGTTGAAAGGCTAGAATGGTTAATGTAAATTTTAACTTTAGACTTTTTTTTTGACTGGAAAAATATCTACAACTGGCACATGGTCATGATGCATGATCAGATCCCATATCAAAAAAATTACGTACCTCCTTCTCCTGTCATGATAGATATCTTGGAAGATACAGTCCTGATGGTTCATTTTATTTTGACATATTTCTGGAGGGAAAGCAGGGAAGAGGGAGGAACGGATATTTCACTGTTTTAGTATTAGGTTTTAATCTAGGATTGTGGGAGAATGATTCCAGGTACTGAACTTGTTGTCAATATATTACAATTTTTAAAAAAGTTTTGTTAACACACTGAAAATAAAAGGAGCAACTTATAGATAAAATAATAAATTTGATTTAAAAACCCTTTATTTTCTTTTAATTTAATCCTATTAAAGAGCTAGTTCTACAGCTCTATTAGGAGATTTATGGAACCAATATTATCTCATTTTATTATTAGTGTCCCGCAAATCTTCTTCATCTATTCTATTTATCAAACATGTGTCCTTACAAATGTAAACCCTTCTGGCTGAAATCTAATGAATTGCAGAGTCTGGTTTATAGTGTTTCCAAAATCATAAATTAACTGTCTTGTATCCTGATGTTTATCTCAATTCTTTAGCCTGACAGAATTGATCTTCAAGGCCTCATAACCTTAGCCATTCTTCTTAGATTATTGTTTTCATTAGTATATGATCCAAAGCACTTATTATATTAGGCAAACACTCTAGATCATGTTGCTGGGGTCAGCAGCTCATGCATACTGTTGAACTGTGATCCACACCTGAATTTTGATGTGAATTGATAATAGCTGATGTAGCTCATAGGGCTGTTCTTAAAGCACTATCAGCAAAAGCATGCAGGTAGGTTAGTATGCTGCAATTCCAGATAAAAAGTCATACTTTTATAAGCATAAACTAGACAAAGTAGGAATGCCAGCACAAAGAGGTAAACAGTCAAGCTTGAAAAAAAGGCATACAAGAAAACTGGCCAAGGAAATATTACCCATCTTTAATATTCTGTGTATGATGCTTATGACATAATATTATTTTTCCGAAAAGCGAACAAAACTGAACATCTGCTCATTATTAGCCAGGGTACTATGCTTATAGCTTCCTTCTCAGGAGGAATCAGTCATTGCAGGTCTTTAGCACCACAAGAGATTTTTATGATCAACTGACCTTACATCCTTACCAAACCCGTAGACATACAGTAGAAATAAAACATAAAAACATGATTATTGACATTTGATTGTGTTTTAAACATTTCAACTACTTGTCATATTCCTTTACAAGTATAAAAACTTCCCTTATTTCCAGGAAAACTTGTTGCCTATGTCTTTTACAAAAATTGTAAGGAAAATACCTTACCATATTATCATATTCTATTTCTTCTTTTGAGCCCAAAGGTGTTATACGTTACTCCTCCACTTCTTGCAGCTTCAATGATGCAAAGAAATATATTTTCATATAAAGAATTAAGGATACCAATTATGTCAGTCAGCTGAGGTAGTATAAAGTCTTGAGTTAGTTCCAAATAAGAGATAAAACACTTAAATGAATTTATCTCATTACGCTATGAAAATATATGTTTCTATGCTCATAATTACTTTTCTTCCTACACAATATTCATTTAGATTTTTCAGTAGCCGTTTCATGCACAGGTTTTGTATCCTTACTATGTAAGAATTGAATGGTATTTGATATTATAATAGGGAAAGGTGCTTGAGTTTAGGAACTTCTAAACATCAGCATATATGGACAACTCATAACAAAATATCAATAAAACTACTAGTCATAGGGTTGTTGAGGTCTTTGTAACCAAACCATTAAACCAATTCTTTTGTCTGTTTCTTATAAATATGATGAGAGAGGCTGATGTGGCTTCGACATTGCCAGGCACAACTACGGAAGATTTCAATGGACCTAGGAAGTGCTACAAACAGGGCTTGTAAACAAAGTTTGCAAGTGTGCAGCAGTTTGAGCACAGTTTGCACAGAAGGACATGTGAGAAGGGCTGCACACACTGTTTGTAGGCCCACATCCCAGGCAAGGGTTCTAGGGCTTCGCTATAATGGAGAGCACTCATCTCAGAGTTAAAACCACTGTTTCTACAGCGAAAACCCCTGAGATGTCTGACACTTCTACCCATGTGGAACTGGTAAAGAAACTTCATTATAGACAGTAGGTTGTAACAAGAGTTAAGAGCCTTCTGGAGAAGAGGTAAGTACCTGCAAAAGATGAGCACAGGTTGATGATCTGTTACGTTAGGTGGCCAAGTTGCAGGAAACAATTAAAAGTCCCTGCAGCTTTATAGGGACCAGGGCAGAAATAGACAAGCGGTTTCAGAACCATGGTCCTGTAGCCAACACCATCAAGAAAGAGCCATCTTGGACCCTGGTGACGCACAAAAGCAGGACTCTTCTTCAGCACCCAACCTCCAGCATTAAAACCAAAACCAGATATGAATCCTTAGACACAGGAGCAAGGTCTGTGAGGAGACAATGTACACAATGGACACCAAAAAAAGAAACAATGAGTTCTCGTAGTGGGTGACTCTCTGTTAAGGGGTATTGAGGTGCCCATCTGCCAGCCTAACAGGGAGTCATGAGAGGTATGCTTCCTTCCAGGAGCTAAGGTCTGGGATGCTGTGCAAAGGGTGCCAAAACTTGTCAATTGTGCAGACTATTATCCATTGCTATTCTTTCAAGTGGGCAGAAATGACACCACAAACCAGAACCTGGGTAGAATTAAGGAAAAACACAAAGCCCTGGGCTGGCAAGGGAAAAGTATTCATGCTCAGAGTATCTTTTCTTCCATTTTACCACTTTGAGGAAAGTGTGCAGCCAAAAATACACATATAATGCAAATCAACTTCTAGCTTTGTGGCTGGTGCCATCATGACGGTTTTGACATTTATGCCGATGAGGCATTCTTCAGTGACTGTAGTTTGTTAGGAAAGAATGGGATTCACCTGTCTAGAAGACGGAATAGAGTCAATTTGGTGAGGTAACTTTTAAATTGAAGGACTTCGGGGAGTGGTGTCAAAAATGGTAAAGCTCAGGCCATTGCATTCTACTAGGGAATAATCCAGGCCAACCAGAGCAGTGACAAATATGTTTCTTATCTGCCTCCTAAGATGCGAACCAGAAGACCAACCACCTTGACTCTGTCTATACCAATGCATATAGACTGGAGAACAAAAAAGGAGGAACTGGAGCTCTGCAGCCAGTTAGGAAGTTATGATATCATAGAAATAAATGTAACATGGTGGGACAACTTACATGACTAGAAGGTCGCGATGGATGACTACAGGCTGTTTTGTAAAGACAGGCAGAGAAGAAAAAGAGGAGGAGTCATGGTCTATGTTAAAGAGAACCTTGAATGTATAGAGGTCAGTTATAGCAATTGTGAAAGTGCTATATCAAATGATTCTAGGTCAAGATCAAAGGGGCTGTCTCCAAGACCTTACGGTAGGCATCTGCTACAAACCTACATGATAAAGCCAATGAAACAACAGTTGGGTCTCTTAAGCATGTTTTGGGTCAATAGAACCTGGGTCTTATGGGTGACTTAAACTACCCAAACATTTGTTGACAGAACAGTACAGCAGCTCGCATATCATTCATCAAGTTCCTGGAATGCATAGAGGACTACTTCCTTGTAGACGGGGAAGTCACAGACTCATCACACAATGAATGTGATCAGACATAAGTCAAGTTTATTGCTTTAATGTTAATGGTTATATATCTTATCTGCTTTCACACATAACAATAGAAACGATTGGTTAACATGTGCTGTTCACGCGAATAATGCTTCTTTACAGTAGGTCAGTCTCTATTGTCCACGCGTCTCTGTTGTAAGTTTCAGATCCTGTTCAAGGTCTTCGCTTCAATCATGTGTGCACCGCCCCCCTTTCTTGTTTTTTGCTTGCTAGGCTGTTTTTCTTGCCAAATTCCTCTTGCCGTGTCCTAGCAACAACATTCCTGCACAGCCTGCTAATGTCTCTATGCCTTAGCCAGACTAAAGTCCTGCTGCTCTGGATTGCCCAGAACATGTCCTTGGTGTTCTAAAAACCCCGCACTTCCTCATACAAATGTTAGATCTGCCAACCAGGAATGAGCTAGCAAGTGCTGGAAGTTTTTAAAGAACATTTTTCTGGAAGCACAAAAATAGTTAATCCCCTTTAAAGGTAAGAGAAATAGGCAGAGCAAGGAATCCCCTTAGCTTACCTGGGAGCTTCTGAGTCTGCTCAAAACCAAAAGAGAAGTGTACCAGAGGTGCAAAAGCAGACAAGTACCCACTGAGTACCACAAGAACATTGCCAGGTTAATTACTGTGACTTCAAAAATTACCAACTTCTCAGTTTTCTTATTAAAAAAAAAAAAAATTTTAAAATTTTAAAAATTCAGCTCAGGTTTAACAGAATTTCTTTTTTTTTTCCTTCCCAGAAAAAGAAATATTTTGTAGAACGTGAGTAACTAAATTAGCCCCCCAAAAAAACATTTAGGTTTGGTACATTCCATACAGGCAAACAGTGAAGATCTGTCAGAGAAGGAAATCAGTTTTATTTAGCACTCCTTCTTCACTTCAGAAATCCAAGATCTGAACCTTCCAGTGTAGTTAGCTTAACTAAGTAAATACTGTTGTATCTCTTTTCTCCAGAGTAATTACTGAACAACGTAAAAAAAATGTGCCTATTATCTTACAGACTGCTCAGACCAGATGAACTATTGTCTACCATCTCATTTTTAGCGGAAAAAAATAAATTGTGATAAAAAATTTATTTTCATCATCCTTATCTTTTATCTTTGAAAAAAAGAAAATTAAAAGAGGGAGGGAAAGGAAATTAAAAAGAAAGGAAGGTTTTACTGAAACTAACAAAGAAATGCTGTATTTGTGAAAGTTTTTTATAAATATTTCAAGTTTCTCATTAAATGTTTTACTGATCCCTTTCTTTTTCCTATTCTAAGTGGAATTCACTTTTTTAAACTGAAGTAAAAATTGACAAGCTCATATTATTTGAGATTTTTAAATCTCATAGGCACACATGCCGGTGAAAGAAATCTTTATGTGCATGCTACTATATATGTCATTGGGATTATTTGTCTGAATAAAGCCTAAATGGAACACCAGTGTTTGTTTGATCTATGTGTTTTCTGAGTGTTGTAATCTGTCTTTTCATCACAAGGTTGAATATTTTATTACTTTGAATGCACAACAAAAGAAAATGATCATGAATTTGAAGAAGAAATGTCTTATTTGTCAGAAAAATCTGATTTGATGAGCAAACTGAGTCTATAGCCCTTATTTGTTGTTTAGTTGATGTAATATAGCTTTCATGTGGAAGACAGTTTGTACTGAAAAATGCTAATTTGTCGGAATCAAAATACTTATATAATGTGCTGGGGGGTTATTTTGTTTTCGTTGTTTGTGGGTATTTTGGCGAGGGTTTTTATTTGTTTGTTTTTTGGGGAGTCTTTTTGACAGAAATCAAGAAATTTCAGAAATTCCCCTGACTACTATGTCAGCCTGACAATATTGGTCAATATAATCCCTAGCTCTCATAATCTGCAGTCCCAGAGAATAAATGGCCAGACAGCCTGAAAGTATGCAAGTGGATCTGAAGAAAGTATTCATACAATGTGACCTAGGATTAGGAAATCCAGACCTTAAAGTACATCCAGAAACCCTCATATGGAAATGGGATTTTGGAAGATACAATATAGTTCTAGGTTCATACTGTTGCAAACCTTCTGGGAAGTGCTGATGTTTTATTAGCTTTCTGTGGAAGTCACCATTTTTTTAATGGTAAGGCTTAAATAAAATCTAAACTAAACCTTTGTTAATTTATTGCCAGCTGCAAGCCAAATTCAGATGTTTGGTCTTTTTTTTTCCAACTCGACTTCAGTTTCTTCAAATGACATATAAAGAACTGCATGGTTAGATGAAATCAAAGATCTGGGAGAGGGAGATAGAACAATCAAGAGGTAAGTTCAGGAAATTCAGAGCCCTTCCAAAGAAGTATATGCAGTACTGTAAACAGCTGAAAGTACTAAAAAATGTAGGGAAAAAAATAATGAGAAAGAAAGCATGTTTGGGTAGAGTAATAAAGGATGAAGAAAAGAACAACATGAGTAATAATGATTTCAGAGAGGCGATAGGTAGATAATTAAGTGCCTCTAGTATTTTCCTATGAGCTGTGCAATCCATGGGATTTTATTATTCGTGCAAATACACGTAAAAGGAATCAAATAGGATATCACTTTTTGTCTGATATAAGCCAAACTACAATTAGTTCAATTGCCTTAATCGTTTGTGGACTGTTCCTTTAAGACTTGAAATTCTCTGTATGAACTTTGGGAAATGTCATAAATTTGCCACTATCATATATTGACATTTAAAAACAACAACTGCCCTGTGTCAATCCTGGATTTGACCAGAACATACTAGATACCTAAGTTACGTCAAGAAAAGAAAAGAAATTTGATGTTATTTATAATCCTCTTCTTTGTGTTAATAACAGGTCCTATCAGTGCAGAATAAACTATAAGGAAATGACTCACCGAGAAAAGAAAAAGACTCTTCACATGCAGAATTTAATTTATTAGAAAAGGCTGAAAAATTCACCATTTACCATATTACATTTGTTACTGTGGGGATGGATTGTTCTTAGGTCTACTTCCACATGAAAGGAGGATTTAAAGAGTGACACTGATGGACATATAATATAGTGACAAATATTATTTTATTTAATCAGTGTGCACATTTAACTCACCAGATATTACAATCTTTTAAATAAAAACAAAATAGTCATGTCCTGACTATTTTCTATCTTGATCCTTTTCTCTTAGCAAAGGGAGTTGCTGGGAATTCGAGGATCCTATGGTTTATTTCACTGAGTCTTTGCTAAGTGGTGGCTCATTTCTGAATGTATACCACTCATAAATTGCTGCAGTGTTATCACCTTGATTTGGCACTCAAAACTGGTATTAAAATTAAGGAAAAGTAAATATTCCTCTAACTTTGCAACTTTTTGGGCAAGCAACTCTTTTCTAAGGTATTTCTGAACAACATGTGTATCTGTTGCAAATTTGCTATCCATTGCTATCTGATATTTACTGTGCTTGCTGAATCAGCTTTTCATCAGAAGAACAAGCAATCCAACTAAAAACAAGCAACCAAAAAGTAGCTTTTAGAAATTAGAAACAGTAATCGCAATTCTCTTCGCTTAACTTGAAGACCAATGTAACTATGGGGATTGAGCATAAGCAACACTATACAAAAAGGCTACTGGTGCTGCAGAAGTGTCTGCTAGATTTTTTCAGAGTTAGTGCACCTTGTGGAGTGATAAACACACAGGTAACCCAGAAGTCCTTCTTAATTTTGTTTAGTTTCATTTATTTTAAGTTCTATGTCAGCTTAGAAAGGCTAAGAGGGATAACTTATCTTGCTGAACTACCTGGGAATGCACTTAGTACTAGGCAGAAAGACTAAGCAGTAGCTGAGTGTTTCAGAAAGAGAAAACAAAGTGTTTAAACGTTTAGGGTTTTTATCTGTTGTCTTTTCTAATGTGAACAGTTGCAAACATTCAAGTTGGTCTGCAGTTTTCTGACAGAGAGAATATAAACCCAGAAGTTTTCTTGACAAATTTCTACTGACTTAGACAACACAATTTTTGGTAGCAGGTGAGTATGAAAGGGTCTGTTACCTTGTCCAACACAAGAACTATCCATCATTTCCCCCTCTCAAACACTAAGGGGAAAGCCTAGTGTTCTGGTCCCTGTAAGACAACCAAAGTTTTTTAGTGGTACCATCACTGGCTTAGAATCACAGAATCATAGAGTCACTTAGGTTGGAAAAAAAGTCCTGTTATGTCAAGTCCAACCACAAACCTAACACCAACAATTCCACCACTAAACCATGTTTCTAAGCACCACATCTACACATCTTTTAAATAACTGCAGAGATGGTGACTCAACCACTTCCCTGGACAGCCTGTTCCAATGCTTGACAACTTTTTCAGCAAAGTAATATTTCCTAATACCTAGATTAAACCTCCCCTGGAGCAGCTTGAGGCCATTTCCTCTCATCCTATCACTTATTACCTGTGAGAAGAGAACAACACCCACCTTGCTACAGTCTCTTTTCAGGTAATTGTAAAGAGTAATACATTCTCCCCTCAGCCTCCTTTTCTGAACATCCCCAGTTCCCTCAACCTCACTCCTCACAGGACTTGTTCTCTAGATCCTTCACCAGCTTTGTTGCCGTTCTTTGGGAAAAAAAACCTTAACAAATAAATAAGAGTTTGTCATCTGCTGGCACTACCGTATGTAGACAAAGACAGCACTTACTAACTTATCAAAAGTTTCCACGCATCAGATGTTAGACATCAGTGGCAGGATGCTGTTGCTTTCTTTGGCAGCAACATGGGGATAATGCATTTTTCTTTCACAATAGTTTGATCCTCTCCAGCTTAAATTAAATGATGTATTATGTCATTGAAAACTGTTAAACAGGACAGACAAATGTGATTTTTCCAAGCGCTAGTGTTCAGCTTCTTGCATGCTAAGCATTAAAACTGCTTTTGGAGTCTCTCTTCTCTCTTTATGCCTTCCTCTCTGCATACCTGCCCTTATTCTTGTAAGCACACAATATTTTTTGCTCAGGCTAATCTACTTAGTCTTATCAAATTTATTCTATTCAGTCTAGCTGTTTCTTCCCATTATTACCAATATCTGATATACGTGACTATTTTTTAATAGATGAAAGTTATCTTTATTCACTTTAAATAAGCCCAAAACAATCCCTTTTGGATTTTCTCTCCTTCAAGCATTAGTGAAAGTGAAAGGAACAGAAAGATATTGCCATCACACTGCTCTCAGAAAGCTTAAGCTGCAGAGCTGTGTGGAAACTAAGGTGGGTTTTGCAAGTGGCTGGATACATCCATCAGTCTGTTGGGAGCACCTGCAAGCCCTGATGAGTTGCCGGCGTTACCCCAGCTCCAACCCATCACAGCTAGGCAATCAGCATCAGACATATCTCTGTGATAAGCTCACAGAGGGAGAGCTGGGAGGATCCTTGTTGGGGGCCACCTCCCATTCTGTCCCCTCCAGAGCAATGTATAGTACTTGCCTGAGCTACATGGCTGATTTGCTGTACCTGGCTCTGCTTGGTCCTGACTAGTTCTACTAGACTTTCACCAAATAAATCTTAGACGTAACTGATCACTGCAGTTTTCTTTGACAAATGCTCTCTGGTCCTCGTTACTATCTCTGGACCTTCCTCACTCTGCTTACTTACATAGTGCAGGTTTGTGTCCTTGTTGGTGAGGCAGTGGTCTTGCCCACTCTGCTTGCTGACATAGTGGGCTCCCAGTGGAGACATCTGCTTGTGCTGCCCCAGCACCCTCCCCTAATTCTGGGACCATCTGAGGACTTAACCAAACCTGTCTCTGATCTCAGCACACTGCTCCAGAAATATGTTCTTGTATGACTGTGCCTTTCAGCAATACCTCCCATAGCTGAGGCCAGAAATGATGGCAAATGAATGCTAGATATGTAAGGACTCCCTTTGGCGGAGAAAGTCTTTAGGCATAGGTTGTGAGACATACAGGTCTCTGCAGGACCTCTGGCCCTGGGTTTTGTATATCATTAGGAGTCTTGGTGTTTGCTCTCTCATTTATTTTTCCCACAAAATACAGTTCCAGAAGAGAAATACTTTGTGTTCACACTAATATAAATAATAGCATGATGCAATGATACACTGCAATTGGATAATTGTTATTCTTCTAACTTATCTACTGCTAATATAAGGCCATTTTTTTCTCATTCAGTGATAAGGAAGTATTGTCTAAATTCAGTGGAACGAATAAGTAGAATGGAATATATTGTAAACAAAGGCTGCTTCTGAGATGCTGTGAAGTTGGTTTGGTTTTCTTATTTCTGTTTTTGCAATGTGATGGAAAACAGCTAAAAAGAAAGGTGCTATTTCATCATTGTGAGAAAAGTAAACTTAATACTAACTTGGAACGTATATTGCACACTTGGAATGGGTAGGGCACTCTGAACAGCCTCAGTCTTGAAATTTCTCACAATACTACAAACTGTAGGTTTGCTTTGCTTCTATTTAGTATTCTTATGGATTTGCTGATTTAGAATAGCTGGATATTGTGGGTAACTGTCACAACTTAGCTCTGACCCTGATAAATTTGACAGCTGAGAACTGTGCAGTTAGACTCATAAATTTCAGCTCCCACCCCCCTAGGAAAAGGGAGAGGAAAATGAGAGGAAAAAGGCTTGCATGTTGGAAACTAAAACTAGCACTTTAATGAAATGATGGTAATAATAATAATAATAATTAAAATAATTAGGAAGTAATGAAATATGCACAAATATCTGAGATCACATCCCCACCCCTCGATGACTATATGTTACCACAACTGCTGTAAAGCAGGCACAGAGGAATGGGTCCACAACTAGGAAGATGAACTCAGCAAACAAATTCAGGGACGCACAGATCTGGGGTCAAGAGCAATCAGACAAACCAGGTCCTTACTGGATATCGGTCATTATAGAAGAGGATGAGACCCTCGAGATCTCTCAATTTTATACCAAGTATGACATGTATGGTATGGAATACTCTGTTGGCCAGTTTTGGTTCTCTTATCCTCTCCACCACTCTCTGAGGGTGTGGACTTTTTGCCAACTCAAGGATGGACTTGATTACTAGAAGAATAAGTATAAACACGTGCCTTTCTGCATACTAATGTTCCATGTTGTCACTTTGAGAGAGAAATTCTCTGAAAAACATGCAGTTAACTTTTAGAAAAATGAAGTTACTTTAGACTAAGGCCAAGCAGGAGTCAGAGTCACCCCAGTTAACTCAAACAATAACAGTAACACGTTAAGCTGACATGAGTACTTGGATTGGCTACTGTTTGAAATAACATTTAATAGCTAACACCGCCTGATGATTGGGGGATCTAGGCTGTGCATTTCTAAGTTTTTGTGAAAATTGCATGGATTATTTATTGTAAAAGGCCTAAGAAGGCCATAGTCAGCCTTGATTTTGGAAGATGTTTTAGTTCTGAAGACCAGTAACAATCTACACCTGCACCTCGAGGTCAAATTTTAAAACTTCCTGAAACCTTTTTTAACGAAGCCATTCTTATATGAAAATTGTTCAGTGTTTTGTGTTTAATTAGCTTTAAACAGGGTTCATATAATCTCCTGGAAAAAAAAAAGAAAACCAAACCCCTCAAAAACCTCCATTATCAATGCCCATGTCAAAAGAAGTATCAAGTGAATGAAGGAAATGCATACCTAATTATGTTCATTACAAAAATATCACCATTCAACCATATGCAGATGTCATCTTGCACAGAGAGCTCCTTTGCACTGACAGAGTACAATTGAAATCTTAATTTCTACCCAGTCTAGATACATTTATGTTCCAAAATCTTTTCCAACTGAGCATGACAAATTACAATGAGGTTTCCATTGATTCGCTGAAAGATAATATTACAGCCTGTTAAAAATCATCACAAGAAATTATAGATTTTATGTGCTTTGTAGATTGAATTCCAAAATTGTATGTGTGCACTTCTAAATCAAAACACAGATTCTTCAATGCTGGTGATAAAGATGTAGTTATCTTTTGCTTCATTAGATGCTAAAATGAAGATATTAATTTTAACCACCAATTGATATTGTCCAGGAAGACCTAATGACCTAATCATTAGACCTTCATACTTTACCATCTCATTCCCTGCAGTTGTTCACTGCAGTTAGTGCATTCTTCCAGTAAGGCACATAAATTGCAGCCAGAAGCCACCTTTCTGTAGTAGGGGCACTGAAAAATCACATTCAGAGAGTACAGTCCTCCAGATTTGTCTTTAGTGCTTTTGATCTTCTTTTTTTTTCTTTACATAAATTTAATAGATGGTTCCTTATTTCCTTACAGTTACACAGTGATTTTCAGTCTCAGGATTCAAAAAGATTTAATACAGCCAAGGAACCTCCTTCAATTATGAGACGTAGACAGCAGCAGAGGCATCCACTTTACCTTAGTTAACCACATTGTATGACTACATCTTACAGACCCTGAGTCAAAATGAAACCCAAACTTCATCTGTTAACATTGACATATCTGAAATCCAACTAATGTTACAGATTGTATTTCCTAGACCCAAATATATCTTTCTGGATTATTTTTAGCACTTATTCTGGTGTGCTAATGACTGTTTATTTTTAAGGCCGGAAAACTGGTCTTTGTGTAAATTTTACTAAAGCAATCTATAAAGCCTAACTGGTTATGGGCATTTTTTAATTAGAAGTTAGGAGATGCAAGTTTCAAAGCCTAAATTTAGGGTAAGGGGCTTAGCAATAACTCTGTGAAGCTTATTAGAAGGTTATGGAATATTTCTGCTCTATGACACTGATAATTTTTCTAGTTTATCCCAGTCAGATAATGATTAACGGCATTTCGCAGGCAAATTTGGTTCTGACTCAGTTTTTCATTTTATGAGAATTCTCTGTGATTGCAGCACATTTTCTATCAAGTTAAATACAGAAGCAACCAGAAATCACACTGCAGTTGCTAGACAATACATGGCCACAAGGAACTGTCAAGACTTCAGCATAAATACCCAAAGTTTTACAAGCTGTCCAGATGTGGAGACAAAGAACAGTATGAACTGCTGAGAAGTGATAACTTTTAAAAGGAGCAGAGGTTCCTATATGTAGGCCGGACCCATCCCACAGGGAGGTCTGCTGCCTTCCTCAAGCCCAGGTATGGGATATCGCTAAGAGACTCCTGGATTTAATTAAACCCTCAGATTATTATCCCCTGTTGGTTGTACAAGCTGGCAGTGATGAACTTGAAAAGAGGGGATCCAGAGTGATTAAAAAGGAGTTTAAGGACCTAGGCCAATTAATCAATGGGGCAGGAGTGCAGGTGGTGTTCTGCTCAGTTCCTCCAGTGTCAGAGGTGTATACTGCAAGGAACAAGAAAGTCCACGCTGTTAACAGATGGCTTAAAGGCTTGTGCTGAAAGAAAATTTTGGTTTCTATGATCATGGGGAAACTTTTTCTGCACCTTGCCTGCTAGATTCAGATGCGTCCCACCTAAGCAAAAGGGGCAAAAGGATTCTAGCCCAGGAGTTGGCAGGGCTCATTAAAAGGGCTTTAAACTAGGCCCGAAGGGGGAGGGGGATGTAACCAGGCTCACAAGTGATGTGACTGTAGGGAGTGAGTCGTCATCAAGGGTGAAGTCAGTAACCCAAATTAAGTGCATGTACACTAATGCACGCAGTATGGACAATAAACATGAGGAGCTGGAAGTCCTGGTCCAGCAGGAGACCTATGATATAGTTGTTATCACGGAAACATGGTGGAACGTCTCTCATAACTGGAGTGCTGTCATGAAAGGCTACAAACTCTTCAGGAAAGACAGGCAGGAGAGAAGGGGTGGAGGGGTGGCCCTGTATATAAAGGAATCTCTTGACACCATAGAAGTTGATATTAGTGATGACCAGATTGACTGCCTATGGGTAAGAGTCAGAGGGGCAATCAAGACTGACATCCTGGTTAGAGTATGTTACAGACAGCTCAATCAGGAGGAAGAAGTAGATCTATTGTTGTTTAAGCAGCTGGAAGTTGCCTCAAGATCAGTTGCCCTTGTTCTTTAAGGAGACTTTAATCTCCCAGATATCTGCTGGGAAGTTAACACAGCCGAGAGGAGGCAGTCGAGAAGGTTCTTGGAATGTATTGAGGATTGTTTAATGTCACAGCTGGTGAGTGAGCCTACCGGGGTGAGGCTCCCCTTGACCTGCTGTTTACAAATAGAGAAGGACTGGTGGGTAATGTTGTGGTCGGAGGCTGTCTGGGATACAGTGACCATGAGATAATTGAGTTCTTCATAAACAATGAAACATGGAAGGGCATGAACAGGACGTCCATGCTGGACTTTCAGCAGGCAGATTTCAGATTATTTAAGGAACTAGTCAGGGAAGTACCCTGGGCAATAGCCCTTAAATAAAAGGGGGTCCAGGAGGCTGGAGTTACTTCAAAAACGAAATCTTGAAAGCGCAGGAGCAGGCTGTCCCGATGTGCCGTAAGATGAGCCGTAGGGGCAGACAGCCAGCCTGGATGAGTAAGGAGCTTCTTAAGGAGCTAAGCGAGAAAAAGAGGGTGTATCGCCTTTGGAAAGAAGGGCTGGTGAATCAGGTTATGTTCAAAGATATCGTTAAGTTGTGTAGGAGGAAAATTAGGGAGGCAAAATCCCAGCTGGAGCTCAAATTGGCCATTTCTGTTAAGGACAACAAGAAGTGTTTTTACAAACATATTAATGGCAGAAAGAAGGACAGCAACGACCTCTACTCCTTATTGGATATCGAGAAAAATATAGTAACTAAAGATGATGAAAAGGCTGAAGTTCTTAATGCCTTCTTTACCACCATTTTCAACACTAAGACAGATTGTTCATTGGACAACTGACCTTCTGAAGTGGTGGATGGGGTCAGGATGGAATATAACTCCCCTGTAATCCAGGAAAAAGAAGTTAGAGACCTGCTGAGCCACTTGGATCCTCATAAGTCTATGGGGCTGGATGGGATCCATCCTAGGGTGCTGAGAGAGCTGGCAGACGAGCTTGCTAAGACACTTTCCATCATTTATCAACAGTCCTGGCTCACTAGAGAGGTCCCGAATGACTGGAAGTTGGCTAATGTGACTCCCATCCACAAGAAGGACCGTAGGGACAATTCAGGTATTTACAGACCTGTCAGTCTGACCTTGGTTCCAGGTAAAATTATGGAGCATATAATCCTGGGCGCAATCATGCAGCACCTGCAGAATGACCGAGAGATCAGGCCCAGCCAGCAGGGATTTAGGAGGGGCAGGTCCTGCCTGACCAACCTGATCTCCTTTTATGTCCATGTGACTCAGCTGGTGGACGAGAGGAAGGCTATGGATGTGGTATACCTGGACTTCAGCAAGGCCTTTGACACCATTCCTCATAGTAGACTCCTAGAGAAGCTGACAGCCCATGGCTTGGACAGGAGTGGTCTGTGCTGGGTTAGGAATTGGTTGGTTGGCTGAGCCCAGAGAGTGATAGAGAACGGTGTCTCATCCAGTTGGCGGCCACTCACTAGTGGTGTCCTCCAGGGGTCAGTGTTGGGCCCGGTCCTGTTTAACATCTTTGTTCATGATCTGGATGAGAGGATTGAGTCCATCATTAGCAAGTTCGCAGACGATACCAAGCTGGGAGGAAGTGTTGGTCTACTGGAGGGTAGGAGGGCCCTACAGAGGGACCTTGACAGACTGGAGAGATGGGCTGATTCCAATGGGATGAAGTTTAACAAGTCCAAGTGCCAGGTTCTACACTTTGGACAGAACAACCCCATGCAGAACTGTAGACTGGGGACAGAATGGCTGGAGAGTAGTCAAGTAGAAAGAGACTTGGGAGTGATGGTTGACAGGAAACTCGACATGAGCCAGCAGTGTGCCCAAGTGGCCAAGAGGGCCAATGGTATCCTGGCCTGCATCAGGAATGGTGTGGTCAGCAGGACTAGAGAAGTTATCATCCCCTTGTACTCGGCACTGGTCAGGCCACACCTTGAGTGCTGTATCCAGTTCTGGGCCCCTCAGTTTAAGAGAGATGTTGAGATGCTGGAGTGTGTCCAGAGGAGAGCGATGAAGATGGTGAAGGGGCTGGAGCACAAGCCCTATGAAGAGCGACTGAGGGAGCTGGGGTTGTTTGGCCTGGAGAAGAGGAGGCTCAGGGAGACCTTATTGCTCTCTATAACTGCCTAAAAGGAGGTTGTAGGCGGGCAGGGGTTGGTCTCTTCTCTCAGGCGATCAGTGACTGAAAAAGAGGACACGGTCTCAAGCTTCATCAGGGGACGCTTAGGCTTGATATTAGGAAAAAATTTTTCACTGGAAGGGTGATTCACCAATGGAATGCGCTGCCCAGCGAGGTGGTAGAGTCATCGTTCCCTGGAGGTATTTAAAAACAAATTGCATGAGGAGCTTAGTGCCATAGTTTAAATGACGAGTGGGTGCTAGTGTTGGGTCTTAGGTTGGACTAGATGATCTCGGAGGTCTTTTCCAATCTTGTGATACTGCAATATTATGATGAAGTTGAGAGAGGATAGACATATCAGTCACCATCAGCTCCAAAATTGTACATAAAGACGTATCCCAAACCTGTACACAGTCACTAAATGAAGAATATATAGGACATGTAAGGATGAAACAGCCAGTATCCTTTGTCCTCCTTGTCACTGTGACAGATCCTGTGAACATATGCATCATGGTGCCTGACTGTGCCTGGACAGTCTGAAAACACCTGCCATGGTTTCTGGCAGTAGGACAACTCAGACAGCATACCGACTTGTCGTGGTTGTGAGTACAGAACACTGAAAGAGAGTAAGGGAAACCTGTTTTGCTCCTATTTTCATTTCAAGTGAAATCACTGTCCCCTCCTTGAAAGTCTTGCATTGATATTTGATACACTCTTGGTAAAATGCTCCGCCAGAAAGTATGAGAACTGCATCTAAAATCACATTAATGTGTAGAATAAATAACTGAGTTTATAAGACCTAAGATTCAGGGAAAGTTACTTGGTTTTTAACATCCTACTTCATATATTACACTTTGAATAGGTTATATAAGACTAGCACTGAAAATGGGTGATAACAGATAAACCTACTGAGGTGCACACAAGGAAAAACTTTTATGATGGTGATAGTGTTTCTGACAATGGGTTTATTGATCCTTCGTTATTTGGAGAATTAAATTGATATTGTACTTACCAAGAAAAAAGGTGAAAGAGAAATGTGAATACTTACATTTGTCTAAACCAGTCCCAAAGTAAACACCAGGCCTTTTCAAGTATTGAATGTCTAGTTACATCTTTATAGATCAAACGCCTTGGAATTTCTTTCTATTTCACATTTTACACCTTAAAGAAAGGAAGGTACCATAAGAATTTGCTGCCCTTCTGTACACTTATCCAGCAGAAAACTACTTTGATCCTTGGTATAAGCATATCAATTCTAATGGAAAACATGAATTTGCCCCATGCTATTTTTTCATGAAGTAAATTCTATGACCCATCAAATCAGTCCAAGTATTCACCTGTAATCCATTCTCAGTGCAAAGACTGCTAAATAGCTAGGGCAAGAAGCATGACTGTAAGCCAAGAAGCTTTGATATACCACAGTTTACATGCGGTCTCCTGTGACTTGTATAGATTAGCTGAAAAGTCCTACAGAGCAATAATCAGTTTACCAATAATGCCACGAGAATGAATATCAGCACAGAGGAGAACCTGATGTCTTTTTTTAATCTCTTGTCATTTTTAAAAAAAAATAAAACTGATATAACACAAATGTGGATTGCATATATACACAACAAGGAGGTTCTTTTTTTCCCCTTTATATTGTTGAAAAGGAAATGTCTAGAATTCCAATTGTGGTCACATGAGCTGGTTTGAGCTAGCTTTCCCAAGCTCTCCAACCTCTCAGTCTGCCTCTTTCCCAAACCTTCCCCCTCCTTCAAAGGAAAAAAATCTATAGAAAAATTGAATCACACTAAATATAATTATTTATGTATTTTTCTAAATAAAAACAACTACATACAGCAAGGATATCATGCAAAACTTCCAAGAAAGGGAAGAGGGGAAGGGAAAATGGGAAAAAAAGGACAAAAAGGAACTAAAACCAAACAGGTACACACACTTGTAAGACCCGGTAACTAACAAAGTAAAGAACTAGTAAAATCTCACCACTTCCCTTGAGGAAAGTAAGACAGCTAAATCCGACCCAGGACTCTCCCCACACACATGGGCAGACAACAGCAGCCGCTGCAGGCCTCAGCTCCAGACAGGACCAGCAGCAACAGAGCTCCTGCTCTCCAGCTTGCCGGAAGAAGAAGAGCGTGTACTCTCTTACCTACACCCTATTTATATGTCTGGTTACATTAAAGGAAGATATGGAATACTTCCATGGATCAAAATTCAATCCACTACATCATATCATAAAGTGATCTCATTTTCTGTCTTATTTCAAAGATCTACATTTTCACTTATCTTCTGTTGACCAACTCTATTAGTGCCATCCATCCTATTTCATATGTACTTTAATTATAATAAAGCGCATTTTATGCTGGTAGCAAAATGCAGCTTATAATTTACTGTTTACAGGCCACACAGTTAATTTTAATCGTGTAAGAAAAAAAAAATCCCAACTAGAAATAAAGATCTTTTAACTTAGCTAAAATTATGGGTCACAGGAAAATAAGTTTCCAATGCTGTCTTTTAATTTAAGTTTAAGCATTTCGTTTTGCTATCTAAAAAAATGTTTATTTTTGAGATGAGATTACACTATTGTTAGTGGTGATATTTTAAGGTACTTCAAATAATCTGAAATCAACATCCTTCAAATGTCAACATGACATTTCATGACATATCCCAGTCACCATGAGTTTATGAAAGGCAGGTCTTGCCAGACCAACCTGATCTCCTTCTATGACAAGGTTGCCTGGTTAATGGATGAGAGAAAGGCTGTGGGTGTGGTCTACTTGGACTCTGGTAAAGACTTTGACACTGTTTCTCACACTATTCTGTTTGAGAAACTGGCTGCCATTGGCCTGAACAGGCTTACACTCTGCTGGGTAAAAAACTGGCTGGATGGCCAGGCCCAAATAGTTGTGGTAAATGGAGTTAAATCTAGTTGGAGGCCAGTCACGAGTGGTGTTCCCCAGGGTTCAGTGCTGGGTCCAGTTGTTTATCAACAAACTCGAAGAAGGGATTGAGTGCACCCTTAGTAAGTTGGCAGAAGACAATAAGCTGGGTGGTAGTGTTGATCTGCTTGAAGAAAAGGAGGCTCTGCAGAGGGATCTGGACAGGCTGTATTGATGGGCTGAAACCAATGAGATGAGGTTCAACAAGGCCAAGTGCCGAGTCCTGCACTTGAGACAAAACAACTCCATGCAGTGTTACAGATTTGGGGAAGAATGGCTCAAAAGCTACTTGTCAGAGAATGACCTGGGAATGTTGGTTCCCAGTTAGCTGAATGTGAATCAGCAGTGTGCCCAAGTGGCTAAAAAGGTCAATGGCATCTTGGCCTTTATCAGAACAGCATAGCCAGCAGGAAAAGGGAAGTGATTGTGCCCTTGTGCTCAGGACTGGTGCATCCACACCTTAAATACTGTGTTCTCTTCTAGTCCCCTTACTACAGGAAGGACATTGAAGTGCTGGAGCATGTCCAGAGAAGAGCCAAGCTGGTGAAGGAGCTGGAGAACAACTCTTATGAGGAGCAGCTGAGGGAACTAGAGTTTATCTTAGAGAAGAGGAGACTGACAGGAGACCTTATCACTGTCTACAACTACCTGAAAGGAGGCTGTAGTGAGGTGGTTGTTGATCTCTTCTCACAAGTGACAAGAGGTAATGATCGCAAATTGTACCAGGGTAGGTTTAGATTGGATATTAGGAAAAATTTCTTCATTGAAAGTGTAGTTAGGCACTGGAATAAGCTACCCAGGGAGGTGTTTGAGTCACCATCCCTGGAGATGTTTAAAAGACCAGTAGGTGAAATTCATAGAGACATGGTTTAGTAGTAGACAGGTATGGTTGGACTCAATGATCTCAAAGGTCTTTTCCAACCAGATGATTCTATGATTCTAAATGCTAACTTCATCTTCTATGAGTTTTAAATTGGCTGAACATTCCAGATTTTCTCATCAAATTTCTGAATCTTCCAATAGGATTATATTCAGCAAATACAGAATAATGATGCACCATTTTATCAAAATGTGCTTCAAAGTTACTGCTCATGAGCCTTGCATAAACTTTCAATCTTTTTCTGGACCAAGAATCAGCATAATCACTTTGATGCTGTTCATTTTGAGTGCCATTTGTTGAACAATTTTAGGGTTTTCATTTTTTAAAAATGAATTTATTTATTTGTACTATTTTCCATTTAGAGATTTTTGGTTTTATTGCAAATTTTAGTAAGACAATAAATGTGATAAATAGTCTTTAACCATTTTAACCACTAACTACTGGTGGTTAGTATCTGTTTTCACAAATTAGAAGTACAAGGATAGTACTTGAGTTAAGGAGATGAACTAATGGACAGAAATGTTGGTTATTTTGAGATCAGACTGATAATATGGCAACTTCCAGGAACAAAGGCAAATTCAAGACAACTTCGACAAATTTCCCAGAAGTGTCCAGGAAAGATAAAGAAATTTAAGCTACAGGAAGTCATGTGTGTTTTTCTTTTGAAGAGAAATATTGCTTGTTGTAATATAACACAGGGTGTTTTTCTCATGCATTGCATCATGTGCCTGCAAAAATAATTTTAAAATAGATTGGAACTTTACAGAAAATGTATTTAATTAATTGGATTATTGTGGAAAGAGCAACATTTGGATCAGCCATTTTTTAAATGAGTAACAACCAGCGTTCTTTTAAGAAACACTTTGGCTAAGCCATGGAAAATGTTGAAGTTTACTTAAGACTAGGGTGACTTAAATGCCTTAATCCAACATGGCAGTGCCTTAAAACCTCTGCTGGTGAACGTTCACTGGATGGTGAGTCTCTTACGTTTTTGCATTGCATTTTTTGCCAGCTGCTACAAAGTTTTTTATCTTTAATTAATGCATAGTTATCCAAACTTGTGTCATTCCCTTCACCACCACCCCCTTATAGAGGCAAAAAGGAATATTTTTTCTCTTAATTTCCAACAGTAAATACACAAAAATATTGTTAACAAAACCCACGCAATCTTATTTAAGAGAAATGACTAATTTTATTCTCCTCACAAATCCCCCCTCTTCTTTTATTCTCATTCACAGGAAGTTGTACATATGCCTGATATCCACAGACTCAATAATGCTGTTCTAATGTGTTAGACCCTGTGGGGAAAACATCAGTGTTAGTAATGTTAGGAAAATATATGTGACTTTCATTCCCCACAAGATGTAAAAGATTTCCACTGGCAGTCCCATTACAGTGTCATCCTCTGGCCTCTTTCCTCCACTTACAATGCGTTTGGTTGGCCTTTGTCAGGTCAGTGGTGGCCCAGAATTGTTTGAACAACATTCTCTGTCCTCTTTTATTTGTCCATTACCACCCACAAACTGTAGTATTCCTCTGGAGTATCTCTAAGGGTTCCCCCACATACGCTACCATTTCTTCATTTCGTACAATTGATGGGTGCTAGAAACAATGAATGATTCTCCTTCACAAATTTAAATTTTCCCTTACTGTTCCCTACATCCTTTCCCCTTGTATCATTCCAAGCTAAACAATAAACTCCCTTTTGTGAATATTTTATCTTCCAAGGGTCCCCATAATGACTTGAATCATTATGGTGGTTCCATTCTGTATAATTACTAACCATCTGATTAGGTGTTATAGGGATTGATGTCCAGGGCCATTCAGAAAAAGTCCAAACAGTCCCCACCCCACCCCCCAACATCTAGTCAGGTTATGCACCTGGGCAATGTGTTCCACTAGTATCATAAATGAGTTTTCCAGAGGGTTTGTTAGTGTTGTCGATTCCCCCCTTTTCCACAGCATACTTAAAACCAATAGCAAGACCAAGAGGTCTGGTATAACATGCCCCTTCATCTCTCAACACCTACTGGGTTGCAGCCAGCAGCGGAGTTTCTTAATGACAGCGGTAGAGGTTAATCCAGTCTTGTCCTCCTGGCTTAGTTTCTTAGTCCCCTCAGAACTGGGTAGCTGTGTTAGATACAACAGAATCCCTCTGTAGTCACAAGTTCCTCTAATTTACACGTCCTTCTTCACCAATTACAAAATGGCTCTAGTGTCTGGTCTAGATATATAAGATTGAGACCCCTCTTACAACATCAACACTTTGCCAACGCTATCAAGTTACAGCTTTTACACTTGGTACTAAGGAAGGTACTAGCTTTTCACCCAGGTCCTGATTTCAATTCTTCTTCCGTTCTGCCCATATGAAAGTTTTCTTCTCACCACACTGTATGTTTGATAGCCAACACTCAGTTTATTCTCCACACGTATCACGCAAGACCTCTCTATGGCAGTCTTCCCTAGGACCGCCTTGTATCTAGTATGTTTCTTCGCACCAGCCTGTCTTAGAGTAAGGGAATCTGTTACAAAATTTTATCCTGAGTAAAGGGTTACATGAGTTACGTGGATGCTCAAGGTACTCCAAAACCTGAAGGTCGATGTTGGTTTCTTCTTCCTGGTTGGCTTTCTTCATGGGAGTTTTTGTAGAGATAAACATAAACAGCTTCTTCTTTATGATTAGTTTTAGGGGGTTAGTATGAGGTTTGACTACCCATCCTGGGGTGGAAGTCGAAAAATTTTCCTTCTGTGGAGGAGTTACAGGCCCCTTAATACAAGAAATGTGTACCCACCCATTCTCCTTTGTTCTTACAGCTGTTCCTGTCCCCAACCATATTTGGTAGGGTCCCTCCCATCCAAGTTTTAAGGTATTCTCTTTCCAGGTTTTGACTAGCATCCAGTCCCTGAGTTGAATGTGGTGAACGATGAAATCTAAGGGAGGGTTTTGAGGTAGTTTTCTCTGATTCCTTAGTTTTTGTAGTGCCTATGCTATTGTAAGCACATATTTAACAGCATAGGAGTCAAGGGACTCGGGTATATTTAGTTCTCTCCTAGGATTTAGATATGGTGGTCCAAACATTTCATATGGTGATATTCCTGTATTTTTTCTAGGGGCTCTTCTTAATCATAACAAGGCTAAAGGTAAACACTTGGTCCAGGTTAATTTGGTCTCAATCAGTAATTTTGTCATGATAATCTTTAGGGTTTTATTCATTTGCTCCACCCTTCCTCATGGCTAAATCCACCCCTCGGTCCTGTGCCCATCTATAGGTGACATCTCTGCCCTGATGGTCTGAGGCATCATGGTCCTATTGAGCCAGGAACATTTCTCCTTTAGGCTGCCAGTCTAAGTCTCTCTGTGACACTTTGACACGTGCAGCTCGATCTACCTGCTCATTGTTATGATGTTCCTCGTTAGCTCGGCTCTTAGGAACATGTGCATCCACGTGACAGACCCTCACAGTCAACTTCACTCAGGCGGCGATGTCCCACCACACATCAGCATCCCAGATTGGTTTCCCTCTGCATTCCCAATTGGCCTTCTTCCATCGGTCTAACCATCCCCACAGTGCATTGGCTACCATCCACGAGTCAGTGCAGAGGTAAAGCCACAGCCACTTCTCTCATTCAGCAATGTCCAGGGCCAACTTTGGATGGCTTTGAGCTCTGCAAGTTGACTCAACACAACTTCTCCTTCAGTAGTTTCTGCAACTTGTTGTGTGGGACTCCACACAAAGTGCTTTCCACTTTTGGTTTGTCCCTATGATACGACAGGAATCATCAGTGAAAAGGGGGTAGCATATCTCCTCTTTCAGCAGTTGATCGTATAGTGGAGCTTCCTCCGCATGTGCCACCTGGTCTTCTCGTTCTTCATCTGCTACACCAAATTTCCCACCTTCAGACCAGTTCGAGATGAGCTCCAGGATCCCAGGGTGGTTCAGTCTTGCAATGCTGACACACTGTGTGATCTAAGCAATCCACTTGCTCCAATAGCATCAGTGGCATGATGTGTGGAGGCAGCCTGTCCCCCAAACATTCAACTTAGCACTGGCAGTCAGGGTGCCAGGAGGAACTGTGTTTCTGTGTCAACTACCCATGAGATGGCTTAAAATCCTTCATAAGTGGCCAGAATCTCTCTCTCTGTTGGGGTGTATTTAGCTTCAGAACCTCTGTAGCCTCAGCTCCAGAATTCATGTGGTTGAACTCAAGTCTTACCAGGTCCCTTCTGCCAAAGGCTCCAGGAAAGACCATTATTTCCAACTGCAAAGTAAAGCAAGTTCTTCATATCTGGTCCTGTCCTGACTGGCCCAAGGGCTACAGCATGAGCAATCTCCCACTTGATCTGTTCAAAGGCCTGCTGCTATTCAGGGCCTCAGTGGAAACTGTTCTTCTTACGGGTTATCATGTAGAGAGGGCTTACAATCTGGCTGTACTCTGGGATATGCATTTTCCAGAAACCTGTGGCACCCAGGAAGGCTTGTGTTTCCTTCTTGCTGGTCAGTGGAGACATTGCCATGATCTTGTCAATGACTTCTATCAGAATCTGATGATGTCCATCCTGCCACTTCACTCCCAGGAACTAAATTTCTCAGGCAGGTCTCTTAACCTTACTCTGATAGCAAACCGGCTCCCAGGAGAATCTGGATGATCTTTCCTTTCTCGAAGACCTCCTTTGCTATGTCCCCCCATACGATGATGTCGTCAATGTACTGTAGGTGTCCTGGAGCCTCACCCCTCGCCAATGCTGCTTGAATCAGTCCATGACAGACGGTGGGACTGGGTTTCCACTCCTCGGGCAGTCAGTTCCAAGTCTACTGCACGCCCCTCCAGGTGAAGGCAAACTGTGGCCTACACTCTGCTGCTATGGGAATGAAGAAGAATGCATTAGCAACGTCAATAGTGGCACACCACTTCAATGCCTTGGATTCCAACTCACACTGATGTTCCAACATATCTGGCACAGCTGCACTCAGCCACGATAGTCCACAGTCAATCTCCATTCTCCATCAGACTTACGGACAGGTCAAATGGGGCTGTTAAAGAGTAAGTGGGTCTTACTGACCACCCCTTGGCTCTCCAGTTCATGGATCATCTTATGGACGGGAATCACAGCGCCACGATTCGTTCAGTATTGCAAATGATCCACTATTGTGATGGCAATTGGTACTTACTGTTCCTCAACATTCAGCAGTCCAACAGCACAAGGACTCTCTGAGAGACCCGGCAATGAATTCAAGTGTTTGATCCTTTCTGTCTCTACAGTGGCTATTCTGAAATCCCATCTATAACCCTTTGGGTCCTTGAAATACCTGTTCCTGAGATAGTCAATACCCAGGATATATGGGCAGCTGGACCAGTCACAATGGGGTGTTTCTGCCAGTCTCTCCCAGTCAAGCTCACTTCAGCTTCCAGCACAGTCAACACTTGAAACCCCCTTGTCACTCCACAAATTGTTTCTGGACCCACATATCCTGATGGCATTAAAGTGCATTGAGCACCAGTATCAACCAGAGCCTTGAATTCTTGTGGATCTGATGTTCCAGGCCATCAGATCCACACGGTCCAATAGACACGGTTATCCCTTGGCTCTACTTGGCTAGAGGCAGGGCCTCTCTAATGCTGGTCTTCGTTATGGTAATCAGAGCTCCTTCCAGACAGATACACTTCGGAGGTGCCCTCTGCCGGGTCAGATCCTTGCCCATAGGAAACTGGCACTGCACTTATTACCACTAGTCTTCTTCCATTTTCCTTCAGTTCTTGCACTTGGGCTTCTAGGGCACGGGTAGGTTTCTGTTCCACTTGTTTCACGTCTTCTCCATGGCCACTGAGGACATACCACAAGTTGACTTCTGAGGCCTGTTCCCTTTCTCTAGCAGGGGGCACCAGGCTCTGACCTCAGAGGCTCTGACCACCTCTGGTGACACTTGAAGACCTTTTTAATCACCTAAGTTTCCTCTGCTCATCCCTGAGACTCTCAACCAATGTCTCCACAGCAGAGATAAGGGCCTGTATCGGGCTATGGACCATTCCCTCACATATTCTGAGTTTACCTACTGCAGAGCCCACTGTCTCTTGGTTTCCTCCTGAATACATGGACACCAGGAAATTGGAGTATACAGCTGGCCCCTGGTGTAAGAGGCTCCACCACATCTGTGATGTGCACCTGACCTTGTCTGGGTCACTACTGGGTTACCCATCCCTTCCAAAAAGTACTTCTAACAGTGCCATTTCCCTCAGACATAGGATCCCTTCTTCCATAGTCTTCCAAGTTGTCTTATTATGATGTTACTGCAGGATGTCTCTGTAAACAAACTTCTCTTACACCTGTTACAAGTCATGCCCAGACTGTAAGGGGTTTTGGTTCCCTCACAAAGACTTGCTCAATACCCACGTTCTGGGCCAGAGACCCCCCAAAAAACTGGCTTCAGTACCACCAAGTTGTAAGTTTTCACCCATAAGATCCCAAACTCGGATTAACCAAGTCAGGATGGGCTCCTCCGCGTGTCGAGTAATGTTTTTCCACAGACTATGGAGATTGTCAAATGACAGCGATTCAGTAATAATCTCTGGTTCTGGGTCTTCTACCTGTGAAGGTGTCGCTTCCCCCTCATCATCCCCTGGGTGAACTGACTTGGTCTTCTATTTCCTTTTTTGGATGGGGGCAACTTCCATGGGCTTCTACTGTTCTCCTGGTTCTGCCATGTCCTGAGTCACCATGACATCAGGCATTTTATTCTCTTCCTTCTCTCCCTGAAAGTGCTTCTGGGTGCATTCTCGAGGGACCCTGGTCTTAACTCCATATACAAGATAGGCCATAATGGCACAAAATTGCAGGCAAACTACAAAAGCAAAGATATATCTGGCACCTAGAGAGAGTCTGAGCTTCTCGAAAGTTGTCATAGCACTATTGAATATACTACCCCGTGTTCCACCCCCAGGATAAATATCATTACCATTAAACTCCCAGAGGTAACAGGGAGGGGGGAGGAAGGAAACAGGAAAGGAGTCCATAAAGTCCGCAGAGAAATCCAGCTGGTGCTGACTGCACTTTGCCTCTGTGTCTCTCTGAAGAAAAACTGGCACAGCCCCCGTGGAGCAGGGCTAATGGTCCCGAATGCCGCTCTCTCCCAGCCACAGCACGTGAGCCATGGCTTTCTCCTTTCTGCGCCAAAAAGTGTGGCGACAAGTGTACCGGAAGCCACCCCTCATCCCAGGGTGACCCCAGTAATGTTACCCACCCTCCCAGAAAATCATGGTCCCAGCATCCCAGTGGGCTGACCAGTCCCTCACCGGGTTGGCCAGGTCCTGCCCCCACTAGTCCCAATGTTGGCAAGTGAAAAATATTCTGAAAAACCTGAAACGGCAATAGTCCCTGAATCTAACAGAAAGGTTATAAGTTCCTCTTGGTGTCCAATATTTAATGTTATCAAGGGTTCTTATGTAATTTTTGACCGCAGGAGGTAGAGCCCCTGACACCCCTAATTCCTGCTATAGTCTTCTTGGTGTTCCAACCTAAAAATTAGGGTGTCTCTTCTTCTTTTTGCACAATCTCATTTAAAATGTCCTTCCTGGCCACAATAATAACACTTTCCCTGAGGCCTGTCAGGGTATTCTGGGCGATTGAATCTCAGTGGTTCCCCTCTCCTGAGGGGTACAGCTGTTCGAAGCTTCAGTGGGGTTCCCTAATTAATCTCAGTGACTTCTTGTACCACTGTTACCATTATCTTAGCTTTGGCTTCTGTTTTTTTCTCATCCCTTCATACATAAACCTTTTGGGCTTCTCTTAATAACTCATTCAATCTTTTGTCATGCCAATCTTCCAATTTTCCTTACTTGTTCTGAATATCGGGCCAAGAATTGGTGACAAATGTACCTTGAACAATTCTTGTCCCACTTTCATATTGGGTTCTATTCCCAAATACTGCTGAATATTATGACGGAGTCTCTGTAGCCATTTTGTTGGTGACTCCTCCCGTCCTTGTTTATTGTCAAATGCTTTTGTCATATTTAGTCCCCCTGGGGCTGCCTCCTTAATTCCCTTGATTATCAACGTATGATAATCATCCATGTTTCTTCTTCCCTTCGCCTCATTCTGATTCCAATTTGGTTGGGCCATCAGAGAGAACCAGCAGCCTGTTGGTTCTCTCTTCTCCAGATTCTCATTCCTGCTACCTATATCATCTGACTCTCCTCCGCAGTGAAAAACATCCTGAGAATTGATCACATCTACCATGTATAAATATTTGGTCCTAAAACCTGATCCAATTGTTCTGCTAAACCCAGGGGGTCATCTATGTGCTCCTTCATCTCATTTTTGAAGCCATGTACCTCTGAACTGGTAAGGGGCACATTAACAAATCCCACTCCATTTAATGCCCCAGGCATAGGTGCCTCCCTCAGAGGATACAGACTCACTCCTCCTCTTGGTTCATCTGACCTCTCCATTTCGCTTTGTCCCCTTCACCTACTGCCCTGTCCTCGTGGGCTGTTGGCTGCTTTTCCCCTCCCCCATACTCGGCCTCAGGGTTAGGATTTTAAGGTGGAAGTAGGTTAACAAGAGGATCCCACTTATTGCCTTCCCTTGACTCCTTTTCCCCTTTTTCTTCCTCTTCACTTGTTTTTACTTTGTACGCTATTTCCCCTTGCAAACAAGTAGCATAGTCACTCTCTTCCTGGTCAAAAGACTTCTTTGAATTCACATATAAATTCAAAGCCTGGCATATCCACCCCTCAAAAATGCAATACCCTGGCCAAAACAGATTATCAGGCCTAATTGGTCCCTTTGTCCTTTGAAATATACAATATTGACCCATTTTGGCCCTACCTTTCCCCCAGGTGCAGGATATTCCCTCCTGCCCCCATTCTGACAAAATTCTCCCCTGTAGACTGTCTGGAAGAATATCCAGAAGCTTCTTTTCACCTCCCACATTACCTTTGGGGCTACTCTTTCCCTGTCCCATTTTCCTTGGGGACTTCACCTCTCTGTATCTATTGCTTCACCCTTTAACCAACCGATCTCCTTATGGAGAGGTGGAATCATGGTTAGAAGGGTTCCACACTCATTTGGCAACGAGGTTGTGTCTCACAAACACCACTCTCAGTCCCTTGTCCAGCTGCCCAGGTAATACTTAACAGTCAATTTTCTTACTTGGGTTTGGTGCACAGGTATTATTGACTGCTGCAATATTTGTCCTTGCCCTTTTCTTTGGTCCATGGGTCTCGCGTCCCGGGTCAATACTGCCTACTCCCTACAGAAGGGGAAGAATCCTGAGGGACTGCCGAAGTCGGCGGAACGTACCGTCCATCAGAGTCTCCACCCCCACCGCAGTGGTGAGGCTTCTATCCCCTGCATGAGCCCTCAGATTGTAAAAAATGAGCTTACAAATAAACTTTGGCAGAGATCAAAGTCCGTGGAGCAAAGTTTATTAACAGCATTGGGTACATATCTTTCTAGTCCATATGTACCCCTTTACATTTTGCTTACGCATTTTTATACTGCTATCTACTATATATTCATATAGGCTCCAAAAATTAGTTACATATTCATCGTATTTCCGAGAAAAAAAACTCCACCCCTTGTTGGCTGACATAATCTTAGTTTGCTCACGTGCATGTGTTCTTTTGGGGTCTTCGGTGGTTGTCTGATGAAGGCTCATAGTCATCCTTGGTCTTGTCCTTTTCACCCCAGGCTTTGACACATGCTCGTTAGGGCAATAGTTAAGTAACTTCCTTATCTGTTTGGGCAATAGTTAAGTCATTTCCGTATCACAACTGCACATGTGCCTTGGCTCGGGTCCCACACTGGGGCCTAAGATTACGTGCTTTCTGTCTGCCTCTGTCTTAAATGCTTACAGATTACCAATATAGTAATGAACCTGTTAGCAAAACCCACGCAATCTTATTTAAGAGACGTGACTATTAATTTTATTCTCCTCACAGTAATATTCAGTATTATTTTGAGGACTTTCTTTTTGTGATGGAGAATGTTGTTTGTTTATTTGTTTTGCAGGTTTGGAAACAAAGCTCGGAAACTAATATCAATTGTACTGTTTGGTCTAGTTCAGGCTCGGCCTCACTTCATTATGGAAAGCAGCTTTGCTGAGTCAGAAGATGAAGATTTTTAAACATACATGTTAATTTATTTCAGTTCAATCTATTTTGAGGATGAGAATCCACTAGCTTAATAAAATTCTCATTTTACATTTGGCTTGACGTGTGAAATGCACGGACAAAAACATATTGTACATAAATTCACTAGCCTTTTAGAATTCTTGAATGATTTTGGTTCATTTCAACACTGTTAAGACTCCTAATTGCGTCTGAGACACTCCACCTACTTTCAGGTTTGCATCTTCCTTCTACTCGGACATTTCCTAACTATAGAATTGCTGGTAGGAATCTCCAGGCAAAATGTCCAGTATATCTTTAAATATAATGGAGTTGTTCTTTGCTTTAGCCCTGCCAAGTGGCTGATTGCTAGCAGCTTAAACAAGGAACAGATGGCCATGCAGGTCTATCTGCACCCTGTTGAGGTGAACAAGTGACAATCTGCAAAATACTCAAAACTAATTTAAACTGTCTGAACCTTAGGAAACCCAGGAGTCTCTTAGGTTTCTTTGGTTATGTGTAGGTAGCTTTTGCACTTTTTCATGCAGTGCTCCTTGGCATAAGAATCCCTGTGTTCTCACATAAGTGGAGCCGATCTATTGTGCCTCAAACCCAAAGAAAAGTGTATGGCCTGTGAAAAAACTGAAAGAGCATTCTGATTATTGACGTGCAAGTGATACTGAGCACCATGCATCGCTTGAGAATTCATCCACCCAAGAGCCATTCACCAAGCACATCTTTTTTAAGATAGCAAGATACTTTCTCATGTCATACATTGAATCAAAACCTGAAAGCTATTCGGCCTTTGTCCTTGATACTCTAGCAAAAGAGATGTAAACAGAAGACCAACAAAGGACCAAGGGAGGACCCAGAAATATTATTGTGGCAAGTGGATCAAATTTGAACTCAGAATGATTTAGCAAACAGATTCTAACAATTATATTACTATACTCTTTTTCTGATGTAGGTGGCTCTGGAAAATGCTTGGGCGTAGATGAGATTTTTTTCCATTATTATTCTCTCCTTATTCTGTTGTATTATAATTTTTTCCAGTATTCTTTTTTTCAAAGTTAGACAGAAGAAACTTGAGGCAAAAGTATCTTAGATGTTGAACAAATTCTTTCCTATGTGCATCCTTTCAGGCTATGGTTCCACAGATATTAATATTAGTTTTCTACATGCTGTACCGTCAAGCAGGATTCATATTAGATAGAGAGATATGGCTGCATTTATGTTTAGTTAGTCAAGGCACATAATAAGGATTTCCTGCTGAAATTATGCCTTCAAACAAACTTTATGTTTACATAAGAGGACACGTAACACAAAATATACTGTTTTTTCTTTAACATCTCTGAATTAGTAAAGAAAACATGCACTACTTCTGCACTGGTGACAATATTCTTATTCTGGAGTTAGTAACCCTAAATTTGGATACATTGTATTTTTGAACCACATTCTCAATCATCCTTTGTCTTTTTGTTTGGAAGAGCAGATATCATCTTGATTGGACAGTGCAGAACAAACTACAACATTCATTTGTCCAGCTTTGCCCGAAACCAGTTTTGGAAACTTCTAATGAAAATTGAAACCTTACTGTTGCATCTTCTGTGGTGAGTGGAAGGAAATAAAAGATTTCCTGAAGGGTGTCAAATTAAATCCCGCATCTCAGAGGACTGTATGACAACTCAAGTCTGATAGTACATTAAGAAGGATCCTGATGAGGTTTCTTAAAGTTCAAACAAAGCAACAAATCCCTTACATTTGGAGACAGACGTATACTTACTGTGATTTGTGTCTGGCATTACACTTTCATGAAATAAAAAAATAACTGTATGAAAATACAGAGAAAGGACACAAGCAAACTTATGTTTTTTTCCCCTGTAGGGGGACTGTAACCTCCTTCAGATGTAGAACCAGAATCAAAAGTTTGGAAAAAAGTTTTAGGTCACCGCCAGCCTCTATGTCAGAAATGAAATACTGGTTCTACTTGGACCCGTAAGAGCTCTGATGCAGAGTACATGCATATCTACATATCTAGAGATTTTACCTTTTTATTAAATATAACTGCCACAGGCAAAAAACACTGTTACCCATGCCACTGCCCTGTTTAAATGTGTATAGAGAATGTATCTATTTACACATTGGTTAATCAATAAGATATTAGTACAAAAAATCTACTTAATACATGTAGTGTGAACCGTGAAAAGTCAATAACATTGGGAATTTCAGTTAATTCAGTTGAAGAATTTATAAATACAGCTAAGAATAATTCAAATTCATCATCACTGCAGAATACCACTTGGAATAATAATCACTTATGGTTTTCTAAATCTGATCTGTTCGTGAACAAACATAGTTGCATTACAGCTTTTTGCTGTCCATAAAACATTTTAGAGTAAGGGTAGTTAAACACTGAAAAAGGTTGTCCAGTGTTGTCCAAAAGGTTGTTCCATTGCCCTGAGTGCAATAAGCCAATGGTCACATCATGGAGAGAGACATTGTTTTGTTCAGGTTTGCGCAAATCCTGGGTGCTTGGAGGTTTCCCTCAATTCAAGCATACCTCAAGGTGTTTGTTGCCTTCATTTATACATAAAGTTATACAAAACAATACATTATTCATCATGCATGTAATCACATACTCATACGTCAAAATAATAAATGCCAAGTCATTCCTTTCACTTTCTGTGTATACTCCAAGGGTTCTTCAGGGGTGCCTGGTGGTCCTCACCCCAAAAATTGCCTGCCAAGTTCACCCACTGGTCAACTCCTCCCAGTCTCCTCTCAATTATTGACTAGTATGTCTAAGCTGTTTGCATGGAACTTTTTAATTTACTTAAGTTTCCAGTTCACCATTCAAAAGTCATGATAATAAATTGCATTATTATTTCCAAAAGCCTAGTCTCTCTTATCTATAGAAACCAAAACCATACAGCTGAACAAACTTTAACCAATTGCACATTTTCCCATACAAATAAAATTACAATAGATAATAATTAACTGGGACCCATTTTGAGTAATTTTCCTGCCTGTCTGGTGATCCTAAGATATTTTTAAGATACTCAAAATTATCATGGGCTTTTACCAATACAGAGAGGATGCGGAGTTTCCATCCTTTGAGATATTCAAAGCTCAACAACAGAGTCTTTGTCAACCTACTGTAGTTGACCCTGCTTGAGCACACGGCTGGAAAAGATGAACTTCCAACTTCAAACATTCTGTGGTAAGTGGCCTTTTCATTTTTAGTTACAGAACTGCAAAGTAGTAATAATGTGGTAAAAGAGATCGTATTGGCTGTGAACTCTAACTACCAGGCTTGACCATTAGCACTGCTTGTGCAACAGAAGACAAAAAGAAAAAAAATCAATAGTGACCATATTTGTGAGTATATTGCCTAAGATCCCTCACTTTTCATGTGGACACCCGAAACAGATCAATAAGTGCAAACATTTCAGGAAGGATGCACAACCAACTTAAAAGTGAAAGACTTGTCTAAATGAGTCATTGAGACTCTCTGAAATCAGTGGGGAATTAATTTTAAATGGAAATCATTACCAAGAGGTAATAATAGCGGGGAGGGAAATAGAGGTATGATAAATAAGTCTCCAGAGGCATTGATCTCCTCTGCTTAATGTGGAAACAAACAGCTTAAACATCTTAAAATTTAAATGTTTTTAGATGACAGAAGGTATGTCTATATTCAATTCCTATCCACCCTTTCAAATAGCCTCTTCTTTGCTGTTTTGTTGTATGCTTTGTTTATTGCCTTTTAACTATTAAAAAAATCAGAACATCCCATTCATATTTGGGATCAGTATAAATACTAAATTTTTAACAAATGCCTATGAGAGTGTTTTCTCCTTTATGACTTCTATTTTATTCTAATGAGTTTCTCAATATGATTGAATAGTCAACTATTTTTAATGTGCATTCTGTCTAATTCAGCAACTTCAGAATGCTAGCATTTAGATTAGAGACAGGACTTATAATGCTGCTCAAAAAAATACTGTAGGTATACAGATGGGTACAAGTAGGAATAATACTTTCAGTCAAATAATTCTGATAAAGAGATATCAAAATATTTCATACCTTCAGTTTGTGTTCATCCAAGCATTAACATGAAAGAGTAGAATGAAATTGTAAAAGCCTTAAGTCTTTCAAACCTGTCAAGTTAAATGCTTAGATTTTGACTTGTGTTCAAATTACTTAACCATTGTTTCAAAACCTTCAAGTTTGGTTGACAAGCTTTCTAATTTGAAAGTGTTGGAATTGTAAGTGAAACTTCTGTGAGATTATTTTGTTTGTATTTTATTCTTGCTGCAAACATATATTTTAGATTATATCTTATAGATTTTATATTTTATATTTCCTGGCTGACTGGGGAAGTGCCACTTGACTGGAGACTAGCAAATGTAGCTCCCATTTACAAGAAGGGTCGGAGAGAGGATCTGGGGAATTATAGGCCTGTCAGCTTGACCTCTGTACTGGAGAAGGTCATGGAGCAGATCAATCACACAGCAATCACACAGCACATGCAGGACAGTCAGGTGATCACACCCAGTCAACACAGATTTATGAAAGGCAGGTCCTGCCAGACCAACCTGATCTCCTTCTATGACAAGTTTACCCAGTTAATGGACGAGGGAAAGGTGGTGGATGTGGTGTACTTGGACTTTTGTAAAGCCTTGACACCATTTCTCACAGTATTCTGATTGAGAAACTGGCTGCCATTGGCCTGGACAGTCATGCTCTGCTGGGTAAAAAACTGGCTGGATGGTTGGGCCCAGAGGGTGGTGGTAAATGGAGTTAGATGCAGTTGGAGGCCAGTCACAAGTGGTGTTCCCCAGGGTTCAGTGCTGGGTCCAGTCCTGTTCAATATCTTTATTAATGATCTGGACAAAGGGATCGAATGCACCCTTAGCAAGTTTTCAGATGACACCAAGCAGGATGGCACTGTTGATCTGCTTGAAGGGAGACACTGCAGAGGAATCTGAACAGACTGGATCAATGGGCTGAAACCAATGGAATGAGGTTCAACAAGACCAAATGCTGAGTCCTGCACTTGGGACACAACAACCCATGCAGCGTTACAGACTTGGGGAAAAAATGTTGGAAAGCTGCCTGACGGAGAAGGATCTGAAACTGTTAGTTGACAACAGGCTCAATATGAGCCAGCAGTGTGCCCAAGTGGTTAAGAATGCCAATGGCATCTTGGCCTGTATCAAAAACAATGTGGCCAGCAGGACAAGAATAGTGATTGTGCCCCTGTACTTGACATTGGCGATGCTGCACCTCGAGTACTGTGTTCAGTTTTTGACCCCTGAATAAAAGGAAGGACATTGAGGTGTTGGAGCGCATCCAGAGAAAGATGACAAGGTTGGTGAAGGGGATGGAGAACAAGTCCTATGAGGAATGGCTGAGGGAACTGGGGCTCTTTAGCTCAGAGGAGATTGAGGAGAGACCTCATCGCTGTCTATGGCTGCCTGAAACGAGGCTGTAGCAGAGTAAGTATTGATCACTTCTCACAAGTGACACGTGATAGGGCAAGAGGAAGTGGCCGCAAGTTATATCAGGGGAGGTTCAGACTAGATATCAGGAATAATTTCTTTACTGAAAAGGTTGTTAGGCCTTGAAACAGGCTGCCCAGGGAAGTGGTTGAGTCACCATACCTGGAGGTGTTTAAAAAATGAGTAGTTGAGATTTTGAAGGACATGGTTTAGCAGAAGATGGGTACGGTTGGATTCGATGATCTCAAAGGTCTTTTCCAACCGGACAATTCTATGATTCTATGAAATTTCACTACAATATTGTGTTACATTATGATCTAAATTTCCAGGGGTCATCAATGTAGAACCTGGGCCTCCCGATAAAATTTATGAGTTCTCTTCCCCCTGGGCTAATAAAGACGAAACGACGCAAAGTAATTGATTTAAAGGAATTAATTTTACAGACGATCCGAGGAATAAGATAGGCGCTGGGCTTGCTAAATCTGTGGTAAGGGGAGAAGAATGAAAGAAAAGAAGAAAAGGAAAAGAAAAAGAGTGCAAGAAGATCACCACCTGGGTTTTGAAGTTTTGCAGAGTGGTGAGTGCATTGGCCATACCTTCAGGGTGTTATTTATAAAGTAGTGTTCCTGAGGAGTGTGGTTCTTGATATACTTGCAAGGTATCCATTTTGGGAGGCCCTGGAACTGGATTTGGGATCCCTGGGGGTCTCTGAGGTCCTTGGTTGTTGTTCTACTCTTGCTCCCCATACCGGCAGGATTTCAGTATGACACACACAGCTGTGCTGCTTGCAAGCACCGTAAGTTGGAAGAGAAGGAGATTCTGTCCCTCATGTGACTTGCCCCACCCCTGCTGCAGAAAAAGACACAGCATTTAAGTTGCAGAATCAGTCTCTTACATACTGAGTAAACCCACCGTAACTACCTTACCGTAACAGTCAGCAAACCTGAAATACTCATTATTTACATAACTTTCAGATATACTGGAAATTTATGGCTCCTTTGGCAAATTCTATGATGAGTTAATTGATGATTTGCAAAGAAATGATTCATTAATCTTTCATTTCTCTTATAACAATAATGTAAGAGATTACATCAGTACTGTTTCTAAACAATGGATAAATGCCTTACCTAGCATTGTATGCAAGCCTATTCAGAGCAATTAATAGGTGTGAGTTGTTGTTTGCTGTGATAAGCCTCTCACTGTGCATCCCTTTTGTTGGCTGCAGGCTGCTTTCCTGTTGTATTACTGATTCTAAATGAGTCAATCTCCCTTTAATGTAGGATTTTCCATATGTTTATTCTTTGTACACTTGTTTATCTTTAAAGTCATTGAGGCAATAACAGTGAATCAAAAGATCTGTATTTCATCAAGCTTCTGATTATGTTCAACCATGCCAACCTGTTTTGTGTTATCCGTTCAACAAGATCTGATTCAATTAAAAGAAAATGCTGCAGTAACTTGTAAGACTAAAGCCTGTTCTGTGGCTTAGAGAATCATAAATCTACTACACTGGAGTCTTTACCCAGAATTATACAAGAAAAATACAGAGAGTACAGGCAAACTTATGGACTTCTGTATTTATGTGTTTCACCAGCCCTGATATAAAATTTTTAATTTTGGCTTTGAAATTCTCATACATCTTTTCAAATCCCAGTTGAGGTCATCTGTAAAGATGTGAAACAAGTCCTGAGTGGCAAAAAGTTTGGGGGTGTAGAAAATCTAATTTAAAAAGCTCATACTTTCTGCAACTTTGGCATAAATTACTGTATCTCTATCAATAGCCCATGTCTGAATTCCATTCTTCATATAAATCTCTGAGTAAAACTTTTCCATAATTTTTTCCTACTGTTTGTATTCTGATTTTAGTTGAGTAAAGGCAAGTCCAGAAAAGGTCATCGAAATCAGATGAACTAATATCTTTTACGCATGTCTCACATAACTGTTCTGCTAAAGAATTGTTTAATATGGTTTTACATTTTATGATGACATCATAAGAAAAACTAAATGTCATCCTAGTTGATTCTGGTTTTTTCAGTTAATACAACCAAGATGGCAATTGAATGCAGTTATTATAAAAATAAATGCTTTACTATATATTATATCTTTTATATACCTTGTTAACATAGGTGTGAGCACTTCTAGAGGCTATATTTCATATGTTTACAGACAGAGAAAGATAGATATTTGATCTCTTGTGTAGCACCAGAAATTCCAACCACAGAACTGAAAAACTGGCCTAACTAGGAGAAGATATTGTGTGTAGCCTTCAAACTTCTTCTAATGAGGTCTTGAGACAAGCACTTATCCTTGCACTTTCTGACTCTATCTTTTTGTGTTGATGACTTTTTCTGCCACCTTAGAAAATTCAGTTTGAAATTTACAATTACAGATAAATGATACTGTTTGGAGTTTTCTCCCCTCCAAGCTACTCTAAAATCAGTAATTTAATGTGGCTGAAAGCTTGATGATTTTGCCGATGCGTGGGAGGATTCCAAGGCATCTCATTTCTACTTGTACCTCTGGCATCCATGAAATATTGTCTTCTTGCTTTAACTGACATATGGGTTTTCTGACTCTAGTATAGTTAAAAGGCTTATTTCCTTCCCTTTTCTCCACACAAGAACCTATAACACAGAAGAATTAAATTGTTCAGTCATTCTCTGAAAAATGAAAATTTATTGAAACAAATTAAATGCATTATCATTTCTCAAATAATAAGTATCTTCTTTTGGATGACATCATTTGCCAAATTATAGAAAACTACAAACTTTTTTTATGGAGAAAGAGAAATTCTAAATGACAACTACCATCAGGTTTCCCTTTCTGGACAGAAAAATATATTTATGACACACTGCTTTTCCTTATTAAATGAAGAATCAAATATCATGGGTCATCCTGCAGTTTAGATGTAAGTTTACTAGAAGACTGGAATCTGGACAAAACACTCAAAGTTCTTTAGTAAAACAGTTAAAATGTTGATCTAAATGAGAACAAAGATTTTTTAATACTTGATAATATGGAATTTAATTAAAACAGTGCATATAGTACTGCTTTCCCTGCTTCCTCCAGTGCGGAGTTCAGGTTAATAACTAGCATTATTCTTTAATTTATTCCTAAATACAACTTATAATAATATTTATCTTTATTTTGCAGAGTATTATCTCTTCTACTGTGTTTCAACACTTAGAAGATTCACATGCTGTCTCAAAAATTCCACACTAGCACTGGAATAATTGCACTGTGGAAGGAACAGAGCTGCAAGTTAATTTGCGCAGCTAAGATCTGTAGCAATCCACTATGTTTAGTAAACAGAATGTAGCAGTTCTACTTGCAGAAGTTACTAAAACTTCTACAGCGATTGGGTGCCAAAACCTAAACTGCTAGGCTTATCCCTACCTTCTACCTCTTGTTTACTCATGTCTGCTCTGTACTACTGCCCCAAAAGTGGGCTATGCTCTATGGCTGCCTTCTTACCAGGGAAGTGGAGACAGAACTGGATATTCTCCATCCCGCTTCTGCTGGTAGTGATAAGACACATTTCTCTTGTCTTCCGTATGACTCTGGTCTGTGTGCTTTTTCCTCAGTAGACTAAAAAATTATTAATTAAAAGTATCAAATCTTAATCATACAATCTTAGAATGGTTTGGATTGGAAGGGACCTTAAAGATCATCTAATGTAAACCCCTCAGTTATTGACAGAGACACCTTTCACTAGATCAGATTGCTCAAAGCCTCGTCCAACCTGGCCTTGAATACCTCCAGGGATGGGGCATCCACAACTTCTCTGGCCAACTTGTTCCAGTGCTTCACCACCATCACAGTAAAAAATATCTTCTTAATATCTAATCTAAATCTACCCTCTTTCAGTTTAAAACCATTAACCTTCATCCTACTGTAGGGTTTGACAGTATTTGATATTGAACTGAGAATTTGCTAACCTTGAAAGTAGTGGAAAGTCCCTAGCGCTTATCAAGTAGCTGATAATGAGCAAAACAGAACTTACGCTACCAAATAAGAAACAGCTTAAGGTGCATGCACAAGTGCTTTAGCCCAGTCATAGATGTGAAATTGGCACATGGACAATGACTTTGCAAGAAGATTTTTATAAAAGAGGAATTTGTGTTACAATAAATGATTCCATTTTGCACCTACATTGGGGTCTGTGAATTTATCCGCCGCATCCTACCACTCCTCTCCATGATAAAGACTCCCTCTTCACCTTTCTTTTAGGCCACCTTCAGGTACTGGAAGGCTGCTATAAAGTCTTCCTGGAGCCTTCTCTTCTCTAGGCTAAACAATCTCAGCTCTCTCAGCCTTTCCTTGTATTGGAGGAGCTCTAGTCCTCTGACCATACTCTTGGCACTCCACTGGATTTGCTCCAACAGATAAGTGTCCTTCCTGCACTGGGGACTCCAAAATTGAATGTAGTACTCCTGGTGACGTCTCACAAAAGCAATGTAGAAGGGCAGAATCACCTGCCTCAGCCTGCTGGTCTCAATTCTTTTGATGCAGCTGAGGATATGGTTGGTTTTCTGGGCTGCAAGTGCATATTGCTGACTCAGGTTGAGCTTCTCATCCACCAGCACCACCGAGTCCTTCTCTTCAGGGCTATTTTCAATCCATTCTCTGCCCAGCCTGTGTTTGTGCTTGGAATTGCCCCTATCAGGTGCAAGACCTGGCACTTGGCCTTGTTGGATTTCATGAGGTTTGCACATGTCTGCCTCTCATACCTGTCCAGCTCCCTCTGGATGGTAATCCCTTCTCTCCTGCATGTTGACCACACAACACAGCTTGTTGTCCTCGACAAACTTGCTGAGCTTACCCTCAAACCCACTGCCCCTATCTTCATTGTGAGACTTGTTAAACAACACTCGCCCTAATACACACCCATGCAGAATGCCACCTGTCACCATTCTCCACTTGGACACTGAGCCATTGACAACAATTCTTTGAATGTGACCATCCAGCCAATTCCTTATCAACCAAGAGGTCCATCTATGAAATCCATGTCTCTCCAATTTAGAGACAAGATTGTCACACGGGAAAATGTTGAATGCCTTGCACAAATCCAAGCAGACTATGTCAGTAACTCTTCTTTTATCCGTTAATACTGTAGACCCATCATAGAAGGCAACCCAATTTATCAGGCACAATTTGCTCTTAGTGAATCTATGCTGGTTTTCACCAAACACATCCTTATTTCCCGTGTGCCTCAGCAGAGTTTCCATGGGGATCTACTCCATGATCTTGTCAGGCACAGAGGTGAGACTAACTGACATGTGGTTCCTTCAGTCTTCCTTTTTTCCTTTTAAGAAATGCAGATTCTATTTCCCTTTTTCCAGTCAGGGGGAACTTCATTGGATTACCATGACTTCACAAATATGATGGATAGTGGCTTAGCAAGTTCATCTGTCTGTTCCCTCAGAACCTGCAGATATATCTTATCAAGTCCCATGGACCTGGGCACTTTAAGGTTTGCATCTGATCTTCTCCTACAGTGGGTCGTTCTTTGGTCTCCCAGTTCCTGCTTTTGCCTCCGTGACTTCAGCAGTGTGGCTTTGAGGCGTTGCCAGTGAAGACTGAGGTGAAAAAGTCATTAAGTACCTAAGCCTTCTCCTTATCCTGGGTAGTCATCCGTTTCTTTCCAGACAGGGCCCATGTTCTCCCCAATCTTTTTATCATCAACATACCTATAGGATTTTTTTATTGTTGTCCTTGACATCCTTGGTCAAATCTAATTTATCAGGGTTTTAGCTTTCCAAACCTGATCCCTGTCTGCTTGTACAATATCTCTGTATTCCAAGGCTACCTGCCTTTGATTCTACCCTCTATAGGGTTCCTTTTTGTGCTTGAGTTTGTCTGGGAGTTCTTTGTTCATCCATACAGGCCTCCTGGTGTTTTTGCCTGACTTCCTTCTTCTTGGGATGCATCACTCCTGAACTCGGAGGAGGTGATCTTTGAATATTTACCAGTTTTCTTGGGCCCCTCTACCCCGAACAGCTTTACGCCATGGCACCCAGCCAGGCAGATCCCTAAACAGGCCAAAGTACGCTCTCATGAACTCCACTGTATTGAGCTTGCTACACAACCCTCCTTGCTGCCCTAAGGATCTTGAATTCTGTCATTTCACGATCACTGCAGCCAAGGCTTCCCTTGAGCTTCACATTCCCTATCAGCCCTTCCTTGTTGGTGAGAACAAGGTCTAGCATGACACCTCTCCTCGTTGGCTCTTCTATCAATTGGAGAAGGAAGTTATCATCAACAGCTTGTGCCCTACTATGTCGTTCCACCAACAGATACCAGGATAAATGAAGTCCTCCATGAGGACCAGAGCTTGCAAACACAAGGTTGAGCCCACCTGTCTATTGAAAGACTCATCCCCTTGCTCTTCCTGGTCCAGTGACCTGTAGCAGACCCCCACTATATACAATACCTGTCCCTGTCCTCCCTTTAATCCTGACCCATAAGCTCTTGGTCAGCTCTGTATCTATCCTCAGGTCAAGCAACATGCATTCTGGTTGGTCATTGACATAGAGGGCAACACCCCCTCCTTGTCTCCCTTGCCTGGCCTTCCTAAAGAGCCTGTATCACTCCATTCCAACACCGTAATCATAGAATCCATCCCATCATGTCCTTCATGTGACACCAATGAGATCATAGCCCTGCAGTCATGTGCACCTGTCTAATTTCTTGTTTATTCCCCATGTTACATGCATTTACATAAAGGCACTTAAGTTGGACCTCCAATGAAGCTCTCTTGCTGGCTGGAAATACTTTCTATTATTTTTCAGGTGCTCTCCAGCTGACCTGTGTTCCATGTCCAGACTCTGGGCATCTATTGCTGGCACTGGCATCAAAATAGTAGTAGTAGGATGAATTGAGGTTTCTCTGTCCTGGCAACTTTGGGTTTTTTGATGCTTTTCCTGTTCTCTGACAGATAGACCCCAACTCTTTCTAGTGACTCCCATGGTCTAAGTAACCGAACCTTTGGCGGTGACACCAGTCATTTGTTTATTTGCTAGATCTGACTGGTCTTTTTAAACCCCATCCCTTTGATGGGGAGGATTGATGAAAAAAATATGTGCGCTACATCACCCGTATTGTTGTTCCCAGGCCTCTGAAAGCCTTGCTGATACCCCTCAGACTGTTCCTTGCTGTATCACTAGTGCCCACATGAAACAACAGCAGCGGATGGTAGTCATTGGGCTATACAAAGCTTGGTAGTCTCTCAGTGACATCCCTAATATGAGCTCCTGTTCAGCAGCACAGCTGTCTAGAGTGGTCAGGTCAACAAATTGGTTTCACCATATCACTCAGAAGGGAGTCATCCACTAGTTTAATGTGTTACTTTTTCTTTGTTGTGCTCGTTTTTATCTAGGTAGTAGATTGAGTTGTCTTACTCGACTCCAGCATTTCTCCTGATGTTTCCTCTTCAGTCTGCAGAGCAGTGAAGCAATTCTGCAAGAGTAACTCAGGCTTTATGGGAAGACTCTTCCTCCTGCTGGTTCCTGCCCTTGCAAGTTTCCATTCTTCTTCATTATTGTCACCTCTACATTCTGTGTGTGCTGGTGGGGGGAGTGTTTGGCTGTTTGACTGTGGGTCCAGAGCGGAGTGCACTTGAAACCGTCTAATTCTTCTTAGCCTCCCTGATGTGAAACAGCCTTCTCACCACCTCCTGCAGCTAAGCCACCTGCTACTGGAGCTTTTCCACCTATCTGTCATGGGAGTAGGAGGTGGCCAACATTACTCTTGGCCCTACTCACACCACATCAGTTGTCCTCATAAGAGCTGCCGGATCCTTGTGAGTCTTCACAGATCTCTGCACCCCCTTTGGACTTCCCTGGTTCAGGAAACCCCATGTATGCCGCAATACCCCATTCTGTTATGGCACATGCCTGCAGTGGAGTTGATCTCCTCAGTAGAGTCAATCTACAATGTTGTTGCTCTCTATACTCTTCAAGCCATCGTCCAGCGCTGGAGGCAGAAACTGAAGGGATACTCACCAACTTCAGGATTTTGTCATTTTCAGTTTTTGTGTTTTTTAAAATAGTTTCTAGGTATCATGATGTTGAGTTCATTAAAGAGAAAAGGAGAGGAGAAATTTATCCATTTTATTAAAATCCATTAACATGAGATAGAAATCTCTACTTTTTGTCAAACAGCTTTATTAATACTGTTGGGCACAGAGATATAAGGTCCTTATTCATAAAATACTAAGCATATGAGTGATATTCTATACGCATTCCTCACCTTTTTAAATTGATTCTGGTTACTCGTTACAAATAAGAATACCCAATGCTGTGTAGTCACTGTTTCTCTGTGACTTTTGCATGCTAATATTTCTTTTGGAGGAAAAGGTCTTTGTTGATACACACTGAAAATCCTTCATTATAAGTCATACATTATGCCTTTTTCCATCTTGCTGTAAAGGGAAACAAACTTTAAATGCGTTCTGTGTCTCTTCTTGAATGTACATACTCCATAATCAGCTACCCACACTTTCTTCAAGGCCAAATTTTTCACAGTGAAAAGAGTTTCTAGTCCCTTGATAAATTCTATCTTTTGAAGAATTTAAATGTATATATACACATAGTGACTGACACTGGACAAAGTTTTTGTAAATATGCTTTTACTTCAGATTATGTATGCAGATTTATTACTGTCATCTCCTTTATTTAGGTTTAATTAGCCTCACGCTTACAAATGTTTCATATATTTTTCAGACCAAGTTCATGTGCTGATAATTTATACAAGTTGCAGTTTCTGGCTGGAAAGAAAGCTGTCAGAAGTATGTGTTATTCTTTTTCACTTTACTTGCTCAGCATTTTAGTTTGTCTGTTTATAAATATGCATATAACATTCCAAGTACTGTGAGAGAGATTTATCAGCATTGTCCAATATGTTAAAGTGATTTAGTCTTTATCAATGTTAGGATCACCATGCTGGATGAAATTATTTCAGAACAGACCATCTGTATTCAAAGTCATACTGAATAATTGAAAATATTTAGGCAATCAATAACTTACTCGTTAGAATTTTTTTTTCCAGTTTTATGATCTCTTTTAGGTATTTAATGTGATTAAGAAAAATGGCCATGAGAAATATAGAATAGATAGATTCTTTTCCAAGAGAACAGAGTGTTCCTGTGTTTATTTGTGTATTGATAGTAGAGCTGATAAATATTTTGCTGATTTTGCAAATATTGACAGGGGAAAAGTGTGTGTGTGTGTGTGTGTGTTTTAGGAGAGAGATCTGTTATCTGTGCAAAAAATATTTATAATAAAATATTACCACTAAGCAAAAATATTCTGCATTTTATTGACATATTACATTATTGACCTATATCACTTAATTTTAAAACTAATTCTACATTTTTGTTTCTTCATCTTGTTTAAATTGTTTTGCACCCTGGAAGATAGGATAAAAGTTGCTGTCAGTACAGTCATATAAATTCAAAAGGGAGAGAGCAATTTTATCTTTCATAAAGTACCTTTTCACAATATTTGATTATGTCCATTTTATCCACCATAATACGTAGCTACTAAGAATGGACACATCAATTGGCAAGTGGTAAATAACTGAATTTATAACATGACATCCAGGAAGAGTAGGACTATTCTGGCTGGAAAGTATCTCTGTAAAGATTGAAAATCCTTTGGAGAATCTCAGTAAGTTTCCAGCTTGTTGTCATATTTGTAAATAAACAGGATTATTTTCGTAATAATTCAGCAGTGTGTGACATTTATTTTAGCTGGAAATCTAAAGAACAACTTTAGATCTGAGTAGTGACTATTTAAATATAAACACAGAGACAAATAGGCAGATTTTCTTTCTATATTATAAGAACACAGGGTGTATAACTGCCAAATTAATAAGTTTTATATACAAGAGAACAATTTTATGAACACCTGACATTCTTTCTTCTTTGATAAAGAGATGTTTTGTATCTGGACTGCAGAGAAAACTGGTTTTATAAATTGTTTGGCACATCCATTCTTTAAAGTTGCCATGTTGTATGGGGGTAATCCATGAGGAGGAAGTTAGAGACCTGCTGAGCCACTTGGACCCTCATAAGTCTATGGGGCCGGATGGGATCCATCCTAGGGTGTTGAGAGAGCTGGCGGATGAGCTTGCTAAGCCGCTCTCCATCATCTTTCAGCAGTCCTGGCTCACTGGAGAGGTCCCAGAAGACTGGAAGTTGGCCAATGTGACGCCCATCCACAAGAAGGGCCGTAAGGATGATCCAGGTAATTACAGACCTGTCAGCCTGACCTCGGTCCCAGGTAAAATCATGGAGCAGATAATCCTGGGTGAAATCATGCGGCACCTGCAGAACGGTCAGGAGATCAGGCCCAGCCAGCATGGGTTTAGGAGGGGCAGGTCCTGCCTGACCAACCTGATCTCCTTTTATGACCATGTGACTCGCCTGGTGGATGAGAGGAAGGCTGTGGATGTGGTATACCTGGACTTTAGCAAGGCCTTTGACACTGTCCCCCACAGTAGACTCCTAGGGAAGCTGTCAGCCCGTGGCTTAGATGAGAGCACTCTGTGCTGGGTTAGGAATTGGCTGGATGGCCGAGCCCAGAGAGTGGTGGTGAACGGTGTCTCATCCAGTTGGCGGCCGGTCACCAGTGGTGTCCCCCAGGGATCGGTGTTGGGTCCGGTCCTGTTTAATATCTTTATAGATGATCTGGATGAGGGAATTGAGTCCATCATCAGCAAGTTTGCTGATGATACCAAACTGGGAAGAAGGGTTGATCTGTTAGAGGGTAGGATGGCCCTGCAGAGGGACCTGGACAGATTGGAGAGATGGGCCGATTCCAATGGGATGATGTTTAATAAGTCCAAATGTCGGGTACTTCATTTTGGACACAACAATCCCATGCAGAGCTACAGACTGGGGACAGAGTGGCTGGAGAGTAGTGAGGCAGAAAGGGACCTGGGAGTGCTGGTTGACAGGAAGCTCAACATGAGCCAGCAGTGTGCCCAGGTGGCCAAGAAGGCCAATGGCATTCTGGCCTGCATCAGGAATAGTGTGGTGAGCAGAACCAGAGAAGTTATCGTCCCCCTGTACTCGGCACTAGTCAGACCTCATCTGGAATACTGTGTACAGTTCTGGGCCCCCCAGTTTGGGAAAGATGTCAGGATACTGGAATGTGTTCAGAGGAGGGCAACGAAGATGGTAAAGGGGCTGGAGCATAAGCCCTATGAGGAGCGACTGAGGGAGTTGGGGCTGTTTAGTCTAAAGAAGAGGAGGCTCAGGGGAGACCTCATTGCTCTCTACAGCTACCTGAAAGGAGGTTGTAGTCGGTCAGGGGTTGGTCTCTTCTCTCAGGTGACCAGTGACAGAACTAGAGGGCATGGACTCAAGCTACGTCAGGGAAAGTTTAGGCTTGATGTGAGGAAGAAGTTCTTTACTGAAAGGGTGATTGGCCATTGGAATGCGTTGCCCAGGGAGGTGGTGGAGTCGCCGACCCTGGAGGTGTTTAAGGGGAGATTGGATGTGGCACTGAGTGCCATGGTTTAGATGATGGTTGGTGTTAGTGTTGGGTTATAGGTTGGACTTGATGATCTCAGAGGTCCTTTCCAACCTTGTCATACTGTGATACTGTGATACTGTGAACTGTCTCATTTATTGCAACAAGCAGAGGCAGTGATTGTAGGAAGAAAAACATAATATTGTCTAGTACATTTAAATGTAAATAGATATAATTTTAGAATGTGTTTTGAATTCAGTTTTCATTTGGAGGACTTGGGGTTTTTTCTGTATTATGGAAGAGATGTGTTCTCCATCAAATACATATTTCACATATTGAGGCCTGTAAGCATTGCTACTAAATGCTGTCGAAAAATCTCTGATCTCAGTCCTGCTGATGAATCATGGTATTTCTTTCACCGTGGCAGAGCCAAACTGGGCTTGAGCAAATTCTGACTAAGGCAAAACCTATTACTGCTGTAGGATTGATTTTATTATTACTACTTATTAAAAAATTAATATAATAGCCATACTAGTGAAAAGTGAGTAGAGAAGTGCATGTGTTTGACATAAAGTGAGTGGTAATAAGAGTAAGAGGTGCTAAGTCTTTCATGAATCAGTTCAGGGAATATTTCATACAAAGTGGAGACAGACAGCAAGTTTTTATAATCCCTAGTCTGGAACATATCATATGTGCCTCTTATCTAGCTGTAGAACTGCTCCAGCGACATTAGCTTCCCAGGCTTGCTTGTTACAAATACCGTGACAAGGCATGCATATACCTTTATACATTATAATGTCACAAAATGAGAGTCTTACAGGAGAATTCCTAAGGGCAGCAAAGCTTGAAAATAAAATAAAAATGGAAAGGCAGCTCTAGAATTGGGAGATCAAAATCTACACTAATGGACCTGTAGAGATCAGAATAGAAATGATTTACTGCTTTTCTCAATCTTCTCTTTCTCTTCCAGAATTATTGTCTAATGCAAAACTCCAGTTCTCAGATGTAGTCAACAATGGGCTTCTGTATGTGGCAATATTGGCCACCACACACCTTCTTCCTTAGGCAAGTTTATTGGCTTATTGGCTCAAGACTTTCTTGGCTTCTTGCAGGGCTAAAAATATTTTTTATAAAGGCTGCAGAACTATGCTGTAGTCATATCCAGGCATGTTCCCCAACAGACTATCAGACATGAAACAACACGTTTATGCCAGGCCTAGAGACGTATATTTCTAAGGATTATCCTGCAGACAATCTGCTCTATAGCTACATAAGTCCTAATGATAACCATAAGAGAAATGACAGTGTTGTGATACCAAATAGATTTAACACATGACCAGATCCCTGTTAGTACTGTCCACTAGAAAGTAGCCAATAATATGAGAATTTGCAGTAGTGTCCAACTTGTTGTTCAGGAAACTGTCTTTCCATGGAATTCAGTGAGATGAACCTCAGTGAGCTGAACCTCATGAGGTTTGACAAGGCCAAGTGCAAGGTCCTACACCTGGGTCAGGGAAATCCCAAGCACAAACACAGGCTGGATGGGGAACGGATTGGGAGCAGTCCTGAGGAGTAGGACTTGCGGTGCTGGGGGATGAGAAGCTCAACATGAGCCAGCAATGTGCTCTCACAGCCCAGAAACAAACCATGTCCTGGGCAACATCCAAAGCAGTCGGACCAGCAGGGCGAGGGAGATCATTCTACTTCGCTCTCGTGAAACTCCATCTGGAGTATTGTTGGAATCCTCAACATAAGAAAGATATGTAACTATTGGAGTGGGTGCAGAGGAGGGCTACGAAGATGATCAAAAGGCTGGAGCACCTCTGCTATGAGGATAGGCTGAGAGAGTTAGGCTGGTTAAGCCTGGAGAAGAGAAGGCTATGGGGAGACCTCATAGTGGCCTTCCAGTACCTGAAGGGGACCTACAAGAAAGCTGGGGAAGAATGTTTTACAAAGGCAAATAGTGATAGGGTGAGGGGGAATGGCTTTAAAATGGAAGGGGGAAGATTTAGAACAGACATTAGAAAGAAATCGTTCACAATGAGGGTGGTGAGACACTGCAACAGGTTGCCCAGGGAAGTTGTGGATGTCCCCTCCCTGAAAGTGTTCAAGGCCAGCTTGGATGGGTCAGTCTGGTGTGGTGGTAGGTGTCTGTGCCCATGGCAGGGAGGTTGGAACTTTAGATTATCTTTCAAGTCCCTTCCAATACAAACCGTTCTATGACTATGATTATATAAACTCAGAAGACTGAATTGGTATTTGCATGAAAGATTAGTTACAAGGAAACCTTGCGTGTCATGCAGATCATAATTCACACTTACTTGCTGGAATAAAAACTTAAGAGAATATTGGTTGTGGTGTTGTACAACCATGTGTATGTGATGGAATCATGAGTTAAATGGCTACCTTTTTTTTATGATTATATCACTGATTAATAATGTAGGACTGCTAGTGCAAGGCAATGAAATTGCTGTTTTATATTTATCATATCCAGGCAGCAGCCAGCTACAAGGCAAAAATATCACCATTAAATCTTCAGAATTTACCACAGTGACTGGCAAACCAGCCATTGCTGCTATCAGAAAACATAGTTTTGAGGAGTTGCTTGACCTGCTAGTGTACCTCAAAAAACTGGGGTTTTTTTCATTTGCAGTTTTTAAATCACAATGTAGCCAAAGCAGAGATCTGTGATACTGATCAATTGTAATTTCACTAAGCAGAGTATAACTCAGATTAATGTGCCTTGAACCTAAATATAAGCATGCTAAAGCAGCGTTACTAACAACAGTGTATAAGTACTTCATAAAATGGGCATAACATAGTCAGACACAATGGAAAAATATTTTAATCAAGTGTATGAGCAATGTGACCACCATCAAGTGTGCATCATCACAGACCACATATCAGGTCATATAGTATTCTATATTCATTACTAATTAGCATATAGATGTTTTGTAATCAATTAATTTCACAAATTTTGTTTCAAAATTTAATATTCATGTGATGTATCAGTCCTCTACACTTCCACCAGTGATATCTTCTTTGCTGATACATACATCACGTAACTTACTTTTGCTTGCAATAACATCATCAAGAGATATTTTATTTCCTGCTTCCAGTTTAAGCCACTTAACTACATTAATTATCTATCCTTAATTTTACTCTAGGCCATTAATGTGAACACAACCTAGTGTTGTGGGTTTTGGCTTGGCCTCCCAATTAATTATTAGTGACAAAGGGATATTATCCTCCCTTGCAGTAACACAGTTAACTAAAATAATAGGTTCTATCAAAGGCAGAAAAGTGCAAGAAAAAAATTGTAGTGTCTTTTCTATCACACAATATGATGATGACAATAAGAAAGACAGAAAAAATTGTTCCCTAGTAATTCTTCAGTCACAGGTCATCTAGGTCAGGATAGTGTTGCTGTCCTTGCAAAAAAGGTTACCTTTGAGGAAGTGAAGAGGTTTTATTTCTCTTAGTGACAATGGTAAATGGTAAGGAAGATTGCTGTTTCTTGCCTCTCTGTGTTAGCAGCCATGAATGATCACAAGGCATGAAGGTCAATAAATAGGATAGTGGCTATTTTGTAAACACTAGAGATCTGGAATACTCTCCCTTTATATCTGTAACTGTTTGAAAAATGTGTTTAATAAAGCCTCACATATTTTTAAACTGATTAGCATTTTAAGGTATAACTCAACAGTAAATGTCCAAATCACTGAGATCAGTGGAATGTTATATGTTCAGCTTCTTAACTAAGTCCTCAATCACTTAGAAGAGTTGCCAGAAGGCTGTATAAAACAAGCATGTACTGTTTTGTGTCTCCTTCATAAAAAATATATATATGTCTTTGGATATCTCAGTACCTACTGAATGGAATCACCATCTTGTCAAACAAATTTTACCACATGCTTCATTATGACAACAGTTCATTGACTAAGCTTAGATTCTCCTCAATAGGTTGGTTAATGCAATATGAACTACTCTATATTTTTGAAATGTTGCTTTCCAAACTCCCTGTGTTTTGGTTGGCTTGTTTATTTGTTTTGAAAAAGGTATACCTAATAAGATCTCTTCTCCCCAAACTCTTCTTCTCCTACTACCACTTACAATCTTTCTTATATCTTTTGGATAGATGCCAACAAACCTGCCGTACATTGTCACTATCTTTTCCTTTTTCTGGCAACTGTCGTCACTTGTATGCCTTCTTTGTGCAAATTCATCCTTCTTTGCCCTTTTGGTGGTCACACCACTCAAAATCATGTAAAATCCTTATAGATTACAGCTGCCTATGTCTTCACAGCATTGTAAAATACCTTTATAGAGTTATTAGCAATGTATATTTATATTTGAGTTCAAGGCTTAGTAATACCAATTGCATACCACCTAATGCATTTGAGATTTGTCAGTCACAAGTCTTAGCTTTAGACGCAGTTCTAATGCCTTTTAGTTTCAAAAAATATTTAGATGTCTAATATCTGCTGACATACATATTTTTAATATGTCTTGTGCTCAGAATTTCTGATATACAAAGTACTAAATGATACTACATATTTAGCTAGTTATCCTAGGATTCTTTTGGACTAATTTTAGCTTATCTTAGATGTCTAATTTTTAGATGGTTATGACCTTATGCTTCAGCCACAGTCAATGGATAGAAAAGCATGACAAGAAGTGACTAATCTCTTCCTAAGATAAATGTCTCAAGAAGGTGGACTTCACCACAAGTAACTTCTGCTTCAACTGAAAATAAACCAACAAACTAACTCTATATTTGATTAAAAAAAGACAGAATCATTCATAAAAGGGGATTTATAAATTTCTCTACCTTTTCCACTGCAAGCCAAAGTATATATAAAATTAGGCTATGTGCTATATCATTCTCTATCATACGATGTGTGCTAAGGTTAGATTTTCATTTTTGCATTGAATAAATCACATGCTATGCTATTGTGAGAAGCAGATGAACAACACCGCTTTTTTAGGGCGCAAAAAATAGATCCATAATTAGACCTTACGGAAGGTGCAGACAACTAGTTGGGGGAAAAGGAAATTACTATGACACTGATTCAAATGTCATGTTAATGCAAACACTGAAAGATTTTGATTCATTTGTTGGTTTGCCAGTATGGCTGTTACTACTGCTACTGGCATCTTTGATAAAAGAAAATGTATAGAAAACGTTGCACATGGAGATCTTTCTTACTAAATAAATATCATAAAAAGTTGCTGACTTTGTGTAGTGGACAGAAAAAGAATATATTGATTAGTATCCAATCTAACCTAGGACAGGTGATTCAGGGTGTACCAAGGTAAAAGTATATATGCTATTACTATCTTCTAAAACTTGAACAAGAAAAAAACTGTTGGTTCTGTTGTCCTATAATGCAGTTCTGTAGTTCAGTTACTGCATTACAAAACCTGAAAAATTCTAGCTTATATCACCTTTCATATTGCATTCAGCTATCAGCATACCTTATCCGAAAAAAAAAAGAAGGGTCTTCCTGTTTTCGTCTTCGGGGGTGATGGTAAATCTTCAGTTACTTAAACAGTTTTCTTTTCTTTCTTTGTCTGTCTATAGGCCTTTCAGAATATAACATGAATACTTTCTCAGGTGGGAGCAAAAGAAGGATTTTTAGGTATCACAGTATCACAGTATCATAAGGTCCAACCTATAACCCAACACTAACACCAACACCAACACTAACACCAACCATCATCTAAACCATGGCACTCAGTGCCTCATCCAGTGTCCCCTTAAACACCTCCAGGGTTGGCGACTCTTACTTTTTCTGATGGCAAATCATCTGTGTATGAGAGCCGCCACTGAATCCAGCTTATGAATTGTATAGAACTTAGCAGGCATTTGATAAGTATAGTGACTCTTCCCTGCTTTTGAGGGGATAACAGCCTTCTTATGATAGCAAGATGTTGATTCTTGACTCTGATAAGAATTTTAGCCTCTCGGCTCATATTGGCGTAGAGATTTGCAGTATAAGCACTAGGGACAGTATGAACGGTAAACAAATTGAAATAGCAGGGCATAAAAGCACAAGAAGGAGCAGGAGAAGGGTTTGATGGCACTAGCACTATGTTAGGGGCACAATACATCCACTGGTAGCTCCTCAGGATGCCTAGATCTAAAAGAAGGAAGCCAAAACACAAGGGGCTTGCTTTCATCCCTGTTCTTCTAGGTATATTTTGTTTTTCCCACCTAAGTATTTTCTCTGAAAGTCTCATGAAGATTTTGGATTTCTCTTTTTTTTCTTTTCAGGTCACATTTTTATTTTTCCTTCTGTATGACTTGTTCAAACTCAGATAAGAGTTATACCAATGCCAGATAAACAAAATGAAAATCACATTTGGTTTATCAGTGTTACTATGACTTTTCAGGAAGTATTAACAACAAAATCGTATCCCTTATGTCTGTATAAACACCAAGTCTGCCTCAAATTCTATTGTTAAAATAGGCGCCCAAGTTGAAAGTCCTGAAGTTTTAAAAGAATGTAATTGCATTAGAATTTTTCACAACTTATTGTTGTTGCAATGTATTCTGTCAAACACATCTTTTCATCTCCATTGAAAAGAACAGACAACATGAACACTGTACACATGGAGCTGACAAGTACAGAATCAATCTTGTCTTTTTGTTCAGCACAAAAGCATATAGTGAAATGAACATGGTGGGTTAGTGCATGTAAAACCTTTTTCATTTAAATTCAGTGTCTCAAATGCAAATGTGTAATTACTAAAGGCCTACTTGTCAGTCACATAAAGATTCATTCTATTTAGAAAACAAGGTTCAGTGTTGAGAAATAACAGTGTTATGCAGCAGAAGTGGCAATGTATGAAAAGTAAAATAATTTACTTTCATATTAGGTTGTGCACCTACTATTGTAGAATCTGTTGATTCCAATACAGTTTTCCACCTTAATCAGGCTGCAAATAAATCTGGGACAGTCTCTATGTTAAATACCTGGAAGGCACTGGAAGAGTATAACCAAGTATGTAGTTAGAATTAAACTGGAGAGATCATATATCTCTCTGTCAACTGCTTACCTGTTAGGTTCTGAGAAAACTTCTATTACAATGTACATTAGGTAAACTTCTTCCTCAAAGAAAGTTTAATGTAGAATTTCTAGACTCCTCTTTGAAGAGGAAGATATTTCCAGGAAAAAATGGCATGACTGGGAGGAAGATACTGACCTACAGGCAATAGAGTAAAGAAGAGAGATGGACAAATTCAGGTTATAAAAGACGATAACTATATATTCGTAAAGTTTTTAAGCTGAGTTTTATACTAACATCTCATGAAGAATTATAAGAAGAAAAATTATAAAAAGTCAACTGTTTCTGACCAGAGTGTGATCCATTTGGTGGCTATTCCTTTGTCTTTTTCTCAGATGTTTCAGATGAGGAGTCTTTTATGTTCTATGGAGTTTCTCATAAATATATCAAAAATAAAAAAGTGCAAAGGAAACAAAAAGCTTAATGAAAGTGTTAAATACTATGTTATTTATGGCAAGAACTATGGCAAGAAACGTGGCTCAAACCACAGGAGTCATTTTTAATTCTAGCCAAGTCTCTTTACACATCAGTTTTAATATAGATTATTCTATCTTCAGTGCTACATCATCAAGAGTAATAAACTGAGATTCAAAGCTGATGTATATTGAACAACTAAACATACTATTTAAATTAAAAAAAAAAGAAAAACTATCTTATCACAACTTCACAGAAACTGTTGGTTGTCTTACCTAGTCAGTAAAATTCTATTTTAAAATAACCCAGCTACTCTATAAAACCAAGAACTGATGTGCTACTTGGCAGGTGTACTTGAACATACTAGTGTCTCTTTAGCATACTGTCATGGAATAGAATAAATATAAAAACACAAGAGATTTCAGAAGGAAGAAAGAGAGTAGAGTTAAAGAGTTTAGTGATCTGCTTAACTCATTTTTCTCCGAAAGCCTACTGCAGCAAAACATAGAGCAATCCAACTTGCTCCTCAACACATTTCTTGGGTCTGAACCTTTTTTTAATCTAACGACTTTGCAAGAATGAAAATAACCACCCGGCCCATCAGAGTACAGTAAAATTAAGCAATACCACAAGGATAATATCATCCAGCTTTCTCTAAATCATTTTTTACTCTGATTATTTATTGGCAATCTCAAAAAGACAATCAATCTGTGTCTAGCTTGCCAAGTTTAAATCAGAAGCACCCTTTAAACCCCTCTTAAAAGTTAGTAAGATTTTTGAGACTTGTATATGTATAAAAAAAGTCAATTTTATTAAGATGATAACAACTCATGACTAAATAAGTGTTTGGTGGTGGCTGGGAATAAGATGTTTTTTGCAAAGATACATTGAAAGTCAAGCACCTGAGCACAGAAGGAGCAATTAGTAGGCAAGAAATACATAGTTAAACTCAAAGTATGAAGGGATACTAATAATCAGCTTCATGTTAAGATATAAACTTAGCACGCATAACACAAAGACCTTATCCTGATGAATGGAGTCTCTAAGTTCCAGCCCGTTGGTTGATCACAAAAGTTTTGGTGACATTTTCCTCTCTAAACCATCCTTTCTTTGCATTTTTTTATAGTAAATTGCACATTTGGGTGGAGGTTTAGTGGAGCTTGAGTGACTAAAGTAATTTCATCAAACCCTACTGATTGGTGGAGAAAAAGTTCTTACTTTGCTTGCCAAAACTTAACTGTGCAGGCCCAGTAGCAGTGACTTTCGGAAGGGTTTGTCTCAAAGGCAGGGAGAAGGGGGGTAGCCTTAGGTGTGGAAGTGTGTTTTAGTATTATAATGATATTACAATAATGTTTAAATGAGTGTAGGTCAACTGGAGTGCATAGATTGTCAGAGCAACAACTGTACTCAGTCTTCTTGGGAAATTATTTGGGCCTTGCTGATCATTGCTGATGGTGGGAGCTGGCTGCACTTACCTCCCAAGCAACCCAGCCCCCAGTCCAGCAGGTCAGCAGGTCCCCACCATGTTCCTTTCTGATGAGATATGTGCTGCCTCTGGGTGTGCATGTTGCATCTCCACTGGCTTTGCTTTTAAAGAAAGGCTGACTTGTACTCATAAAACATCTAGGGTTTCCATTTCTCCCTACATCCACCCAATTCCTGAATGTAGATTTATTCACAACTTTATTTCCACATGTACAACAATCTTAGTGAATTTGGTCTGCATGTCAGCTTCAATATGAATTGCTTTATTGAATTTATGTCAAATTTTACTGCTCATAATTGTTTAAGTTGTGGAACTGCTTTATCCACAATATACCAGGCAGTCTTCCTTCTACAACTTCAGAGCGGTGTGAGGAGCTCCTGTGAAATTTTTACTTAAAAAATGTAAGGATTTCAGGCTCTGTCCCACTGGAAAGAATGGATATTTGGTGTGCAGATACAGACTGCATGCTCTAGTTTTATTTGTGATTCTCTTTTTCAGTTTTCATCTGTAAATCTTGATACTAGGAATCATGTTAGTATTCTAATATAATCAAAACATGTATTTAATAATTTTTTTGTTTTCTTAGTCTCAGATGTCTTCTGACATGCAAAGGAGATATCAGGTTAAAAAAATTTCAGTGTTAACCATCTATTAATCACAAGAATAGCAATTTTGGGTTTCCCTTTCATTTTTTTAAGAAAAAAAGCAATTATAATATTGTTGCAGTTTCAGGGTTTTCAGAGAATTTTCTCCCCTTGCCAACATGGGAATTGGTGGGGGACGAGGACCGCTGGGGAACAGAGACCACTGGGACCACGAGTTCTGGGGGGGGAAGGACCATTGGGGACATCCCAGGAAGAGGGGGTTGCTTCCAGAGCAGGCACTTCCTGCTGCACTTTGGTAGGAAAGGAAAAAATTGGGTTCATGTGCAGTAACTTAAAAAAGCTGCCTTCGGATCATTACCCCTGCTCCATGCGCGCTGTGCCATTTTTCTTCAGAGGGAGAGAAAGAGAAGAGGAGTGCGGTCAGCACCAGCTGAATTTTTCTGCGGATTTTCTGAACTTCTCTTTCCTTCCCCTTCCCCTTCCCCTTCCCCTTCCCCTTCCCCTTCCCCTTCCCCTTCCCCTTCCCCTTCCCCTTCCCCTTCCCCTTCCCCTTCCCCTTCCCCTTCCCCTTCCCCTTCCCCTTCCCCTTGCCCTTCCCCTTCCCCTTCCCCTTCCCCTTCCCCTTCCCCTTCCCCTTCCCCACACAATTCCCCATCCACCACCCCCACCACCCCCCCGCCCATGAAAGCCTATTAATTGCAAAAGGTTTGTGGTGATTTTCTTGCAGGAGATAGCCCCGATAGCCATCTTAATCTTCCTTTAAACCGAGACAAATATACATTTTAGTTAGCCTGAAACTTCATTTGTTTTTAACAAAGATTTTCACAAGAAATTTGCCAAATCTTGTCCTTTGGCATTTCTCTAACAAATATCTATCCTATCAGGCTGAGCAACTCTAACATCACAGAGACATATTAAGTGTAGGAAAATTTGATATGTTGCTTCAGTTTACCCAAGCCATGGCAGTCTGGGAAACCGAGAAGAACGTTCTCATTTTGATTTATTTTTTACAACAAATAGACAAAATAGACAAATTTAGACAAATTTCAGATATGTACACAAAGTGTCAAGATTAGACCTGTTCATGAAATGACCGATATCACAGATGATTTGATTACTTGACAGTTTGTACATTTGAGGAAAAATGAAAGGCAAAAAGAAAATACTGCCTTGCACCGTCGGACAATAGGTAATGTCCTTTTTATATTAGACTGCTTATCTGTCAAGTTTAGAGGTATAAATATGAACTGAACTAGATGATTCACTAAAATGTCTTCTGATTTTGTTTTCTGCAAGTGATCTACTTTAAAATTTTCCTTCTGATCTGTTCGTCTAACATCTCTGTCACTGCTATACATATCTTCATTTTTATTCCCTCGGACACTGCAAAGGAGAAAAACTAGTCTGATCAAATATTGTGTAAAATTATCACTTATCCAAGTTAGAATGAATTTGAACTTCAGCTAAGAAACAGGATTTTGCCCTTCTTCGGTTGCAAACAAGAGCCAGTTGAAAAGTTCATTATGAAATTGGCATGTCAATGATGCCCTTGTTACATGTATATTTTAAAAGCCAGAAAGAAAAAACTTCTGCCAACATAATTCCATCATAAAACCACTTAAAATAAGAGAGCTTGTTCTACTCAGTAATATTATTTTGTCTCCAGGGTAGTCTCTGACTTTGAGAGCCTGTGAGCTTAATCAAAGTTTTCAAATTGCATTTTTTTTCTGTTTCAAAGCAGAAGATTTTTGCTTAATCTCTAAATGGAATCAGGTCACCAGCAGTTCTCACATGTTCCTGTCTTGGAGCTTAATTGGGGTATTATTACTGGGGTAAAACAGGACAAGAGCAGAACCATAATGTCATACCATCTACAAGACTGTTCACAATTCCGTCCCACATATATGACAGGTGATTTGTGATAAGCAAGCTGCATATCATTTCACAGGTTCAAAACAAACTATTGCAGTATAAAGCAGACAATCTTTCATTCATGAAAAATGTAGCTCTTTGTATATTTTTCAGTTTCAAATTTCTCCTTTATAAGTGTTTAAAAACTATTGTTTTGTGTCACATCTGCATGCAAAGATAAGTAACACTGAATGGATGTGTCTGATCATTTTTTGTATGATTTTTTTTCCGTATGGGGCACCATTCCAACACAGAATCATAGAATCATCTGGTTGGAAAAGACCTTTGAAATCATCCAGTCAAACCATACCTGTCCACTTCCTAAACCACGTCCCTCAGAAACACATCTAACCATCTTTTAAACCTCTCTGGGGATGGTGACTCAACAACCTCCCTGGGCAGCCTGTTCTAGTGCCTACCCACCCTTTCAATGAAGAAATTTTTCTTAATGTCTATTTTGAATCTCCCTTGGCGCAACTCATGGCCATTTGGTCTCATCCTATCACCTGTCACTTGGGAGAAGAGACCAACATTCACCTCGTTGCAACCTCCTTTCAGGTAGCTATAGGCAATGATGAGGTCTCCCCTCACGCTTCTCTTGTCTAAACTAAACAGCCTTTGCTCCTTCAGCTGCTCCTCGTAAGGCTTTTTCTCCAGCCCCCTCACCAGCCTCATTGCCCTTCTCTGGACACACTCCAGCACCTCAATGGCCTTCTTGTTGTGAGGGGCCCAAAACTGAACACAGTACTCGGGGTGCAGCCTCACCAGAGCTGAGTACAAGGGAACAATCACTTCCCTGGTCCTGCTGGCCATGCTGTTCCTGATACAGGCCAAGATGCCCTTGGCCGCCTTAGCTACTTGGGCATGCTGCTGGCTCATTTTCAGCCAAGTGTCAACCAAACTCCCCAGGTCCTTCCCTGACAGGCAGCTTTCCAGCTTTCTTCCCCCAGTCTTTAATGCATCCTGTCCAGATTCCTCTGCAGAGCTTTCCTTCTTTCAAGCAGATCAACACCACCACCCAGCTTAGTGTAATTCGCACATGCAACAACATGCATATGAAAAATACTGAAAAGTAAGTACACAAGTTTGCAATACAAAACTGTATACTCAAAATAGGATGCAAATATTTGAAAATAAAACTGTCCTTGGCATTTGTAATAATCTTCATTCTTGTAATGTTTTTCATAATCTTTTTCTTTGCCATTGTATTAAAGTTGTCATTCTTACCTCCAAAGGTCTGCAGAGCATTTTGTGACCTTATATCTCAGTTCTCACTTACATGTCTCCTCCTTTGTTTGTGCTGCTGTGGTTACTGATGAAGCCATGTCTTAATTTTACTCTCCTATTCTCATTTTCATGTTATACAGTTCAATGTGCAGAAAAAAATTCACAAAATTCTGTCTTCCTACAGAAACCTAAACTCTGCTCTATGTCAAAGAGAATTTTCTATATATTGACATTTTATAAGAGAAATTAGATAGAGAATCCTTAATTTGCAACTCCAAGTTAATAAATGTATCAGTATGTTCAAGTTTTATTTGCTTTTATATTTTACATCAAAAAATTTCTTGACAAAACCTAGTAGTACATAGTTTAGAGCATGTATATGCCAATAGGAAGTTAAATTTCCACAGGTGAAAAGTACAGTATTTTCACCAAAACGTGAAGGCCAATCATTTGCTATGATTTATTAATACAGCATATGGTGAGCTTCGATATTCACCCCAGGGAGATCAGTTATTACACATCATTAAATCATTGTCTGAGGTGACTAATTGTAAAATACAGTTTTTAAAGCAGAGAGCTTTACTTAGTATTTCAATGTGGGAAAATACGGCTATGTCAGACTGGAAGGCTAACAAAGAGTACAATAGTTGCGTTCAAGTCATCAGTAAAGTAAGGCAGCTACTGGTGATTGAGCATAGATGTTATCAATTGACCATCAGATGGAGTGTGTAAAATTATTTGCATTTCAACCTAGGTGCTAACTGGCATCCATTTTTACAAAAAAAAAAAATCTGCCACTGAATTTCTCAGCAGCTTACATTTGCATTTGGTAGTCTCGGAAGAGAGAAAAAGGGTGAAAAGAGAAGCCCAGAATGCATAATTTTTTTTTTTCATCAGCAATGAAAAATTTCAGTCAGGGTTGAAATAGAATTTAGGACTCCAGTGCCCTTTACAGATATATTTGATGCAGAACTATAATATTTTTTTATCTCTGGATCTGCAGGTTAGTCCAGATTGCATAACTGATTTTGGTTTTGCAGTATGGCTACAGGTCCAAATCACAAGCTGTGAAGTATTCTTATGTTAAACATATCATTTAAGTATCTACATTAGGAGATTAATCTACATAGGTAATCACTGCAATGAGTAAAAGGGAGAATATCTTTTGAACTAAAACTCAGAGTAATTAAATTAGTTTCTGGTGGGACCTGACTTTCTTTTGGCTGCAGAGGCTACTGAGTTTAACACATTAATACAGACTCACTAAATTAAGAGCTTGAAATTACAGCCTCCTACTTTCTACAAAAATTACTATTTTTATTAATAAAATTAATAGTTAATTATTTTCATATTTCCTTCAAGTCAGATTCCACTGAATATAAGGACATTAATTTTGGTAAGAGTATGTCAGAAAGATTTTACATTGGTAGTTCTAGATTGTCAATGGTAGCTTGTATAATGTTGGTACAGCTGCCACTCATGAATGTTGCAGATTTAGAAGGGAGTGGAAAAATTGGAATGAAATCGGGTTAGAAATCAAAGGAGATATCAATTGTACTTGTCAACAGTGTCTGTTTATAAGCTGAATAAAGTTGACCAGTTTATTGAGTTGTGTGCTGTTTAGCTGGCCACAAGTCAGAAACAATAGAACAAGAACTGCCCTTCTTCTCTTTAGCAGGGATAAGGACTTCCACGACCCAATAACTGATGTTTGATAGTATGTGTCACAATACAAAATTCCAATAGATAGTAATACAAATGCTAAGACACTTTGCTTCCTTACTCCTCATTCTTTTCAGAAGATCTTAAGCACCAATACATCATTTGAATAATCAGATATTCTTTTGTTTCATATTACTAACTAAATAATAGGAAATGTGTTCAGTGATTTATAACAGTACTTATACTGCTCATCCGCAAATACAAATTATGTTATTAGCAAAAATGAAATCAAGACTAAACTCAAGTTTTATATGTACTCTGCACTCAGTCTTTATGCCATAATAAGTTGCCTTTTTTTTTTTTTAGTTATTACAATTCCTTTAAATTGTCCCCGTGGAAGATTACATACTTTTAAAAGCTTGTAGAAATTTACATATTTTGACAAGCAATTTATGTATTAGACTCCAGTTTATACCTAACTGAGTTAGCATCAGATTAGAGAGCAATAGACTGTGAGAGCATAATCAGAACTGAGAGGACAGAGCTACAGCCTGCTGTTTCCTACCTCTGTAAGTCTAGTAGAAAGTGGAGAGCAGGGTATAGGAGGAAGTTAAGAGGTTGATGTCTGCATGATGATAGGATCTGTTTCTGAGAATCAGACTGCTGAGAACATCTGGACTACTAAGTACAAACTCTATGCAAAAGAGTATGTTTCTTACACACACTGTCCTTTCTGGTAACTCTGTGGAGTGAAAAAAAAAAAAAGAAGGAAAAAAAGTCAATGTTTTATCTACGCATGTTTTATGAACCTCTTTAGCCATCTGTTTCATTAACCATTTTCAGTACATCTCTCACAATCTTCCCGTAGTCCTGAGAAACAACAAAGAAGGGGAAGCACAGATTTTGTGGCCATACTTAAATGTGCACACAGTTGCAAAAGGAAAGGTTTGTGTCTGTACAAAATTGTTCTCAGAGTTTAGATCACTTTGAGGAAAAAACAGAAAAGTTGTCTGATGAAATGATGCCAATTGTGTGATCAGACAAACACAGCAGATACAGGAGCCTTCAGTAAGGATTAAGTTTTTTTCTGCAACGGTGTTAGGATTTTCTGTGAGTGTAAGTAACATTGCCTTTGATATAGAATAAAAAGAAAGATGAATGACTCAGTGAAATAGCCTCTGCAACAGAAAAACACTGTGAGGTGGAAAAAAAGTATCATTCCGCACAAAGTTTTGTGCTGAAATCACGTTTCAATTGCTTCATTCACTACATGCTGGACTGTTTCAAGGTTGCTGAGGAAAACATACCACTAGAGGGTTCTAGTATAACCTTAATACTGTAAATATAATACCACATGGTGTTTATTCATGTTTTTCTTGCAGATCCTAGAGTTATAGCAAGGTTTGGATTGGAAGGGACCTTAAAGATCATCTAGTTCCAACCACCTCAACATGGGACATCTTCCACTAGATCACATTGCTCAAAGCCTCATCTAACCTGGCCTTGAATACCTCCAGGGATGGGGCATCCACAACTTCTCTGGCCAACCTGTTCCAGTGCCTCACCACCCTCACAGTAAAAAATATCTTCTTAATAGCTAATCTAAATCTACCCTCTTTCATCTTAAATCCATTACCCTTCACCCTACTGCTCCTCTCCCTGATAAAGACTCCCTCCCCGTCATTCTTTTGGGCTACTTTCAGGTACTGGAAGGCTGCTATAAGGTGTTCTTGGAGCCTTCTGTTCTCAAGGCTAAACACTCTCAGCTCTCTCAGCCTGTCCTCGTACTGGAGGGGCTCCAGTCTTCTGACCATCTTCTTGGCACTCCACTGGATTTGCTCAGATCCATGTCATTCCTGCGCAGAGGACTCCAGAATTAAATGTAGTAATCCTTGTGAGTTCTTGCAATAGCAGAGTAAAAGGGAAGAATCACCTTCCTTGACCTGCTGGTTACACTTCTTTTGATGCAGCTGAGGATATGGTTGGCTTTCTGGGCTGCAAGTGCACATTGCTGGCTCAGATTGAGATTCTCATCCACCAGCACCCCTGAGTCCTTCTCTTCAGGGCTATTTTCAATCCATTCTCTGCCCAGCCTCTGTTTGTGCTTGGAATTGACCCTACTCAGGTGCAAGACCTGGCATCTGGCTTTGTTTAAGTTCGTGATGTTCACACAGGCCCACCTCTCATGCTCGTCCAGTTCCCTCTGGATGGTGAAACTTTCTCTCCAGCATGTTGACCACACAACACAGTTTGTTGTCATCTTGCTGAGGGTACCCTCAATCCCACTGTTCATGTCTTCAACAAAGATGTTAAACAACACTGGTCCCAATATCAACCCCTGCAGAACATCACTTGGACATTGAGCCATTGACCACAACACTTTGAATGTGACCATCCAGTCCATTCCTTATCCGCTGAGTGGTCCATCCATCAAATCCTCGTCTCTCCAATTTAGAGACAAGAATGTCATGCAGGACAGTGTCAAATGCCTTGTATAAATCCAAGTAGATGAAGTCAGTTACGCTTCCCTTATCCATTGTAGAAAATCATCAAATTTGTCCAACACAATTTGCCTTTACTAAAGCATGTTAGTTCTCACCAGTCACCAATTTTCCATGTGCTCCATCAGTTTCCAGGAGGATCTGCTCTATGATCTTGTCAGGCACAGTGGTGAGACTGAGCAGCTGTTGTAGTTTCAGGTTTTTCAGATAATTTTTTCCCTTGCCTACATTGGGACTGGTGGGGGCGGAGCCAGGCCGGCCTGGTGGGGGAGTGGCTGGTCTACTGGGACCATGAGTTTCCGGGGGGAGGGCAGCACTACTGGGGACATCCTGGGAGGAGGGAGTGGCTCCCGGTATGGACTTGCCACCACCCCTTTTGGAGGGGAAAGGAGAAAGCTGGCGCTCACGTGCAGTGGCCAGGAGAGAGCGGCATTCAGGACCATCAGCCCCGCTCCACAGGGGCTGTGCTGGTTCGTGCGGTCAGCAGCAGCTGGATTTCTCTGCGGACTTTCTGGACTTCTTTCCCGTTTCTTTCTTCCCCACCCCCAGTGCCTCCTAGGAGTGGATTTCCAACCCGCCTTGCGACCGCCCTTCCCCCACATGAGTTTTGTTTTGCCCTCAGAGCCCAACTGGGCCACGAAGGACTTCACTAGTTTGAATTGTTGGGTTTGAACTGTTGGGTTACAGCGTTGCTGTCCGTTCGGTTATGTGTTTGGTTACATATATATTTTGCAGTTGAGAACTGTTATCTTTTCCAATACAATTTCATCTTCTCCTCTTGATTAATGTCTATTAATTGCAAAGGGCTGTGGTGATTTTCTTGTGGGAGATATAAACCCAAGAGACATCTTAGTTTTTCCTTTAAACTAAGACATCAGCCTGTAGTTCCATGGGTTTTGGTGACCTGTTTACTGCCTCATTGGTTAAAAAATCCTCTTTTGGTATTATATATGCTGTGTGCATTAGGACTAGTTAAATTATAAAAGCATAAATATTAGCTTGGTTCATATGTTACAAGGTAGCCTTTAAAAATTACATAGACAAAAATAATTATAAACGAAAGTGAAAAGAGAGATTCTGAGTATGTAAATTGCCATCAAATATTCTTTCATTTTCACTGTTTGGGGTGGTTTGAAGGAAGCAAACAAGAAACACTTTATCAGCTATAATATAAGCATAAGAAGACGTTTTTATCTCTGCCTGATTATTTGAAAGGACAAACTGAAGTAAACGCTACTGACCTGTACACGAACCATGACAGTAGTTTAAAGGAAAGTCAGCATTCTTAATCACATGCTTATGAATCACGTCGGCCTGCCCAATTGCACTGCAATTTCATTCTGTCATTGCTCAGGTATATGCTAGAGCAGAATAAAGGTGGTGCATTACAGATAAAAGGTCTCTGAAGACTTGCAAAAGCAAAATTGAACAGTTTTATGGTTTTCTAGCCAGGGATGTCTCCTTCCAATTTCTTTAGCTGCACAGGTAGATCCCACAAACACAATGCAAAATGGTTCCAAATTAAATATTTTATTTTCAAAGAGGTTGATTTCATAGCCTGCGGAAAAACTAGTTGAAGAAGTAATTCTCTTCCTGTTATGTATAGTATTCACTAAACAACACACTTAAAGCCAATTCCAACTTTCTCTCTAGTAGAGGTCAACATCCCATCTTGGTTACTTTAGTGTGATGTTGAAGACAATTACAGTTAAGTTATATTTTATTTAATTTGGTATTTCAAAGATCAGAGTTTAATCCTAATGTCTTCTGTGAAGAAATTGTTTAAGCAGGAGGACGTAATAAGAATGGGGACTCGATCACTTAAATAAGAGGTTTAGGATACAGGCTCCCAACTCTAGTCACCTAAACTCATCCTCCAGATATAAATATTTCATAATTGATGGCCTTCCTAAATTTAGAGGACTTTTTTTTTTCTGTCTTTTAATAAAGTAATGTCCAGTGGTTTAATGAGTAAAGTATAGCAAATGATATTTTGGTTGCCATAGAGACATAATTTTTCTTATTTGTTCCCAGGCTGAATGCCTTTTTCTTTTCCTCTTGCTTTGTTTTAGCAGGATAAAGACCACAGCTATCATAAATGCAAATTCACTTTTCTTTATTATAAATAAATGTAAGAAAAATGATATATGCCCTAATAATAAAACATGTTCATACTTAATTACTGGGTGCCATTATTTTGAAAGCATAATGTTGCTGACAAACATAGTGACTCCCTGCTCCACAGAGTAATTAATAATGCTGTTTGTTGTACTACAAGTTTTTCTTTTTTGTCGGACACAATTTGTTAAGTCAATTAGATTGTGAAATTACTCTGGGCTTAAAAAATAGTGCATAATAAAGCATCAACAAGGATTTAATGATACTGAAGTAGCTGGAGAAAAAAGTAGTATTTCAATGCAAACAGTTTCCATGGTAATGATTTAATGCTTTCGGTACTGAAGGGGAAAAAAAGTCATAATTTACTGCTTTTTGAGACCTAGCTTGATAAACAATAGTACATAATAGAAACTGGATAAAAAGCATTCATATTACATTTTACAAAGACCTCTTGAAGATTTCCTAGAGTGGCTTCTTAGCTTTGTTTCCAAGTATTTACTGCAAGTGCTATATTGCCATAGTACTGAAATATGCCATTGTAGATTAGTCTCTTTCATGTGTGCCATAAGGAGTTCTCACCCACACAGAATTAAGCTGTATAGCCAGATTTGTGCAGAAATAATGAAACCAACCAAACTTTGTGGACAAACTTCCTTATGATTGCCAAGGACAAAAGGATCACAGCTGGTTTGATGCTTATTTGGTATGGGAATGTATGAAGGCATAATTGATGTACAGGCTTAATTTTTTAAATGCCTCTTTTATGCTTACAATTTAGAATATGACTAGAGATCACTGGGGAGTGAGCTGATTTCTGCCAGAAAATTCAGGAAAGAAGACTTAAGCATCTAGATTATTAACAGCAAACAGATTCCTTTCTTTTTCACATATTCTTGTAATTCTGTTTATCTGTAGCACAAACATTTTTTTTTCAGAAATGAAAGCTGTACCACAGGCTGAACCATTGAATATCAGGTGCTGCTTTATATTTCAGTGACTCAACTAGGAGGAATGGAAACAGGTGTTCATATGTGCTGACTTTAGGCAACCTTCATAGCCTACTGAATTATCTATTATCATCCCTTATGATCCTTCAGGCAGCTTAGTAGTAATAAAATTTACCAAAAGCAGATACTCTGTCTTGGTTCATATGGGAGAAAATCTTTCTCTTAAGGACTCGTTTTTAAGTTTGTCTGCATGAAATGAGACACAATTTTACTGGAATAAGTATTGAAAAGGAAGAAAATGGAATTAAAAAGTTTGATAAAAAAATCAAGGTATAAACTTCTGGATGATATAACTGGACCAAGTATTTAGATAGCAGTGTAACAAAGACATGCTCAAAGTATAAGTCTCAGATCAGACATGTCTTTATTAGTCAGACCTTGCTGTTGTGTGAAGAGAAATGAGCTGTTCTTCCCTCATTCAAGCAGTACATTAAATCTTGCATTCAGATGGTCTTAAGACCAGGAGGAACCAGTAGATCACATATTCTCATCATTAGTGATTACTTATGTACATCATGTAATTTATCGAGTATCAAATTTTTAGTTAAGCTAGATTCTCACTAGACGAACTTTGAAGCAAATATCTGGGACGGATGTGGTGTTGTTTGCTGTCTATCGTTAGTGTTAAGGAACATACAAAGGCATCATCAGAAAGACATGCCAACATGTGTTTTTCATTTACCATAATATTGGCTATATTTTTTATGGCTTGAGCTTTTGTATTCTTAGTAGAAAACTCAGCAGAAGAAAAGCTTGAGGTGTACTCAAGAGGTGATATCCATATAATCATAAGAAGTTTACTATGTTCTACATTTTAGAGGAAGGTTATAAAACAAAAGCAAAACTATCATCATAACTTTATCAGGCTAATTAAGGAGGTAGGTCCTGTCTGAATTCAAATTAAGCAAAGCAAACCATACTCTGAGTATATGAGCAAGGTAAATCAACCAGGTGCACCGGAGAGTTTTTCATATCACACCCAAAAACTTGACTACCGTAACATTGGATTTCCTTCTTTGATTTGCTGAGGCCAGTGGCTGATGCTTCACACCATGATACACCGATATCATAAATACAATTTTATTTATTTCATCATAGCTGCTATCTCATATTTCACAGCAACATGGCTCAAGGCCACCACTCACGGCTCCCCAGTGTAAATTTCTACTGCACTATATAGTTGCTCTGCTTGTTGAGGTTTGCTAAAAAAAAAAAAAAAAAGAAAAAAAGGCTAAAAAGAAAAGTTTATTTTGAATGACAAAACTTTACAGCACTTTTTTATCTTTATGGTAAATCAAGACGCAATCCACCATCTTGTTATTTCGCACAAGATAAAATCTGCAAAAAACCATAAACACATTATCTTGTACTCAATTTTTAAACTCCACAGAAATGTCATTGTATACCTGTATCACTGTTAAACTGTGATTTGATGATCATAACATTGTGTCCTAAAAGTTGTTTAGAAAAAATAAATATATATGAATGTGCAATATGGACAAATATCCCAATAAAGGCAGGAATTACGTATTCAACTACTTTTCAAGGCTAATAAGCCCATTTTTTTAAACTGTTAATGGAATGGAAATTGTGGTCCTCTAATTCTTTCAATATTTCCAGCTTACCAATACTTAATAAATATTAACATTAAAGTTTCATACAGGTTTTCAGCTAGTTAATTCTAGCTCTTCATTTACATATTACTCATGCCTGCAGATCTGTAATTAGTTAAATTTAATATATGTTGTTGGTTCTTTTGTTGTCAATAATTTTCCATGTCCACTTCCTTCCCATGGGATAGTATCTGATACCCACTTCAAGTATAGAACAGAGATGCATTTGACTTTTCAGCTTTACTCAAATTACTGTCCATGGGTTTTTTAGACTCAATTAGAAAAGGCACTGTAGCTGTTATAGGACTTTTTTTTTTTTTTACTTAAAATGTTTAAAGATGTAGTCTTATTGTTTTCAACTCCACTGATACTAAGTTTGCACTGAAGCTTTTTCATCAGCAAATTATGTCTCGCTTTTACCATTTTCAAGTCTTTACGCATACACAGAGAAATGGAAAAAGCAAGATGTAAATAGCAAAGACAAATTGTATACTTAAGTACCCTAGGGATGTATATTTAAATAATTTTCCAGCTATCTAATTAGCTTTTATATGGCTCTTTCTCTGGAATTATTTCTGTATGTGTCTGCTATGCATGTCACAAGGCAGCCACATTTGCTTTCCAAATCAATACGATATTTACAAAGTTAATAGACTGAGCATAGGGAAATTTGTCAATCATTTTAAATAAGACAAGAAGGGAATGTAGTCCGGGAAACAAATAGCAAAAGAAACACTGAATCCTAAACCCGACGATTTGTTGATTACCACAGCCTGGTGCATGTCACCACTATTAGTTTAACAATTTTTTTTACATATTTCAGAAACACCATCCCCATTGCTTATTGTAGGTTTTTCTTCACTTTCACACACACTACACACACACACACATACACACGTAGTGAGTATACATAGGTCCAACGTGATCTGTACACTTATCCATGTACTTAATATGTATATACATCATGCAACAGAAACAACTAAAATAAATTCCTTATTTTTTTCTTCCCCAGTGTTATAAACTTGAATACACAGCTAATTTTTTTAAGCTACAAACTGTAGGGTTGTGTGATTTGGATATTTATTTTGTCTTCTTTAGAGCATACAAACCTGACCAAAGACTAATTTAAATGCACTGAAAAACAGACTTTAATCTCAGTATTGTATTATTTTGCTACTTATGAATTTTTCAAACAACTTACGTCTTCTCTGTTTTTACTTTTCAGCTTTCTGCGGTGTCTTCAATTGCCTAAAAGTTACAGGAGGCAAAAAATGCAGGATGTGAGTAGAAACTTTTTACATACTAATTTTTCTGTGATTAATCTTTGTTTTAAAAACTCCTCAATAATTTTTATTCCTATTATTACAACTAATATTCAATTTCTTTAACATATTGGTTGAAAAATTGAGATGGCTTTGGGATTAAATTATTCTCACACATAGAATATACTGTTCTAATGATAAACATTGGTTCCTATTTGTTTAACGGTCATTCATGTTGATTCATTCAAGAGGAAAGGACAACTGTCAGTGATAAGCAGTGGTAAAATCATCTATGACTAAATATTTAAATTTTTAAATATTTATTTGAAGTTAATCAAACTAATAAATAATGTTATGAAGTTAAAACACCTTTGTTTTGATGAATGAATTGTTTGAAAACTAGCCTTGTTTTGCCCATATTTTTAGCTATCTATAAGTTGACTGAAAGCCATTCTTTGAAAACTGAAATACTTTGCTGAATGCACGTTCTGCAATGTAGTATTCAGCATTTCAGATGTGTTTGGTTGTTTGGCTTATGCATCTTTATTTTGGATACTTGAAACTGGTAAATACTGAAAAATGAACCTCAAGTATTACATTTCAGGGAGAATTATAGAATGTCCTGAATTGGAAGGGACCCACAAGGGTCATGGACTCCACGTTCTGTCCCTGCATAGGACAACCCTAGCATTCTCAAGTGAAATGAGTATCAAAAAATCAAAGCTTGTATTTTCACTGGATGCATTTCTTTCAGACATTGTCCAAACATTTACCAGTAGCAATTATTATTATTAAATGAAACAGAATATCACTGAATTTAGAATTGTTACTCAGACGCATTAACTCGGAAGTACTTCCCCTACGTTGCAACTGAGGATTTGTACTTCTAATGTTACACACTGACCCCCCCATTAAATATAATTTGTGGGCTTATCTCAGACTTGTGCATGCTTTTTATTTCTATCAAACTGAAGAGTTGTGTTTGTCTATGTAGAAACTTACCCAGGGTCTCTTATGAACATGGGCTTTCAAACATTTTTGTCAATCTTTTCATAAAGTGTAATGGAATTATATATTCATACATGACGCCTGCTACATTTAATATAAATCCAGATTACTCTGGTCCAAAGTAGCTGATTTCAATACTGATGGTTTCTCCTTACTAAATTTGATTTATTTTAATATTTCTTCTATCTTTTTTTTGATGATCTCTCAGAAATATTCTGTACATATCTCTACAAAATATCACGCTTCCATGGGTAAAAAATCTGATTAGAGGAAGCAAACTTTTGCTCTTACGGATCCCAAGATTGACAAAATTTGTCTTTAGGGTACGCTGTGTTATATATGTACTAGTATGTTGCCAGAATTCCTATATATTGGGAGAACATGAATGGACAGTATGGCTATCTTGCAAATTGCACAATTCAACAAGACAAAAAGATACAAGTTCTCCATGGCAAGTGAAGGACAGAAAATCAAACAAATTTGGATATGAAAAATTACTGCTACAAAATGGTCATCCTGTCCATTGAAGCTGTACATGAAACTTCTCAATGGCATCATGCAGCAGAGGAAGTCAGTTCTTTTAAACTCAGTAAGAAAGATAGCTAGTGGCAAAATCAAGTAACTTAGAAGTTTTTATGATGTAGTTGTCATACTACTATAGTAGATTTTCCATGTATCAGTCTTGCCCTGACAGTGCTGGAGGGCAGGTGTTGAAGTAGAAGGAGATATGAACTTAGAATAAGCATAAATTACAATTTCATTACTTCTTTTTCAGCCTTTAGAAGTTTAGTTTCTTGAAATATGATTGAAAGTGATGAGATTGAAGTGATATATTGGTGCATCTAAACTATGTAATTCTTTCCTAGGATATGGATAGCTTTAACTTTCTAGGAGGAGAGAGAGAGAGAGAAAGATAGATTCTTGTTATCTAATTTACACCAGAAATGAGATGAAACTAAAGAAGGGAAACAGAAATAAGGGAAAACATAAACAGACAGTATTAAAGACAAGCAAAGTCAGTGTTTCAAGGCATGTTTTCCTAAAACACAGTGATACATATATACATTCTCTTTAAAGATACCAGATCATGGCTTTCAGTGTTGGGGAGACAGTTATTGTAAAAAGAGGAAACTAGAAGCTTTCATTCCCACCTCCGCTTTGTACTGAATGCAAAAGGCAGGATCCATACCATTCTACTTTTCCTTCTAAGAACTGGATCCATCAGAAATGGATAAAGATATGATATTTATATAGTAATGGATAAAGTTACGATAAAGGACTTATTTGCACATCTTAAACACTGACTAGATGCTGTGCAAAGTTTTAGGCTAAACAGGAGACCTATATTTTAAATGCAAACCTCATATTATTTAGCCTTTAATTGTGCCATGTAAATAATAGTAAGTCTTCTCTGTTTCAGCCAGTGAACATAAGAAATAGCACCACAGGATGTTTTTTATAAAAATCTAGATCTATGTCCTCAGTGTATTTTCCTTAGAACTAAATTAAACTGATTTGATTCTCATCTCGTACCTTAATGAATATTCACACTGTCCAAAAATTATTTTGTCAAACAACTTAATCCTTCTTGTCCAAAGAATACATTATATCTAAAACCCAAAAATGTAGTGTATGTTTCCGATGATTAATTTTTTTTCAACACCACTATTTTCTTGATCAATCAAGCAAAATAAATCCCCCGAAATGTTTTAGTCAAGTATCTTATTTCAAGGAATTTAAAGATGCAAAATAAACTACATCATTGAATAAAACCTTTACTATTTTCTGTCAGTAACATTAGCTGAAGTCTTACATAAAGGAATATTTCTGCCACGTGCAGGTACAAAGTTTGTGTGTAATGAAATAAACATAATTGAGCTGTATACAATGTTTTAATCATATATATCTTGAACACTCAGTGAAGTGGGTTTTGGATATACAAATCTATCTCGTCTGCAGTTCTGCCACTTTTAATTAATTCATAAGACCATCAGCAGTAGAGACTAAGAGCTAGCATCAGCCTGCATTTTGTGTTATAAACATTACTCTGATATTCTGAAATGGCCTTGGTCTAATTACCTGACTTTGTAGTCCAAATTTGTCCTTGATCTTAGTGGACTAGCAATATTTGTCTATTATACGACAGAATTAATTAGCTGATGTTGCAATTAGTATACAATTAACTTGCTGTCAAGAGGAGCACATGGACTAGAGCATAACTCGCTTCCATGTTTTCTGAGTTAGTACTGCCAGCAGAGAATGTTTGATTGTCCACAGTATAGCTCTGTATAACTCAATAGAACGCCATGCCATGGAGAATGAAGAATGGAGACTGTTGGTATCCCTGAGCTACTTTTAACAGAACAGGCAAATTTCTATGTTATAATATACATTTAAACAGAAGAAATTTCTCAACTTCCATCACAGTCTTCATAAGTAATTTTATTTCAGTCTGTGGCTACCATGCCGCTCCCAGAGTAAGTCTGCTTGAGGTACCGCACACAGTGCTCTGCTGATTAACACTAAGCTTCTCTCTGTCATGTGAAATTTCCTGTTGTTACGCTTTACTGTTGCTGAAACCTGTGCTGCCACTGAGAGAGGAAGAACAATGTATCAGAATCTTAAATATGGGGGCTGGAAATGTGCCTAGATGACAGCTGAAATCAGTGAAAGGTGTCTGTAGTGTAGTTGTTAGGAAAGGGAGAGCAGATATGGTTCCTATGCACTGGTGGTAACAACTAAAATACCACCACTGGATACATCTCACATTTCTACTAAGGATTGTCAGATACATAATTACATAATTCAAGATCTGCTCCTTATGGTTGCAGATCTTAAGGATCAGGTGGAGAGGTTGAGGAGTATTCAAGAAAGTGAAAGGGAGATAGACTGGTGGAGTAGAACCCTCTCTCCTCCCAGTAATCCTCCCCAGGAGGCTGAGGAATGCCATATTCCTCATCAACAGGATAAGGGGAGTGACCTGGTTGGTGAGGAGGACTGGGAGTAGGTCTGCTCTCGTGAGGGTTATAGACCTCCCTTTCAAATGCCACCTTTCCAACTGCCCCTACAAAACAGGTTTGGGGTGTTGGAATTTGATGCTCAGGTGGAGGATAGTATGACAGAGAACTCACCCGAGAAAGCTGTTAACCTCACATTGCCCATCAGACAGGTCAGGACTTCAAGTAAGAAAAAGAAAAGGAGGGTCATTGTAGTGGGAGACTCCCTTCTGAAAGGGACGGAGGGCCCTATTTGTAGGATGGACCCAACTCATAGGGAAGTCTGCTGCCTTCCCCACGCCCGGGTACACGACATCGCCAAGAGACTCCCAGACCTAGTTAAACCCTCAGATTATTACCCGCTTGTGGTGGTACAAGCTGGTGGTGATGAGCTAGCGAAAAGAGGGTCAAGGGTAGTTAAAAAGGAATTCCAGGAGCTGGGACGGTCAATGGATAGGGCAGGAGCACAGGTGGTGTTCTGCTCGGTTCGTCCGGTGGCAGGGATGTATACAGATATGAACAAGAGAATATATGCAGTTAATAAATGGCTTAGGGACTGGTGCCAGCAGAGGAATTTTGAGTTCTTTGATCATGGGGAAACCTTTACGGCACCTGGCCTGCTTGACTCAGATGGGTCTCATCTAACTCCAAAGGGTAAGAGGATTCTAGCTCAGGAGCTGGCAGGACTTGTTGAGAGGGCTTTAAACTAGGCATGAGGGGGGAGTTACTAGGCTCACCAAAGATGTTCCTGTGGAGGATGAGCCATCTCAAAGGGTGTTGTCAGGATCCCAACTGAAGTGCATGTACACAAACGCACGCAGTATAGGTAACAAACAGGGGGAGCTGGAAGTCCTGCTCCAGCGGGAGAGCTATCATATACTTGCTATCACTGAAACATGGTGGAACGACTGTCATAACTAGAGTGCTGCCATGGAAGGCTACAGGTTCTTCAGGAGAGACAGGCATGAGAGGAGGGGTGGAGGGGTGGCCCTCTACACTAGGGAAATCCTGGATGCTGTTGAAGTCGAGATCAGTGATGACCAGGTTGAGTGCCTATGGGTAAGGGTCAGAGGGGCAGACAGGTCTGACCTCCTGGTTGGAGTATGTTACAGACCGTCCGACCAGGAGGAGGATTTGGATCTTCTGTTGTTTAAGCAGCTGGAGGTTGCCTCTAGATCGGCTGCCCTTGTTCTTTTAGGAGACTTTAATCTTCCAGATATCTGCTGGGAAGTTAACACTGCCGAGAGGAAGCAGTCCAGGAGGTTCTTAGAGTGTATTGAGGACTGCTTTCTGTCACAGCTGGTGAGTGAGCCCACCAGGGGTGAGGCTCTTCTTGACTTGCTGTTTACAAACAAAGAAGGGCTGGTGGGTGATGTTGTGGTCGGAGGCTGTCTGGGGTGTAGTGATCATGAGATAATCGAGTTCTCTCTAAACAATGTAAAAAGAAAAGCCAGGAACAGAACATCGATGCTGGACTTTCGGCGGGCAGATTTTGGATTATTTAAGGAACTGGTCAGGAAAGTACCCTGGGCAATAGCTCTTAGTGGCAAGGGGGTCCAGGAAGGCTGGATACACTTCAAGAATGAAATCTTGAAGGCGCAGGAGCAGGCTGTCCCCATGTATTGTAAGAAGAGTCGTAGGGGCAGACGGCCGGCCTGGATGAGTAGGGAGCTTCTGAAGGAACTAAGTAAGAAAAAGAGGATGTATCGTCATTGGAAAGAAGGGGACGTAAGCCACGTCATGTTCAAAGATGTTGTTAAGTCGTGTAGGAGGAAAATCAGGGAAGCAAAAGCCCAACTGGAGCAGAACGGTCAAGAGATCAGGCCCAGACAGCATGGGTTTAGGAGGGGTAGGTCCTGCCTGACCAACCTAATCTCCTTTTATGACCATGTGACTGCCTAGTGGATGAGAGGAAGGCTGTGGATGTGGTATACCTGGACTTTAGCAACGCCTTTGACACTGTCTCCCACATTAGACTCCTAGGGAAGCTGGCAGCCCGTGGCTTAGATGGGAGCACTCTGTGCTGGGTTAGGAATTGGCTGGATGGCCGAGCCCAAAGAGTGGTGTTGAATGGTGTCTCATCCAGTTGGCGGCCGGTCACCAGTGGTGTCCCTCAGGGATCGGTGTTGTGTCCCGTCCTGTTTAATATCTTTACTGATGATCTGGATGAGGGGATTGAGTCCATCATCAGCAATTTTGCAGATGATACCAAGCTGGGAAGAAGGGTTGATCTGTTAGAGGGTAGGATGGCCCTACAGAGGGACCTGGACAGATTGGAGAGATGGGCTGATTCTAATGGGATGATGTTTAATAAGTCCAAATGTCGGGTACTTCATTTTGGACACAATAATCTCATGCAGAGCTACAGACTGGGGACAGAGTGGCTGGAGAGTAGTCAGGCAGAAAGGGACCTGGGAGTGCTGGTTGACAGGAAGCTCAACATGAGCCAGCAGTGTGCCCAGGTGGCCAAGAAGGCCAATGGCATTCTGGCCTGCATCAGGAATAGTGTAGTCAGCAGGACTAGAGAAGTTATTGTCCCCCTGTACTCGGCACTGGTCAGGCCTCATCTGCAATATTGTGTACAGTTCTGGGCCCCCCAATTTGGGAAAGATGTTAGGATACTGGAATGTGTTCAGAGGAGGGCAACGAAGATGGTAAAGGGGCTGGAGCATAAGCCCTACAAGGAGCGACTGAGGGAGTTGGGGCTGTTTAGTCTAAAGAAGAGGCGGCTCAGGGGAGACCTCATTGCTCTCTACAACTTCCTAAAAGGAGGTTGTAGTTGGGCAGGGGGTGGTCTCTCCTCTCAGGTGCCAGTGACAGAACTAGAGGGCATGGACTCAAGCTTCATCAGGGGAGGTTTAGGCTTGATGTTAGGAAAAAGTTCTTCACTGAAAGGGTGATTGGCCATTGGAACACGTTGCCCAGGGAGGTGGTGGAGTCGCCGACCCTGGAGGTGTTTAAGGGGAGATTGGATGTGGCACTGAGTGCCATGGTTTAGAAGATGGTTGGTGTTAGTGTTGGGTTATAGGTTGGACTTGATGATCTCAGAGGTCCTTTCCAACCTTGTGATACTGTGATACTGTGATACTGTGATACTGGAGAAAACATCCATTGTTTAAATCTTCTGTCCCTTTAACCCCCTTTTTTCCCCCATGCTTATTATCAGATCGTTCCATACAAAACTGAATAACAATATTGAATATTTAATCCAGAAGTCTAATAGATGGGGATAAAACTCACTCCAAATGGAGTTTACTTCACCAAATCCTGTTGACTATTAAATATTTCTGTTCTCTGAAGCCCGTTGGAACAATAGGCAAAAGGGAAGCAGGCAGAGACAGGGTATGGGGAGAAATTTTGGGTTTTTTTTTTTGTCTTCTCTTGTTTTCCCCTTTATAGTGAGAGACTACTGAGCTCGAAAAACTATTAGGACCCATAGAGGGGGTTTTGATGCCTCCTACTTGCTTGGTGGGGCCATGGCTGTATCTCATTCATATTCTACTGGATTGTTTTTTTGTGGCCTGCTGAAAAGCCATAAAGTCAATGACACCAAGAATGACTGCATCACAAGCACGCCCTTTAGCATTTCCATCTCTACTCTCTTCCAAGACTGACATTATTAGAAAGTCAAATGCAATGACTGCAGGCAGGGGTTCTTTCTGATATGTATTTCACTTCTTTATTTGATTCCACAATGCTATGATCCAAACTCACTGCATTCCTATTCACAGTCCAGCCACTTCCCACTGGGTCTACATCAGTGGAGTCTCTTGTTCTCTGTTTTTTGTTTGAATTTATTTCCTCAAACTCAGTTGGTTTTGTAATATGGAATTTAAGCTTCAGAGTATTTCTCTAATGATCTCATTCACAAAAAAACACAGGCTAAAGAAGAAGCTGAACAAAGAAAAACAGCAAAAAAACCCCAAACACCTCACTATCTATATGATGAATTAGCCATGATAATGATTTTTAAATGTATCTACACCTTAATATTTTTCTTGGGAATGGGGCTCAATAAATTATAATCTCATTGAAGGATATTAGCTTCCCAAGGTTCTGACACTCGAAGCCATCAATCAATCAGAACAGCTTCAGTAGAGAAGAGGAGGATCATTGTCATTGCGGACTCCCTCCTGAAGGGAACTGAAGGTCCAATATGTAGACTGGACCCCTTGCATAGGGATGACTGCTGCCTACCTCGGGCATCGGTTAGAGACGTGGAAAGAAACTTCCAATTCTTATCAAGCCCACAGATTATTATTCATTACTAATCTTTCAAATAGGCAATAACACAAAAAACATCAAGAAACCTTAGGGCGATTAAGAAGGACTTTAGGGTCTTGGGAAGAATGTTGAAGGGTTCAGATGCACAAGTAGTGTTCTTTCCTGTCACTCCTACAGGGAATGATGAGGGAAGGAGTAAGAAGAGCCCGGAAATAAATACCTGTCTCCAAACCTGGTGTGCAGAACAAAACTTTGGGGTTTTTTGACAATGGGATGCTCTTCACATCAGTCCTGCTGGCAAATGATGCCCAAGGGGCAAAAGGACACTTATCAGCTTTAAACTAGATTGGAAGGCGGAGGGGAGGGGCACGCAATACCAAGCTTAATGGGATAAAGCTTGGGAATGACACTCCACTGTCAGAGGGATGTTGTACTAGCAAGGCCCTCTCAGTGGAAGTCCAGGATGGTGCTCTGAGTGACAGCCAAAATGCAAAGGTGGGTTAGAAACTACAGTTAGAAGTAGGGGCTCGAAACAAGATTTGAATGGTGAGGGGGCAATAGCAGGCTAGTCAGCAATGGGAGTGCACACCAAAGTCTGAGGAGCTGCATCTTTGTGAGGTTCAGACTGCTGCACAAGGGGATGGGCACAGTGGACCACACCCGAAGTGTTTTTATACAAATGCACGCAGCATGACGAATAAACAGGAGGAGCTGGAAGCCTTGGCCTGGTCCAAAAAATATGACATTATTCACATTAGAAAAACCTGGTGGGGCAAGTCCTGCCACTGGTGTACCATGACGGGTGTTTACAGGCTATTCAGGAGGGACAGACAGGGAAGGCGAGGTGATAGCATTGTATACAGCATGCATGCATGGAGTTTACAGTTGGCAATGGCATAGTTAAGAACCTCTGGGTAAGGGCAATTCAAACAAATGTCATCATGACAGTCTATATTAGGCCACCCAACTAGGATGATGCCACTTGCGAGTTTTTCTTTAAGGAACTAAGGGATGCCTCTAAGTCATCTGCCCTTGTTCTCATGGGGGACTTCAATTTGCCAGATATCAACTGAGAGTGCCATACAGCTGGGAAAAACAGGTCCAGATGATTCCTAAACTTTCTGGATGATAACTTCGTGGCACAGGTGCTGAGGGAACCGACCAGGAAAGGTGACTCCTTGACTTACTGCTAGTTAAGAGAGAAGGTCTTGCGGATGAAGTGGCAGCTGGAGGCTGCCTTGATCACAGCGACCACAAAGCAGTAAAATTTGACATCTATGGAAACAGAAGGAAAACTGTCAGTAAGACTTCAACACTGGATATGAGGAAAGCAGACTTCAGGTTGCTCAGGGAACTGCTTGGAAAGGTCCCCTGGGAAAAAGGTTTTGGAAGTGCTGGGGTCTATCAGTGCTGGTCACTTTTTAAATATCACCTCCTAAGAGCATAGTCAATTCCAAAATGCCTGAAGTCAAGAAGGAGAAGCAGAAGGCAAGCCTGGCTGAATAGGGATCTTCTACTCAAAGTGAGGCATAGAAGAACAGTGTGCGACCAGTGGAAACATGGACAAGTGACATGTTCACCACTGCAGAGCAGAAATTCGTGCAGGCAAAGCTCAATTAGAGTTGAAACTGGCCAACACTGTAAAGGATCATAAAAAGGGCTTTTTCAAATATGTTAATAACAAAAGGCACACCAGAAATAACATCGGCCCATCACTTGATAAGAATGGATATTTTATAAGCAAAAATATAGACAAGGCAGAGACGTTAAATGCTTTTTTTTTGCCTTTGTCTTCAATACTAATGATGACCTCGCCCTCCCCCCTCTCCCCCCAGAGCCCATGGCCAGAGGACTGCAAATGATAATCTCACAATCAAACCTGAACTTGTGCGGGATTTGCTGTTCCAGCTGGACCCTTACAAGTTGATGGAACCTGATGGCATTCATCTGAGGGTACTTAAAGAGATGGCTGATGTTAAAGGGACGCCTCTCTTAATGATTTTCCAACACTTGGGAATCTGGAAAAGGTACTATTTGACTGGAAGCTGGCAAACATTGCCCTGGTCTTCAAGAAGGGTAGCAGGCGTGATCCCAGTAACTGCAGGCCTGTCATTCTCACTTCAGTGTCTGGCAAGATTATGGAGAAGATTATTCTGGGAGCTACTGAAAACCATCTGAAAGACAATGCGGTCATCGGTCCCAGCCAGGATGGATTTATAAAGGGAAGGTCCTGCCTGACAAACTTAATTTCCTTTTGTGACAGGGTTATCCACCTGGTCAACTAAGGAAAACAATCAGTTGATGTGATCTTTCTAGATTACAAGCAAGGTATTTGATACTGGCTCTCATAATATCCTCATAAACAAAATGTCCAGCATACAGCTGCATAAACACATAATACAATGGGTGAACAGTTGGCTGATGGATTGGGTTCAAAGAGTCATAGTGAGTGGGGTTACATCAGGCTGGCAATTAGTTCTGGAAGGATCCATCTTGGGGCCAGTACTCTCCAATATCCTCATAAACCACCTGGATGCAGGACTCTAGGGTTTGCTAACTAAGTTTGCCAATGACGCAAAACTGGGGGAGCAGTTGACATTCTGGAGGACCGAGAGGCCCTGCAGAGGAATCTGGACAGATTGGAGAGCTGGGAAATCACTAACTGTATGAAGTTTAACAAGGGCAACTGCTGAGTTTTGCACCTGGGACATGGCAGCCCTGGATATACATACAGACTGGGGAGTGAGAGGCTGGAGAGCAGCCCTGTGGAAAGGGACCTGGGTGTTCTGGTTGATGGCAAGTTGAACATGAGCCAACAGTGTGCCTTGTCAGCCAAGATAGTCAGCTGTGTCCTGGGGTGCATCAAGTACTGCATTGCCAGTCAGTTGAGGGATGTTGTGTTCAGTTCTGGGTGCCACAGTATAAAAGGGACATCAGACTACCAGAGAGTGTCCAGTGGAGGGCCACAAAGGTGGTGAAGGGTCTAAAGGAGAAATCCTATGAGGACAGGCTGAAGTCACTTGGTCTGTTTATACTGGAGAAGAGGAGACTGAGGACAGACCTCATAGCCATTTACTCTTTCCTCACAATGGAAGGAGAAAGAGCAGGCACTGATCTCTTCTTGCTAGTGACCAACAATAGGATGCAAAGGAATGGCAGGAAGATGTGTTAGGGGAGGTTTCGTTTAGATATTAGGAAGAGGTTCTTCACCCAGAGGGTGATGGAGCACTGGAACAGGCTCTCCAGGGAAGGGGTCACAGCGCTAAGCCTGACAATACTCAGGAAGCATTTAGACAATGCCCTCAGCCACATGGTGTGAATCTGGGGAATGTCCAAGGGATAGGAGCTGGACTTGATGATCTTTGTGGGTCCCTTCCAACTCAGGTGATTCTATGATTCTATGACATTACTTGACTCAGGAAGAATTCTTCACTTCAATATGGAACTTCACTTATAATATGGAACAGAAAACTGTAATTGTGAATGAGTGAACAAAACATGCAAGAAAGATTTAACACAAATAGAGACAAAATTAATAACTGTAATTTGAAGATTTTGAGACAAATGTTTATTTGAACATAGAATATGAAACAGTGACCTAGATCTTTTAAGAACCAGACTAGTGTTCCCTGACTTGCTTTCAATTAGAGATATCACAGTAGAAATAGGGGAAAAAAAGAGAAACAGAAGTAATGAACAGGCTATTTAGTGGCCTTTGGTCATGGCCTGGACATGAACATGATTTATAAGAAAAGAGTTAAAAAAATTCTAAAAGTATATGCAAGAAAATAGACAAAAGACTCATGTAAACAATTGATTGGAAAAAAGGAATCTCTACACAAGAATGGTGAATGAAAAAAGAGCACTGTTGGAAGGACTGTAGTTTATGGGAAGCATTTAAACCGCACATAAAGAGCAAATAAATGAAATGCCATGACATTTACTATGCATTGGTCTTCCTGTGCTGCATGGACATTAAGGAGACTATGGAAATTTCACTGTCAGCAGGATTTGTCCTTGAGTCCTTGACCAAAATTTATCTTCCTCTGTCTTGCTGTGCTGCATGCTGATTTTTCGTGGTCTATTTGTTTGCAACATCTAATAAGAGTGGTAAATGTGATGACTGTGATGATTGTGAATATACAATTGCAAGACAAAATTTTATACAGAAATTATGAATTAAACATGTTGTTATTATTATTAGGGCTATTACTTTGTCATTAACATGTAATTGGGAATTCCGACTAGAATCACTGAACTTCTAAGGTCCAGTGTTTGAGATTCAGTGTTGTTGTTCTGCTTCTTAAAGTTACTAGCCTAAACCACACTTTTGGGAAAAAGATTCAAACCGTTTCTCTTTCTAGGTGCATGGTCAACCTTCCATTGTGCAACAATTCTGATTTTCCTCCTGTTTAGGAAGTATAACATAAAAAAGAAAAAAAAATGTATTAAATGAAGCTAATAGAAGAGCATTGATATAATGTTAATTATATAACATTGTTTATCTAATGTAACATAATAGGTAGTATACCACCAATGAACAAACATAAATTGTTTAAGAGGAATATCAAGCACAAAAATTATTAGCTCCAGAATTCCACTTACCAACTCAGAAAGGTTCTTACTAGCAGATAGTAAGAAGAGTTCTCATCATCTTCCATGACAGTTAGTGGAACAGAGGGCTTTCACCTCTTCTGTATGTGTTTAGCTCCTTCCTTTTCCACCAAATCCTGAAGTGAGCAAGATTCTAGCTTATACTCTGTATGCTTGACTTTCTTGTTGACTCAGAGTTGACTTTTGTATCTTTGGGGATTTGTGCCAGCGTAGTAAGTAGTGTGACTACTGCCTTGAGACACTGCAAGCTGCAGTATCAGTGTATATTCAGTAGGAATTCACCCCTTTCTCCAAGTCTTGAAAACAGGGCACTCTTGTTTCTAGGGACTAATTATAACATGCCCTTTTTGTCCTGAGTTAGTTGTTTCCTGCATAAATAAACCTGGATGGGCTTAATCCCTCCGCCTGATATACAAATGTTTTAAAGCACTTTAACACCTATCAGCTTAAACCACCAATGGCCAAAATAGCAGCACATGTGGGGTGCTATTGCGAAGTGTCTCACAGTTGACCTTCGGACACAGTAAGAGTCTCCGGTGGGTGACAGTGCTGCATCCAAGAACCAGCAGGGCTGAGTGGGTAGTTCCCAAAGCAAAGGTAGGTTCCAAAACATGCAGAAGCAGCAAAATCCTAATACTTCTGTTACCATGGAGACAGCCAGAGAGAGACTGTGTGCACATGTGTGTATGTGCGTGTGTGTGTATTTGTGAGGGAGACATCGAGAAAGGGAAATTGGGAGGAACTTCAAGAACAGACATTTTCTGGCCTATTTTACATGCAGGGTAGGTACTATGTTGTCCTTTACTCAGTCTTGCTGCAATTCCTCTTCATACGAATGGGTAATTGTAACAGTTATAACAGTAACTCTGTATGAAAGGTCACGCTTCTTAATGTTTTTGATTTGCTCCTTTCTAAATAGGATTACATAAGGAGTGTTTAGTGCCTTGTCTTGCAAAGGAACCAGAAGAAGCATGAGCAAAAGACACATTAGTTACTGCTGAATTGCACATTACTATTTACCAAAAGTAGCTCATTCTTTCCTATTGTTTCACATTTTACAATAAATATTTTCACAAAATTTCTTTAGCAATTGTATGAACTCTCAGTCAAACTAGCAACCCTGCAACAGTCATTTTTACTGAAGGAGACTCAGTAGAAATTCCTTTCTGGTTTGTCCTTTCATACATAATTTCTGTTCTCTATGTGCTGTATTCTGTCCCTTTAATGTCTTTGTCATTACAATAAATGGGTGATCTTTGTATTAAAAGCTTAGAAAAGGTTAATGGTTATTACTGTGATATGGTACAGGAGGTAGAGTTTGGAATGATAATTCAGATTCATGCCCATATCTATTTATGTAGACATTTGTCTGGATATCAGCTGACTCTCAACTGCTTCTATCAACTCACCTCAGCCCTGATTTTCCACTCTGGTTCATACATAGAGTCACAATGCCAGAAGCCTCTTCTACTTGCTAAACCTCCCTTGCCCTTGACTTCATTGTGTTTAATGGAAAGCAGACAGTACATCTCCAAGGCTGGGCATTCTCTTGCAAACAGTTTCCACCTTACAGATGCTTAATATGTCTGAATAAACCAAGGGCAGCATGTCAATGTCTAAAGGAAGAAAACGTCATTTTTTCTCCACTTGTTGATATATTATTTTCTAAATACTCAAACATTGAAAGAACTTAAATGCACTTTGTATTACAGAAATACATGGAAAGCAGGTCGTCTTTGCATGACATGGCTGGCAATGAAATTAGGTACTATCCAGTCATAGTTGATTATTAATTTCTTTTACAAGAACTCTGTTTTCAGTTGTTGATACTTTTGTTGATTTTAATAATTTGGGCTGAAACTGTCCGTTAAATATTCTGTTAACAGGTGAACTCATCTGGAAACTCATTTCAAAGAAAATAGTCTGGTGCTTTACAAGTGTGTATCTTGTTTTCTTCAGATAAAATATTATTCTACCTTCCGCACTTTGATCTTACAGTGTCTTGCTGTAGGATTGAGAAAGACGTTTCGGTCATGGTTTTTGGTTTTGTTTTAGCTTTGGTTTTGTTTTTTAAATCAAGGAAGTCTTATGTTTATAAAAATTACAAACACATCTGGAAGAAAAAGTTCCTAGTAAAATGTCTATTTGTCAGGAAAAGTTGTTCTGAAAAGAAACGTCAAAGCATTTTTAGGAAGAATGTTAGCTGTGAGAGAAAAGGAAAGTGAAGGGGATGGAGAAACAAAAAAGTTGGTGAAGGGAGTCCAGAAAGATAAAACATTTCCATCTGCTGATACCACTAACCAACAACTGAAAATGAAATCTCTACTGTGGTTGAACAGTAGGATCTGACACAGTATGGTGCCTGAACATGCTCAAAATCTGCAAAGAGCTATCTGGTTTTAAAAACTGTAGTTTGGTAAACTGGATATGTGAAAAGCATTATGTGTCCCCCTGAACCGATACTTTGTACACAGCCACTCTGTCTCTCCAAATAAACTTTGGTCTAAGGTTGGAGGAATACCTAGATATTATTGATTATTAATCCTCCTCAATCTAGGTGAAATTCCTACTCTAATTCACAGTGGCAAATATGATGTGGGTATTAGGATGTCAAGGAATTCCAGGATACCTCTATGGAAAACACGGGAACGCTGTATTACCTGTAACACTCAAGAACATTTTACTGCTTACAAAAAAGTAAGGGACTTTTTAACTATTATGTAATCCCTATTTTATATATGTTATTCTTCATTAATTTTTCTATGATTATTGTTTGGAAAACCTTTGATGCATCTAAACAAATGCCTCTCAGAATTTCCGTAATGGAAAAAGAGCTTTATGATGTAAATAAAGCGTGCTCCTTAAATTAGAAAATAGACTATCTAGATGTGTTGTTCAGGGATGCATAAAGAATAAATTTGTCTTATATTATCACTAGTTTTAGATAAGAAGAACTTTCCCATTGTGCTGGATATATGTGAATGCAGTAATTTAAGAACCTGCTATCACAGATGCAGATGGATGAATCTCTTTACCACTAGATGTCATGCACTGACATCTATCCTAATGGTGGGATTACACCAGGGGGGATTACAGACTAAGATACAGAAATATATAGAAATACTTCACTTTAAGCGTTTTTCACTTGTGTGTGTGTGTGTGTGTGTCATTTAAGATGTCAATGGTTGCATTATTTTAATTCTGGAAAATGAAATGCTCTGTCAGTGACATTACAAGTAGCAATCACTGATGGAATTAAAAACATAAATAAACATCACTGTGAGCCTTATATAAGAGATATTTAATTATGTACTTACGTTTTCTAATATTTGAAAATAGTTTGCCCAAAAGTAAATTAGGTATCTGAATTCTTGTTACACAATGTCCAAAAATATTTGCTGGTAGTTTTCCACTTGTGTAAGCCAGAGATAAATATTATAACAATTTTAAAAGTGAGTAGAGAAAACTTTAAATGGGAAGCTGGACCAGTAACATTTTTATTTCCCTAAGCAGTGAACTAAGGTAGTAACAGCAGTCAAATTCACCTCTGGCATGATTTAGTAATATGGGTTAGCCCATCCCCCACCTGCTTGTATTTTAATTTAGGCTGCCTGTTTTGGGAAAAAATCTTAGATATACAGTACCAGAACTGATAAAAAACTTCCACCGAAACAATTTTTTCCCAGCAGAAAATGAATCACTCAATACATTTTATTTTTAAAAAGTGTCCTTTTTTACTAGGAAAAAACAATATTCTTTTCAGTTTCAAGCCAAATTTTTGACATTGAAATTACTTTTGAATTTTTTTACCAAACAAATGAGAAATAACTGTTTCAAAAAATAGTTTTAAAAAAAATTATCATCAGAAATAGTCATGAAAAAGTAGTTATTTGCCCGTGTGTCTGCAGAAACCTTTTGAGATAAATTTTTCTATGCCATTTTATAATGAGGTAAAGTGATTTGCCTCTGTTCATATAATGCATTGGTGACAGAAGCGTAAATAGACACCTAATATCCAGATTCAAAAGTTTTTTTGTAACTGACTGCTTCACGTTAAACAGCTGGCAACATAACGTTAAGGTACCAGATATCTCAGTGCTTATTTGTGATTGCCAGATAATTTCCTCTCCCAAAGATGTGTATAACACACTATTTAAAATCAGACTAGATAAGCAGAGAACAACAGAAAACCATGGAAACAGATTAGTGGCAGTAATCCATGAAATATATATATATATGATGGTGAAATTACTTTACTAAACAACAGCTTAATATATGATATAAAAATAAATGTTAGAACAGTTTAGAATTCTAGATCAGACAAAAATGACATATAAGAGCACAAAAGCCCAGTACAGTGGCAGCATCTTGATAAAAATTTTTGCTGTTGACTGTTAGTCCTGATTCTGTTTATTAGATTCTGAATCAGTTTTAAATGTCATGAAAGCCTCCCTATATAACATGATTATAGTATAATAAAAAAGGAAACTCACTCAATCCCCCGACAGTGCATGGTTTTATTGAATCTCAGTATTCATTTCTCCTTAATTAGAAAAAAAATTAGATGTATTTCCATGCCTGCTTATTGTCACTGCTTTTTCAAACCACGTTAACAATCAATAGAAACACTTGCAGATAGTTTTTATATTTTGCTAGAAAATATATCTGCCTGTTTTTTGTCACTTGAGAAAATTCAATAATTGTGATTGATGCCCTAGTCCACTATTAGTGGGTAATGATGAAAATGGAATGATGAAAACTAAACTAAAACTGAACAGAGGTATATTGCGAATTAGGGAAGACTGTGACTTTAAATGCCATGTTACCTTTAAAGGACCAAATTTCATGGTAGTAAAATGAAGTTCTTCATGGCAGTGAGTTGACACATACCTGTCAGAACTAGTAAGAGAGCTGCTGAAAGGACAATGGCAGAACCTGACAGAAGTTTTTCGGCTGAAAGGTCTTCTCTTGGACAACGTAGATTCCTGAAATTCAAATACTCACCAATGTTTTCAACATTCCCCAAAACCTGACATAAAGTCAGGAAAGCTGTGAAGAAATCTTGCCTGCCAAAAAACTGTTAATATCTGACTGCTAAGCAGTCATGCATTTTCTTGTAAGCTGTTTTGGCCAGCTGCTGAACCAGATCTGATGGGGTTGGGGCTGAAGGGCTGGATCTTAACCAAGCTTTAGTGTTAGGAATGCTTCTACCTAAAGAGTGTCCTATTCTGTCAAACTTGTGCAGTCAAGAGGATTAAGGTCCCTGGACTGTCTTGCTGAAGCCTTCAGATTCAGGAATCAGTACTTTCAGGCCTTATTAGTGATTTTAAGGTACTACCTCGGCTTGAATTATGCTATGCCATGTCAATGGTACAGGAACAAGATGGCTTTTGCAAGTGCCAGCTTGGTAAGCACACTATGGCTTTCCTACAGAAATGCTGCCAAAAGACTGTTGTCTCTACTGTATTGAGCCTGGGCTCTCACATTGCTCTGGCAATACACACTGGTCTTAACCAGCAACACTATGGTCATTCGGTCCCTGAAGGCATCATATAAGACAACACAGCTGTGTCACATTATATCATATTTAACTTGTCACTATTCCCTTAAATATGTGTAACCAGGCCCTTTGTAAGGAAGAGATCAAAAGTCTCCCTAAGCAAGAAATTTGATGAACCTACAGATATGTTATTTTGAAAATTTTGAAGAGGTTTACACAAACTAAGTGATATTTAAAAGATAACCAGTAGCTAATATCAGTGATTTAACAGGCATCATCCCTGCACTTACCTCGGAAGCTTCATTGTACATGCAGAATAAAATATTAAAGACTTTCTAAGAAGAGAAAATACTTTTGTTCTTGGTCCATAACTATCTCGAAACTCTTTAATATTTCCTCCTCATTATTTCACTCCTATCTATGATCGTATTTATGTCCTTTTAGTCCTCAATATCTCTCTCCCCAAACAAGATCAGTCTCACAGACTGTAGAGATCATCCAGTGTAAGAAAGCAAGTAATAATTTAACATAAGATGACAGACAAATTTTTCACGCATGTTTCTGTAACAAATGTACTTTATGAGACTTAATATTTATAGCTACACTGTTGTGATAAGGGTAAAAGGAAATAAAAGTCCTGTAGGCTAGGCTGTCTGCTTATGCAAAAAGCAAAGCATGCCAGTAGGTTTGCAACATGCTGTGAAGAATCAGAATTGGAGTATCTTTAACATAATAATTTCTGGCAAAGCCAAAATTATCTCCTATTAGCATTTTGAAATTTAATTCATCCAAAAGTAGCCCGTATATATTGAATTATTAACATTATGAATGCTGAAAATTAACTCTGACCCTAATCATTTAGAATCATAGATTTACAAAATGATTTGGGTTGGAAGAGAGCATGAATGTCATCTAGTCCAACAGCCCTTTAGTGAGCAAGGACATCTTCAGCTAGATCAGGTTGCTTAGATCCCCATCCAACCTGACCTTGAATGTTTCCAGGGATGAGGCATCTACCACCTCTGTAGGCAACCTGTTCCAGTGTTTCCCCACCCTCAGTATGAAAGATTCCTTCCTAATATTTAGTCTAAACTTCTCTTTTACTTTAAAATCATTACCCCTTACCCTATTGCTAAAGAACAATACCCCATCCTTTTATAAGCCCTCTTTAAGTATTGAAAGGCTGCCATAAGGTCTCATCAGAGACTTCTTCAAGCTCGGCAACCCCAGCTGTCTCAACCTCTTTTCACAGTGGAGGTGTTCCAGGCCTTTGATCAATTTGATGGCCCTCATCTGGACCCATTCCAACAGGTTTCCTTGTCTTTCCTGTGATGAGGGCTCCAGAGAGCGACGCAGGTGTGGTCTTATCAAAGCCAAGTAGAGGGGCAGAATGCCCTCCCTCAAGCTGGTGGCCAAGCTTTTGATGCAACCCAGGATACAGTTGGCCTTCTGGGCTGCAAACGCACATTGCCGGTTCATGTCCATCTTCTCACGTACCAGGACCCCCATGTCCGTCTTTACAGGGCTGCTCTCAATCTCTTCATCTTCCAGCCTGTATCAATACTGAGGGTTACCCTGACACAGGTGCAGGACCTTGTACTTCACCTTGCTGAACCTCATGTGATTTCCACAAGCCCACTTCTCCATCTTGTCAAGGTCCTTCTGGATGATATCCCATACCTCAGGGGTGTCAATCTCACCGCTGAGTTTGGTATCATCCACAAACTTGCTAACGATGCACTCAATCTATGTCATTTATGAAGATATTAAACAACATCAGTCCCAGAACAGACTCCTGAGGGACACCACTCATCACTGATCTCCATCTGGACATTGAAACATTGACCACAAACCTCTGGGTGAGACCATCATAACAACTTCTTATCAACCAAACAGTGTATCAAATATGTGTCTTTCCAATTTAGAGAGAAGAATGTTGTGGGGGACCGTATCAAAGCCCTTAGAGAAGTCCAGATAGATGACATCTAAGGATTTTACCTTGTTTGCTGATGTAGTCACTCCCTCATAGAAGGCCACGAAGCTGGTGAGGCAGGACTCGCCATGCAGGCTGGTGAAGCCTTGCTGGCTGTCTCAAATCACTTTCCAGTCCTTCATGTAACTTAGCATGGCTGCTAGGAGGATCTGTTCCATGGTCTTCCCAGGCACAGAGGTGAGGCTGACAGGTCAGTACTTCCCAGGATCCTCCTTTGTATCCTTTTTAAAAATGGGTGCGATGTTGGTATAATTTTAAATATAAACAAGGAATGTTATTCCTCTTTCTGTTCATCAAATAAAATGGTTTATAAAGCCATTCTTTACAAATTACTTTCAGTTTAAGTGCTGTATGGTACTAAGGAAATCTTCAAAAGTTATGAAGCAGCATACTTAGGCCACTGGCACTTTTCAGTGAGAGGCAGTTGGATAGTAAACAAAACTGAAAATATGGCTTGGAAAAAAAATCTTAATTTCTGTTTTTATGCTAAAGCATTCCATCAGCCACTGAACTGCTAAATACACTGTTTTGTTATGCCTTGTAGAAGAGATTGTCTAAAAGTTAATGGGATCATGTAAAATAGAGTAAGTGAGCACAGAGAACTACGGGAATACGATATTCCAGTAAGCACTGGAGCTCTACTTAAAAGGCCTCAGAGTTATTAATGCTTTGGTCCAAATTTGCATATAACAGCTTCCTTATTGATTCAAAGACATAATCTATAGGCACAGATAGTGGGATGGCCTCTGAAGTGGGGAAGAAGTACTGTCAACATGTGTGAGAAACTTTCATGATGATTTTAGAAGCCACAAAAAACCAGCGAGTCAATTCCCACATTTCAAAATTGCACATGGGTGTTACTTGTCTTATCCTACCATAAATAAAAAGCATACTAAATTATATATGCTTTCCATGATTCAAGGAAGAGTTCTGACATCTATTTCCTTCCTATCTCTCTGTGGGTATGCTGCTTTTCTCTTTTTCTTTTCTAAGTTCCTTCTGAAAAGGGATTGAGAATTTTGAACTGTCTTCCCAAAGATCTAAAGCAAGCAAAAAGAATCCAGAAAACAACAGTTTTGTCTCATAAACACACCCCATTGTATTTAAAGTGCTGCAAAAAGGAATCGCAGAGGATTGGGACACCTAGAATCAATGTCACGTTGATAGTAACACTGTTATGAAGAGATGAACTGTTAGTAGCTCTATTCATCTCTCTGACTTACCTTTTTCCTTAGAACTGTAGCGATGCATAGTATAACTAAACATTTTAACCTAGATTTTCAGATGTTATTGCTGCTTTCCTTCACACTCAGCTCACATGGTGTGAAATCACCTCTTATCTCCATGCTTTACTGTCTGGCTGTGACACCTTAAGATAGTGATTAACCTGCATGCTCTTCATAATGCAAGAGAATTCACAAAGTTCTCTCTCATACTGAGTTCTGACTCTGTCAATCTCTTTTTGTAAGAACAGCTAAAGGAAATGTTTTCCAGATTGAGTGAAAGCACCACAATCAGCTTGAACTCGGTTTACGCTCTGCTAGGAAACATCTTATGCAATGTTCATAATTTTTTGGCTATTTGAGTGCAACCTTAATAAAAAGAGACTGTGCTCAGAACAAAAGCTATTAACACAAAAAATGCCATTTTCCACTACTGAGGATTTAGTCTAAAAATAGTCTTCTGCTGTAGAGAAGATAAACATCATGATGAGAAGAAAAGTGATGGTGTGGATATATATATTCTTTACTCAGGTTGTGATGTGTTATCTAACTGACAAGAACTAAGAGTTTGCCTGTATGTCTCTAAAAGAAAAATATGGGATGTTGCCTTTTGTCTGTGACCTTTCCTCACAACTTGTTTATCTGAGATGAATCTCTATGCTTGAGTAATTCCCATTGGCACAGTTGCCGGCAAAACACTACTTTCTGCCAAGTATCTGAGTTAATCAATGGTGAGTGTAGTACCCCAGAAGTGAGAACCCGGAGGCTTAAAATTATCATGAATCCATTTTTATTTTTTGTAGCTCTGGCACTGAGCAAAGTGCTCTAGAGCACAATCTATTGCATTAGCTCTGTTTTAAAAAAATATACAAAATAAACCATTTCTGGTTTTCATTTCTTTTCTACAGCATGAGAGAGTTTTGGTTTTGTTTGACATTTAGTTATACCTATTGTTATTTTGCACCATTTTGAATGATTTACTATTTTATATGGACATCTTTGTCAATAACTGTCTAAAAATAAGCACTCCTAAATGAGTCCACAACTTTTCTTTCTCTTTTACAGACAGATGTAGTAATAGAAGAATATGTTGCAGATGAGCATTCAGTCATGCATACTTCTTCTGAAAGACATGAAGCCTAAATATACTCTGAAGCACCTATCTTCACTTACATATAGTGATTAACCATCAAAAAGTCAAGGTACGAGTTTCTTTATGCAAGACCTTAGGTTTGAGACAGTCATTTTTTTTTTAAAAAGCACCTTAGAATTGCTGATAATCTGGGCTGGAGGAAGGGAGGGTTTAGGGCATTTTCCAGGGATATTTAAAACAGAGACTGTGACTATTAGCTGAGTCAGGAAGAGTTGTGATGAGACAAAGGATAGCTTTGAATTCAATCGAGTGTTGTAATCACCTATCCAGTCTGGAGTAGATCTTATTTCCAGCTCAATTCTTTGAAACATTCCCATGAAGAATTCAGTTCCTTTGCTGAAACTATTCTTTTCCTAAAAAAAAAATTCAGAAGACAAATTTCCAGCAAGTTCTGTAAGCTCCATTTAGTATGTTTTTGCATTAGGCTCTGAGTCTTAGACAGATATCTAAGTAGTTTAGGAAAAAAAACATCACCTTTCATTCTTTTCATAGATGGAAAAATAGATTGAAACTTGTAGCAATAATAATGACCAATGTTGAGACACATAATATCTTATTTACACCATATTTATGATTTACAATTGGAATGAGAGGAAATGATATGCATAGTCAGGCTACCCTATCTGGCATATGCTGCCTCTCAACTGCTGTCTGAGGACGTCAGATTTTATCTTTCCAGTTTATCAGCACCTCAGATTCTGTTAACTTTGTCATATTCAGTATTGCTCCAGACCAGTCCAGCACCTTGCCCCCCCCCAAATTATTCCTTTTTTACTGTTTAAAGTAAGCACCCTAGCACTTTCTCCATAAGCTACATTCTCCAATTATTAACGTATTCTAGCTGGCTTTGCTGGAATGCCCTTTAATTTTTCCAACATCCTTTGTATAATGAAACAAGGATTATTTGTACGAGAATTACAATCATCTGTCTTATTAAAAGATCATTCACTTGCATACTCTCCATTTTGCATAGTTTTCAGTGAAGTTATTAACTATCCCAGCTTTCACTGCTTGAAACAACATTGTATAAAAAAGCGTTTGGAATTTTCTTCCTTGTGTTCTTTGAGTCATTTCCCTTTATTCTTCCTAATGGATTTCCTTAGGAACTCTTTTGAACATTAGCAGTACCTTTTAAAAAGATTTTATATGCTTCAATCAATTCTTGCACATGCAAAATTATCGTATTACATGGACTTTCTAATTACTTCCAAAGATGAAATTGATCTCCAATAGTCTACCTTTAGAAATTCCCATTTTCCAAAACATGTAAAATAGTATGTCTCCTATTATGACACGTGAAGAAAGTAACAAACTGGCCTGTCTAGGAGTCTTACTGAAAATTATATTGTATCTGTAGTTCAAAGTCCCAAATATAAAATGTGCACATTAGCACTGTAATTAATTTCTTAATTTTCTGTGTACCTGTTATTAGATAATTACTTTATATAAGTATGTCACTTATTTCAAAAAGCATTATTGGCATTTCATCACTGTTAGTCAGAAATAACTTTTTGAAATATTTTTGCTACGCTGTTATTCTGTTTCAGAGCGGTGATATTAAATTTCCTTTTAATTTGACCTATTTCAAAAGGTAGCCCATGCCTCACTGTAAAAATAAAAGACACACAGACCTCATCACTTCTGCAAATGTGAAGACAACAAGGTCTTTCTGTCAAAAGATAGGTAGAAGACAGAAATTAAAGAAAAGTTTTATGTAAATTAGACAGTAAGGTAGCAAGCAAACAGCAAGTAAGACAAAGGGTGTTTCAATAGCATGTTCTCACCATCAAGCACATCTTGTTTTTGATCATTTTGCTACGTTAACTTCTATTGAAAGCGCTTTGTCCTTTCTTAATTTTGGAACTCCATGATTTTCCTTTTGAAAATTTGTTTTCAGTGAAAAGGGCATTTGACCTTGAGGCCATTGGTTCAATTCTAGCCTCTTTTGTTAAAGTTAGTAAAGCATTCAGAAAATGAAAAGTATAACTGATAAGTATTATAGTATTAGACAAAATTTCTTATCATCTAGTAATCTTTCACTTCTTTATCAGACGGTGGTTTCATTTCAGTGGTAAGGAATGTGTCAGGTAACAAGAACTGTCATGGAAATTAGCAGTCCTGATGTTGGTGTCAGCAGTTGAACAAGCATTGTATGTTTGAGTAGATCTGTTGCTCTTTGATATTAATCTTCTGGTGTGAATTGCAGGTGGCCTGCACAGTTTCAGTGTGGACACAGTTTCCCTTTTGAAAGGAAACTATGTTTTAAAAGAGCACAGTTTGCAGCTCTAAAACTTAATAATTTTTACAAGAATGAAATTAACTGGGGTTTTTGCTGTGTATGGGGTTCTGTATTTTAAAAAAGCAAAAGGTAATGCTGAAGTTTTGTCAGCTTTCCCTCACACTGAAGGAAAGCCTAGCTCATTAAAATAGCAATGCAATTACTGTATTGGAGTTATACTCCAAAATCATAATGTCATAAGATTGAAGGTTGATTGGCTGAGGTCAATGGAAAAGAATTCCTTGCTATTTGGTCTCACCAAAGAAACATCTTTATGTACAATACTAATCTCTTAGAATTTTAAATTATTTGTTTGCTGGGGATGTAATTTATTAGGATCTTTTCACTATTAGAGGTTTAGATAGGTGCTAAATTAAGCAAGACCTACTTCTCTTTTTTGTGCCCCAGAAAATCAAAGGAAATAATTCTTCAAATGTAACTCAGGTGATCTGAGGAAAAATCTGCTCTTGCTTACTAATATGATGAACACTGCTTGTAAGCTGTTAAATAAAAAAATTAATTTACTATGAATAAGTTGGCAGCTCATTCCCACACCAGTGGTTGCTTCTCTTCCTTCAGTTTCAGCTCCTGCCATGAAAATGTCCCACCTACCCATGTAGTCTAAGCTTCAACATAGCATTTCTCAAAAGTTCCAGTGAAATCTCTTCTATTATTGCTGTGGCCTGACATATGCTTTTACCACGAATAGACAAAGTAAACAGCGGTCTGTTAGGCTGCCTGTGACAGGCATTATTACAGTTTTTTAGCAGCGAGAAGACAAGATACTGTGCTACTTTCATACAGGGAATGAAAGAGAAAGCAAATTTAGGCAGTTAGAATAGTAATAACCAACTAAGACTCCGGTATGAATAGTCTGAATCATTGATTATTCCAAGAGCTCAGTATCAAAACCTTGTTTTCAATTTTCAGGCATGAAATATCTGTATATTCTATATGATTTCTTTTTCCCCGCAAGTATGGCTTAATATCAGAAAGGGCTTTAATATTACTACACCATGCTTTTGAGCTCTGTCCCTCCATATCCTCCTAGACTCATTAACTTGTCTGCATATGAGTAAACCTGATATCTTTACCATGTAAAATGGTAGCATGCTTTCTAAAAATGAAATTTAGGGGTTACATGGCTTAAAAAATTATATATTGGCAAAGAATCAGCTTGATTTCTTAAAGGGCAATCACACAAATCTATTGAAATTCATTCAATGAATCAATAGGCATACTAGTAAGAAACAGCTAGCTGGTGTAACTGGCTTTGATTTTCAAAAAACATTTTGAAAAGTCTTTCACCAAACCTCTTAAAGTAATTAAGCCATCATATAATAAGAAGAAATATTTTCACATGTATAAAGAAATGTGTAACATAAAGTAAAAACGAAAAGGGCATACAGTCAGTGCTTAAATTGGAGGGATGACCCACATGCAGTTCTGTATTAGTATGTGTGTTGTTTCACATCACCACAAATAACTTAGAAAAAGAGATGAAATGATGGCCAAATTATTCATGGTAACGAATAAACTATTACAGGTAAGACAGATGATGGTTTGCTGTGAAGGAAGAGTTCACAAAACTGATTTACTTGGTAATAAAAGGGCAGATAAATTATATATAAATAAGTATTCATTATTGCATATAGAGAAAAAGATATTCTTACTTATATAGAAGAGGAATAGTTTGCCAATGAATATTTTGAGTGCTGAAACTCTTCAGAGGTTTAAAAAATGACTGGAAGTACTGGAAGAAAAAATATCTGTCAAGAACTACTGAATACAAAACATTATTGAATTCAGGAATTCACTGAATCTCAAATTGCTGAGGAACGAGTGAGTATTGCAGGAAAGTAGACAGTAGTGTCCACTTCTGTGATGCTTTCAGGCTGTCCTAGATACCCATGAGCAGTCACAACTGAAGGCAAAGTGGTTAACTCTTAAGTAAGGCAGAAGAATGAATGTTTAATTTCTTGCCCCAGAAAGTGTGTATTATCCTTAGAAGCATTTAGTATGGTGCAGACTGGGATGCTCGTGGAATTCTACTAACAGGAAAATAAGATGCTGCTGGATTATAGGCACTTACCAGGACACATGTCAGCTAAACTGAGAACTGGTCACTGTCTCAGATTTAGGTGCCTGAATGTTTTGTGGGCATGGATGAGTATATTGAATTCAAAGATTACTTTAAGTCATTAAGTACCTTGAGTATGGAGAGTATCCATACCAAAGCAAATACTTTAATCCACTCACAGTCAGTTTAAGTTCTTCTATAATAGAATGTGCTTTTCCACCCCATACTCCCATCCAAATCAGCTCATGAATTTCCAAAGCAAAGCAAGGATTAGGAAAGAAGTATTTTTGGTTTAGGTTGCTGAAATACTAAGTTTATGAAATTCTTTTTGGTAAATATGCAGTAAAATATGTAGTAGCACAGCCATGAACAGCTTCATTGCTCCCTAATCCTTTAATAAATGTCCATTATAAGTCTTAAGAGCAGAATATGCACAAGTCTAATCTATTTATAGAAAGCTGAGTAGATTTGAAGTCCAAAGATATTACATTGATAACATCACTTTACTGGTTATAAATAAAGTTAAAGAATATGAGATTAATTATGAGTCATCCTTATTTTCAGAGTCCCACAAAACAAAGTTCTAATTAGACTGTACTGTAAGCAGTATGTAATTAAAAATCATCTTTCCTTTTTTTATGTAAAAAATTCAGTATCAATTTGATCTGCCGGTCTATATTTTTTTTCTTCCCATTTCTACTATTCTTTATTGTGACTTTAACATAAAAAATGTATGGGAAGATACAACATTTTCCAATTCCAGAGCTTTCTATCTCACAACAGGAACACTTAATCTTCAAAAATATTTTTGCACTGCTGTAGCACTCAAAGCACAGATTAGAGTTTAAAAATTCATCTTTCCTTCTCCTTCATTATTTATATAAATACAGAGCACTATTAGAAGCAGATGAAGACCTTAGAAGTTGGAAGTTTAAGAGACTTGTCCTTATCCCAATTCAATGTTAAAATTTGTATTGATTCTAGTGGAGATGATTATACCCCAGTCCTTTGAGGAAAAAAGTGTATTGTTTTTGGTTTTACTAGGAATAGGTCCGAAAAAGAAACCATGCCACCTGGCAGAATCCAAAGTCTGCTTTCATTCCTTATGTTTAAAGGCAATTTGTTCATAAAAGGGAGTTATCTGGAACCTAGGCATTTGTGGTCTGAGTCTGCTGAAAAGGCATATTGTTTGACTGCTGCTTTTAAGATCATTTGTTTCAAGACTCGTTTACATATGTAAATAAGAAAAATAATACAAAAGACTTATATGAAGAAATTTACCATCATAACTAGACTGGTATCATTACATCAATACAATCCTTCTGGAGGCATTTTTAAATGTCATTTATTTGTATTTTTTAACTATAGTAATACTGCATTAGTTATATAATTTAGGGTTTAGATTAATAAATATCCCATGCATTTAGACCCTTAAAACATAGCCAGAACCCGTATTTGATTTCTTTTGAACTAGGAAGCTGATGTTCAGCATCTGAGAATCTATCATGAGAAAGGACAGGCAAACATGATGAATGATATAGTTGTATTAAACTAAAAAGCTGGTCTTCAACCAACAGATAGCTATATATTTCAATGTATTATTTCTATGTACCTTGTTAACATGCATAATATGGGTCTGATACTTGCACTTTAATCCTGTAGTCCTACTCTTACTTTGTTGAGATTACAGCACAAATTATATCTAGGAGGAGAGGTGATGGGCACTATACTAGATCCCAGATAGAGGCTTTGTCCTACTTCTCTTCCATTATAATCAGCCACATAAATGTAAATCACAGACAGTTTAGTTTAAAATTTCCGAAGGGAAACAGAGGAGAAAAAATGCTTGTACAGATGGCTTTGGTGTCATGATCTGCCTGCCAGGGTAATAGATTTGTATGTGAACACTTTCCCACTGCTTTTTAACCATAATTTAACCTGATCTGTTTGACTTCATTCTGGAGCAGAACAGAAAAGAAGAGCAAATGTCTGTCAACAGTCTTAACAGAGATGCGTTGGCACAGTAACACTTCGGTTCACTCCTGCTAAGACCAGAGCTATTATTTCTGCACCCTGACCCAGGCACTACAGGGGTAGAAACGCAATGGGACAGTTGGCTGTTCAAATGTGTGCTAATTCAGGCTCAAAACCAATATCAAACCTAGTCTGAACAAGCACACTAAACGTATATAGATACCATGTCCCAAATCACTCATCTTGCCCTGAACTTTGGATGGTCTAAAGGGATTTATCAGTCAGAATGAACATTACAGGATTTTTGGTTTCTGCTTTGTGGCTATTCTCTGCTAATTCCCCTGTTGCCTACATCCTAGTACTTTCAGGATTCCCATTTTAAGAAAAATGAGCACAAACCTCAGAGCAAAGCTTCTCAAGTAGCATTATTTTGTAATTTTATTTCCAAATGTGATTATATTCATATGCAATGTAACAATTTCGCAGCCCATGAGTCTGGCTGGAGGAAAAAATTGCTATAAAAATACACTGACAAGATTAACAATTTAATCATCAGTTTATTTATTCATTTAAAAGAGCAAACTTTCAAAAAGAACTGTTTGCATTTCAGAGAAAATGAAAGCTCTAATCAAATCAAGACTTTGATTTTTTAAAAAAAGCATTAATTATCTCAAAATATATCTCCAGGTAGGGAAAATGAAAGATCATGGAGTCTTGAGTTTGGGGTGATTTTTTTGGTTGTTTGGTTGTTTGTTTGGGTTTTTTTTCAGTAGCACTTTCTTGCCTCTTCAGCTGTTATTATACCACAGTTTGCAGAGCCTTAGTATAAACCAGATAACTGAGATCATAAGCAGCATTAAATAAAGAAATGCACTTTTCTGGATAATTTTATTTTAAACCTGAATCATTAGTAAACCTGCTTTATGAAACAATCCCACAAACAGTATAGAGCGCAAATCATATCAGAGGACTAGAAATGATCAACCAGTCATAAGAATTTTGGTTCCTAAAACCACTTTTTTATAGCAAGCAATTAAATTCCATGTGAACTAAGACTCACAGAAAAAAAGTTGACCTCCCACTGGCAGATATGTCAATGAAACTCTAGAGTCCTAAATTCCACTTTCTTCCTTAACTAAATAATACATCTGAAAAGAAATGCTGCAAAATTGTTTGCTAAAGGACTTTGCATCAGAATGGATAAGACAGCTCTCCCTTCTACCCTGAGGATTCACAGCTTGCAGTGAAACCCTCTGTACTAAATAAAGACTGTATAAAACCTTGTCACACTGTTTTCTCTCCCGAGGAATATATTAAGAAAGAAAAATCTGTATTTATATTTGTTTAAATATGTAACCCAAAGATCAGCATAAGCATTGCTCACTGTTGCATAATTGGCTCACATTACAAACACTAGCTCCAAACTGCAAGGTCAGGGGGAGTTTAAATGTCATCTTACAATTTTTATGTTCTGATTGTCATTAGCTACACTTAGTCTAAAATCTCGATTTTTGTAGGTATATTTGTTTCCTTTTTTCTGTAGTATCTTCCTTACGATTTATTTATACATTGACCTCATTTTAAATAATTGTTAGTTTCTCCATTGAGTCTAATTAAGTTGCTCTCTTATGAATGTCATTTAATTAAATTAGTTAAGCTGTTTTTTTCACATAATAAAAGATAACCAACTCATAAAACTTGCCTTCTCAAACTCCCACATCTCAAATAAAAAGAAAATCAAAGGCATCTACTGTAAAGTTAAGTGTCTGCAGCACAGTAGTATTATTATAAAATAGCAGAAACCTGGCTAGGAAATACTTCAGAGATATTTTCAGATTTGCTCAATTAGGAAAGTCATCTATTCTAAACTTTTCAGAGGTTCTGATTCATAAGTAAGCATTTCTGGCAGAATTATCTAAGAACATGTAACACTATAAGGATTGTTTTCTGATGTAATTACATGACTGCAAAGGAAGTGCTTAGGATACAATTGTGTGAACTCTGATCACTAACGTGAGTGAATTGTCCAGTGAAAGATTCCCAGTTTTAGAACTGTGAAGTATCTCAGAGTTTGCAGGCACCATTTCCATGACAAAACTGAAGAACTTTTACTTCATTGTGCTCCGTAGTTCTACTTTTTTGCAGTCAAAACATATCCTACTGCTTTGGAGACAAAAAGACACTTCATAAATATGCCTTTTTTGGTTACAGACATCTTTCAATCAGATCTGCATTAATCATTTCATCAACACAGCAAAAAGTTATTGTTTGCCATACAAACAAGTTCTAATTTCTCCAGCTGGATGCCGCTAAACTCTTTACAGTACACTGCTCATCACAGTGGCTGGACACAGTTTTAAAATATATTTACTTTAATTTCAGGCTAGTGTGAAATGGTTCTGCTTGTTTGCTTTTCTTTCATTCTTTTCTCTGTCCCAGTATTGTGAAAGGAAGGTGCTAATAGGTAAGACCTTGTTGAACCATGTAAAGCAAGGACAGCTTAGAAAGTATTGATAAGAAATTATTCATCTTTCCAATCTTTTTTTCTTTTTTCCACTTCCCTCTGTTCTGCTTTCGAAGTCCCTCAGAAAAAGAACTTTTTTATCTGACTGGGCAAAATCAGGTAATTGCCTGCACTTATACTGTGTTTGGGGGACACATACTGGACCATGAAAATAGCTGTTTTAACCAATCCTGGATTTCCACACTATCCCTCCTCAAAGCCTCCCCTAAACCCTGTCAAACAAAACCACTGTCTGCATCATAATTTTGTTATGCACCAAGTCTTAAATACAGACAGACAATAATGCTCAGCTTTATCTAGTAACACATAGTGTTATCTCTGACAATAATATCAGCTTTAAGGTATTACATTAAAAATATTTGCATAAAAAGGGAAGAGAAGGGAGTTATAATAAAATTTCTGACAACTTATAAACAGGAAGGCTATCTGGAGAATTATGCAATATTGTAGTTTCTGACACAAACACCATAGTAGCTATAACGGTTTCTGGTATGTTTCTCTACCATAGGTACAATTTCATGGAAATCTGTAGGACTATTTTCAGAGTAAAGCAATAATTAAAGACTGCTGCAATTAAAAGCTGAGGTAAACTAGTCTGAAACTCACTTATAAGCCCAGAGAGAATGACAAGCAGCTGGAAGTGTTCTCTCACTTCATAGTGTGACTAAAGAACCATCCTTTTGTTATAAGCGAATGAAGGCAACAGAATCCCAATCAAGTTTTCGAAGTATTTATTTAGGTAGGAAAGCAAAAGCAGTGCTGGTCGGCCGGGGGGGGGTAGCAGCTCCACCACGACTCGCAACCACAGATGATTCAAACAGTCCTTTTTATCCCCAGTACTATTGCTGGAAAGGTTTTCGGGGGGGTCTGTGGCCCCCCTTCAGCCTGGATTTCTGGCACCTCAGTGTTTAACAGGAGGGGGTTATGTCATCTCTTGCAAAAGGCAGATGGCCCCTCCAGTCTCCTTGGGAACCTCGTACCAGATACCAGCAAGGTCATAAAACTCCAGCCTGGTGACTCCTTTTTCCTTTATCTTATCTTTTCGCACACTGCTACTAGCTTCAGGCAACTCCTGAAAACTTTGCTGTAGAGTCAGCTAAAACAGATTTTCCTTGTAAAAGACAAAGACCACCATAGTAATATAATATTTACAATTTAACATTTGCTTAAAACAATGCATTTTAATAATATGATGGCTAAACATATTCTGCTAATCAGGTTGTTCTCATCTTTGGGGCAGCTACACTATTCCCTTTGCTCAGTTGGCTTGATCAGCAAATTACTCCTAGCTACTTATTACAATGAAGCAAAACAGTTCCTAGTTTTCATGCTTGATTAAAAAAATATACAAAGATTCAAATTACCAAGGTAGCATAACATTAGAATTAAACATACTTGAGCGAACAAGACATTATTCTCTAGGTTTGATTAACAAATACTTCAAGGTTACTTATTACACTTTAGTTATTCATTTTCTGATCTCGTTCATCTGTACTTGCTAGTTTCCAGTAAGTGTAATTTTTATCACAAATTATGGTCCAGCTCAGCCTTTCACTGTTTATTCAGCCTTATCACTGTGGGCAGAGTTTTCATGAGATACTAAAAATTAAGTACGGTTGAACTAGGTCACTACCTAGTTATAATGAAATGCTAAAATGGTGACTTAAGAGGCTGAGGTTTTAATTCAGCTACTGTGTGTCTGCTCGGAAAATGGCACTTACAGTAAAATATTGGAACATAAATTATGGATTTTCTTTATTTAAAATGACAGAATATTATTTAATTTGAGAAAAAATGCAATAGATTACATTAATACATGAATTTACACACTTTTTTCTTGTATAAAAAGATAAATAGGTAGAAAATAAAACTTAAAAAAATCAGGTATAAGAGTTTTCATAACTCAATGCAACATGTTCTTTTAAGTCTGAAAGTACCTTATCTCTCTGAGATGAGAAATTGACTGTATGTATTTATTTCCCTTAAACCATATTTTTCTAGAGTTTTCATAAAAGAGCAAGTAAGTGATTTTTAAAACACCATACCAGAAAATAGATGGAGCATACATGCTTTGTTACAAGATGATAGCTGTTGATTAATTTGAAATCTTTCTATTTCCCTGCTATGCAGAGCAGCAAAACTTAGTCCACAAGTAGCTACTTTTAAGTACGGAATTATAGTGTGGTATATATACCTGAGAATGTATCTACAGTGACAAACAAAACAAGGCCAGGCACAATTTGCTGGCCTTAAGTGGAGTCCACTGTACCTGTGCTTCACAGAAGCTGGCCCTGAGTGGCCTGTGGCTTACCGATTTTTCTTTTCTAGTCCTGCAGGTGTAGCATTATAAGGACACAGCTGCTATGTAGTAGAGTATTTTTTAATAGCATGAATCTAAGGATAAGTGCTGCACACCACTGGTTGTGGTATGAAGGCTTATAGTGTTGGCTAGAGAAAAAATTTTAATAACAGTGAATAAAAATGTATGTAAATTAATTACAAAGTGAGCAAAATTGATGTAGTCCGGTTCATATTGCCTGTTCAGAATGTTTTGTCCCCTCAGCCATACAATGGTATTGCCTTGAAGAACATCATTTCACTCACGGCAAAGCTAAAAAAGGAAGCAACTAACCGTGAGGAGAGAAGTTTACTAGTACTGCGCCCTAGCCTTGCTTAAACTTTACATAGATATCTGTATATAGATATATATATATATATCTCCTGTTAGGCTACATTTGGAAATTACAGTAATTATTTGAAATTAACTATTTCCCATAAACACCTTTTAAAATATGACTATTCTGAAGAATTTTAAGAATGACATACATGAATTTGCACTGTGTCACTCGACTCCTCTGCAGTCAAGCTACCAAATATTTTTATGAAGATATTTTTCATTTAGTTGTACAGTTGGACTTATGACCACACATTTTTTCACCAGATGTCCCCTCAATACAAATATAAACAAATATCATTTACCATCTTCACCAAATATTTTTCATGCAAATAATTGCTCAGGTGAATAACAGGTTTTAGACTGTTTAATACATGTCATGTCTTTAAAACAGAGGAACTGCAACTAGATTGCAGCACAATTTTTGAATATTAAGTAGAGAAAGATCTTGAACCATTAAAACATTTTATAGAAATTAGCGAAATTATACTTCTGATCTTAATTTTACTGCTTTACAATTACAGGAAGATAAATTATATTGGAACATTTTTTTCTGGTTTTATAAATGCAATGACAGTGAACCCAATCTGACCTATAACCTGAAGGTGAGATTCTTTGTTGTAAAATGCATGTTTGCAAAGCTGTAATACTGAAAGATATTTCTAGACTATCTTAACTAGCAACTATCAATCAACAGATGTCACAGCATCACAATAGTGAGTGTGATTTTTGTCTCCTTTAAGATGGCCTTATAGATGACTGTCAGATAGAAGAATGTATCAACAGGAGGACTCAGCATACTGATGATCTTTAAGTCCTCTGGAGCTATGAAAAGTTAGGCTGTGTGTCAAAATTGTAAAAGTCCTGGGAACCAGACAGAAACTGAATCAAGGCTAGATGAGAACTAGTAAATCTTCAGCATGAGACAACTGGAAAAAGCTTAAAGACAACCAGTGCAATTTTTCCTCCCAAAGAACCCTTTATTTACCACCAGAGGTCTGAGCCTGTTGATATATCCTGTAAGTAAAAACAAGAATGGATATTTAAACACCTGTTTGCATGATCCTCCACGTACAAGTCAGAAGCTGCTTCAACTACATGTTGATTTATCAAATTAGAAATAATGCATGTAGCTGCCTTTTTTGGAATTATAACTAGCACTCATTGGTGATTCTTCAGCAGCCATCATTGATGCCTGAGAAGTCAATGTTGACTAAATCCCATCAACAGCAATGAAAGGAAAACACACAGTGGCTATTCCAGTCTCTAGTCCAACCCCTAGTTTTACACATCTTTAAAATAATAACCAATCCCCCCCCCAAGTTATCATGCAGATATACGGTACTCAGGCAAAAGATGCATTGATATCAGTCAAATGTAAACAGAAGCAGGGAAAGAATTGAAAAAATATTGTCAAACTGGACAGAATGAAAAGCAATGGAAATGTCATCAAAAAACTGCAGATCTGAAAGATATGTGATTCATACTCAAGTTGTCTCTTTTCAACTTTACTGAAAACATCAGTCCTTAGAATATGTGGTAAATCACTATTAATTCCTTTAGTAACCATGGAAATCACGTTAAGCACACACAAATGGTTTTGAAGCTCATAGAACCGTCGTGTATAATTCCATAAACATCATACACTGAAAAGTGTAATACTTGGGCAGATTAAAAGATCATGACTTACTGATCATTATGACTACTCTGATACCATAATATCAACTAAGCATGGTCTTCTCTTTTAAAAATAAATCTTTATTTTCCCCATTTAACATATATTTATGTCTGTTAGGGCTTCTGCACTGGTAGGGTGTACTTTAATGTGCTGATCTAAATGAATGTTTTGTAGTGACATTTGTAAACTGACATATGTAAATTAACTAATTTTATGTACTTTATTTTGAAAACAACTTACAAGTATTTATCAAGCTAACAGATAATTTTTATAGATAAATAATAGTAATTCTAAAATATTATCCCTAGTGCAGCCTTTCAAGATTGTGTGTTAGGAAAAAACTCGTCCACATTTTATGCCTAACACAAATTTGCTATGGCAGGATATACAGGAAAGAACAGGTAACTAAACATGGTCTTGGCTACTGAAGTTAAAATGGAAGATGAATATTATCATGAGTTGGGAGTGAGCAGATTACTCCATCTTCTGCACACTGATCAGGACAGTTTTATTGTATTCAGTAACCTGGCCATCAGTGCGTCAATATTTACCTCTGGCAGGAAATTATCCAATAGGAATGGCAAAGGTACTTCCTTCTCTATTTTTTTTTCATCCCCATCTAGGGCAGTAAAATCTCACATTGAAAATTTTATCATAAATATAAAAGGATTACAAGCCTTATTGCACATTTGCTTAAAGAGAAACTCTACAGTTATATATGGTATTAAGTATATATGGTACAGTTTTGGTTTATATTAATTAATAAATCCTCAGTGACGTTCTGCAGTTATCCAAATATGATGTTTGTTCTTAACGTGCTGGGAAGAATTACAGTGACCCTCTCAGAAAAATGTGAACTTGATCTTTGCCCTCTGCCTTCGGTGCTTGTTGGAAGGGACTGAACTGATCATATCAGTAGTACCCTAAAGTAAATAAGTAGGAAATGCTTTCCAATTTTGCTACTGGTTTCTTACAGGCATATTACAAAATCTTTAAAGAGCTTTCTCAGTCCAGATGTTCCAAAATGAATAGATGTGGAAGGTGGTATTTAGGTTTACCATTTCATTTCCTGTTCCATTATCACTGTCAGCTCTCAGAAATTGTAATCTGTATTTATTTCAGTTTCTGTTGTTCCTCCTATCACCACATACATCTTTCTCTAGTGCTAGTCCCTTCATTGTCTTTCACACACATAGGTTTAGTACATTCGAGTGAGAGTAAGTTTATATATTAACCTGTAATATCAATTTTCACCATTTCGTTCTGACTAAAAGCTTTATTTTTATCATTGAAGTTCAAGGTATTGTCACTATTTTTTCATTATTTCCTTCCTTAAGCTTCTTTTACTAAAGGGAGAGATGAAAACTATTTTTTTCATTTAATTATTTAATACACTTTCATTCTTTACTTTGTATTTTATCATTTTTTTTTCTGAGTAGGACACTGAGTATTTTGTTTGATAAATACATTTTTAGGTATTTACATTTTCCTGAGTACTTCCTACAGAATTTCTTGTATTTCCTATACGGAATCTGAGTGAAGGCATAATTTGTCTTAAAATTAGACTTTTTATTTCCTCCGAATGTCTCATGATTTTAACTTCTTTCTCTTTTTTGAGATCTCTCAGCTAGTATTGTTTTTAGTAACTCCAGTAATGTAGATGAAGATCATGTAAAACTGGACCTTAGCTGTGAAGGCGAAAAAGTGCTCTGAAAAACAAACCTGCAGTTTCCTTAGGAAAATACATGAAAAATTCTAAGAAACCTTTCACTGGATTTAATTAAATGAAATGAATTCAGGTTTGACCTTACTTTTATAAGGCATGAGTGACGAACAGTTCAGATGTTCAAAATCCTTGCAGTATGTAAAACATCTGCTGGCAAAAAATGAGTCAATGTGAAGGGCCTGTACTGCTGCCTGTCCTGCTGTCATTGTTTTCTTAAGATTATATTGATAGTCTTTCTTTACTTCTTGCTACTACTGTCAATATTTCAGTAGCTTTGTCCTGCTCTTATTTCCCTTTACTGCTTATATTTTCCACTGATTCCTGTAAGGGACATAGGCAATGCTGTGGCTCTTTGCAGTATTTGTTTTCTTGTATTTCTTTGTTAAGGAACTCATTTCAGCTGGACCATTAAATAATTTCTAAGCAGCAAGAAAGAGACAGTATATCCATTACATAGTGAATACGAAGCGTTTAATGCAGACCTCAAATCAATCCTTTTCTTCAAATACTAGTTTTTATATATTTCCCATTCCCAGGGGTCTTAGCAAATAAAATATGATACGCATGCCAGTGTGGATTTATAACAGCAGGAGGGAGATGAAATTAGAATGCTGAGCATACTGTATTAGCTATTTTTCATAAAGTATTTCTACTTGTCAAATATTTGCTGTGAGGCTGAGGTATTTTCCCTATTTTCCCTCCTTAGTTTAACCAAAGCCGACAAGTTGCCTCAAGTTCACACATCACTGAGAACAAATTCTGTGACTGAAGAGAGTCATTCCTGTTTCCTGGCACACTCACTCTGTACCTTCCTCCTAAGCAAAACTTAGTTAATATTCCAAACACAGAAACCCAGACTATGTCTTCATAACCATAGAAATTTTCAAAGAAAAAAAATTACTCCCTCCTGGGATTTTAATCTTGGTTGTCTTTCTGACAAAAAAAAAAGCAAGATAGAGCCTAGGGAGACTTCAATCCCAGTTTATATTTCTCAGATCTTTTCTTAAATGAAGACCTTTCATATTACTGAATTGACTTAATGCCAATATGCTGTCTAAAGCTCAACTGAGGAAAAAGTAATGTCATATTTCTAAACATTAGACTTGGTATACTTTCATCTTTTCAAATACCAGACTTGCTCCAGCACTGTCTCTCTTTTATTTTCCTCCAAGACCTCTATCACCACAAAACCTTGACAAAGAATTTGTCTCATGATTGTTTCAGCTTTTCCCCATGAACAGACCTACATGTCATCCTATGTGTTATTTTTTGAAGACATAATTTTTTAAAATATCAAGGACTGATAGCTTCTGACAAGCTCATATACTTTTTCCTTTATGCTATTCATTCTACACATTTAAGCACCTAAAAATATATAAATTTTGATTTACATATGACACATTCAAACCAATTTTAAGTTGCTTTTAGAGTACTGCTAAATAAATTGTGTGATCCATTTGACAGTTTTCAATCTGTGAGTCTGCAACAAAATGACATTTTCAGTTAAAAATTAAGAAAGATATGTTCATATGTTTTTATTACTCCTCCATGGGCGTTATTAGCATTTCCAGTAAATATCCATACCAGTTGAATCCTGAAAATATCTATCCAAATATCTATCCAGAGATGTTCTGATTTTTTTTTTTAAAAAGAAAGTCCTTAAGAGATGCTGCAATTAAAATGACATGACAGTAAATTTGTCCCTGGTAAGGATCCCTTATGTTCATGGTTTGGCATGAAACAACACCGTTTTAAAATTTCTTTTGTCAGTGGAAGTCAGCTAAGCACTCTCAAAAAAAGTGATCTATGGATGGATATTGACCCATCCATCTTCCACTTTCAGGATTTCAACAAAGCAGGATACAAGTGACCCAAAGACAACATAGGATTTGGAGGAATGTGTGTGCCAGGTGTGAATATCAATTCTTAAAAATCAAAGTCCAAAATTAAGTTGCCTTACTGTTTATTACTGATCATGGCTTCCAGAACCTCCCTTCAGCTTTGGAATTGCAGGTACTGAGAGTAAAATTTGACCTGCTCTGCTGATTTTACCTAGTAGTTGTAGCAGAAAGTTCCACAAACCACTTCGAGACTCCTAGTACTTCTGAGAGCTAAATATAAGTGCAATCTGTTTTGAAAGGTTATGCATACTTTTATGTTTATAGTTCTATATTCAGCAAGACCAGAAATACCTGCTGGGGATTACAGATGAATAGCACTAGGTCAATAAAGGAGATCCTGTCCAGCGCATTATTGAAACTGGGAAGGACAAGGAGATAAAGTTGTGGATTTGGCAGGAAAGGCATACTTCCACAAAAAACAGTAGTCATGTTACTGAAAGCATCAGACCAGTTCCTCTTTTCACAGACAAATTTGCTGGCAATTGACAATCAGAAGTGGGTTCAGCCGTCACTGTTTGCCACTTAACCAGGATTGTACCATGAAGGTAACGTTTCCACCGAAAATTTCTTCACAATTGTCCTTGTTTCAGTTATTTTTGCTTCCTTTTGTGTTTCTGTTTGCGTCGGGAGACTCAGGAATAAAACTTTGAACTCTTATCTGTAGAAAAAATACTGGTAACTCAGAAACCTTTCAGAGGAACAGTTTTTGATGATATGCCTGGGTGTTACTATGTTTGTAACAGCATATACACCTTACAGAGGGGTCAATGTGCACCAGTTCTGCTTCTTTGTACCTTTCTTCAGCCTTTTTTCATTGTTTTACTCTTGAATGTATAGAAATATAAATCTCACAGTATGGTGCCTAATAGGAATATTCTCTTAGGACTGGTCTGCTCTGGAGAATAGCTCAGGTTTTGTGGTTTTGTTTTTTACTAGTTTGGTTTGGGGTTTTTAAATTGTATTTTCTGAAATTCATAATGCTAATCATTATTATAATTATTGAGTTTAATACTTGTTTTCTAGAGGCAGTCGCAAGTTTTTTGTGGGTTTTGTTTTTTGGGTTTTTTTTTTCTTTTTTTTATGGTCCCCTTCTCTACATTTTTCCTGAGAGCGATAAAGGAAGAAGAATGGTCTCTGTGCTTTTTTGAGATACTGTTGCTTCCACAGTAAATCAGTAAAAAAAGGAGAACTTCTTTGGATTCATATAGTTCAGGCTCTGTGAAGCCTCCTTTTCTCCAGACCATATTCTGTATCACAGAGTCCATTCTGAATTTGTACAGGCAAAACTTATGGTCTTGGGGTTTAATAAGGATCACAGCTTTTATGAAAGCATTCTCTTTGTCCTGTTCTCCAGAGATAGAGGCTAGACGGCTGAGGTTTGGGTGGGTCAGTGAAATAGGATCAGCAAAACTTGTACAGTACCTTTTGGGTAAACATTTTTGGAAAAACATTGAAAAGCTTCGTAGTATCATTTGCAAACCTTTGTAAGTTCTTAGAGTTTCTTTTACTTTCTGAATATGTCACCTCACTGCCATGAAAGTGGCTTATCCCATCTATTCTGCAAAATATTCTTTCCCCTAAGGAGTTAGTAATCTCCCAGCAAGAACCTCAATCTCTTTGTTACTTGGCACTATGTGAAGATTGAATGTGTGTCTCTATGATTGGTCCTATCACTGTAAGATACGAAATATTAAGTACTTGAAGGGATGAAATGCATGTATCTATCATGATTTTGACATCTTTCCTCATTTTCCCTTCCTGGGTAAAAAAAAAATCTAAATTTTCACACTTGAAGAAAATAAATTTCCTGTGGGAAAGAAGTTTTTGTTTTCCAAAAAAAATGCTGTATCATCCTAATATACAGACGTTAATTAATGAGGAGAAAACTGGTGGATTTATTCCAAATGATCTAGTTTTGCCTCTGTGTATCACAGACTGCATTCCTGCTTCCTAGAGTGTTTGTACACAGCACCCAGTGGAAGCATTAGCTGACAAGAGGGTTGCTGTTGTTATTTTTGTAATGTAATATGGGGTTTTTTTAAAACTAGAAATTATTTTAATACACAACAACATTTTGATAACAAATATTTCACGTTTGATGATCTTCCTCTGAAAACTAGTTCAAATCTTCATGCTTTCAGGCCTGGTTTCACATTCTAGGATGCATGAGATTCTCGTATTTTAGGATGCATTATATTATACCATCTTTTGAGACAATAACATCAAGAGGGATGTTAGGGACTAGATGATATGTAAGAGCTGCTTGAACATGGCTAGTTCAGGGTAATAGTTTTCCTGCTGGTAGACAACTGAGGAACATTGGTCTCAGTTTATGGAAATCAAACACAAAAAATATTGTTGTTTTCCTTTTCAAAACTAGATCAGATATAGTTATAAATACACATACCTATTGGTATTAAGGAAGGAGGAAAGAAGGAATATGAGAAAATCTGTATAACTGTATTTATCTATTTACATAATACAGACCCCCAATACTGAAGACTAATCCCAGTCTCTCAGTGCTGACACATATGTAAGTCTTACTGTGTAAGGAAAGGATTAAAAAACTGGACATGTCATTCAGCATGATCTCTCTCAAGTTAGCTCAAACATTTACTCAGAGTTTGACTATTCCACGACTGATAATTTCAATCACATAGATACTTCACTCACTAGATAGCAGGGGTATGATCAAGGGATGAAGTGAACTGAAGAACCAGAAGCAGATGTGTGCATATAAACGACTCTGCTAAATACAGTTGGTATGAGCCATTCTGAAAAGGAAGCAAGCTTGATCTTGTAAGAGCCCTGGAAATACAGAACTGCATAATCTGGCAGTGATTTTACAACACCCAACTAGGTTATGCTCATCCAAGTAATATTGTTAGATTATTTTTCCGATTATTTTGCTTTTATGTATTTTAAGTCAAGCTGTTTATCCCCCATGCTGAAAAATTGCTGATATTTTCACTCTCCAGAAATTGAGTACATTCCTGTTCTCTATACCACATGAAACAGCAAAGCGTCTTGTGAAAACAAAAAAATATACACTTTCAGAAGGAATCAGGAATAAATAGCGAACTTGCAATCACTTTTTCTTTTATTGCCGCTTCTTTCTTAGAAAAGGAGAGAAGAAATTAGTCCAAGAATCGTATTTAGACCTTCTTTCCAGAATTCAGGTGGGATTTTTCTTTCTGCATTTCATTCTCCCTCAATTGTTTGCATGTTTGTATTTTGTCCTATTAAATTTTTTGGAGATGAATGATCATTTATACATGGGGTCAGTACAGAAAACCAAATGTCGCTCTCAGAGAAAGAAGTATGACTTTCAGATCCAAAGTTCTTCTGTTAGAAAAAAAATAGTATATTTTGAGCATGCTTTCTCACATGCTTTCAGCATGCTTTTTTTCACCTTATTTTCTTCACTGCACACATTCTGGTATTGCACCTAGATTGGCTTAGCATATCATAACTACTATTCGTCTATTTCTACTGCAACTTTTTGCTAGTTTGGGTTGTTTTGTCAAGACAACTATCCAAAATAGACTAATTTATACTTTTTTCACATATGTAAATTACTGCTTATTTGGCAGTAATTATATAAAGCACAGGGATGTATAATCTGTAAGTGAAGAAAGTATTAAGAAGAGCAGAGAAAAACAACCGCAACAGAAAAACCTATTTCTGCCTTGCCTTTGTCATTTTGGGCAAGAATCTCACAGATGAAGGCATTCTGGAGAGCTGATGATCAGTACTGTCCTCAAACCATGCTCCTTTATTGTGTTTCTAACTGGTCACACAAAACATGAGTCAACAAAATATTATTTCATTTGAAAATAAAACAGTCCTGAGATTTAAATAGTAAAATCAAGTAAATAAGTGTCTTGGAAAAGACAACAAACCAAACCTATGCAGACTCTCTTTCACTTTAGTGGAAAGTGGAATTCTTACTCTGACTTTAAAACTTCAGTGACTTACAGAAAGGAAGGTGGCAGCTTGGGACTGCACAAGAAGTAAGGCAATGTTCTTGAGTACAAAGTTTTAACTCAAAAATCACATCTCCATTGTGAATTCTCTGTTCTTTTTTTTCCCATCTTCTGCTTACCAAAGCAGGAAGAAGTTCTAGAAGTTTGTATTTTCACATGCATGTGCTAATAATTTATGCTCAACCTAACACAGTCTACAGAATGGGGGAATCTTTTTTTAAAAAAAACCCAAGATGTAAAGAGAGCAGATAAGTACTTTAGCAAGAAGTGTCAAAGAAATTTCTTTTGCCTTAAGTGAGATATTGTTTCAAGAATTTGGATTTCTGGGATTGATAGCCTAATTTAGGAAAGTCACACAATAAAAGAATTAAGAATAGACCTAAAAAACTGAAAACTATATATGTGCTTTTGGGTATGCATTCTGTTCTTTGTCCACCTCTGTTCCCAATTCACAGAGAAAATCTGTGAAGGTTCTATAGCTTCCATTGTTGTAAGGTCAAACTCAGCAGTTTATTGAACACTCCCCTCCCCCACCATAACTCCTAAACGTTTAATGGTTCCATTTGTATCAGAGCTACCAGCAGAATTATTTTAAGGATCTGCACAAGAATCTGTGCTTATATTGTTCTCGTGATTTGTGTTTCTTCTTGCCCTTCCGGAGCATATGCCAGCACAAAATACTAACCATGCCTGAAAGCAGCTAAAAAGATAACAGCCAGATAGGATTCTTTTCAATAGCTCATCAGTCTCCTAATTATTATAATTTCTCCAGATTTGATTCTTCCTTCATCTACACCATTTAAATCTGCAATTGATTCCATTGACAGTGCGACCATTGTGCTTCTGCTCTGTGTCAGTAACTGAGTGAAGAATAAAATCTTCTGCAGAGGAGAAAAAAATGTGCCTCCAAGTCATTAACTTAAATTTTATCTGTCTTTTCAGGCAACAACAATATCAGCATTGTCTAAGGAGGTCTTTCTGCTTATAAGATATTACAAGAAAGCATAGACTTGAAAAGATGGAGATAATCGGAAATAAAGTGAATATTTGAAATTGTTTCATGCTTCTTTGACTTACCTTTTTTCTCCTCTGTTCAAACAGTTTGGCAGAAAAGATATGAGGACTATACTTGGTGAAATTAAAGGAAAAGTGAATCTTTGGAATAAATTTTAAGAATCAGAATAGAAACTGAGTATGAGAAATTATTAAGTACATTCCAGACAAAAGGGAATAAGTATTGAGGAAAGAGTGAGCAGAGGACAAGATGGCCTCAAGCAGTATTCACAGGGAGTGATTACTCTGTATTCAATGTGCTCTTATATTTATGACGAGTCTTTAGTATAACAGGTAGACCAACAAATGTTTTCAAGAATTTGTGTTAAAACATATGGACTCGAGTTGTTCATACCATTAGTCTTAGAACAGTTCAGAGTATGTATCATTTTGTCCAAAGTCTTGTAACGATGAGTACTTTGCATTCTTTTTTTCTAAAAGAAAAGTATTTGTAATGCATAATTCACAACCAGTCTATCAACTAGTCTCTGATTCAACTCATGGGATCAGCATTCTGGTTTACTCGGGTTTTGCATTGGCTTGTTGGTTTGCTTTTACTTTGTGCTATTTAATCTATTGACTTCTGTAAACTTCAAGCATTTGAGGGCTCAATGTTTTTTTTTCCCTATCTTCCTACTGTAGAAGAAGATAGGTCTGTACACATTTAGCAGTCATCTTTCAAGAACAAAATACTTCCCCATGAATCTTATACTTTTTTCACTGTTAGTCAACCTGCACACGTTATCTTACCACTGCAAAGGGTCATGCATGATGTTTTTTCACGTTGTATTTTCTCTTTAATCTTTTTTTCTACTATTCATAAGAATATCCTTGTTTATACTTTTTGATGGTTATACAATCCAACAGTCTACTTTTAAAGTTCCTGTAGAACAGTATGTTAGCTAGTGACAATCCCAGGCTCAAGAACATTGCTGCATACATTTATTTGCCAATTAATCTCCAAACTTTTAATGGATTTTAATAATTATTATACTGTTTTCTATGAAACCATTAGACTGTGCATACCCCAGGCTTAGAGTTTTGTATTTTGATTTATACTCTTCTCAAAAACATTTAACTGCACAAAATCAAATTATGATTGATTGTCTAACATTACTATTGATGGTTTCCCACAGTTCTTACATGAGACGTCCTACAACTATATTCTTTAGTAATAATATTTCTGTCTAGTGTGATAACAAAAAAGAGCAAAGACACATTTTTGGGTTTGCTTTTGTTGTTTCTTTACCTTTGCTAGTTACTTAAAAAATATATTTTCACAGGCTGAAAGTCTTCATCAGTATCTTTCAAAAAGGATACCTCATCTAACACCTCAAGTTTATCTTACAATCTCTATTTTCTAAAACAATAACAAAGTTACTCAAGTTTACTTTGCCTAAACACCTAGTTTGCATAATACAGTAAAAAAATATTTGCCTAGTACCTAATCAGTTCACTTTGTCTATGTTCAATTTCTGAGTTTTTTTCTTAATTTTTTAACCAAAATTTTTAACATGTTCTCTCATGCTCTAGTGTCCTGCTTATGTGTCCTGCACATTTAGAGGTCGTATTCCATTCATGAGCAACCTCTTGAATAATTCCTAGTAGTACACAATTCTGACAGTAATTCCTCTTGCACTTCTTCTTGTGTATTCTTCTATTCTGGATTTTTTCTTTTCTTTTTCCTTCTGACAAGGGTATCAGCTTTGTACAAAGGAAGGCCATTGTTTAGGCTTCATGAAGAGGCAAAACTCTTGTTTAAACTCTTTCCATTGTTCCCTTCACTTCTTGCATGTTCACCCTGTACTTGAGCAGTATATTCTCCTCTTACTACCTTCCTTTATGTGTTGAATTTCAAAGTTTAAAATTTCAGTCTTGATGTTTGCAATGTAATTCCTTCTCTCCAACACAGTTGTTCACTCTCACTGCAGTCAATGAAGACTTAATACAGTGAATGTAACTTAAAAAGTAATTCAGCTCATCTTAAGGCAGAAACAAAAACTTGATCAGATTAAGCTCTCTTCAAACTCTACTGACAGTTCAGCTTCACTCACCTTTTGTAACATTTCAAAGTTGCTAAGGGAATATCTTCATAAACAGGGAAAATTAATTCGCTAAGCAATTGCACTGTAAGAGTGCTCAATTCTCCATCCAAAATGTTCTATCAACTTGGAAAATTTTGATTCCTATTTTAAATTTGATATTGTAACTTCCATAAACTCTTATCTCAGTTGCAGACTCCTGATCAAAAAATGGTCTTGAATTAGGAGTTCTCCAGATTAATGTTCTCAAAATTATGAAAAACATTTTAACATGTCTTCCTCTTTTTTATTCCTCATATGCAGCTGATATCTTGAAAAGGAGAATCTTTCTGACAGCCCATATTTTCCAAAGTTCTGTGTATCAGTTTGGTAACAGGCCTGTTCATTCTCCTTAACTATTAAGAAATACTAGATATATCATTCCACAGATATTAACAAGACAGAATGATCTACTTTATTTTTCCAGTAGTTCCACTTAATTTCATGAACTGATACAATCCTTATTTGAATCTCATCATGTCTTTGCTTTATTTTAGCAATTTAAGTCTTATTAGAGATTGATGCACTTAATTCAAGAACTTTGTGTCTTACATGAAACTCTTCTGTTTTCATGCATTTTTCCTACATCTAAGTCGGTAGCTTCATCTTCTTACTGGAACTGTTTTTCATATAGACAATATTACATCAGGAAGAATGCAAATAAGAGCCCAAATCAACAGGAAGAACTAGAGTTTTCAGGACTTACTGATGAAGACAGAAAATATGAGACACCTTACTGCCAATTTATATTGCAAGTTGTATACTAATATGTTTTCAGATCCAGGCACTGTAGTGTAATTGTCTCAAGAAAGTTGTATTGGCAAGGATCCATTCTTACAGGATGTTTGGTGCCACGAGTGTGATAGGTGCTATTATCTTTTAGCTATAACACGGTTGCATTGTATATATTTTCTTGCTTGCAGCACAGGCAAAAGTCAAATTCGTAAGATTGATACTGTTATTTTCTTCTCAAAAGCTCATAAATGATAAACTAGTCCAGCTTGTTACTTTTATGGAGATTATACAAAAAGTAACATAAAGTGATTATTTTAAAGCTTTAGAAAGTCTCAGGAGAAAGTAGGTGGGAACACAGCTAGTAATTCAGGCTGTCTGTAATTAGATTCAAAAAAAGAAAATTTACCGTTTGGAACTACAGAGCTATGGACTCCAGAAGGCCTTTCTAGAGTTCTTTCCCTCATGAATTTTGAATGTTCAAAGAACTGCAATCATTAAAGGTTCCTATTTCTCTGCTTCTTTGCAAATGGAACTCGGGAGTAAGGCTTCAGCTGTGGATTGTAAAATCTCAAAATAATTTCTTCTCCTTGCAAGTATAAAACTGCTCCCAGTATTAAAGTGGAGTTATTTTAAGCATTAAACTATGACTTTAAAAGGTCATAAAACAAAATTTTCTGTAGCAAGCTGCTATAAGAATACATGGAAACCACAGAGGAAGAAAAGTCAGAAATTGTTTTTGTTTTAAGTTGTTTATTTTTAATCAAGCATTTGCTGCTCTTCACTGGTCTGGAATTCTCTTAAGTCTAGAGCACAGTAAATATAAAACATTAAACACTAGAGAATCTTTAAGTGCTAATCCTTACGTGCTTATAAACACAGTCACAAATTTTTATTAAAAAAAAACCCTCAAAAATATGAGTGCCTTTCTATACACCAATAACCATACACGAATATATCTCTTTTGCAACAATAATATTTTTGGATGGCAGTAGACTATTTGCATGTTCAGTTACTCCAGTGTCAGAGGTGTATACTTCAAGGAACAAGAAAGTCCATGCTGTTAACAGATGGTTTAAAGGCTGGTGCTGAAACAAAAATGTTGGTTTCTATTATCATGGAGAAACTTTTACTGCACCTTGCCTGCTGGATCCAGATAAGTCTCACCTAAGCAAAAGGGGCAAAAGCATTCTAGCCCGGGAGTTGGCAGGGCTCATTAAGAGGGCTTGAAACTAAGCCCGAAGGGGGAGGGGGATGTAACCAGGCTCACCAGTGATGTGACTGTAGGGAATGAGTCGTCATCAAGGGTGAAGTCAGTAACTCAACTTAAGTGCATGTGCACTAATGCACGCAGTATGGACAATAAACATGAGGAGCTGGAAGTCCTGGTCCAGCAGGAGACCTATGATATAGTTGCTATCACGGAAACATGGTGGAACGACTCTCATAACTGGAGTACTGTCATGGAAGGCTACAAACTCTTCAGGAAAGACAGGCAGGAGAGAAGGGGTGGAGGGGTGGCCCTGTATATAAAGGAAAATCTTGACGTGATAGAAGTTAATAGAAGTTGATGACCAGATTGAGTGCCTATGGGTGAGTCAGAGGAGCAAACAAGACTGACATCCTGGTTAGAGTATGTTACAGACCGTCCAATCAGGAGGAAGAGGTGGATCTATTGTTGTTTAAGCAGCTGGAAGTTGCCTCAAGATCAGTTGCCCTTGTTCTTTAGGAGACTTTAATCTCCCAGATATCTGCTGGGAATTTAACACAGCCGAGAGGAGGCAGTCGAGAAGGTTCTTGGAATGTATTGAGGATTGTTTAACGTCACAACTGGTGAGTGAGCCTACCAGGGGTGAGGCTCTCCTTGACCTGCTGTTTACAAATAGAGAAGGGCTGGTGGATGATGCTGTGGGCGGAGGCTGTCTGGGATACAGTGACCATGAGATAATCAAGTTCTCCATAAACAATGAAACATGGAAGGGCATGAATAAGACGTTCACGCTGGACTTTCGGTGGGCAGGTTTCAGATTATTTAAGGAACTAGTCAGGGGAGTATCCTGGGAAATAGCCCTTAAAAACAAGAGGGTCCAGGAAGGGTGGAGGTACTTCAAAAACGAAATCTTGAAAGCGCAGGAGCAGGCTGTCCCGATGTGCCGTAAGATGAGCCATAGGGGCAGACAGCCAGCCTGGATGAGTAAGGAGCTTCTTAAGGAGCTATGCGAGAAAAACAGGGTGTATTGCCTTTGGAAAGAAGGGCTGGTGAATCAGGTTATGTTCAAAGATACCGTTAAGTCAAGTAGGAGGAAAATTAAGGAGGCAAAAGCCCAGCTGGAACTCAAATTGGCCACTTCTGTTAAGGACAATAAGAAGCGTTATTACAAATATATTAATGGCAGAAAGAAGGGCAGCAACGATCTCCACTCCTTATTGGACGTCGAGGGAAATATAGTAACTAAAGATGCCGAAAAGGCTGAAGTTCTTAATGCTTTCTTTACCTCCGTTTTCAAAACTAAGACAGATTGTTCACTGGACAACTGGCCTTCTGAAGTGGTGGATGGGGTCAGGATGGAATATAGCTCCCCTGTAATCCAGGAGGAAGAAGTTAGAGACCTGCTGAGCCACTTGGATCCTCATAGTCTATGAGGCTGGATGGGATCCATCCTAGGGTGCTGAGAGAGCTGGCAGACAAGCTTGCTATGCCACTTTCACAGTATCACAGTATCATAAGGTTGGAAAGGACCTCTGAGATCACCAAGTCCAACCTATAACCCAACACTAACACCAACACCAACACTAACACCAACACCAACCATCATCTAAACCATGGCACTCAGTGCCTCATCCAGTCTCCCCTTAAACACCTCCAGGGTCTGCGACTCCACCACCTCCCTGGGCAGCGCATTCCAATGGCCAATCACCCTTTCAGTGAAGAACTTTTTCCTAATACCAAGCCTAAACTTTCCCTGACGAAGCTTGAGTCCATGCCCTCTAGTTCTGTCGCTGGTCACCCGAGAGAAGAGACCAACCCCTGCCCGACTACAACCTCCTTTTAGGTAGTTGTAGAGAGCAATGAGGTCTCCCCTGAGCCTCCTCTTCTTTAGGCTAAACAGCCCCAACTCCCTCAGTCGCTCCTCACAGGGCTTGTGCTCCAGCCCCTTCACCATCTTCGTTGCCCTCCTCTGAACACATTCCAGTATCACAGTATCACAGTATCACAAGGTTTGAAAGGACCTCTGAGATCATCAAGTCCAACCTATAACCCAACACTAACACCAACCATCATCTAAACCATGGCACTCAGCGCCACATCCAATCTCCCCTTAAACACCTCCAGGGTCAGCGACTCCACCACCTCCCTGGGCAACGCGTTCCAATGGCCAATCACCCTTTCAGTAAAGAACTTCTTCCTCACATCAAGCCTAAACTTTCCCTGACGAAGCTTGAGTCCATGCCCTCTAGTTCTGTCACTGGTCACCTGAGAGAAGAGACCAACCCCTGCCCAACTACAACCTCCTTTTAGGTAGTTGTAGAGAGCAATGAGGTCTCCCCTGAGCCTCCTCTTCTTTAGACTAAACAGCCCCAACTCACTCAGTCGCTCCTCATAGGGCTTATGCTCCAGCCCCTTTACCATCTTCGTTGCCCTCCTCTGAACACATTCCAGTATCCTGACATCTTTCCCAAACTGGAGGGCCCAGAACTGTACACAGTATTCCAGATGAGGCCTGACCAGTGCCGAGTACAGGGGGACGATAACTTCTCTGGTCCTGCTGACTACACTATTCCTGATGCAGGCCAGAATGCCATTGGCCTTCTTGGCCACCTGGGCAAACTGCTGGCTCATGTTGAGCTTCCTGTCAACCAGCACTCCCAGGTCCTTTACTGCCTGACTACTCTCCAGCCACTCTGTCCCCAGTCTGTAGCTCTGCATGAGATTGTTGTGTCCAAAATGAAGTACCCGACATTCGGACTTATTAAACATCATCCCATTAGAATCGGCCCATCTCTCCAATCTGTCCAGGTCCCTCTGTAGGGCCATCCTACCCTCTAGCAGATCAACCCTTCCTCCCAGCTTGGTATTGTCCGCAAACTTGCTGATGATGGACTCAATCCCCTCATCCAGATCATCAATAAAGATATTAAACAGGATGGGACGCAATACCGATCCCTCAGGGACACCACTGGTGACCGGCCGCCAACTGGATGAGACACCATTCACCACCACTCTCAGGGCTTGGCCATCCAACCAATTCCTAACCCAGCACAGAGTGCTCCCGTCTAAGCCATGGGTTGCCAGCTTCCCTAGGAGTTATCAACAGTCCTGGCTCACAAGGGCCGTGGGGACAATCCAGCTAATTACAGACCTGTCAGTCTGACCTTGGTTCCAGGTAAAATTACGGAGCAGATAATCCTGGCTGCAATCATGCAGCACCTGCAGAATGACCGAGAGATCAGGCCCAGCCAGCATGGATTTAGGAGGGGCAGGTCCTGCCTGACCAACCTGATCTCTTTTTATGACCATGTGACTTGGCTGGTGGACGAGAGGAAGGCTGTTGATGTGGAATACCTGGACTTCAGCAAGGCCTTTGACACTATTCCTCATAGTAGACTCCTGGAGAAGCTGACAGCCCGTGGCTTGGACAGGAGTGCTCTGTATTGGGTTAGGAATTGGTTGGTTGGCTGACCCCAGAGAGTGATAGCGAACGGTGTCTCATTCAGTTGGCAGCCGGTCACTAGTGGTGACCTCCAGGAGTCAGTGTTGGGCCCGGTCCTGTTTAACATCTTTGTTGATGATCTGGATGAGGGGATTGAGTCCATCATTAGCAAGTTCGCAGACGATACCAAGCTGGGAGGAAGTGTTGATCTACTGGAGGGTAGGAGGGCCCTACAGAGGGACCTTGACAGACTGGAGAGATGGGCTGATTCCAATGGGATGAAGTTTAACAAGTCCAAGTGCCAGGTTCTACACTTTGGACAGAACAACCCCATGCAGAACTATAGGCTGGGGACAGAATGGCTGGAGAGTAGTCAAGTGGAAAGAGACTTGGGAGTAATGGTGGACAGGAAACTCAACATGAGCCAGCAGTGTGCCCAAGTGGCCAAGAGGGCCAATGGTATCCTGGCCTGCATCAGGAATGGTGTGGTCAGCAGGGCTAGAGAAGTTATCATCCCCTTATACTCGGCATTGGTCAGGCCGCACCTTGAATACTGTGTCCAGTTCTGGGCCCCGCAGTTTAAGAGAGATGTTGAGATGCTGGAGTGTGTCCAGAGGAGAGCAATGAAGATGGTGAAGGGGCTGGAGCACAAGCCCTATGAAGAGCAATTGAGGGATCTGGGGTTGTTTAGCCTGGAGAAGAGGAGGCTCAGGGAAGACCTAATTGCTCTCTATAACTACCTAAAAGGAGGTTGTAGGCAGGCAGGGGTTGGTCTCTTCTCTCAGGCGACCAGTGACAGAACAAGAGGACATGGTCTCAAGCTTCGTCAGGGCAAGTTTAGGTTTGATATTAGGAAAAGCTTTTTCATCGAAAGGGTGATTTTGCCAATGGAATGCACTGCCCAGGGAGGTGGTGGAGTCATTGTCCCTGGAGGTGTTTAAAAAACAGATTGCATGAGGCGCTTAGTGCCATGGTTTAAATGACGAGTGGGTGCTAGTGTTGGGTCATAGGTTGAACTAGATGATCTCAGAGGTCTTTTCCAACGTTTTGATACTGTGGTATGTAGATAGAATTTGGTACATCAAAGTTTTCACTTTTCATTTTCCACTCAGCAGATTTTTCAATGCTGTCTTATTGATGCCAGTTCTGCAAAATTTGAATACTGCAGGGCTGTAATTCTGTCATAAAATATAACGTATTCAGAAGCTAGAAACTCAAAGACATTCATAAAGTTGTTCATGTGTGATGGTCACAGGTTAGCTCTGCTAGAATCCTGGTAATTTTAGGAAAGCCCAGTGAAGCCTACATGTCCTAAGCACAAAGGTGGGTCATTAAATATTATGCTTTCCTATATGGAATGCTTCTGCCAGTAGCTGCTCCTACATGTTTCAGTGACCAAATCACTGACAGCACAGGCAAACTTACTAATGTGCCCCAAGAATTACTTGACTATAATATTCAGAGAACAAACAAACACAGCTTCAGAAATGGGATACTTACCACATCAGTATGTTTCCTTAAATTCCTCACTGGAAGTTTGGTCCCACACAGTGTTATCACCTGAATGAAGCTTATTGCTGTAATGTTGAGGTAGCTAAGAAATCCCAGTTATTTAAAGTTTATGCATGAGAAAGATCAACTAAACGCTGAAGGTAATTTCTAAAGGAGAAAACAATAAGAAGTATCAGTGATAAGCATATTATGTTCATGACATCATCTAATTGCTACTCCTATAATTCCCAAGTGCCAAATTATGAACAATCTTGCTGATGAACTCCTGATTCAGGTGAGCAGAAATGAAATTAAAATCTAAGATCCGACTTACTGTCATATCAGTGTGCTTACTGATCTAGATGGGTTTCATCCTGGAAGATGCTGAACGGTGCTGTGAAACATGGGTTATTCACATCTTCCAGTGAAGAGCTGAGAGCCTCCAGCATCTTACCATAGATCCCCAGGACCCTGCAGATTGAAGCTTCCTATTCAGGACTTAGAAAACAGCTTTGGGACTAATTGCTGTGTATTGTCTCCTTCCTCAGCATTTAGCAATGATGTCATCTGTCTATTAACCTTAACAGATCAGATCAATTTCAATCCAAAACCTTGAAAAAAATCAAGTCCAAAGGGATTTTTTTTCTTTTTGATTGCTACCTTAAATTCCTCATGTATATTCCACCATTTTTTCATCTGGTTTATACACAATGTGATGTAAATGCACATACAGATTAATTCAGCCTTTGTTTATGTGCTTATACATGCTGCTTATCACATTATGCAATGTACTGTAAAATAGCACTTAACTGTGTTAACACATATGAATTAGTTAATAATGGAAAAAAAGACCAACAGGCTTAGCAAGCCAACTCAATGAAGTTAGATCTCCCTGAACTTTTATTTAGACAATGGAAATTAGTAATTCCCACATTATTAGCTTAAAATTAATTGAAGGCATTAAATAGTGGGAGATTACATCATCTATTGGTTAGTATAGCAGGAGGAAAACAGAAGTGAACACCATCATGAGAATATATGATTTTGCTTATTCTCCAAAGGGATGTGTTCCTGTGACTAGACAGAAAAACAATGACATTTTTAAGTGACTGAGATTTACTAATTATATATGAGGTGTACATTAGATTATTCAAACTGTATTCTTTCTTGACATTTTTTGTCAGGACAGATCTTGGTATGTAAAGAAAAACAGTTCAATGATTTATTCATGCTCTTCAATTTCCCTAGTAGGTATATTCCTTTTGCATTTCTTTCCTTACTCTCAAAGGGACACTGAAGTCAAATTTTGCAAATATTTGGGAATTAAACATTTGATCAAATCTCATCAATCTACGCTCTTAATTTCTAAGCTTTTAAAATGCTTAATTTAAAAATTATTAATTAACATCCAAATAAAAAGCTGTTTCCAAAATATGTGGAACTCTTGTTAAAATATGTGGGGCTTTTCTGCTTCAGTGTCAGAATATTTTCTAAATGGAAATTTTATCAAAACAGACTCATGGTTTTGATGAATCTGTGTGTTCCATAAAAAAATGGTGATAAAAATATTCCTGAGCAACTCCATTGTAAATCTTTATTAATGTTTGATCAGTACTTTGAGAGATTAGCTATAGAAGTATAAATTGCTCTGGTTGTGATGATTAAAATCTTGCAGCACAACAAGGAGACAGGAATAAAAGTTAAATAAAAGCAGGGAGGTGACAGTAAAGATGAAATTATTCTAAGTTGCTCAAGACTCTTGAAATAGGTTTGTTCATGAGGTAGATTTTTGACAGTTATGCTCGGGGGGGTCAGAATGACTACAAATATGAAAATTAAAATGAAACTACACTTCTTCAAATAACTCTGGTAAAAACACCCTGTGATTTGAAAACATCAAGCAGATATTTTATAGTATTTCCAATGTCAAATAAATTATTTTCTCAAAGAGCTGTTAGTAGCGTATGTGGTTTGCACACATTGTTCTCATTAAATTATAACGTTTAGTTATTTCATATAGATTGGTCATTTGTGTCTCTAGGCACTTGAGTAGAGTTTTCCTTATATCAGAGGGATGAAACTGAGCCACTACAGACAGAAGCTTACTGCCAAACCTGTAAAGTTTTCCCTCACACAAAAGCACACAGATGACAAAGGTGTTGCACTTTTAGGATCCCAGTAACTACAGCCCTGTCAGTCTCACTTCAGTGTCTGGGAGGATTATGGAGATGATTTTTCTGGGAGCTACTGAAAACCATCTGAAAGACGATGCAGTCATTGGTCCCAGTCAGCACGGATTTATAAAGGGAAGGTCCTGCCTGACAAACCTTATTTCCTTCTATGACAGGGTATCCCACCTAGTCTAAGGAAAATCAGTTCATGTGATCTTTCTAGATTTCAGCAACGCCTTTGATACCACCTCTCATAGTATCTTCCTAAACAAAATGTCCAGCATACGGCTACATAAACACATAATACAATGGGTGAACAATTATAGACTTGGGGAAGACTGACTGGAGAGCTGCCTTGCAGAGAAGGACCTGGGAGTGTTGGTTGACAACATGCTGAACATGAGCCAGCAGTCTGCCCAAGTGGCTGAGAAGGCCAATGGCATCTTGGCCTGTAACCAGCATGGCCGGCAGGACCAGGGAAACGATTGTGCCCCTGTACTCGGCACTGGTGAGACCACACCTCAAGTACTGTGTTCAGTTCTGGGCCACTCACTACAAGAAGGACATTGAGGTGTTGGAGTGTGTCCAGAGAAGGGTGACAAGGCTGGTGAAAGGGCTGGAGAACAAGTCCTATGAGGAATGGCTGAGGGAACTGGAGTTGTTTAGCTTGGAGAAGAAGAGGCTGAGGGGAGACCTCATCACTGTTTCAACTGCCTGAAAGAAGGCTGTGACAGAGTGAGTGTTGATCTCTTCTCACAAGTGACAGGTGATAGGACAAGGGGAAATGGCCACAAGTTGCTCCAAGGGAGGTTCAGACTAGATATTAGGAAGAATTTCTTTATTGGAAGGCTGATCAGACACTAGAACAGGCTGCCCAGGGAGGTGGTTGAGTCACCATCCCTGGAGGTGTTTAAAAAATGGGTAGATGAGTTTTTGAAGAACATGGTTTATTAGAAGATGGGTACGTTTGGACTCGATGATCTCAAAGGGTTTTTCCAACAGGAAGATTCTATGATTCTATGAATTGGCTGATGTATCAGGTTCAAAGAGTCATAGTGAATGGGGTTACATCAGGCTGGCAGCTAGTCACCAGTGGGGTTCTAGAATGATCCATCTTGGGGCCAGTACTCTCTAATATCCTCATAAGCCACCTGGATGCAGGTTTGCTAACTAAGTTTTCCGATGATGCAAAACTGGGGGAGCAGTTGACACTCTGGAGGACCGAGAGGCCCTGCAGAGGAATCTGGACAGATTGGAGAGCTGGGAAATCATGAACTGTATGAAGTTTAACAAGGGCAACTGCTGGGTTTTGCACCTGAGACATGGCAACCCTGGATATACATACAGACTGGGGAGTGAGAGGCTGGAGAGCAGCCCTGTGGAAAGAGACCTGGGTGTTCTGGTTGATGGCAAGTTGAACATGAGCCAACAGTGTGCCTTGTCAGCCAAGATAGTCAGCTGTGTCCTGGGGTGCATCAAGTACTGCATTGCCAGTCAGTTGAGGGAGGCGATCGTCCCCCTCTACTCTACATTGTTGAGGCCCCACCTCGAATGTTGTGTGCCACAGTATAAAAAGGACATCAGACTACTGGAGAGTGTTCAGAGAAGAGCCACGAGGTGATGAAGGGTCTAGAGGAGAAATCATATGAGAATAGGATGAAATCACTTGGACTGTTTATCCTGAAGGAGACTGAGAACAAACCTCATAGTCTGCTGCTTCCTCACAATGGAAGGTGGAGGAGTAGGCACTGATCTCTTCTCGCTAGTGACCAATGATAGGATGCAAAAGAATGGCAGGAAGATGTGTTAGGGGAGGTTTCGTTTAGATATTAGGAAGAGGTTCTTCACCCAGAAGATGATGGAGCACTGGAAGAGGTTCCCCAGGGAAACAGTCATGGCGCTAAGCCTGACAATATTCAGGAAGCATTCCGCCAATGCCCTCAGACACGTGGTCTGAATCTTAGGATTGTCCTGTGCAGGGATAGGTGTTAGACTTGATGATCCTTTTGAGTTTGTGGGTCCCTTCCAACTCACGTCATTCTATGATTCTATGACTCTATGGCACTTCAAAGCCCATAAGTAGTATACCAAAATTCACCTAAAGGTTGCTGTAAATGCTGCATTGCAGATGTGCAAAACACCACTGGGATGAGAAATTAAACACAAGTACCTTCTGTTAATGGAGGTGGGCTGGTGGTAAAAGTACCAGTGTTTCTAGAGTAGCAGCCTAGTTCACCAAGTACCAAAGCCAATCGACTTTTTGTATCTGACACCAGTAAGAAAAGACTCAAGCTTTGGTTCTAACCACACTAGGTATTTGCCATCTCCATGCTAACTTTTATCCACAGCAGAGAGTCAGTGCCTTCAAACAACCACAGCACTTCTGAGGATTAAAATGTGCCTTTCTAAATGAGAAGTAGGCAGGAATAGAAGACTTTCTATCCTAATGGGAGTCATACAAACAGTGTATTACTGTACTAGCATACAGACTACTGACTGATTTTATAGAAATTATTAGGGGTATATTGCAGACTAATTAACTTTTCTGTTTGTCCAAATACTTGGAGGCTTTGTAATGATCAGAGCAGGATTTTTTTTTTTGTCTAGCATTTGGATTTATCCAGCATTTTATTACATGTACAGCAAAATACTGACAAATCAGCCTTCCTCTGAGTGCTGGCATTCTACTAAATAACAGCACATTTAAAGCTAAATTGAAAACTCATCTCTTGAAAATAACTGGTTTAAAGAATTCCCAGTTCAGTTCATTTAATCTTTATCTACTGTTTCGCTCCAGACAAAACTGGAGCATTTACTAGCTGACTTTTCAGTAAGAATGACACAGTTTGTAGAGCAATGGTAATGCCCCAGCTTATACTGTAGTTGCCGAACTTCTTTAATATTCAGTGTCTAATGTCTGCACAATTATCAAAGGCAGACCCTTGTTTCTGTTCACTGAGGTGAAGAAACTTTCCAGCTAAAAGCACAGCCTCCTTCCCCTGGGTTTTTCAAAGTTCTTCCAAATAAATACACCATATTTATTGAAAAAAATGTTTAAAATATTTTCTATTTCTTTTCTATCAGACAATGCTAGATTAGTGGACTGCTTCACGGTTTGGACATGACCAAAACCATCCAAATCCATGCTCCAACATTATTCTATTTTCTGTGAAGAAGATATCGGTTCCTGATCAACCATCTGACATTTTGACTAATGGAGGAAGAAATAAGTGAAGATGCAAGTCCACAGGAATGAACAAAATAGGTTTGTCATTATTCCCATGCACCAGCAGGACTGAAATTGCTATCTTTATTCAAATAATAATAATATGAAGCCCAAGTCTGCAAAAAGGCCATGTCCTAACCCCTCCCCCCCCAAAAAAGAAAAAAAGAGCCTAAAAATCTAACCTCCCCTGAACTCCTTATGTGATTTTTTAACTTTAGTTTCTACAGTGTAAAAGGTAGTGATCATTGTTGACCTTGGTGTTTCAGCACATATCTACCCAGAGAATTCTGCAGTAGCTCTCTTGAAACTGTCTCCGTGCAACAGGCAATCCTCAGTTGGTTCCAATTGCCTGTGCTTTTATGCTAGCAATGCACCATTGATTTTGATTGGATAGAAATGAAAATTTGAGAAACACACATATTTCAGTACAACCTCTGTATAGATACATAAAAATGGATAATATTAAATTATTTAAAATCTGAATATCAAACATTAATTCTGTTTCAGAATTAACGTAGTTGAAATAGACAATTTTTATGTGATTAATAATTTATCAGGTATTTAGTAAGAAAGAATAACGATAAATAATTTTAAGACTCCACTAAGACAACTTCAATGTTTTTTACTGAATTTGAGTACAATGTCTTACTGAAACAAACCTTTTTGTGTTATTTAGAATTCACAGGGGTTTCAGGGCTCCAGGTTGAGATATGTTAATTAAAAATGATGAAACATTAGTGAAGTCCATTCATAACTGAAGACACGAATAAAACATGTAACAGCCCTATGTGGTCTTGCCTTTATTGTCCAGGAACTTCCATGATGTGTTACCTTTCTTTTTAGAACTGGATAAATCCATGTATTGATTTTACGGGAATGCTAGTGCTTAAAGCTTGAATAAAATCTAAGACTTAAGAATTATCAGGCTTCAATATCTATAGTCAATCCTATTTCCCTTTACTTTTTCTATGAGGAAACTACTAGGATTGAACTAGGTCGTATATGTGGACTAATGATATTCATCTTCAGTAAGATTCTAGTCTCAATAAAAAGGGAAAACCTGAAGATTTAGCCTATAAATGTGGTACTTGTAATCTCTCAGGACTTGACCCAAATGCATAAACTCCTTTGAGGAGTAAGTTTGTTTTTTTCCTTCAGATAGTTTATAAAAAAAATACTAAGGAGTATTAAGCTGAGAAGAGACCTCCAAGGAGTTTAAACAGAAACATATCATTCAAGGATGATGCCTCATTAAAAAGTATATTTTGAGACCTGTTAGGCAATCACATTCTAATTTGATGAATATGAGCTATTCAGTGCATTTTTCCAGAAGGCTTATGAGTTAATACTTTCAGTTATACCTGCTGATTCCTCTGAAGTTGATTCATTTTCACAATTTTCTTACAAGCATGATAGAGCAGAAGGCAAACCATTTAGTCTTTCTTTTTATGAGTAGTCCTTAATTTTAGATCAACAGCAAGATAAGTTAAGAGACTGTAGCTAATGTCCAGCCAGCCCTGAACCCAGCAACACACAGTCCCACAGAAAAATTACAGATTATTTTTCTCTCCTGCTCCCTCCCAAACGAAGATACTTGGTAGAATTCAAAGTCTGTATCATAACATAAGTCTGGAACATAATTTCTCTCTCTTGGATGAGCCTTATAACAAAGCTAAATATACTATTTACAATAACTATAGAAGTGTAAATGTGAACTGAAACTCCTACTGACCTAGGTCAGTAACTGAACAGGGCAGTTTATACCACATTTTCACTGCCCCTCTAGGCAAGTGAAAAGGAAAGAAAATAGGCGAGGCTTTACCGGTTGGAAGCTAAAACAGCTTTAATGAAACAATAACGGTAAAAAGGAAAATAATAATATTAATAAGAAAATAGTAAATATATACAAGTATACAAAACAATTCAAACCCTCCCAATGACTAGAGTCACTGCTAATGGTGCAGGGCAGGCAGGGGGAAAATCCTGGACTGGATTCAGCAGCAGGCAGGAGCTGGTCTCAGGAACTGGATCCAGCAGCTGGTCTCTGGATCCAGGAATTGGATCCAGGAACATGTGGACAGGTTCAGTGGCAGGCAGACAGACGAGTTCCTCCTTGAACATAGACCATCAAAGAAGAGGACCTGACCTTTGTGCTGTCTAAGCTTCTCCACTGAGAATGATGTGTATGGGAGGGAATACTTCACTGGTCATGTTTGGGTCACCTGTCAGGTCTGGTCCTCCCAGCAGGTGTGACTCCATTTGCCACCAACTCTGTGATGGCCTTAATTTACATAGGAATAGGTGTGAATAATGGCCTCTCTACATATCAACGCACCATTACCTTGCTGATAAATATCAGGCTTATCACTTCTAGATCAGACGTTGGCTGAAAAACTGTCCATAAGCTTAAGGAGCAGAAGTTTTGAAAGAGGCTTAGCTGAAAAGTCAGAGAATATGTTATGGTTTAGCCCAAACTAGAATATTATGTTATTGGAAAATTTGCTGCTTGTTTACCTTTTACCGTAAGATATGGAGTCACTGCTCTTAGTACTTTTATTAACTGAAAAGTACTTTTGCATGCTCACTGAATTTCATTAAAACATGTGGAGAAGAAGGGTTCATATCATATCTTGAAGCTTGCAACATTCATAATATATAAGAATAATAAAGACAAAATACTGAGAAATGGATATGTATTACAAAATATTCAAGAATCCTCTAGAAGAAAACAATCAAAATCAAAATCTCTGACAAGGCGTACAGAGGTAATCATTCTCTCGGGTATCTCAGTCTGTTGACTGGTTGTTATATCAATCATATTTCAATTCAAGTTGGAATGTGCAATATTTTGTATAAGCAGCATTTTTGTGAAGTCTTCTGTTTGAGAGATGAACTACTGAAACTTCTGAGTGGTTTTCAGAGACATCCATGTAAAGAATTTTTCTTTGCAGAACTGCAGAAAACTAGGAATTGAATGTCCCTATTTTAACCCAAACTGCAAATACCTATAGTTCCCAGCCCTTTCATATTTGGAAAAAGCAAAATCAACTTTTTGTCGGGCTACATTTATGCTATTAAAAGCACTCAATAATCATACTTCTCTTCCTTTTCTAATTAAACTTTTAGAATAAAATCTATCAGGCAAAGTCAATTCAAACAGAGAGAAGTGTCAAGCTGAGCAGTTTATTGGGCATTGCACAGGCATTACAAAAGCATACTTTCCTGTGTGGCACATAAGCAGCATTACCAAATGTTAATAACTGTAGGTTTGTCCTGTTTCATTTGGAAGATGGCTTTGTTTCCAGATAAGGTGATTCTCCTGGTGTTCTTTAGGTTGACAAAGAAAAAATGGATCCAATTCTGATACCAACTATATGCAAGTAAAATAAGAAATCCATGTGAGTTCAGTAATTTTCTTCACATTTACATGGCTTTAAGTTACAGAAACCCATGCAAGTTGGATGTTTCTAAATATCTACACAGATACTTGGCATAAATAAGTTCTCCAGTTGGAAACAATATTTTCTTGTTAAAAAAAATCATGTGAATAAGGGTTTGTAAAGGGAGGCTATTAAACTATGATAGAAAACTCATAGAAAGATCTGCTTATAATAAGAACAACCCTCCTAAGGAGTATAAATTTTATAGAAGAGATCAAAGAAATGCTGTGTATTTTGTTTTGGCTGGCATTGTGGCTCTAGATTAGTATTACCTTTAAAAAAAACCCACCTCAATTCAAAACACCAAACATAGAATCTATGTGTTTTTCCATACTGTTAAGATACTCTGGTGATATCCATTTCATTTCCCCTCTGCCCTTTTTAAAATTAAAATTTAAAAACAAAAATGAAAAAGATGAAATAAAAATGGTGATTCAGGCTCAGTTCAGTGAATGTGTTTCCTTTGAACTGCAGGAGATACTTGCATTGAATCAGTAACCTTTGGAAATAGAGGGAAGGTAACTATCAATAAAGAATTATTGTATTTGACTTTATGAACATGTTTTCTTTTCATGTCATGAATGTCTGGTGTTCAGTAAAAATTCCTGAAGATTTCTGTTGCTGTTCAGTTTTTAAATCATTGGAGTTTGATATTATGAAGCATTTTCAGAGTTTCATTCTATTTCACATGGACATAGTACACTTCAATCTGAAAGATTCCTAAACAAGATTCAATTTGCCCACAAACGAAATAAAGGCTGATGCCTTTATTGCTCTATTGCACCTATTTTTAAAAAGGATAGAAAGAAGGGCCCTGGGAAGTACTGACCTGTCAGCCTCACCTCTGTGCCTGGGAAGATCATGGAACAGATCCTCCTGGAAGCTATGCTAAGGCACAGGAAGGACAAGAAGGTGATTTGAGACAGGCAGCAAGGCTTCACCAAGGGCAAGTCCTGCCTGACCAACTTAGTGGCCATCTACAAGGGAGTGACTACAGCAGTGGACAAGAGAAGACCCACGGATGTCATCTATCTGGGCTTCTCTAAGGCCTTTGACATGGTCCCCCACAACCTACTTCTCTTGAAATTATAGAGGTACAGATTTGTCTGGTGTTCTGTTCTGTGGATCAGAAATTGGTTGGATGATTATAGGGTAGTGGTCAATGGCTCAATGTCCCGATGGAAATTCATGACAAGTGACGTCCCTCAGGGATCTGTTTTGGGACCAGTATTGTTTAATATCTTCATGAACGAAACTGACAGTGGGATAGAGTGCTCCCTCAGCAAGTTTGCAGCTCACAGCAATCAGAATGGTGCATCTGAGGGAAGGGATGCCATCCAGAGGGACTTGAACAGGCTGGAGAAGTGGGCCTTTGTGAATCTCATACTGGATGAAGACCTGCAAATGAGCAAATAATGTACTCGCAGCCCAGAAAGCCAATCATATCATGGGCTGCATGAAAAGAAGTATAGATGGTAGGTCAAGGGAGATGATTCTGCCACACTACTCTGCTCTGGTGAGACCACACCTGGAGTACCGAATCCAGCTCTAGAACCCTCAGTACAGAAAAGACATGGACATGTTGGAACAAGTCCAGAGGAGGACCACAAAACTGATTGTAAAGGTGGAACACCTCTCCTATGAAGAAAGGCTGGGAAAGCTGAGAGAAGTGAAGGCTCCAAGCAGACCTTGATATAGGTTCTCAGTACTTAAAGAGATCCTACAAAAATGATGGAGACAAATTTTTTAGCAGAGTATGTTCCAACAGGACAAGGGGCAATGGTTTAAAACCAAGGGAGGGTAGATTTATACTAGCTAGAAGGAAGAAATTTATTACTGTGAGGGTGGTGAAACATTGGAACAGGTTGCTCAGAGTGGTGGTAGATGTCCCATCCCTGGAAACGTTCAAGGTCTTATTGGATGGGACTCTGAGCAACCTAATCTAGTTGCAGAAGTCTCTGCTTATAGTAGGGTGGGTTGGACTAGGTGAACTTTAAAGGTCCCTTCCTACACAAACCTTTCTATAATTCGATGATTCTGTATATGGTGGAAAACTAATTCCTTTAACTGCTTTAAAGCACATTTTAGGAGAAAATACATAAAAACTCAGGATAACCAGCCAAAGCTACAGAATTTAGCTACGTATTACACTGGGGCTAATTCTGTTATTTTTAAAAAAATATATAAACAATCTCGTAGAAGAATTCTGATGTTTATTAAAAAAATGAACAATTAGTTTCATTAGCTACCTTTAAAGCATAAAAAATACTAGCTCTTTGAAAAACTTGCTCTGCTGTCAGACTTTTGTTTCACTACTAGGTTGAAAAGGAGTGGGACAAAAAAACCCCAAAAATAATAAAAAACCCCCAAGCAATAGAAGATTGCTACTTCTGCTCACAAGACAGAAGTAATTGGTCTTTTTCTTCTGCTTGTCACAACGAGTCTGACACCTAGATTGTAAGCTTTCTGATACAACGATTGTATCTTCAGATTCTTGTTTTTACAGTGCTTAGCATTAAGGGGAAAAGCAGAATGCAGATGTGGTGATTTGTTCCTACGCTACAATAAACAGTACTACAACCTGGTCAACACCCTTTGCTTTTAAAAAAGATCCAGTGATAGCATTTAGAGTAGAACAAAAAGTCTGAAGCTTTTTAACTTCATGTTAGGCCATTAATTCAACAAATGGCTAAACCATTTGTATTACTTCCTGCAGTTCCTTAATTTTTCTTGTGGGTGTTGCAGTCAAATAACAACAAAGTTCACCCTTTGAGGTTCTGAGTGAATACTAGCTTTATGTAAATTGACTGATTATTCTACCAGTAGAGTCCTGCTTTATACAGTTTAAATTTTCAAAATTTTGCTAAGGGCGAAAATTGCAGAACCTCAGTAAACTTTTCCATTATCCTTGCTTGAGGAAGGAAAAAAATATTTAAGACCTTGAGAATTCTTGCTATTTATACTCAGAGTTCTGTCACTTTCTTCGGTCTTAGGCCAAACAGTCTTGCACAAGTTTTCACCCTGAAAATATTTAACTTCTTTTACCAATTTATGACTGAGCTTTAGTAATTTCAGTGGTAGCTCAGCTATAACATTGAGTTGACTGGAATAAATGTTATAAAAGTTATTTACTACAAAATTCTTTTTTTACAGGCAAAGCCATCTCTTCTCCATCTCCTTCTCCTAAATTTGCCAGACTCTTCAAATCTTCTGAGCAGATGGTATAATGATGTGTGAATCTGGATCAAGAGAAAAAGCTAACAATGGCAAAGAAAATCTTTTCTCCAATGGGGGAATGACAAATAAAACGTAGTATTTTCCAAGACAGAAGCAAGTAAGGACTGTAGTAATTCTGGTTTAACTTGTGGAAAACACTAACAGTAGGGTCCTAAAAACTAACCTATGCCAATAGGCATAGGCATATTATGAACTAAAACTTCACAGCTGTCTAAACTGGGAACTCAAAATTTATATTTTTACAGTAGTTACAGATATTTACACTTCATGATATCTACCACTCCTATGAGGAGAAAATATGAATAATAACGACAAAGGTAATTTTACATTTGCATTTGATAATTTAACCAAGAGCTTGATGACTAATTTTTGCCAGATCTATGCTTAGTAAAGAACAGAATTAGTTTTATCTTAGATAACTTCTAGTATTAAGATATCCACCTTACAAAACAAAATAGTTTGCTTCACTAGTATGCTACTAAAGCCTCTGTCACTTGCTGACAGAATGACATTTGGTAAGCAATTTGTCTCTGTCGTAACCTTCCTCCCTTTAAAATAGGTATGAACGATGATTTTAAAAGAACAGTCTTGAAATGCCTGAGAAGTATTTTAAAGGAACATTTTAATTTATTTTTTGCCAACTTCACTGAAGGAATCCTACTTAAATACCTATTTGAGTTATCCTAACATATGGAACATCAAAGGTATGGTTTTCTGCAGATATTATACTGATCCATCACAGAAGTGGGACAGGCAGAAAGGTCAGAAAGGCCAGCCCTGGGCCAGGCATGCATGGCAGATCCACACTATAACTGAGGAAGTTGGGGGTCTACTGAAGTTTTGAAATCAACTTTGTAGCTGCAAGATCAGGTAAAGTGATTCAATCATCTTCTGAATAATGTGTTAGTTTCAGTTCATACTGCTCTAATTGAAATCTGAATTTTCAGAAAGCTTTCATGAAGCATTTTTAATCCACGTTTGGGAAAAAATGTATAGGTATGATTTTTTATTTGAAAAATATACCATATCTTGCTATACATGTACAATTATGAACACGAGTCTTCTGGGTTCATGCCAATTCACTGACACTGTAAAAATTACAATAAATTGATATGCAAAATAGCAAATTACTTCTATTGCAAAAGCAACAGTTCATGACTCTGAGTTTTCATGTAAAACTGAGACTGAGATTAATAATGAGTATCTGTGTATCTCCCTACAATCTTGTCCCATATTGTAGAATATCTAAATAACAGAACTACCTTATTTACTGTTCAGTGATGGCAGAAAATTGTATACAACAAAACAAGACATGTAGCACCTCTTTCTTCCCCAATTGTGAAGGACTTCCAAAATGTTGCTCTCTTCATGTACACCTCTTGGAGATATAATGTTTTTTAGGTTTGAAGTTGATTGAATTTCCTTTATATACAAGCTGGGTCTGGTAAAGAACTCTGTCGCATGAACTTAGTGACTTAAACCTTCACCAGCATTGGGCTATCTGTAAAGTATTCCTTTGTACAGCATACTCTTCATTTTGAGCATTAAAATTTCTTAGTTGATCATTCTAGGCTGATGCAGAATACTTTTGGACATGTTTCTAGCTAACTTATTCTTCTTGTTTCCCAGAACTAACTCTTACAGGCCTGTCCAGAGGCTTCAGTAAAGCTGTCTGTGGAAGAAGCATATACCTGCACGCCACAGTTTGGAATTAACTGTTGAAAACAAGTTGTATCTATGCTACTGTCCTCATTTCAGTTGGGATACAATCAGTTTTCTTCTCAGAAAGTTTCATTTCTGAGTAATTGCACTTTTCCATATTCTGTGAGAATCATAGAATCATAGAATGCCAGGTTGGAAGGGACCTCAGGGGTCATATGGCTGAACATTTTCAGGTGATATATAGTTCAAATGAGGTGACCCAGCTCTCCGTCAAATAAAGAATAAAGGAGATAAGACATTATGTTTTAGTTTTGTGGTCAACCACAGAATGTCATTTCCATGGAATCCAAGGACTTTTCAAATTTCAAAGTATCAGGTGCATGATGCTGGGAAGAGTGGATCTCGGACAGCTGATCTAAACGAACCAGAGAATTTATTCCATACCATAAATGTCACATTCCTTATATAGGTGAGAAACTTACTCAGAACAGCTCTTTTCTCGATGGCCACTGTCAAGGGCCCACGTGTTGTGCTGTTTAGAATCCAAATGCTGCATCAAATCCAGTTACATTTTTGTGATCTCTATGCCGGCTGTGACATCTGCACCAGCTGAAACTGCTGGACTCCTGTGCTAGCAGAGTGTGCCATCTGGAAATCATTGCTGGTAGTGTGCATTCAGTGGATGGCTGAGTACATATTTTAGCTGCTGGAACAGGAGATCTAAACTGGAACAGCTGAATATCTTCATTGGCTTTTGGTTAAATTTTTGATTAAACACCTATTCTACCTGTAGGAAAAGCGCTCAAGTGGACATCAGCTCACCAAAGGAACTACCTATGTGTCAGGGAGAATATCAGAATTTATACCAATATGCAGATAATGGGGACAGTTGAAAGACTAGAATACCAGCATAAAAGAACATAGCTCTATGACATACAGCTGCACTAAGGTATAACATCTAATAGATTGTTTTTTGCACCAAAAAGATTTTTAAAAATTTGTTAAATTTAGCACAGAAAAAGGATTTACTCAGAACACACATACGTTACATTTCTTTGGCTGCCTGAAGTCACCAGTTCACAGCTCAGGAGATTGCCTCAAATCTCTAAACTTCCAAGGTGCTCCAAGGCAGAGCACACGTCCACTCCTCTTCTAGTTAAAGAAATTCATACTATTTATCAGCACATTAAATATGAATGGCACAAGGAGTTTGATTCTACATTTTGAAAAATTCAAGGGCTCTTGAAGACTGTAACCCAAGTTTCAATATAATTGCTTGCTCTTTTATATTAATTGCTTGAGATTTTGTATCTCTTATTCAAGGGTACTTCCTGGTACAGTAATACATAAATAATCCTTGCAGTGTTGTGGGAATAAGGCGAGATGTGGGAATAAAGATAAATGTGGGAAGATAAGGAAAAAGCTGAAGCAATTCAGAGTAAATTAATCTTCTCTGCATCACTTCTTGCTCTGTTAACTTCTTGAGATGCAGCCAGCACAGCCAATGTGTGAGAGAAATGTCCCTCCTCCTGTCCAACCTTTGCACACTGCTGCTGGTTTGGGGGTTTGTTTTTGTATTTTTCTTTCCTTTTCACCTTGTTTCACCTGACTCAGATGATTTTATGGCAAATTGCAGGAATTAACCCTGTATCTCTGCAGGCAACACCAAATCATAATGTTATGTGCAATTTTATTTGGGAGAAAAAGATGAGCACCCCTGTGATTTTTGTGGAAGCCTCAAACAGTTTTAATAACATATGGAGGGATGACCCTTCAAAATTTTAATAGAGCACTGGCAATCAATACAGCTGTGGATCAGGCATTCCCATATATCAAAAAAATATTATAAGAAACACTTGCTGAATTGTCAGGGAGAAAACTTAGTGTATTTTCATTTGGTTATTTTCAGTTTTATTGATGTGTGTGTGTAATTCTGGAACGATATGCACAGGTTTACTATGTGTGTGTGTTATGTGTATCAATAATATAAGGATTTAATAGAGAGTGTGATCAAAGAACTAAAAGAACCTCAGCAATTATATCATTATTGGATATGTAGTGAAGATATTTCTCATTGGTACAGAACTTGATGTACACAGGAAGTCAAAATATTACCTCTCTAAATTCTACCTATCCTGAGGATCTTGATCTTGATTCAAGTTATATGCAATCACAGCCACAATTATAAGAGGAGGTGGAAGAGGTACAATACCCACTGAAATTAGAAAGATGATCTGTGACAATGCATTTGAATTTGAAAAGAAATTCCAATCTTAGTGATATTTGGCAAATTTTATGTTTGATTCCGTTGAGTCACAGCATTTTTGATGATCATACACAATGGTTCAGCATACACGATATATGCAATCATTATGTTCAGGATTAAATCATAAATGATCTATACTCTGTCCTTTAAAGCAGAGTATGGGCCTGAAAGGAGAATGATAAACGAAGAACTATCTATGTGAGTGTGTGCTCTGTGTGAGAACAAGGATTCATCTGTGAAAGGAATACCATCAAGGCCTGAGATGTTTGCCTCAACACCAAACTACACCTTTGTCATTTTTGAGATACGCTGGTGTAGTGGTTTGGCTTCAGATCTTCCTTAAAAATGGCCTTTACAGGCCTTCCTTAACAATGCAGGTCAGGATCCACGTAAGTATTCCATATCTTCCTTTAATGTAACACGACATATAAATAAGGTGTAGATAAGGGATACGTTTTTCTTCTTCCGGCAAGGCTGGGGAGCAGGAGGTCCCTGTGATGGTCTTGTCTGCTACTGAGGTCTGAGGAAAATTTTTTTAACAGGTCGGCTTTGGCTGTCTGACGCTCCTCAAGGGGAGGTGGTGAGATTTCACTGGTTCTATACTTAGTTAAAGTTACCTGGTGTTGCAGGTGTGCATGCCTGTTTACTTTGATTCTTTTTTGTCCTTTTTCCCACTTCCCTTCCCTTCTTCCCTTTTCATGGATATCCTCGCTCTGTGTAGCTGTTTATATTTAGAAAATATATATATTTAGAGTGATTTCAGTTTTCCTAGTTTTTTTTCTTAGAAGGCTTTGGGAAAATAGCTCAAACCAGCTCAGTTGGTAAAGCTTGTGCTTGTCTGGGAATTCAAGATTGTGCTTGTCTGGGAACTCTGTGGTATTGCTGTAGATACCACAAATCATTCAAATATTTGCGTTTGTAATTTTGTTTAAATTACAGGGTGTGACTTCACATGTTTAGCACCTGACACATCTTACCGTTTACTGGTCTACCTATGCCTATTGGAAGAAACCTCACACTGGTGAAGGTGGACAACAGACTAATACATCATGTTCTGGAACAAGTAAAGAAGGATGGAAAATATATTTGGTGAGATACCCTCTTCAAAAGATCACCCACTGCCAAGGAGATCCTCAATAGAATGCTCCACACTGCTATTGTTCTTTTCATACTGACTTTGATTTGTTTTCTCTCATTAGTGGTATTACATGGAAGAACTTGAACAACAATGAAAAAAATTAATGTATCTACTATCAATGCTTAGCGCACATAGTACATTCAATGTCTCATGGAATATAGTCATCCCCAAATATATTTAGGCATTGTGAAGCTTGAGTGACATAGTCAGGGGGTGGATTATGTGGGGACATAGATAAATGTGGGAGAAATGGGAACCCTAAAGTTTTCTGAATATTCCCCCCCCACAGCTGAGTACAGGGCAATTTTTCTTTAAAAGTGAAGTCAGTGGAGATGCAACATGCAGTGGTGCAACATACTTTTCATCAGAAAGGAATGCAGCAATGACGTCTTGCCCTGTGAAGCAGGTGACAGAACATTTGAAGACAGATTTAGCCAGCCCCTGCTACCAGCAAGCACGACTGCCCAATTATTTTCCAAGAAGACAAAATGCAGCTCCTTCTTTGGCAATCCTGCCCTCTAGTTGACCTTTACTCATCATAATATCATTTTGATGGCAAACCACTCCCATAACCATTCTTTCTGGGCATGTGTAGTTAAGTTTTGTCATGTGAAGCAAGAACTTTTTCTCCAAGTCAGCAGGATTTAATGTAATGACTACAGTCACTCAAGGTCCACCTAAAACTCCACCCCAAAGGCAGAAGTTATTATAAAAATGAAAACAAAGTGAAAATTTTGTGGTGGGAAAACATTGAAACTTTTGGTATTAGCTGAAGGGTTGGACCCCATCTCCCCTCCCCTCACTTGAGATGCCATTTGGGGTAAGACCTGTATGTTTGCACACTAAAAATATATCTTAACATCAAGCTAATTATTAAACTTAACTACATATTTCTTATTTGCATATCGCTTCTGTCTATGCTCGGGTGCTTGACTTCCAATGTATTTTCACAAGGGGTATCTTAACCCCAGACACCAGTGAACCCTTAGTAAGGAATTGTTATAATAGAATTGTTATAAGGCATACACGTCTCAGGAATCTTACTGATTCTTAAGAGAGATTTAAAGGAAGTTTATGATTTAAGCTCAGCAAGCTAGACAAGATTAATTGTCTTTGCAAGATGGCTGACAAGAGCCCAAGTGAAGTGGTTTTGAGCAAGCTGGACAATATTAATTGTGCTTGTGTGATTGCTCAGTGTTTGCTGTAATCTGACAGGTTGGGCACTTTATTTTCATCTTTGCAAGATTGTCCGAGAAAGGGGTTAAACCCAAGTAAAGCGGTGTAGAGCAAGCAGGATAATATTAATTGTCCTTGCGTAATTGCTCAGGGTTTACCATGACCCCACAAGCTGAATGGTTTATTTCCATTCTTGCAAGATTGTTTGAGAACGGGTTAAGCAGATTGGTAAACTCTCCCTTGCATTTTAACTTAAATTTTCACTTAAACATGACAAGAGTATATTATGTTCACTAACATCTTCAGTTTTGATTACAATTTATAGCTACAATTGACTCTTGAAAGCTGAAGTTCAAAAGAGAGACAGAAAGTGGGCAGGATACTAATTTCTTGGCCTGCACATGATTATTCCACCCACACAGCTTCTGTTGTCTTCCGTAAAAGAAAGTAAGTAATCTCAATACCAAAGTGCATTAGTGGAATTAGCAACTGACTTGCAAACCAGAATTAAATTCTATATCCCAGAGAGACACAAGGTTTTAGGAAACAAGTTTCCTGTTGGTATTTCCTTCTCTTATTGATTATAATTTTCATTATTCTTATGCTTAGATATCTACTACAACACACACCTTTATTATTATGAGTGTGTACTGAGAGATAAGTGATATAGTACTTAATGTTGTGAAATACTTTCATGGATCTGATTTTTGAGGTAACAGAAATCGTAATGGTCTTCAGAAATACCATATATTTCTTATTTCTTTTACTGTTTGAACATCAATATATACAATGTATTCTCAAGGTAATTTATAAAGAAAATCCGATCATTTATGCACTGACTATACATGATTTGATCAGATTCCAGTGAAACACTAATAATGAGCTACAGCTACTATCAAAGACGTTATGTATATGTTCTAATTTTCAGTAACGTAACATGAAGTATCGTATGCAATAGATAACCAATAAACCAAAAAGTCCTTTCACAACTATTATGATGTGATCCCAGAATACAGAGTCCTTATTTTCCAGAGAATCATCTATCTTAAAAGTGAAATTCACGTCTGTGTAGATAAGCAGCATGAGGCCTGTGAACTATTTATAACTCACTTCACACCCCTAAATTAGGACATAATTGGAATGTAAACAGTGTATTGATGTTCTATAGATTCCATGAATAATGATAAATTTCATACTTTTAACTGGATAGTAAGTGTACAGAAATCTTTGTAAAGTAATTTGACATAGATTGTTCCCCATTTCTGTCTTCTCATTTGTTACATTCAGGAATCAACAGAAAAAAATGATGAGCTTTTGAAGATAGTAACTCAGAAGACAGAAGCAAACTTTTTTTAGTACCCCGTCAATGCTATCATTGTGAACATTAGTAATCAAGAATCATCAGTGCAAGAGCCTGCAATGGATTCAGTCCAGGGCTCCAGATCCCAAATCAGGCTGTTGTGAACTCTTTGTTAATGTATAAATCGTTTATTGAAGCATAGACAGTCAGAACAGAATACTACTGTGTGCATGTGAATGTCTGGCTGTTCCTGCCAAGAGTGACTCAAGCTTAAAGAACACAAAGGAAAAAAGGGCTTAGAATGGATATTTAAGGTCTGATTTTTTTTACTTGTACCTCGTACCAGCATTTCTACCTGTGCAAACCACTACTGAATTGTTCAGAAAGTTTAACACTTTACATTGAAATAAAAGACAATACGTATTGTTAAGGAATGGAAATTTAGTTTCACTGAACATGCCCCATAGGTTTTCTAAAATTGACTTGTAAACTCACTGGTTTTCCTAGCTGCTGTAGTAACAGAAATAGAAGAGAATAGACAGAACTGTTTTCTGTGATCATCACCTACATGTTGGCAAATGTGACTGCTATACTGTTTGTTACATGTTACTATAGTGGGCAAAGATGTCTCTGTCTCTCAGGATTATAGACATATTGGTGATAACAGCTGTACGTGAACAACAAAGATATAGTCTCTCTGTCTGAAGGATTACCATCTAATTCTTTCATCATCATGGAAAAGTCCATCACTGACATTCCTTTATTATACCTCCTTATTGACTACCCTCTTCTTGGAATGAAAATGGCTACACAAGCGTAGCAGAAACTACCTCTCAGGCAACATAAACTAATCAGAAAACCTATTGTAATGCTTTTTAAAATTTCCTTTTTATCATACCACAGAGTAAATGAACTATGTATGCATCACTGTGTTAAACTGCAGTAGTTTAATTCAATGTCTCAGCTTCTGGCAGCACCTCTCAATTTCTCGTATAGATAAGTAACAATGTATGAGAAACAAAAAGACATAGGAAACTACCAGATAAAATAGTCAGCACAGTAATCTGTGGTCACGGTAAATCAGGTTTTTGATCCAGATTCATTACATTCAATGAGATTGCTATTCATTTCAACATAAGTAGGACAAATTCTTGCTGCCAACTCTTGCAAAATGCTGGAATATGACTATAGAAATTCTCAAATCACAGAGAAGAGGATTAGATATTTAAGTCTCCACTCAGATGGTGTGAATTGTCTATACTACAATTCTATGAGAAGTGGTAAAATTTTTGGCTGATTTCTTTGGTCAAACGACTCCTCTGCAACATTACATACTATGTTAGTCTTGTGTTTGACATTCCCCATTTAAACCCATTCCTTACTCTTAGCAAGAATATTGTAGGCATAAACCTGAGGACACTATATACATGCTTCCATGCTTGTGAGATATTTGAGATAGTACCTGTTATGAAATCCATTCTTTCTTACTAAGCGAAAACCTGAGGGAATGGGAAAAAAATATGATGAACTTTGGGTCTTCCTGACAGCTGACCTTTCAGGATTGAAAAGGGATGATAACAATGCAAAATAAGTTTTGAGATGTTTGACATATTATCTACCACATCACCGAAGGCGCTGATCAGAACTTTAATGTTTAAACTGTTTGTTCAGGTTCTGTAAAGACAAACCATGTTTTCATACACATATGTGAAAATGAATTTAGTGCCTAATAGAGAATAACTGATCAAACTACCTTGATGGGGTTGAAAATGAGAAGATGAATCATTTTCCATATAATGTTCTTGGACAATGAAAATTTCATGATACCCTGTGATCCTCCTAATAATCCAGTCCTGAACTCCACTATTTGAGTCCCAACATATGCTTTAAGTTACATGATTAACTAAATAGGCAGACTCTCCTGGGAGGCCAGAAAAAGCACTACCTTCCCTCTGTCATCTACATGAATTTTATACGCCTTGTTTCAAAAGATGTTATAAAATCAACTAAACTAATACTTAAATAAACAAGAATCTACGACTATGTGGATACCTACACATACAAAACAAAACCCCCAGAAGATGCTTCATAAGGTACCAAAATTGAGGCTGTATGTTAGTCACTCCTGTATCTGGCTAGGTCTGTCTTATGGTTTCAGTTTCTGTTCATTTTTTTCTAGTCCCTTCTTACTTTCAGTAAAACTGTTAAAGTTTTGAAACTATCCAGCAATGGGTGAACCAGTTAATTGGACAAGGATGACTGTTTTGGAAAGTGGACTCTTTAGTAATTGTATTTAGTAGGAATGAAACATTTTTTCAGTCTGTATCAAGAAAGGTAATGAAAAGACAATGCACTACTTAATATAGTATTTTCCAACACGCATCTCTAAGAGCTAACTTCTTTGGATATGCTGAAAGTGGACTGAAAGACTTTATTTTATAAAGTCCAGTGTTGCATCTTTACCAGTTTGACTGTAGTGTTAAAGTGCTGTCACAGAAAATTATTTTTTAAAGAGACGATTGTACTGTGTAGGAATGTTTCATTTTCATAGTGGGATAGATACATTCTCTCACTCAGTTGAGACTCAAAACAGAAGACATGAAAACTTTATAGGTAGTGAAAAACAGATGGAATTTTCACCATTTTGGACTTCAACCAATCAGCCAAGTTTCCAGACATTTTTCAATTTGGTGTGCAGAGCACACACCTTTCTGCCTTGATGAATAAAAGGACCACTGAGAAGTCTTTACTATATATCTTTTAGTGGTTTTCAAACTCTAGCTCTGTAATGAAAATTATAATTTTTCTGTCATTAAATCAAATATTCAAATTAAATGAGAACCCAGTCTGAAGATACCATATCTGCAATTAGCACCACTGCTGTGTGATTTCTTTTCTGTATGAAGAATTTCTCCTTGTTTTTCATTTTCTTTCTCTCTAATTGACTAAAAAAAAAAATAAGGGTTTTAACATATTCTTCCCCCCTCACCTCACCCATTCTCCTTCCTCTTTCTCTAAGTGAATTTAAGTTTTCTGGAGTTTAGACTGGAATCTTAAAAAGACAACTTTGGTTTTCTACACCCTTAGAGTATTTCACTGTTCAATACCTTCCACTAGAATGGCTTTAGGACTGAAGCACTATGTATCGTGTGAAGGATGCTGAGGATATGGTCCAAAATGACAATTTTTTTTTAATGCTTATTGCTGACATGTTCTTACTTGCAGAATGAATGTAGATGTACATTGCAAACTAAGGTCCTTAGAGTCTACATGTGTTTGTAATTCATTAATACTGCTGCAACATTGAGAACATTCTGAGAACTGAAGATGATTGCAAGGCTACTATGGATACTTCAATAACATTAAAAAGTCATAAAGCAAAACTGAAGACTTTTCAGTCATGACCCTGTGGGCTGAGAAAAATGCAGTTCTGATGATCTGGCAGTGGAGAGTTTGTTCTATCTCTCTGTAGTCTCAGTGGCATTTCATTACAACACTGCAGCATAGATAACAGACTAGAGACTCAGCAGAGAATGGTCAATAAAATGTTGTCGATGCCTTCTGTTTAGACTATGCTTAAGTTAAATTCATTTAGTTCTGCACTGTAAAGAGTAAAATCAAACATAAAACCTCACATGTCTGCTCCCACTGACACAAATCCTGTGCCCTATCAAGTGACCAGACTGTGGGCTGTTGAGGAAACTTGAAATATGAATGGGACCTACTTGTCTTGTGAACAAGTATATTGACTCATACTGACATTGATTCATAGCGTTGTTCAAAAAATGAAGAAGCAGAGAAGTTTTGGTATTAGTTGGCTGTATTTACAGTATTCAGTCATTATTTCTATCTTGACTCGACCTATTTAATCGTAAATTTACAGGATCTTCATTTTGGAAAGAACAATTAATAAGCTCATTATCTACCTAATCTTGAGCAAAAATTTTATTGTACCTCGGAAAAGTTCTCAAAATGTTACAATGACATAAAGATGAAAACACTTGATAGAGGGGTTTTATAAGAAAAGAAAATGAATATAGAACTATTCAAAACTAGTAGGGTTTTACTTCAGTTTGGACAGTGCAATGTGGATCATAACCACTAAAAAATATGAAGATATAGTAAAAGGATTGTGTGAAAAGTGTTTTTTTAAATTCGGACAAGTCAAATCAAATGGCAAAATCTATTAATCCACTGTCTTCATTTTGAGGCTAAAGAGCAGACGATAATTTTGAAAGATATGCAAAGAAAGATGGACAATTGATACCTTAGTGCAAAGGTTCATTTCTGCTGTTCTCAATCATTAGAATTAACACTCTTTTTTTTGAGAAACAATATAGCGTTTGCTTTCAGATTATTTTGTAGAGTAATACCTCTTGACACTGTATATTGATTTTTCTCTCAAGGATCCTGAAACATTCAACTAGAACGAAATTTAATTTTATAAGACTTGTCAAGCCAATTCAAACATTTAATTCTTTTTTATGTTTATAAATGAAATTAACTTAAAATTGAATTCATGTGTCTGAAAAACAAAACTTGCTGATTTTCTGCAATTTGTCCAAATCTGATTACACACAAGAAATATACATATTCATAATGTTTCCATAGGTCTAAGGTAGAAAGTAATGTAATATATTTAAGCATCACCAAAATTGGGAAAGAAACTCCTTAATAGCATTTGGGAGTGATCAATCCACCTAGCGTATATACTTGATGGCTATGAGTAGCAGTTAATTCTACACTGAAACTATATATCTGTCCTCCCCGTTGCACATGCTCCCCGCAGTCCTTTATTGAGTCTGAGGTCTGCAAAGCAGCTCCCTACTCTATTTCATAGGCAACTGGCTTCCTTTGAAGTTTCCATATAGTTCAAGGTTATCTCGACCTCCATCTTCTTTTTTTGGCTCCTGAAGTATTGGCCAGATACGGGTTTTCTGTAGTCTTTGAGGCCTTTTCCATTGTTTCTGTTCTTCAAATATCACAGAAGGAGAGGACTTAACTGTTTCCTAGTTCCCAAGATTAGATTAGATTTCAGTATGAACACTGCATTCTATTTAGCATCTTGAAGAAAGTGAATCTGTTAGAATGAGTCCAGAGGACAGCCATGAAGATGATCAATAGGCTGGAGCACCTCCCATATGTGGACAAGCTGAGACACTTGAGCTTGTTTAGTCTAGAGAAGAGAAGGCTCCAGGAAGACCTTATAGCAGTCTTGCAGTACTTAAAGTGGGCCTACAGGAAAGATGGGGAGGGACTCTTTATCAGGAAGTGTTGTGATAGGAGAAGGGGTAATGTTTTTTAAGCAAAAAGAGGATAGATTTAGATTAGATATTAAGAAGACATTGTTTACTTTGAGGGTGGTAAAACACTGGAACAGGTTGCCCAGAGAGGTTGTGGATGTCTTATCCCTAGAAGTGGTCAAGGCCAGGTTGGATGAGACTTTGAGTAGCCTGAGGTAGTGGAAGGTGTCCCTGCCCATATCAGGGTGGGGTGAAATCAGATGATTTTTAAGTTTCATTGCAACCCAAACAACTCTATGATTCTATGATATACCTTAAATAAGGGGTAGGTTATTGACCTATTTGGAGCATATTGATGGAAGGTCATGTTCAATCTATGAAAGCAATTTCACACACGAGATAGCCCTTTTCCTGTTGTTCTCAGTCTCCCTCTTGTTCTATTTCCTTTTCTCTGTACATTAATTTCCTTTCTGAATGGATAATAACCACAGAATAAAAAGGGACCTAAAGAGGCCAAGCAGAAGTCATTTCAAGAAAAAAAAAAACAAAACAGCAAAGCTGTGAGTTTAAATTTAGTTGGTTTTGCAGTTCAGAGCACGAGGGGATGTTTAGACTGGATATTAGGAAAAATTTCTTCACCAAAATGAATGACAAGCATCTGATCAGACTGCCCAGGAAACTGATTGAGTCACCATCCCTGGAAGAAGTATTTAAAAGACATGTAGACTCAATGCTTAGGGACATGGTTTAGTGGTGGAGCTGTCAGTGTTAGGTTTACAGTTGGACTCTGCTGTTAAGGGTCTTTTCCAACTTAAATGATTCTATAATTCTATGTTTTACTCTTTCAACTAGAGAATCCTTGCTGTGATTGTGTAGGACTTCAAGACCCAGAAGCTAAGGTTGTATCCACCTAAACATAGAAGCACCTTGAAAAGGTCATTCCTTATCATAGCTTCCACTAGGTTCTGGACTGTAACAGTGAAATTCTGCAACAGTGAAAACCAGCAAATGACAGTGTTGGGTCACAAATACTGCTACAAAATTCTAGAAGGGCAAAACATTTTTCTTTCACAGGTCCTGCTCTGTCCATGTTTTAATCCAGTAGTAATGAGTAAATAAAGTATATAGCATCTAAATGTCTTCACATGAGTATATATGTAACATTTATGTTTTGCATAATTTTTGCAGAACTAACATTTGGTATACTGGGGTTTATTCCAAAAAAATGTAAACCAATTTCCTATTTCCACTCAATGCAATTTAGCCAATTAATAGAAACATTTAATCACAAGAAAATTATAATGTTTCATATTTCAAAGGAATCTGAGGCAGCAGGGGAAGAATCCAAACATGTATGTACATCTTCATGCTTTCAGTAGATTTAACTGATTTTTTGCAGGATTTTAAGCTTTATCTCTATGGTTGAGCTGCATCTCTGGTAAAAAAAATCTGCAAATATATCTGTTTCTTAAAAAAGGTATTTATCTAACAACTCAGAGCAAATATCTCTGAAATGCTAAGCTGTCAGCTCCCTTCCATGAAAATGAAGGTTACTTAGCACCTCAGAGAATTATATATGCTTTAGATAAAGAGAAAGAAAATGTTTTTAAAGAAACCTCAGGTTGATGGTCTGTTGCATATATATGTATTAAGTTATCTGAAGATATCTGTACCTCATCTGCTCTTATTTGAAAAGACTAATATTAATCCATGATATCTCATAAATCTTTCCAAAATACATTTATGTTTATGAAAACATAAATATATGAGCTTTGGAAGAGGGGCAGGCATCTCAGGAGGACTAAAACGAGCAGGCGAGATCATGCAGGCAAAAAATTAGAAGGACTAAAGCCCAACTTGAACTTCAGTTAGCCAGTTCAGTAAAAGATAATTTAAAAAGATTCTTCAAATACATAAACAACAACAGAAGGAGGAAATAGAATCTCCCTCCTTAATTGGATGCAAGGGGAATGGTAGTAACAAAGGACGAGCACAAGGCAGATGTACTTAATGCCTTCTTTGCCTTGGTCTTTAATAGTAAGCTAAGATGTTATCTGGGCTCCAAGCCTCCAGAGCCAGACAGTTGTGAAGGTGAACCCTTCATGTTCCAAGAAGACTTGGTTACAGACCTGTTCAGCCAATTAGACGTCCACAAGTCTATGGGGCTGGATGGGATACACCCAAGGGTATTAAGGGAGCTGACAGAGGTCCTTGCCAAACCCCTTTACCCCAACTATCAGCAGTCCTGCCTGACTAGGGAAGTGCTGCTTGACTGGAGACTGGCAAATGTAACTCCCATTTACAAGAAGGGTTGGAGGGAGGATCCAGGGAACTAAAAGCCTGTCAGTTTGACCTCGATACTGGAGAATGTCATGGAGCAGATCATATTGAGTGCTATCACACAGCACATGCAGGACAGCCAAGTTATCAGACCCAATCGATGTGGGTTTATGAAAGGCAGGTCCTGCCAGACCAACCTGATCTCCTTCTATGACAAGGTTACCTGGTTAATGGACAAGGAAAAGACTATGAATATGGTGTACCTAGACTTTTGTAAAGCCTTTGACATTGTTTCTCACAGTATCCTGATTGAGAAACTGGCTGCCATTGGTCTGGACAGTCATGCTCTGTTGGGTAAAAACTGGCTGGATGGTTGGGCCCAGAGGGTGGTGGTAAATGGAGTTAGATCCAGTTGGAGGCCAGTCACGAGTGGTGTTCTCCAGGGTTCAGTGCTGGGTCCAATCCTGTTCAATATATTTATTAATGATCTGGATGAAGGGATCGAGTGTACCCTTAGCAAGTTTGCAGATGACACCAAACTGGGTGACAGTGTTGATCTGCTTGAGGGAAGGGAGGCGCTGCAAAAAGATCTGAACAGGCTGGATCAATGGGCTGAAACCAATGTGATGAGATTCAACAGCACCAAATACCGAGTCTTGCACTTGGGACATTACGAGCCCATGCAGTGTTACAGGCTTGGGTAAGACTGGCTGGAGAGGTGCCTGGAGGAGAAGGACCTGGGTGTGTTGATTGACAACTGGCTGAATATCAGCAAGCAGTGCACCCAGGTCGCTAAGAAGGCCAATGGCATCTTGGCCTGTATCAAAAACAGTGTGGCCCGCAGGTCAAGGGAAGTGATTGTGCTCCTGTACGTGGCACTGGTGAGGCCACACCTTGAGTACTGTATTCAGTTCTGGGCCCCTCATTACAAGAAAGACATTGAGGTGTTGGAGCGTGTCTAGAGAAGGGTTACAAGGCTGGTGAAGGGGCTGGAGAACAAGTCCTATGAGGAATGGGTGAGGGAACTGGGGTTCTTTAGCTTGGAGAAGACAAGGCTGAGGGGAGACCTCATCGCTGTCTATGGCTGCCTGAAAGGAGGCTGTAGCAGAGTGAGTTTTGATCTCTTCTTACAAGTGATAGGCGATAGGACAAGAGGAAATGGTCATAAGTTGCTCCAGGGGAGGTTCGGACTAGACATTAGGAAGAATTTCTTTACCGTAAGGGTGGTCAGGCACTGGAACAGGCTGTCCAGGGAGGCGTTGAGTCACCATCCCTGGAAGTGTTTAAAGAACAGGTAGATGAGTTTTTTAAGAACATGGTTTAGCAGAGAATGGCTACGGTTGGACTCAATGATCTCAAAGTTATTTTCCAAATTGAAGTTTCTATGATTCTATGATTGCAGTTTGTATCTGTTAATCTATCATATATTTTAATTTTAGGCTTAGATATTTTTCTTATCTTTTATTATCTTTTTCTTTCTCAAAGTTTTTCATACGTCTGTAAAATGTCATTTCATGTAAGCATCAAGGAACAACTTAAAGAAGCAGAATCTTTTGAGCAGTTTGTGTAGGTATATTATTACAAAAGTGAAAAGGGATACTGTCCTGGCAATTCAGCACCTTCAAAATCTAGTGCTTTTCCTGTGTGAAGAAACTCATGATTGTTTGACTTCCTGTGAGAGGTTTTGGGGACTGAAGCAGTGATGATACAGCCTGCTACATTCTAGGCTCCAGACCCAAGAGGATTATTACTGACCGAGACAAGGTTTGAAGAGGTTCTTCTCTGCAAAATATTCCAAAGGGGAATATTGTTGGCTGAGATAAACCTGGAGGGTTCTCTACAAAAGACTGATACAACATGACTTGACAAACATCTTAAAGTTTCAAATGATGATTGTCTAAAAACATTGACAAGAACTATTACTGAGGCAAGAAATTTCAATTCTTTGGGTCATTGATTTTTTTATGACACCCAAGTCATTCAAGAGTAGTTGCCTCACAGGAACAAAAATTTGATTACAGGAATGTAGAATAATATTCCTGATGAGGAAATATAAAAAAGCCATGATAGGAAGATGTATTTAATTCAACAGTATATATGACTCATGTTATTGCTTAACAGATGCAAAGTATCTGAAATGCAAAGTACCAGTAGAATATCCAACTAACAAAAAGAATTAAACTGCTTCTCTGTTTCTGAAAAAGGAATATTATGTAAAGTAGCATTAAAGTAGGCAACTTTCAACGTCTTTAATTGCTTTGACTGTTGTAAATGATAAATACAAAACACATGAAAAGATCATATACAACTTCTAGACTACTTGCAGCAGTCATTCCCACAAGCTATCATTAAGGCAAAAATCCAGGCTTTAGGAAAAGATAAAAGGTTTATATAGTTGGTAATAAAAATTTAGAAGAAAGGATGGAGGGTGAGAGTGAGATATCAATTTTCAAGGGAACATATAGAAGCTAAGTTTATAATTCCCATTAAAACTCAAGATCCAGCTTTATACATATTTTTTATACAGATAGACACTAAAACTATGAAAACTCTTAAAAAATGGAAATTAAAAGCTATTGAAATCAAATGACATTTTGGCATGGTGTACAATGCATGAGTAATCTACAACATGAGGTCACTTCAAATATGCATGAGAAAAGAATTTAGCTGGATCAGAGCTGTCACCTCTGAAACATCAAGAAACCAACTATGGTGAAATAATTTCCATTATTTCTTTTTTTATTTCTTAAAATTTCTATTCACAATTAATAATTTGACTTCATCTGGAGGGTACTTTGATCTATTCCTAAACTTGTAGATAAGAAAGGTCATGGTTAGGAAAAAGATTGCTATGATTGGACAGAAAAAAATGGACTTGAATTTGTTGCTAAACTACTTGTATTATAAAGAGTAAACTGCTCATATTTAAACTTTGAAGTATAGTGTTCTGGTTTGAGCTAAGCCTATTCTGAGTAACTTCAGATTCTGAAAGTTATCAACACTGTTTTTCAGACACAGACTGCCTCTAGAAGTAATGAGCTTGATATTTACCACCAAGGTAATGGGATATTGTTACATAGAGAGGTCATTGCTCATATTTATTCCTATGTAAATCAAGGAAACCTGAAGAGCATGCATGGAATTTAGAATTAATTTTTTTTTTTTAAGAATCAGCAGATAAGTCCCAGATTTTGCAATTACTCTGACCTTCTTCCATTTAATGATATAATTCCTGATGTTATAAACCACTAAGAATTATAGTTATGACTGCAGAAAGAATGTATATATGTTTCATATTCTGTGGAGAGAAAAAAAAATCACCTCAACAGCTCAGAAAAAAAGGTTAAAACCTGTCAAGAGTTAATCCCAGGAATCAAGACTACAGGAATTTTTTTGGCTCTTTGAAATATGAAGAGCAATTATGTGGTATTGATGTTCTTGGAAATGAAGTTTTGTTACATCTAAGTGACTGTGGTTTGGTTTAAAAGGAAAATGCAGTTTCAGAAGGAGCAAAAGCTAGAAAACAGCATAAAATTATATATTTTTGGAATATGAAAGAAAAAGAAGCAAACAGACATTAATATAAACCTAGAACAGGATATTTTGAAACACATGGAAGCTAAGGAATTAGTGTAGATCATTGCTTCATACAGAAGCAGGTCCAAGAGTAGACTTCAGCTGGTTTTATTCTTTTTGTCACAATTAAGTCCTCAATAATGAAGCTGAAGAGTAGGATGAAATAAAAATCTTTGTGGTTATATTTGTTCTAAGATTGAAAATTACTTACATGTTTATACTCGGACCTTTATGCTGCATATAAAAATTAGGCCCATATAGAAGAGGTAAATAGTGTAGTTGCATGGGCCATTGTGGATGAGTTATAACGAGACTAGGAAATACACGTCATTCAGACTTCCCACACTCTTGTACCAAAACATGCTGCAAAAACAACTTTATTTTTGCTCTAGCCAGCAACTAGAATGTAAACAATAACATGCGCCTGGCTTCACTGTTCACCAATCATATGAATACGCAAATAGTAGGTAGGCCAATTCACAGCTTGCATGCACCAACCATGCATCCATCTAACACATAAAAGCTAAGATATGCTAGACCCTATGCTCCTTGCCATGAGTCAAACCTCGGTGATGCCATGAACAACTCCCAATTGCTGTGAACTTCTGTTCGGTCATTGTTGGGGTCCCTGGGCAGATCGCAAGATAATGAAGTCCTGTTTTCTGACCTTGTATTGCATTGTTTCTGCATATTCCAACCTGCCTCTGGGAATGCAAAGACCCCCGTTCCCTTACAGTAGTGCAGGGACACTTTTCTAGAAAAAATAGTTAACAAGTCATTCCAATTTGATTTTTGCCGAACAGGTACCATTACCTGTTTTGATATTTTCCCCAGTGAAGTTAGGATCAGTGATTTGGAATCCAACAGGCTGAAGCTTTTCACCATGATTGGCACATCCAGTATAAAAACAGGAACATTCTTCTAATTCATAAATTTATTCTTCGTTTCTGAGAAAAAAAGCCTTGTGACCGAAATTTTTCAGATGTTTTCTAAGATCACAAAAATAAGGTAAATTCATGCTAATTTCATAGCCATTATGTATATATGCAAATCCACCCATTTACTCTGTTAGAGGGTTAGAGCCTATATGAGGATCATCAATGGCATATTCATGAGGACTGAAGAGGTGTTCAGTACTAGTGACCTAGAAATGGCCATTTATCCAGTAATACAGTTAAGCGCACAATAATGTTTAAGTACAGAAAGTAAGTATATTCCACTGCAGTTAATGAAACTGTGTATGTGACATAAGTAAAATACAAGCATAATTCTTTGCTGAAAGTTCAGCTGAAAAACAATTTCAATATCTTACAAGAATCACTATTCCAGTTGTTTCATGGTAATTAAAATGTTATGATTGGATTCATTGATTTTAAAAGTCTTTTCAACCGAAATAATTCTGTAATCCTGTGGTATCATGAAAAATATCTTCATAGAATCATAGAATCATAGAATGTTTTGGATTGGAAGGGAACACGAAGGTCATCTAGTCTACCCCCCCTGCAGTGAGCAGGGACATCTTCAATTAGACCAGGTTGCTTAGAGACCCATTCAACTTGACCTTGAATGCTTCCAGGGATGAGGTATCTACCACCTCTCTGGGCAACCTGTTCCAGTGTTTCACCACCCTCAGCACGAAAAATTTCTTCCTGATACTTAGTCTAAATGTCTTCTTTTTTCATTTAAAAACATTTTCCCTTATCCTATTGCTCTAGGTCATGCTAAAAAATGCTTTCTCATCTTTCTTATAAGACCCTTTAAGTATTGAAAAGCCACCAGAAGTTCTCCTCTGAGACTTGTCAATTCCAAGCTGAACAACCCCAACTCTATCAACCTCTCTTCATAGCGAAGGTGTCCAGGCCTTCAATCATTTTGGTGGCTCTCCTCTAGACCTGCTCCAACAGATCCATGTGTTTCCTGTGCTGAGGGCTCCAGAGCTGGACGCAGTATTCCAGAGTAGAGGGGTAGAATTCCCTCCCTCAACCTGCTGGCCATGCTTCATTTGATGCATCCCAAGATACATCCATTACTGACTCATGTCCAGCATCTTATCCCCCAGGTCCTTGTCTGCAGGGATGCTCTCAACCTCTTCATGCCCCAGCCTATATCAATAGTGATGGTTGCCCTAACCCAGGTGCAGCATCTTAACACTTCACTTCCCATCCCTCAGGGGTGTCAATGCCTCTATTCAGCTTGGTGTAATCTACAAACTAATTGAGGGTTCACTCGATCCCATCATCTACATCTTTGATGGAAGACATAAACAACACTGGTCTCAGAACAGATCCCTAAAGGATAATACCGCTTGTCACTCATCTCCATCTGGACATTGACCCATTGACCACTACCCTCTGGGTGAGACTCTTCTCTTCAGAGAAGACATTTACATCCATTCTCAGTTTAAGTAGTATTGTATATACATATATTTATTACAATTTGAGAAAATCACATTCTTATGACCCTGAAAAAGGAAAATAGAAAAGGTGTAAAAATTTAGATAAAATCACCTCCAATTATAAGCATCATCCTTCTCAATATTTTCAAATTAATTGGAATGGTATTTTAAAATCATCCTGTCATCCTTGTAGTTTTAATATAGGTTTAGCTACCTAGGGTGCCTTTTTTATCAATGCTTTGAAATTTCCCTTTGATTTGAGGAGCAACACAAATATTCCCTCATTATTCACTGTTCTTTTCATTCCTTAGATGTTGGAAATCTTATTCCTGTCTTAAGTATCTCTAAAGAGAGACTCTCTTCAACACCAGTAATAAAGCAGCTTCAGACGCAAGAAAGCTTTGACGAACAAAGGAAATCTTCTATTTTACTTTCTATTTTATAAGCTTTCCTGCAATTTCTCTGCATTTCACTTTTTTTTTATTCTACTAAGCAAGCATTATTCTCCCGGTTAAAAATAACATCATGTTCACTTGGCTCATCAGTTCTCCTGTTTTATGTGTGGCTTGTACTATCATTCAAACACAAAGATGAACAAGCCGTCACAAAATTATAGAACACTTGGGCCTGAGGAAGAAAAAAGCTGAACGTTGAAGCCTTGGCTTTATGTGTATGAGTATTCTAAATTGCTTGTGAGGTCTTGGTGGACTGCGTGACTGTTCCCAGTTTCACTGCTTCTGTGATCAGAAGGCTTAGATCTTCTGACATATCACATACCACAAAGCCAACAAGGCTCACCCAATAATTTGTGTATGAGACATGAAATATCCTTGAAGAATACAAATTTGCATCCTTTTACTGCAAGAAAACATTTTAGTGCTAGAAAATATAAATCTCACGTTCAGTCTAAACTTATGTTGTTTAGACATCACCATTTAGAGGTGTCATTTCTTGGTAAGTAAGAAAGCCATGAATATTAGACAATTCTTTCTGATCACTTCGACTTTTCAGATAGATAAACAGAAAAGAACTTCTTAACACTTTCCAGAATTCACAGCTTTTCATCATATGCTCTCCAGAACTGAATCTATGTTTTATTCACAGATACAGAAGTTCATGACAAAATCACGTAAGTGGGACTCCATACAAATAAGCATTTTAACACATGCTTGAAAGGTTTTAAAGAAGTATTGAACCAATAAATGAGAGCTGTGATGTCTCAAGATGTGTGTTTCTCTTCCATGATAAATTGCACTGTGGTCTGGCAAGATTGAAAACTGAATCTGCAAGTCATTCAAATGTAAGTAAGTGCAAACTCACAGTCATACTTGTAAAATGTTAAATTTGGATTACAGAAATGACCATGGAATTAAAGAGAGGCTTGCAAAGTGAATTCATTGTTCAAGTGAGAATAAATATTCCCAAATAATTCTTTGCTATATTTGTCCAGCACTAGTCATTAATGTCCAATTCTGATTCATTTGCAGATTGCGTCTTGATGCAGCATTATCCTGCTCAATTCAAATCTTAGTTATGCAGTTTTACTTTGCTTTGTTACACAGAAATATTTGATTGCATCATGTAACCTGAAGAAAGAAATGCTTTGTTCTATTTTAAATATTGGAGAAGAAAGTAACTCTTCAGTTACAGTGTTGCAGATGTCCCAGGTGATGTTATTTTGTCTTGTTCACCACTTCAACCTTTTAGTCAACAATGCTACATTTGGAAAAAGCTTGTCTCCCTTTTACCTGTGCATCTGCAGTGAAACGAGCCACCAAAACAACCTGTATCAGGCTCACTTTTGTTATTTACATCAAAATAACCTACCCCCAGGCTCACTTTTGGGATTTATCTTATCATTTTAATATACAGTTTAGTTTTCTAAGTGTCAATTAGTTTCTGCATATATTCACAGAAAAAGATAGCTCGAAAATGTTAACAAGACTAAGGGCAAAATTTAATTTTTCAACAAGTTGAAAATTTTGGGGAAGTTTTGAAATTTCTTTTTGTGGTGAAGGCAGAGTAGGAGGAGAGCTGAGAGGGGTGAACAGTGTGATGGAATAGAGGAGGCCATGGGAAAAGGATATGGGAAGAGCTTTTCTTCCTTTTCATGTTTTTCTTTTCTTCCCTTCCTTGTTTTCTTTCTTCCTATTTCCACTTTGGTTATGCTTTCATCTTGACCGGGCAGCACATCTACACTTTTTTCTGGCAGCCTTTTCTCACTGTACAATCCTGGAAAGCACCAAGGTAGGGTAGTCAGGAAAAGACTCAGTCAAACTTAGTCCAGTTAAGGAGAAGAGTTGGGCCAGGATCACCCAACTGACCAAAGGTATATTCCACACCATATGACATCATGCTCAGCAGATATATCTTGGGAACAAGGAGGAAAGTAGAGGACATTCACAATGATGTTGTTTGTCTTCCCAAGTAACTATTCCCCCTGATGGAGCCCTGCTTTCCTGGAGATGGTTGAACACCAGTCTGCTAATGTGAAGTAATGAATGAATTCCTTATTTTGCTTTGCTTGCATGGGCAGTTTGTTCTTTACCTTCTAGACCGTTGCTATCTCAGCCCACGAGTTTCCTCACTTTTACCCTTCTGATTGTCTCTCCTATCCCATCAGAGAAGGGTGAGTGAATGGTTGCATTGTGCTTAGTCGCCAGCTGGATTTAAACCAGAACACATAAATAAATCCTAAACCACACAAAAAGAGCGTAGCACCAATAGTCAAACAGTTACAAGCTAGGCCTTGATCCAGTAAGATCTTTTAAAATTTTGATTAGTTTAAACATGCCCATTGTTTAATTAGTGTCATCTCTGACTAACTTTTTTTTTTTTATGTTGGAGGACATGATTATGTGAACTCAATTGGATTTCTGTGACTAAAACAAAATCTCATTCACAGGTGAAAATGTTTACTTTTTCATATCAGGTCTCTGAACTGCTCTCATTTGGAGAGGATAAAAAGTTGATCAGAACAAACTCTTCACATCAGTAAATGACAGTCAGGTTATGTTATAGGTTGTCTGAAATTACAAGATCCTACAGTTCTTGATAATATAAAAATAGACAACTACCTTTCTTCACCAAATTAGTAGGAAAATTCTATTGCCCCATTCCTAATGGAATTTTACTTATTGTGCCAAGTTAGCGAAATTTTGAAGCACTTCTGCAGAAGAAATGAGACGCTTACTCTACCTATCATCAATTAAAACTCCCACTATCTTAATTTGCTCTCTATTAAACAAAAACACGCACAAATAACTGCCAAATTCCAAATCCTTCCAGACAACTTGATTGTAATAAATGCAATTTACATCCAATCAGTGCAAATATTATTAGGCCATGTGTTCTTTTTTTGTCTGTTCCACCTGACTAGATTGTTGAGTTAGTACACAGAAAAGCAATGTACTTTGGTTTACTTTCAAGGACCATGTACTACCAATCAAGAGTGGCATTACAAGAAATCCTATGGAGAAAAAATACTATTGACATTATCAGAAATCTTGGGAGAAGGAGGGGAATACGCCAGAAACACTGACTATATATATATTTTTACAAATCATTAGGACTACTTCTTGGCCTAATTAAACAGCCAGATAGGAATGAAGACAAGAAAAGAAATCTATATATGAATGATAGAATGCAGAAGATGATACAATGTATCTCGTAGAGACTGAATCTACTACAGAAGGGCAATCCTGTCCTTATGGGGACCAGATAGAAAGTGAAAGAATGGCAATTTTTGCTCTTCTGCGCAGGTAGACAAAAGTTAACGACATTTTATAGGTCCAAAGAAGAAAACAGTTCTACTGTGTATGAAGGAAGAAAATATAGGAGAGGTATGTATTAGACTGTCCATGATCCTGTCTTAGGGAATTATCTTTATACAAGAGTCCAGCAACATGCAAAAACACAGGTTTAATAAATGATTACAGACTTCAAATCTATCATTTAGTCACCTATTTTGTTTAATCCTATGAAGCTTTATACAATTTGCTTATTGTCCTTACTGATGAATTTACTGTAGTCCTTCTATATGAGCATTGCTATTAGTAGTATACTTACTGTCAGAAAAATGAAGAGATAATCCATATGTCAGCCCTTATAGGATCCTGATGGTACAGCCATCATAAGGAAATAGAAACAATTTGTAATTACAATTAAAATGAGAGATACGGACAATCATTAAAAATAGTATTTTTGAATGGTACCTTTCTCTTGGTAGCATACTAGGGATAATCTACGGTTTGAAGACAATTTTCCATTGAATAAAAAGATAAGACATAGTGAATATTGTCAGATAGTAAAAGTGCCTGTGGAAACAAATTATCTACCAATAATCCAATTACCTATTGCTTGCAGAACTTCATAGTGTTAATTATCTCCATTCATTGTGAATCACTTCTCCATTACTGACATCCATTATAGGTCCATTCAAGTCTCTGAAACTACTTAATATTGGTTCAGTATGTATTGAGTACCATTCAGTTCTCACATTAAATATTTTTGAGAATGTCAATCCACATAATTATTTAAAGATTTATATATATGAGTGGCGGCATATGAGTTCTAACACACATTCAGTATGAAAACAGTAATCGTAACACTACAATCACCAATAGGGCTGAAACACAATTAAAAATTTAGCCATCTTGATGTGTAGAGGAACAACAGCATCTAATTAGAACACAACAATTAGGAGCAACAATAAGGCATAAAAGAAACAAAAAATCATTCCCTCAAAATAGCAAACTTGCAGCTTAGGAAATATTAACGTCTGGGAGATACTTAGGTCTGTCCTGTCAAAGGCAATGAGAATCCTCAACTGAGACAAGAATAAGATACTATCTATACCTAGGATTCAAAAGAGCTGAAACAATTAGAACTTCTGACTCTGAGTAGAGAGACAAATCCAAACAATACTCTTACTTTGTTTAATATTTAACACATCAAGGATGAGGAAAATCAGGGTATTTATATAGCAATATATACATAGCATACATGTGCATCTCATATATCTTATTATCAAAGCACATACTAATCCTTTTTTTTTCTGTGTTTCTGAGGCACATGCAAATCAATGTTTCTTTTAAGGTGGCTCTAGTTACTAAATACTCTGAATTATGTGTGAAACTTGTAATCAATGAATACATAATAACTTAAAATGGTTCCTCTTAAATAGGCAAGCACTGAAAAGAACCTATCACTCAGTTGTTGGCATGGTTTTCTGAGAAATGTGATGTTATAATTAAATTTCTCTCAGTACAGAAAGACAGATTTGAAATTAATTTGTTCATAACCCACATGACTATTCTAACCACTTGGATGAATATTGCATGAAAAGATGGGCATCAACTCTTTCATCATCATCTGCATGTTCTAAGGAGTCTTCCTTTGAGAAGACAGACTCAGTAAAATTCCTGTAATATCTTAAGTCTTCACTGAAGCAAAAAAGCCTGCCATACAGACATGGGGAAACTTTATTCACAAAGTACCCTGCAATCAGTAAAATCTCTGTACATTTTAATAATTAAAAACTTATTACATGCTATAATTTAAACACCTGGAATTTCATAGCAATACAACCTACTCTGCAGCTAAATACTACGAACAATAATAATACTGATATTTTCTAATGAAGTAACACAGAAAACAACGGCGTACAGAAAATGGACTTCTTCACTACTGAATAATTCTGTTACATCCAAGTCTTTGAAAGCCCTGACCCTGATATTCCAGAGGTGTTTGGATTTTTTTAGCTAACTTCTTTCATCTCGTCTAGGCTTATTATTTGAGATAAGAAATCTGAATGGCTATACTCGGTATCTCAGCAAAACATACCACAGTGTGTTAGAGGCTAAATGAAGCTAAAATTACTAAGATAAGTTTGGCTTTTAGGATACTGTAGAAATGCCCAATTCCTCTTCTTTTTTGCCAGTTTGCCTGCTTTACCTTAACTGACATCTCTTAAATTGTGCCACAATGCTTTCTGTATTTTGGTGTCAACTGTCACATAAGGCCCTGTTTACAATCCTCGTTTAATAGATTGCTAGATTGTTTTAATAAGTCAATAGATATGCAAACTCTCTTAAGTTTTTACTGCTTTCAGGAGCCCCGAAGAGAAACAGTTAAGTGTGGATTTTGATGTTATTAATAAAAAGACATTTAGAACAAAGTTTCCAGTTATGCACCCAGTACTACATTGCTTGACTTTTCTGAGATCACTATTGAAGGTTTTAGAATTGGAGCCTTAGATTAATCAGATAATCATTCCACTAGAAGAATATTATTTTCTGCCTGCTTTCATGTGCATTTAATTGTTGGGAAAACTCCTTGTTTGACTGTTTAGAGATTACAGTCTTTTTTCCAACAGGCAAGAACAACAACATGGGAAATAGCAGTTGAAACAGCCCATTTTTAATACTCCCTTGTCAGTTTTACTGTAACCTATACAGGACATTTGTGACTTCCCCCACCTTCAAGGAGACTAACCAGATTCGCACAGACACCATGGAAACTGAACTTGGCCACCAAAGCTTTATGATCAGTGACTGTGAAAGACAAAAACCAAACAAGAATTAGTAAAGAATTAAACTAAAAGAACAGATACCCTTCTTTACCACGTATCCATCTACTTACAAATTGAAGAAAACACTTGATTTGCATTCTTCAACACATATTGAAAAACCCCATATGCTTCCACTAGCTGTTTTTATATCTTCACAGAATTATCTGCCCTAGTGCGCAGTGCTATTGATTACCTCTGACACTGATTTCCACCAAGACCTACGAAAATATCCAGCCAAATATGGACTCAAGTCTTTCTCACGATGTCATCACATAAAATGCTGAAAAGTATTTAAAATAATCTATCTGCCACCCCAGAGATATACTCATATTGCATTGACAGCTGACACTTTCTTAATACTGAGGAGCTGCTAATATGGAGATGGAAAAAAAGTTTAGTGGGGCAAATGTATTATATTTATATTAGAACAACTTTCTCATTATTTTCAGTGCCAAGAGACAAAACCACAAAGCATATCATTTCCAGATGGACATATATATTTCTACTTATGAAGAAAGCCATTAATTCACAGGGTAACAGTGTTAGCCAATAAAACATCAAAAGAAAATTCTATTTATCCTCTTTTAATTCCACACAGTCCAAAATTATGTGAACTACTCACTTCAATGTGCACTGCTAACAGTTGCAGAATAGAGATCTTATATCAAAGTCACTGCAGGTTAAAGTGTGCTCTGAGGTGAGGATTAAAAAAAAAAGGCAATGCAAGTTGTGTTATTGTCAAAAAAAGACCAATGTTAATTTAAGCTCTATAACTTGAAAACATGTCAGTCTTAACTTTCCTAATCTGTACTGTTGTCTTTGACAAATGCAGTGAGGAAGCGAAAACTCGGCGAGGATCGGCAGCAGGAACGGTAAGTTCTGCAGACGGGTGCTCGTTCGAAGTGGGCAGCGAATCCCCCGAGCAAGACAAGGCTCAAGAGATAACCGCGGCAGCGCAAGACTCCGCAACCCCGGAAGCGGCAGCGATCACGTGGGTGCTGACGGCGCAGGGGGGGCGGTCCCGGCAGCAGCCGCGGGAGATTTAAAACGTCTCCTCGGCTCAACAGAAGAGGGCGGCTTCACGGTTTATTAAGACGGCGAACAGGAGCGGGCAAACGGGGTCGCTGAGAGGCAGCTTGCGCAGGCAGGGTAAGCAGGTGCTCTTCTGATAGGGGTGACTGTGTGGTGGCGCTGGTGGTGTTTGTTTTTTTTTTTTCTTTCTTTTGCTTTTTTCTGCTCCCATGACCAGCAATGGTGACGAGTTGAGCCAAGCCCACTGCTAGCAGGAGTGTGTGTATTCAAACAGTGCCTCTGTTGAGGAATATAAGTGTCTAAACTGTGGACTGCGGGGAATGCCTTAGCCTGCTCGTGGTGCCCAAGGATAACACAAATAACACCTGTATAAGGTGTGAACAGATCAGCAATCTGATCCTTATGGTTGCAGATCTTAAGGATCAGGTGGAGAGGCTGAGAAGTATTTGTGATAGTGAAAGGGAGATAGACTGGTGAAGTCACACCCTTTCTGCCCCCAGTAATACTTCCCAGGAGACAGAAGAGCTGTGTGTTTCCCACTGACAAGATGAGGGGAGAGACCTAGTTGTTGAGGAGGAACGGGAGCAGGTTTGCTCTTGTGGGAGTAATAGATTTTCCTCCTATCCTTGGACTCCCTTCAAGATATCGCCTTTCTACTCGCCCTTACAAAACAAGTTTGGGGTTCTGAAATTTGACGCCCAGGTTGATGATATTGATGAAGACAATTCGACCTAGGAAACCTCTTGATTTTGCTCCATCTGTCAGGCGGGTCAGAACATCAAGTATTAAAAACAAAAGGAGGGTAGTTGTAATAGGTGACTTCCTTTTAAAAGGAGCACAGGGTCCTATATGTAGGCTGGGCTCATCCCACAGGGAGGTCTGCTGCCTTCCACAAGCCCAGGTACAGGATATCGCTAAGAGACTCCCAGATTTAGTTAAACCCTCAGATTATTATCCCCTGTTGGTTGTACAAGCTGACAGTGATGAACTTGAAAAGAGAGGATCCAGAGTGATTAAAAAAGAGTTAAGGAGCTAGGCTGTTTAATCGATGGGGCAGGAGTGCAGGTGGTTTTCTGCTCAGTTCCTCCAGTGTCAAAAGTGTATACTTCAAGGAACAAGAAAGTCCATGCTGTTAATAAATGGCTTAAAGGCTGCTGGTGAAAGAAAAATTTTGGTTTCTATGATCATGGGGAAACTTTTTCTGCATCTTGCCTGCTAGATTCAGATGCATCCCACCTAAGCAAAAGGGGCAAAAGGATTCTAGCCTGGGAGTTGGCAGGGCTCATTAAAAGGGCTTTAAACTAGGCCCGAAGGGGGAGGGGGATGTAACCAGGCTCACCAGTGATGTGACTGTAGGGAGTGAGTCGTCATCAAGGGTGAAGTCAGTAACCCAAATTAAGTGCATGTGCACTAATGCACGCAGTATGGACAATAAACATGAGGAGCTGGAAGTCCTGGTCCAGCAGGAGACCTATGATATAGTTGCTATCATGGAAACATGGTGGAACAACTCTCATAACTGGAGTGCTGTCATGGAAGGCTACAAACTCTTCAGGAAAGACAGGCAGGAGAGAAGGGGTGGAGGGGTGGCCCTGTATATAAAGGAAACTCTTGATGCCGTAGAAGTTGATATTAGTGATGACCAGATTGAGTGCCTATGGGTAAGAGTCAGAGGGGCAATCAAGACTGACATCCTGGTTGGAGTATGTTACAGACCGTCCAATCAGGAGGAAGAGGTGGATCTATTGTTGTTTAAGCAGCTGGAAGTTGCCTCAAGATCAGCTGCCCTTGTTCTTTTAGGAGACTTTAATCTCCCACATATCTGCTGGGAAGTTAACACAGCCAAGAGGAGGCAGTCCAGAAGGTTCTTGGAATGTATTGAGGACTTTTTTTCTGTCACAGCTGGTGAGTGAGCCTACCGGGGTGAGGCTCTCCTTGACCTGCTGTTTACAAATAGAGAAGAACTGGTGGGTGGTGTTGTGGTTGGAGGCTGTCCGAGTTCTACACTCCGGACAGAACAACCCCATGCAGAATTATAGGCTGGGGACAGAATAGCTGGAAAGTAGTCAAGTGGAAAGAGACTTGGGAGTGGTGGTGGGCAGGAAGCTCAACATGAGCCAGCAGTGTGCCCAAGTGGCCAAGAGGGCCAATGGTATCCTGGCCTGCATCAGGTGTGGTCAGCAGGGCTAGAGAAGTTATCATCCCCTTATACTCGGCACTGGTCAGGCTGCACCTTGAGTACTGTGTCCAGTTCTGGGCCCCGCAGTTTAAGAGAGATGTTGAGATGCTGGAGTGTGTCCAGAGGAGAGCAATGAAGATGGTGAAGGGGCTGGAGCACAAGCCCTATGAAGAGCGACTGAGGGAGCTGGTGTTGTTTAGCCTGGAGAAGAGGAGGCTCAGGGAGACCTTATTGCTCTCTGTAACTACCTAAAAGGAGGTTGTAGGCAGGCAGGGGTTGGTCTCTTCTCTCAGGCGACCAGTGACAGAACAAGAGGACATGGTCTCAAGCTTTGTCAGGAGAGATTTAGGCTTGATATTAGGAAAAACTTTTTCACTGAAAGGGTGATTTTGCCAATGGAATGCGCTGCCCAGGGAGGTGGTGGAGTCATTATCCCTGGAGGTGTTTAAAAACAGATTGCATGAGATGCGTAGTGCCATGGTTTAAATGACGAGTGGGTGCTAGTGTTGGGTCATAGGTTGGACTAGATGATCTCAGAGGTCTTTTCCAACCTTGTGATACTGTGGTACTGTGAAGCCTGACAGCCGCATACCGACTTACTGGGCTGAAGCTGTCAACAAAAGATAGCTCAATTGAAAAAAGGAAAGTAAAAAATCCAAATAAAGAATAATGAGGTCCTCAACTCATGTTAAAAAATATCTCCGGGAATCAATCAAAAAATGAATATCCACTACTAAATCTCTGCCAAAGCATATTAGCCTTGTTAATTTATTATTGAGACTACAGCACCAAAGACATGCACACCTCTATTAGTAAATCTTACAAAAGATAAAAGGATTCTGCTATTATCATTAGCACTTGTAAACTTTTGGGGAAACAACCCATTGGTTGGGCCTTTTCATAAACTGCTAGGCCCATTCAGTGAAAATCATTGTGTGCATTCTTAACCTAGGGTAGATCAGCAGCCTCTTCCTGTGCTCAGTTTCAAAGTCCATAGCCATTCAAATCCCACTTCTGAGCATGCAGAGAAAGGCTCTAGGCTAAGGAGCTCGCATCTAAGTCTGGAAAGGTGACATTTACTTAACTGATAGTAAATGCTTTCGCCAGTCATGCCTGAGAAATATTTGACCTCGCAGGCACAGGTCAAACTACTGATCAGAGAATGTGTTAAGGCCTGTTCCCAGTTAGCACTTTGCACACAGAAGCATCATTTTGAAAACAACAAGAATGTTTAAGAATGGAGATGAGATGGCCATGCCACTCAACTCAGGATCAGCACACATTTTCTGGACTAAGTTCAAGAGAGTCTTCAACTCTAAAGCCTAATGATTATGATTTTCTTCCAGAATACAAATTTTAACCCTATTAGGCTGAATTTTAACTTTTTATTTAACAATTGTTACAATGACTCTCATAATAAGCAGAGTAAGAGAATATCACCACCACCTACATTAGAGAGATTTGTTTCTAGCTATAAATGGTTCCTAACTGTACATCAATTTGCAATTGCAAATTCCTCAGCTGTGTGGTGCAAGGAACAGGGGAAGTAGGTTCCTAGACACATCTACCTTTGAATAAGTTCAAAGGGTTATGAACTATCTTACTCAAAGCTGAATTTTAGTACTAGTGTTATACAGAGGCACTTAATCCTCTGCGTGTACTGTACTGAGAGTAGAGGCGTATCTCTGTCCTTGGACTCCAAAAAAATCTCTAGAAGATAACATTCCTGAGTACTACTTTACTAAAACTCTAGCCTAAGTATTGCAAATGTATTAATTTTTACTAAATATTGGGTTAGCTTTGAATTAAATTGTGTTGGAATTCACTCATGCAAATTCACTCATTTTACAGTCAGTATAATTTTTTGTAAAAAAGGGCATAAAATCTATAGATGTAGCAGGGAAAAATAAAGACATATGTTTAAATTTCAATTAATATTACTCTAATCTTGGATATGTATTCATTTTATATTTATAAAAGTCACTCACGGTATACAATGACATTGCTTACTTAACTGAGAAATAAACTTAGCATAAAGATCACCCCAAATCTTGACCTCTCACCATGTTACCCCTGGTACAGGAAGAAGGTGGAAATTACATATAAGATTTACATCATGTATTGAATATGAGGCTTAACACTCTTGAGCTTCCTTGGACCTATAGAAAAGCTAACTCCAGCACTAGTGGCTTTAAAGAAGGATAGTTATCTATTTCCACATACTTTCGGGATTAACTCATAAATTTATTTTGTCACTATGTAGGAAAGAAGCAAATAAACTATGCTTCAGTGAAATTGGGCTGGCATAAGCAAAAAAAAAAAAAGCAAGAACCAGAACATACTTTGTTTTCCACTTGCAATGCAAGACTACAGACCCTCAAAGTTTTCAGTCCATGGAACATCTTTCTGCATTATCTGTGTCTCTGCATTAGCTGTCTCTAGAGAGGGTTATAAATGTGATATATGAGCTCTTAAGGTGGCTGTCTCAGATCCTGTGCAGTTTAGGATCAGTAGAAATGTTGCATAAAGCAGACAGCAAAAATTTGGCAGTCACCTGCTTGTGAATAATTTTTAAAATGAGAGTCAGAGGTGTATACTAGAACAAAATTATTAGATCATATTCTTCAACTTAGTGAGTTCTCTGTTCCTCTAACCTTCAGGCCAAAGATTGCTGAATTACTTGAAGATGAGTACTTCTATGAGGCAAACCAGAATCTTTTAATATAAGTACAATACATGCATGTTATTTCAATGTAAATAAATTTAACATAACAGGACATGTGTCCAAATACAGAGCACCAGCAGTCAGCACTCAGAGCTAACGTGGTTATTATTTGTTCAGTTAATTATCAATATTGGTTCATTGCTATATTGCAGTCTAATTGTAGTAGAAGTTACATGATTACTTCTTTCACTTATCATTTGGCTCTATGGCTGAAATCTTACTTTCAAAAGTAAAGTTCTCTCATTTGTAGAGATTTGTAGCTTTTGGTTACTAGGACCAATCTCATTTTCATTCATAATTTTAATGGCAGAGGCGATTTGCCTTTTTTTTTTTTTACTCTCAAGACTACCATTTAGTTTCAAGTAAATAGTATTATGTGTAGTGGAAGTACAAACTTAGACCACCTCCTAGAGTTCTGAATACTCTGAAATACTTAGATTCTGCGAAGAAAGAGGTTTTATAATTTCTTTTTTTTTGCGTATAGGGTCTATGTAGCTCTACACACAGTAATCACAAAAGGCAAAGCCGCAGAGTTCTTGCCCAAGACTTTGTTGACAACTGACACTGTATGTAATAGACTCTAGAAGCTTGATAGGGATCAGAAAGCTTTCACTCAGGAGACTCAAATGTAGGGTCTTTTTACCAATAGGCAACCCAACTCACAGTAATCATTCTTCTTTTCCTACTGAGAAGCAATGAAAGTTTCATGAGAGACTCTACCAATGAAGTAAGGTAGTAGCAAGTGCTACTTCTGAATAAAAAACATTCTCACAAAAGACAATTGTATCCATATACTTTATATAGAGAGACCGGTGATACATGAAAATCATGTGGAGTAACTAAATTGAATTTTCTTAAATTCCTTGGGCTTTAATTCATAGAATCATAGTATAATAGAATCTTCTTGGTGGAAAAGACCTTTGAGATAGTGCAGTCCAACCGCACCCATCAGCCTCTAAACCATGTCCCTCAAAAAGTCGTCTACCTATTTTTCAAGCACTTCCAGGCATGGTGACTCAACCACCTCCCTGGGCAACCTGTTCTAGTGCCTAACCACCCTTTCAGTAAAGAAATTCTTCCTAATATGTAGTCTGAACCTCCCCTGGATCAACTTATGGTCATTTCCTCTTGTCCTATCACCTGTCACTTGTGAGAAGAGATCAAAATTCACTCTGCTACAGCCTCCTTTCAGGCAGCTGTAGAGAGTGATGAGGTCTCCCGTCAGCCTCGTCTTCTCCAAGCTAAAGACCCCCAGTTCCCTCAACCATTCCTCATAGGACTTGTTCTCCAGCCCCTTCACCAGCCTTGTCACCCTTCTCTGGACACGCTCCAACACCTCAATGTCTTTTTTTGTAATGAGGCGCCCAGAACTGAACACAGTACTCAAGGTGTGGCCTCACCAGTGCCAAGTACAGGACAGTTGTCAATCAACACACCCAGGTCCTTCTTCTCCAGGCACCTCTCCAGCCAGCCTTCCCCAAGCCTGTAACACTGCATGGGCTTGTTGTGTCCCAAGTGCAGGACTCTGCATTTGCTACTGTTAAATCTCATCACATTGGTCTCAGCCCATTGATCCAGCCTGTTCAGATCTTTTTGCAGCGCCTCCCTTCCCTCAAGCAGATCAACACTGTCACCCAGTTTGATGTCATCTGCAAACCTGCGAAGGGTACACTCGATCCCTTCATCCAGATAATTAATAAAGATATTGAACAGGACCTGACGCAGCTCTGAACCCTGGGGAACACCACTCATGACTGGCCTCCAACTGGATCTAACTCCATTTACCACCACCCTCTGGGCCCGGTCATCCGGCCATTTTTTTTACCCAAGAGAGTGTGTGTTTGTCCAGGCCAATGACAGCCAGTTTCTCAATCAGAATACTGTGAGAAACAATGTCAAAGGCTTTACAAAAGTCCAGGTATACCACATCCACAGCCTTTCCTTCATCCATTAACTGGGTCACCTTGTCATAGAGGTTATTTTTAATAATTTAATAATTATTTTGCAGCTTCACATTTCCACCACTTTAAATGGATTTCAAGTCTGCTGATTATGTCATGTAGTCTGTGAAGTACTAGGAGTAAAATAAATGGGAATATACTATGCCATCACTTAAGAAAGAAACACACGGCATTTTCTAAAAAAAATTATGAAAAGCTGAATGTTCAACAGAAAGGTTAATGCTTATATCTAGTTTTGCACGTGCAAATAAATGCTACTGAGGCATCCTGAAAGCTTGTGTTTGTCCTTAATAACCTAAGAAAAGGCTTTACTCTGTACAGTTGTACAGAACTTCTTTCTGATGTGGCACATCACCACACATCAAGTCTTTACCACTTCAATTCATAATACAAAAGTCTATTTATACACTGTAAAAATGGGCATATTTTATTTCTAATTAAGATGATTCAGCTGCTCACACCCACAAAGAATTCTACTGTGCTTTTAATGTATCATGGTTTACTTAAAGCACACAGTTTAATCACAGTAGCATCAGGAATCAGATGTTTATAGCCAGATCTGTACTGATCTAATTTAATATTCTTGGGAGCAGAAAAAAGAGCTTGTGAGAGAACATTTTAGATCAAAGTAAGCAGGCTTTTCTTTTTACAATATTACTTATCATCTTATTTCAAACCTACTTAAAACAATGAAGCTGACATGCCAGTGTGACTACCCGGACTCCAAAAAATAGTAACTCTCCCACTGAGGTTGCACAACATTGAGATGTATATTACAAAGCGAAAGAGTTGATTTGATGTAACAGTAATCAACAATAACAACAAAAAGAATATGAAGGCAGTGTCCTTTTAAATCTCACCTCAAGACTGATGTTTGTTAAAATTCCTTAGAATGGTCATATTTTATTTCAGACTTTCACACATTTCAAAAGTATTATAGGAATATTCCAACATCTATATTTCTGTGCAAGAGAAATCCAGATCCAAGAAATGCAGAAGATTAGGACTGAGATGTTCTGACAAAGCTGTGTCAGGAGTATAGGAAAACAATTTCAGAAGCTGCTCCACGCCAAGATCAAAATGTTATGTTGAAATAGTAGAGAACTACAGATAAGAATTACTACTGCTTGTGATAAACAAGAGGTGAAGGAACGTGAGTCCTGACACTATAAGTAGATGAAGGGTTAGGACTGCATTGAATCACAGTAATGGTTGAAGGATGTACTTTCACAGTCTTCTACTATGAAGCCATTTCCAGGATTGAGATATCACAGCTGAAAAATACATTTTCAGAAAAAGGCACTATTTAGGGTTAAAACTTTGTTGCTTGTTCAATTAGCTCCGAATCTTTCACTCAAGGAAATAGAAGGCAAAGGTTTATTTTCTTGGGAGGATTTATTTTGCATCATCTAGTCAAGATTTATTCATACTGGTTGCAAATGCTAGAGGAATTTTAACTCCACAATTCAGCAATGCAGTTCATGAACAAAAAATTTTAAAGCTAGTAAATATATTTATTTTTGTTAGTAGAAAAAAAATCACCGTTTTATACAAGTAGTTGAACTTATTTCATTTTATAAGTGCATACTTCTGAACTGAAGTTGGCATCAGTATTGTTGTTACTTGGCAAGCTCCCTTATGAAGCAGTTAGTCAGCAAGATTTTGAATCAGTAGAGAAGCAAGAAATCCAGAAGTCATTTTCCAAAGTGAAAATTTTAGGATGTGAATACCCACTGGTCTACGAATTGCTTTGTTCATTGTCATGAAAACAACTGTCTAGAGTATTTCAGGGAATTCACAGGCAAAGAGCACAGAGAAGAGAAAAACTAGTATCTTGATGCTTGACTCTATCTGTAGCCCTTTCAAATTGCAGCCAGCATAAACAAACACAACCTTCAGGATATGAGACTAACAAGACTAAAAATGAACACTGAAGAACAGAAAGGTCATTGTAAACTGGGATGGGATGATATGCAGATCTCCAGCAGTAGTGGAACTACTTGTGAAACCTTAATTCCAATACCAGCTTTATGTATACGCATTTCTGTTGGAAAAAAAGTCCTAGAAAAGAAAGAAAGAAGGTGAAGGACCAACATGCATCAGCGACATATCTCACAGGCACAGAAATAAAATTTCAGAAAGTGTTTCAAACTGATGACAAAATCCAGTGTTAGGAGTTGAATACAGTAAAAGCTAAGGAATGCCACAAGATGTAGAAATGCCTAGCCTTAAATACTTTCAGAAGCCAGAGATAAAGCAACGTGCACAACACTGCAGGTCATGTCAGAAAAAAGTTCACATAAGCAATTTTCATTAGAAGGAACTGCGCTGTCTTTTTCTTACAAGATTTGTGGCACTAGTTGCTTTCCATGTATCAGTTTGTTGCCATACTGGCAATTGAGGTTTTTCCTGTCAAGGATAGCCAACCTTTATTATTTATGGTAATAAGTGACTTTGTTCTTTCAGAGTATCACAAAATCATTTAAGTTGGAAAAGACCCTTAAGGTTACCAAGTCCAACAGTAAACTTAACGCTGCCAAGTGCACCACTAAATCATGTTCCTAAGCACCACATCTACATTTCTTTTAAATAACTCCAGGGATGGTGACTTAACCACTTCCCTGGGTAACCTTTTCCAATTCTTGATAACACTCTCAGTGAATTAATATTTTCTAGTACCTAGTTTAAATCTCCCCTGATGCAACTTGAGGCCATTTCTTCTCCTCCTATTGCTTCTTACTTGGGAGAAGAGACCAACCCCTGCCTCACAAGGAATACCTTTCAGCTTGTCTTGTCTTCATTTCAGATGCTACTGTATAGGTACTGATATGCTTCTTTCTGTAAAGCAATTGTAATTTTCAGCCCAGCTTGAAATATTTTTTCTTGTTCATTCAAAATAGATTACATTAATCTTAATCTTTTCTTGCAAATGGCCTACAAGTATAAATTTATTTACACGTAGAAGGTATTGTAGGAATATCAACACTCAAATCTCTCACCTCTACAAAGTTATCACTAGCTATACATAAAATATCTGTATCAGTCCTCGGATTACTTCTGTATAGGTTTTGGAAGATTCCAGGGAACTCTACACCAAATATGCAAATGAACACTTTTTCAGATATTTTATAAAATATGCCCACCAAATGCATGTTAGGAGAGATTTTTTTAACCTGTTTCCTCAAAGGAATGTAAAGTCATCATGGTCTTTCTTATTTTATATAAACTTCAAGGGTTGAATATTATCTTTCTGCATTCCCAGACCACCATTATTCTAACAAAAGAGATGAGACTTGAAGCCTTCAGAGATACTGTGGAAAGGGAAATGCTATCCAACTGCCACAGGAATGGCCTGTTCTAGAGAAAAAACCGAGATGGGATAGGGAAACAAATTATTGTTCATAAAGAAATACCCAAGACTGTGGAAATAAAAGGCCTTTGTATAGAAAAAAAAGAGTGCAACTAGAATGCTAGTTGCACGAATTTGAATAGTTTAATCCAAGACAATTCAGCATTCTACAGTAAATTGACCCTTCTAAACTAATTCTGCTTGAGGCTGGAGCACATGAGTAAGCAGAAGGGTTATGGGAATTGGGGGAAGTGTCCATTCAATGCTGAACAGTACTATGAAAAAAGAGAACTTACAATGCCAAAAACTTACAATAAGATAAACAAAAATTAAGCTTAATGGACCTGACAAAGTGAAGCTTACTTTAGGACTGAAGCTAAGTGGGTCACTTCATATATGCTGTGATATGAACAGAAATTGAAGTCAGCTATAGGAGTGAACATTAAAAAAACCCTGCATTTTCAAATCCACATACCTAATAACTAACCTAATAATATCGGCATACACAAAACGTGAAGTTGCTACATTACTCTACAGGACAAATACAGAGGATTTAATTGTGCCTGCAGAATTAATAACAGCTTGTATTTATGTAAACATACTGTATAGTCTTTACTGTCATTTAAAGAATCAGGTTTAGGCTTTCTGTTGCTTGTATACTTATAACTTATTAGGAGCTTTGTTCACCTTAAATGAAGGGAAAAAAATAAATTGTAAACTGCATTGTCCCTAACTTCCAGAACTATTCAGAGATCTGAATAGTCAAGGCAATAAAATGTCATACAATATCATTGTTTATATGAGAAAGGAAATGCTTTTACTATGCATGGTACTTGGGCATCACCAGCTTTCTGCCTTTCGAGTAACTTGGCTCTCCAGGCAGCATATAGTTTCACTCCTGTCAGCCCGGCTTCTACCCGCAATGAGTCTTCACAATGACTCATTTCCAACACAGTAAGCATTTACAAACGGCTTTGACATCTTCCCATTGCTCTGTCTTGTCTGATAAGCAGCTGAACACCTTCCCAAGCATGTGACCAGACTTTCATAAAATGCAAAAGTTTGACTCAGGAGAGGTAACATGTCTTTGATGGGAAAACGTGTAGACTGCAGAAGCAATGGAGGTGAGCAGAAGCTGGAACAACTTCATATTTAGCTGGATGTTCAGGTATGGAGCCCTCTGTGAATATTCTCATCTGAAAGGTTTTCAAGAGGAAAATTCTTACAACATTTACTATAAACATATATCTCTCTCCTCTTCCCTGTAGACTGTAGACTTAAGTTAAAAAATCGTATGTTTTCCCACAATTGTTCCATTGTTTCTGGTGAATCTTCTCCCCAAATGGATTTTTTTTTGTGCTGGTCATGTAGTTTTAGAGCATGATATACTACTATGCTCAACAGCAAGGTTTCAAATAACTACCAAAATCAATTTCTTCTTGTAGTAAGACTGCTAACCTAGGGCTGCATATGAAACATACTTACCCTTTCTACTTGTATTCATCTCATATATTTTGGTTTTTATCAAGTATCTTACCAAAGGTATATAAAATCCACTCTTTAGATTTTTATCACCAAAATTGCGCTTGGAAATATTGAGTGACTTATGATCAACAATCAGAAAATTGTAGAGGACTTTGTTGAAACAAACGGCAGTTGTAGAATTCATAGTATATTGGTGTCAGCCTGTGAGGGAATTGTTGCACTGCTGGAACAAGTCAAGGACTCAAGGGTAGGAACAGAAAAGGCAAAATGCTACAGAGTGTAAAAAGAAAACAGTCTGGGGGAATCAGAAGCAAGTTATATTTGGAATTTATCTTACCCAGCTGAAAGTGGCTAAGGAGGAACCTAAGATGTTATAAGGATTTCCATAAACTCATTTACAGGGTCAATGAATGTTCAGTTTACCTCAGGTAGTGATTTTTTTTAACTGGAAGTTGGAAATGGGCTGATGTTTTAAATTGCTTCGTACTCATCAAAGGTGGTATTACATCTTCTGAGTCCTTTACATAATACAAATGTCACTATTTTCACAGACTGTTTTCCAGTAGCGTACAGGTATTTCTTGTTTTCACTTGAGGATATGAAAGATAGAACAACACACAATACAAAATGTAAATGAAAAGCTTTGTTTCATGTAAATGAGAATCTAAACCCCAAATCCATAGTAAGAGTGGTCATCCGTCATTCTATGCATTCAAACCTGGAGTTAACACTTATAATAAAAACCTGACTTAATAACTTATACGTTGCACCAAAGCACTGATATATTCAATAGCTCTGCCCAAACCCAAGAGCTGGTCAAGTTTCTTCTTTCAAAGGCCAGCTCTGTCAAAATTTCAACACATGACAAACTTTGAGGTACAAACTCTCTGACTTCTCATTAATCTATTGTTCTCAGCCTGTTTCAGTTCATATAACCAGCAGTTGTTAAACTGCAGTTCTAATGAGCCACCAGCAAATTATATGCTAAACTTTACATAATTTTGTGACATTCAATAGGTTTATTATTTCTCAGTAGTAGTAGTTACTTAGTAGTAGTAGTATTTATTCCACCATAATAATGTAGTCAGGAGGTATTAAGTCAAAGACAATTATAGGAGCACAAAAGCAGTTCATAGTTTTATATACAATTCTGTATATAAATGGATGCCTTTCCACCACAACACTGATATTCGGGGTCTATGCTCTGCTATTGTCTAGAAGCACCAAGAATTCTTCAGCTTTTAACTTCCCTTCACTGAGGTCTCCAGATGCTGAGACCTGTACGCACGCTAGACCAGTCAACAGAGGCAAGACACTGCCAGCATGGCAAAATGATTTCTGAGAATATTTTTGCACGTACTTTTTAGCCCAGCTAGCACTCTCCCAAACAACAAGTTGTTGTCAAGCTCTTTTGGTCTCTCCTACTGAAGCTGTTCCAAGGATGAATAGGATAATTAAAATTTCACTGTCCAACTGAGACTCAGCAAGTGAGGGCTGGTGAACATGTGGGCCTATACCTGAGAAATAGGGAACTCTCATGATTCTGTGAAGTTCTGAACTTCTTACTTTGATCAATATTTGTTATGAAATAGTTTGACAGCTATTTGAGAAAGGGCTAGAATTTCTCTGCTGTTGGGACCAATACATTAACTCACACGCCAGGGAAAACCAGCAATATCAGAACACAGATTCACAAGTGCCAGCTCTATACCTTGGGTCTTGGAAGCATACACACACTGATATCACTTTCCTATTGCTAACAGCTAACAGTTTTCTTCACATCATTTCATGCCTCTTTTGAAGGTTGCCTACCTTCAGCTGACTGTCTAGAGCTCTTTGTCTCTTTAGACACTGTCTCTTTCAGAAAATAATAAGCAGGTATTATCTCTATGCAGTAGTAAAGACATCTTTCTCCCATAGCAAATAGTAATAATGTTGCAAAATTATCACTTTCACTAGAACAGAAAATAAAATAAAATGTAATAAAACTTAAATAAAATAAAAATTTTCATTTTCTCATCCATTAAATACATTGTATTATATTAAGACGTTTTATAATATTATTACTCCCTGCTGACCCAAATCATGTCACAAAAGTGATCACAGACTGAAAAATACATATAAAATGAACTGATTTTGATCATTCTTCTTTTCTGCTATAGTTTACATTTTTATCTCATACTATCATTCTTAATACCTATATATTTTTCCTTCAAATCAATAATGACAGATATTTTAAAAATGGATTTTGATAATTAGGAGATGTTAAAATCATTCAAAATGTATACATAGTGATAATAATACTTCTAGATAGAGGAATAAACAAGCAACTCAGTCCTACAATGTATTTCTATTAAATCCAGTAATTTGAAGTACCCCTTTGACACTCAGTAATATCAGTAGGGAGTAGCAAAGTTAGCACGATGAAAGAATACTTAAGTGGGTAAGAGCATACTTAATTTGCTTTTTACTTTACCGTAAGATTAAATGGAATAATCTTTGTGCACGTATGCGTATTTACCTGAGCAAACTGGAACGAATTTCTTTCCACCACTGACCTTGACTACAGTAATGTTTGGTAAATGGTCGCATAGCCTTATCTCTGTTAGAAAAAGGGAAATTTAAAGTTGTAGAAATGTCTTGAAGTTTTCAAATAAGGCTGCATAAAATATGAACATTTCAAATTTTTATTTTTTTTTCCTTATTTTAATATTACAGAATTAATCTGTGGTACTCATTGCTGATGGGGAACCCAAGGACAAGAATGTAAGACGGACTGAAGGTTTTTAGGAAAGTCAAAGCTATCCCCAATTATAAGAATCAACTCTTAAAAAATTGGAAGTAATACTAACCTTCCGGATAACCTGATTTTTTCTCTGATTTAGCAAATCTCCAGCTAATAAAATAAAGACAAGAATGGATGTGGATGTCCTACAGTTTTACCTGAAACATTAGATACTGGACATTGTTGGATTTTTTTGATATTACACACATGCACTTAGGAAAAGTGACCTTGATTTTAGTTCAGCACAGGGAAAAAAAAATTTCTTTTAATTTAAAAGAAAAAGAAAGAAGTTTTTGACATTGACTTTAAATAGAACTTGAAGAGAATTTAAGACTATCTATGAGCAAAATAGGAATAGAATTACTAAGACCGTTCTATAAAACATATTTTTAATTTTGTGTAGTTCTATTTTTCCCACACTTTATGAGACACATGCTTGCCACAAACATGGAAACTGAAATTAGGTTGTTTTAACACAACAGACATTTAAAATAGATTTTGGAAGGGAAGAAAGATATATAAAAAATAGCAATGCCATATTAATGAGTCAAGAGAGATGGATTCAGGCTTGACTTTCCTTAGTTTATTTCTAATTTAACAGAAGCTACTTGGATTATTTCAAAGTTGTGACACTAAATATATGTTGTTACAGACTTGCTTACAAATAAGTACCTGTGTGTCTTCTCATGAGAAGTATAGTTTTTATTAACCTTTTGGCTTATCTGGGAATAATAAGGAATGATTTAAAAGATGCGTAGATGTGTTGAAGACATTACAAGAAGCAGGCAGTGGAGAGAATGAAGCCATTCCTGGGTGGCCAGATGAAGTCCTTTGAATGAAAGATGAAGTTTCCTGATATGATCTACTGTTTTAGTAAGAATAATCTCAAAACGCACAAAATTTCTATCCTGTTGTCATAGTTATTTTAATATTAAAACCAGGTGATATTAAGCTTTTTGAAACTCTTAATTTTACTCTTTCATATTTTTTTCCAAATCAAGTATAATCAACAGTTCTAAAGCAAAATAATGCTAAACTCTTGATTGATACTAAGATATTAAAGACATCAAATAATTCAATAATGGTTTGATATTCTTTTTTACTTTATTTCTGGAAAGGCTAATGCAATTTTTTTTTCTTTTTCTGTTAGAGGCATATTTTCCTTTTCGAGTGTCAGACTAAAAACAGTGGTTTAACTTGTCGTGTATCAGCTTATAGACTGATTTAACTTTTGTCCCTGCAGATAAGACTCATTGGAATTTACATTCATACTGATACCTAATGAGTTAAGAGGCAGCTTTCTTTTCAGATCTCCTTCTATGATTAATATTAACCATGAACTAATGTCTCCAATCATTAAGCATATTTGCAATCAGCTGGAAACATGCACACGCATGCACATATGCACCTATATGCTAAGATCGGGGGAAATTCTTGAGCTAGTTTTAGGAGGCTAAAGGAACAAATTGCAGTTTTACTCCCTTTTAAAAGTTAAGTTCTAAACGTCAGATAACTTCTAGCGCATAAGAAGGGTCCCAGCAAATGTCTTTAAAATTACATATAGAATAGCACTGCATAGTACATCAAAGGACACAGAAATAATAAACCAATAAAAATCTTAAAAAATCACTTGAAATAAATAAACTCTAAGTGTGGGTAATACAGTATGTGTGTTAGAATCACACTACCTGCAATACTTAATGACAGTGATAAACAGAATGTCATGCTCAATGCCATCTGCTGTGCATTACTTCACTCACTGGAAGGTAATTGTTCTAGAAAATAATCAAGGAAAAAAATTTTGGTCCCCAGAGTGGCATCAAAATAAAAAAACATTTTAATTTTCTTACTTCTAAGGCACTACTTATAAGCAAAACAAACAGATTAATAAAACACAGTTAAATGGTATTTGCTTAGTCAGAGACAACAGATATCTTAAAATGTAATGCTGCTGTATCATTGTTATTATTTCCTCCATATGCTTCAAGAATTTTATTTCTTCTCATTCAGCTGTTGAAATTGTTCATCTCACAGGAATTCAGTGAGTTCAGTGCCTGGCTTTAGAAAGTGCTTGGAACTACAGGAATTAATACAAACGGAAATTCTGAGTATACTCTAGTAGTTATACTTGATGTATAGAAATTAATTTCCTTGGTTATGCCTTCTTCCTGGTACCTTCAAACCAGATACCTTTCCCTCAAGGCAAAATTTAATACTTGCAATGAGTACTACCTATAATTCTGTGAAAAGAAAAATTCTATTTTATTCCAGCCCTGCTTCATGTGTGCAGAAAAGAAAGATTCCTTTAGAAGGGCATAACTAGTATAAAACCATTGAATTCTAAAGCTGTATATCTCCTTGCAGTTTATTACTGAATGTAGGAACATAGACTCACAATCTATTCTTTATTTCACAGACAAAATTCCTTGATAGTCAGAAAAAAATTATCGGAGATTGCTCAACTCTTTTAAGAAATATATCAGTGTGTAAGAATAGATTATTCCAACAGTCACTAAATAACAAAGACAATTGTTTGATTTTTTAAAAAATTACTAAAATTCACAGCTTTCTGATGGGAAATAATTCAACCATTGTACAAGACTGCATTACCATTCCAGATCAAATCATATCTAATAATTTAACTAACTGATATTGTTCCAGTTTTTAGTTAGCCGAAGTTTTCATTCCATTGTGTGTTCTGCACACAATAATAAAAATAAATAAATAAAGCGTAAAATAAATAAATAAAGCATATACCAAAAAAAATATTTTGATTAACAATGACAAAGAAAATTTACAAAAACTAGAACTTTTCAAGATTAGTACTAAAAAAAATCAGTTCAGATGAACTCCAGTCTAGATCTGAGTAAATCTATACTAGTACAATCCTGATTACTTAATGTAATTTAATTCAATGAACTTTTATACTATTAATTTTTCACTATCTAAGATACATTGAAGTTGAATAAGTGACTGAAGCACATTTTATGTGCTGGCATAAATGGAGATCAACTTTAGAGATGTCAGCATCAGATTTCTGAAATTATTATTAAGAATAATATGACCCTTACAATGATCATTTAAAATTATTTATAATGAGATAGAAATATTTAAGTGCCTAAAAAGTTTAATGTTATCTATAATTTATTGTCAAAATATATAACATAGTTAAGCTTAACCATTTTCCAATTTATACACAGCTTTCAGAATCTTCGTGAATTTTGACAAAATCTTTTACTGCTCTGATGCTGCAAGTCATCTGCTACAAATTTTTATGGAAAAAAACATTAACAATATATATTCTGTAAAGTTCTGTGAAGTTCAAGACTGTCTTTGGACCCTTTGACTGGTGGCTTCCTTGTGGCTTCTCATTCAGAAATATTTTAAGTTCTGTCTTTAAACCAGCTATGTTGTTTTATCTGCTTCTCCTTTCCAAATGTGAGAAAGCCTTATTCCAACCTCCTTATGGGCTGAATTCACTCCTAGCAACTTTATCTCTATGTATTCTTAGAGCTGAAATAGTCCTTAAGCTTAAAACAGCTTTCTTCATCTCTGATGTTTACCTTCTGAAATGTTCATAGTAAGAAAGCACCTATCTATCCTCTCACCCTTCTTTTTATTAGGTTAAACATCACACTTTTTTAGTTCATAGAATAGGCTCTCTGTTCTCTTGATCGTTTTATTTGGTTGTGTCTTTACCTGCTCTTCTTTGAATTTAGCAGTCATGGACACCTGCTCTGGATGCATTCTTATTAGTGATTTGAACAGTGGTATCAATGTTTCCCTGCTGGTTCTGAAACTACTTTGCCTGCTACATTCTGAAATGGTGTGTGATTTTTCAATTGCCACTTCACCTTGACAGGTTACGGTCCTTTCCAGCTTCATTCCTCCATGTTGGAATATAATTTGTGGAACAATCTAATCTGACTATGATTAAAAAAGTAACAGGTCTGAAGCTGTATTAGCCTGTCTTTAAACAATTTTCATAATACATGAAAGTGTTAAGACGATTCTTTTTGGGAGAACAATTATGTACTTAGATAAATCTAATTATCACTGTCTGAGAAAAACAACTCATGCTTAGCAAATTTGGCACAGCATGCAGAGTTCATGAAAGAAAACAGAATTATTTTTTTTTTAAAAAAAAATATTATACTGCTTTTATCAGTACTGTTTCAGCACCTTTGTTAGCCACATTGCTTTAGATCAAAGTAGTGAAAGATTTTCTAATAATGAACTGTTATCTTTAAAAGAATTTTTTGAAATTCACATTGATTTTCATTGTCTCAAATATTATTCATGACAAGTTTTTTTGTCCCTTAAAAATATATTTAAAACCTTGTGTTAATGTCCCACTGTGTATGATCTTGTTAGGTCTCACTGGCTATCCTGGCAAGAAGAGTAGACTGTAAAGCAAAATAGTTGTTGCTGAGGATTCGCAGTGACTTTGCAAACGGGGTTTATTTTGGATTTACTCCAGCCTTTTCCCAGAGACTGAGCATGCATCAACAGCTGGATTTACTATTTTCCTCCTGAAGAACATAGTTCAATTGAATTTACTCTGAAAGTCTTCAAAACATATTCATGATCCAAATTGAAATGACAGGGTAAACATACTTAAGCTAAGCATGTAACGGAAATCTCCAGGTAACAAAGACGCTATATATTTATTAATAGGTTTAGATAAAAAGCTTTGTCCAGATTGCATTGCACGATAAAGTGATGAATAAGTTACTATAGAGGAAGTGTAACATAGGAGAGTTTGACACCTTGCAGATATTCTACCTTCTAAGAACATATTATTATCAGTTATGTTCAGTATAGAATGATAAAATATGTATCAATAGTGTGCAGGAGCGCACAAAGTTCATTCACAATACATGAGGCCGAAATTTCAGCTGGAGTTTTACCTGACTTCCTAAGGAAAGTGAAATTATGACAGCTAACAGGTTGGTCCTAACATCCTAGAAAATCATACATGCAGTGACTCAGGATTTAAATAATAAAATCCAAATCCTTCCTGAGCAGGAATTGTATGTATAACGTCAAACATGTTATTGCTTTTTAGTGATAAAAATCCTACTGTTTCTGGTAAGAATTGTTTCCACCTTAGCTGTAGTTTCAAAATGCAATATATTAGGATACTTTAGAAAGACAAGCACATTCTCCAGAAGAGTATGAAAGTCTGAAAAACACATGCTCCTCTTGGGACAGCTGTACTGTCCTAGAGGTTAACAGGTAAACAAGAATGGCTTCAATGAGCTACAAAGGAAAATCTGCTGCTTCTTCTCCACAGCCCAAGCCCCAGTGAAACTTTGATGATGTACAGTGGTCGGCTCCAATAAACATTAGTTAAAGCATCTGCCATACATACCGCAGAAACACTTGGTATGACCTTTGACTAGAAAAGCTCAAAATCTATATCCTTTTGCCTGAAATTTCCAGAAGAAAGCAGACCTTCTTAAGGAGCCGTAAAGCAGGCAAGACAAGAGACAGGCTTCACTTTACAAAGCATTTACTCAATTTAAATCTGGAATGAAAGTAAGGTTAGTTAGCACTATACCACAGTGCTTTTTTTTATGTGTAGCTACACAAACAGATTGTGGTGTTTAATTGCAGTATACGTAATTTATTAAAAGAGCATATAATAGAAAAACAGTGGAGTTTTCTAACTTTTTCGTGGAATGGTCCTTGACTCAAGAGAGCCTAATGTATAGATTTATATATACATATTTGTGTGTGCATTTATACGCTTCCAGTTTGTATATATATATACACACACACCATCTGTATTTTCAGTGTAGAAGAACTCACCGTAATCTGTTTTAACTTTATTTCAGCTTGACATAAGAATACATGCTGTCTAAACACTGACTTACTCTCCTGTTCATTTCCCCTCCTAAACCACAGTTTGTGTCTGTAATACTGCCATGCAGATAGACATTTTCTGTTTGTAACAACTTCTGCAGCACTTAAGATCGACTTTAGAAAATATGTATTACTGCCTGTAAAACTCACTATATTCCTTTGGGGAAATGTTTTGGGAGAAAAAGATATACAAAAATAGACTGAAGCATCTACTGTAATAAAAACAACTGAGTAGTGAAACAGGAGATTGTTACAGCCTCCTAGATTTAAACCTATTAAGAACAACCTCTGATGAATGCCAGAAAGCACAATGCAAAATATAGGCCTGGGTACAGTGATAACTGCCTGGTTATTAGCAGGTTCAAGAAGTTAGAGGCTAGGATATTTTAAGTAGTGTTGGTAAAATCAAATCACTTTAATATATAAAAAGCTTGGAATGAACTAACTCGCCTTACTTCCTGTTTATATCAGTATCCCACATTTACATTGAGAATGTTTGATAATGAATATAATCCTGCTATAAAAGAAAATATTGTGGCTTTTAAACACACATTTTGCCTTTTTGCTTTTCTAGATGCCTGTTACCTAATGATTTCCTCCCTCCTTGAGTATGAATTTCCTTACACAATTTGCAAGTGCACACTACTTTTTGTATAATAAATCTTATTAATCTAAGTGGTCATGTTGAGCATAAATAATATAAAATCTATTTAAACAGAAAAGTTATGAGAGTAAAGAAAAGTTAATTTTTATCAATCAAAGATGCTGAAGATTAGGAAAAAAGTCCACGCCATATGCAGTACAATCTTTCATTTCTTCTGAAGGAGCCTTTGGGCTTTCCAGAAATCATTCATAGCAAAAAAATGACTAATGTTACATTAAAATTTGCAAGACTGATCTATTATATTTGCTTGATCTGATCTTTGCCATTTATGTACAGTAATAGTTAGCAGTTCTGATCTCATTCTTAGTTCCACCCTAATTTACCTGTAGAACTCACATCAACTTCTGTTTACCACTTGCTTAAAGTTTGAACTCCAATGACTAAAAAATGGTTAGCCAATAAAACTGTTTGTTGATCCATTTTGTGCTTTACTGAGATCTATATTCAGTTCCTCTCAGCTTCCATCCTGGGCCAGAGGACAGTCATCCCAGCCACAGACACAGCAGCAGTCTGGGTCCATGATCATGTTTCTTGATTTAACACTGCTTCAAATTAACATTTCTGAAGTGGAAGAATACAACTCCCTGTCGCAGGCAATATTTAAAATGCTGTGATATATTTGGTTGCTATATAGTGATTAACATCAGGAAGGAAGATAATCTGACATTTAGGAGCAGTTGGTAGAGTTATTTTTGTTATAATGTGAACTCAGTACACTGGAAAATGGTGTCTAGAGCAGAGGGACTTCAAAATTCTGACATGAGTTCTTTAAAGGCAGATAAAGAAGGAACAAATGCATAATGCATTTTTAGAGGTCATTCCATGCTAAATAGTGGCAGTATATTATTCTGAGATAAAGCTTTGAATTTATAAATTCTTTGGATTTATATAGTTTTCAAGTCTTTTGATCTTATTTTTTATAATTAAAGCAATGCAAACTAAATGCTCATAACAGAAAGTGGCAGAAATGCTAACACACCTTTGTGAATACAGTTGTGTGATAGGTCTTGCAGTTTTGTTAATTCTCAGAAAATAAATGCTAACATTGATGAACAATACTCATTATGAATTCAGGTCAAATAGTGCTTCTTTGCCTCATTTGGAGAATAAAAACATTTCAAAGACTTATGTCTCCTGTGCTGTGCTCAGAGGCTTGAATAACAGCCAGGATGTTCAGACTGTTGCCAACAAAGTTTTGTCAATGAAACGTCAAATTAATTTTTATTTTAATGCTAGTTTACAAATATACATGAAGTTGTCATAAGAAATGAGTACTGTTTCACTTGACACTTTGGTATCTGTATCTGTTTCTCGACAGCAGGATTGGGGCCTTTTTTTAATGCATTTTCCTTCAGAACTGAAGTGGAAAAAAATGATTAAAGTCATTTGTTTTCAATTCTATAAGAAGCAGAACACATTCTTCAAGACAAATAAATTTTGAATCACAAATGGATTTGACTGGGTAAACTCCAGGGACTTGTCCAAGATACAGAGCATTTCACTCCTGTGACATCGGTTTGGAATTATTCCAATGAACAGTGAGCAGGAATAATTTTCATCTAATGCCTGTTCAGCAGCCTACACAAAATTACTTGCTGCAGTTTAATGCATGCATCTCCTTGGGGCCACACAGCTCCTTTATAGAAAACATTAATCAGTAGTTAGCCTGAATTATGAATATGCACAGACAGATAGCAGTAGTTTTCAAAGTATTCCACCTGGGGAAGGAACTGCTCTAAGTAAACATACATAGTACCATACTCAAAAGGATTTGCTGCTGTTCAAGAGAAAAATCTTGATGTCAGCATTGGTAAGGTTTTTAAATCAGCAGCACAAAGCGAAACTCGACAGAAATCAGAAAGACAAACAGATATTCAAAGTTACTAGGAAATATACAGAAAAAACAGGAATCCTAGAATGATAGAATGGTTTGTGTTAGAAGGAACCTTAAAGATCATCTAGTGCAGCTGCTTTTTTATCATTAATTCAAAAATGCTATGATAATTAATCTCTGAATATGCAAACTGAGAAATATTTGATGAATTTCTTAGAGGAAGGTATGAAATTGAGGGAAAAAAACCTGTCTTAATACCTAAGAAAATATGGAAAACAATGTTGAGCATCTTTCTACTATATACAAAAAATAATTGCTTCAAACTTGACTTTCTGAATACTAGTATCCTATAGAATACTAAAGAACGTAAGGGTTTATTTCAAATTATCTCCTGTAGCATCTAGTATACTGTCATATTCGCATGGATATGAAGTTCTGTTCACACTAAAATTGTGATGTTCTTGGTATAAATTGGAATTGTGTATTACTTGAAGGCATTAGTAGAAACAAGAGAACCTGGCATTATTGCTGTAATCAAATTTGAATGTCTGCATAATTATCATGCAAAATGGCTGGAAGATATTTTTTAACCAATATTTCATTCTATTTAATTTGAAGTATGGTTATGCATCATGAGGAATTAGTTTTGAACCTGATCTCTGCACTCATCAGACACTGGGAGTTGTTTATCAAGGTTACTAAAATAATTTTTTAAAATACATTCCTGGTCAAATTCTAAACTAACATGGAGCTTTTAAATCTCCTAGTTGTCAAGCAACAAGGAACCTTAACCATATTTATGAAAGCCCAAAAAAAGTAGAGGATCAGCACACACTGCGTACTGAAGCCTTAACTCAAGAGAAGAAGGTAGAAATTTTATGCTGATCCCAAATATTTTAAAGAACAAACATCAAGACAATAGAGAACAGTCTAACAGTACTATTCCTTCTGAAACATGAACATAGCTTCAATTATATTCCCAAACAGCAATTGAGAGTAAACTGTTTTAGAAAAATATGAGCTATATTTGGAAATTTCACACAATCATCAAGGAAAAAGATCCAATCAGCTCAACTGCAGTGTGGAACTTAACTTCTACAGAAATACTCCTTTAAATTCCAGTTACCAGAGGCTGTAGATCTCAGCAAAGAGTATGAAGATGCTAATGATATAAAGATGATAGATAGTCCATAAAACTGAGACTATGAAGACTGGGTATGAAAACAGTCAAAAGAGGCACAAGCCTATATGGAAAGTATTTTGACTATGCAATATCCTACTACCAGTACTTCACCCTTTGTGAGCAAGCTATCTATCTCCAGCATATATATATTTTGCAACAAAAATTATTCTGTGATTACTTGCATTGAATAAAGTATTTTCACTTTTGATAGGATAAGCTTTTCCAGATTTTCCATGTTTATATTTATCTAGCAGATTAGCTGAATAAGTCACACAAATAACAAAAGTTCTCTCTTTATATTCCTCTGTTTTGTGAGAAAAAAATCTCAGCTCAAAGATTTTAGGAAATGATGAACATAGAAAAACAGTTCCTCTCAACATACCCCTCTTCACTGGGGGTGCAGCTCCAGTTTTGGACTCGTTTCTGAAAATGAAAAATGCAGCCCAACATCTACACTTATGACTATGGAACAAGAAAACAGGTTACATCAGTATGTAAGTTTTTCTGTGTTTCTGTATTTTTTTGCCTTTGGTTGATTAAGTTCTCCCTTGAATATCAGACTAAACAAGATAATTACTTTGCAAAGATTAACCCCATTAATACCAATTAACACATAACAAAGAAGGCTTTTAATGTTTTACAGCAGCAGTCTAGTAAGGATGGTACAGAGGAGGATTAGAGGGGATCACATATCTTTAGTTTAAGGCATCTCATTAAATACTTTATAATAACCATCAAACATTTTTATTGAAGAACTTGTTAATGTTTAAAGAGTAGGATCCTTTAACTGCAGTGGAGAAATTTTTCTGATATTGTTTAATACCTGGGAAAAGAAGAAAAACACAGGTAGGACTGACATCTTAAGGCAAGCAAAGACTCAAAGATAGTACCTCCAGCTTGTAGAGATGCTGTTCACTCTTCCACTACTGTGAAAGACAATAATAACAAGGAAAATAAGTCATCATCATATTTAGGCATCAGCTACATCACCTGGGACAGACACTGCACTCAGCCATTACTTCAAGTGTTTCGCATGGACCCTTCCACTTCCTCCACTGGTTAAACTGTCACACTAATGCCCTATCAGCTCTCTGCTGACTCAAACTGTCCTATGATAAATGTACTTATAATATAGCTACTGTTCTGAATAGAATAAGTCATCTTAATGATACAACTCTGAAGACATCAAACTGAAGAATTTCCCTAGAAAACCACACTTATAAAAAAAGTTCATGCTGAAATCTACCATTGTTTCCTTGTTTATAAAAAAAAATACAAACTACAAACAACACTCCTCCCCTCAAAGCATTCCTAGTTCAATGGAGAAATTGTCTATTTTTCTGACTGCGGATGATGACTATACTGATACAGTTTCTTCTTTGCATTTAAACTTAATTATTCTAAAGAAAATATCTAACCATTTCCAGTGAATTAATAGGTTTTGCAGAATTAGAAATTCAAGTATGTATTTTTTAATTTTAATTTTTTAATTTTAAAATAAAAATAGGATTTATATTCAAATTAAAATAAATACATTCTTCAGAGCACAAAATTCAATTCTTTCAAAGATTTTTACTTAACTGAGAATAGGATCCTCCCGTGCTAGGAACTTCTGCAATGATAATAAGGAAGAACCCCTCTCCTCATGCCTTTAGAAGTATCATAAGAAACGTAGAAATTAAAAAGAAACATTTTTATCCTACATTTACAGGATTAAATTATAAAAAGGAAATTTTCTTTTTTTTTCAGAGTGCCATAAATATTTCCCTCTTCCTCTTCTAACAGGTGTACTCAAACACAAATAAGAAGATAATTTTATTTTACATATTAATTAATTTATTTTATAAGCAACCACTGAATTACTAGTTTGAGGGGTTTTTTTCCCCTTTCAGAAACACAAGTCAGAAATATTTGAATGGAGGAATACATACTGAAGTCCTTGGGATATATATTTAGTATTTCTAGTGCAGACATAAACTGTAAAAGGAATTCTCTTCCTCTGTACAAGATGCTACCTTTAAAAGACATTAAAAAAAATCTGTACATATTTCACAAGAGCAAATTAACCTCCAGTTGAATGCTCTGTTCTGATCTTCTGCTTTGCCATCATCGTCTTCTACTGATTTTTTTCTTTTTTTTCTTCTAAAGAGCTAAGAATATATTTGGCATAGAATTCAGCACTCTAGGGAGTTCATATAAGGAGATGCTAATGTCAGACCATAAAACAGCCAGTTATTGCATCTCAGTAACTATATTAATTTTTCAAAACTATCTGAATAAATGTAGTGACCTATATAAAGTTTATTTGGCTAAATGGACACTGCTGCTTTTGTGTACCGATTCAGAGCCCTCCTACTCACCCATATCATTCTTGCTTGTTGCAAGGTAACCAGAAGGCTTTTGTAAGCCAGCCCGAAACTGACTTTTTGGGTTTGGGCATGAACTTCAGTAATTTGTTAACTATCAAATACAGAAAATAGATTTCATTAGCTGATTGCAAAATTATCACATATTGAAAGCTTGTGCACATGTGTGCACGAGTGTGTGCTCTCCACAAAAGTAGAGTAATTTTGTCAATAAAAAGCCGTGGTGCCCTTTCCATATATTCCACAGGATAACAAATGTATCCATCTGCTAAAAAAATGCATTTTCTCCTACCTGAACATTATATACCTTCTCAGAATTTCAAGAGGTCATTATGAACAATGTGCTATTCAACAGCTGCTTTGTCAAACATCTTTTAAAACTTCAGATGCAGTAACAGAACACAGATAAATACATAAGTTAGTGTATATATGTTCATCAGATTTCATTTCTTTAAATATGACAAAGTACTGTGAAAATACAGAAATAATGTGTGGGTATGAAATTTTTCACTTCCAGCAGGATTCAGCAGGAGCTTTCAGAAAGGAGAAAAGAGAAAAGACGTATGCATTTAAGGACATCAGTCTCTGACAAGAAATTTGATCACAGCATATTTTTGACATCATGAAACCATCACAGACTTATAAGGTACATGCCAAAGTTTATTAATCTCTCTACTATCCTTTCTATAGATATAGAAAGAGGTATTTTACACCAATTCCATTACTCAGTTGGAGAAGGTACACATACCTCATGTTCATGTTCATCATCATCATCATCTCTCCCTTTTCCACAGAACCACTCCCTTCAATTTCTGACTTTCCTACCACCGCACTTGTCATTTAACATTCTAATTCACAGCACCTGAGAGCCTGAAGCCCCTTGTCTCTATTACAGTCTTCCATGCCTCTGGTTCAGGCATTTCCTTAAAAAGATACAGTTTACAAAAGTCTTGCAGCCCAAGGTATACTCTGTTGGTTGCTCTTCCACAAACATTAGGAAATCATATGATGATGCAAATTAGCTGCCTGCAGATCACAGAATTTCTAAAAGGTGTGCTACCATAACACTCTTCACTTAGTCACCTGGCTCTCATTACATCCCATCACTTCATCACTAAAACATCATCTCTTTGTAAGAAATTCTCTTTGACTTCATTAGACTTTTTTTTGTCTTCTCACGGAGGAGACCAGTAGTGACAGAACTCTTCCAATCCACAAACCTGGACTCAATGTGTGGCACAATCAGGAACCAGGAAAAATGTAATACACTGCTCCTCCAGAGTTCCCTATATTGTTTGTACCATGCAAAAGTAAAGATGCCAAACAAAATGTGTGTGCAATCTAAGTCCTGTGCTCAGTATTACGTCTTTGCCTCCTAGTTAAGCTAAATTAATATACCTGCACAACTGACAATAGCATTTTCAAACCTCATAAATCTGATCACATACGATTTAGTAGAAGGACCTAATGCTCAACATGTTTTAAAAATTGTATGGCATGTATGATTTTATTGACCTTACTATCTTGCAGTCTCTGATGTCTTTAAGTCAAATTCAGGAACAGAATTCTCCATTTATCTGAGAAAACAAAAAAAACCCCAAACAAATAAAAAAAAGAAAATTTATTTTCTGGTATCTCACATCCTTGTCTCTCTGTGCTTCAGATAAGACCCTAAGTAGAAAATTATGGTCCAGAATAATGTAAACTATACACTGTTTGGGTGACTGTGGTTGCCAAGGGGATCATGATGCAGAATTGTCTTACCCTGGAGGCGTACAATTGCAGGTACTCAGAACAGATATTAATGCCTATCTGGCTTTTGGTGATGCTCCATGACCCGCTTTATCATTTCAAAGAAAAGGAGGAACAAAGCAAAATTTCAAATGAAAATTTATAATAAAGAAAGAGTAGATGATACTTTATATAACGTCACATATGAAATATTTGAATTAGATTCTCTAGTAGTGAAACTCTTGTGAGGTCTGTAGACATAATCCATTCAGACACTCTGAGAATCAGCACACAAAAATCTGCATCATCCAAACATCAAACAGAGAGCAACAGAATAACATTTAGAAAGTTCTTGCTCCAAAATAGAAATGCCTCCTTCTTCTTTGTCTGTAGACCAGGTCACCATCTGGTATTGCTTGTCTGGCTTCAGCACAGACAAACCACCAAGTACCAACCAAAACTTCAGCAAACCCTTGAGGAATGTTTGGTCTAAGTGCAATGTAAATATAGAAAGTTTCATTTATTTTTGCAACACTGTTCTGGCGCGTGGGACTCACACCAGCACAAATGCTGTGCTGTGTACAGATGCTGTGCACAGATGTTTCATGGGTAAGTCCAAACTGCAGAGGCCAGTGAAGTGGTTTTGAGAAGCACTGTATCAACACAGTGATTTCACTTCATTGTAATTTGAGTTTCCATTTAAAATTTCCTTTAATTGATGAAAAATTGATCCAACCACTGTCAGTGATTCTTGTTTCCAGAAAATCCATGAAGTAATGTGAATGCATGTAAGCCCCAGACCAAGTTCTTCCAAAATATACAATGAGAAAGACACTGAATATTTAACAGTTTCTCATTTGGATCATCTGAAAAAAAGCCTGCATATTTTATTCCCCTTAACAGACTTCCGTAATGAAAGTACTAATCATATTTAAACCATACATCATGTGTGATGCTTGAACATTGCTATGTCCAGGGAGTATACTTGGATGGATTCTGGAGGTGGAATTCCCCTTTATATATTGTAAGTTAGCTCAGTGGTAAATTTGTGTAAAATATTGTTGAAAGTCACTGCTCCTAAATGATAACATAGTTCTTAGAGAACAGAAATCACCTCTAAGAGTACGTTTACTGAATCAAAAAAAGAGTAGCATTTTATTTGCATGCTAAAAAGTCGTAAAACCTACAAAATTGTAAAACTTTACTGTAGTCAAGAAAAAACTTCCAGCAAGTTGCAATAAACCACCCACAGTACCTAGGGGTAGCTAGGGGTCAAGATTGAAAAATACTACACACTCAATTACATTTGCTGAAAATGCTTTTATATGAGAGATAATATTTTGCATTTCACATTAAAGGTAAATTCTGAATAATATGTTCCTTTAAATTTAAGCCATTTACTAGCAGAACTATGCAGAGGAAAATAATAATATTTGATTTAATGAATTCTGATAAGAAAATCTTGAAAACAGTTCAGTATTCAAAGTTGTATACTTATTTAGAGTTCAGTGGAAATGACTTTAAATAGTAGTAGAATTTGCCATCAAAAGTAATTATCCTGGGAAGAAAATTTCATATGCCTTTTTTTATTCTTTTTCTGGTATTGGCTCCACTTAAAAACTGCAAGAGAAATTAAAGTACACTGACAGCAAAGAAAGTAAACCAAAACAAATGAAAAATAAACCAAACAAACGTACCACTAAAAATTCCTAATAAGCTTTAAAGGACTCAACGTGACATGAATTTTGCCTGGGGCTTAATGTCTTCCTTTATGATGTATGAAAGCATCAGCACATCTCTCAACAAGGTTCAACTCTCTCATTAAGCTATTAATATATATCAATATTACATCAATTTCATTGCTTCTCTAATGATACGCAGTTAAAAAGAACAAATAAAAAATAAACCCAAGCTGTTTTTTTATTTATACTTTAAAGTTTGAGTTTACTTAGTGATAAAGGCTTACAAATTTGCCCCAAGAGCTTTAGAAGCTTATTAAATGGAAACTGTTCTCCTGTGCAGATGCTACATATGAGAGAGAAGGATTTTATTAAGACTGTATCGGCTTTCATTGAAGGCATTTACGAATGCAATTTTACACACACATACTCACACTCAGCCTTCCCTCACAGGCTTGCTCATCAACTTCGAATCAAATAAACATATATAACAATAAACTTAACCTGTGTGAATTCTCATCATTAAAATTCTCTAATATTAACAACTTTACTCACAAACTGACAACTGAGAAGAAACATCTTGTATGTTGAGAAAAGTTTGTAAAGCTCAATATTCTGGGAGGTAAGTTTACATTGGTGATAAGAATCACTATAATTTATCTGCATTATGAAGTTAAATTCCTAATAAATTATCTAATACATTATGTTAAACCAAAAAGTAATATTTTTAGAAGCATTGTTCCAGCTGCAACAAGCCGCACACAAGGTACCTCTGTCCTCTGGAAATCCTTGACTTTTATGTCACGCATTGACATGGTTTCATGCTGTTGAATCTTATCACCTTGCCTATGATATACCTATCCTTTCCCATAGCCTACCTTCATACTTCAGAGAATGGAGTTAGCAAATTGCATACCATTCAGGAATTCAGGTTTTTCTTGGGTACTGTTTCATTCTAGCACCTTTACAAAACTAAGGTAATAATCTACCAATGCAGCCGTCCTACCAGAACTTTGTTTCGTTTGATTGCCGTTTCATGTCCCATTTGGTTTTTACTTCACAGGGTTATGTTTTCCACTTAATGTATTTTTTCCTTATTTGTTCTCATGTAAGTATCAGAACACATGCTCTGCAGTTAATTTGGACAACTCTAATCACAAACACTGCAAGATATATTATCTTCAAGAAATTAAAGATGTGAAGGGGAAAAACCAAATATATAAGAACATATATATATATATGTATGCATAAACAACAAAACAAGGATTTGAGAATAGGATGGCGAGAAAAAAAAACTCGATAACTGTAAGGAAACTAAAAGCTCTGTTGCAGATTAAAGGTGTATGCTATGTGGAACCGCTCTCTTTTCCATAATTCCTTATTAGTATGGGAGAACTCTAAAATTAACAAAATGAAGTATTGGAGACCAAGCTGTAATGTATTTTCTGTAAGGGGTGGAAAATTTAATTTTTAGCTTTGAAAACAGCCACCTCCACACTCTCTCTCCTCAATAAAATTTAGTATATGCCTGTAAGATCAATTCTTCTGATTCTTTGGCAGTAGCATCTCCATGCAGAGTTAAACATTTGTAACCATCCTGTAGATTAAGCAACATCTGTGGAATTGCACAACAGCCCTCATCACGGACCTGGTCTGGCACTTCTTCCCTTCAAACTCCAGATGCAAACTCCTTGCCACGCTGTGAGGGAACGTAAATTGAATACTCTTCCAAAGATTTTGAAGAACAGCTTCCAATATACAAGGTGTGCATAACTACTACAGTTCTTACATCTTGCTATCTGCACTACAAAGTCACCCTGGTTTTGTTACTGGAAGTCATTGTACATCCATTACAAAAGAGAAGATGTAACATGCTTATGTATTTAAAAAAAATATGGATTTAATGTACTGGTTTTCAATCAGAGGTGACCATAGCTCTTTGGAGGACAGCTCAGTTACAGTATAATTCAACTCAATTTTCTGAAGCGTGAGCTGTGTTCTGGCTTCTGCCTAGCAACTAGGATTGCTTTGTTGGCAAATAGGTATAATTTAATCACTTACAGACTATATGCCCTACAGCTTGTATCCCCAAGTGATTATCATCCAAAATGTACTTAAAACAAGCTCAATTTATTTCATTATCTATTCTTTTTAGAGTCATTGCATTGAGGAATGCAAAGTAATTGTGTTATTTTGGCAGTAAAATGCTCAAAGAAAAATAACCAAGCAATTTAAAATGTGGTCATGGTTGCCTGAGTAGCCAAATTTTGATTCCAAAAGACCTACTACATAAACTTAAGTACTGCTTTTTAAGCGAAAATAATCTTGCAAAAAAAAACAGTCTCACAAAAAATGATATTACTTGGGGGTAGGAGGTGAGAGGGGAAGATACACAGCATATTGGTTTTGCTAACATCTTGTCTGCTCTCTGGCTATGATAGCATGAGAAATTCCTAAAGGAACTTCTATGAATTTTAGGAAACTTCAGATTTTGGCATCTCTCTCTCACACACACATACACACACGTTTTGTTGTCTCTTTTTCACATACACATGAAAGCTTCCTTTTTCTTTTTTGTTTTCTTCTTCCTCAAGGTGTGGACTTCTTTGTTAATTTACTACGATACTGTGAGAAGTACACAAAACAGTTAATAAATCCTACAGACAAGAAAGCGGTTGGAGAAGGATGGAAGACAGATGATAGTTGTATCAAGAAAAGCATGTTCTTCATAGCATAAAACTTATTTGTACAGACTTCACAGTCAGGCCTGAGGCACTCATCCAAGTTAAATTGATTGATGTCACATGTGCTAGCCCACAATTTAGGATCTACAACTTCATCTACTTAGTATATGAAGTTCTTTGGTTCAGATTTGACTGAACAAGTCTTGAACACTTTCAAGTCTTCTTGGAAGTGTTTAAGCCAGAGTCAGCTGTAGCAGTTGATAACATTTGAATCTGGATTCCTTTAAATGAAGTATTACTCTTATATCAGGTAGGACAATTCTGAGGAATTTTTTTTAGAATATAGGACGCATAAGGGAAAGGAAGAAGAAACAGATTTCTTTTTTTCTCCACTTGATCATCAAATCTGATTTCCTGTAGGCCTTTGCTCTGTGGAGAAAGATATTTTCCAGCTTCCCAAGATGTTTGCCCCACTCCAGGACCTGCTCTTTCTCACCTTCCTCCCTTTGCCAGAGGATCTGCCCTCTCAGTATTCCCTGCCTGGTGCTGTTTCTGCCTCAGGAGACGCAGAGCTTCATTTGATGTCATGAACAGCACCTATGGCGCTCAGTGGAAAGAAAAGGAAAATCACAACACCATCTATCTGTCTGTTCATCTGTGTGTCCATCTTCATATCCACTTCACATCATTGCCAGAGCTAGGAGTCTGGGTCAGGGGACCCCAATTCTGATGAGAGAAATGGGACAGAAGGTAAAAACAATATGACCCATTATTGCAGGACTGGGCAACAACCAATGAAACAAACAAAAAAAAAAAGCAAGATCTCAAACAGGCAGTGAACAGCTTTGGTATTGTTAGATACCATGTACCTCAAAACCATGATTCTATTAAAATACAAATGTATTCTCCAGCACCAAACAATAACACAGCATGAACAGAATGATTATATCAGACTGCTGCTTTATGAGCTCACCTATCCCACTATGGCCACTGCCTGCAGCACAGTGATGGCTCTCTCCTTTGTATTGTACCAACCACACAACTTGCTCTCAAGCAATTTTATAATCTGTTCTCTGTATCTGGCTCCAAGCTAAGAATTTGTCCTCATATTTAGTTGTAATAAGGCCCCTTTCTTACATTTCAGTAACCACAGATCTCTGACAAGTGCTCAGTCTCCTTCATCGAGTGGGGCATTTTTTTCATTAAAAGGCTCTGTTCATTAAAAAAATAATGATATCAGAATATTTTAACCCAGCAACCCCCCGATCCCCAGAATACATAACTCCAACGAAAATAAGGTGGCCTCATAAAACCACATGGAATTTTTCATATCTCCTTAAAAAGAAATACTGTGAAAGTAAGTCCTATTCCTCCGCACATAACTTTGTCATTGTCATTTCTGTCTTAACTCACATGGATAATAACAAGAAAACCATACTTGCTTGTAAGTTACTTTTCAAGTTATTGATGAAAGACTTTTTTAAACAAAGAACACATTTCTTGTAACTTAAAATTCAGAACACTAATGAAAATACTTTTAATGACCTTTAATCTATTCCAAAATTATTTTTCTGTGATGAGATTGTGCTGTGCAAAGAAATATATTTGAATGCTTCAGCTATGCTGGTTATGTGAGATTTACTCAGTTACTCTACCTCCTAATTATTATTTATTATTAAATTAAAGTTTTTTGTAAGATTTCAAATACATATACTCTTCATAATCACACATGATCTTCAGTGTTTATACTGCTCTTTTTTCATTAGCCTTTCTATTTTCAACAAGAAATAAAGCATACAGTTTCTTGTTAGCTTTGCTCTTCTATTCTAATGAACTGGAATAATTCAGCAAATATTGGGTTGTTAACACTGGCAAAAAAGTACATCTTTGCATTTGAATGCTAAAGTTAGGAAAGATTTGGTTTGCTTCTGTGTTCTTTATTAATTGACAGAAGAGTAATTAATTTTAAAAATACTGATTCTACAGCATAGTGCTGTTATGTACTATGGCACAAAACACTGCTGAGGAAGATGACAGCTTGGAGATTTAGTGCCAAGAATAAAGGCATAGTCTCGGACGTTAAGCTTTCCAGCTATTTCTTAGAAAAAAAACATCAATGCTAATGAAACAAAAATCATGCATTGTAGGACATATCATATATGCTAGGGCCCAGAAGGAAGCAAGCACATCACTCACACAGTGAAAGGGAAAAGAAGAAAAATTGCTTTCTACCTGTGGCACAATGTAATTTAAGTGATCTTTGTTCCCGATTACTCCATTGTAAAAAAGATATAATGCTTCACTAATGGGAGCTAAAGGCAGTCAGTCTGAATTTTGAGATGAATATAACAAGACCACTTCTCACACTGAGTTCAAAGTTGATAACCATCATTTTAAACACGAAACCTAGAGACTTTTAAATATATATAATACTCTAAAATAATTATATTCTAAATACATGAAAGCAAACAAAATGAAAACTAGAATTATATATAAATCAGTCTCCTTCCCCTTGTTCACTGTGCCCTTTACACAATTTAACTATTAGCTGCAAGCTCTGCAGCACCTCCAAGTTCCTAGCAAATTTATTTTTCCATCAGAGAAAAGTTGAGCTCAGTGCTACATCCCTGCAGGGTCTGAGCAAGCTTGTTTCTGTTTCCATCCACAGGCTCCAAGAGAACCCTCCTCCCCACGTGCCCACCTGCGTCCTGGGGAAAAGCACTCGCTGGCCACGGAAGCTCTCTCTGACTGAGGTGCTCACCAAACTCACTAACTGGGAAGAACTTTTATCGCAATTTCCCTCCTCTAACAGATGAGTAGGAGGGAGATTGTAAGTGTTTGTCGACTACTTGAAAGAACCCAATAGAAAGTTATAGTGAAGCAGTAAATGACACCAAATCCTCCTTACCCCTCTGAGCACTAATATCCACATGGAGATAATTCATAATTCTTTAATGTGTTGTTTCTTTCCATAAATACTTTCTGTTTTTTAGTTGAATCAGTCTCCCTGAAGAGTGAACACTTCACAGACCATATTTAAGATAAGTTTGAAATAGATAAGACTGAATGTTCTCCTAAAAGGAAAAAAAAAACCACAACAATCTGCAAAAGTTTGATTACTCAAAGGAAACTTTTCTCTGGAAGACAGAATCTTACAGCCTTCCCCAGGTGAAATGTATTCCCCCAACTCTGCCTCTTCTGATAATTTCTTGCATCTGTGCCTGCGCCTTCCCTGCATTCATTTCCTTTCTTCCCAGAGAACTGAAAAAGGTTGTTTGGTTTGTCCTTTCTCCCAAAGCTAATGTTTGCGAAAACTACAAGAAAAACAAGGGACGTGTTGCATTGTTTCGTCACATCTCAATGTGCTGTCACTGGCTACAAACATTGGCAGTGCTGTTACAGGTGCACAACAGGCACAAAACATGATATACCCATCAAGTAGCACCATAAAATCATGTAGAAATGTAGTTTCCTGTCACATAGCGTATCCTCCATTATATGCAGGGCGTAGCAGTGCCCTGTCCACACCAGAATTTTTACCTTTGGTGAAAGCTTTCTCTGTCTTCCTTTCCTACTCTGCCACACATGTCATTGGGAGCTAGGCACCCAACAAGAAGTGCACTGTATCTCCATTGCTTCTGCACTGCTTTCCAGAGCAGATCTGCTGAAAAGTATGAGAACCATATGTATGTATCCATGTATACATATATGTGTGTGTTGTGTATGAAATAGAAGAAAGAATGGAACTTATATTTAAGTTCAATCTTTTTTGTCTTGACTGACTTATTTCCTTTAGGTTGTTTTTTCATGGGTTCTTTACACACACATTATATAGATTCATGTATGTCCTGTAAGCAAAATCACCAACTTCTTTCTTCTGCCATTACTTGTGCTGTTCCTTGGAAACACCCTGAGAAATGAAATGGAATAAACAGAATTAATCTTATCAACTTGAATTGCAGAGAATCATGACTATTGGAAGATTCTGTAACAGATGGACAGAGAGCAGTTTGTATCTGAACTGCAGACATATAGCAATGGTTCATTTACTTTTGCATAACTTAAACTCCAAAGACAGGCTCTTAGCTATCAAACACTTTGCAGCTGCACTGACATAGATCACTTGATGGAAACATGAATGAACATATAAAAAGCTAACCAGAAGACTAAACTCAAGAGGAAAAGATATTATATTTGTTACCCCATGATGAATACACTGGTCTATTTGCAGTGTGTTTGATACAGTTTGTGTCTTAGGTTAAATGTTCTTACAGAGAACTGCATTTGTCACAGAAGACTAATGACAAGAGGGCAGACATGGAAACTGAACACGTCTCATACACTTCTGCTGTACTCTTAAAGTCAAAGCTGTAATACTGTTGCAGCAAAGCAATGTAAAGGACTTGATTCTCAGACCAATAATTATCTTAGATCTTAAGTAACATTTTAAATTAACAAAATAATTTCCCCTACTGAACCATTATAACAGCGCATGTCAGATCACAACTGCAAAATTAAACTAGAGCAACAACCACTACCAGTGCATTAGATGCCACAATTTTGCACGACTGTAAAATTTTGACATAATTTCAAGTAACATGCTTCAATAAATTTTCTATCAATATTGAACAGTTATTTTTAAAAAGACGCTTAATTAACTATGGTCAGCAGAAGGAAAATCCATTGAAAACAGGCTGATTCAATCCCTCAGTGCTGTTTAATGCATGCCAGTCTTGCAGCAATTCCATCGACCATGCACAAAATGTGAAATAAGAAAACAGCTATAATTAAAACATCATCTTACTTTTTACTAAGATATACTTACATCAATAAAGCTGTTCTCCTGATTCTCTGCAGCCAAACCCCAATTGACACACAAGCCTGAAAAGTTTGAGTTTACAGGGTTTTGCTGTTAAGTCTTGGAATGATTACTGAATAGTCATACTCTTCCATGCTTCATTTAATAGGAACACTTCATGTTTTAGCGGATGAAAGGATCGGGGGGCAATCAGGGGGGCATAGGCCCTCCCGCTGTAGGGGAAGATCAGTTTCATGACCACCTGAGGAACCTGAACACATACAAGTCTATGGGACCTGATGAGATACATCCTAGAGTCCTGAGGGAACTGGCTAATATGGTTGCAAATCCACTCTCCATGATATGAAATGTCAGTCAGGGGAAGACCCTGGTGACTGGAAGAAGGGCAATATTGTGTCCATTTCCAAAGGGGAACTACTGACCTGCCAGGCTCACCTCCGTGCCTGGGAACATGATGGAACAGGTCCTCCTAGAAGATATGCTGAAGCACATGGAGGACATGGAGGTGATTTGAGACAGCCAACATGCCTTCGCAAAGAGTAAGTCCTGCCTCACCTGCTTAGTGGCTTTCTGTGATGGGGTGATCACATCAGTGGACACAGCAAAGCAATGGATGTAATCAATCTGGACTTCTGCAAAGCCTTTGACACAGTCCCCCACATACTTCTCTCTAAATTGAAAGCATATGGATTTGATGGGTGGATTGATAGGTCGATAAGGAACTAGATCATACCAAGCTGAGTGGGGAAGTGGGCGTGCCAGAAGGATGGAATGTCATCCAGAGGGATCTGGACAGGGTGCAGAAGTGGGCCTGTGTGAACCTCATGAGGTTTAACAAGGCAATGTGCAAGGTCCTACATCTGGGTCAGTGCAATCTGTGGTTTCAATAGGGGATGAGGGATGACGTGATTAAGAGCAGCCCTGCCTAGAAGAACCTGGGGGTGCTGTTTGATGAAAAGCTCGACATGAGCCAGCAATGTGCACTCACAGCCCAGAAAACCAACTGTATCCTGGGCTATATCAAAGAAGCATGGCCAGCAGGTCGAGGGAAGTGATTCTCTCCCCCCTACTCTGCTCTCCCGAGACCCCACCTGCAGTAGTGTGTCCAGTTCTGGAATCTCCAACACAAGAAGGATATGGAACTGTTGGAATGGGTCCAGAGAAGGGCTAAAAAGATGATTGGAGGGCTGGAACACCTCTGCTATGAGGACTGACTGAAAGAGTTAGGATTGTTCAGCCTGAAGAAGAGAAGGCTCTGGGGAGACCTCATAGCAACCTTCCAGTACCTGAAGGGGCCTACCAGAAAGCTGGGGAGGGACTCTAACAAGGGCAAGTAATGATAGAACGAGGGGGAATGACTTTAAACTGGAAAGGAGAAAATTTAGCTTAGACATTAGGAAGAAATTCTTCACAATGAAGGTGGTGAGGCACTGGAAGATGTTTCCCAGGGAAGCCTTGGATACTCTCTCCCTGGAGGCATTCAAGGCCAGGTTGAATAGGGCCTTGAGCAGCCTGGTCTAGTGGAAGGTGTCCCTGCCCATGGCACGGCCATTGGAACTAGGTGATCTTTAAGGTCCCTTCCAATCCAGACAATTCTATGACTCTATGAGTCTTATGACTTTATGGACTGACTCTCAATTAGACACAAAGAGAGATACAACCTTACACTGCTACAAAGGTAGTGAATGAGACCAGATAGCTTCCCTAAGTTAGGGAGGACACATAGAAGAGCAATGCAGATTTAGATGCTACAATTATATATCATGGGGAAGATATATAATTAAAAATTACTCAGCTTTTGGGAAAATACTTTGCATGAAAACTGAAAGTATGGAAAAAAGCAGAAATTGTAAATGGAGACAAGAGAAAAGGCTTCTGATCTGAAACATAATAAAGTCTATAGAAAACGCTATGTAGTAATGCTTAGTTATCTTCTTGGGACTCTTCTCTTCCCATTACCACTGCATTTTATTTGTTCTTCCTTGTCTGGTTGAGGCCTTTATTATTTCATAGTTGTGTTAGGTGTGCCAAAACTTGCCTCCCAGTATAAAATTGACTGCTTCCCCACAGGAGTGCCAGAAATCAGCAGAGAGTTGAAAAGATAAACATCTAGAACCAATATTTCTCCAGGCAGGAACAACAGGTGACAATATTTCTAAAAATAATTCCTTATAGCCATCCTGATAGAAACACTGCTGACAAAGACAATAGAATTTATAAAAAAAAATAAAATAGCAGAACAAAACAATCTCTGTCATGGAAGTCTTAGAAAAACCCATGGGACTTGTTAGTGCTATTTCTTTACTCAGTCTGATAAGGGCTGAATAACTTATCCAAGTCAAATAGAGTAACTGTTCTCAACCAGAAAAAAAAAGGTGGTGGGAGGGGAAACACTATTTGTTTCGGTACTTGCTTTTCAGCAACGTGAGAGCATTGTTATTGATTGTTTTGGGTTTTTTTAAAGTGTATGTTTATACAATCTGGAGTCCTTGTATAGTCTGAAATAGTTTTTCTTTAACTACTTAGAATCTGATCAAATCTTCATCACAAAGTGTGTTCCAACAATAAAAAGGAAAAATTACTATTTCAACCTGAAAGACAGTTAATAAACACATGACAGGTCATTAACAATCCTGATTTTGTATATACTACTAAAAACATTTAAATTATTTATGAAACTGAGTTGAAGTATCAAATTGGAACTAGTTGTTTAAAAGTTAGTGGACTTAAACAGCTAGTACCCAAATGTTCAGACTCTACTTAGTAACACAACCCATCTTCTGTCTTATTGACCACTGGAATTCAGTTCCAAGACAGATTGGAAACATGGATGCCTCAGGAAGGCTCTTTCAGAAAATGATAGTTGAACAGCAAGACCTGCTTGATATCAGGTGGGTACTGTCAAAAAAGAGAGATCAGATTTCCACCTCCTTGCTCAGACAACTGTCCTTTTGAGGAATTAAATGAGCGAATTAAATAAAATTCAATTACATGTTATAGAATTAAATTAGTTGTAGGATTTGGATTAATTCTGTGGTCCACTAACACCAGTTCCGTTTTACTAGATTTTTTGCCAGCTCATTTATTCCATCTTTCTCCTTTTTATACATTTCTTCTCTTATTCCTTTAATCTCACTTATAGAATATTTTTTAAAAATAAAACACATATACAGACACATGTGTGCATGCATAGCATTCCAAGATGTAGTTTCTCTTTTTAAGTTTTGTTTTGGGTTTTTTTTTTGTAATCTAGTTGGATTTAAGTCAACTACTGTGAAAGGACAGAAGTACTTTTCAAGTCAACAGAAGTCAAAGATATTTAACTAAAATAAAATACGATTGCAATTTTCAGTCATGCAAAACTATCTTCTCCAAACTAGGATATGAAGCTTATATTGATATTGTAGCAGAGGATCGAAGAAATTAAGGAATCTCTCACTTCATAAGCCATTTCAAGTCGATTGAAAAGACTGAAGTTAGTACAACTAAATACAATATTAATTTACATTTCTCTAATGCTGTGATCAACTAGAGAGTATTAAACATGAACCTCCAGTGGATGGAGTTTGGATGACTTAGCAGAGAATTCCCTTTCATGATCTGTCTGGGGAAATGTTTCAGAGCTGAAAGCTCAGATTACATCATACATGTATTGCAAAATTTAAGAAGAAAAAAGAATACTATGAATAGGGCAGCCAGAATCCTTTCACAAGGGAATGATACAGAGAAAAATAACTCAAATTTTTGAGTTTGAAAATTTTCTTGTTTGAAAATGCAAATATTACCTGGGATATATGACTCCCACTTCTTACTTTAATCATTGCATCTTATTGTCCCTTTCAAGTCCAATAACATCAATCATGTTCTAATTCCTTCTACTTTTTCCCTAGGGATTCCTATTTTACTTGAAATTTGGTTTTCAAAATTCTTGAAAATAATAGACCATTTTGCCATCTTTTTTATTTTACAAAAAATATCCATAAAATCATCTGATGATGTCATAATTTTAGTGTCTCCTCCTCATTCCAAAATTCCATATCTCACTTGAGTTACAGTATAAGAAAGTTTCCTTGCAGGGTTCACCAACTGAGCCCTCTATGGAGTTCTCTGATTGACAGTCTAGGTGTAAGTTATAAATGTATGAAAGCAAAGCCTAGAATCAAGAAAGAATAAACACAATATTTTGTGAGAAAATCACGACTTACTCATTGAAGCAAATACCATGTAGCTATTTAAGTACAGACATTATTTGTCTTAAAAGAGTTTTTATTACTGAAAAAAAATTCCTAGACTCCTTCAAACAAGCATTAGCATTTTCTCATAATATGACTTCACTATTTGTGTAAAACTTAGACTGTAGATCTGTGACTTTTTTTATTCTTCAGGTATTAGTTGTTCACTGTGCTCTAAGCTTTACAAGCTACTTCTTATTAAATGTGAAAAACAAAATAAATATTCTCTCATTTCTAGTCATAGACTGCACGTCTGAAGCTGAGCTATTATATCCTGTTTAATTCTGCATCCATACTATTAAAGGCAGAGCAGCCAATTAAGTTATTCCCAACCCAAAACTCTTCTGCATTGCTGTGTTCTTCCAAAAGCAAATTACACACATCCACAGTTTCTATGGGACACCACTATAAAGTGAGGCTGCAAGGCCAATAGAAAGTGCAGATTTACTGGGTTCATTTCCCAGAATCTCCTCAAGACCCTGCCCTGCTCACACACCCTTGCTATTTCAGTATTGATCGCTTTGGGTATTAGTGTACTACAATACAAGTACGCTTCTGTAATGAAATGTCTGCCACTACCTTCAGACTAACTGTAGATTGAATTTTAGATGCAAGTTTGAAATTATTTTTTTTGTCAGTACCTGCATAAATAAGAAAAAGGGGTATTAAACGGTTCTACTAAGAAAAACAGAAACCCGGACAATGAAGTCTAACAACTTATTATATCTTGAAGATAATCATAAATTATTTCTTCATTTGCTTCTTTTGCTATGAAATTTCAAGGTAGGTCGTAACATTTCCTAGACTTTCACCTCCTGGACTTAGGAAAAAAAAAAGAAAATTTAAAAAATTGCTTTTCTTATATCAAAATGGAATATAAACTTTAGAGTGCATAGGTTGAAAAGATTTTATATTGCCCACATTGAAAACACTACAGTATCTAACATATAAAATATTTTCAAAAAACTGGATTCAGTAAAACTAGATACAATATCAATTTACTTTTCTCTAGTGCTGTGATCAACCTGTAACGCCATCAGTGTGGACAGAGAATCTTGAAAACATTGCATATAATTTTAAATACATTAGAATATTTTAGCAAAAAAAATACAATTACTGTAATTGCCCTTTTCAAAGTAAAATTAAATGTCCATCTTTTACAGTAAATTGTATGGAACTCACTTGAATTGCTTTTCATGTTATTTCTGCATATGGTAATCTTTATAGGGCTTGATGGCATTTTCAGAAAGACAATGGTTTACACTTTGTATTTGTACAGGACAGCAGGCAAACATCTCCAGACTCCATCAAATGAACTGAAGAATAATTAATTCCTCCCCATGGACCCACTAGAAAATGATAGCTCATAATCAAATTACTTTCTTTTTCCCCACAGTTTTCTTACATCACACACCATCTTCAGTGTGGTCACCTGCAAGAGAAATTTCATTAGAGATCTCTATCAGTTGTACTTGGCCATATAGGAGACCTAGGCTTCATTCTTGGTTTTGTTGTCTCTGTAGCAGTAACAGACTGCATTGGCATGTGATTTGAGCATCAAAACAAGAGAGCACAACACTCCACTCTATTGCAGAGGTCAGTTCATAGTTTAAACTGTAATATTCTCTAACTCTGGTATTTAAGTAATTTATAAAAGTACTGGGTGTTTTATATAATAGGGAGGAGTCAGAAATAATCTCTGTGGTTCCAAGAAGGATAGGGAAGATGCTGGGAAAATCATAACTAATATGGTTTCCATGTAACATATATATACTCACCCAAATAAACACACCAAAAATGTTTTTACTTTATGCTAATTATGAGCAAGCAGGAATACCTGATTTTTCTAATTAGTCAATAAAACTGCATTAACATTCGGTAAAAAATAGCAGTCTGTAATTGCAGTGTTTCTGTACATTTGGTATTACAATGCTTAAAAGAAATCACCAACAAAATGCTCTAATGCACTTTGAAGAAATAAGCAAACCTAGGAATCACAGCTGCTTTCCATTCAGGAACATCTGTGTACTCTATTAAAATATCCTTAAAGTAGTTATTATTTTTCATGTAGTCATCCAAGGGGAATGTCTTGTCAAATTATTAAATTTTGGGTTTGATACTGTATTATAATTATCAGACTCCTTGCATGGTGTGATCCTTCATCATCTATCTCTACTGTGCTCTCTTTAAATCAGGCCTTCTTGATATGTTGCAACCTTGAGAACTGTGCATCCCACAAGAGATACTTATGCCCCCAACCTAACAGAAACTCCTTGTTAAATTAACAGAATAGAAGCATATTCTTCAACAGAGTCTTCAACCTGTGTTCTATTGCATACTAGAAATCTCCAGAGAGATTCTGAAATTGTTTACCTCACATGGGACCCTGACAAATAACAGTAAGAATGGCAAAGGAAGAAAATACGTGAAAATGCATTCAGAGATTATATATATGATTCTTTTTCCTAACCTAAATAATTTTAAAATGCTTCTATTCAGTTGCCAATATGTAAAGTATTTTAATTTGCCAGAACTTCCACTTGGAAGAATGCAGTGTCCTGAAGCTAGTTTTCTTATGCAAAGCCTTCCCTTTAGCTTTCAGCATGCAAGTTATACACTATTCCTATACAAATAACCTAAATCCAGAGAATACATATAAATAGAAAAGAAAAGGGTGTACATTTCTTATTGGTAAATTAGTATGAGTTTAAATTAATGTAAACGGGTTACTTTCAACTGGGAGTCTAACTGTCATGCAAATTACAGCAGCAAATACTGTCCTCTGATTTGGCTGACCACGCTTTCTGGTTTTTTTAAACTAAAATCCTCAGACTTCTTCCTGTGAGTTACTCCATTAACAGCATTTTGATTTTGTTTTGCACATAAGGATAGAGCTCTGGTGTAGATGTAGATAGCTAAATATCTTTCGTATTTATGTCTAGGAGTACCAGTACAACTGAACTGAAACCACTAGCTTTGATATAAAGATGAATTTTCTTATTGACAATTATAAAGAGCAAAACACAGAATAAACATTTCAGCTCCATCTAATAAATTCATCAATGACTGAAATGTCTTGCAAAACTTTCCCTGGCATTGTGAAATACATCTGGAGCTATAAGAGAGATAACTGAAAACATCATTAGAAGGAATGATCTTAATCTTGTATTAAAAGTCAAACACCCTTATTTGACAGTATACTGCTTACATAAAGTAAAATGAAAACTATGCTGTTCTTCAGTGATGATCCAAAATGGTTTAATTACTCTCATTAAACGCTTACTCTTTGGACCATAACAGCAGAATATCATAAGAATTTTAATAAACTTCTGATGTTTAAAACCACACTAAAAATGAGCTATAATCAAGTACAGAAAAAACCACAATATTTTATTTATAATCTTAGTTTAGTGTTTGAACTACAAATTCTGTTTCTAGAATTGTTTAAAAGATGAGTGTATAGGTTTTCACAATTAAACTAATTCTTGGGGTTTGGTTTGGTTTTTTTTACTTTATCTTCCATTTTTTTCACAGAAAGTGTTTTCAGCAAATACAGAGCAAAGTATTACATGGAAAAAAATGTTTTACCTGTTTGCTTTTATAATTTGTAAAGCAAGTGAGAAAAATTCCATTCTCTATCAAGCAATTTCATAAAGGGCATGAGAGAACAAAAGAAAAAAGAGAAACAGTGACAAAATAAACTGAATCTCACCAATAGAATTCACCATAAAAATTCCCAAAGTGTAACAGATTCCTTGCAAAATTTCCTAGACTAGTTCTTTTATGGAATTAAGATCTCCTATGAAAAATATGGCTAATGGGAATTAGAGCAAGTTGTGAATGAAAAAGGGAATGAGGAGCATAAATGAGTGCAGCAAAAACAGGTTCTGAGGAATACACATAATTTTGTCTGCTTTAGATCACAATAGAATTTTTAATAAATAAATTTCTTTTTCTTTGTAAAGACACTTTTTTTGAAACAGTAGATTTAGCCCAGTCTTTTGTGTCATTTGTTTTATAAACCACCTTTTTTTGTCCCCACCCCACCCTTTAATGTCATAAATGTTTTAGATCTGAGTCTCTTGTACATTGTCTTTTGAGTTCATTCGGATCAATAACGGTTCATGCACTGAACTGTGTATTGAATTTATTGTGTTAACTGTTGTTGTGTGGTTGAAAGGAGACTTATAAGAGTTATAGTGATTTAGGTGCTCATGCTCTATTGCTGGCATGGGCAAGTGACTCTCTATGGGCGTGTCGCCTGTAAGCTCATCATCCACATTAATGATCTCTACAGTCCGTGCTGGAGCGTGATGGTTCTGCCGGTGATGCTGTTTCCTCATTTTGTAGAAAATGACTAGCATCACAGCAGCCATGAGAGTGATAGCCACAAAACAACCAATAATAATTTTGGTAGTCTTCATAACCTCATCTATTCCTGGGATCCCACTGTTTGCATCTGTCACAGGAATGGTGAATGTTTTTTCTGTTGATCTTGTGCTCTGTGGAGTGAGTGAGGTTGTCATGTTAGTGGTCTCCCAGTTGGTAACTGGTGTGGGCGCAACCTGCTCTGTGGTCTGTGCCTCATCCTGAGAAGGTTCCACAGTCTCTACTGTGACAGTTGAAAAGTATGTGTAACCAGGGTTATCCAAGGCAGTCACATTCAGTGTGGCAGAAGCTGTGGTATTCCCAACTGAGTTACTCACCATGCATGTATACAAACCCGTGTCTTGCACAGTTACTCTTGTAAAATTTAATGTGCCATCACTGAGCACAGCAATCCGAACTCTGTATGCCCCGTGTGTCATAACAGATCCATTTGGAGTAATCCAAGATACAGAGGTCAATGAGGTTGATGCCCGACATTTCATCTCTGCAGCCATGCCTTCTGTGACGTTGAGGTCTGCTGGTGGCTCCACTATGACTGGAGCATAACACGTGAAGTAATTCAGGTCCAGTTCACCAATGTACCTTCCTTTTAAACTGGGAGGTGTATGGCAACGGGCGCAGCATGCAGTATTAGAGGGTGCCTTGTCTTTAATCCACCAGCTGAGCCAAAGGATATCACAGTTACAGTTCCAGGGATTGTGATGCAAGTGGATCCTTTCTAGGTGGAGTGGTGTGAACAGGTCATGAGGCAATAGTGTCAGATTGTTGTGTGCCAGATTGATCTCTACAAGTGACTGAAGGTTATCAAAAGCATTCCTTTCTATCACTTGAATCTGGGACTGTATCATCCACAATTTCTGAAGATGCATTAACCCTTGGAAAGAACCTGGCCGAATGGCAGTTAAGTGATTCCCAGAAAGATCTAATTCATCCAGTTTTACAAGTGGAGTGAGGTTAGGAATCTCTCGAAGATTGCACATGGCAAGGTTCAAATACCTCAAGTTTGACAGACCTTCAAAGGCACCTTCTGAGATGTATGAAAGCCTTTTCAGTTCCCCCAAATCCAGCCTCCGGAGAGAAGGGATTCTGTTAAAAGCATAAGAAGGGATGCTCTCAATGGGGTTATTTCTAAGCCATAGTTCCTTCAGTTTTGACAGGTATACAAAAGCCCCATTTGGGATTGTGGTCAGACGATTGTCAAAGAGTTCCAAAGTGTTGAGGTTGGCCAGACCATTAAAAGCCCCTATTTCAATTGTTCTGATGTGATTCCTGCTGAGTTGCAGGATTTCTAGGTGCCTTAGATGCTTGAAGCTATTAACTTTAATGATTTGGATCTGGTTCTCATGGAGATTGAGTAACCGGGTGTTGGTGGAGATGCCGTCTGGCACGTCTCTCAGATTTTTTCGTACACAGATAACTTTACTGAACTGGTTGCTGCAGGAGCAGACAGAAGGGCAAGTTTGAGCCCTCACTAGACCAGCAACCACAAGAAGCTGAAGAGCCAACAGCACCACTAGCAGGGGGTCAAATAGGGCCCTGTTAAACCTAGGACCTATCATTATCTGCTGAGGATGTAAGGTCATCTTGTTCAACATTCATAATTTATTTTGTGTTGGTCCTTCTGCAGTTTGAATAGCCTGAAAGAAAGAAAGAAAGATTAATCTCAACTATTTAAGGTTTTCCCAAGTCCCTTCAGTCAACTGTACCAATTTCATGAAAATCTGTAGCAAGAACAGCTATAAACATTCTAATATTTTGCTTCCTGTGCAGTGATGTAAGTCAGCTCTAATTGCCAATGAAATAAGAAAAAGCCAGACACTAGCTTTTCCTGCTCATTCCAATGTGTAACACTTGCAGCTGGATGGCAGAGAACAAGTTCAGCCACAGTGGATATACCTAAAAGAAATGTTATAACTCAGGGGGAGAGTTAAAAACATTGCAAGGGCCTCAAAAGCCAAAAATTAGTAAGATAGGAGTCATTAGTATATTCCAACTGCTAACCATCTTGACACATTACAAGAAAAGACAACAGATAGCGTGAAGATCAGGTGGAAACTCCAGTTTTTCATCTGTAAAAATGTGATTCCTGCATTGGAGTTCAACTAGATATAAAGCCTTTAGCTCTGAATGTCATGCAAATTTCACGGCAAGATCTTGTCTATTTAAAATGAAAATAATAAAGTAAAAAAGAAACATGTTAAGAATCAATTTTTCCCTTGTGCTAAACAGAATCATCTAATTTCATGATATACCCTCCTCAATTCTTTTGTTTGACACCAGCAGCAGAGAAATACTCATTAATAAACGTGTGTTGAACAGAGAAATAAGGATAGTCATTTAAATGCTGGAAAATATCTCTGACTTCAGGATTGGAAATTTCATTGGCACCTCTCAAAAATCCTACAGATCTTACTTTAAGGGGAAAAAAGACCTTTGTACTAAAAATGATCATTACCATTTTAGGAATTTCAGTACTAATTCATTTGTGGTAGTTCTTAAAGCCCCGAGCTCTCAATTAATTTTCAATCTGCTGCTCAGTGCAACATCCTTGTGCTGTAGAGATTAATGAAATTTCCTATAAGTCAGCCAGAAGTGAAGTCTTATAAAGCACAGCAAGATTAAAGCATATTTATAACCTAGGGCACACAGATGCATAATACATGTATTCAGTAAAACAAAATGCTATATGGCAACGGTTTTCCACTCCCGGCTCCACATTTTTTCAGTTTCTGTAAAAAAGCTGTCTTTCTTTAAAAAAATACAGAAAAAATATATTAACTTGCATGTCACAGCGATTTACTTAATGAAAGGCTTTTTTCTAGTTATATATTCAGACAATGTATTTTTGAGAATTCATTCCTACATTATTAAAAAACTTGTTAAAATGGTTCTTACCCCACTTTTAGTAAGTCACTGTAGAGAAAGCCAATATAATGGTTAAAAACCTGTGAATGGGAATTGTAAAGTCTGGGCTATATCTGTTTGTTTGATCTGCTCCGTAAGTGCTACTCGTAAAACATAATTCTTGTTATGAAAGATTAATAAAACTAGCGTGTTTTGCAACCTTGACGAAGTCACTCAACTCCTCTCTCTATGGCTTGCATTTCTGTCATAAAACTCTAGAAAAGTCTGTGACTGTCATGATAGGTGTTCCTGCTCTCACCTCTCCATCTCTTCCCTGTGCCAGCAACTGTACTTCTGAACACTGGCTTCATGGATTTGGGATAATGTACTAGGCTAGATGGGTGGCTGCTCTCCACAACTTCCTTTTTACTGCATGTTTACAAGGGCAATTGTCTCTTCAGAGGTGCTCAACACAGTATATGGAGAAGCACTCTAATCTCTAAAATTCAAGTTCTTTTACATCAAAAATCTGACTATAGTAAAAATATCTTTAAAAGGAGGATGAAAAGGACTGTCATGAAGAATAATTTGTCTGTTGAAGTTAAAAGAGTTGTATCAATGAGTAATATCAATTTCAAGCTCCTTAGTTAAGATCAGTGATCCATGAATATTCCTGTTGCATAATAACTAACAATCTTCTGTGACAGTTAATGTATTAGGATTTTTGTTTGTCACTAGTTGCTTTTTTAAAATTATTCAGTATATTTGTCTTTTCTTTCCTTTCTCATTTTTTAAATTCTTCTAAAACGTATCTCCTAAGGACTTTGACTGAATAATGAATTCCATTAAAAAGTAATATAAGTGATACGGAAACACACCAAACCAATTATTTTATAATTACTGTGGTGTAATATTACTTTCTTCACTGGAACCGAGAAGAGAACTCAAGCCTTTAAGTCCAGCTTTAGAGCTGCTATTTATCCTTGTATGGTTGGTGTGGCACCAGGAGTGCATGTGGCTTGTAGAGATACAGGAATCTTCTGTGTTATATCTCAGATCCATTCACTATTAAAGATGGGCTTCATAAGATGCCATACGGTTTCCCTACTTTCCTTTTTGATACTTTCCACTTTCATTCCTGTATCCTGGATACCTTCAAGGACCAGGAAAACTACAGGATTTGTGGAACAAGAAAGTATAGAAAGAATAAGAAATGTCACAAGAGAGCAAGTGTCCTCAGCTTCAGCCAGCTGATGCATGAACTCCCTTCAGTTACATCTTTGTCAGCCTCCACAAAGTTGATTATGCCAAACCATGTTGCAAATGCTCCAACGCACTTCTCTCCTGTTGACTTCTTGTACCTGATGGTATCTCCCACCATTCCCTTCACCTACTCCTTTATCCTGAAAATTGTTCCATGGGTATAAAAAAAAAGATAAAAGCATTTTACTTGAATACAGTGCTTCATTATAAAAAATAAACTATCCAGTTATGAGAGTGATTAGCAAAAATTGTTCAACCCAAACCGAAATGTTTCCATGGCGTAGTAGCAGAAATTAAAGGAAATATTCTGTTTTATCTTCTTAAAATGAATTCCCTTTATTCCTCCTGGTTTTGGTTATTGACTCAAAAAAATGAATCAGTCACATAGAACAGCTCTTCAAAGTACTGAAGGCTGAAATCGCCTATGGCTTTTACATCTACCTTTTTCCACAGTCGTGCTAAAGATGTTTCAGTCAAACATATACCTCAGAATTGCGATCTATCAAAGTACCTCAGGGCATTTGGTGATCCTTATGGAATTCTGCAGCCTTTAGGAAATTCTGCAATCCTCAGGGAATTCTACAGCCCTCAGGTTTCTGCAAAATTCGAGTCTGTGTATATTTCAAATACACGCTTGGTCACTAACTACTTATTAGTATATATTACTCTGAGTATGTGAATTTGAAGAAAGGATCACCATTTTGAGCAACGTGGATGGAAAGTTCTAGAAATGTTCTCGTACATGTTTGTGTGTTTGATTTTGTCTGTTTCTAAGCTGCAGAAAATCTATATTGCTATTCCTCTGGAACATCTTCTGGGAGGCAGTGAGAGCAAATCTTAGATTTTGTAGCCACAACTTGATTTAATTTTGAATTTATTTACATTACTATTTTTTTCCCTCTTCTTTGGTAATACAGAAAGCAAAATGCAGTATTTGGCATAAGACCACACTAACTAGGCTTGCTGCTGCTAAAGTACAGGGGAGCTGATGATTCAAAAAAGCCACCATGACCAACAGAAAATATGCTAGACTCCTCCTCACTTCCAACTGGTGATCTTTGCATGAGGCAAACATATAGCTGTGAGATTCCTAGCGTATTAAAAAGGTCCTTTCTTTTATACTGGTGGTTTTCCACAGCTCAGAGGTTAAATATTCAGGAAGACTTACTGCAATTTTTTCACATCAGGGTAATTTCAAATCATAAACACACTGGAAACACCCTGAAAAAATAAATAGCCAGCACAAAAACACAATGAAAAATTAATTTGAAGTCTTGAAGAATATTATGAAAATGTTTTAATGGGCTTTACATAAAGACCCATCTGGAACTCTGTACTAGAGTAATTTGCTATTCACTATCTATCTGTTATGCCAGAGACACACAAAGGCTTATCTTCATAAATCCAAATATGGAATACAGAACAACAACCAGCTTCTTTAGTCTTTGTTGACAACTCTAAGTGATTTTTTTTTTCCTTCATATTTCTGGTACTAACATAGAAACTCTATGGTCACATCAATAACAGTTGTGCTCTCTGCTGTATAGATTTAAAACACAGTTTAAAATGCTAAGAATTTCCTTACTGCACAGTCAGTTCCCCAGACACTGTACAATTATTAAATATGTTTCCAAGTACTGCTTTAAGTCTGTCTGTGGCATTGCTCTAATTACCTAAGCATATGTCATCTGTCACTCTAGTACAGTAATCTGTGTTCTCTTTGTGGCCAAGCAGACATACATAAACATATATGGAGAGTTATTTGTTTTGTTTTCTATTTCCACAGAACTCAAAAAATCTTTTTTCAAACTGATATTTGATAAGCATGTTCTCCTCTCTGTAGCTAATCTGATACTTACTTAGTCTCAACGTACTGCCCATTTGCCTTTGAGTGAAAAGCATTTTGTCCTCTGAAGATTCAATGCAGAAGATGAATCAAGGAATGACAGAGCTACTCATCTCTCTGCAGATCTCATATCTCTGCAGATATGGATAGTGCAGCTTTCCTTAGAGATACAGTAGTTATGGTATTGGGAGGTAACTTTGCCAAATACGTTACAGAGATGTCTTCCTTATGGGCATGGCAATGGAACACAAAATTAATTTTTCTGGTTTTTTGTAATTAAATCTTAGGTCTGATGTACTCTGATCTCTCTTTGTTATTTTACTAGGAGAAGGTGACTATTCTCTCTCTGATCTCTGAGAGATTTTGCTGTAATGATGGGCTTTGAATACAAAATAGAACTTCGACACTACTCCCAAAGATCTGTCTAATGATGCGTAGCTGGTGGGAAAGGTATTTTCCCAAACTCTAGTGATTCTTAGCTGGATCACTGGAAGTTTAGTTGCTGTTGGCAACTCATGCTTAGCTTTCTGTCTAGTCTGTGAGTCTATGAATAACTGAATGGAAGCTAGAAAATGTTGTCCCAACCTTCAAGAAGGGCAGCAGGGATGACTACAGGTCTGTCAGACTAACTTCAGTGCCTTGTAAGATTATGGAAAAGGTTGTTACTGAAAAACATCTGAAAAACAATGCAGTCATTGGCCATAGCGAGCACAGGTTTACTTCTATGACAGGGTTACCCACCAAGCTGACCAGGAAAAACCTGTCAATGTCATTTTTCTGGATTTCAGCAAGTCCTTTGATATTGTCTCTCACAGTTTTCTCATAAACAAAATGACTTGAATACAGCTGGGTAAACACATAATACAATGGGTGCACAATTGGTTGATGGGTCGGGCTCAAAGAGTCATAGTGAATGGGGTTACATCAGGCTGGCAAGCAGTAACAAGCAGGGTCCCACAGGGACCACAGGTCCCACATCCTAGTGTCAGTGCTCTTCAATATCTTCATAAATTACCTGGATGAAGGACTTGAAGGTATATTGATGAAGTTTGCAGATAACACAAAACTAGGGGGAGCTGTTGACACTCTTGAGGGCAAAGAGGCCCTGCAGAGGGATCCTGACAGACTGGAGAGCTGGGCAATCACCAACTGCATCAAATTTAACAAGGCCAAGTGGCAGGTTCTGCACCTGGGACACGGCAACCCTGGATACACATACAGACTGGGATGTGAGAGGATGCAGAGATACGGAGAAGGACCTGGGGTTCTGGTCAACAGCAATTTGAACATGAGACAACGGTGTGCCCTGGCAGCCAAGAGGGTCCACTGTGTCCTGGGGTGTAACAAGCACAGCATTCCTAGCCAGTCGAGAGAGAGGATTGTCCCGCTTTGCTCTGCACTGGTGCAACCCCACCTTGAGTACTGTGTGTAGTTTTGGGTGCCACAGTGTAAAAAGGACATAAAACTACTGGAGAGTGTTCAGATGAGGGCTACAAAGTTGGTGAAGCGTCTAGAGGGGAAGTCATATGAGGCACGGCTGTAGTCACTTGGTCTGTTCAGCCTGGAGGAGACCGAGAGGGGATCTTATAGCTGTTTACTGCCTTCTTACAAGGGAAGGACATGGTACAGAAGCTAATCTCTTCTCCTTTGTGACCTCTAACAGGTAAGATGTGCCAGGGGAGGTTTAGATTGGATATTAGGAAGATGTTTTTCACCCAGCAGGTGGTGGAGCACTGGAACAGGCTCCCCAGGGAAGTAGTCATGGCACCGAGTCTGCCAGCATTCAAGAAGCATTTGGACAATGTCCTCAGTCACATGGTATGAAAGTTGAAGGTGTCCTATGTAGGAATAGGAGTTGGACTTGATAATCCTTGTGGGTTCCTCCCAACTCAGGTAATTCTATGATTCTGTGATCTCAGTGGAAAAGTGGTGCCTTGCAAAGACTGTGGCTTTATCCCTATATATGGTTTATGATACAGTATGATCTAACACACTTTGGTTGGTGCTGTACATCTGCATTAAAATAAAGAGAAGTCATGCTATATGTCACTGCAATGAAAGTATAGTCAGAATCTATCAGATATCAGATGATTAAAAAATCACAGTAAAATTAAATTGTCACAATTACATCACAGTTAAATCTCAACTAAAGCGCAGTTCAATTATCACAATTTTCCCTCAGCCATGTGCCAGACAATTTCAGGATGAGGAGGAGCCTTCCAGTCACTTTTTACATTTTTTTTCAAGTTGACAGGTATGTGGATGCATTCAGAGATATCCACCTTTTCTTCACTTTACATAGCACAATTATGTATGTTGTACATCACACTCTTTTAAAGAGGTTTTTGAAAGAAAAACCCTTTCAAAGATATCTGCATTTTTAGTAAACAAGCCACTCTAGAGTCACAAATTAAATGGTAGATTTATAAATACATGAAGAGGAGTTAGGTGTGTCAAAAAACTAATTATACAGGAAAGTATCAGCACCAGAGATTTGAAAATAGTTTTTGTATGGAACAGAGCACGGAGTACAGCAATAAAGATAGGTCTAAATACCAGGAGACCTTATGCAGAAGTGACTCTTCTGACTCTTTTCAGGAGCTCTGAATGCTCTCAGGGCCTGAAACTGATCTCCTTGTGGCAGCAATGCCAGTAGAGAAAGCCAAGGGAATTTAATTGTAGAAACTAGGAGAAAAGCACACAATCTCTTTTCGTTCTACAGAATACTGAAACACATTAGGGTAAACCCTCATTCCAGAAGAGAGATCAAACTGTGGTCAGGGAGCTCCACTGGCGTCAGAAAGCCTCTACCAACATCTGCACTGCAAATGCTCCTGCTGCCTCATATGCATGTCCCCATAAGGCTGTGAGGGGTTGCGCTGATGGAACCACATTGCTAGGGATTTACTCAACATACCCTCCTGCTCCCCTCCTTGCTTTTCCTGTTCTGAAATTCCTTTTGATTTGGCCAAACCCCTGAGTACTGGAGCTTTCAGTTCAAGAGTAGTACAAATGCTTTCCATGCTGTTCCCTGCCCATATACAGTACAATAACCTCATTCTTTTTCTCCATTGAATATCTTCGCCATCAACAAAAGGACACATTATGTTTTTTTATAGAACATTACAATAATCATCAACTAAAATCAGTGAAATGGTTTGTAATAGATATTATATCTTTCTCTTCCTAATCTTATTTCTTATTTTTCTCATGGACTGATTCCTGTCTGTGGAATTTAGGTTTTTATTAAACTCACTGTTTCATAGCGAACTCATCACTGCAACTGTATAGCTATGTATCATTTTCTCTATTCTTAAAAATTAATTCTCCCTTTTCACTGCTGTAGGACTTTAAAAGTCTCAACAACAGTTCAGGGAGCCATAGCAATAATGCCTAACAACCTGAGAGGTTTCAAAGTGCAGCAGCTTTTATATATGTGGGGTTTATTTTATTTCTAGACAAATACAGTGGAAGCCGGAGAGGGCTAGATAGGCAGCCCTGCAATGCAACTGATTGCTCAGATAAAACAAAATACTCATAATGCAAATAATTCTTCTCTTTGCATGTTTCATTTTTTCACTCCAAGAATTAGTTGGGATTTTCTATGGCTCCTGGAAGCATGTAAGTGTAGAAGTCAGAGTGGATATTGCCCTGTCACAAATACTCCCTGGTCCTCTTCTGCAAGCCTTTTAAGACTCAGTTGATTCTCTTAACACACTGATCTATAAGACCTAAATGTGATTTGGCACATTCAATACTCCTGAATCACCATCAATTTCAGCAGAGTTCAGTCAAGGGTGAGTTTGACCCAGCCTACCTTTTTCTTCTTTTCTTTCACTTTGTTATAGAGAAAACACCTTTATTTCACACTCCTCATTTTCCAGCATGATGTCATCTTCCTTCTTTCACGTCTTCCTAAGGTTTAGGATTTTCTCCTTAACTTCAGGTAACAGAAATGAATATGAATCACACATTTTAAAACTGAGAATTTTAACGTGCATTGGAAAAAAATATTTGCATTGTAACTGGAACTTAAAAGATTTCACGGTGTTTTAAACTAAATCAGTCTGTTATGTCCCTTTATTTATAAATATTCTTTTACTCCCTATTGACATTTGCACTTTGTACCAGATATCTCATAACATTTGCTATATTCATAGGAAAATCATAGGAAATATCCAACGATATCTAATGGATATTTCTTTAGGACATACTTATATTTATTAATTTGAATTATTTTGATTCTTTATTCACCTTTCCCTTGATGTTACTCAAAGGATGAAGAAGATAAAACAGTCTCAATCTATCTGTTCAGACAGCTTATAGTGGCATGAATAGGAGCAATCTATGAACTATTCATGGTGAATGAACTTAAAATCTTTCATAAAAGCCAACACAATACAGCTTGGTTCTAGGCCACCCAGAAATTTTGTAGAAATTTAATTGGAATTCACTTTTGAAGTGTTTTAACTATGTTAAATTTTATAGACACTCTTATTTAGAATTTAATTTAAGCGTAATTGAATCAAGGACAGCGTAATTTCAACTAAGAGTGTCCATAAAAGAGCATGAGGTAGTTTAGCTAGCCCCTTTTCAAAGACAATTTGAATTCATTTTCTTGAGAACCCATGCAGACATTAGGGACTCTTGTTCTGTATTGACTTGGGCTCAATTCAAATCAATTATGTAAAGGTAAAAAGATTTTCTACATCATCACAGATCCCTTGGCTTATTCAAGTCCCATTTTGCTCTTCTCACTTCACTGCTTCAGTTGATAAAACACAGTTTCTCTGGACCTTTTTAGTTTGTTTCATTTTCTACATTTTTCTGGACGGACATTCATGTAGCAGGAAACAGGCAACTGTACAGAATAAATTTTAATGAAATTCTCTTAATTACAGCAGCATGTCATTAGATCTCATGTGCCAACCATGATATAAGGGGAAGTCATACAAATACCTGCAGGATTTCACTATCTTATGTCAGGAATGCGTCAGTAAGAAACAATTAAACCACAGTATATCTGTAACTACTGAAAGAATACTTTCTTAATCCTTTTCTGGTTTAATATAAAATCCAAATCATTGATCTCCATTAGGAAGGCATCTCTGAACCACAACAAAATTAGTATAAAACAACTCTTAATAAAAATTAAATGATGTTCTAACGCACTGCTCAAAAAATGCAATTTTAACGCATATAACCTTGGGGTTATTATTTCGAAACATTGTAGTATTTCTTTGGTTTTAGCAGATTATGAGTGATTTAAGACATCTGTTCAAAGGCAGTACAGTGATACCTCATTTCAAACAAACTAATTTCGGTCTGATAGAATATTATTGGGTTTTTTACATGGAAGCATTACATTGTATAAATTAACATCCTTTTCAACAACATACTACAGGATTTCAAACCAGCAAGCAAAAATCTGCAGGTTAAGTAGATGAAATATACTAAAACATTGTGTCTTTTAAAAGATGAAAGGTAAAAAAGTGTGAGGCTGATGGAATCCAAGAAGTTAGCCTCGATTCCTTCCAAAATTTTCTCACTAGTCACAAATTATAAAAAAAAAGACGTAGGAAATGTCAGATCAGAACACCATATAATCTAAGAACGCATATAAAAATGCAGCAAATACAATGAAAAGCAACAAAACCTCTGGCAATTAAAGTACATACTTGCCCTTAAGAGAATTTCATCCTAATCCTAGAAAACTGGAGCCTAGTTTTCAAAGCTCAAAACATCTTTTCCTAAATTACAATATGTGCATTAGTCTACTGAATGTGCCAATGATGAATATTCTTGGTACAAAGAACAATCCTTTAAGCCTTGTTGAGCTCTTGACCTCAGTAGATCATATGAACTACATGACAGAAATATTTTAGTTTGATGAACACATAATGAAGTTGCGGATCAGTAGTAGCTTCTGTATTTTAGCAACAAAGGTGTTCCAGTAAAATTTGAAGTCAATTAGTAAAGTTTTAAGATTATTTTGAGACTAGCAAATAAGAGGATTGTCCATTTCAGTGGCATAAAAATCTAGTTTGTGCTTTAACAAGTGCAGTTTTTCCAAATGAATTTTGTAACGCATAGTACAGATGAAGAAAATGAGGGATGAAAGGGAGTTATATTAAAGCAGCCATGCAAAATCTGCACCAATGTTTTTTGGGGTATAAATTAATAGAGGTATGTCCCTAAACAATTCTATGCCATAATGCTATGTCAAGAAAGGTGTTTCCTTTTATAAGGCCTGAAATATTTGATGTTGAACTGCAGAAGTGCTTGATAGGTATTTTGTAATCTTGGTAACTACGGGTTGCATTGCTAGTATGCATTATTCTGAAATACCTTCTGGGAGAAACATACTCAGATAATAATACACTAAAGTACCAGAGCCCATTTTGCATCATAGCATTTGTAGTGGCTGAGTCCAAATTATTCCCTCATTCTGTTAATAAACAAAGAGACAAAGAGAATTAAGAGACATGAGATAAAAGCTTAAGGCTGCAAATAGCCTTGAGTCTCACAAATGATGGTTAAACTTCTTGTCCTCAGTAACTATGGGAACCCCTTAAGATAAGCATGAAACACAGGCATTTTGTGGTCTGTAATTTACAAGCTGTTTATTTAATTATGAAGGAATATGAAACAGGAGCAATGCAATTATCTACTGTGATAGTGTTTTGAGAGAAAGAATAGGTACAGAGAAATACTATTTTTTTTGAAAATTACTTCTTTTAAGACTTCTATGAAATTGCAGGACATTTTTTTCACTGAGATTTGTGATTTTATTTTCCCCAAAAGAATGTGAGGAGCCAAAATTAGTAATATGACATTTTGCTTTAATATCTCTCAGTAGATTTGTAGTAATTATGTCCATTCTATGCCTCGTGAATAAAGCCAAGGTCAGCATGTATTTCAATTAAACTCTAGGTGTTACCAAAGTATAGCACAGCCAGAACAGCAAGCACATTATTACCAGATCTATCACTGCTGGGCAATGAATAGGTCATAGGTGCTCTTACATACAGTATTTTTATGCCTTCAAATATTGCAAGTGGGAAAATGTTTCAATTTAGAAGGAAGTTAGTGAAATAAAATTAAGAGTAAAACTATGTGATGACTCAGGGGGACTATAACAGCTACTTACAAGTACTTTCCTGGACCTGAACAACAAGCTTTGACCTGATACTTCTGTTGTTGGGAGTTACATGAATGTATGGCCCCAGGGCCCTTTGCATACAATGGGAGTTTTGCATGCAATTCATCCTTGACTGGATTGCCTTAATAAAATATCAAACATAAATATATCCTCATAAGGCCTCTGGAAAGGAGATATGTAATATTGGTCCAGTTTATGGCTGAAAAAAACAGAGGCAATAATGCATTAAAACAGCACACAAAATTTAGCAAGTGTCTACTTGGTACTTTGAAAACATGAGTTTCCCACTCCATGTGACTAGATGCAATGAATGTTGTTCCAAATCATAGCCATATAGCGACCATCATCTTGTTGTTGACCCCAAGATAATGTGCCTCCAAGCACAGTTCAAGCCTAGCCCTAAGAGCAGAAAGACAGAGTGTGCATCTGAGCAGAGCACAGATGAATCTTTCTCACAGCAGTCCAAAAGAATCCACATGGATGTGCTATAATGAAAGTGGTCATCAGCGGAGGCCAGATGGGGACCCAGAACTGCTGAAATATGTTTCCATCAGTATGTGGCCTATACGTACATGCTAAAGGAGGTAATCACAAAATGTTAGTAGACCAACATGCCATGACATCTAAGATTAAATTTGGTTAAATATCAAAAAATATTCTGTCCTATTCTACAGATTCTTATATTAGTCTTCCTATCATAGTATTTGTACACCTTCCAGATATGCACGTCATTTCATCTGCTTATTCTTTTTCTCTTTCCTTCTTCTATAGGACTGTGTTCAGATGCTGTTCTGGTTTGATAGGTATTATCAAGTATCTGCAGCAAGTAGTTGATACTATAGATAGCAAGTTTGAAGAAATACATCATGAGTTTGAAATTACAATTTATGACGTTTGTTACGCTATTCCTTCTTGAAACTCATTGTACCTCTCATGAGAAATGTCCCTCTCAGAACAGGCCAGGCAGCAGTATGAGTCACGTGGGACCCAGTCCAATCCTTTGTACAGAAACTCCTGGTGACCTACTGTCACCTTTTCCCTGTGAACTCAAAGATTCCTCTTGGCGAAGCTGTCCAAAAGGAAAGCTTTCATAAAGCCTTCATAAAGCCTCATGCCAGACAGTGTCTTGTTAAGCCCTGAACTGATTTTTAAACTTGAAAGAAAATTTCTGCCAGCAAACTGTATAATTGGCAAAATGTGACATTTCGAATTCATTGTCATTTGGGGTTATCCAGCTAGAAAGATGTAAATCCCTTGAAAAAGAAAAATAGTTCATATTTAGGGAACTACCCTCAGTAGGTGAAGAAGGAAAGGGAAGACGGTAATAGTTAAGAGGTTCATAACTGTTTCACATGCAACTAGTCAAAGTTCTGGCACCACTGCACCTGTCAAGGATAACATGAGCTCCACCTTTCCCATTTGCAATAATCATATCCTCTCACGTGTCAGTGTTTCTGTGACAAACATCTGTTTCTGACCTAGCAAAGCACGGATGATGTCTCATGGACCATAGTACTTTTGAAAGATAGTGTGTTCCAAAACCAGTAGCACTCTAAAATGAGTAATTGTGAATTTTTTAGTAAGTATATTAACCCCCAAATAAATATGTGTAAAGCACAGTCATATGGTCACACATATATATATAAGACTACATTTGAATTTTGCTGTAACAGGTAAAAAAAAATCCTTTCCTTTGACAGATTAGACAAGCACTGAATGTAAATACAAACTGACATAACTAAGTCAAATTTTTAACTATGTAAAAGTTTACCAACATTAAACATTGCAAGTAAAAATAGGCATTTCTACTTTAACCTGCTTTAATTATGATAAATATTAAATTAATTCTGAAGTAACTTGTTCATACTTCAGCATTCTGTTTCTATACGTGCTGAAATGAAGCACTAGCAAAATCCCGGATCACCCGTCCTAACGTGTTTTTCTGAGGTATCCAAAACATACGGCATATCTTCAGAGAATATGGATTGATTCAAGAATTGATAATGTATACCTGCCTAGGAAAGTTATCATTCAACAAAGAAATCTTTGAATGCAGCTTACAGAAAATCAAAGACCCCAAAGGAGTTTGTGAGAAAGTGGTAAATTATAAGTTTTTATCTTTCTGTCTAGAATATCTACAAATACAAGAAACGTAAATGTTAGAGAAGGTATTAGTCTCTGAAACTTTACACTGTGGTAAGTCTTACAGAAAAAATAATAGACTACTTCATGTTTTCACATAGACATGGTTTTTAAATTGATAAATATACCTTTATGTGATGAAATATCTTCTCTATGGAGGCTACTTATAGCCTCTTTTATTAAATCACTGGCCAGATTCACAGTATTATTACATCAAAATGAAATTCATATCAGATCCAAGAAACTTATCATTTTCACTGAAGTATGATTTGTCTGCTTAAAATTAACCAGCAGGATACAATGTCCAGTCTCAGCAGTGCTGCCTGCTTTTTTAACTGTTCAGACTTCAAAGTGCTGATGCAGTACTCTATGTTCATGAGCCCAACACAGACTTTCATTTTTAACTAGATCCATAGAAGAAAATCACGAGTAAAAATTCACTCCTAGAGAAACCAATGGGAGTTCTGTCTTTGATATCAGTGGAATCAGGACTTCAGATCATATGTCAATAAGAATTTGGATACAGCACCAACTGAATATTATTGCTGATGTAAGCACTAGGGCTTTGATGCCATTCTTTTAGGGTAGTTTTCAGGGAGATGGAAATTTAATTTTCATTTAATTAGAACTGTCATATGACATAGAAGGAAAAGTAGAAACTGAAACAGCAAAAAAGACAGAGTTCATGTATGTAGAAATATGCTGTGAAACAAACGTAATATCTTCAAATGTCAAGAAATGAGCATATTGGATTCTTAAAGATTCCAAGAAATTGCTCTACTACTTTAAAAATATATAGCAAAAGAATGACTCCAAGGTTCAAAAGAAATTTGAAATTTTTTTGTCCAAAGTAGAATAAACTTGAGAGGAGATGTTATTAAAGGGTATACATATACCTGTTTGCGGTAAAGCTTTCTATAATATGCTGACTTATATAGCAATACAAATGTATTTATCACAGACAGCAGTGATACCACCTGTTATCAAGGATGTCCAATATCTGTCATTGTGAAAAGCTGTTTTCAGTTTCTTACAACAAAATTTTAGCCATTTACAGATGAAATGTTCCATGCTAGGGATATATCTATAGTATAGTCACTGAAAGTTGTACATATACACCCAGTGCAGCTTTAAATCCATTGTCATATCTTATGGTAACAAATATTATAGCCACAAAAAAAGCAGAACATTACCAATAAAAGCTCAAATACTGAGTTCAGGTTGCTTTTTCTTTTTTATTCTGCACATTGAAATACACAGAGTTACTATGGGAAAAATACGGTCATATAGCTAAAGAAAGTATCAAAATATAAAGCAGCCAGTGAAGCTTGCATTCAAATGCATTTATTTATGAATCCATAGGTATACCTAATACACTTTGTAAAATATAGTTCAACACCACTTAAAAAAAAAACTTTATTTTTTTCCTATCAGGAAAATATTTTCTGCATTTTTAAATTTCAACTATTGCTCTAGCTTAAGCAAATAAAAAATACAGTTCAATGACAAAAGGCTAATGTGTCCAGATCTCTCTGGCTGAGAACTATTTCCTGGATTCTTATTTACATTCTTTACTCCAGAATGATGCATGAGCATAAGTACATTGAACATATTCAGTCAGCCATTAGCAGGGGGCCATGTAAGAACTTCAAGTGGACAAATTCATTGGCAACATAACCTTCCCATGAAGTATGCATCTGAAGACCTTTTGCATCATCAGGCACTTTATTTTAAAAGTATTTTGCATCAGTTCCATGTACTTATGGTCTGCTAAGAATAATGATAAATGTAAATGCTAATGATGCATTAAAATACAGAAGCTGTATAGTGTATATATACCCAGCACTGTTGTGCTTTACAGACCTACATCACATAGTAGGCTATTCGGTCTGGAAAACTACACAATTAATTGTAGAATACATTTTGTTATTTACCTGGTATTTCTAGCTATATTTACCTGTGCAACCATGCCTAATGTCCACTATTACCAAGTAACTGGCTGTCAACATCTGTCCTTAATCTGCAATAATGATTTTAAAGCCTGTGTTCAAAGATTTTGGGAAAAATTTCTTTATTCATATTGCTGTCCATATGCTAAGAAATAAGCATACCTAAGAAAGCCCAGGAAATGACAAGTTGTAACATCAGCAGCTAGAACCAGTAAAGAATATGGGGACTTATGTCTCACATTATTCACACAAAAGCACACAGATCTCCTTTACTAGACCTGATTTCTGGACTGGAATCTAATTCGCAGAAGGATTTAATAGAAGATGGTAGAGCTGCTGGATATCGGAGATGAGGAGCATGCACAGATTTAAGAACTTCCTGTAACACTACGATCATAGATCTAAACTTAAGCTATCACTAGGGAGGGTATGATGGATTTTTTTTTTTTATGAACTCCTCTATGGCTCTGAGGGGAGGGAAAGAAGTTAAATACATAGCATCTTCTGATGGAGTCTTTTCTATTCTCTATAATTCTCTCCATTCTAGAAGTGAAAAGACAATAATTTTCTATGTAATTCTATATCATAAAGACTGACTTGTATTGTTGTCTTAAACAGGGACTTGAGTACTGTGACTCCTCCTTAAGGGACAGGCTGACTGTGCTGCTGCAGAGGACAGAGAGGACAAGCAGCAGCTGGTACTGCCTCCCCCATCCTCCCCCCCCCCCCGTGTTTGCATGTGTGGACTCAAAGGGTCTAGGCAGAGGTTATTCTGACAAGGGTCTGTTGAACTGCCAGTGATCCTGGAGCCCCCAGCCCCAATTCCAGTACCTTCCCAAAGGAGCTTCTGCACATGCCCCAATTTGAGAACTTTTGCAGTAAGACCACCCCTCATATGCTAATAGGTCATGGACTTGCCCCATAAATAGAAGCCTGCCTAGAACACAGGTACGTGCACCCACCACCCTATGGAAACTGCCTTAAGATGTACTGCAGAAGAACCAAAGGTCCACATGCTCCTGAAGACAACATTTTCCAGTGGCTCATGGAGTGGCTCTTCCTCCCCTCCCCCACCTACTTTTATTTCTCTCACGCACACTTCTTACTATATCTGTTTTCCATGGCACTATGGTATATTAGATCAAATCTGCGTTGTGTTGTTTTGCCTAGCTGCCTTGAGGGTATCAGATTGTGATCAGAACAGATTGAGAACTGTTTTGTTTTTGCAACTTTGGGAAGTTGCAACTTGGAGTGCATCTGAGTATCTGATCTGTTATTTTGGCTGTGCTCAAAATAAACACCTTTTTGAATTTATCCTGGGAGATTTGTCAGTCTCCAATTTGCCATGCAGACACCAAAAGACCCTCCTTCTCAGACTGTGCACGTTGGGGGGCACCTGGAGTTGGGAGCAGGACTTGACGTATTGGAATAACTGTGTCTATATTTTAGATGAGAGAAACTGGCATTGCTCAATTCAAGTCAATGAACCCAGAAAGATTTTTATTCCAGTTGACGTTTGTGATCCTTCTTACCTTCTAAACTAGACCAAACCATTCTCGAGGCATATCAGAAAGTTCAGGTAGGCAAGTGGTATGAAAACATAGATATTAGAAAATAGATATAAAATAGGCTTCTAGTGGTAAAGACAAGACAAATGCTTTTGTTTTAACTGTGTAATGAAAATATCTTTTCTGACTGCTGCAATGCTGAAGAACGGCAATTGTAGACTAAGAATCGATTGAGTTTTTGTTATTAAAAGACAAACTTTCCTTTTTCTAAATAATAAGTTATCTCCTTTTTTTCTTTTTTTTCTCTTCCATAGTACCATGAAATGTAAGTTGCAACGGTAGCTATGAAATAAAAACAGCAGACATCCCACAATGAATTAAGAGTGTTCCTTATCTCCAGCCTTTATAATGTGTTATGTCTAGTGTAGATGTGATTTAGGTTCTACATTGACTAATACATGGTGATAACATACAGTTGTATGCTGACTGTTATCTAGAAGTTTTCCTGTGAGCTTTTAATCCCACACTGAATATATATATGTCTGTATATCTATATATAAGAATTACCTTATTCTCCACTGAAATCTAGGTACTTCTGAGGTGAAACATCACAGTTTTTTATGGTTTACTATGTCATACCAAGAAATACTGAAGATCATTAACTAAAATCCAAGGCAAACTTTAGAAACATTGGTGTCTCAGCTCAAATTTGGCATAAAACAGCAATTACGGTGAATTACCTTACTGTTTTGGAAAGTGCATTTTCAAAAGAAGGTTTGATGGATTGACTCCAAGTGGAGTGGATTTCTCGTTCACTTATACCATGTTAGAGAACAGCATTTCTGTCAGAACAGCACTGCAGTACCGTTGTAGGACAATCTTGGAAGAACAATCTACTTTCATGGACTTTCTAAAATATCTTCTTGTTCAGCAGACACAATGGATCTCTTTCAAGACAGTAAGAAAGCTATGTATCCAACTTGAGTAAACTAGTACTCTACACACTTTAGTCACAGTAACATATAAACACTGATTATCTGACTATCAGTATTTGAAGAAACATGTGCTAGGCAGTCCTTTTTTATGCCTGACATTTGTCATGAGTGAGTCAGGGCCTGAGATAGTTAGCTATTAATTACCTTACCTCTTCTCAAAAGTGAAGACAAATACTGCAAGAAAGTAGTCATCATTTGCTGGGATGTAAATACACTCAATATCTGCTCTTTAGACTGCCTTCAGCAACTGCTGCTTCTTTTCTTAATTAAAACACGTTACAAAATAATACTTAATGGCAAATACTAGGATTTAAAATCCTTTTTGTAGGTGACCACAAGAAAAAGAGAGTAAAACTGATTAAAATCTTACCATAATTCTTTGCAGTTTTTTAAGAGGGGAGAGTATTCTGCTGCCCCACAAAGAATTCCAGCAATATGTAAACTGCAAGACTGCAGTATACTGTAATCAGCAAAACATCCTTAGTTCCTCCTTAATGTATAGCATAGCAAGATATCTTTCGAATTTATTAAGGGTATACCAGGAACTTACAAACTTCTTTTTTCCTTCTTAAAGAGTACTAAACCTTACTTTTAAAATCGCATTTACCTGCAGTCTGGTGTCCAAGTTGTCAGCACTTTTTTTCCTTAAGTACCGTACAAATTGCTAAGTCATTTCAAAATTATACGGCAGCAAAAAGAACAGATTTTTTTTTTCTTTTAATGGTTTGTGGTGCTTTTCTTCTCACCAGGATCCATCACTTTTATACTAAATACAGCTCCATTTTTCAAAATGAAATTTAACAAGTAGTACTTAAAAGTGAGTAAGGCACTAGACTATGTTCAATTGCTCTTCACTGCTATTCTTTATCTGCCAATTTTTACCTAAAGGCAAAGTAAGAACATACTATGGAGTAGAGTAATAATTTCATTAGTGATTGATGAACAGACATTGCAGACACAGCAGACAGTACACATGAAAGTTGATATAGGGCTACTACTGTCCACTTCTTGAGGGTTGAAGGATTTTGAATGTGAGTTTGCTGCACCTTCCTTGCAGACTGCAAGGGATACTGACTAATGCCATTTGCAAGAAAAACACTTTCTCTTTATCTATGTATGAGATGTGACACAAAAAACTCCAAGACTAATCCTATAGCTCAGGAACCAAGAGTGAGCGGAGAGATACAAAGTGATGGTTGTAGAAAATGTTCTAACTTTTCGCATTGAGACAAGGCTAGACTGGATCACTTCACTCAGTACAAGTGAATGCATGTTCAAATACAGGTGTTTTCTTACCCTCAGTTGGAAAATGTCAGTGTGCAAGAGTGAACAAGTTTCTTGTAAAACTGAAGAAATCCACAAAAGAAACCTTTCAATTATTGACTGGGGCTTACAGTGAAGAGATCCCAAAGATCAGGTTGGCACTCAAAGAAATGTATTTTTTGTTGGCAAAAATGTGAAGAAAAAATGGCAGAGGTCCTCTACAGCCTTTCAGAAAATGGTCTGTGGAATTGTTTTGAATGTTGAGCAAGAATGAAGATTTGGTTTTAACACCTGTCTGGCGATTAGTTCATTATATTCTTATGAAAAATATATTTAATGCAGCATTTCTCAAAAATATTTGAACTTAATCAACAGCAGGGTCAAAAAAATCCCCTACAACTTTCTGTGCCTCTTTCCTTTACAATGACTGTTGGATTTCTGTCACAAGAAATAAACAATGGGCAGTTTCTAGGAGGTATAGATGAAGGTTATAAGGAATTCAGCATATGATAAACACAAGCGTCTTCTCTCTGGAATAAAGACATTAAAGGATGCAGATTATAAGTATTTAAATTCCATTTTTTATTCCTTTCCTGATGAATTATGACTTGCCAAACCCATATTGCAATTAACAATCATATTCAAGATCAGTACTCAAACAACGACCCAAGTTTACGTTGCCTTTTTCTTTTTCCCATCTAACAAATATTGTCTCTCTGATAGCAGTAAATTAATCTTAGGTTTACTTTCATGGTCAAGTTTTAAATAATCAGTTGTTTGGAACTATAGAAATCAAATGACTTGCTTTATCTTCCCTATTTTCCCAGTCAACTCAATCAAAGATAAGTCATGTGCCTTTGACCAATGAAGTGTTTAAGAGTATTTCATAAGGGAAATTGGGATGATTGCTTCTATATGTTTCTATTACACTGCTGTTTGACACCTCTCTCTTCAGGCAAATATGATGCTCCTTAACAATATCACATTCTTTTAAGCAATATGCAGAAACCTTGCCTATCTTAAAATACAAGTTAAGAATCTTGTTTCTCAAAGCAGCTGGTTGCAAAATATGGAAACTGCAAAAAGGCTTTTCTAAGAGATTGCACTTCAAAACTTATTCCATAAATGACTGGAGACTTCAAGTTTATTTCTAAAATGCATTTAAAAGTGCATTTATATAGTATACAGTATAACTCAAAATGTTGGAGTAGGATACTTATTTAATAGGACAGAACTCCAGATTTTCTGGACATGCAAATGGCATTTGTCCAAACACGTCACTTTTTCAGGGACTTTTTCCCCTTTTCCTTGAGTACATGTAGTATCAGATACCCATTGTACCTGAGCAATGCTAAAGATTAATATTCACAAGTTAAACTTATGGAAAAACAGAACTAAATCTTGTTCACTCACAATGAACTAAGTGGTGTGTGTAACATTTGCTGTTAGTTGCAACTCTTAGGTAAAGAATATAGTTCTGTACCATAGCTAATGGAGTTATTCCTGTAATACATGCAGCAGAACTTTTGTGCTGTGATGCTGAAGATTATAAATTCACACTCTGTTGCTAAAAGATGTTGGAGGTGTCATTACTCAGTTAAAGCTGAAGCTGATTTGATCTTGAAACTTAGCAGAGTAGCTTTGTGACTCAAGATCATAGAGTCTTTCTCAATAAAGGGTCAGATTAAAATAAAAAAATAAGGTGGTAAAGAGAAGCTAATCTCAGTTAATTAGTGCAGCCCTATCTGGCTCATTAGTGCCACTGAGTCATATGGTGTGAAAAAGCAATGGAAAAAGTTGCACTCCAGCAAAATAAACATGGAGAATGTCCTTTTGTAATTATGAATTAAACAGAGTAATTGATTTATGATTAATTATTCCTCTGACCACCTGATATAGCTGTAACTTAAGGGGTAAATAGGTACTCAATGCAAAAGACACAGGGCTTGCCACAAAAAAAAATCAATTTAATTAGAAGCCATAAGTTCTTTTTATGATTATGCCTTTTTAGTCTTCCTAAATTTTTCTTTATCTTCTTCCCCTTTCGAAAGCCATTGTCAACAGAATTTATTGAACAATAATCTGTTATGCAATACACTGAAATATACACACTGGTTTTGCTGATAATAGACTATTCACAAGACTGGAAATACTTTTTGCAGAGCTTGGAGATAAAAATCTAAAGAAGTTAATTTCTCTAGACCTTACAAGAGAATTTTATCCTTTCTGCAAGATAAACCCAAATGACTACCTAAACCAAATCACTCCTTATTAGGTTTTGAGGAGGACATGATGGCCCCAGTAAAATCATTAGAAAAACAGTTTCTTTCCATAAGAGGGTTATTCTCAATGTTTTTTTAGAAGAAAAGAAATGCAGTCCTGTACAATTTTTACAAGATCTGTATTCATTAAAAACTACATGCTGATCCCCTCTCACTCATACGTGTTATCTTGTGGGTCACTTACAGTTAAGCATAGATACTTAGATACTTAAAGGTCTGAAGTCAGCATACTTCATGATAATCAAATCTTTAATTCCTGAAGTAGGAATAACTTATCTACCTGATTTTGAGGATCTGAGCCAGAGCTACTCTTTTATTTGTTATTGTGTTGTATTTTGTATTTTCCCTGGAGTTTTAAAAATCTTTTTTATATTGGGTTCAGTTGAGTAATATATAGATGACTTGTTCCTAAATTAGAAAGAGAACAATATGATGTCCTCTATCCCTAATTTAGTGTAATTCTTTCTAAGCTCTTAGTGATGCTAAAATAGAAATAAGAAAAATGATGGAGCTGAGAAAGTGCAGCATTTTAGTGTGCAATCAATATTTATGCAGAGGGTCTGAAACCATTACCAATTCTTCGAGTCTGTCCCAAGTGAATACGATTTGACAACTTAAATGTTGTGCCATGCAAATGAAACAGGATTGCATCTGGGAAGAGGCAATGAAATGGGAAGATGAATATCTTTGCTAGCATTTTCTATTTCATATAATAATCATGCCTTAAAGCTGCTAAGACCACTGCCTCAGATATTTGTTTGTAGTGTGGGCTTCCAGACAAATAAATATATTTAAAAATGCTATTTCATCCTGCCAAGGACATTAACTCAACTGACTACCTATTCTGTTGTTAGTTGAGAGATGAATGCATATATGTCTAAACATACAAAGTATACATATTTCACAGATGCACATGCTTAAAAAAGAACTGGAATTAAGGTCTCAAAAGAGGAAATTAGCTCACTTGTCTACTGACTCACCCTAGCCTAGCCTTGTTTGAAGGTAGTCACATGATCCATTAATTATGCTCTACTACTAAGAACAAATGCAGGGAAATTAATGTACTCCAGGAGACTATTCAAAAAGCTTTCCGCTGTGGAATGTCTGCATCATCTATTTTTAAATTAGGACCCAAGATTTTGCCTTTACTGAAATGAAGCTGATCTCTGCACAGTGAACCGAAAAAGAACTCTCCTAATTAGTGGTGCCTGTATTGGGTCAGAGATAAAAATGAGAGAATTCCATTTCAGTCTCCAGAATCAAACAAAATCTCCTTCAAATGTGTCTTATCAAATTGGCAAATATATCTTCCTACGTAACTAAAAAGAAAAATCAGATATTAAAAAAAATGTTGCTAGCTCAATGTTTTAATTACAGTAGCTGAAGCAATTTTTGAGCTCTGGTGTATACTTTGGACTTAAAATATGGGAAACAAGTCTACCAGAAAAGTAATACAAATCTGTGTAGTCTACCTAAAATTCACCCTGACTTTTCTAACATTTAATAACTTGGAAAACCTTTCTTTTTTCAAGACTTGTTTCTTTATTTAAAAACAACAAAAAACCCCCACTGTTCTTTCGACATGACTGGTATCCTTATATCCTCAGAATACTATAGGTTATGGATTTAGTGTTTCATTTGAAAAGATATCTAGCGGTGTAACAAAGATGTACAGCTTACTGCAGCTGGGATTCAGTATGCAATAAGACAGCCTCCTGAAAATCTCCATCACCAAAAGTTCCATCTAAGTATATGTCACATATGGTTTTGGTCCCTCTGAAACCTTGAAAATCAAATTACATTAAAGACAGAATATTTTGGTCTTATTATCACTACCAGCACATATAATTAAATCAAGGTTACTACAGACAATAAAAAAAATCTGCAAAGATCACTGTTTTAAAAATTACATGATCACTAGAACATGGAAATCTCTTTCCATTTCTATGGATGGACGGTTCTTTAATAAGCCATTAAAAGTATCTTAATTTGTATATTGTTATCAGGCTTCCATTTTTTCAACAAATTGGTGCCTCAGAGGAGATTTATCTGAACACACAGAGCAATCAGCAATAAAATACAAGGAAACAATTTCAACAGCACAGTGTGCGAACTTGAGTAGCGCATAATCCAGTGAGTTTTGTCAGTTTGGCCAGGACAAATACAGTCTGTCTGTAAATTCAGATAGAAAGATAGAAAAGATAATTTTCACCAAGCCTAAGCTGCACGTACCCTCTCTGGCTCTCACCATGTCTTTTTCCCCAGACCAATTAAAGACAATCTGTCATTATTACTAAAGTGTTCCTAAGTCCAACTTCTGACACAGAAAGGACTCATGGCTCTAAGGTCTATAATTGAAGTAACTTTACTTTTATTTCTTAAGCATGCAGAGCCAGTAAAATAGGCTCTATTCTTCTGTCACACACAATTCTCTGGTTACATTGTTAGGTCCTTTCAGCTCCATTTTAAACATCAGGTATTGCTCATTGCTTAAAGCAAGGTACTGGACCTCATGGTAACATGACCTGATCCAACATGGCAAAACTTTCCTTGTAGGCAGTAGACTGCTAGGCCTCTCTATCCAGCCTCAGCTGCTGCTTTAGTGATCACACTGTGCACAATGGTGTGTCTGCCAGAGGGAAGTAATGGGTATGCACTGCAGCCAAAGGAGTCTGGTCAGTTAAGGGCAGAACAGCCGTGGTGCAGAAACATCGTCAATATCTGGCAGTCCCTATTGGGCTGTACTGCAGAAAAAAATGAGTGGGGGAGCTGCTGACAGCCTCCACACTGGATAATCAGTTTCTTTCTGAAATAAAGAACAACATTTAGCAGTGATGAAAAGAAGTGCAAGAGCAGTCCTGAACTATCACTTTTCTCAGTGTTGCAGGGACTGGCTCTGTGCCCAAGGCAAAATTACATCTAAACTCTCACCCACTGCTTAGCAGCTGAGAGAGAAAGGTTGGAGTGTGCAGGGACTATCTGAATTAAGTTCCTATTTCTACTTGATCACAAAAGCAGCTGAAGAGTCCAACCTTACGATTCAGCCTAAATGTTGTAAAAATGCATATTTTTTGCAGCTTTGTGAAACCAAATGTAGTGTTGTTAAGTGACATAGGACTTCCTTTATAGGAGGCTTAAACCTTCCTATTCAGGAAAGCTGCAGCTCATAGAAACTGTTCCCCAGTCCTGCGCTCTCACGTCCGTGCTCCACTAAAACCAAAGAAACTCTATAAGCACTGATGCCCTCCCCCAAAAAAGCAGATGGTGTCTGCTGTTCACTGCTAAGAAGTACCACCAGGGTTAGAGACTTAATTAAGTTTAAATGTGCAGTTCAGGGGGTGTTGTGAACCAGCTTAAAACCACAACACTACTGAACTGAATTAAAAACCTATAAAATCCTGCATTTCCAAGCAGGCATTATTAGATGCCACAAGTTATTTTATGATTGCTATCTGTGTAGAATCCTATATTTTCCACTGAAACACTCTGTTCTACCCACTCTCAGGGATGGAAAAATGGATTAGAATAATATCTATGTTGAGCAAGTAAGGCATTTCCTCAGCTGTCTCCCCACATATGAGTGGAGATATTAGTGAAGCTACAGATCAGCTAACTCTAAGACAGATCAATATTTCATTTATTAAGATGATGAACAATAGACAGATAACGTTGCCAGTTAGGGTCATTGTCTCTGAGACTACTTTGACTGAGCACAGTCAAAATACTGTACACAACTATTGCCAGCGAAAAGAGCTGGTTTTGTTTCCTCTCATTTAAAGTTTAGTTTTCTCTTCTTAACTTGAGTTTTAAAGGATCTCACACAAGTGTCAATACTGGATTGCTTGATGATGGTATTTCTTTAGTCTAAGGTGACTTTCAGGTTTTGTTTTAATAATTTTGAGTGTTATTACTTCCTGCAGGGAAGGATTCTTTTAAATGACCAACACATTTCTCTGCACATTAGAGACCTCCCTTGGAGCAATATAAGAGAAAAGTAATGTTCTGGTAGCTATCCATAGACAAAAAGTGGGGAGAGTATCAAGAAATAAAGCTGTCAGAGAAACTCTGAGTATGGTCATCTTTTGCAAAAAGAGTAATTAGAGGAAAAGGCATGTTCTGAAGTTGTTGACAAAAACCTTTTGGTGTACAGAATCAATTCCAGTTCCTGTGACTGTAGTTCAAAAATAAATTGATGGCATTTCTTTCTGTACCAAACTGAAAAGATGCATATAGAAAAAAATATGTGAATATGTTGCAACTTTACTTGCATTGACAGTATCCTTTAAATAGAGCCAGAAATACTCCAAAAAAATGATAGGCAAGAGTTGTAGAAAAGTAATAACAAAATTCTCCAGACCACAACTATCAAACTCCACCTTTATGTTTTCTAAGTTACCTAGTATTTCTACAAATGTATGCTTACCCTAGCTAACTAATTTAAATAAAATCAATACCCAGCTCCTAAATACTGTTTTATTATTAGTTAAAAGAAAGTTAACCCTTAGAATGCAAGCTCAAGTATCTGAACACAGAATGTTCAAAATTTATTTTAAAGTTGTGTTTTATTAATGGTGCATGTAATTCTGATTGAAGCATTAAAAAAATTTAGCAAGATAAAGAAATGATTGAGAGAATTATTTTTTGTATCTGCTAGTTCCATTTCTTTTGAGTTCAGAAAAAGGCAGACCTTTTTTAATCACTTGTTTTCATACATCTCACCAGGGATTAAGATCTCAGTTTAAACAGGTGGCTTTTCCCTACAATCAAACAAAAATCAATTTTTGTTTATTTGAAAGACTATAAAGACCAATGTCAATTTTAATAATGAGATTATCAAAGCCATTGACAAATGTTTGAATTTTGCATTGTTTAAATAGTTATATTTTCCATTAAAAAGAAATATTACTGGAATGTACTGTCTACAGAAATTATAAATTAAACCAAATAGATTCTTTGCCTCTTTTTCACCTCTTATTCTTTATCTTTTAACATTATTCTACAGTTTTATGGTCACAAATAACAGAATTTTGTTGGCAATGAACTGCAGAAACAAAACATGATCAGTGTTTATTCATTGCCCAAGTTGAAGGAAGTGCAGAGTGCAAAAAGCACATGCATTAACTGTAAAAATTCTGTCAGCTTTAATAATTTACATTATTATTAGTAACACTATGTGAGCAGGCATGTTTCCCAGGATTGTCTATACACAAGGAGGAGTCAAAAATTCATGCCTTTGCTGTGGTTAGGCATCATTTTTGTATGAAAAATAACAAAATACTTTAATATTTAAAAAAATGAGTGCTTCTATATTGACTTTCTCAAACTTAGGTAGTTTTCCTCCCTCACAATGTCTTATCTTTCCTCTTCAACAGAGCCATTCCTACTTCCTTTATATTAGGTCATGATAATGAGTTATCTGCCCCAGTGAGTCATTGTGCTGCTATTGACAATTCTTATGATTTTATAATGAGATATTATTTTTAAGCATCATACTATACTACTATCCTGCAGTCTTTCTGTATTTCTAAATGACTACTGGCCACATTTCCATACCAGGATTTGTTGCAGAAGCAGCTAGAGTCCTTGTGTAAATGCCCACTTCTTTTTACTGATTTTAATAAAATAAATCCAGGCTTCCTGAGAGTTAATGGCCACCTCCTAGATTTGATTTTATGCTTAGTGGGCTGAATAATAACAGTGCTCAGGAATTTTACAAGACACTATTTTTTACACAAAATCCTTGGAGAAAAGACAAATTTATCAAGGCTTCCAGTGGAGTGGGAAGGCCAGAAAGCATGTCAGTCTTACTTAGAGACAATATCTAAGCCTATCCTTTTGCCTGCTTCAGAGTGAGGGACCTGGTGGCCCAGGAGCGCATTCCTTTGAAACTCTTTAAGTCTGGCTTAAGTTGATTTTCAAGAGCGTCTGTTGCCCATCTTTACACAAAGGTTTATATAAGAAGGAATGCTGGTTTCCTCAGCAGCTCAGGAATATTATTTTTTTCCTCACTTCTGTTTTCTTGAAATAAATCTCAGACTTCTTAGCTCACATGGAATTTGTAAAGCTCATTCTGCTATTAATATTTTTTGCTCTTATTTTTATTTGGACAGTAATGAGCTTCAGCATCCAGACAGTTTTACTGCATGAAGGGATGGGCATATGTAGGAAGAATGGAATAGTCTGCAGGAGGCTGAGGAGAATGTAGATAAATGCATTCTATAATGCAGGGGAAAAGCTGTGGAGAGGATTGTGAAGTTATAATAGGTAACTCTATGAAAACAATTTTATAGCAGTCAAAAAAGCACAATAACATCAGGAATTAATAGAGAAAGAATAGAAAACAAAACTATGGCCATTCCCCCCTTAAAATCTTGACATTCATACTTCTTTAAGTCTGTGCCACATTTTAAAAAGGATATAGTGGAACTTAAGAAAGGTTACAGACCAGTAGCTGAGGTGATGAAAACATGGAACAGAGTCTACCTGGGACATGACAAAATGGACTAGAATTCTGTAAAAGAAACAAAGGATGGTAAATTAATGGAAGTCTATAAAACAATGCATGAGACAAATAATGAATAGGAATTGTCTGGGTTTTTTTCTGCTTCACCCTATACAAGCTTTAGAAAGAATAATGAGAATTTATCAGGTCACAAAAGGAAATACCTTTATAGAAAGCACACAGTTGCTGGACAAATATTTGGAAGAACAATCCAACAGGAGCTATTAAATATAAATGCACTTCAGACTCAGAAATTCACCTGAGCTGACAACAGTCACAGACTATGGAAGAAGCATAAACATTTGAGCACCACTAGCTTTTTGGTTTGATATGTAATTCCTTCTGGAAACAGAACACCAGCACAGAAAATTCCTTGACAATACCGAACCATCTGTATGTTAAGAGGCATTCATAAGGATAAAAGCAGTTACTCGGGAGTATCACAGCATCACAAGGTTGGAAAAGACCTCTGAGATCATCTAGTCCAACCTATGATCCAACACGAATACCTTCTCGTCATTTAAACCATGGCAAGTGGTTCAAAAGACGTTTCATCAAAAACCGAGACAAGCTAGTAGAATGAAAATCAAGACCATCACAAAAATAAGATCCCAAAGAACTCTCAAGTTAAAAATACTGGAAAAATAAATAAATTGTTTTTATACTTTTGTTGTTTCCTTGTATTTCTTCTCTGTGCCAATAGTGGAAAAAGATATTTAACTACATGGTTTTATGGTCTGACTTAGAAAGACCATTTCTATGTTCCTGTTATTAAGAAAATATTAGCAGTATCATACATTATAGGTAACATGTCAATCAGATAGAATCATAGAATCATCTGGTTGGAAAAGACCTCTGAGATCAAGTGAAATCGTACCTGTTCACTTACTGAACCATGCCCCTAAGAAATTCATCTGCCCGTCTTTTAAATACCTCCAGGGATGGTGACTCAACCACCTCGCTGGGCAACATCAGGTTTTTGTGTGTTGGTGGTATCAGTTGGTTACATGAATAATTTCCTTTTCTCAAATTCAGTATCTTTTTTTTTTTTTTAATAAACCCACGCCTCAACAAATCTCTCTTAATTCAAGCAGTGTAGAAAGATTTGTTGAGTCAGTGAAGATGTTAACAGAACAAAATAATAATAAAGAATTCTACAGATGGCCTAGGAGCCTGAAAGAAAAATTCTATCGGGTATCTCCAGTGGAACTCTAACAGACAACACACTATATACTACTGCAGTGCAAACAAAATATCTAAGTAATCATAGGATTCCACATTATTCACCATTAGTGCAGAAAGAAATAATTTCTTTTCCTGTTGTTGGACAACTTACACTCTATCAATGCTAGACAGTAAAATAAGAAGACAAATAGAGAACAATGGATTTCTTTCTCCATAAAATATATTTCAAAGTTAATCTTCATGACACAATGAACAGAAATATTTGCTATGAGAGTGCTATAGACACAGATATTCAAACACAAGCACAAATATGCACTTGCATATGGTGTACACACATATAAATCATTGTTTCTCATTCCATATCCTCTTGGACTAAGTTTCGACCTCTTGATTCATTTTAAGCAGTTGAAAAGCCTTTTCCTTGTTCATGTATTTGGCCAAAGTTCAGATGCCAACAGAGGAATTATCTCAGTGTTTGAATCTTTGATTTAGCAGCTGTCATTAAAAAATAGACACATTAATTGTCACTGCAACTTACTTTACATTAAATATCAACTCTTTACCTATACCTCAAGATTCAATATAGGGGAACTTCCTCTAGAGATTTACTTAAAACAGGTGAAATTGCAGAGCAGACCCTAAAGGTAGGAAGACATGCTAGCACCTCAAAATAGCTCATATTTTCTTTTTTCCTAGTATTTATTTTTATTTTTATTGTATGGCATAATGTGGCTTTCTCATAATATCACAAGACAAGATGATCTTGGACTCATTCTAGTCTCCAGTTCCACTAATTCAATAAGGTAAGAACAATTTCTCATTGTCTGAAGGTGAATTTACACTTATTTCCATCCCAATGTTCCAGAATTTTTCTAGTAAGTGTTTTCTCAGTACTAATTAGAGACTTGGGAGCATTTTATGACAGTACTGCATGGGCACTAAACAAGATTAAATTTCCACTCAATGTTAGCATAAATCTGATGCTAGAGAAATCAATGAAATGGGAGCAAGGACGATTCAACATCAAATGCTTTCACACACCGCTCTCCTATTCCTCATAGACCACGATATACACAAATGATTACTCCACTTAAAACCTCAGAGTTTACATCCACTGAATTTTGTGTTAGATGCTTTAGAGTATAAAATATTTTCAGTTTTGTTCTGCAGAGTCACATATGCATTTTCATGCTTTCACATCTTAATTACATTGGTTTCTCCCCTTACTTTCTAGAGGAGCTGTTGCTAAGATTAAAATTATTGTTCAAAGCACATCTAATCAAGAAAGTGACTTTAAGATTCATTATTTAATTGATCAAACAACCTGCTAATTAAATGTATCTGGGCTAATCAAAGTAGAGATTTAAAGCAGAAACTGTGAGCTAGGTGCATGAGACTCAAACCACCAAAGCAATTGAAACTCTGTATGCTACTTAATTACATTAAAACTAAGATTTTTAAAGGAGTCTAGCAGATAGAGTTGGATGTATATCTTATGTTGCCCTGAATATGTAAGACCATAGTTTGGGAGTGCCCACATCTTAGCAATAAACTCTGCTTCGTGACTGCTCTTTTCAAGCTTACCCTGCTCCTACAGTCTTGACTTAATACATATGTGAGTAGTGTAAAATCTGGGAATAATTACCTAAGTGAATATTCTACGTTGTTCTTAGGCAAAGTCAGATGTATAGATCTGGTATATCACTAGTGTTCAGTAAAAAAAAATAAATAAAAAATTGTTTCTGTTGTTTAAAAGCAAAGAGCAGTAACAAGGTATGTGGGAAACTGTCAACTCTACAGCCAGTAGCATTTTATTTTCATTAAGTCCTATCCCCATTCTGAATATACAAAAGAAGCAGCTGACTAATCTCTGTGCATCTGCTAATGTCTATGACTCATCTAAAAAGAAAAGACAAAAGTGAAACTAAAGTATTCCCCACATAAATAAACCATTTTCCATATTCAAATGATAAGACAAAGACATAGACTGTATCATCTGAGAACAGATTTAGCAGTCTGTGATAGACAATATAGGTTGGAGCCAGAGTTAATATATACTTAGGTTTATCTGAAAAATAACAGGTTGGTCTTACCAATTCAAGATTAATCTATTCAATCAAGGATAATATATACTTGCGCTTGAATGTTTCTTATGCAAAGGTGAACAACATTATTTTTCATTATACTTATTACATGCATTGCAATAATCTGGAAGTCCAAATCATGACAGTAATGCTGAAATAATTCTACCCCAAAATTATCTTAAAAGTGAGGAGAGATGCAAGATAATTTGTTTAATGCCATGCAATAAATCACAAGCACAACTGTGGCCCAAAGTCACTGACATCAGTCTTCTGCTCTAATTTGTGGGAAAAACTCCAGTTGTTTAATGATGTGGATAAAAACTCTAAGGCATGTCTCTGCCTGGTGTCATTCTCAGTTAGTGACCAGCTGTACATTTCTGAACTATAGACTACCCTGGAGCCCTGCATGGTTTTCCGCTTATTTTACAGAATGGCATCACCAAAATGGAAGAAATTAGCCACTAACACCACACAGAGTTTGCCACATATCCACTAACTAGTTCAGTGTTTTCAGTCTTCTGATTACTATGAAAGATATTTGTAAATACCCTCCAACAGAGGGAAATACCTTCTGTCAGAGAGGTGATTCACAGCCGTTTGTCTGGGTGCAGTAGAGATAGTTGCAGCCTCACATTCACAAGCCCTGGTCCTCATGGGGGACTTCAGCCACACGAATATCTGTTGGAGGGACAACACAGCAGGGTAAAAACAATCTAGGAGGTTCTGGGAATGCATTGATGATAACTTCCTTCTCCAAGTGATACAAGAGCCAATGAAGAAAGGTGTTATGCTAGACATTGTTCTCACCACCGAGAAAGGGCTGGTGGGTAATGGGAAGATCAAGGAAAGCCTTGTCTACATTGATCATGAAATGGTGGAGTTCAAGATACTTAGGGCAGTAAGCTCACTACCCTGGAGTTCCGGAGAGAAGACTTTGGTCTCTTCAGAAATCTACTTGGTTGGTTAACATAAGATAAAGTCCTGGAGGGGAGAAGGGCATCAGAAAGCTGGTTTATATTCAAGGATCACCTCCTTCAAGCTTAGGAGGGATACATCCCAACAAAGTGGATGACAGACAAAAACCCCAAGAAGCCTGCATGGAGGAGCAAGGAACGTCTGGACAAACTTAAACACAAAAAAGAAGCCTGCAGAGGGTAGTATCAAAGGCAGGTAGCCTAGGAGGAATACAGAGGAAGTTGTTTACACACTATCCCATCATATTTGAAAAGTCAAGACAGCCCGGTGAAGTCCCTGCTGACTGGAAAAAGAGAAACACAACTCCCATTTTTAAAAAAGGAAAAAAAAAGGAGGACACAGAGAACTACAGGCTGGTCATGCTCACCTCTGTGCCTGGCAGGATCATGAAGTAGTTCCTCTGGAAGATATGCTGAGGCACATGGAAAGTAAGGAGGTCAGTGGTGGCAACCAACATGGTTTCCCTAAGGACAAATGATACCTGACAAATATAGTGGCCTTCTAGAAAAGGGCTACAGAATTGGCAGATAAAGGAAGAGTAACTGACATCATCTACTTAGACTTGTGCAAGGCATTCCGCACTGTTTTGCACGACATTCTTGTCACTAAATTGGAGAGACACAGATTTGACAGGTTGACCTCCTGATGAATAAGGACTTTGCTCAATGGGCACAGTTGGGAGGACTTGTGGTCAATGAATCAATATCCAATTGGAGACTGGTGGGGTGGTGGGGCCATGGAACAGGTTGCTCCACGGAGAAGCTATGTATTACCCATTTCTGGAGGTGTCCAAGGCCCAGTTGGATGACGCCTTGAGAAACTTGATCTAGTGGAAGGCATCCCTGACTGGATCTAGTTGACTTTTAAGGTCCCTTACATTGGAAACACTGAATGATTCTATGATTCTATGACCTAATGAAATTCACTTCAATGCAAATAGAAAAGCCTATGTTTATACAGAGACCACAGAAACTACCTTTAAACATGTTCTCAAACATGGTAAATATTCTTTATGTGAAGTAGGTTTTAAACCAACTTCCTTCCATATATTCAATATCTTGTTCAATATATTTATTATCGGTTCTCCATATGTGAACAACACACTTTGATTCAAATTTCAACCAATGTGTGATATCTAGCCACTGGGTCTGACTCTCTTGTCATATTCCATGTCATTTCATATGCTCCAAAGGCTGTTACAGCAACAGAAATTTGAACGTAACTCCTTTAACTGAAAAAATTTCAGTGTTCAAAAAAACCTTCCATGGAAATTTCGCATGTACATCAGGAAGAAAGCACGCATATATAGTAATACAGCTGTTTATATGGAAATGAACTAAAACATGAAAATCTAGTTATGTTATCACAGAATTTTTTTATCTGATTTGCAGCTTTCAGAAGCAGCAAGCTATTAATCATTAATGCTACTCAATTCCCAGCAGTACTTTCAGTTCTTTGGTTTACTTTTGAGTTATTTTTACAAGGAAATGAACTTAAGAATTTTGTCTAAAGTTAAAAAATAAAAATAAAACATATTTTAACAATTATGTGCTAAAAAAGAATCTTGTGGCCTTTATCTAGTAATATAAGCCTAGCAAAAATAAACCTTAATCCAGAGACAGAAGCAGTCTGTTTTTCCAAAAGTTTAGCAGAGTCTACTGGATACAGTCAAGGACACAGATTTGGGGAAGGAGCTTCAACTGGTAAATCTGTAAAGCTCTAAAGCAGAAGCTGAGGGATATTACCCAGATTCAGCCACAAAAACCTGTGAGAATTTTTCCTTACAGCATAACTAGGGCAGTCAAGGAAAATTCAAGGAATTGGAAGGGCAGCATCAGGAACTTTAAGGGTCAGGCAACAGCCTTCATCCCATAGAGCCTGAACTACTCAGGCTTCTTTCTAACATTTTGCTATATATAAATGTGATAGAGGAAGCATTGCTGTTTTTTTCTATGTTTGCTAGTATACTCCTTTAGGCAACTGCCAACTTTGCTGGTTTCAGGATCCCCTTTTGTAATGCTGAAAATCTAAAGAGCACATTAAAAAGAAGCCTAAGACAATTTGTTTTTCCTTTATTTCAATGGCAAGGGGTTGCATCTCCCTAGAGGAGTTCCTTCTCCCTAGAGGTTTTTACAATTACATTTCATATCATTCCTTCCAGAGGTTTTGCAAGAGACAGACATTTAAATTCTTGAGCACTCCATAAATATGATATTTAATATTATCTTATGAAGAGTGAGAATGTTTAATAAAAAATGTTAGTATAAACACAAAAGTGCCAATTAACAGCCTGAGAGACTGAGGGACTTACTGCAACCAATGGTTTACCAAAAAAAATCACTGCAAACTAAAATTAAAATGATTTTTTATTTTATCCTGTCTAGACTTTTAAAAACATGCAGGAAATCAAGGAGGCAGGAATAGAAGACTTGTCTCTTGGTCCCACTCTATGCCTTTGACAGAACTTCACCTTCCCTGCTGTCACAAAAAGATACATTCAGCCCTATAATTCCTGCTTTGTTAGACTTTACAGCTATCAAGTGAGCACAGATATTTATTGCATCAATCAACGTGGCAAATGTCTAGCAGCCTGTCCCTCTTTGTAAACACACACAAAGTCTACAAATACAGGAGCAAAACAATCTCCCTTATGCTTTTCTACTGAAATGTTGGCAGCACTGCAGCAAATCTTCAACAGTCATATTTTAAAAAACAGCAGGGATGTCATAAAGGGAGAAAACTACAGGAGTTCACGTAGGGTGGAAATATAACTTATGGGGTAGAAATAATACATTGCGTCTTGGTGTACTTGGATGTTCTTTTGAAAGGGTTCATTGCCTCTGCTGTTTCTAGCCAAAAGAGAAACTAATCAGTGAAAGGTGGGATGGCTTATCACAGGCACATTGGTGGCAGAACAGAGACAATTCAGATCTCTGACTGTCAGCTCACATTATTTCCTCCACAGCAGATGTATTATGTATTAAAGAAGGAGTGGATTTATCCAGATCAGGGAGTAATTTGTCTTGTCAGCAATTGGCATCTTACATTTGTTCACAGTTCTAACAAAAGCAGTGCAAGATGTCCAGTCAAATGAGAGCACTGTTTCCTCTTCTTTCAAAAAGTAAATGATCCTTGCATGATTTGCAATTACTCTTTTAATGATGAAAACATCTATTTACTTACAATTTTTCTAAAACACTCTAAAAGGAAAACCATTTAAACATTGATTCAGTTTCAGTGCCCAGCTGAACTGCCCCCAAAGAATCTCAGACATGAATCACTTGAAAAAGCCCTGTAAATTAGTAAGCATTGCACAAACGCTGCTGGCAAATTCAATCATTTTTGTGTTCTGCTGCATTGTTATGTCCTGCTCACTTAAAGAGATGAAGCTCATTCTTCCTTAATTCCATGTAGGCTAGTGAGATGATATGAATGACTGCTTAAGTGGCACTGACTCTATTAATATTTAACCACAGAGAATAATAAAAACAGAGCCAAAATCTTACGAATTAAACTACCACTTGGATGGTATTTCCTCATGTTTCTATTTTTAAAATATCTGTTATCTCTTCGACAGTACTTCTCCACACAGCAAAATGTTTTGTATAGTAATTGTGTTTAATATATAGCTATTAGAAGAAAGTAATTTAAAAGATTGCAGTTTGGGCTTTAAAGCCTGTCGATCCCTATGGACTTCTGCATAATTAAACAGTGACAGGATTTTCAAAATAGATGTCTATGTCTAGACTTTGTCACCAGCCCACATCACAGATGTCGCTGCATCAGTTATTTCAGAAATCAGAGCCTTGACATGTCTTAAATACAATAAAATTGGTATCTTATTTTTTCTTTCATTGTTTACTTCCTAAATTAAAGGAAACTGAGAAACTATTGAAAAATCTAGTATCACATAAATTGCTTTTCAACAACAAAAGTAACAACAGCATGTGAAACTACTGTGTGAATCTCATGTTAAAAATAGATAATTCTGTTCCTTCTGTAAATCTTCATTACACCTGCAAACAGCCTACAAGGTCCAACACAAAACCCTCGAGACTGTGCCTGTAATTCTTTTTATTTAACAAATTAAGGAAATCAACTATGACCACCTCCAAAACAGTTCCCTTCTGAGTTGACACACAGCTGTGTATGATGCTACCAATGTCCAAAGCAATTCCATGGATCATGGGGTCCTTTTGAATACCAACTTGATCTTTGGGAAGAGATAGAAACCACTGGGAACCAGGTCTGATGAACAGGGTGGGTGCTTAAGCATGGTGATGTTTTTAGCTAAAAACTGTTCCACAGACACAGCATTGTGAGGCGATGCACACTGATATTTTTTACTGAGGACAAAAAAAATCTTTATTTGAACATGCATCCACTCATACTGAGTGAAGCGACAGAGTCGACAGACTTGTCTTACTGTGACAGGTTAGAACCTGTTTTATAACCGTCACCCCTCCCACTCTTATTATCAAGCTATAGGGTTAGACTAGGGGTTTTTGGGGTATCAGACCTCGTATATAGCCAAATGATAAAAAATTATAAAATATTTCTTAAATTTTAGGTGTCACGGCTTCATAATTTTTTTTATCATGATATAAGCTTATCTCAGTGATTGATACAAGTCAATATTTAAATGCCTGAGATAAAATTGTAAGTTAAACATAATATAGAAAAAAAAAGACTGTGTTATGGGGATTTTTTTTTTCCACATTTGAGATTAGGAGAGGTAATTCTTCCCCTCTACTGTGCTCTAGTAAGTCCCCACCATCCAGCTATGAAACTATCAGCACAGGAAAGCCATGGACCCATTGGAACAGAAATGCCACAGAAATGATCAGAGGGATGGAAGATCTCTCCTAAAAAGACTGAGACAGATGGGGTTATTCAGCTTGGAGAAAAGGAAGTTCCAGGAAGACCATATTGTGGCATGTCAGGACTTAAAGGGCACTTACAAGAAAGATGGGGACAAACACTTTTAGCAGGCCCTGCTGTGATAGGACAAGGGGTAATGTCTTTAAAGGAAAAGACAGTAGATTTAGACTAGACAGAAGGAAGAAATTTATTACAAAGACAGTGGTGAGGCACTGGAAAACGTTGCTCAGAGAGGTGGTAGATGCGCCATCCCTGGAAACATTCAAGTCAAATTTGGATGTGGCTCTGAGCAACTTGATCTAGTCAATGAAGTCCCTGCTTACTACAGAGGGGTTGGACTTTGAGATTTCCTTCCAACCCAAACTATTCTCTCATTCTATGGATCCTTCACGTATGACATTTAAGTAACCTGTAACATTCAACAGAGCAGCAATGATGCCTTCTAATTCAGGAATCTGTTGAAAATCATATTACAAGTTTAAAATTACAATTACAATGACATTTAAATGTTCTTCAGTGTTTCCTGTCACAATTTTGTATTCTGCACTTGGTTTCCTTAGATGTAGTTGTGTTTCAGAGTCAATGGCATACATACAGCACTTGTGTAATATGGGATTTTTATTCCCCACCAAAAGGTGTGAAGCTAAAATCAGAAAGTAATTTGGGATTTTGGTATCCACTTTAAAATATTTCATGGTACCAAGAGGTATTAATTATACTCTATATGTTCTGGCCCATTTAAGATTCTTACTCCAGGAAGTATGCCTCACTTAGAAACAGCATATTTTCATTACATGCTTCTAACTGCATACAACGTTGAAAAGAAGATGATGTACATTTCTCAAGGGGCTTATTTTATAAAGACTCCTATGTTTCATATGGAATATGAAAAATGAATCTTTAAAATTTTCTTTGATGTATGCACAAGAAGCAATCCTTACTTAGAGGTAGAACTAAGATGTAAAATAATTTAATTGTGACCCATGAAATGAAGCACTGTATGTGGAGAGAATAAAACAAAACAAAATACCTAATTATTACCTATTTAATACCTATTAACTAATTAATACCTATTATTGTGCTGAAACCCAGAAAATTAAATGAATTTATAGTTATGACTGATACATAATTATAAAACACCTTAAAAATGAGAACTTCAAAGGATTTTTCAAAGGATTTTTCATTTACATCACAATAACCCAGTGAATTAAGTATTATGCTGTTCATATTAAAGACCATTAAAGTTAGGCATTAAACAGTGACCCGAGAGCTTATAATATAAAACAGTGGTAAAAGAAAAAACTTAGGCATCGTAGTTCTCATGAAAACTAGGAGCTGAAACTTTCTTTTAGGATGACTATAGTAAGAAAAATCTATGTTCTATGCATAGAGAAGGGATTTTGACCTTCAAAGTTTTAAATGAATGTGCAGTAAATAATTAAAACTCAGTGAGGAGAAATGAGCAGACTGAGCTTGGAAAACATGGAGAGTAAAAACCAAGTTTTATCTGTGAAGTTTGATTTAGTTATTAACTGAGACGAGAGCTTAATGTGAAGCGAAGGTGGCACAGAATCATTACAGGAAGTTACATGCAATATTTGCATTATAGATAATAATACGGATCGGAATAGATATTTGCCAGATCAGAAAAGGCAAAATGAGGTGGAGGTGATAACTGAAATGCAAAACAAGCCAATGAAAAGATTACATGGGTTGCAATCAATAGGAGGTTTCAACAGCTGCCCAGGCAAGTGTTGGAGTCCATTAAATTGTATTAGAAGATGTCACCAGTGCAGCAGCCAGTTATTTTCAGCTTACAGTAGTTTGGCACAGTGGAGAGGTCATGTTTCATTAGGATTAGTCCTGTCTCCTTTTAACATGGTTCTCATGCAAGAAGTGATATTGTTCCAATTTTCACAACTTCTAAGGTTTTTTGTCTGCACCAATGTTATTTTAAATTCTTCTCTACAGCATTTACTTTTGCTGTAGCTATGCTTGCAACAATGTAGTTGCATCTCCCACACTGCATATTTCAATTAAGCAAGAAATTAAAATTTTAAAGTTCAAAATGTCTAAACCTAAGTTATCACAAAGCTGTTTAAGAAATAGAATAGATGCTTATCTTGTTAATTATGTTTGCAGTCTTTCTCATTTTATTCAATTCTGGATATTCATCACTGATCACTTACTGCTTACTGTCCATATAAGTCTGGTCACCATCTTCGTAGTTCCTCTTCAGAACAGTACAGTTTCTGAAGACATACACTAAAGCAGGCTATCATTAAGTCACCAATAACAAGTCAAGGAGAATCCATATTAGTTGTTTTTTTCTTTCATTCTAAAGAAAAATTATAAAACCCAGCATTTTTAATATTACCTCTTATTTTCTCATAATTAGTCTTAGAGGCTTTAGCTCCTTTATGGCCAGATCTTTGCAAGTGAGAGCCATGAATAAAGCAGTACTACTAATTAATTTGTCAATTAAGTAAACGTCCAGGTTCTTTATGAGCTCAGAGTGTACTAGACATTACGACTAGAGAGAAAGAAATGCATGTGATAAGATTATTTCAAAATCTTTTTCTACAATGTTGGTTTCAAAATGCAGGCAATTTTTTCTCTTACATATATATTATGCCAAATAACTGAACTTTTAGACATAAAAAGTTATGGAATTCAGCACTAAGCTAGAGTTCTGAATTTTGTAAAACACAACAAAACTTAGACACTCACAGTAACAGATTTTATTACTTCTGTCAATGCTCCAGGGTTCATAAAAATGAGCTGTTTAATGTACTGTTGTCCAAAAGATGAGGAATACATTGGAGTGGTACAAGGCCTGTAGGAGTTTACTTTGGTCTAAGATTTGATCTTTCTGTTTGATTTTTCTTGGGGCTTTCTCCTGTTCCATCAGAGTTGTATCTGAAAATATTCCACATCATATGGGCTGTAATATCAATACTGCACATTGCAGTTTCCCTAAGAATAATGGTGTTCCAAAAGAGAAGAGTAATAAGACACATATGAACATGTATTTTGAGGAGAGGAAAAGGAAGAGTTGAAGAAGTATCGCAAATTTATATGTCAGTGAGGTTTCTTTAAGAAAATGGAGCAAGTGAAAAGTAGAAATATTAATGGATCGTGCACACACACTTACAACTGTCAGAGGAGTAACACAGTAAAAATCATAAAAATATGTTTAAAATATGAATAAATTAGTAAAGCTAAGAAGTTCCAAGTTAATTTACTGTTGATAAATTTTACAGCCTTCACGAATTTAGTTTCATTTTAATACCCATTATAACCAATCTAGGTATGCATAGAGAAATGTAGGGGTTGACATAGTCACCTACATATCTGGTCCAATATAGTTTTCTAAATGCACTAAATTCGTATGCACCACCAAGGAATAATCAACCTCTTCATTTAGAGAACATAATGTATAATAATGAGGCTAAATTTGCCCTTTTCTCCTGCATGACACTAGAGATAACTGTGGTATTCTTTGTAGGACAGTGTGGCAGATGTGATTCTAAGCACAATATATATCAATGTCTCTATAACCTCCCTCTGGACTGAAGTAATGTAACTTTTTTTCTCCAAATAACCACAACAATTACAACCAACACATAGGTCTTCTGCATTCAAAGTCAGTCCTTCCACTCTTTCATTTCAGTTGTTTCCAGCACTTTCAATGTTTATGTCAAATAATCTCTTAATTCGCCCAGTAAAAAAAACAAAAAACCACCAAAAAACCCACACCCCCTCCCCCCCAAAAAACCCAACCCCAAAAAATATCAAGAAGATTAAGTAAAGTTATTACTTTCCTCATTGTAACATCTGAATAATGCAGTTTTCTTCTATTCAATGCTCTTTTGGCTCTTTTCATAAAATATTATAGGCACTGCCTTATAATAACAATGTTAGAAAACTGTGTAAAATAACATTATGACAATATGTAATAACCTACTTGGCCAATGTAAAACAATGCTTTACTACATTAGAAGTATATCCACCGTTTAGTTTTAGTTCACATACTTTAACTACTGTCTTTCATGTTTAAGAAAATCAGCCTTGTTTGTACTGCTCACTTGCTTTACAGAAAAAATGCAGGGATTGCCCTCAAGATATTTTTTATTTTAGTTTTAGTCAGTTCAAATGTCTGTATGACTGAAATGAACGACGTACTGGATTAAAGTAATCTTCAAACTAAAGAGACATAGCATATCCAGGTCTGCCTGGTGATGCGGGCTGCATCTTTGCCATCTGCTTCTAAGCAGGAAGAACAGAGGACTGCTCTGCCAGAGTATTCCTTCCCAAAGGCTGATGCATGGCAGCCACAGTCTCCATACTGATGCTTTACAGAGCAGTAGGAAGGACTTTGAGCACCTGTGTCTCAAGGTGCAGCTCCTTTTGCAATACCTGCCTATATATTCCTCTGAATTTTTACACCTAGCAATGTGGACAGCCTTATTGTTTCACTGTGATGCATCTTGCTCTCTAACACAAGACAAGCTTAAAAATAAAAAAAAAAGAAAGCTATTCCTAGCAAAACTTCTGATTAAGGTTCACATAGTGCAAGCAAACAGAGCAGCAGAAGTGAAAAAAAATAACAAATTAACTCCGTAACAGAGAAATAACAATAGAAACAGAACCGGCAGATGAACAAAAACTAACCTTAGAGAGAGGAAGAAAAGAAAGAATTGAGACACAAGATCATTGGTGTCCTGACACACTAACGGGGCCAGATTTACTACCAGTTTTTAATGAAGGAGGTATTTCACACCATAAGTTTAAACAAAAAGAATACTGCACTTTTTCCCACAAAACATTCCAAATTTTATTACATAGAGTGTTACTAGCTGTGGAGAGAGCAACATATACAGCATTGAGTTATGCAGGTGAAGGTTACCTGGTAACTCATGTCTTTCACATTTGTTTTCTGAGATAATTTCAGAAATCTATTGGTCTATTCTCGTCATGTCAAGGCCTTTAATTTTTTGTGATATACTGAAGGAATTGCTCCTAGTTTCTCTTGTCTCCATTTGTCTCTTGCATGTTGTTGACTTTGGTTCTCTCTAAGAGTTCTTTCTTCTAAAATAAAACCGTAGAGTTATTTTGGTGAAAAGAAAAAAAAATGAACAAAGCCTTCCCAGATTTCCTTTACAGATATAAAGAATACAAAAAAATTTACTTTGTTCAGTATCTCCTTTGCTTGCTAGCAGTGGGCACTGCCTACAGTTTTCCATGCACACACTTCGTGACTGTAATTATGTCATTCACCAGTTGCATAGAGCTAGCTGTGCACACAAAGATCAGTATCTATAGCCACCCAGGATACAAGCTTTTTTCTAAAAATGGCTATGTGAATTATTGTTTAGTTTAAAAAAAAAATCCCCCCAAACAAACAAACAAAAAAAAGCCTGCTGGTTTTATTTGAATACCTCATTTCTTCCGTTCCATTCCAAATGGTGGGACATGTTTCATTCTCAATTGAAGATTTTCATTACGTTTAAGAACGTAATTCTTTCTGAAGCTATATACCCTATACCCTTCACTTAATTTGAGAGGTTTGAACTGTTTCATAAATTATGAAACACAATTGGTGTCTTAGCTATTAGAAAAGTATAAACAAAACTAGACCCAACATTGACTACCACGGCTTTACTATAAATATCCCTGAAGGGACACAACAATTGCCACAAATATAAAATTTAATACCATTCATCTTAAAACAGGTCGAAAAAGTATTTCTCACACAGAACAACAAAATGCAGCCACTTGGAAACTGACCAGTCAAAGAAATGCACAGAAAGTGCTTCATTTGCTGCAGCACTGTGAAACATCCGTGGTTCTCACCAGAAGCAGAATATAGTCAGAATTCAAAATATATACTTAATAGTGATATCAGATAAATATCATTAGACTCCAACAAAGAAGAAAACCTCTTACTGAAAATATAAATTGCATCACATCATCAAGATTTGAAGTTATAATAAAACAGCATTCTCCAGTCAAAATGGAATTTCCAACAATAGCTCGCATGAAACAATTTAAACAGTGAATCGAGACTCAAACATCAACCCATTAAGGTTCCTGTTTCTTCTTAAGTGACGGGTGGAGAAGTTCAAACTTTATTTGGTATGTTACAGATGAAGATATAACAATGACACCTCATCTAATTTCAGGTTTTTTTCGATATTTGCACTGAAGATTGTAATTTCTTTTCCCAGTATAAGGCCTGGAATTAAAACTGTTCTCTATGGCATTGGGGTCAGATTCATAAAATCATAGAATATACCTCAAGTTAGAAGGGACCCATAAGGATCACTGATTCCAAATCCTCATTTCTCTTAGGACTACTTAAAACTAAAACATATGACTAAGAGCACCATGTAGAAACTTCTTGAACTCTGACAGGCTTAGTGCCATGACCACTTCCTGGGGAATCTGTCCAGTGGCCAACCACCCTCTCATTAAATAACCTTTCCCTAATGTCCAGTCTGAACATCACCTAATGTCCAGTCTGATGCAGATACATTCCATTTCCTGGTCCCCTGTCACTGGCCACCAGACTGAGGAGATCAATGCCTCTTCCTTTGCTGCCTCCCTTGAGGAAGTTGTAAATTGCAATGAGGTTACCCCTCAGCTTTCTCTTCTCCAAGCTAAATAAGCCAAGTGACATCAGCTGCTCCTCAGAAGTCTTGCCCTCAAGACCTTTCACAATCTGGGTTGCCCTCCTCTGAACACACTTTAACAGTTTGATGTCCTTCTTATATTAAGGCACCCAAAACTGCAAACAGTACACAAGGTGGAGCTGCACCAGTGCAGTTTAGATTGGGACAGTCTCCTCTCTTGAGGGGCTAGCTATGCTGTGCTTTATGTACCTCAGGACAAGGTTGGCCATTTTGGCCATTAGGGCATCCTCTTGACTTGCCATCCACCCAAACTCCAAAATCTCTTCTGCATGACTGCTTTTCAGTCTTGCCCTCTGATTTGTACATATAACCAGGATTGTCCCTTACCAGGTGGAGAACCTGGCTCTTGCCTTTGTTTAATTTCATATGGTTTATGATTGCCCAGCTCTCTAGTCTATGCAGATCTCGCTTTAAGGCCTCTCTGTTCTTGAGGGAGTCCACAGCTCCTTCTAGTTTAGTGTCACTGGTAAACTTGCATAAGGCACACTTGATTCCTGCATTCAGGTCATTTATGAAAACATTAAAGTGCACTGGCCCTAAAATTCAGCCACAGAGAATCCCACTGCTGGATGACTGGTAACCTGATGCAACCCCACTTACTATAGCGGTTTAAGCCTGACCTGTCAACCAATTGTCCACTCATTGTATTTTGGACGTGTCTAGCTGTATGTTGGACATATTGTGCAGCAAGATTCTGTGAGTGACAGTATGAAAATATTTGTTAAAATCCCAAACCATCACACCTACTGGCTTCACTCGGTCAACTAGATGGGTGACATCATAAAAGGAAATCAAGTTAGTTAAACAGAACTTTCCCCCTGTGAACGTGCAGGGACTATGACCAACGACTGCATTGTCTCTCAAGTGTTTTTTCAAGAACTCCTAGAATAACATCTCCATAATCTTACCAGACTCTGAAGAGAGACTAACAACAGGCCTGTAATTCCCAGGGTCTTCTTACCGTTCTTGAAAATTTGTAAAACTTTTGCCAGCTACCATTTAACTGGGACCTTTCCAGACTCCCAAAATTGCTGAAAAATAATGGAGAGAGGTCCTGTGATTCCACTGGCCAGTTCTTTCAGTACCCTGGGATGAATCCCATCAGGCCTCAAAGATGAACATCCAGCTGGAGTAGCAAGTTCAGGGTTATCTGAGAGTTTATCATACCCCCAGTCACAGTCTTCGAACACAGGACTCCAAGAGTCCCAGGGCCCACTGTCAGTGTCAGACAGAGAGGAAGAAGGCAATAAATGTCTCTATTTTGTGTATGTCTCTGTTTGTGAGATGGCCAACCTCATCTGTTATCTCTGATCCTCCTTTGGCTGTTAATGTATTTCTGTGATACTTAACAGTGCTGGCCAGATTTAACTCTTAATTGAGATTTGGCTGTATGAATTTGTCCCCTACAGTCCTGAGCAGCATCTCTATCTCTATAGTCCTCTCATGTCACTTATCCTTTCTTCCAATCTCTATACACTTTTTTGCCTAAGTTCTAGAAGACAATCCCTGCTCAGCCAGTCCAACTTTCTGCCCTACTTGCTTGACTTCTGACACTTTAGAATTGCCAGTTCCTGCACTTTTAAGAGATGGCTCTTAAAAAGCAACCAGCATTCATAGACCCCAAATGCCTTCAAAAGCAGATTCCCATGGGTCTTTGCTAAGTTTTTCCTTCAGCAACTCAAAGCCTACCTTCCCCATATCCAGGGTTGAAGTCTTATTGGCAATTTTTCTGTCAGCAATGATTTAAAACTCAGCTACTTCATAGTCACTGTGACCAAGACAGCTACCAATCACCACTTCACTCACAAGTCCCTCTCTGTTTATAAACAACAAACCTAGGAGGGCAACCTTCCTACTTGACTTCCTTAGCACCTTCACTAAGAAGTTATCTTCAATATGCTTCAGAAATTTCCTGTACCTGTTTTATGTCTACTGTATGATGTTCCCATTAATACCTGGCAAGTGAAAATCACCCAAAAGGGCAAGGGCAGTTTATCTAGAGATATGTCTTAATTACTTATAGGATAATGCATTGGTGTCATTGTTCTGGATGGGTGGTTGATATTAGATTCCCACAACACCTACTTTATTTGCTTTCCCCTTCATACTTTACCTGGAGGTTATGTTGTCACCAGTGGTAAGCATCATACAATCCAACCACTCCCTTATATACAGCACCACGACCCCTGCCTCACCTGCCCTACTTATCCTTTCTGAAGAACCTGTAATTGTCTATCATGACATACCAGTCACAGGACTCATCCTACAAGGTTTTGTTTATGCCAACAATGTCATAGCTCTGAGGCTGGTCAAAGTTTCTAGTCTCTGCTGCACACATTAGTGTAATAACATTTCTAATGTGCTTCAGTGTACTTAGCACATTGCAGAGCAGATTGAAGGTCTTGACTAGCACACTGTCCCTCAAGCACTGGCATGCTGCCCCCAGGTTTATGTCTAGCAAACCTGGTTTTATTCCTTTCCCCCTTCACATTTTATTTAAAGCTCTTTCTATAAGCCCTGCTAACTCTTGTGCAAAGATTGTTTTCCTGCTTTGAGAAAGGATTTTCACAAAAGCATTGACAAAGGAATATTACAGAACTTCCATAAAAGTCTACCCATTTTATAGGTATTAAAATGCACCCAAGAAGACATCTGAAATACAACTAGGGACTGATGCCAGGTCTTCTGGATCTCAGACCATTCCCAAAAAAAACCCCAAAATATTCTTGACTCAATTTCCTAAAAGCAATTCCCTAAAAGCAATTTAAATGCTACTGGACCCTTATTAACAAAAAAACCCCTGTGTTAACTCATTTCTTACACAAAACAGAAAACCAAATTAGGTCTGGAAAACATATATTGATTCAATAAACAACAATTTTGAATAGTAGAGTCTTGAAAAGCAGAAAAACACAGACACATCCTGAGGGCAACATAGATCTTCCATCACTGGAAAATTCCTTCATTTAGAGCCTTTCATGTCCATTGTGGTAAAATAGAAAATTGAACTAAATTAATTACTCTGCTAATAGTTTTCGAGTTACCATCTGGAAATATCCCATAAAATTCCTTTTTCAGTCAATAAGTAAATAAACATTAGAAATAATAAACATGCATGTAATTTCATACCTTGAAAACACTGATAGGTAGGAGATATAAACTAGGTCTCTTATTTCAAATCTTTTAAAAACATTGCTCATTTACTAAAGAAAAAAGAATTCTACTGTCTCTTGTTTATGACAAGAGACAATTGACTCGTGATAACCCATAAGACACCATTTCTGTGTTTCGAAGACCTGACTGCTTTTTATTCCTTTGGCCTCAGCTGCCTAGCAACCTTCACAGAGATTTCTTGTTCTGTACTAATTTTGTCATGGTTTCACTTATATATTTACTTATGAGAATGTCTACAAAGAAAACACAGAAACAAAGGGCTGTTTGTTCCTTCCTTCCAACACAGCACTTCAAACATCACTTCAGTGTCTCAGGGAAGGATACAGTTCTTGGTTTTGAAAAGAGATCTACCTACCTCCCTGAAATCGCTTGGAAACTATGCAAATCCTACTTTCCATGAGACAAAAGTTGAATCTGTGTAGGAAAGTCTTAATGTTACAGGCACTGATATTTCTTCTTCTCTCTGTTGATTTGATTCTTTGATAAGTGTTTTCACCCTGAAATACTGGGTGTTTATGTAAGGCTCCTGTTCTCATGCAGTCTGGAGCTTTTACTTAAGATGAAGACAAGAGTCTGTGCTGCTGTACTATGTCACCAGCATTTCCTGCATCATCCCAGAACTGGAGGGCAATGGACATTAAACTGATTCCCTGCTGTGTCTGTGACTCAAAGCGGGAAGCTTTGGAAGTTTGGAAGCTACGGATGGGACTGTTTATTACAATAAGTCATTTGAAGCTGAATATGGACTACCTCTCCCTGAACCATCCATAAGCTTTTCATGGAAGAGCCTATATTCTCAGTGGTCTTTTTATTATTAGTGCAAAATCGAGTATGCCACAGAAAATATTCCTACAATGTATTAAAAAAATGCTTTTACACCCGTTAAAAGTCGTGCCCAGAGTGAAAGGGGTTTTGATTCCCTCACAAATACCTGTTTGATACCCACATCCTGGGCCAGAGACCCCAAAAATCTGGTTTCAGTACCATCAAGATGTAAGCTTTCACCCATGAGGTCCCAAACTCGGATCAACCAAGTCAAGATGGACTCACCCGGCTGTCGAGTAATGTCTTTCCACAGCCTATGGAGATTGTCAACTGACGGCGATTCAGTAATAATCTCTGATTCTGGGTCTGATACTATAAGGGTGACGCTTTTCTCTTGAGATATATTGAAAAATAAGTTGCAAGCAGTCTCATCCTAAACTTCAGAGACTTTAATTAGATACTAAATCTACTACGTTTATGCTGCAAAATCTCATCTGTCATGCACTAATGCTTACAAAAGAAGAAGTATAACAAAAAGACTGATTTTAGCCATCTTTCTCCCTTTCTCTGTTCCTCAAAAGAGATGAGATATGCAAAATGGCTTAGTTTTCTGGATATGGTCTAGAAAAAACCTGAAATGTTAAAGAAGCTTTGGGCAAATCCTGTTATGAGGAAAATTAAGTTTTATTGAACATTATTGTTAGTATGACAGTATCATCTTTGCCTGAATAACTCACCAAGGAGAACTTCAAGAAATCTTTTGAAAATAATATTATTAATCTAATGCTCATTTCAAGGGCACTGATTTTAATTCATGTTTATGCCATTAGATGATAAAATTTGGTCTTAATTTTTAAAATATTTTCTAAAACTTTATAATGATAATAAGTAACACAATCTCATTGAAGTTATAATCGGGCTTCATTTATTGTTCTCAAAGCATTTATCTTTATAGATTACAAAGGGATGAAAAAAGCTACACTAAAAGGAAGACCTATTAAAGAAAAATAAATACTATAGCATGTGCTACCATGATGACATAGCAAATAAAATAAATAAGCAAAATGTACAAACAGCTACACAGCTCCTGCTGTTTTTAATAAACAGGGTATTATGCAACTGCAAAAAGAAATTATGTTATTTTAAATACTACATGTTACTTTGTCTGGCCCTGAGTTGACATTCCGGAAAGACACAGGTTTCTTTTAGATCCTATGTCTTATCTGTCTGCTCCTGTGAAAGTCATGGATATCCTAGGAAACAGTAATAGATGCTTTTATTTTTGAATCCTAAACACTTGCAAGCTGTTAGTAAAAATGTATGTGAACTCTGGGTGTTTATGCATTAGGTAACAAGTAAGCATAAAGTTAACAAAACAGGAAAATCGCAGTGTGCTATGTCCATTTAATACTTTCAACAGACTCAGAGGATACAGAGAGAATCTGCTACTCCAGACAGTTTCTTAAACAAAGAAAAGCATCTTTATAGATATTCTTCACTACCAGTAAACGTGCAGCACTTAGGTTAAATCTCACCTCTGAATAACTGCTGACTCACTGTGCAGTAAAACTAGCTACCAGTGTTTTCTTGGTGATTATAAAAGGCATTTTTGCCAGTTTTCATTCCCTTCAGTTGTTGACATATTCCGCTACTTCAGAGTTCTATTTTATTTTAACTGCTCATCAGAAGAGAATATTTTACTCTAAGGAACTGAACAAACCTCTGTAAACTTTGATTACTTATTGCGAGATCATAACTACATCTTTTTCTGATCTTTCAGCTTCGCAAAATCCCAAGTAAGGATTACTCTCCTGCATGAGACCTGTAATTTGTGTGTATACTGCACTTCTCATTTTTCTTCTTTCAAGAATGCCAGATGGAAACAAAACGTATCTGCTACACAAATATTTTCACTCTTCTACATTTGAGTTAAACAGAGAGACTAGGTAACTCTGCATGGCTAACTCTCCAAAACAAGTAGAGTATAAATACCAATTTCTAAAATCATATTCTTAGTTTTTCTATGCGATCTGCTATATTATTTGTTGGAAATCGTTTTGTACATCTAATCAATAAATGAGTCAATCTATTTTGAACCAGACTAGACTATTTGTCTTATTCAGGCTAATTAATACAAAGCTGAGAGTGATTCATTTCAAAGCAACATTACAGTGTGAAAAATGTCTAACATCTTTTTAATGTGAGTGTCTGTGTGTGTGTGTTTATAAGCATGAAATGTCATTAAAAATATTTCCTCGTCCCAATATTCCCTTCATTTTATCATCAGTTCTATTGACTACTTCTAAGTCTCCAGATAGTTGCCTGACAAATGGCTGTATAATTTATTTTTTACTATGAAAGGTTTGACATGGTTTGTTCATCTATTGGTAAGTGTTTTTGTGTTGTTGATACAAATATCTATTTGTGTTAGCTTTCATTCTTGCTGTGTCTGTACAGCACTGTGTAATATTAAGAAAGAGAAAGAAAAGTGACTGAAGTGAAAATATTTTGATAGTGTCACCTAGTATTTTAACTACAGTGAAATAAATTAAGTCCAACTTCAACAACTTCTAATTTCTGTGTGACTGAAATGAAACAGAATGGGCCAGAGAAGAAAACTGAATATTCATTGAAAATCCAAACTATGCTGTCTACAAAGTAATAGGATGAGTGCTACTGAATTCTACTGAATTCTTATTTTTTTTGTTTAGATTTACCATCCCTACTAAGGTATCTGATATAGTTTCAGCTTAGCAATAATGATAAGGAATTTCGTCATACCATAATATAGGATTGTCAAAGGAGTAGACAAGGATCATTATGTCTATAAAATGGAAGATGACAGTCTTAAAAGACTGAGAGCCACATAAAAATTCAGAAAAACTTTTAAGTTCCTGAGCCCTATTTTAATCATGTTCGTCTTTTTCAGAGGCATCTCAAAATGTTCAGTTTTCTTTTAAAAACAAACCCAAAAATTCTATTATTATTAATATTATTAATAATTATTACCAATTATTATTATGAAGTAAATTATTCCTACTTTCTATGAAATACTATTCCTCTTCTGATTTATATGTTAGTTATCATTTTAGGAATCTTTTACTAACTTAGTGCCCATTTCATAGACTTTTCAATCATTAACTTGAAGTGAATTTATGAAAATCAACTTCAAAAACAAATCATAGAAAAACATTTCTAAAACAAAGCTTGAAGGAAGCTACAGGATGCCTCAACTCACTTGTTAATGTGAAAAATTCCTAGCCACAAAACATTTCCCAAATAAGAGAGTTTTCAAATACAGAGTTTCAAGTATATTAATAATGCAAAACACCTACCCCATTAACTAATCTATTTTCTGCTCTTTGTACCTTCAAGGTATTGCAAAAGAAGGTAACACAACTTACTGGTGCTGTAAATGGGAAAGAAAATCTTCCCTTAGATATCAAAAAGAAATATTTTCAAAGACACCTGCTTTTCAGCTGTTAAATCTCCTTCAAGAAGAATATGAAGAACATGATTTGTCTTGTATTATATGTGCATAATTACACAACAATATTGCAGCTGGAACAATTCACAGAATCACAGGTTTGGGCTGGAAGAAACCTCAAAAAACATGCAGTTCCAATGGCCCTTCCAAGGGCAGGGACATCTTCCACTGACCAGGCTACTCAGAGTCCCCTCTAACCTGGTTTTGAACAATTCCAGTGGTGAGGCTTCCACAGCTTCTCTGAGCAAGCTGTTTCAGTGCCTCACCACTGTCGAGGATTTTTTTCTTATATCTTACCTAAATCTACTTTCTTCTAGTTTAAAGACATTACCTCTTGTCCTACTACTGCGAGCCCTTGTAAAATGTCCCTCTCCACCTTTCTTGTAGGCTCCCTTTAAGTAGTGGAAGGTTGCCTCCCAGAACATTCTCCAGGCTGAACAACCTGAACTCTTTCAGCTTTTTTCTCATAGGAGACATATTCCAGCTCTCTGATTTTCATGGCCCTCCTTTGGACCTGTTTCAACAGGTCTATGCCTTTTTTGTACTGAGAGCTCCAGAGCTGGACATAGAGTAATCCAGGTGGGCTCTCACAAGAGCAGAGTAGAAGGACAGAATCACATCAGTCAGCCTGCTGGCCACAATTGTTTTGATGCAGCTCAGGATATGGTTGACTTTCTGGGCTGCAATTGCATGTTGTTGACTCATGTCCAGATCTCCATCCACCAGTACTCCCAGGACCTGAATTTCTTCCTCCCTCAGCTTATATTTGTGCTTTGAATTGTCTCCACCCAAGTTCAGGACCTTGCACTTGGCCTTGTTTAACTTCAGGAATTTTACACAGGCCAACTTCTTAAGCCTGTGAAGGTCCCTTTGGACCACATCTCTTCTCTCCAGCATGTCAATTGCTCCACTCAGCTTGGTGTCATCGGCAAACTTGATGAGGCTGCATGAAATCCCTCTGTATATGTCACCAACAAAGACATGAAACAGCATCGGTCCCAATATAGACACTTGCGGAATGGTACATGTCACTGGTCTCCACCTGGACATCGAATTGTTGACTGCAACTCATTGAATGCAACTTTATGCAAATTACTTAGCCACTGAGTCATCAAATTCATGTCTCTCCAATTTAGAGACAAGGATGTATAGCATAGTGTCAAATGCTTTCACAAGTCGAAATAGATGACATCAATCACCCATCAGTTCTAGGAAATGAAAGTCCTCAGAAATACACAAGGTCACATAGTCTTTAAGCAAGGGGATTGTCATAAACCACATTCAATATGTACTTCAGAGAAATAACCAAACATTCGTGCTTTTGCCAACCCAAAATGAACACTGGAGCCCACTATATCAAGAATTATACAAATTCAGTTGATAGCTTACTATTTAAGCTAATGAATCATTTTTGTGTCAAGGGCACATATTTTAATAAATTTTCTAGAAAAGAGACTCACTACGAAATTGACAGGAGGGCCAAACTAGAACTCAGCTGGTTATACTCTGGAAGTATATATGGCTTCACTTATCTGATGTAGCTACTGCATGGGACATCTCTTGAGTAACTCCAGTTCCATCCAACAGAGGGAGTAATGCTCATACCACAACAGTACATTCCATTATAAAACTCACACGTACGTCATCATTATGATGATATGAATTCTTGCTAAACTGATCAAATGATAGCCATAGAGCAACACAAAAAATAGTTTACATTTAAGTCAAAATACACATTTTAGAAAGAATTTAATGAAATGTTAAGTCATACGTAGCAACATCAATCTCAGATAGCAAAATCCTCAGAGGTTTGTTCTGAATAAGATCTGTATCGGGTCTAATACAACTAAAAATCTCATTTCTAACCTATAGCAATTCACTGTACTATCAACATATCATGATACAAAAAATGTTCTCTCCTTAGTGAATTCATAGATCATATAAAGGTAACTGAATTTGACTTCAAAAGGTTTTTTTATATCTTATTGGTTTAACCAGAGCGTGTTGCTATTTCTAATAAACAACCAAGTAAGAAAATATAAGAGTGTGCCAGGTAAAAGCACTGATAAGAATGTCAACAGTGTGTTACTAGCTATTTGCATGTATCACTAAACTAATTTCTAAGTTTATATAAAAAGAGATTAGCATAATGTGGAGATTAACAAGCAGGGACTGATGCATAACTGATATTCCCTGCATCATATTCATTAGAAATCACTGAAGCTTGCATTACTGGAAGGTGCAATGCACTCTTACCTACAAAAGAACAGGGAATAATCCTGACATTGTTATTGAAAACTGAAAAATACCACATAAAGCAATCAGTGTAGAGCCATTAGAGATTGAAGTTCAAAATATCTTCGTGGAGTGCTATTGTAGCAGTGTAGTCTACTGGTATAGAGCAAAGTAGTTAAAGATATCAGTTGCTTTCCTGTCTGTAAGTTGTTCATGAAATAATAACATATTTCCTTACTAAGAATCATGTTTTCAAGAATTTTACAAGAATAAATATAACTAAAAATAATGAAAACATATACACTGATAGATTGATTATGTGTGATTGGTCATATAGGCTATATAGTACACTGTTGGTGGTTCAGCATGGATTGTTCAGCTTTAACAAATGGAAATGGGCCAAAAAAGTCTTCAGCAAAAGAAATTGGGTGTCCAGATCTGGAAAGGACATCAAAATCCTTATCTTTCCTCTAAAAAGAACATGATTTAAAAATGACCTCCATTTTAAAATTAGTTCTATTCTCTTGGAAGGCTGAAAAGAGAATAGTTACACATCTCTACCAGAGATGTTTGCTTTCTTCCTGTTGTAGTAGTTACGATGATGTGAAAAATGCTCTGTTCCAGCTGAACACCTCAGTTTTCCAAAACTGGATTCATGCGATATAAGTATGTACACAAGCACAATGAAACAAACTGACAGAGAATGATAAAAACATAACCAAAAGCAGAGCTGACATTTTCAAAAATACTATCTTCACTATCTGAGAGCTTTATAATTTCTTAATAAGATAAATGGACTCAACTTGTAAATTTTTTCTCTCCAGAAAATGCAGCACACAAAAATATAGGCATTTTCAGTTTGTAAATTTCTAATCATGTAAAGTTAACATCTAGAAGGCCTTCTAATGTCTCAGAGTAGACATAGACTTCTCAAATGGATTATCTGGTCAGCCTTTTAGAAAATTTTGCAAGCAAAATTTTACCATCTGGAATATTAATTTATACTGTCTCCTCATAAAACTTATTCGGCAGACTACTACAAGAAGGACATAGAGGTGCTGGAACATGTCCAGAGAAGAGCTCTGTGTGTGTCTCAGGAAAAAGAGGGAAATATATGAGTTTTGGAAGAGGGGGCAGACATCCCAGAAGGACTGCAAGGAACAGGTGAGATCATGTAGGCAAAAAATTAGAAGGGCTAAAGCCCAGCTGGAACTTCAACCGGCCAGTTCAGTGAAAGGCAATAAGAAATATTTCTTCAAGTATCTTAACAACAACAGGAGGACCAAGGAGAATCTCTCTCCTCTACTGGATAAAAGGGGAATGGTAGTAACAAAGGATGAGGACAAGGCAGAGGCACTTAATGCCTTCTTTGCTTTGGTCTTTCATAGGAAGGTAAGAAGTTCTCTGGGCTCCAAGCCTCCTTAGCCAGAAGACTGTGAATCCCAACCCCCAATGTTCCAAGAAGACTTAGTTACTAAGACCTGCTTTGCCAATTAGACATCCACAAGTGCATGGGGTTGGATGGGGTACACCCAAGGATATTAAGGTAGCTGGCAGAGGTCCTTGCCAAACCCCTTTCCCTCATCTATCAACAGTCCAGGCTGACTGGGGAAGTACTACTTGACTAGAGACTGGCAAATATAACTCCCATTTACAAGAAGAGTCGGAGAGAGGATCTGGGGAATTATAGGCCTGTCAGCTTCACCTCAGTACCAGGGAAGGTCATGTAGCAGATCATATTGAGTGCTATCCACAGCAAATGCAGGACAGCCAGGTGATCAGACCCAGTCAACATGGGTTTATGAAGGGCAGGTTCTGCCAAACCAACCTGATATCCTTCTATGATGAGGTTACCCATTTAACATACGAGGGGAAGGCTGTGGATGTGGTGTACCTGGACTTTTGTAAAGCCTTTGACATCGTTCCTCACAGTATCCTGCTTGAGAAACTGATTGCAATTGGCCTGGATGGGCACACCTCTCCTGGGTGAAAAACTGGTTGCATGGTCAGGCCGAGGGTGGTGGTAAATGGAGGTAAATCCAGTTGGAGGCTGGTCACAAATGGTGTTCCCCAGTGTGCAGTGCTGGGCCCAGTCCTGTTCAATAGCTTTATTAATGATCTGGACAAAGGGATCGAGTACACCCTTAGCATATTTGCAGATGACACCAAGCCGGGTGGCGGTGTTGATCTTCTTGAAGGAAGGGAGGCACTGCAAAGAGATCTGGACGGGCTGGATCGATGGGCTGAGACCAACAGGATGAGGTTTAACAAGACCAAATGCCAAGTCCTGCACCTGGAACACTACAACCCCATGCAGTGTTACAGGCTTGGGCAAGACTGGCTGGAGAGGTGCCTGGTGGAGAAGGACCTGGGGGTGTTGGTTTACAACCAGCTAAAGATGAGCCAGCAGTGTGCCCAGGTGGCTGAGGAGGCCAATGGCATCTTGGCCTGTATCAAAAACAGTGTGGCCAGCAGGACCAGGGAAGTGATTATGCCCCTGTACTCAGCATTGCTTGACACCGCACCTCAAGTACTGTGTTCAGTTCTGGGCCCCTCAGTACAAGAAGGACATTGAGGTGTTGACGCGTGTCCAGAGAAGGGTGACGAGGCTGGTGAAGAGGCTGGAAAACAAGTCCTACGAGGAATGGCTGAGGGAACTGGGGTTGTTTAGCTTGGAGAAGAGGGGAGTCCTCATCACTGTCTACGGCTGCCTGAAAGGGGCTGTGGGAGAGTGAGTGTCGATTACTTCTCTCATGTGACAAGTGATAGGACAAGGGGAAACGGCCATAAGTTGTGCCGGGGAGGTTCAGACTAGATAGTAGGAAGAATTTCTTTACTGAAAGGTGGTCAGGCACTGGAATAGTCTGCCCAGGGAGGTGGTTGAGTCACTATCCCTGAAGGTGTTTAAAAAATGAATAGATGAGTTTTTGAGGGACATTGTTTAACCAATAATGGATATGGTTGGACTCGATGATCTCAGAGGTCTTTTCCAACAGGAAGATTCTATGATTCTATGATTCTATGAGTCTATGTTTAGCCTGGAGAAAAGGAGTCTGAGAGCAGACATCACTGTCTCCAACTACCTGAAAGGAGATTGTAGTGGGGTGTGTGTTGGTCTCTTCTGCCAAGTAACTGTTGATAGGACAAGACAAAATTGCCTCAAATTGTGCCAGGGGAGGTTCAGATTAGATAGTAGGAAAAATTTCTTCACTGAAAGGTTACCAGGCACTAGAACAGGTTGCCCAGGGAAGCGGTTGAGTCACCATCCCTGGAGGAATTTAAAAGATGGGTAGATGAGGTGCTCAGGGATATGGTTTAGTAGTAGACAGGTATGGCTGGACATGATGATTGCAAAGTTTTTTTCCAACCAAATGATTCCATGATTCTATGGTCTTTTCCAGCCAAAAGATTGTACGATTCTATTTTTTTTAATATATCCAGCTCTGGCTGTTTTCTTGGGAAGCAATATATATTATCTCCAAAGACTGCATTTTCCTGAATCTAGATCATGCGATTTAGTCATGTGAAAACTAATGTTCTACAGATTTGTTAGTTGACAGAGTAGCTGTAGTACTTGAAACACATTATCTATAAAGTAAGACACAATCCCAGTTTCAAATTACATTCAGGGTTGGGCTTTTTTTGTGGCTGCCAAGAAGTTTAACATAATTTATTAAAGTTTGCAAATGGCAATATTGTTGCCTTTTTATTCATATTTATTCCTTAGAAAATCAACATTAAGGAAAGCAAAGAAATGGATTTATAATTCTGGAAAGCAATTCTATAATGAGTTAGAATCTTACAATACCCTTTAATTTCAAAAAAAGAATGACCATGGTAGTCATTTACAAACAGACATTCAGTTCTTCACTTATCAGCTAAGGTAATCCAGAGAAATACAAAACTGATGTTAACTCCTGTAGAAAAGCGAACGAGAACAGAACATTTTATAAACACCATGAAAGAATCGATAAGGGACAAGGAACTGGTAAGGGATGACTGTAGTTGTCTGCATCAGAGTCATACACTAGAACCTTCTTCATTGCTGATGCTATGAACTACCCAATCTCTCCATCTATAATGACATACATACAAAAATAGTTTGGGGCTAAACTTTATTTTTTTTTTGACATATGCCGTACTCCACATACTTCCAAAAACATATAGCACTGATAGTTCCTTCCTCTTAAATATATGCTATAAAATAGTTTCTAAGGAACTATCAAATTAATTTATGTATTCATAATTCTGTTAATTCCTGACTGCTTAGTTTTTTAAAAGGCTTAGAGTTGTTGGTATCTAGAAAATTCATTTTGCTTTAGGCGGAAGACTAAAGGAGGATGCAATCTATTATACATTGTATCTTCCTTAAGTCTTAGATGATCACAGAAGGCATCACAGTGATAAATTCAATCTTCCTGAGTAGTCACAAATATGCCAAAAATTTCAGCATACCTGGACTGTTACCAGGACTGACTTCTTCTGTGTATGAATGGCATTTTCAGAAATGTAATAATTACTGAGCTAGTCCACTGGCTTATTGCTTTTTTGTATTACACACACAGGTAATTGTTCCCATTTTCATCATAAGAAATATACGTAACACAGAAAGGTTTTACTGTACTGCAGCCATGGTGGGATTATTTAAGCAAATGAAAATGTCTTCTTCCAAGCTGGTTTCTTTCTGTGCTTATTCACATCAGAGAAAATAGAGCTAATGCTACGGTCTTATGAGTGCTTTATGCGTTCTGACAATCCAAATGAGATTTGTCAGGAGAGGTTCTAGGCAGTAAAGAACTGCTGCAATTTTACATCTCATTGATTACTGCAATGGGAATTGAAAGCTGTTCTCTGCTTTCCACATGATATTAAAAATACTATTGCAGACCTCAGAAAAATAGGAAGGTCTTCCAACAGAGAGAAAACTAGGAAAATTAACTTTGTACAGCATTGTTTCTTCATGAATTTGAGTCAGGTTTATCTGACATTTATGAAGGCTAATAATACAGCAATAAGGTGACATGAGGTAAAGTATGTCATTCTTTGAGCAGTTCTGCAATAGGTTACCTGGAAAAAAAGGGCAGTTCAATGCCCTGAGGCTTTGGGGATATGTTTATTTTGTGGTAAGTGCATCATGTATACTGCTGGCATTGCACAGTATGTGAGAATGAGCACGCCACGTTAAAAAATATTAAAAGAACAATGACCTAACAAAGTTTATAAGAAAATTAAGATTTATTATTACAGTCACACTGCCTTAGTCATTGACTGGTTTGATATTCTGGAGAAGTTTTCTATGAAATGTGCACAGGACTAATTAATTTTATTACTGTTATACAAAAATCTCAAGTCTTTCCTCTTCCCTCATCTTCAGAGACTTCTTTTTGCTGGATCCAGCAGTCCTCATATACAGAATGTTATCATTTTATAATGGATGGACTCACATTCTTAGCACAGCAAAACAACTCAAAAACAGCACAGAAAAATATGTAGTGACAGCAGTAGAAGTCTGTTCTACTCAGAGATTGCAAGTGACATATGTAGTACCATGTGTTAAAACAAGTTGTGATAGTCCCCAACCCTTTGAGATGCCTCACAACCCTCAGTAGCATTCAGTGGGAAGAGGAGATTCTCACCACCCTACGGAATTAAATTCCTAATAAAACTGCTTATTGAAGATCAATCCTAGCAGCCTTAATTGTCCCTAGAATCAGGTAGACAAAAGCATACTCAGCACAAAGGAAGACTAAATCTTCGGCTATTTACTGCAATAAAAGAATCAAAACCAATCTAATTAAAAAAGGACATCTCTATTAAAACTTACATCAGTTTTATAGAAGATCCGATGGACTTATCAACCTAAGAATCAGAAGGTCAGTGTTCTGAATCTCATCACGTTTTTTGAGTTTTTTTTAACAATATAATATATATATCACAGTATCACAAGGTTGGAAAAGACCTCTGAGATCTAGTCCAACCTATGGACTAGCACCCACTCGCCATTTAAACCACGGCACTAAGCGTCTCATCCAATCTGTTTTTAAACACCTCCAGGGACGATGACTCCACCACCTCCCTGGGCAGCGCATTCCGTTGGCGAATCACCCTTTCAGTGAAAAAGATTTTCCTAATATCAAGCCTAAACCTCCCCTGACAAAGCTTGAGACCATGTCCTCTTGTTCTGTCACTGGTTGCCTGAGAGAAGAGACCAACCCCTGCCTGCCTACAACCTTCTTTTAGGTAGTTATAGAGAGCAATAAGGTCTCCCTGAGCCTCCTCTTCTCCAGGCTAAACAACCCCAGCTCCCTCAGTTGCTCTTCATAGGGCTTGTGCTCCAGCCCCTTCACTATCTTCGTTGCTCCAGCATCTCAACATCTCTCCTAAACTGCGGGGCCCAGAACTGGACACAGTACTCAAGGGGTGGCCTGACCAATGCCGAGTGTAAGGGGATGATAACTTTTCTAGCCCTGCTGACCACACCATTCCTGATGCAGGCCAGGATACCATTGGCCCTCTTGGCCACTTGGGCACACTGCTGGCTCATGTTGAGTTTCCTGTCCACCATCACTCCCAAGTCCCTTTCCACTTGACTACTCTCCAGCTATTCTGTCCTCAGCCTATAGTTCTGCATGGGGTTGTTCTATCCAAAGTGTAGAACCTGGCACTTGGACTTGTTAAACTTCATCCCATTGGAATCAGCCCATCTCTCCAGTCTGTCAAGGTCCCTCTGTAGGGCCCTCCTACCCTTCAGCAGATTGACACTTCCTCCCAGCTTGGTATCGATGATGGACTCAATCCCCTCATCCAGATCATCAACAAAGATGTTAAACAGGACTGGGCCCAACACTGACCCCTGGAGGACACCGCTAGTGACCGGCCACCTACTGGATGAGACACCGTTCACTATCACTCTCTGGGCTCAGCCAACCAACCAATTCCTAACCCAGCACAGAGCACTCCTGTCCAAGCCACGGGCTGTCAGTTCAGGAGTCTACTGTGAGGAATAGTGTCAAAGGCCTTGATGAAGTCCGGGTATACCACATCCACAGCCTTCCTCTCGTCCACCAGCTGAGTCACATGGTCATAAAAGGAGATCAGGTTGGTCAGCCAGGACCTGCCCCTCCTAAATCCATGCTGGCTGGGCCTGATCTCTTGGTCATTCTGCAGGTGCCACATGATTGCACCCAGGATTATCTGCTCCATAATATTACCTGGAACTGAGGTCAGACTGACAGGTCTGCAATTACCTGGATTGTCCCTACAGCCCTTCTTGTGGATGGGCATCACATTAGCCAACTTCCAGTCATCCGGGACCTCTCCAGTGAGCCAGGACTGTTGATAAATGATGGAAAGCGGCTTAGCAAGCTCATCTGCCAGCTCCCTCATCACCCTAGGATGGATCCCATCCGGTCCCATAGACTTATGAGGATGCAAGTGGCTCGGCAGGTCTCTAACTTCTTCCTCCTGGATTACAGGGGAGTTACATTCTATCCTGCCCCCATCCACCACTTCAGAAGGCCAGTTGTCCAGTGAACAATCTGTCTTAGCGTTGAAAATGGTGGTAAAGAAGGCATTAAGAACTTCAGCCTTTTCATCATCTTTAGTTACTATATTTCCCTCGACGTCCAATAAGCTGCCCTTCTTTCTGCCATTAATATATTTGTAATAACACTTCTTATTGTCCTTAACAGAAGTGGCCAATTTGAGCTCCAGCTGGGCTTTTGCCTCCCTAATTTTCCTCCTACACGACTTAATGATATCTTTGAACATAACCTGATTCACCAGCCCTTCTTTCCAAAGGCGATACACCCTCTTTTTCTTGCTTAGCTCCTTAAGAAGCTCCTTACTCATCCAGGCCGGTTGTCTGCCCCTACAGCTCGTCTTACGGCACATTGGGACAGCCTGCTCCTGCGCTTTTAAGATTTCATTCTTGAAGTAACTCCACCCTTCCTGGACCCCCTTGTTTTTAAGAGCTATTTCCCAGCGTACTTCCCTGACTAGTTCCTTAAATATCCAAAACCTGCCCACCGAAAGTCCAGTGTAGATGTCCTGTTCAGGCCCTTCCTTGTTTCATTGTTTATGGAGAACTTGATTATCTCATGGTCACTGTATCCCAGACAGCCTCTGACCATAACATCACCCACCAGCCCTCTCTATTTGTAAACATCAGGTCAAGGAGAGCCTCACCCCTGAATGCAAAAATTAAAGGCAAGTACTCCCAGAGACTCCTATTAGAACATACTGGGATCTATGTATCAGGTAAAACTAGGTCTGCATGGTAAAGAATCGAAAAAAGAAGCAAAACTCAAATGACATTCAAATGCTACCAAGGAGCCAATAAGAATAAAGCTATTGGCTCCATAACAGTAGCTGGTAGTTTGATCAGTACCAGAATAAATAAATCTAAGTAAATAAGATCCCTCTTCCAACCAAAAGACAACTTTTGAGAAATTACAATTTCAAGACATTCTCTGCCTGAAAATAGTATGATAAATGAAATAGTCCACTTAAAAATACAGTAAGTAATCTCATCCATCATCTGAAAGACACAAGAACAGAAGAATAAATTCGGGTAAAAATATCATCTTGGATTTTTTGATCCTGTGATATAAAGCAAGATAAAATCAAAGAAAACATGGCCCAAAGAAACATAGTGATAGGCCAAGCCTCCTGATTCCAGTTGAAAAAGAATTTGTTAAAGTTAAGAACAACAGTAATCTGCTGGCCAAAACTGGCAAGCATTTACTTTTTCTGATATAATAAGAATCGCATTCACAATAAACAGTGAACATATGTTGTGCATAGTGAACAATGGTGTGCACATTGACATCTGTGACAACCATTCTCACCTACTGATTATTGTTCTGCTGGAAAAAAGCACTTATTCAAACTGTAACACTAGTGGAATAATGATCATCCTTGGTTTATACAGATATGGTTTATACTTTATGTTAGTAAGCTATCATCTACTAATTAATTTGATAATGCTTTATAGAACATAGCCCATTATAAATGTATTGCAACACTGAATACAAAAACATACTTTTCTATTATTTTCTTAAGTTTTGTACATGGCATATACACATATAAAATAAAATATATTATACCAACAGCAAGTTAAAGTCGTGAGACACAGAAGATTTGAAAATAAAAAAAAAGGGTACTTTTAAAATTTCAATTAATTACGAATGTTTCCAACACAAATAATGAGTTTTAGATTGTCTGTTCTTCACTGTAATTGATGAAATGTACCTATGCTGGAACCGCTGTTCCACATGGTCATCAGCTGCCATGAAGTATCTAACCTTATGATGATAGTCATTGTGAGTTCCATAATGAAAACAGTGAAATTTAGGCCACAATACTTACGCAAAAACAGTGCTTACACAGAGCAGTGTATTGGAATATCACAAAATCACTGAATGGTTGAGGTTGGAACGGACCTCTGTAAGTTATTGTTTTCAAAACCCTTGCTCAAGCCTCCAATAGTCCTACACTGATGCACAGAGTTGGTCCTCCCAAAGTGTGGGGCTTTGCACTTCTCTGTGTTGAACTCATGAAGTTCCTGTCGACCCCTTTTCTCTAGCTTTTCAAAGTCCGTTTGGATGGCAGCACAACACTTTGAATATGGATATATATCATATTATTTGGTCACTTGTTTAACACACTGCTAATTTTGATTCTTTCTTATTTTTCTGTGAAATACAAAAAAAAAATTAACACTTTGTCCTTCTTTTTCAACTTACTGAATGGATAATACCTGCATTATGCAATTTTTTGGCAGAGACTGAACTTGTTGTTTCTGTCTGGAAAGTAACTATCGCATTACAGATAACTGCTACAAGAAAAAAACTCTGCAGCTTAAACCAATTAGCCTCAAAATGAATACTCTTCATCTGAACACATAAAATCATGATTATATTAAAACATGATATAATAAATAAATAAGTTGTAGTCTTAACTTGGTGCTATGCTGCAAGTCTACAGTATGAAGGGCTGAATTATAGCCAAAGGTTTTGATTATCTGTTTTAGTTGGTCAGTTGGGATTTTTTAAAAAAGAAATTAATTAAGGTATATTTGTTAAGTCCTGATTTGGGGTACCCAGTGATGGAAATCTTATGGCTTGAACTTCAGGGTTATGGAAGTTCAAAGTTATGTATCAGCATTTTGTAAATTCAGAATTTACAGGAATTTAAACTTGGTTACTTATATATGAAAATATGCAACACAGAGCATTAAAGGGAATTAAAATGCAATTCTAGAAGATTGCTAAGTTTTATGATGCTGTTACACATGTTATTTTGTATTTAAATTAAAATTATATCAAACAGGTACAAAAATTGAAATAACTGTTTAAATATCTTTAAAACTTTTAACATGAAAATAAATGTGCATACAGATATATTGAATCTCATTTATGCTGTATTAATGGTAGTTTTGCTGAGAAGTACCTATACAGAAGTATGTTTTAAAGATAATTGAAAAAAAATACAGCCTTCTCTCAGATTCAGCAATTTTTTTGTCTTTGAGGCAGAGGGAGACCAAATAACTGTCCCTTGCCCTTGCTCTTTTCCTCTGGAAAATTATTATCTCTGAGGAGGAGACACTGTCAGTCACCACAGTCTTGGACATGTATATTTCTTGCACCTGAAAGACTGGATTCAAAGCAATATTTGTTGACCATGAAGGTTTACCAGTATATTTCACACTAGTTTAGAACATCATCTTCACCATGTAACCTACAGCAGTCTGATGCAATATTGGGTGCAGAACCACCCTAAGTCTAGCAGTCCTATACCTAAAATGATAAAGACAAACAGGATATTCAGAGATGGAAGAGTGATAAGTAAGACTTATTTTAGATTAGTCCAACAAGGCTAAATAAAAACATGGGATTTTATGAATATCTGAAGATCATGAATCACGAGGAAGAAAACCTTTATTTAGCACGGTACGGTGAGAATGAAACTCCAAGAAAATAATATAATATGATGAAAGTAATAATCTGAATAGTAGCAAAACATTTCATGAGACTGAAATCTATCCAAAAGAGACGTAATTGTGTAAGGTGAGAACATTTGGTAATAAAGTAGACAAAGTATGAGACAACAAGATAGAATTGTATACTGAGCACACAGTAGGCTAAATTATCTGCATGTGACTTTTTTGTCTTCGGGATTACTTCTAGTTAATCATTCTGGAGCAGCACTACACTTTTACACCTCGTTCTTTCACCTTCTTTTTCCCATCTTTCTTTTAAAATTACTGTCAAAATAGATGTGACCTTATTTCCCTGCTTTCCTTCTGCTTTAAAGGAAGAATTTGTATAAACACTTTGTTTACATTAACGTTTTCATATTAAATTCTTTATATCTGAAAACCTATTTGAAGCAACATCTGGACATACAAGTTCAACATTCCTCCTTTATTGTGTAGCTATCTGTAGACACATGATTTTTATAATGTCACGTATCACAATATTATCTCAGTGATCTTATAAAAAAAGCAGATGAATGGATGAATAAAGATTTGAACTGGAGAAAAAGGTAAGTATTGTGACTGTTTACCACATCCCTACATTCACATATAGAGATCATTCACAAAGAAGCTCTTGCAAAGTGAATGAAAGTGTACATTTCTGCAAGCATTTTATAGAGAAGATTTAATGCTAACACAAGACTAGAAAGTAGTATTCAAAAAGATTTTGATGCCAGAAGAAAATAAATACTTACCTTTCTTTGTTTTAAAAGGAATCAAAACAGTTTTGCCTTTACTGGGAAACTAAATATCAGAAATACGTTATCTGTAAGTTTTTGTCGAAATTCTCTATATCTCCTAAAAGGGACGTGTGGTGAATTTCTAGGATTTTTTTAGTCATATTCATTCAAACACTTTCAAATATCAAAGGCAACAGGAGAAAAAATATAGATAGTTACTAGTATCCTAATATCATATTTTCTTTCCATAGCTTCTAATATTTAAAGTCTTCACTAATAGTATTCCTCTTAAAATTCTTATGAAATGCTTATATTATCATTTTTTCTATATAAACACAATCATCTACTCTCAGAGTCTCTTGCAACAAGTGTCTGAACTATAAGATTTTCCTGACTCAGACCCTTCAATAGTCTTTCACTCAACCTAACAGATGGGAATTTTGTGTCGTTCAGCAAAATGCCAAAGATTTTGAGCCCAATGAAAGAAATGAAAAATCAAATAATATTAACAATTTTTTTCACATTTTATTCAGTTTACCAAACTTTCATTTTACTTGTGGTCTGTAATAAAATAGTTAATTGGGGGTTTATCTGAGAGCCTTTATTTTGGTGGAGTAAGTGCAACAGATTTATTTATATATACATAGTCAGTTGTTTAACTGACTTCATTGTGTTTGGTATGTAAGAGGACGTAAATCTGTTCATATTTGTTTCTGCACACACAATAAAATGTCAGTCGTAAGTTGAGCACTGTTTTTTAAATGCTCACGAGTTCTTACCGTCCATGCCATTTCAACTCTAGGAAAATAATTTTTTTTGATTAATCATCTGAAAGTATGATGTAAACTGATCTATTTCACTCTCACACACACACTTTACTACATTAATCTTAATTGCTGCATAATCTGTTGAAACTAAACAACTGGCAGACTGCACTTAATGTACTTGTGAGTGGAATAGCAGGAGTTTTGCATATCTGGGACTGAGCTGCATACTGTACAATAACATGTAGCACTACAAACTCACGGCTGACTGGTACTTTGTGTAATAGGAATCTACATTTAGCAGGAACTGTGGAGGGAAGAATTTACAAAAAGTACTGGAACAGAATCTGTCTGTGTATCCTTGAAAAGCTACATCTATTGATCTAAGTCAGGAAAAAACATCACACAGAATATTATCAAAGTACTGTTAGTCCCCACTAACCACTAATCTTGTTTGAAATCTAAGATTTTACAGTTTGAGTTTGCTTATTTGTGATGCAACGAATGGCAACTTTCAAATTAAAAGTCATTTCGAGAAGAATAAATCCAGTCACGATATTTAAATTTTTTTCTCATAAATATGAAGAACTGTTTCTTAAAATTTAAACTAGCCACATAATTTGACATGAAATTAGTAAATATTTTATTCAGCTCTGACACATATTTTTTTCTGTTTGGGAGGAAGGGCGAGAAAGAAACAGAGAAATAATATTGCCTAACTGTAGCACACACCTTAACCTTTGGTGTTGTTTCTTCCAGTGCAACCCAGCACATTTCTGAGAAACTGCAAGTCAAATGCTTGAAGAATATGCAGTAAACTTTGGAGATGTCAGTTATTTTTCCTGATAGTTTCCGTGCCTGAAACTACAAAACTTGGTGTATATACAAGATAGAACTTTGTGGAAAGGACTCCAAGATAGAACTAGTGTGTTTGTATTAAGAGATAAAAACCATACTTTATCCGAAGATAGACAAAATGGATAAAATAAGACAGTCTACTGAAAACAAATAGAATTTGGTGGGTTTCTTATCCTATTACCTCACATAACCCTTACCAACTCTTCGGATAGGTGAAGTAAGTGAATGATTGCCTCAGAAAAATGGATTATTTAGCCTTATTTTTCTTGAAGGCTCAGTCATTTGTCAGTGTCAGTTAAATAAGAAATTATTCCTTTCACCTAGGCTCAAGTTAGGGTAATCATAGAGACCCTCAGGCACAGTGATACATTGTACCTATTGTGTATGGATACAGCAGGATTTTTATGAAAACACCATATTTAATTCTAGATAAAGGTTTTCTGCTCTTTTTACAGTGTATGGAGAGTGGGTTGGCTTTTGGATTTTTCAGGCCTTCCTTAGCAACAGGGGTCAGAAATCCAAGGCAGTATTCTGTATCTTCCTTTAACGTATCAAAACATATAAATAAGGCGTAGATAAGAGAGATCACTCTCTTCTGGTGAGGTTTGGGAACAGTGGGTCCCTTGCGTTGGTCTTGCTTTGTCTGGAGCTGAGACCTGCGATGACTGCTGTTGTCTGCCCACACATGAGGGGAGAGTGCTGGGTTGGGTTTGGCTGTCCTGTTTTTCTCAAGGGAAGTGGTGAGATTTTGCTAGTTCTTTATTTTGTTAGTTACGGGGTTTCTCAATTGTGCATACCTGTTTTGGTTTTGCTGCTTTTCACCCCTTTTTCCTATTTTCCCTTCCCCTCTTCCCTTTCTTGAGATTTTTACATAGTATCCTTATTGTATGTAGCTGTGTATATGTAAAAATACACATATATTTTGGAGTGGTTAAGTTTCTCTGGTTTCTTTCCTTTGCCTGGAGGGGAAAGCAGGGAAGGGGCTTTCACTGAGCGTTGAAGATTTTGACAGGAAGCCAGCTCAAACTTGCTCAGCTTCAAAAAGCTGTTTTATAATAAATCCTTCTTATAGGCCACATCCTGGGCCTAGGCACTAAATTTCTGCTAAGAGTTGAAGGGTATCAATAAGAATTACCATTGATGGTATGCTTCCTGCTAGAATGGTCAGTCATATCAAAGTACTGAATGTATTTGTTTTTGTCATACAACTGCAAAACAGAGAAATTATGCAATTCTACTAAGGAACATAGAGAAAATAATATAATAAAAACTCTGAATTACTGAATGTAGAAAGAAGCAATGTAAACCCAGCATCATATTTTCAAATGCCACTACTTATTTAATCTGCTGAAAGAAGAGGATTCTGGGAAACTTAGGGACTTGAGTCAAGAGAAATATCTTGAAGGTCAACAAGTGCAAATGTCTGCAACCACCATGGCTCAATACAGTCTGAGATATGACAAGCTGAATAACAGCTCCAAGGAAAAGAACCTGCAGGTCATACTGGCTGCCAGGTTGAACACAAACACTTTAACAGCAGGGGTGACAAATTCACGGCTCCCACTGTTCTCCTGCTCCTGCAGCGTAACATGCATCACACACTGCACACTTGACTAGCATGCTGGCATGAGCATAATGGAAAGGATCAGATTTGGCCTACAGGCTGTAAATTTGACACCTTTGGTCTAGAGAATGTTTGTAGGAGGAGGTTGAAGGAGTAGAGCTGGTTTTGTGTGGTAGCAAGGAAGTTAAGGGGCACTGCTCTGTTGGCAGCCTACAGTCTTTTAAGGGGATTTACACAGATGACCACAGTAAATGCTTTTCAGGAGTGATGGATCAAGAAACAACCAAAACACTGCAGGATCGTATTTAAGACTGGACACTAGGAAAAACCTTCTCTGTTAGAAGGGTGATGTAGCACAGGAGCAAGAGGGGCTGTGAAACATCCATTCTTGAAAGTTTTTACAACTTAACTAGACAAAGCAAGGCCTAATGTGTTGCAGTGCTGGTGATAGCCCCACTTCAGGGGAAAAACAGTCTTGATCATTTTCAGTGGTCCTTTCCAACTGATATTTTCTTGATTACATGAAATCATAACAGTAGAAACACTTTTGGACGCACACATTGACAAATAATTTCTCTTAAATGCACAAAAAACCCCAATTAATAACATAAAATATACTAAAATTAAGTAAGTTGAAATGCAACAATTTTAGATAGTTTGAAAGGTCTTTTTAGGCATTTTGGTTTAAAAAAAAATACAGAGATCATAGGAAAGAAGGAGGAAAAAACCCAATCTTTTTGCTATTTAAACTTCCAAACTATAGAAACAGACACATAGGGGAAAAAACATCATAGTTTAATGCTTTAGATAGGCACAGATCTACTTTTATAGGTGTTATAAACTAAATTTTATATATGATATAATTCAATATTATGTACAATAACTAGAAGTTAAAAATAATAAACATTAATTGGAAATAACAGAATGCTTAGTTCTAAAACCATTTTCATTTCTTTAATAATCTTTCCCAAGGGCCTAAAAGGTGCTGAACAACTATGGCCTCTAACGACTTTTTAATCCAATTTTGCACTTGGCTTATTATAGTAACTAGCATTTCTCTTGTATGGCTCAGTCCTGCATGGTAGAGAGATATATTCCAGATCCAGTGAAACATCCTGACTCCACCAGATCATATCCAGATCATGGAATCTCTAGATATTTCCTTTTCAGTAAGGATGGTAAAAGAAATGAGCAGAAGAAAGAGTCTTAACACTGATTCCTAACACAAAATAAGCTGAAAAACTCTTATGTAAAGAAGGTAGTAAGATGAACAGATTGAAATACTTTTTTTTCCTTGCGGATAAAAGCATTGTCTGAGATGGAACTGTAACTAAATCACAATTCTCTTCCTGGGATTCTTTCTGGATATTCCTTCCCTTACTGAAGGAGTTGAACAAGTTCAGCCTAACTTTAAATTTACTCCCATCTGTATTGTCAAGTCATGCACAATAAAATAATTTGAATTTTGACTCTGGGTTATTTGCATGGGTATGAGTTTTATGGTTATGAAATAATTATGCTTTTTAACATGCTTTTTCCACATTTGTAAATATATATATAGGTTATTATAATTTTAAGTGTAGTTTTTGTTTGTTACTCCTTTTATTATTCATTAACAAGATTTCTAGCCAAATGATACATAACATTGACAATACATGTAAGAGCAGCACTAAATTTTGTTGCACTTTTAATGCTCTGCACAGAAGCAAGCATGAAATACTTGTCTTTTAGGAAAAGGGCACCCTTTAACATTAGCATCTCTGTGTTACTGTATCTTGAAGACTGCAGAAAACCTTCAGTCCATTTTATATGTAAAACCACTCAGAACAATAGAGGAAAAGAAATTACATAAAATGACAAGTTTCCTAAGAATTACCAGTGTAAAAAATGCCTTTGGAAGATGGTGGCGGAAAGGTGGAAATAGTTCTTTTAATGTGTCAAGGCTCTCTATTTGGACTTAGAGAAGATCTAAAGCATCCATGTGAATAATGAAAATAACTACTCAACAACTTTTGATTTAACTTTCTTGGCCAGATCTGGGACATGGTAAAAGAAACCCAGTTGCTTTTCGTTGAACATTTTGTATTTAATGGTGTTACATTTTCTCAGTGCAAGGCATAGAATTACTAACACAGCAAGTCAATTACTATCTACGTTCCCTGTAATACTCAAATCTTACCAAAATTAAAGTAGATTTTAAAAAAGAATCAGGTAAGGAATGAAGATAAAACATATCGTGGAAATACCGTGCATGTCATCCAAATATATTCCTATGCATCAGGACTGGATTCGGGGTACGTTTATATTGTATATATAGATTGGATCTAGCAATAAATGCAACTGCACAGTTAATCTAAACTACATTTATCAGTTCTATTTACTAATGGTTTACCACAGGTCTGCAAAGTGATCATTCATCTTCTAGTCTGCTTAAGAACACTGACATGTAATCTAGCGACATAGTCTTTGAAAAGCCTATCATATAACCAAGATAGACTAATTCTTTTTTATTTGAAAGACATGATTTACTTTATGTTTTTAATGATATTTCAAGAGATAAAGTCAACGAGACCTGCAGCTATGAGATTCTTTGACAAAGGTGTACTCTGTATGTAAACATGTTCAGATATATGTTGAGTTGTCTTATCCAAATCATTGAAGTTTGAGAGTTTCAGTTTACACCCTCTGCTGTCACAGATAGTAGTGGTAGCTAACTCCCATGCCTTGAGGAATAGTGGTGATAAACCAGAAAGTTCATAAAATTCTTTGTCCCAAGGCTTTAATACTATGCATTCCTGTTCTTTGAAGAGTATTGAATCCTGACAGTCAGTTTTTGCTTTTAGTCATGGTGCATAACCACAGTTTATTATTAACTCAAATCTCATTCATATTTATTCAATAAGAATAAAACTAAGTAGGAATAGCAACTTACATGGTTTTGGTAAGTTTATTTGTAGCATGAGGCAAAGTGAAATGATCTTTAAAAGAGAATTTACACTTCAAAAATAGTATTTTTTTTATTTCAGCTCTTTCAAAACATTGCAGATGGGAATTTTTAAAATACATGTACATGCTTCCTCACACAAAAGTAAGCTGAAAAAATGTTTATGTAAAGAATGTAGTAAGATGAACAGATTGACAAAATTATTTTTCTTGTGGAAAAAAGCTACTTTGGCATCAGCATTTTGAGGGATGAGAAATCCTAAATTTAATTTATTTTCCATCTGGTAACAGGAGGTTACTTTTTTTAAAGAAGACTGATGTACTGATCATGCTTCAATGCAGGAATATATCATTAATTAGGGCCAGCATTTTCCATTCACTTCTCTTGTTTTAATGCAATACTTGTTCTGAAGAATGTTCTAGTTTTTCACCCACATTTAGAAAACGTACTGTGTATCATGGTTAGATTCCTGCCAGTTACGAACAGAAAGGCAACACAAAGTTAGATAATTTTAGTCATAATGATACCATTCAGTGGAAACACAGTTATGCAATGCTATGTTTTCACAGCATTCTGGATTTGTGGTAGGATACTAATTTCTTGGCATTGCAGCACAATTATTTTCATTTATGGACTCTGAGGGTGGAGGGAAATTTGCCATGCTAAATTCGAAGCAGTCCTTTAGCTTTCTACTTTCAATTCACTGTGGCACATATACTATTAGCATAATAGTAGAACAACTGGTATTACAGAAGATGCAAATCAGATGGATTTGAAAATCAGTGAACACAGTGATTTTTGGATGAAAAGTAAAAAAAGGGAGTAAAGGGTGTAGGAAAGTCACATCTGAAGCAGATCTGTGTTTTGGAATGCAAATCAAAGCAAAATGCAAAAAGGAGTATCATCCTGTTCTTTTCTTTTCCTGGAGTTTATACAGACATTTCTTAACCTAACACCCACCCCAAAACCCAAGAAAAATACAGTACGTTTGGGAGATAAAGTGTCAATTATTTCCTTTAAATTCTTAGACAGCATGACTCTGACTCATCCAATTTACTCAGCTTAATAAAATATGACCCCATGGGAGCAGTCTTTTGCAAAATTCACCATGACTATCTTCTGCCTACAATGTGGGAAATTAATTCTGAACATGCAGTCAATTTCTCCTTTATTTTGTTCATTAATTGTTAAGGTACTTCTATGTATCTTCTATCCTTATCAATCCAGCAACATGGAATTTAAGCAATGCAAAAAACTTTTATTAAGAAACTCTGAATCAATGCAAGCCTTTCTCAGGACTTTTAAAGAGGATGAAATAATGCTAAGCGGAAAATAAGAAGGAATAACAAACTGAATAATTATGACATCAGTAAACAATTCAGCAAATTACCAAACTACTCAAAGCACCTTTCAAAACAACAACAAAAGAACTCCATGTTAAACTTCATTGTTAAAAGGTAATTAATGTGCCAAGCAAAGGCAAGCACACTGGTGATATCAGTTCACGTGTCTTAAAGTTGTGTTGTTGCCTCTAGAGAAAGCTTTAAAGAAAAAACAACAAATCAAAAAAGCAACAGCAAAAAAAAACCAGAAGGAAGTAGCACTACTGACTGAATATCATTTTACTGAATTGGTGATTTATAAGTAGTGATTCATGTACAGGAGTGGTAACACTGGAAACTGATAGGAAGCTTAAATTCAGCCAGTGGTCTGTTTTTGAAAACCCTTTTTCAAATATACAGTTTCTACTCTTCAGAGTCTTTCTAATTCAATAGGAGACATGCCTTTCTATGCAAATTCATGGTAACTGACAATGTGAGAAATGGAGACATCACCAAGCCCTTTAGTGGCTGGGAAGTTCCTGGGGGCAGGATGGTCACAGTAAATTGCCCTTAGCTGTAAATTTCACTTTCCTCCTAAGACTTTGAATCTTCTGACCTCAGACATATTTCAAAAGTACTCTTGGGGCTCCATATCTGCTCATTTGCACAGGAGGCAGGAGATGAATGTCTGCATAAGTAGAGGTTAGGCTGAAAGGAATTATTATATATCACAGAATTAATTACCATTTCAAAAACAATACATAATTCCAGCTGCTGACTTTATACATTTTCATACATGTTTGCAATGACTCGGTAAGTAAATTCAACAAAAAGAAGCAAAGCAAGTATTGCCATGACTAAATACCTCCCACAAAAATAAAGGTGAGCTGTATCAGGTCTTAGCCCTTAACACAGTCAAAATTCTTACAGCCACTTGCAGAAGTATGTTATACTCGGCAATTAGCTGTCTAGATCTTTAATAATGAATTTACCCTAACCTTCCACTGTGACAAAGTAATGATTTCCCTGGGTTCAAGGTAAAAAGGAAATCTGTGTGTTCATAGAACACTATAGAGACCTTTAATCCAGCAGTGGGATACGGTTCATCTACTAAAGGCATAACAAATTGACACAACAAGAAGCCAAACGGAAGTAAAAAAAGTTCTGAACTATGACAAAAAAACTTTATAGTTTTAACACTTGTGAACTACCGCAACATTGACAGAGTAGGTAAAACTTCAGCGTCAACAGAAAAGAGATTTGGGCAGTCTGCTTTTCGACTATTTCAGTGTATAAATAGAAAACAAACAAATAAAAATGTTGGTGTAAATTATGTAAAAGCCTAAATATGTTTTACTTGACTACTCCTTATTCACTTGGTTAGAGCTACAATACCAAAGCGATATTTGAATAAGCTCATTTTTACAAGTGTGTTTTCTTAAGAGTAAGAATTGGCAGGCTGGTGTTCTTTCTGAACTTTAGAGAAGGAATTGTTTATTTGTTTGTTTATTCAATTCAATTTATGCCTGAGGTAAAATAAGTTGTGGGGGGAATCATTAAGAGTGAATATAAAATAGTGGTATCGGGAAATTTCTAGCAGACCAAGAAAACAGTTTTTTTAACAATGGAAGAATAAGAAAGAAGTTCCTGACCTACATCTCAAGATCTTTTTTTAACTAATGGAATATTTCAGGATAAAAGATAAGTGCTCTTTTGTTTTATTCTCTTACTCTGCACCAAACACTGTGTTTTAGAATGTTGATACTGATTGCAATAAAAATTGTGTTTACAAAATGCCTTTGATTCAAGGACCTTTCATGTAACTGAAAGCTGAAGTTCATAAAACCTCTTCTTAAATCCCACTTTTACATCTTCAATTACACTAAACTGGTTTTGATGTCTGAACTCTTAGAAAAAGAGAGATCTGGCTGCATACATTATGGAAGGGTCTATCCTGAAACATGCAAAAGTAATTTCTCTTAAGTTACAGAGAGGCAAAATGGAGCACATAGAGTCTGTGTTATTTGTTCCAGATGAGTCAGAGTCCACATAAAGATCAGAGTCAAGGAATCTCTAGTGCTGACCACTACTGTACACAAGACTGTCCATTCTTCCATATTTAAATGTCTCTCAATTTCATTTCCCCTTAAAAAGGTATCATGTGAAATGATAGAGGGGGTAAAGATAAGATACAAGATCTGATTTTTTTTTGGTTGTTGGGAGAGGGGGGATATTTTCATTACTTATTTTGAAGAAAAATCCTTATTAATTCTTAAGCATTTCCCAAAGTGCTTTTTAATCTAGCTGCCATATAGTCCATGTTATAATTCTTCCAAGATCTGTGTGACTAATGTGTGGGGATTTCTATCCTCCTACAGAGACAGATATGTGGAAGAAGTGTTTTGCTAAATATATTAAAAAATACTATTTCTCTGCTATTTTTCAATAATGCGACCATCTGAGCAAAGAATCACCCATTTAATGTGCCATAAGGGCAAACGCACTCCAAACCTGTCAAGAATAATCTACTTTCTTAAGCACGCATACATACGCTTATATGAAGACATGGCTTTAAAAGTGGAAGTAGTCCAACTCATACCTGTGAAATTAATCTGACCATTCCTCTAGTACATTTTTTCTCAATATAGAATCAACTTTAGTTTCCATGAGGTTTCATTCTGGTCCATAGCTCGCTCTGCATGGAAAAGCTGTCAAGAAAAGCATTGTGTCTTGCAAATTTAAACTTTTAATGGAAAGAGCTAAAGAAATGCTCAGAAACAGGCAACTGTTAGGTTTCCTTCAGCCCTAAGAGACCTCTCCCAGTTTCCATGATCATTTAACATTAACCCTAGTCTTCAAGGGACCTCTGGCATCAAAGGTCTCTTTGAAAGCTCTTCATGGGAAAAAGCTTCTGAACTCTGCTGCCACAGGGAGGGGATGAGCTATTGACAGACAATATCTGTAAGGAACTATAGTCAAGGATTGAGGAGCAGCCCAGCCAAAGTTAGTATTCCTAGTAAGCAAACTGAATCCATGTTTGCCTCTGTAGTCATTCGGCTAGTCCCACAGTAGATCGATGGTTTGAAAAGTGGTTACATGAACTCTGTTTATGGAAGGGAATGAAAGAAAAGAGAAAGGGACCATCCCAGACAGTGTCTGCTAGACTGAGATGCCTCATTTGGCCTATTGTAAGGACATAATGAAATGATGATGCAAAAATTTAGATACACTTCATTCATTTCTTATTTATTTTAAAATGTAAGGAATGAAATCTTTTAAAATGCAAGGAATGAAACATAAAACATTGCACAAGAAAATGAGGGTTATGCAGGGGAAGGGTGACTCATGAAATGAAAAAATGGTGGAGAAGCTGAGAGTACAAATAAAAACATTATAAGGAAGCTATCCTAGATTATCAGTTTGGTAGGATTGCAATAGCAAGGGAAGTTACTGCCTTTTGTGGGAGCCGTAAAGGAGCAGTAAGGAACATATAGCATCCTTCCTCAAAAATGTATGACCATACTATACGAAACACATATACGGAATAATGAGTGAGGATTAAGGTAGGGTGTGAATTTTCAAAATGTTGACTCATACACCAACTACCCAGAGAGACATTCTTAATCGACACTAACAGTGCTTTTGTATAATACACTAATATGCAACAGGCACACCAGCACTCAGTCCAAGCTCAGCACAGGTTAGCGTGTTATACTCATGACACCCACATTGTTTTCTCCCATAAGCAAGCATGTGAGATCACTTAATTTTTAATATCTCTGCAAAAGTAAGATTATATATCTAAAGCCAGGCTACAGAAAAGGGTGAAAAAAGGAGCACAATATAGGACAGAATAACAAGGTCAGAAATATAACCTTGTCTCTAACATCATGCCAAGTTTCCTAAAATTAGGAATATTTGAATGGTCAGTAGGCTTTTTGTGGTCTCTGCAGTATTGAAAAGGGGTGACTATCTCTTCAGAGGATTCAGATTGCCACTATCTTGTACATAGCTATTTCCACCTATATTAGGAGAGCATAAAATACTGCACTGTCAGTTTTGTACTGCCTGAATTCCAACGTGACTCCATGATAAATGGCAATACATGCCACAAAGAGAATCAGGCCTAGTGAGTCTTAGTTTGCCTTTGGATATACTGACACAGTAACTCTGAGTAACATCTGATGGAGCCATAGTACTAGAAGAATATATTTAATTATCTTATTCAGTGACAACTTAAACAGTAATGTGAAGACAATTAAATTATCAAAGAACATATCGTTTTACCTTTTCATTAGCTGAGTTGATAAATACAGCACGAATGAAGAGCAGTAAGTAATGGAAGGAAGGTTAAAGATGAAAAAGAAAGCATGATTGTTACATCCTCTCACTTCAAAATATACCTGTTGTATGCCAGTACATCTGAAGCATCACAAATGGAGAATGCATTAGCACTAACTAGGTCAAAATCTACTAAGATTTGCAATTCTGGTGAGGTTTTTTTAGAAAAGGTGAAAGAAATAAGGACTAGATATCTTAGGACATAGAATCTGCTAACAATTTCTAGTTGACAGCAATTGAATATAGTTACCTCTGAAGGAATGCCCTTTGCTACTTCATAGAATACTTTCTCACAGTCCATGACCTCTCAGGCACGTAATATCACTCTGATATCCTCACAGGCTGCATGGGTTGCAAGCACATCCCCACCATTCCTCCACTTGAGGTATAGGTGATTCTGCTGTTTGTGGACCTATGCTATATCCTAATGCACAGGCTGAAAAGAAGTCACTAACTGTTCACGCATGCACTCACAAAGTGTGGATCTCTGTTTGTTGCTGCACCCTGTTGCAGTCACTCCAGTAGCTGAATGCTGGCTCCTAAGTATCCAGTGCAGAAGCAGCTTGCTCAGACCAAGACAAATGTTGCAATGACATGTGGCAACACCTGGCAGTGTCAAACAAGTTTATTTGCTCTGTTTCTCTCACCTGCCCAGCCACTCATGCTTAAAAACGCTCATGTTTCTTTTATACTTCTTTCACGCTTTCTTTCAGAATATTTTTTTTTAATTCTCCTCTTTACCATTATCAGTTCATGTAAAAACCCTCTCTGTTAGCTTAGTTCTCTGATTCATGCAGTTTACTCTGATAACGTCAACCTAACAGTTGTTTTTATCTGGGTCATTTTGCCAAATGTGGGCCCTGCACTTCTGTTAAATGTGCTTTTCTGTCAATAATCTGTCTAGATCATTGACAGAAATATTGTAAAAAGAGTTACAGTATCTATGTAATCCATTCAAACATATTTCTCCATAATATTTACTTTTGAATATCTGACCAGTATATCTAAGCTACTGTAAGTAACCTATGTAGTTCAAAGTTTAAGTGCACTATATTTTCATGGTAACCTGTATCTAGCAACCTTGCACTATCATGAGTCAAATTGTTTGCTTGACAGAAAACTGTTCCCATAATACCGTACTATTGTCATTAAATATTTCCCCTGATTAAATTCTTTATCAGTCAGCTGAATCCTATGTGGATTTTCTGGGGGTTTTTTGCCTAAAATTTCTGTCAGACTAAGTGGTCAACAATTACCAGGTTTATTGCATTTGTATCATTGGAATCCTTTCTAGATATATACTCCGGAGTACTCTTTGGAAAAGCATAACAGTACTGTTGATTTCAAAATATGTATCCCTAATAGATGGTTTCCAATATCCTTTTACTTGTGTTTTCTTTTCATAATAAGAATTTTTACTAATTATTTTTCCAGATAAAGAATAGAAATATTTATTTAATAATTTTGTCGGTTCTGTATCACTACTGCAAATAACTCTTCATAACATATCTCCAACAAAAGCAGCAATAAGGATAGAAATTGTACCTTATTTCTGCTATGATCTTAACCCATCTTTCAAACTCAACCTTTCTCTCCTATTAGATCAATTGTATTAATTTTATACCTTATTTTTATTTGGGTATTTATTTTCTCCTCTTTTTTATTTTCTAAATTACTGTATGGTTTTTTATCCACTATATACTTGATTTTTATTTAATTGTTACATTTTGGCTTAATTTTTCGTTGTATCAAAGACAGACGTAGTAAAAAATTACCTCTTACATGATTTTTTTTTTTCTCTCACAAAACAATGTGTTCCTAAAAACTGTCCAGTTAATATTCATAGCCTTCTCTTTATATGTTCTCTCCAATTTTTCCTCATAATTTTTCTCAGGTTTAAAAGGTTGGTCTTTCTGAAGCAGCATCATTGGCTGCACTTTTTCTTTCATTTCCTATAGGTAATGATCAACTTTATCTTTCTTTACCACAAAAAAGAATGTTTTCTAGATGATAAAAAACCAGATGTGATACCTTTTGTGAAATGAAATTATTATCTATATTTCTCTGCTAATCTCAATGACATTCTACTACTGTAGCATGAGATTTTCATGCATATGCCCAAACCTGAAATTTCCCATTAAAGAATACTACTTTTTTTTCCACATGATATGGAAAGTTACTTAAGGATTAAGCCATTTTCTGCTATGTTTTGATTCAGTAACCTTCAATAGATACCTCTAGGCTTTTACTTAATGTATATAACTCAGTCTTCAGGGCCAGATTACTAAGTGAAATATACATTACAGAAAGAGGGATATCAACGTGAACATTCATTGAAAGTGAGGTTTTTTTACCTCTTTCCAGTTCAAAAGAGAAATTCATTCTGATTTTAATTCTCTGCACCATATGCAGGCACAATTCACATGTGTTAAATGTAATAAATCTCTTATTGAACTAGTGGACCATGCACTTCATAGGAGCAACCTGAAAGGCTAATGGGGTCATTATCCCTCCCCTTCAGCTGTGGTGTCTTCAACAACCCTAACAAAAATGAACCTCAGTTCTTTAAATGATATAACAAATAGAAAAGCTTGCCTCTGGAAAAATAATATATAACCACTTGTAGAAAACCCTGCCTGTCCAATAAGGGCTCACAAACAGAGTACTGGCAGAGAAAATTCTGAAACAGCTAAGTAAAAACCCTTAACAAAACGTGTATTGGTAAAGAAGATCATGGAATTTAATACATTTTTGCTGCTTCATTTGAAACTAGCTTGACATCATCTGAAAACTTGCTGAGTGTGTACACAGTCCCACAGCCCCCTTTCAGGCAGCCATAGACAGCAATGAGGTCTCCCCTCAGCCTCCTCTTTTCCAAGCTAAATAACCCAAGTTCCCTCAGCCACTCCTCACAGGACTTGTTCTCCAGCCCCTTCACCAGCCTTGTTGCCTTTCTCTGGACACACTCCAAGACCTCAATGTCCTTCTTGTACTGAGGGGCCCAGAACTGAACACAGTACTTGAGGTGTAGTCTCACCAGTACTGAGTACAGGGGCACAATCACTTCCCTTGACCTGCTGGCCACACTGTTTTTGATACAGGTCAAGATGCCATTGGCCTTTTCGGCCACCTGGGCACACTGCTGGCTCATATTCAGCTGGTTGTCAACCAACACCTCCGGGTCCTTCTCCACCAGACAGTTCTCCAGCCAGTCTTCCCCAAGCCTGTTAACGCTGCACGGAGTTGTTGTGTCCCAAGTGCAGGACTCTGCATTTGGTCTTGTTGAACCTCATCCTGTTGGTTTTGGCCCACCAATCCAGCCTATTCAGATCTCTTTACAGCTCTTCCCTTCCTTCAAGTAGATCAACACCATCATCCAGCTTGGCGTCATCTGCAAAAATGCCAAGGGTCCACTCAGTCCCTTCATCCAGAAAGAGAATTATGTTGGGGGGGACTGTATGGATCCCATAGATGCCAAATAACTGAAAAGAGATCTCTCAGACACAAAGGACGTTACTAAATGCTCTGAATTACTGCTGGTTTGCACACAAAAACTCATTAATTTGACTTATCTTGCTGTGATACTTCCAAGTAAGCTTTATCTAGTTGCATGTGAAACCATTTTTACTGGAGATTTTGCTATGTTTTGGGGTTGCTTGGTTTCCTTTTTTAATACTCCTAGTTTTGTGGTTATATTGCCCCGCCCCCAGTCCTCACATGACAAGTACCATTTCTGCAGTAAATACCAGTGATCTGATGCTATGCTACCTCTCACCCTTTCACAAGCAGCAAGGGTAAAACTTCTCTCAGCACAGTGAAAACAGAATTTCAAGACTTATTTCAGTGGCATTAGTATTTAAATTTACAGAAGTTCTGATATATACCTGAAACATTTTAATCTGCCCAAGAAATAGATTCAGTCCTGGAAAGTTCGTTGCTGTTTCTAATTGTCAGTGACTGTTACATTTTGCTTGCCTGCAGCTATCCAATTAACATATCATCACAAAATATTGTAATACACTCAATGTCCTAACAGCAGAGTCTCACACTCCACTTATATTCAACAGTTTCATGCTAATTGGGTTTCCAACATATTAGCAAATATCAGGGAAGAGCATAGACTTACGCAAACAGATAACAACCTTAAAACACCTTTTTCTACTGCTGTGCAAAGTTCTGTGGAGGTACCCCTGGCTGTTGTTTATATTGAGAGAGAAAAACAGAGAGTGAAAAAGAGAGAGAAGAAAGAAATGCTCAACTCCAGAAATGGAAAACATGTAACTTGTGCCCTGAGATGTTGCTATGGCAACATTTAAACAATGAACAGAAAGCCCGACGGGATTATGCTCTTGCATCCTTGGATACCAAATGTAAATTCTGTTTCTCTTTTATTGTGTGCAGGCAAAAGCATCTGATTTTTGCCTTTTACTTTAACAGACAGCAAAGTATCCGGGCCTCCTACCAGGATATATACATTAATTCACTTCCATGCATTGCAGCTTATGAATAAGTACTTAAACCACATGACTAGCACACTCATCTCCCCTCTCCCACCCCCTTTTTTATCACCCAAGAGAAAAAAATCAACCATGATAGTACAGCTAAATAACAGGTACCCTTCTTTACTGAAAAATACCATTAAAAAAGGACCTCCAAAATGTCACAAGCCAAGCCCCAGTGTCTTCTGCTATTACAGGAAATGGTGCAGGATCCTTTCGAAGCGCAGCTTCTTGCCCACTCTGCTATACTTGAGCAAGCTGCAAGGCTCCCTTCCAGATCACCAAGGCTCCTACTATTACTAAATCCTTCTCATCTAGGTTGTCCTGTAGAAGTTAAGGAGGCTTGTTTTTCATTGATTATCATAGAGCAGTGGATAGATGGGGATGCAGAAAGAGGACCCCCTTTAGTAGCCCAAAGACCAATCAGTTTGACTACTATGGAAATGACTTGATAGTAGCTAATTGCATTTCTTCAGAGTAATTTTCCTCCCAGATTACAAGCAGCAATAATTCCAGCACCCCTTTTTCTCTCCTTTTTCCCTCACCAGCAACCAGAACAAAAGGATATCTCCAAATCAAAGTGAAGGCACACTGCCAAGACTGAGATGGAGGCACACTACAGCTGTACACAGTGGACTCTTTCTCTGAATATATTGCAACTTCACTCCTGAACAGCTTGGTTTGTGAGTTTTCACCAGCACCAAGCTCTCTCGAAATAGACTCCACCCCACTGAAAATCTTCCTGTGTCAAATTGTTACAGGAAGAATATACATGTCAAATGGAAGACTTCTTTTTAGATTACAGGCAAATAATTTTAAAGCTAATATGTAGGAAAGCATGGCAGTACCTCAGGAATCCCTTTCTTTACACCTTCAGTCTCACATAATTGCTGGTATTGGCTCACATCTAGAGCATTTTCTCTTGGGTTTCACCTAGTCTGAAAGTCTATTTTTCACTTGTCATTGCTATCAGGCTGGGAGATACTGTGACACAAAATTTGCTGCTCCAGCAAAGTAAACTTACTCCTACTCTAGCTCAGTGCAAATCATTCCTGACATATCAAAAGACATGACCTAGCTAGCCTCTTGCATTACCAACCTACAGTTTGCCAAGAATACCTGAAGTTTGAGACACATGATCTTTGACATTCTGAAGAACAATTAGAACAAATGGAACAGAATCCTCCAAAACAGAATTCTCTTTCCTTCTGTACAAGTATTTTGTATCTAAATATACATATACCAGTTCTCTGCCCAGTGCCAAAATCCCAGCTAACTGGGATATTACCAAAATGGTTGTTCATATTTTGAAGAGGAGCCTGCCAGACCAGCATCTGCTGATGAACGATACACCTGTGCTCACACACATGCAAGGGAAGTAGCAGAGACAGTCAGCTTTTGAATCGGCTTGAGGAGTTTTGTTGCTGGATTTTTGGATTGACCTTTTTGGTAATTTATTTTATGATCAGCACTTTGGGTTTTGAGTAAGTTCTGGCACAAATGCTGAGAAACACTATACTCATTCCCACATCGAGATTGAATCAGTTAAACTTTGGGTTGTTTCATGTGTCTTTTGGTTACTGTATTAAGTGAATGACTCACAGTAGTGTGAACCTGTTGCCTCTTTAGAAGCAGACATGCATCCCTAGCTTTCTAATGTTGACAAGATTTGCCTATTTCAGCCCAAAGGGGTGGCTAAATCTCCCCGGTGCTTCCTTAACTGCATCAAGAAAATCCTCCTGCTAGTTATCTTACAAAATGAATGAGGCACCTATGCAGCTTTCTGTTATCAAATATTGGAGTTGCTGTATCAAATTTTCTGGTTATGTTTTCACTTGACAGCAATCCAGGGAAAAGTTTGGAGATGCCTTTTCCTTAGCCAGCTTCTTTTTTCCTTCAGTAGTTACTGAGCAGCAGCCTAACATAAATTTAGCTGATCGGTTACTGTAAGTGATGATGAGAGTGTAGCCCACAATAGGGCACAAACATATAATGTCCTAAGAAGAAATATGGGCTCAGAGAAATAAAAGAGGCTAAAGCTAAGAGCTTCAAATAAAACTGATTTAGCTATACCCAGAAAGATGAGAGTGGAAGGAAAGAGAAGCAGATGGAGCTGGAAGGAAAAATTTTTTGCTCTGCCTTCTTCCTTCTTTTTCTAAACACTACTGCACAAAGGGTCTGATTTATTCACGTGGCCAAACAAAATCACCCAGAGGTTTCCTTAGGAGCAGAATTGTTCCCTAAATCTCAATTCTTTAAAAGTAGCCAATGTTTAAGAGGCATGACCTCCAAATAGAAGCACATGGGACACATAAAGGTTTCATTTCCGTTATGCCAAAAGATTCAGGAATTTCACATGAAATAACAGCGGTGATGAGAGTGAATGGAGAAAGGAAGATGCTAATATTTATGTATGTGTTTATCCAGGGAAGTTAGAGCACTGGTTTGTACTGTTTCATACAAGAAGCTTGTAAATGGGGAAACGTTGCCAGAAAAAAATACTAAAATTTGGCTCTATCAACAACTCTCCCATCCCTGCTTTTTTTCCCCTCCTCCAGAATATTGCAGCTAGACAGAAGTAAAATGAGTAGTAAATCTAGTTCTCCACCTTGTCTGCCAAAAAATATCCCTATCTGTTCAATGGCTCATTTAATTAGCTTTTTCTCTCTATCTCTTCCTTCCCCAGTTTTGATGTAATACTTTCAGCTGGCACCTCTACATGTAAAGGGCAAGGTTGAGGAGGACAGAGGTGAGGGAGGAGAGAAGGTAGGGAAAAAGAAATAAAACTCTTGATCTACAAGCTAAACAGTCATGCCAGAAGAGAGGACGGAAGTGGCTCTCCTCACCACAGGAAAACAAGCCTGTCTCTTCTAAACACCATGTTATTTCACACCCTCACATCCCATTTCCCCAGGAAGGGAGAGACATTTACGAATCTGTTACACATCATCTCTAATCTATGAATGCCACCACCTACAAGTCACATTTTAATTATTCTCATTATCAGTATAATAAAAAAAATTTTAACACCACAGTTACCCCTCACTGTTCGTCAGTGAAAGTAAATCTTCTTCAATTGCCATGAAACTCCTAGGGGAGCCTGAAGGATTCACCACAAAAATCACAAAGAATTTCCTAGGAGATCTGGAGGGCATGAGTGGCTAATACAGCAGTTTCCTAAACTCCCTTTCAACAGAAGAATGTCCTCTCTCTGGCTGTTACTGCTTTTTCTTAGCAATGGAGCGTAAAACACACTGTTTCTCAGAGCTGCCTCCTCAAAATCCATTAAAATCTTCTGTCCTACACCCTCCTACTCCCAGCAAATGTCATCTTTCACCTCCCTGCTTGATTATAAAAATTCCTTGTTAATACACCATGTTGACCTGCAATGTCAGACTGAATGCCAACATTCAGATCAGAGTCTCTATTTTAAAGATTTACTAAATGAATGAACAAGTAAACCTACTCTGTGCATCAAATTCTATGGAACTTGCATACAGTTGTATAGACTGGGCAATCAGGCAGCACCCAGCACCCTGCATTCACTGCAGGGGCTTTCTCAAATATTTATTTCCTAGTGACAATTTACAAATACTATAGAGCCATGCAGACAGGCATCTGCAACATCCTACCAAGGTTAAAATATTACTAACAGGAACATTCAAGCTACTATGAGAATTCAGTTGTGTCCTCCTCCTTCCTTCCCTTCTCCCTTCCCAACAGTCCCCCTCCAGCCATTATTAAAATTTAGTCAGATTCTTTATTTCGGGGAGGGGGGGGAAGAAGCGGGGGATGGGGGAGGAGAGACCAAGAAAAGAGGAATAAAGAAGAAATAAATAACAGAGAAAACGGCATATTTCCTTTTCTAAAAAATAATTAAATGGAAAGTGTACTTACTGTATCCTCAAAGACCATCCAGCTCGAAATCCTAGTGGTTATGCGAAAACAGCGTGAGGGAGGGGTTAGAAAACTATTTCATCTCAGCAACCAAACCAAAATTAAAAACAAGAAAGGAAATAAAAAATAAAGGATATCCAATTGTAATTTCCCAACAATTTCAGTCCATACAGGTGCCAATCCAACCCAATACTGCTTTTTCTTAGCAATGAAGCATAAAATTCTGCTTTCTTCTTCTCTGCCCTTTATTTTTTCAGTGGCTTTGAAATTTCCTGCTTAAAATTGCTGTATTGGTAACATTGATGTTTGCCTTCACTGGAGAAAGGTGATTTAAAGTAACAGGAAAAAAAACCCCAAATCTTTGCAGAAGATGAATGATCCTTCTCCTTTCTGAAACTTTTCATTCCACTGTAGATCCTTTGCTTAGTTTCCTTTTTCTGAGGTTTTTTGCCTCTCTGGCTCCACTGTTTTCCATTGCTATATATTTGTTTTTTTCTCCGGAGAGCAGAAAGGGCTGTATTTCTTTTTAAGCAAACCTCCATTCACATTCTTTTAATGTAATCTTATTGTGACTGTTAAGATCCAGGTCTTGCCAGGAAATTTTCTTTTTGCCCCTTCTTTGCTGCACTATTAATTACACAATCCGTGTATCTCCACGTTAGAACGGGGATTCCCATTATTCTTTTTTCTCTATTCTCCACACTCCTTTAGAAAATAATCTTTTTTTTTTAATTTAAATTTGTATTTGTGTCTGTCAAAACAATAAACTTTTTGTTTCTCTTCCCCCTCTCCAAAGACCTGATTAGATTTCCAATCACAACCCAGTGCGCAATTGTATTTTTGATTTCAGCAAAAAGCCAGCAATCCACAGCGTCAGCAACCTCTCCTTCCTTCAAATTCCACGTTATATCCTTTTGCCTTCCCTTCAACTCCTCTGCATTTACATAATATCACATTAAATGGAATGAAGGAGGGAGGGAGTAGAGAAAAATCCAAGGTTCCCACCAGCTGTCAAGAATAAATCCATCCTCTTGTAATTTTTTTAAACACTTGGGACGGGTGTTTTTAACACCCACTCTCCTCTTTACCCCCCTCCCCCCACGCTGCTCAAAATCTTTCTGATGTTAAAACTCCCCCCACCGGGCACAAAAGAATCCCGGGGAGATGTGATTTGTCCTCTTAGTTGTAAATTCCACAAGCATCCTTTGCCTTTCATTTCAGTTTCCTCTCCATCTTTTGTCCAAATCCAGCAGCACCGACATGGATAAACTTCTGTTTCTTCTTTGAGGAGAGAGAGGGTGAAACAGAGAGAGGAAGAAGGATAAAAGCTCTCCAGTCTTTGCTTCCCTTTTCTTTCCCTTTTCTATTTCAATGCAGGTCTGATCTCATTTCCAAGCTCAACCTGGTTTATTTCAGATCTACAACCTGTATTTCCCTTCTGCGCAGCACTGAGTTAGCCTTCCATCTTCTTTTACATGGCAGTTATCTTCTCTTTTTTCTTCCTTCCTTCCTTCCTTCCTGCCTCCCTCCCTTTCAAGATGCCATATTCCCGGGAACGCTGCGGTTTCATCCCCGAAATGCATAGCCCTTCCTCCCTCCCTCCCACTAGCTTCAGCTTGAATTCTCACTGTGTGTGCATGCACGTATGCATACATGTATGTATACATCCAGTTCCTGACAGCTGCTGCTGGAAGTATCTCCGCTTTTCTATCGCTCTGGCTTTCTCTTAGTACCCACCCCTCAGTGGCACCCTAGGATTTGCACGTGTCCCAAGACCAGCCTTTCAGCTATAGTCCTCCTTTTCCTCTTCCCAATTCCTCCACCACACCACACCACCCCCACCCTGTTCTCTGCTTGTGATCAGTAAAATACAATTACCCAATTACCTCCCATCATCTTAGCACTGATTGGTCAATTGCATTAACACTTGATGTCAGGGAAAGGCTATGGGAGCTGCTCCGATATGGCACTGCTGCCACCTGGTTGACAGTCTGGGAACAAATTCAGGCTTACTTTAAGAAGTCTGCAAGTCAGAAAGCAGTAACCGAATAACAACGGATCATCTTAAGGAAAGCAATGTCAAAACTCATTTTCTTAAAAGCCTTCCTGATTCTGACAGTTCAACGAGCTTTCACAAGTACTAGCCTAGCCACTGAAGCAGAGGGAATGACAGTAAAATGAAATGAGGTATAAAGTTGGCTTTGCAAAAGAAGTACAGAACAACTAGTATTCATAGGTACCAAGTTTAGCCACAGATGCAGAAGAGTGACAGTAAAATGAAACGAGGTATAAAGTTACTTGTAACAGTGTAAATAACTGTAACAGTGTAAATAATTGTAACAGTGTAACAGTGAAAATAATTTGCATGGAAAGACAATCTGTTTTCCAATTAAAAAAATGAACTTTTGTTTTAAACCTGTATACACATGAAAGCCATCTAAACTCCATTTTGGGAGACGTTCCAGGACAAAAGCCCTACAAAGTGCCTCAAGGTTTCACTGGGTCTAAGTGATGCTCCAATGAGCTGTTAAGTGAGTGCAACACAGCAGTACAATGTCTAGACTGACTTATCAAATCTGCTGCAGTTTGATTAGAATGATTTCCAACCAGGATTTTTGAGGTTTCCAAACTTACCAACGTATTTTTAGATGTACTTATTTATGCCTAAAATTCTCAGATTTGGGTTTGTGTCTTGTTTTTCCAGGGACCTAAATTCAGTAGAAATTTTACAGAAAGCTTTGCATTTATAGAGGTAGATACACTACCCTCTCCAGGATCAAGGGAAACAGAATATAGATGACGTATGTACCAGCATTTATCCCTCTCAAAATCAGAAAGAAATTATTTATAGCTCTAACTCCTCCACACAACCCCCAAAAAGAATTAGTCAGGCTCTTTGATAGTAATTATAGCAAACTTCATATATTAAGTAGTAACTCTGAGTTATTCCATAATAATATAGTTAGCTCTTTGCTCAGTTCTCTCTCAAACAGCCAAGTTATGTTTGGCGTTGTGGTTTAATCTGGCAAGTAGTTAAACACCACATAGTAATTTCCTCACCCCCACCTAGTGGGATGGAGGAGAGAACTGAAAAAAAGGAAAATGCATGAGCTGAGACAAAACAGTTTCATAGGACAGAAAAGGAAGATAATAATAACAACAGCAGCAGCAACAACAATAATAATGATAAAAGTCTATAAAAAACAAGGAATAGACAATGCAGCACTGAAATCACAGCACTATTTCAGCGTCTAGGAGAGAAATTAACTCTATATCATCTGAAACCAGAACATTTAGTATCCTTATTCAGCCTTCAAGTTTACTGTGAAACCAGCGTACTTGAAAATGAAAGAAAATGATTTTTTAAGTTATGTCATTATAAGTTTTTCTAGAGTTAGATATTCCATAAGCTACTTGAGTTCGGTCAAATAACATTACTGAATCATCAACATTGACTTTCAGATTAATTTTCCTGACTCAGTGGGCTTTCTGGTTCTACTAGATATAAGTTAAGCAACTGGAACTAGTCCTTAATCATTGTTAGAACTTTTAGCATCTGATCTTACTATCACTGAAATCAATGGCAAACATGTACCTACAAGTGGATAAAAGATTGAGAGTGTAATGATAATGAATAACGCAAATATCATGTTAAAAAAGACTTTGGGGATTTTGGGGGAAGGCTGCAAGTGTGATAGGAGATGAAGTTGTTGACAAGTAACAGTCTTTTTCTCATTTGATAAGCTTGTTATATTCCCACCTGATTCATTGATACCACTAGTGTATTTTGAGCCTATAAGCATCTTATAAGAAACTTTCTTTTCATTGTTTAAAATAAAAAAAAAAAAAATGTTGTTCCTTTTCCCAGAAGGATAAAAACAACACAGTGTAATATATGTTTGCTCCACACTTTCTTTAAAAATTGTCTGGAAAATTTCCTGCTAATATTAAAAAGTCTGTCAGAAAAAGTGAAGATTTCAATAACTGAACTAAAGGAAAGCATTGGGAATCAAACACAGAAGACAGAGCTTTTGGGAATCTACTCAGAACCTAAGGCACAAGTATCTGCAATAGTCACAATATCTCTGTGGGTACAAACTACTACTTCACTTTTGATGGAAATTTGCACATTTTGTATTTTTTATGTAATTCAAATTACATCAAAATACACATTTCTAACATGTCAGTACTTAAATAAATGTACACATAAATACACACAAAGATAATATATTTTCTGGCATAGATGTGACTAGACAAAATTAGTATCAAGTTTGTAATATGCTGTAGTATAATCTCTCCTAAAAGTTTGTTATTTTTAATATAAAAATTCTGCTTTATCACCTAATAAATTTGGAATGATTAGTTTCTTAGAAAATAAATTTAAAGCAATCTAATTTGTGACGTTTGTGAGATGGCAGCATGCTATACAGAAATGTAAATGTCTTTACTAAACAAAATAAAAAATATAATTGCATTGTCTGTTTACAAGCCTACATGCCACCTATGTGTGAAACCTATTTAAAACATGTATTTAGTATTATCACAATAAGTCATTCACTAATCAAAAAGGGTTTCATTAGCACTGGATAGAATTGTTTGAGTGACTTTTTTCCTGCAGTACATTGTAAGTGTCTATAAAGAATATCGTTTGCATGTTGCCTTCAATCTTTTATTTTGCAGGTTTTCTGGGCAAGAAAAACAATGCCTTACATATCAGCTCGCAAAAGTGATCCAACATAGTCAGCTAATATTAAAAATTAAAGCATCATGGAAAACTTTGGTTGGTACATACAATGCAATATTTTACAAGCACTGACAAGGTGAGGCAGAGGAAATACCCTAGTGCCTTCTCTTCAGTTCAACTAGGGAATTGCTATCCTTCATGCCCATTCCCTGCCATTAGGCACACTCAGGTGGACAGAAAGTGCTGTTGCCTCATATTCACCTTGCCTGGGAGCTGCCCTGGCAATGCTGCCATACAGTTTGCAGAATAGTCATTATTGCTGTGGTACAAAATGCCAAACACACAGCAGAGGACACTGGGTTCTGGTTCCTCCTATGGAGCATCATCACAGCGAAAAGGTTGATGTGAAGAAAACTAAACAGAGACTGGCAAAGAAACATTTTTTTTCATATAAGGGAACAGGTGCGTCTGATCATGAGTACAGGAGGATAACAAAACTCAAATGTACTGGCAAATCTCCATATAATGAACATGTTTTCAACAACAGATTGTTATAACACCTTTTCTTTCTTGGCAAATGATGCAACTTAAAGAAGTGAAGTGCTGTGTGTGATTAGCACTGGAAGAGACTAATGGAAAAAGAAGATATTTGCAATTATCAGTCATTTGGGGGAAGAGAAACACAACTAAATCCTAAGAAAAGAGAATTCTGACTTTTAGATAAAGGAGTAGAGAAACTTTAAAGTTCAATAAGCAACACCTATGTTTAAGGGAAAAAAAGGGAAACCCCATCATTTTTATACAAAGTGAAAAGCAGTTTCAGCTTTTTCTAAGTCAGTGACAGCCCTGCCTTGCTTTTAAATAAACATGAAGGAATCATAAAGGAAGCTGCAGAACACATTATTCTTTCTCTTTTATCAAGCATTGCTGACAAGAATCTGCTTGCATATGGAGACAATACTTGAATCTTCTTATAACTTTGCTAGGGAATAAAATGTGTCAAAAACATACTTTTGACTGCATGGGTATAGCATCAAGCTCCCTAACCAATTTAGAGATTCAAGAGAGATCCTAAAAATCTCAGATGAGCAAGTTTGAGCTGGTTTCCTGTCAAAATCTCCAACACTCAGGGAAAGCCCATTCCCTGCTTCCCCCTCTAGGCAAAGAAAAAAACTATAGAAACAGAGAGAAACCAAAACCACACCAAAATATATATATACCGTAAGGATATTACGTAAAACTATCAAGAAAGGGAAGAGGGGAAGGGAAAATGGGAAAAAAGGGGCAAAAAGGAACAAAACCAAAACAGGTACGCACAATTAAAAACCCGGTAACTAACAAAATAAAGAACTAGCAAAATCTCACCACTTTCCTTAAGAAAAGCAGGACAGCCAAACCCTACCAAGCACTTTCCCCTCACACGTGGACCAACAACGGCAGTTACCATAGGCCTCAGCTCCAGACCAGCAAGACCAACGCAAGGGACCCGCTGATCCCAAACCTCACCGGAAGAGAAGAGAGCGAACTCTCTTATCTGTGCCTTATTTATATGTTGTGTTACATTAAAGGAAGATATGGAATACTTCTTTAGATTTCCGACCCCTGTTGCTAAGGAAGGCCTAAAAAAAATCCAAAAGACAACCTACTACATCAGACTATAAAAATTTGTCACACAATCTCACAGGGGCACTGCGATTTGTAATATAATCAAAGCTATGGTACCTACTTTCCTGAATACGTGATTTCAGTTATTATCGTTCAAGTATTTTAATACCAAAACACCACTAAAAATGGGTGCATAACCATCAAAATTAGCATCTGATTATAAAAATGCCTCACTTCTTAATTGTCAAAATTTTTTGTTCTGATGATTACAGTTCTAGTGAGAAATTTTATTTCATAGGTAATTTTATTGGGTCACAGAAGCTTGGAAGAAGTAAAAGAAAAAGTATCTTTTCAGGAAAACCTGGGTAAAACCACAGCACATGATTTTGGCACACAGACATTTAAGTGATTGTTAAATAAACTCATTTCTGAACAATATCATGATACCTTTTTTTTCTGGTAAAGACGGAAAAAATTGTTATTCTCATTAAATTTTTCATATTTGAAAGGAACCATATTCTCAGAACTTCTGTACGTTCATTGTTCAGTCAGGTTAACAGGACAAACTTAGAATTGGCCAACAGGTGCTCTACAAATTTTAATCTTTGATATTAACGATGCATCACTGAAAAGCAACCTGAATCCCATATTGTTATTGCTTCCATTACAACGGAGACAACCAATTCATGAAGCTGAACATAAGCCAGCAATACACCCTTACTGCAAGAAGGCTAATTGTATCCTGTGATGCATTAGGCAAACTATTGCAAACAGATTGAGGGAGATAATTCTTTTTCTCTAACTCAGCACTGGAGAGGTCACATGTGGAGTACTGTGTCAAATTCTGGGCTCCCCAGTACAAGAGAGACACAGACAGTTAAAGAGAGTCAAACAAAGGGCCGGGAAGATGATGGACTTGAGCAACTCTCCTATGGCAGAAGCCTGAGAGTTGAGATTGTTAGACTGTTAAGACTGGAGAAGAGAAGGCTCAGGGGGAACCTGAAAGGAGGGTCCAAAGAGGGTGGAACCAGGCTTTTCTCAGCAGTGCCCATTGACAGAACCAGAGGCAATGGGCACAAATTGAAACACAGGAGATTCCCTCTGATCATGAAACACTCCTTTACTGGGAGAGTGACCAAGCACTGCCACAAGTTGCCCAGGCATGTTGTGGAGTCTTTCCCCTTGGGGGTATTCAAAAGCTGCCTAGATATGGTCTTGCGCAATTGACTCTAGGTGGCCCTGCTTGATCAGTGGGGTTGCACCAGATGATGGTCAGAGGTCCCTTCCATCCTCAACCATTCTATACTTAATAGTACCATTCTGTACTTAATAGTTCATAAAAGTATTTACATAGACTGAAAGTAAGAAACTTTATACTTATTTGCTAAAAATACTTTTTCCAATCTGTTCTGAAATTGTCTTATTCATCTGTGTGTCTAGGAGAGTTATGTGTCTAGCATTCAACTAGCAGAGGAGGTTAATTTTCCTAAAACAAATGCTGCTTTGAAGGAAAAAAACATGAAAAAGAAAACCCGTGAACAAAAAAAGGTTAGACTTTTCCTGATTTTGCTCCTGGGAGTGTTGTGTTACAGTTGTGACTAGGGCCTACACACACACACACAGACAGAGCTAGTGTTAGAACATTTATGGAATTATATTCCTATCAAGAGCTTATTCTTTAGGGTTGGTAATAATTTTTTAAGTTTATTGTAGCATGACTTTAGGATACTTAGCAGTTAATAGTATATTAAACCTTAAGAGTATACACATATTAACAAAGCAACTATGTATTTTTAAAGAACAAAAGTTTGCTTTGTAACCAGCAGAAGAATTCTGGTTTCACTGAGGTCAATGACAAAATATCTGCTGACTCAAATAAGATCATAAATTTACAGAACATTTTTTCCGATATGCTTTTGAATTTTAACTTCCTTTCCAAACTTTGTGAGCTCAGCATCTCAAGATCAACATAGATCTTTACTCTAACAATTTGCTACAGTTACTCCCAAAATAATGAAGGACGAGCTTTTTCTGTTTCTGAGTCATAAACAGATTCTCACAACATGCACACACACAAATGCATTTGTTCAATAACAGCTCACCTTCATTTGGTTTGAAATAGACTGCAGAGGTGTTCCCTGAAATACAGGGCACATTTAATCTCTAGTGTAACAGCAAATGTCTAGCTCTTCAGTATTATTTTTTCATATCCTATTCCAATTTTTATTTAAACTAATTAATCCCAGTTAGGAAGAAGTGCATATCAAAAACCCTATCATATGACAAAATCAAATCACAAATCACAATTTTCATGGGTAGTAATCCCAGCAAAGAACAGAAGCTCTGCAATACTACCACCACCACTACTACTGATAATGATATTGTATAATTCTGTTCCAGATTCCAGCTCATGGCAATGATTGCGTTTTTCAACATCCTACAAAATGTGAACGTTTTTGACTGATACTATTGTAGTCAACATTAAGAATTCTGACTCAGAAAATACCTTAGAACAAATTTTCAAGTGTTTTCACCTCAAAAGAGTGAAAATGGAAAAAATGGCCCAGATTCTGCCATTTTCCTATGGCACTAATTCCAGGCTTAGAATTTGAAAAAAAGACAAATTTTCTCCATTCCAGGATGGAGTGCCACTGACATTAAACTGTTTTAAATTCACTCTGTAGGGCGGAATATCTCCTTCTATTTCAATGGAGCGTTTACAGATTAATGAAGGTGTAAATGAGAATAGAACATGGTCCTTGTTATTGTTACCAGAAAATATAATTTACATGCATTGAAAATAAAATCTTACCTATCTATGCCTCAAAACACTACTGAGAAACAATCTAGCAGCTATATTGGTCTACATTTCTTCATGTTTAGCATCCAATTCCGATATGGGGAAAAGACCTTCAGTTTAACCTCCTAGCCAAGGGAAAAGTAACACAGTAGATTTCTAAATTTTCATCTCAAAATTACAAATTACTTTAACAATGCAAGACCTCAAAAATTAGTAACTTTCAATAAATTGTGGAGGAAAAGAAATATTGTATGCAAAGAGATCATTGATAGGCTAATTACCAAAATGGGGGGAAAAAAGTTCATGGCACAAATAACATTAGTCAAGGAGATAATTTTCACATTCAAGATCTGTTTTCAGGTATTTAAATTTTTCTAAATAAATTATTTCAACTGAATGTATTCATCATCCTCTATACCCAAAACCTGAACATCATTTTTACACATCAAACAAATTTCCACTTAGCCCTTATTGGTCAACAAAAAAACACATATACTTTTTATAGTGAATTTTTCAACTCCTTTCTTCTCTCTTTTTTTTTTTCTTAAATTACTAATGGTTTACCTTGGCCACTGGAAAAAAACAGAAAGCTATTTTTTTTTAAGAATTATCCTAATTACAATGGATTAAAATGCTGTAACTCATGTAATATATATGAGAATCTATTTTCTTACCATCAATTCTTGCAGGATTGTGGCCAGTGATAAGGACATCAAAAACATTACAGACAAGACTCACTGAGATTGTGTTTCCAAAGACTTTGCATTACTTCAAGACAGGCTATTTGATTTCTCTGCACACCTGTTACCCTGCCAGTAAATAATATTTATTGAATGTATTAAAAATGATGGATTCAGCATTAATTGGACTAGTGAGAGTAAAATTTCACAGTTGTGTCAGTGCATGACACCATAGCCACCATATGATGTGCACTACACCAGGTAAGGCAAATAGGGAAATAAAAAAAAAAACGCAGCAGAGAATGTAAAAACCCAACACTCTATTCTTTTTTGTAGCCTAGCAGTCAATATCTGATATTAAATTATTTAATATTTCTGTACATGTTGTTACATAAATGTACTTTGACAGGACTTGACTCAAACTAGATGAAAAAGTCAGGGAATAGTTTAGGACCTAGCAATGAATAAAGACAGAAGGCACGGCATTTACACTCACAAGTGCTCTGAAATATGATATAAGTTAGTTAATAGGTCAATCTTCACCCAGAGTTCTCTGGATTTTCTCACTACACGTTCACCTCTCTCTTCTGTCTCCACTTTCCATTAAAATTGCACATCATTTAAAGAGCATATGAAAGATGAAATATCTAATTTTGTTTCGATATCATCTTAAAGAGGTGAATGAAAACCTTAGAGACAATAACGAGCCTCTTGAAATTCTCTGAGACTTTATTTGGCTACTGCTGTTCTAGTACAGACCAATAGTCTGTCCAGTTCACTATGGTGTCATTTCTAAAGAGAATACAGGATTAGTCTATTATTCCATAATAGATAGTTCCATAACTTTCATTTCATAAAGCAGTGTAAAAGAAAGATCAGACAATTTGCATTGGATTTGCAATTAAGCCCTGGAAATGCTACAAGGAGAAAATGTAACTCTATATTTTGGAGGAAATAAGAAGAAACAGGTTTAATACAGAGTTCTAAAACTTGTGGTTAAGAACATTTCTCATTCTTTATTGACTGCGTGTTACAAATCTTGATAAAAAGTTAAGAAATCCTGCCAGTCACAACTAGTGAAAATGATGGCAAGAACAATTATTTAAAATGTCTTTTTGATCAATGGTAATTTAGACTCAGTTTTCCTACTACCTCTCCAAATGTCTTTGCCAGTGGGTATGGTACACTTTGAAGTTGAAACTCACCTTAGTGAATCAGATCCCATCTTCAAGATTCAGGTAAGAGTTTCTTGTTAAGGGCACTATTTCTGGTGATGAAGAGAATAAAAACCTGCGAGGAATGAAACATTGTTTTAAGAAGCTGCACATCACCATTGTAAGATTGCTTGGAAGTAGGAAAAAAACCCAGGAGGTGGTACAAAGGAAACTGCATTTGGTCAACATTTGTATCAATTTCTTTTCTGGGGTTTTCAGATCTTCCATTTCTCTTGCTTTGCACAGTTCCACTGGCTTAAACTGAAATTCCATTTCATTACAACTGCATTTGCTTTACGCTCTTTTGTGCTTGTAGGTGGAAATTATCCTCGACATGGTAATAAAAATACATATCATTTAAGCGATTAGAAGTAGTATTAGTAGCAAAGTTTACAGTACTGGTAGTCTTTGGACAGTAAGTATGGGTAATACTGAGAAAAATATAATAAGAGACTAAAGTTCTAAAATTTTCCAAAACTCACACACAAATACATTCAGTGAAGATGTAGGAGGTCAAGGGATATGGGCTTTCTTTAAAATGTTTCAAGTGGTCCTTATGTTCAAAAGCAGGCACAGCAACGTTTGTTAAATCCAGCCCCACTTAAAATGTGCTCTAGAAAGACAACCCAATGAATCACCAATTTTTTAAAATACATTTAATAACTCCATATATGAAGGCATAGACCTGGAAGCAGGAATTAACCATCTGTGGTCCTAAAGCACATATAATACATGTTACTAAAATCCCTTTTCTGGAAGAGAAATTTAGAAAAGGAGAGATATTAAGGTTCAAAATACAAATTTAATGCAATCTCTCCCAAAAGTACCATTATAAAGCTATTTCAATTTCATACTAAAATCTTTCCTCAGAGTAATTAGTTTTAAAACAAAAATACTGATAATATGAAACTACTCCTATTTTTATAATTTGTTGTGCCTTATTTTTTTTCAAAAATTACTTTTCCTCCACTCAGGAGGAAAATTAAAACAAAGAAAATACAAATATATATATTGATCTTAACTGATATTAAAAAATCAATATAAGTGGTTTTAAAGTGATTATTTTTTACACAAGCATTTTCCTTTAACATTCTCTTATGTATGCTTATATACATTTTTATCAAGCCATGTGACCATGCTCAGTTGTTGTCACTGGCATGTTTTTTATGGTCCAAACCACTCTAGGAAAGCAAATTTTTCATGAAAGAACTTCTCAAATGTCTATGACAAAATACAGAGAAAATTTCTCATCTATTTATTCTAAAATAATGTAGCTTGTAGTTATCACAAAGTATATGCTTGCTAAGGAAACAAACTGCTGGAGAATGTCCAGCGAAGGGCCACAAAGCTGAAGGATCTAGAGGAGAAATCATATGAGGAGTGTGGCTGAAGTCACTTGGTCTATTCAGCCTGGAGGAGACTGAGGGTGGGCCTCATAGCCCTTTATTGTTTCCTCACAAAGGAAGGAGGAAGAGCAGGCACTGATCCCTTATGTCTGATGTCTGATGATAAGACTCAAGGGAATGGCAGGAAGACATTCCAGGGGAGGTTTCAGTTAGGTATTAGGAAGAAGTTCTTCACCCAGAGGGTCATGGAACACTGGAAGAATTTCCCAGTGAAGCAGTCAGGGCACCAAGCCTGACAATACTGAAGAAGCATTTGGACAATGCCCTCAGACGTGATATGAATGTTGGGATTATCTTATGCAGGGATAGGAATTGGACTCGATGATCCTTGTGGGTCCATTCCAACTCAGATCATTCTATGATTTTATGATTCTATGATAAAATCTACAAAAGAATACACTGGAAGAAGAGGTAGATGCAGACTGGTCCTTGAACCATGAAATCCTAGTCTAGGATTTTCTGCTTCTTTGCAGGGAGAGTGGCAGTGGCATTGCTTCCATTAAATGAATGTGTTTAAAATAAATAACTTATTGTTCATATAAGAGCTTCAGCTTGCTCAAATTCTTCAGTAAAAACTTTTCTCAACATCTAAACATCACATAATTTGAATTTATTCTACGAAACAAGCTTCTAGGATAGATTTTAAAAGGTATTCAGGTGCTTAAAGTTATGGACTAGAGCATTGTGTGATTTACAGATTTTGTCTAGGTGTATTAAGCACTTAATACCACCTTTAAAATCCTTTTAAACAAGAAAATTATTTGTTTGTTTTTTTACTAATATAACAGAAAATAGCATACTGTACATGTTTAATGTCCATGTGTAACCTTGCAGTGGTAAGGAATATTTCTTAGAGGTGGTCAGCACCATTCATGTCAGCTTATTGGAAGCTATCCCACTTTTTGAAACACTTTATTTCTCTTTCAAATTTCCTTTGATCAGAAGAAAACTAACAGTTTGTCACTACAGTATTAGATTGGATGCAATGTATGGCAGGATTACAAGTCAGTCTGTAAGTGTGTTGGTCAGTTAAAAAATCCAAACAAACAAACAAACAAAAAACCCCAAACCCTAAAACAAATGGAAATTTTACATAACAACTGGGGCAATTCTATGCTCACAGACTCACAGAGTTTGTTGGGCAAGGTGATAGAAGCGAGAGGGAACTCTAACTACTTGCAGCTATGACACATTATTATTCATACTATGGCCTAAGCAGCACAAAGCATGCTCCTCCTAGTGTAACCTTCCCTTACCTCACTAAAAATCTTGAGAACAATGATAAGCTATCATTTTAGGACAATGTGGCTGCTGGCAAAGCCCGTTTGGGATTATCAGACTGAATACTAGTATCTCAGCAACGTTAGCTTAGAGAAGTGATGACCATTATGCAAAATTATCAGCTGGGCAATGTGGAACATCTGGTCAATTTCTGTGAGTTTTACTGATACCCTGCTGTTCCTTATGATTCTCTGGTGTCGGGTACATATTCAATATTGAAAAATCAAGTCAGAAGGATTGAATTTATTTAACATAGATAAATTAATCTCAATTTCCAGTCTTTAAAAATACACATAAAATAATAATTGGTACAGTGTATTACTTACATGTGTTAGAAGCATCCAAATTTGTATTTCAAATTACGTTGGATCACTCTTGATGAAAGTGGCCTAATTTGGCCTACATAAATTTACGCTGTTATTAGACACAATGTATGTTTCTGAATTATTAGAAGTCAGGCTAAAATGAAATTTCATTAAAGGTAAAATGCAACAACCTTTCTTTCTTAATCTTGATTAAAAGTATGTAAATTTTTCTCTAATACACTGGTATATAACATAGAATGTTTATTTTTCTTAGAAAAACTAGAAGACTTAATCCAAATAAAATTACAGAAACTGCAAGATTTGGTCATAGATAATTTTAGAATATGAATATGATAAGAAATCAGTTTACTGAGATTATGAAAATATTCAATTTTCAAATGATACTTGAAAAAAATAGACAGCAAAAGATCATCTATGGCCAAGCATGGTGCATATCTATTGAAATAGGAGGTGAAATGTGTCCTGAAGATTGATTCTGAGTTATTTCTATATTCTACTGGCCAGTTCCTACACCATTTGCTCAATTACTTTGTCAGAATTATGTTCATCTATGTAAAATGACTGCCAGCTATACTTCCACCCATTTGTTTTACAAATACATACATCCGCATACATGTGTAAACACACACTTACTTTGTCTGCTCCTTAGAAGCAGAATAAGTACAATTTTCTGTAAAAATATGACTCTAAATATTAACCTATATAAAATAACTTGGAGATACTGATAAAATTTAAGAGGTTTCTTATTAGGAAAGAGAAAATTAAATTATCGAAGAAATGAAAACTCTATTAGGGATCAGCATATAAATTGAGGTATTTCCTGAAAACTGTCATTCTTGTGCCAAAGTTCACAGAAGAAATAGAGATATGTCACTCTGCCAAAGTGTTTCTATGCTGGCTGCCAGCATTATCATAGCATTAAGGAAACTGAAATAGAACCAACTGATTAGAAATCTAATACAAAAGGACACCCTATTCTACTTTTTTCACCTGGCTACAAGAATGACAAGTGTATTGTAAAGACTTCCAAAAGGATCCTTTTTTTAACGTTGCTTCATCAAAGATTTTTTTTATAGGTTTAAAAAAAGGTAACACTGATAGAAAATGAAGTAGAATACACTTCTAGTTACATATACGTTTTTTTTCATGTATGTAAGAAATGATCATAGACCTGTGGAAGACTAGCCGTGAGATTGCAGAGCAGAATTTTGACTTATGCCTACTGGATTGTACGTGATTTATACTAAATGGTTTATTTCAAGTGTTAGGATTTGTTGTCTTCAGCTCTCAAAATAACTGTTAATAAAAACTCTTAAAAGAATCACAATTTTCACGAGGTCTTAAAAAAAGCAACACCAATTACTAATCACAGTATCACAGTATCATAAAGTTGGAAAGGACCTCCGAGATCATCGAGTCCAACCTATAACCCAACACTAACACCAACACTAACACCATCATCTAAACCATGGCACTCAGTGCCTCATCCAGTCTCCCCCTAAACACCTCCAGGGTCGGCGACTCCACCACCTCCCTGGGCAGCGCATTCCAATGGCCAATCACCCTTTCAGTGAAGAACTTTTCCTAACATCAAGCCTAAACTTTCCCTGTTGAAGCTTGAGTCCATGCCCTCTAGTTCTGTCACTGGTCACCTGAGAGAAGAGACCAACCCCTGCCCGACCACAACCTCCTTTTAGGTAGTTGTAGAGAGCAATGAGGTCTCCCCTGAGCCTCCTCTTCTTCAGACTAAATTATTCCCAAAAGGAAAAAGAAAAGATTTCACAACTCTAAAACACAGTCCTTTACCTCCTCCAGAACATATCTGGTAGGAGAAAATAAGTAACACTAACTTGCATGTGTATCGTTATAAACCGGCTTACTTTATTTGTTCTTGGCACATGCATGAGTTGAAGTAAAAAATCAGCTTAACTCACAACAAAAGTGGGGCAAAGAAAATATTCTAGCTTTAAGAATATGTAACCTCAAACTTATACAAACTGCCCAGTAACCTTTATTGTAATTAAAATTAAAAAATGTTCAAATCACCTTACATAAATTAATTTTCCTGTCCCTCTTTTCAGGTAAACTCAGCGAATGTGCGAGTCAGTTCTTGATTTTCTCCTTGCCCTCAATAACCCTGAAAATGACAGTCAAACGTATTGCAATGGCTCTTTGGAGGAGAAAAAATGTTGCCTGCAGACATCTCCAAGCATTTGTATTTGTATGACACCAAATCACAAAGCACACATTTTACGCATGCGCTTCCTACATTTTCCAGGCTTTTATTAAATACTGATACATGAAAATCAATTCATCCTTTAACAATTCTCAAGTTATTAGAAATGTACAAGGCACAAGGAAGGTGCAATAAAGCCACATGAATTTGCCACAAATTCAGAGACTGAAAACAAACCTGTTTTATCGAGGACATTGTTAAGAGATGTACAATTACTCCGCAACAGGGTCTTTGAACCACCTTAAAGTCGAAAGAGTGAAAAAGGGTCACACCTGCAGGCAAGGAGGTTTGGTGACCCAAAACTAATCAATAGAATATCCCATTCCATATATGTCATAGTATAAAACTGAGGGTCAAGCTGTCTTCTTTAGAGGCTGGTCTCTAGTAAGGACCTTGTCCATCCTTCTGCCCACTGATCCCGGATCCACGCATTCCCAAATCCTGTTCCTGAGACCACCTCCCATGTGCTGCAAAGTCCAGTATAGTACCTTTCCCCATGCCTGCTCTGTAACATCAATGGTTACTTAGAGTCATCGACGGGGTTCATTTTCATAATTTTGGTCAAATGTTATTTTCTCATTAATATTATGTTCCTTTTTTGTTATTACTATTCCAGTAAAAATATTTTAAAGATGTCAAACATGTTTTGTCCACACCCCCAAGTACTTCAGGATTATTTCCTATGTCACATTCTGCAATGATTTGTCAGATTACGTGTTCAAGCAACTGTGAAGTCTTTCTAGCAACATGACTATTATTTTATTACTCAGATGCTTCTGTTTGTACTTAACATTATGATTTCCCATCTAACATTTCCTTGTTTGGTTCATATTCCTTTTTCTCTTCTGGAGCAGCTGTACTAAACACAGTACTGAGTCTTACAAGGATAAAATACTACATGCCACACATTTGACTACACTTGCTTATAGTCATGTCCTTGCTCATACTAATCTGATGACCAATGCATTCCAGATACCTAGATCACTTAAGAAGTATATTCAGGTCAGCAATTCAGGAAAGAGAGAAATAAACATAGTATATGTTATAGTAAAAAAAGTGAAGATGGAAGAGGAAAATGTCAATGTATATGACTCAGACTGATGATTTTCAGCTCTTCATGCAGCATTTGAAAAGTGACAAAGTTGATATGTGACAAAGTACAAACTATTACTTGCAATGATGTCTTTGTCACTCCCATGAAAATGCTTGTGTGGGTTTTATTGAAAGAAAAAAAGTGTTTGAAAATCTCTTTAAGTGTATTGCTGGGGTTTATAAAAGAATTATCACTGGGTATCATCCTACAGTAACAGGCTTTTTCAACACTTGCATCACATTTAAATCCTAAATAGAGTGAAAAGCACATTCTCTCCACAGACATTTTACTTGTTAAAATTCAATATCAGATTATCTGTGTAAAATATAAATGACCTTAGCCTACTGTTACCTATCTTATTACATCATCCTTGATCAGAAAATAACTATAAAACATGATTATATTATTTAGACCAAGTTATTTGAATGGATATATGTAGAAAAATTATATGCCACATCCAACTGGCATTTCATTTATGTCATGATGTTATCAGTTGAGGAAGCTGCATATCTACTTGTACAGGTCTGAAGCCTAAACTGTTCTCCATTTTGTAGATTTCTTTTAAAAATGAATTAATGAAAACAAATATATCCTTGTAAACTCAACCATTCTCGGCTAATCTGGTCAGTTATGAAAAGTCTCTAACATTGCTACTTGCCAACTGTTTGACATAAAAAGGAAAGAAGGACTATTTCCAAAAAAAAACACAAAAAACCCCACAGAGAAAAAAGAATTCTGAATATCTTCTGTTCTATGCAGTTCTCAGAAAAACTAGTATTTAAAGAATTACTTTCAGTACCTACAATCCTAAACAATACATACACTGCAAAATCATGAAGTTCTTCCTAATCACTCTTTTTGAACAATAATTTTAAACTAGAAGTTAAATCTTTGTAAAAGTCAACTGACAGATCAAAGGTCAATTAGGATATTAATAGCTGTGGTAGTCTAAAATCTAATAGCATCCCAGGCTTGCATTTGGAAATCCTTCGGTTTCCTACTCTATCTCAGATTTTTTGAATGACTTGAATGAATCATTTAGCCTTATTAGGGTTCAGTCCCATCTCTCAATGGGAAACTTCAACCTTCAAGTGCAGTTTTGTAAAGAAATGCTTTGAAAATTTCTGTTTATTCAGTTAATATTGTAATGTTAACATGACAGAGGCTTTTTAACTAAGAAGGAGGAAAGCTTTTCTTCTGCTATTAGGAAAGTGATTCTAAGTTTTACACTTTCTCAGGTTTTGTATACAATTACATTAATTCATTGCAGTGTTTTAATGATCTGTCATTCATATCTAATTGCGAATGTACATTCACTTTTGGAAGATCTAGTCCAAATGCAGCCCTCACACCATGAGATACTTTTGTTCACAGCAGCTCTGTTTCATATTAAAAAGAAATATATGGGAAATGTTCATATTAGATGCACTTCCTCAACAAACAAAAAAAAAATCTACGCCAGAGATTTAGCAATCTCAGTGAAATCTGAGGTACTAAAACCATTTGTATGCTAATTGCCTATTTTTAAGACCTGATTTTTCTTCAGTTTGAACACCAAAGCAGTGTGTGCTGAATATACATTTTAGTAAATGTATAATAAATTCAATTTGAACATGTATTCATATACTCAAAGTTCCTCATTTATCCCTTCAGTACAATACACAGTGGTTTAGAAACCCAATAGAAGGCCTAGCAACAATTGCCACTACTTAAATTTTATCTGAGGTTTTAAATAGTCTATAATTCAGTCTAGAGTTATTGTACAAATCTTTCGTACAGAGAACTGTTTCATCTGCTGACATAAAGACGACTTCCTATTGATAAGTTAGTAGCAGACTACATGTTGAGTAACCCCTATATCTGAATGATATGCAGATAAAGAAATTTTATTCTAATAATTAGAGGAGACACGTAGATCATGTGGTTACGCAAGGAGTATTTATGTCATGTCTTTCAGAATCAGCTTTCTGAAGATACACATCAGTTGTGTGTTTTCAGCTTTCTGCACATGTCACAAAAATTTTTATTCTCAACTATTTTCCAATCCACACATGCATGTTTAGCAAGTCTAGCTAAATGTCTAAGTACCTAACTTCCAGGATATTTTTCTGATCTTGCATATACATTGTTCCTTGTCAGAAGTATTATGTTGCAATTTCACTGAAGTTTAGAGTAGCAAGAATAACCAGCAATGAACTGCAACTAAATTTTGCTATGGACCATACTCTCCACTTAGCACGCAATATTACAACAACTCAGTCAGAAAGCTAAATTTACCATCTTAAGATGGAAAAAATTCATTCTTCGACCTCTTGAAAACCACTCCTAAGGGTATAAAATAAGAACAGATAATTTTGGGGGCAGAAGAGTTACCCATAAGATTTTGTTATTGTTAACTTACTTAATCTATTAACTATGTAACTTAAGGTATTTTTATATTCTTCTCTAGACATAATTAAGAAATGTTATTTTGCATACAATGAGGACATTAATATTTAAAACAATATAGCTTATTAAAATAATAGGACAATGGAAGCTGATAATACTGCATTATTTTAGCAGTTTGAGGGAGTTTCACTATGAAATTGCTGAGATATTCCTGAGGACCTAAATATTAAATTGGCAAATCTAGTTGCCTTTGTGGACAGCTGTCTGAAAAATCTTATATCCACTCCAGTTTTTTCAGTGAAATAGGTTGACATGCTATCTATTTTACTAAGCAGCTAATAGACATTAGGAAAAACAGCAAATAGCAATGAACAAGATTCAAGAAATTTCTAAATTTAAAAAAGAAAGAAAGCAGTAAAACTCTGGCAAAAGCTGTAATCAAATGTAACATTAAGAGAAAAACTGAAAGTGAAAGATTTACTTCCATTCAATACTCAAAAAAGAGTTAGCATTAAATTTCAATTCTTGTTTCTGTCTCTACATACCTAAGAATGTATATTAGTGACTCAGTATAAAAGTTTGTAGATGATACCAAGCTGGGAGGAAGGGTTGATCTGCTAGAGGGTAGGATGGCCCTACAGGGGGACCTGGACAGTTTGGAGAGATGGGCTGATTCTAATGGGATGATATTTAATAAGTCCAAATGTCGGGTACTTCATTTTGGACACAACAATCCCATGCAGAGCTACAGACTGGGGACAGAGTGGCTGGAGAGTAGTGAGGCAGAAAAGGACCTGGGAGTGCTGGTTGACAGGAAGCTCAACATGAGCCAGCAGTGTGCCCAGGTGGCCAAGGCCAATGGCATTCTGGTCTGCATCAGGAATAGTGTAGCGAGCAGGACCAGAGAAGTTATCGTCCCCGTGTACTCGGCACTGGTCAGGTCTCATCTTGAATATTGTGTACAGTTCTGGGCCCCCCAGTTTGGGAAAGATGTTAGGATACTGGAATGTGTTCACAGAAGGGCAACGAAGATGAAGGGGCTGGAGCACAAGCCCTACGAGGAGCGACTGAGGGAGTTGGGGCTGTTTAGTCTAAAGAAGAGGAGGCTCAGGGGAGACCTCATTGCTCTCTACAACTACCTAAAAGGAGGTTGTAGTCGGGCAGGGGTTGGTCTCTTCTCTCGGGTGACCAGTGACAGAACTAGAGGGCATGGACTCAAGCTTCGACAGGGAAAGTTCTTCACTGAAAGGGTGATTGGCCATTGGAATGCGCTGCCCAGGGAGGTGGTGGAGTCGCCGGCCCTGGAGGTGTTTAAGGGGAGACTGGATGAGGCACTTGAGTGCCATGGTTTAGATGATGGTTGGTGTTAGTGTTGGTGTTAGTGTTGGGATATAGGTTGGACTTGATCTCAGAGGTCCTTTCCAACCTTATGATACTGTGATACTGTGATAAAAGGTATAGATGGACAGAACATCATTAAGTAGTTTTGTTAAACCTTCTGATATATATACCAACAATCACTAATAATAATTAGAATAAATATTTACTTAAGATCGTTCAGTCACAAAGGGCTGACTAAATATTGTATCATGTTCTTGGTATGACTGAGAAATGAGTTTTGGTCTGGTTGAAGTCTCCCATATGTGTCCTGCAAGTCCAGCTAAAGAGGCAGGACAATCATTAAACTTGGTCAAAATAATATGACATGAATAAGAGACTCTGCAGATGCAGTGACAGAGAAGAAAATAGATCACATTCTCATTATTTAAAGAGAAACAGTCTAGATAGCATTAGCATGCGCCTCGTAAGTCTTGTAATAAAACACACAACACAAATTTGTAGTGTTTATTATTACTGATAATAAATACAAGAACTGAAAAAAAACAACATAAAAAGATGATGGATATATGTAAACTTAGAGAATTTTTTTTTATCTTAAGCTGGCATTCAGTGAATAAAAAGTGTTTACAGCAAACCCAGTAAATCATATGATATATAATATGATTTCTAATATGATAAAAAATAAATGATATAACAATCTCTTTCACTTCAAATGCTGGTGACTGTAACAAAGAGTTCATCTCTCTGTTAGTATATAAAAACCAGTAAAAAATATTGCATCATGGTGAGAACAAAGTAACAATATTTTACAAGAGTACCCAAATGACTTATTTTCTTTAAAGTTCTTGGTAGAACAGAATAGGCAACACACAAAAATTATTGGTGTAAAGGAGTGAGAGGTCCTTGTCCATTCTTTCCCCTGACCTTCACTCTTTCCTTTGCTCTTTTGGAAAAGATACTAATTCAATGTTGACCGGACACAGGAAGCAGCAATGATATGCTGAAGACAAACAACTGAAATATGAAATACTTAATATGTAATCCTGAAATATGAAAAGTGAATCCCTTTTTTAATAAAAATCTAATATAGAAATGTTCTCAATTTAAATAAATGGAAGAATAATATTTACACAAAATAAACAGCTATATGTTGTGATTATCATCTGATACCTATATAACTGGTCTGATCAGTTCTCAGGCAAAGTCTTTTTCTGTGCATTGTTGTCCACACCTCCCCACTCCAAAATGGAATGATGCGACAACCAAATACTTTCCAGTTTCATGACTATTATGTAGTGTGGTGCAATGAGAAGACATTATTGCAGTAGTTAGTAGGTTGTCTTTTTAGTGCTTGTTTGATCTATGCCCCAATATTAGGAGTGCTTACTACTATGAGGTAGTTTATGAAGCTTCAGTAGCTGTTACAGGAAAAGATGTTAAGGTTCATTGGATGGTCACATTGACATTTTTGAATACTTATATTCCACCAAAAACCTGCACTTAGTTAAAGGCCACAGAACTAAATCTTAAGCATACAAGCAACAAAAAGGGCTGGGTCATACAGCATTGTCTGATTTAATTTAAAGGCATGCATATTGCAACTGTCCCACTGTTTTGTTTTGCTTTATTGTTGTACCCATTGGTATTTAGTTGCTACTGATTGTGTATACAGGAGTGCTGTTAAGCAATGGTAAAAAGTACGTAAAGGAGAGACATGGTAGACTTGAGATAGAGGTCCAAAGCTGTTACAAAGAACTTTGAACAATTTTTACAAACTTACTGTGGGATTCCAGATATGGTTAATTATGTTTCCGAACTTCTAAATTATTTTTTTTATTCAATTGATATTTGTTCATTTTTGCTGGGAAGAGGTTCCTCTATAAGTGGAAAACCAGAATTTCAAGTATTTTTAAAAAAAATCTGATGTTTTTCAAAAAATTAAAATCAACTTTGCTAATAAAATATTTAGCAAAACTTTTCCTTTACTTTGGGGAAAGGAAAAACAAGGCAGAGAACAATGGAAGACCAAAAATTTTAAAGCCATTTATTTTTAGGAAAGGAGATCAAAATATTAAAAAAAATAATTTACTGACTTCACAAAATTAATTTGAAACTGAAAGCCAAATGTTTGTATATAATAACTCTCTATACTGGTTTTCAACTACACTTTTAAGACACATGTATAATTTTGATGTGCACAAGCATAAGTGTTCAGGCAGCAAGACAGTCAAATGTAAAAGAACAGATGCCATATATATTGTGAAGGTCTCAAGATGAAGCCAAAGAAGTAATTAGTATCTTGAAACTGCCCTTGAGATCAAAAGCCAACTAAATATTTTATATATTTAAACCACAAGCTTGATTTGATATCGGTTTCAGGGGAAAAAAAAATTTACGTGGAGAGTTCTGAGAAGTAGACGAACTATATCATACACCCCAATAACAAAATCTATACAAGTCGAAAGGTGTCTGGCTTGGGCATATTTTCATATAACTGTTATTCATGGATTTAAACAAAGATTCTCCCAGGGTAATCAAACAGCTTAACAACCAAATGCTGCACAGCAGTATCTAGCATATGTAGTGTTGATAAAGTAATAACTTGGAAACAAAAGGGAGAGACTGAAAATGTCCCCAGTCATTACCGCTAAACCAGCAGAATGCATAGGTAAAAAATTTAGGTTGAGTAACCACTTCACATTTTAAAGTAGAAGTAAATATCAGCTGGTACATGGGCATCTAAACTACATGGGATATTTTGATATCCAGTTATTTTACTTCCGGTTATTGAAAATCATACCAGTGTAGTCAGGAAAATAGACTTTTGAAGTCCATTTAGGAAGATTAGTTATTTCTTCATGTTTTGAAAATCTTGAAACTCCCTAGATGGGCCAATAACAAAACTTTCCAGCTTTACTGAAATTATTATTTGTATAGGCAGTTGATTCTTCTACTCTCACAGAGTGGCTTAATTTAAACAGGGAAAAAAAAGACGGCCCAACTTGTTACTAGAGTTAATAAATTTGTCAAAATTATTACACTTAACGGAAAATATTCAATTTCTCTAAATTCTAATGAGAATATAATGCTTCAGAGAGAAGAATCCCCAGATTTCCCGGATCAGTGGCTGCAGGACATGAACAGGCAAATTACTTCTCAGACATTGTTACAATTGTTTTGTAGATAAGATAAAAATATTCCGGTTTTGAGTGTGAAGTAGTTTTCTGGATGCATCTTTGCTTTGTACTCAATAGTACAGCCTGTAAAAATGCATCATCCCTCATTTTCAGCAACAGAGAATTTCAGCAAAACAAAGTTAGCTATTTTTTCAGTTTCCAAAGTCGTCTTTTGAAAAATCTCACCTGTACTATCTGGTAATTACTGCTGACAGTTTTGTTCAGCTTCAAGATTTTAATTAAAATTGAATCCATGAAAAATATTCCTGGGAGAACATTCCCAGTCCCCCTCAGAAAATATCAGGTAACTGAAAACTGCCTACAAGAAAAGAACTATACATTATTATTTTCTTAGAATTCACCTGCAGCAATTATGAGAGCAGTGATTCTTCCCCTTATAATTGTAAAAACGTTAGTGTTTTTCTACCAAGCAAATTTACAATATGGACTGGCAGGCCAACAATTATGTTTTGATAGATGGGGGTACATTATATGCATTGCTGCAGAGGTAATAGTATTGAAAACCCTTTACTAGTAAGCTAGTTGGAGGAAAATATCTATCCCAGCAAGAAGACAGTATTCTTTATCACCTAAATGGAAAAATTAGCATGTTCATCTTACTTCTGAAGGGAAAGATGTAGTGTCAAAGGCAATATCAAGTTTAGAGCAATGGCTTGGATTTTTTTGCAGTGACAGAAAGACTGTGATGCCCACAGAGGGAAAGGTTACAGTTCGATTTCTAAAAGCAGTCCCTCTGGAAATCTCTTATGGGGTTTACAAAATGTCAGAGATTTTGCTGTTCCTATCTGCTAGACTTGTGCTGCCACAGACAGTCATTCCAAGAAGTCATCCCAAGGCACCAGAGCACTTTCTAAAAACTGTGCTGTATATGCATATATGCCAGAGTCCACAAATACCTGCACACAGTCACTGTCAGAAAAGTTACTAATGGTCTCCATGCCCAGACCTAGAGGTGACAACAGAAATGAAGCAATGTCCATGGTTGCATTTGATTATAATTCTGTTCTTTTGACAGAGAAGCTCTGTTCATGCTCACATTTCACACAAGACAGTTTTCTTCCTAAATTTGGTCTTTTCCCTGTATGTGAGTTCCAACATAAACCAATAAAAAAGTTTCTTTCTGAGTTAACTCACACCTACATATGGTGTTGCCAACATTCAAAGCAATTCTGCAGATAATTTTCTGAAAGGCTGTTAAGGATCGCTGTCATTTTTGCTTTGACATCTTCTATTGACTTAAAATGGGTTCCTTTGAGCACCAAGTTTATCTTTGGGACTTCATCTCTGTAAGCCTCAGTCAGTAACCGAAAATTTCCTTTCATGGATTTCTTCAGTTTCACAAGAAAGTTGATGTTAATTCACTGTTCATTCTTGCAGACTGACATTTACTGACCAAAGGTAAAAAAAATAAATCTATATTTGAACATACTGAGTGAGATGATATAGCTGAGTCTTGTCTCACTGTGACAGGTTGGAACATGTTCTATAACCATCTCTTTGTCTCTCCTCTCCCACTCTTGGTTCTTTCGCTACAGAGTTAGTCTCTTTTTTTTTTATGTCAGATCTCATATACTATGGTATCTCAAAAGAGAGTAGCGCCACCACACATTCCACTTTAGACAGTGAGATCACCCATTAATATATAACTAAAACCCATTTCATATACCATTTCAGTTTCAAAGACCCACCTTGTCATTTCACTGATATGTAAGAAAATCCACGGTCCCATCAATCTATGTTTTTGTGATACAGAAAAGACCTTCAATCACTGAAGTATAACAGGGCCATTCTCCTTGCCCACATATCTGCTATACCTCATTTACCCAGAAGAAAAACAGCACTTTAAGTCATCTATATAGTCCCCACATAATTAAAACAGCTTTCTAATCCAGAGAAGGCAATTAGAACAAAGGTTTGAAATTTAGTTGAAGCTCAAAACTTTACCTTGAGAAAAAATTAGTATATTTTTCAAATACAAATAATAAGATTCCAAGGAAGTACAAATTTTCTTTTTGCTGAGTATTGTTGTCTTTGCCCCATATTATTCTTAAGTGAAAATAGTGACTTCAATTCCTCTCCTAAGTTGAGCACAAACAATATCTATCTAGTAGGTTCAGTTTTTGTCCATATTAATATGACGGTAGTTACACTGCAATTCTGAGATATAAATGGAAGATGTACAAGATTTATCCAAGTCCGACCTTAATTAGCACTCAAAGAACTTCAGGAAATAATTTTTTCCCATACTTTTCATCCTGAAATAATTATTTTAATTGGCAACAGAAAATATAACTCAGTCTTCACTTGAAGATAAAGAGAGAACAAAAACACTTCATCCCTCAAGAAATAAAGCCTGAGTGGGATCAAACAGCATCTGTTTAAAAATATAAAAATTGATTTAGATAACCCATTTGAAGGTACTTTCCTAGTTATTTTCATAACAATCACCCAGGAAATTATGGGTAACAATATACTATCTGCTGGTGGCTATGTAGTAGATTCCATGAAAACAGGTGGTGATCTCAACCACGTGATTTCCGAACATTTTTGAGAGGTATGTGCTGTTTAGCTGATTCAGAAAAGAAACCAGTGACTGGTTGGTTTGCAATTCACTCACTGAAATTGATTCATTCTGGTTCAGTTATTTCAGTAGAAAAGAAAATTTTCTTCCGTTTCTAATTTGCTAGTCCAATAGATTTTAAATTAGCTCCTATGATTCATATAAAGAGGACACAGAAAAGAACAACAAAAGATGCAGAATTGCTTGAAAATACTGAGATTATTGAAAGAGAAAATAGCAGTACATAACCACCCCTTTTTTTCTCATCTTTCTTTCAAGAAAAATGGATTTATGGTTCAAGTGGAATTTAGTAAGGTATCACTGGAAAATTCTGATCAACTGCCATATTCAAATAGCATACTGAAAAATCTTGCAGAACTTCCCTGACGATCAGACAAACATCTTCCAGCTATTATTCTGTAATGGCTAACTGTATAATTCATATTTAAAAGCATGATTAAGCGGATTAAGATCAATGTAATTTCATACTATGAGAGTGTCCTATTCAATAGAATACAGTGAAAAATGTTTACCTCTTGCTGTAGTTTTTAGTCAATACCATTATATCTCTTGGAAAAAAAACCCACACTGGTAACAATGTAAGGTTATAAAGTAGAGACAAGTCTTAAAAAAACATTAACTGTTGACAGTCATTAGTTACATAACCTTAGAATTAAGATGTTCAAGTAAATGAAAGCTATGGTATTTATAAGTTCAAGAGGAATCCTCCATCATTCAGTGAGTAATCACTCCTTGTAGAAACAACTTTTGAAGGTTGTGGCTGTGCTGAAGACACCTTGCTATGTTCTTAACTGCACTCAGATGAAACAAGGCAAAAATGAGAATTACTGAAAGTGAAATCACAGCTACATTCTTTTTAGGAGATGTTCTGGTTTCTGCCATAAATCAAAGCTAAAAAAGCTTCTCTGATTTTTCAGTGGTTGCCAATAGAAACAATTAGCCACTCCTGTCAGCACGAGTGACCGAGATGTAATAGGATGCTAGCAAAATATTCTTTTTCCTAGAAATGTGCTGGCATAAAAAAGATAAGAAAGAAATAATTACTTTCTGCTGGGGAATGCTCATTCTAATGTAAATGCACAACTTCATTTAAAAGCTGGGCAGGGGCAAACTTTTAGACCTGGGGACAGATGTCTTTCCATCCTACTGCAGTCATGCAGGAGGCCCACATTACAGCTCCAGTTGTTTGTAGTGACAGCAGAGAGATCTGCTCACATGTATGGAGTATACGGGCCTAAAGAAAAGAGAAAAGAGTTAACTCATTTATATTATATGTGCAGGCTTCCACAACTGTCTGACCTTTCCTCTAAGCATATTAGCTTACAGCAGATCCAGCCTCAGCAGCCTTTTGAGGCCATGGACTTCGTTGAGTTTTATCTGACCATCAGAGTCCTGTGTCCCTGGCAAATGCTTCAGTGCTGCTCTTCTTATCACAAAGCAATTACCTGGCCTTTCTTCAGGCTGGTTTGAATTCATGGGTGAAACTCAACAAAAATGTTAAGGAGTTAAAAAGAATCAAATTCGAACTGGTTTTCTGTTTTCCTGATTTCATACCAGATGAAGTCAGCAACTTGAGAAGTCTGATGGGCAGCTTGAGTCTATCAGTCAACTGATCTCTTTCACATTTGCCAAAAAGTCTAGGGATGAAAATCAGAAAAATATTCTATTGGCATTTGTCTTGGTTTAAAGGAAAACTAAGATGTCTATTGGGGCTATCACCCACAAGAAAATCACCACAACCCTTTTGCAATTAATAGACTTTCATTGGGGTCGGGGGCTGGGGGGGTGGGGGGGAGAAATTGTATAGGAAAAGATAACAGGTCTCAACTGCAAATATATATAACCAAACACAGAACCAAACACACAGCAATGCTGTAACCCAACCCTTCAAACCCCCTAAGTCCTATCTTTGCTCCTATGGTGCAGTTATATTTCAAGGAAAGTAGGGGGGAGCTGCTGCACCCCGGAGGGGGTGGGGAGGGGGAACGAAAAGTCACTCCGTTGTCTGGCTGGGCTCCGAAAAAATGGTGTTTAACTACAGAGGTGATGATCCCGAGGGAAAACAAAACTCACATGGGGGAAGGGCAGTCAGAAGGGACAGGGTGGAATTCCTTCTCCTGGGAAACATGGAGATTTCCCTTGTCTTCCTATTCGACAAGGGGGAAAGGAAGGGAAGGGAAGGGAAGGGAAGGGAAGGGAAGGGAAGGGAAGGGAAGGGAAGGGAAGGGAAGGGAAGGGAAGGGAAGGGAAGGGAAGGGAAGGGAAGGGAAGGGAAGGGAAGGGAAGGGAAGGGAAGGGAAGGGAAGGGAAGGGAAGGGAAGGGAAGGGAAGGGAAGGGAAGGGAAGGGAAGGGAAGGGAAGGGAAGGGAAGTCTGTAGAAAAATCCAACTGGCACTGAATGCACTCCTCCTCTCTCTCTCTCCATCTGAAGAAAAATGGCACAGTGCATTTGGAGAGGGGGTAACAAGCCGAAGGCAGCTTTCTTAAGCTACTGCACCTGAATCCAATTTTTTCCTGCCAAAGCGCGACAGGAAGTGTCTGCCCCGAAAGCCAACCCCTCTTCCCTGGGCTGTCCCTAATAATACTGCCCCCCCAGAACTCACAGCCCCAGCAGTCCCCATCCCCCACCAGTCCCGATGTTGGCAAGGGGAGAAAAATTCTTTGAAAAACCTGAAACTACAATTTTATTCACCCCGAATTTTTCTTCCATGCCAACATCGGGACTGGTGGGGGATGGGGACTGCTGGGACTGTGAGTTCTGGGGGGGCAGCATTATTAGTTTTAACTATATACACACGTTTTCAACTATATACACACTTACAGATACATACGTACACATCCATTAGTATGGGTGGCTTACCCAAAGATAATGTCCCCTTGTGGTATACGTTGTGTGGTATGCATCACCCACCAGGTGCAACCAGATCCTTGAGCAAAGACAATCCCACGAATGGGTTTGCCTTTGCTTGAGGCAGGATTAATCCATACCTTTTTCCCTAACATACCTCTCAGCAGTATTACAGGGACTTTATCTCCATATATCCTGTGAAGGGATTCTGACAGGGCAGGGCCGGTTCGATTGACGGAGCCTGTAGTGTTGACTAACCAGGTGGCCTTTGCTACGTGCTTATCCCAATGTTTAAAAGTCCCTCCACCCAATGCCTTCAAAGTTGTTTTCAAAAGTCTGCTGCACCATTCAGCCTTCCCAGCACCTGGTGCGTGGTAGTGGATGTGATACACCCACTCAATGCTGTGCTTTTTTGCCTAGGTGGTAACTAAGCTGTTCTTGAAATGAGTTCCATTGTCTGACCTAATTCGCTCAGGGGTGCCATGTCACCATTGGACTTGTTTTCCCAGGCGTAGGATGGTGTTTCAGGCAGTGGTGTGAGGCACTGTGTGTGTCTTCAGTAGTTGCTTCCACCATGGTGAGGACAAAGCGCTTACCTTGGTGGGTCTGCAGCAATGTGATGTAGCCAACCAACCAGGCCTCTCTGTACCTATACTTATCCCTACATCCACCACACCATAGGGGCTTCACTCTCTTCGCCTGCTTAATGGCAGCACATGTCTTACAGTCATGGACAACCTGAGAGATAATATCCATGGTTAAATCCACCCCTTGGTCCCGTGCCCATCTATAGGTGGCATCTCTGCCTTGATGGCCTGAGGCATAATGGGCCCATCGAGCCAGGAACAGTTTTCCTTTATGCTGCCACTCTAGGTTTGTCCATGACACTTTGACACGTGCCGCTCTGTCTGTCTGCTCATTGTTATGATGTTCCTCATTTGCTCGACTCTTAGACACGTGTGCGTCCACGTGGCAGACCCTCACAGTCAACATCTCCACTCGGGTGGCGATATCCCACCACACATTGGCCGCCCAGATTGGTTTCCCTTTACATTCCCAACTGGCCTTCTTCCATCAGTCTAATTATCCCCACTGTAGCTACCGTCCATGAGTCCGTGCAGAGGTAAAGCCTCGGTCACTTCTTTCATTCAGCAATGTCCAGGGCCAACTGGACAGCTTTGAGCTCTGCAAATTGACTTGACCCACCTTCTCCTTTAGTAGCTTCTGCAACTTGTCGTGTGGGACTCCACTTGGCTGCTTTCCACTTTTGGTTTGTCCCTACAATACGACAGGAACCATCAGTGGAAAGGGCATAGCATATTTCCTCTTTCAGCAGTTGATTTTACAGTGGAACTTTCTCCGCACGTGCCACCTGCTCTTCTTCCTATTCATCTGCTTGGCCACAGTTCTCACCGTAAGGCCATTTTGTGATGATCTCCAGGATCTCAGGGTGGTTCAGTTTTCCAATGCAGGTACACTGTGTGATCAAAGCAATCCACTTGCTTCAAGTAGCATCAGTGGCATAATGTGTGGAAGCAGCCTGTCCCCCAAACATCCCCAGTATCACTGGCAGTTGGTGTGCCAGGAGGAGCTGTGCTTCTGTGCCACTTACTTCTAAGGATGCTTGTACTCCTTCTTAAGTGGCCAGGATCTCTCTGTCGGTGTGTATTTGGCTTCAGACCCGCTGTAGCCTTGGCTCCAGAATCCAAGTTGTCAACCTCGAGTCCCACCAGGCCCCTTCTTATCATCCTCCAGTGGGGGTAATGATCCGAAGGCAGCTTTCATAAGCTACTGCACCTGAATCCATTTTTTTCCTCTCCCGCCAAAGCACAACAGGAAGTGTCTGCCCCCGAAAGCCAACCCCTCTTCCCCAGGCTTCCCCTAGAATTCATGGCCCCAGCAGTCCCCATCCCCCACCAGACCCCATGTTGGCAAGGGGAGAAAAATTCTCTGAAAAATCTGAAACTACAACAGCATTAAAATAAATAGACTAGAGACAGATTTCTGAAATGGCACAATAAAGCACTCTGGAGTGGGAGGATTTTTTTTTAATGTAAGATCTAGACACTTTTCTGTCTAAGTAGAGTGCTGGTTCTTATGAAAATTGAACTGTTTCATGTGCAGTTTTAATCAGGGGAAGCACTTTGTGAATCAGAAAAGAAGAAATTTCTCTGAAGAGCTGATTGAGCTTATTTATGCTCTCTCCAAAAGGCAGGTTTTGATTAATTAGCTAGAGAAGAATAGACTAAGAAGTACCAAAACATCTATATGCTGTGCTCTGTCTTGTTCCAAGTACACATTTGTTCAGATCAAGTTTGATAAACACCAATTTCTCTGACATTTGCAGGTCACAACTCGATTAATTTCAAATAGGTTAAAATTGCTTAGCTGCCTGAATTTATTTATCTGACTGTTTTACTCAATATAGACCTAATAGGACTCTTCAGCAGTCTTTCATTGAGGGTGGCCCTGCCTCCACCTCTCTCTTTACTAGACAAGAGGCTTTGGAAGAAGATATACCAAGCCCAATATTGCCAATAATCTTTTTGTTGCATATACTGTAACTCTCTAATCTTTCCAAATAACACAATAAGAAGTGATATTCTAAAGCATAAGGATGATAACTACTACATTGGATGCTTTGGTATTTATCCCATTTCACATGAAATTGATTTAAACTTAAAAATTGATGGCAATCCCTCTTGCCTATCTGTGATAGTTCAAATTCTGAGATGTAGAAAAAGATCAAAATCTCATATTTAAAATAGTCAGATTGTTTGTGAAGAACCTTCTCTGAGAATATTATTTCAGTTAAATTTATAGTAATTCTTGTTATTGTACGAAGACAATGTGCAAATAATTACAGAAATACATACCTATTTATTTTTATGCACCTTTTTTATATCAAGAATTAGTAAAGACCATCACTTGTGAAGTATTTTAATTTCTATATTTTTATATTTTTTTTCTATAATGGGCTCTATGTCAGCTTCATACTTCATACTAACATTTAAAATTGTATAATGATACTTGAGTTATATTTGTGAATGAAAGATTCACTTCTGAAAGCATAAGTCCTCAAAAACAAAGACTTCAAACATATACAGTTGCTTTTTTAAAAAAATCCTCCATCATCACATATAATCTATATGTTATAGTTCACACAGAGACACAGTGTACATGCACGTATATATATTCACTGTATATTGTGATACATATAGAGTTACCGACATAATACGTAAGTCTTGCATTTATGCAAAAAGTAGCAGGAATAACTGATGTTAGTACATTAATTTTAAAGAGTTTACTCTTCTCGGATTTTTTATAAGACATAAGATAGTTCAATGTCATTTTTATAAATGAAACATAGTTCTCTTCCCTCTTTTCTGTAGTATGTACTTTATTGGACTAAATCAGGCATTTTAATATTGTGTATGTGTTATATGTAGTAAATAGTTTTAATTTGTCCATCTGACTTAGAAAATATTAAATACAATATATCGCCAAAGTCATACTTACAAACATCAGGAAAGATATCTAATGGAAGTTTATGAGGGCAGCAGATGTTTATTCCTGCTACTTGACATACCATTGAATACCACTAAGAAATCCAAAAATAGAGGAAGTCCCAAGAGCAGCATGCAAATATCTTGCAAACATGCCACTAGTCAGATCATTATTAAAAGAAACTCATAGGAATTTATGTGTAGGCAGTTCTAGTAGCTTCTGTAGCAGTTTACTCCTCTTTGGTACATTTCATTCCTTTACTTCTAACAGAACTCAGAACTGACCTAACGGTCAAGCTCATTTTAGGAAAGCTAAACATCTGACATTCTATAAGGATTTGGGGTCTGGGAGGTCTCCACATAATCAGAGGGATCTTGTGACAAAGTATCTTCAACTAGAGCACGGGTATTCACTCACCTATTCACTCCCATCTCACCTAAAATTTACTGAATAGAAAGGTTGTTATCATTCACGTAAAGTTTATTTTTGGAAATATTTACAAATATATCTTTATCTCAGGTTCAACAGCTGATCCCAGAAAATTTTATGCCTGTTTTGCAGTGTAGAGACTGACTCTAACTTCTATTGTCTTAAACATCAATGGATTCTACTTGTATTGTCTTCAACATTGTCTGACTCTACTTGTATTTTTGTCCTTAACATCTTGAGTGCTGTGGCTCCTGGTGGGCTGACTCTGCTGCTGCAGAGGAAGGGAAGGAGATGCAGCAGCATGTGCCGCTCCCCCCCCACCTGACTGCACATGTGGACCCAGAGGGTTCAGGCAGATGCTATTCCGGCAAGGGTCTCTTGAACTGCCAGCGACCCTGGAGCCCCCAGCCCAAATTCCAGTAGTTTCCCAAAGGAGCTTCCACACATGCCCCAATTCAAGCACTATCGCAGCAAGACCACTCCTCATGCTAATGAAGGGGGCATGGACTTTTCCTATAAATATAGAAGCCCGCCACCCAATGGAAACAGCCTGAAAGGTGCTGCACAAGAACTGCAGGACCACGTGTTCCTGAAGACTATGTTTTCCAGAGGCCCATGGCATGGTGACTATTTTCCTCTTCCCCCTCCCTCCACTCTTGTTCCTCTCTCTCTCTCTTCCTCTCCCTCCCTCTCTCCTCTCTCTCTCTCTCTCTCTCTGTGTTCCTTTTGTTTTCCACAGGACTACTGTGCATCAGATAGGATCCGAGTTGTGTTGTTTTGTTCAGCTGCCTTGAGGGTATCAGATTGTGATCTGAAGAGATTGAGATCTGTATTTTGCAACTTTTGTGAAGTTGTAACTCTGAGTGTACCCAAGTATTTGATTCCATATTTCAGCCATGCCCAAAGTATTGGTTTGCAGTTTTGGCCATTTCCAAAATGAGTACTGAGTCAATGTTCTGGCCATGCCCAGAATACTGGTTTTGTTGTTTTGGCTATGTTTAAGATAAATACTAATTTGTTGTTTTGGCTGTGCCCAAAATAAACATTGTTTGGATTTACCCTGGGATATTTGTCATCTCCAGTTCCCTGTGCAGATATCAAAGGATTCGTCCCCCTCAACTTAGCAGGTCAGGGCAGAGCGAGAGGTGTGGGGGCAACCCTGAGTGGGAGTGGTCCCTGACATGCATCAAAAACATGTATAAAAATATACAAGAATTTAAACAATTTATAAACCTGAGTTCCATTTTCCAAAGTTACATTGGCACCTTCAGACCTAAAACTAATTCATTATAAATGGAGCTCTGTTTTCTACTTATGTAATTAATTTAAAATTATGAGACTTAGGCATATATATCACATAAGAACTGCAAGGAAATTTCTGTTAAGGAATCATGAATAAATAAATTCACAAAAATTAAATGAACAGACATATGAAGGGATGAGAAGTTATTAGCAGGTATTCCTAGTAGTTGTCTGCTGGTGCACCTCCATTCTGGTCTCTGAACCGTCACTTCCATAAGAAATGTTCCCAAGTATTAACCTTTCTAGGAATAAACATGATTTTATTATATTAATGGAATTTTAGACTATGTGCTATTGATCTTATCGATAGAGATTTTTTTTTAGGCGAAAAAAAGGATACAAGGATGGCAGTTATCATGACGATTTCCATGAAGTGAAAAGAAGTTCAAGGTCTTGATGAAGGAAACCAGAAATTTAATGTCTGCTAAGATCCATATAAATCAAGATAAGCCGCGAGAACAGCTGTCAATAGATTAAATCTTTTAGTCACTAGATTTATACCACATACATAAAAAATCTTACTAGTTTACATTACTCAAGTGAGTGTAAATATATTCAGGGACGAAAGACAAAGGGAAAAAAACTCCTGTAGCTTTCAAGCTTTGTTTTCTTTTGCTAACAGTCATAACTGAATTAAACTCTATAGTAGTAAATGCTTTCAACTGACTTGCTAGGCTAGGCTTTAGATTAAATTTTTAGTGACCAATGAATAAGAGAAATAATACAATGTATAACATTAAGAATTCAGGCTCCTGCAGCAATTACTCAGGGTGAGAATATATTCACACAATATTTGCAAAACTTTTTTTATAGTTCTCATCACAGTACATGTATACATGCACCTATGTACTCTTTAGAAGGTTACATTAACTGGAAAACAGATAAGACAGAAAAAAAAAATTCTTAACTATATTGTTCTAAGGGAACACTGAACTCCCTCTGCAGTCCACAGCATTCAATAGGAATTTTGTTATATGCAAAGAGCAAATGAAAGGCACAGCTGAAGCAAATTATTCTTGTCTTTACTAGAGGTGACAATAATAAGTCAAAATATTTTTTCCTTTTATTTATTCCCCCTTCTATGCATTTACATCTTATTTTTAAGATGATTTGTTTGCTAGTCAAATACTTTTGGTATTTGCAAGTTTTCATTTTTATTATTATGACTTACTGTGGCCAATGCAGTAGTAAAACAAAGTGAACAACCAACCTCCAGACACATATATGTGAAATCAACCTCTTTTCCATGGAGTCATTTCTTTTTGCCTTAGAAATTTTCCATCTTATTTGAGCTCTTGTGCCTAGTGTTTTGTATAGAATGATTGAATGGACAAATCACTGCAGCCCAGAAATGTTCTTTCATATAACCAGTTACGGTTTAAGGGAACTAGTTGGTATTTATCTATTTTTTTAGCATGAATGAAAAGAAGATGGTCTTTATATAATTAAAGACAGAATCACTCCAGAACATTGTTCTATGTGTTGTAGGTGTTGTCTATCATCTCCCTTAACCTTTATTCAGTAACTGTTGTGCTGTGTTCTGTGAGATAATGGAGCCACAGGCGCTGTTAACCAGTTTTTCTTAAGGAATTATATTCTTATTCCCTGCTCTGACTTTATTAGACTCTAAATGCATGCAAATAGTCTTAATGGCATAGTTAAATATTATTGGCTAATAAATGTAATATTGGTAGCAATCAACTAAGCCCAAGAAACTCACTCTTTCAGTTCACATATTTTAGCCCACTTCTTTTAATTTTCTAGATAAATCCTCAGAGCTGGTTGGTGCAATCTCCAAATCAACCCTTTTGAAACTTCTTTGAAGAAAAGCCATAATGAAATACACCTGCCTTTCATTTAAACTGCTACCAAACTCCTCCTAAACTGCAGCATAAGGAGGAACTTACCTCAAAATACCGTCTTCAAGGATAAACATTGTGTCTTTGCTTTGACAGCTAGTGACTATAAATATAACTCAAATAGATGAATTAGCTAAAACTATATTATGGATAAAATAAGTACTGACAAACTTGATAAACCATGATATTACACTCATGTGCCACAACACACAATGACATATGGCAGAACCAAATGTCATTTAGAACGCTGTAATGTGCTCCTGACTTCAATCAGCCAGGTGATATGACTGGAATCCTAAATAAAATAATAAAAATCTGGAGGAGTAGTTCTAGTAGTGAAAACTTTCAGCTTTTAGTTCTAGTTTAGCCAAATACAGAATACATAAAAGAAACAAACAAACAAACAATAGCAGAAACAAAAAAAAATCAAACCAAACCCAAACAAAAGTCAACCAAATACCACAACCTAGAGGATGGTATTACTATTTTTCTTTTATCGTTATATCAATAAAAAATACCTCTCAGTTTAAATAATAGAGTACTTGCCAGGAATGGGGCTCAGGAAAAATTTCAAAGGAATATTAGTAACTGGCATTTAAAATGATAATTTCTGCAATTAAGATCAATGTAATTGATTAAAGCAGGAAGACAGTCATCATGAAATCACATATTCAGCCATTTGTCAACCAACACCCCCAGGTCCTTCTCCTCCAGCCAGCTCTCCAGACAGTCTTCCACAAGTATGTAACACTGCATGGGTTTGTTGTGTTCCAGGTGCAGGACTTGGCATTTGGTCTCGTTAAACCTCATCCTGTTCATTTCAGCTCATCGATTCAGCCTGTCCAGAACTCTTTGCAGCGACTCCCTTCCTTCAAGCAGATCAACACTGCTACCCAGTTTGGTGTCATCTGTGAACTTGCTAAGGGTGCACTCGATCCCTTTGTCCAGATCATTAATAAAGATATTGAACAGGACTGGACCCAGCTCTGAACCCGGGGGAACACCAGTCGTGGCTGGCCTCCAGCTGGATTTAACTACATTTACCACCACCCTCTGGGCCTGGACATCCAGCCAGTATTTTACCCAGCAGACGGTACACAAGTCCAGACCAATAGCAGCCAGTTTCTCAATCAGAATACTGTGAGAAATGGTGTCAAAGGTTTTAAAAAAGTCCAGGAACACCACATCCACAGCCTTCCCCTTGTCTGTTCACCCAGTAAACTTGTCATAGAAGGAGATCAGGTTGGTCTGGCAGGGCCTGCCTTTCATAAACCCATGTTGACTGGGTCTGATAACCTGGCTGTCCTGCATGTGCTGTGTGATTGTACTCAATATGATCTGCTCCATGACCTTCCCCGCTACCGAGGTCAAACTGACAGGCCTATAATTCCCCAGATGCTCCCTCCAACCCATCTTGTAAATGGGAGTTACATGTGCCAGTCTCTATTCAAGCGGCACTTCCCCAGTCAGCCAGGGCTGTTGATAGATGAGGGAAAGAGGTTTGGCAAGGACCTCTGCCAGCTCCCTTAATATCTTTGGGTGCACCCCATCTGGCCCCATAGACTTGTGGATGTCTAATTGACCAAGCAGGTCTCTAACTAAGTCTTCTTGGAACATTGAGGGTTTGCCTTCACAGTCTTCTGGCTCAAGAGGCTTGCAGTCCAGAGAACATCTTAGCTTACTATTAAAGACCTCTGCCTTGTCCTCATCCTTTGTTATTACCATCCCCTTGCATCCAGTAAAGGAGGCAGATCCTCCTTTGTCCTCCTATTGTTGTTAATATACTTGAAGGAACACTTCTTATTGTCTTTCACTGAACTGGCCAGTTGAAGTTCCAGATGGGCTTTAGCCCTTCTCATTTTTTTGCCTACATGATCTCACCTGCTCTCTGTGTTCTATGAGTTCCATATTTTAGAAAAGGTTCTCATTATATTGAGTCAATCTTTAGCCAGTACGTACGAAACGTAACATAAAATTGGTCATTTCCTAGTATACCTCCTGTAGTGATGCATAGTGGTGCCACAGCAGGAAATAAAAAATTTCACAGCGCATTTAGGTAACAAAATAATAAGCAGCCCTGCTCCAGAGCCTTGATGTCAATTTGTGCTATTAATTTCAAGGTAAATTGAAAAAGATTCGAGGGGCGCGGGGGGGAAGAATAATTTCTTCTTCATCTTTTCCATAGGAGACAATTAAAGCTGGAGATCCAATTGCCATATGTTAATGTGAATTCGAAATTAAAATTGCTATAGTCACAAAATATTCAATCCTCTTAAAAATATTTCCAGTCTTTGATTTAACATTTAAAAACCCAACTGATCTAGATATGAAGTAGCAGGAGAGACATTACTGTTTCTAGTTGAACAACAGAAAAAACTAGTGACAAGTAAAGGTAAACATCTGACTAGCTATGCATCTCTTTTCTTTGAAATGGTAGTGCAAAAGAACCATTTGACTCAAAACAGATATTTGAGAAACTAGGATATAAAAACCAGAGAGACCTACTACCAGCCAGCTTGAATCATCTTCCTTTCATTTCATTCAGAAATGTATTTTTAAGGGTTCAAGTTGCAAACATGCTGAAGTAACCTGAAGATCATTTAACAATTTGACACATTGAGAAAGAGCAGATTCAAGAGTAATGTATGTGGCTCCCAGGAGGATAATTCACCTGTTATAATATGTTCAAATGTGATGCATAATCTACGTAGTAATAGGACACAATCCCTTTGCTCTTGCACGGAAACAGGTGAACTGTTTTTTTAATAAAGTAGTTTCCATTTTAGACAAGATGAGGTGGAGATTCTAGAAACAGCTTCCAAATTCTGAATTGCCTGATGCTTCCCAGTAACATTCACAAGTCTCAATGCTTTGTAAAAATGCACTATCATGTTGGATTAAACATCAGAACGGGAGACAGGATAAACCCCAGGAAACACTACTATTCAAGCACGTATACAGGCTAAAGGTTTAGTAAAGAATTACACCACTGGCATGCAGATTTACTAAATTCAATCCAGGTTACGAACAGCAAGAGGAAAAAGAATATAATTAGATATACTGTAATAGTATTTTTAGCCTGCATTGTGACTTAAAATCCAATTTATTTTGTAAAAGCAGTATACTACCTTTACTGTAGACTGCTGTCATGTTGTAATATAACCTTGGGCTCAGACTGTAAAACGATGCAAGAGAATACTTGGCTGTACTTGAATTGAAGCTTTACCAAAAAAACTTAGGTATTTCTGAATGCGGTGTCAGCAACATATGAGCCAGGTTGGAGTAATTTTTTCCAGAGAAACAGTATAAACCAGCACTTAAGCTTGACATTTAAGACCTCTGAGGTTCAACAAGTCATATCAGCGCCTGCGTATCTCCAGTCCATATGTGTGCAAATATTTGTGGAAGCCTCTGAAGGCGAAAGGCTCCATAAAAAATCATGTCCACAGTGTACCACAGTGTGACCTAAAGGTAAAGGAGAAATGGAGGATATGGATGGGTTACTAAAATTGTGATTTTCCATAATTTTCAAGACCTGTATTGATACTGACCATAGAGGGAAAAAATATTAAAATGATAAAAAAGTACAAGAACCTTCCAATAACAGCAAAATACCAGGTGAACCCTACATCATGGATTTAAATACCTAGTGTGGGTAGCAGAACCAATGTTAAGAGATAGAAGATTTACAATATGGCAAATTTCAGGGTCATTTCTCAACATAATGGAAAATATATGTGTATTCCTGAATAAAGAAATCATCTAACAAAGTTTTCTTAGTTAATACAGTACTTATTAAAAGAATTTAAAGAGATAGCTTGAGTTACATTCAAGACAACTGCAATGACCAAATCCTTAAGCAAGGAACCCTGATAATTATAGGAAACCATACTTGGGTTTTCCATGTATCAACAGTCTGTTACGATTTCTGAAAAGGTTATGCAGAAACTCCTTACTGCAGATAGTGAACCTTTCAAACAGTGAATGGACAACTTTATATTAAACAAACTGGGATATTAATTTAATTCTGCTATAGATTTCCTGTGTAATTTTGAATTTCACTTCACTCCATCTCCCCATCTGTCTTGAGAATGCTAAGATGCTACATAAAAAAATGATACATATGTATTGCAATCTCTATTAGCAACAGAAAACTCAGGGCTTTTTTTCTCCTTAGGAACATCAAAAATAATGGATGTGCAATCTTAACATTCTGAGGAAAAAAAAAATGGTTTTATCAGGGACTTACTGTGTATCTTTATTAACTGCATATCTACACTAAAAAAATAAATGTCATGACCACTAAATGAGAACTTGTAAAATTTTCAGTTCAAAACTCATACTCCAATATTGTATTATATGTAATTGTATTATATTAAATGTAATTGTATTATATATAAAAAATAACTATGTGTGTTTATTTAGAGAGGTTACACAAATAATTCTCACACATGGAAAAGACTTTTGTAAGAAGTACACTCTCAAGTTACATCCGTCATTCTTGTGTACCATCTGCAACTAGCAACTTGTTATGAAGATGTATGTCCTGATGGGATGAGGTTGAGATCACAGATATTAATTTATTTTCTTAAAAAAGATTATTTAACATTAAGACATTTTAACCAAGATCAATTTATGTAACTTCTTAATTTAGTCATGTTTATTGTATTTTTTACCCATCACTAGCCTTTTTCTTGATTTTATTCTATGCTCATCAGCAAGATAAGGCACTAAAAGCCTAGCAACTGCCCAGAAAGAGGATAGAACAAGGGTGGAGATGAATGAAGAGACGAAGATGTAAAAAGAATTACAATTGCTTCTATCTCTAGTGTAAGAGCTATAAGCTCTGATGCAATGTGTTCATCAGCATATATTGTTTCTTATACTGTGCAGACGAATGCAATTTATGCCTACAATAATTTATAAGGTATTCCAACATGTTATAATTATTCAACACACAGTAATAGGTAGAATGCAGTCTGTAATTCTGGCTGCTTGTTTTGCAATAGTACTGCTCTACTTTTAAAAATCCTTGATAATTGGCAACATTTAGAGAAGCAGCCAACATTTTGCATCAGAAGTTCTAGTATGTGCATTACGTGCTTATAGCTTTCTCTGTCAATATATTTTGTTTGCACAGTAATAGTATAGAAATGAAACTATCACAAATATTCAGCTCAAAAAATCAAAAGGAAAATGGACAGCCCATTCCAAACACTGATCTTTCAGCATGACAAATAACTGGCCCTTTCATAACCATCCTGCTTTTCAGAAACATAAAACACCATCAAAATTCCTACAATATGTTATACTATTGATGATTATGTTTGCATTTTTGCAAAAAATAGTGGTGAAAAATAGTAGTAGACAGACAAGTGTTCATCCTTTCCATGCAGAACAAGTTCCCTTAATAATATTGAGTTCCTATGAAATAGCATTTATTTTATGAAGACCAATGATGTTTTAGTGTTCTAGTTCAGGGATGGAAAGAATTGATGTTCTACTTTAAACTGGAAATCATTTGAAAAACACTGACACATCAACCTAATGACACTAGAACATTTCTGGACAGGAGGTGAAAAAAAATCAGCCCACTGAAACAGCAAAGCAAACATAAATGAGTAAAATATAATTACCAGAATTGGAATTTGGACAGTACGAAGGTTCATATTTACACTTGATGTGAAAGATGCCGCAAGAAACATTGCATTTTCTCTGATACAAAGGCTTGGGTTTCATAAGGACTTGGAAAGATGAGTATTGTCTGCTGAAATACAAAGCCAGTTGCTACACCTTTCTATTTTTTTTTTACCTCTGGGAGAAAACCGTGGCCCACCTTCTAGATTTTAGTTATTGAAGGCAGCAGCAGGAACAACTGTAGATTTTGGCATTTCCTTTGTAAACCATTAAAAAGCCACATATCTTGGAGTAATTACTAGCCTAGGAATACAAGCCAAAGTTGTACATCCCTGAAAAAAAATTCTTTTCAACCCTGAAAACTCCAGTTGGAACCTTCTGTATCTAAAACTATTTCCTCAAAATTCTTTAAAATAATTATTTTATTTCCTGTAAGCACATTCTATATGAATATTTTTATACACTCTCTTGGGAAGAAAAACAAAATGAAATTAACAGTATCATAATTGATTGCATGTTTGAAAGCGAACTGAGCTAAAAGATAACTTATATTACCTACTTCTCTTTCCTCAGCAGGAAATTACAATGTTCAGCTGTTCTACTTCCTTCTCTTACAAATTGAATTAATAAGCTCTCTAAAAGCACTACAATCAAGAGAACTTATTATTTATATAACATATTGTCCTTCCAACAAAAAAAGATCAAGAGGCAGGTACCTTCTCAATGTTTTGTATATTTTTTCCATTTGCTTAATTCAGTCTGAATTGAATGTAATCTTTTAGCATGTTACTTCAATGGAAGTTACTTAAAGTAGTAAGTGCCTAACATCCTCAGAGATCTTGGTCTTAAAAAGGACAGTTTTAAAGCAGGGAAAAGTCCATTCATCTTGGTTATTATCATTCTCAGCAGCAAGTCTCTGTTGCTTGGTAGGATAACACTCATGGAAACTATGCTTAGCAAAGCCAGCTCTTTGACAGATAGCTCCCACCTTCAAGAAAGTCAGACTTCTTGAAAAATACTTTTTCCTTATTCCTTCTGCATAAGACAGGAACAGACGAAGGTAGCTCTCCGTGATGTAAACACAAAGCAGGATTTGAACCTTGGTGTTTGAAATTCATTTATCTACTGTATAGGAGACTGGGAACACCTTTTTAGCACAGTGATCAAGATAAACTGTATAGGTTTATACTGTGCTTAGTACAGATCAAGGTGTTTCAGGGAAAAAAAATTACTTGGCAGATAATCTATCTATCTATCTATCTATCTATCTATCTATCTATCTATCTATCTATCTATCCACTTATCTAAACTTCTAGGTTTTTCTCTCTGTAAATAGTCTAGCAAATGGGTTTACTAGGAGAGATCTTTCTCAAAAATAATTGGTAGGTTGTAAATATTTGTACTAGGAAATTCTACCTATATATTTATTCAGAGCAGAAGTTGAAGTCAGCAACTAACAAGGTAAGAGTGGATCATCTCTCCACTGTATCAGAAAAGACCAACTCTTTTGGTTTGACCTAAAGCAGAATCAGTTTCATAACTTCAGTGAAGTCTTGTCTAAGTAACTTCATTTTCTGAAAGGTAACTGCATGTTTTTCAGACAGTGTTTTTTTCTAAAAGTGATAACATGGTGCACTGATATGCAGGAAGTCCATTGCTCATGCTTATTCCTATAGTAACCAAAGCCATCCTTGATCTGATAGAGTGTTGCAAGTCAAAGAGGTAAAAAAGCCACACCTGCAGGCAAGGGTGAACAGAACAGGTGACCCCATACTGACCAACAGATTATTCGATTCAATATACATCATATTTTGTATGAACTTGATCATACAGATCATGAGGCTCTCACTCTCTTCTTCCATGGTTGACATCTAGTGAGGACCTCATCTGTCTGTTTGATTCTGGATCCTTACATTCCTGAAACCAGTTCCTAGGTTCAGCCTCCCTCCTGCCATTCATCTGCCCTGTGCCTGCTCTGCAGTATCTGTGATGATATATAGCCATTTAGGGGTGGAGTGGGGGCACAATTGCATATATTAGTACATATTTCATTATTTTATTGTTGTTGTTGTTGCTACTTCATCAAAGCTGTTTTAGTTTTATTTTGCAACCTGCAAGTCTTTTCCTCCCATTTCCCTTTCCCTGGCGGCTGGGAGGAAGGGAACTGGGAACCCAACTGCTTGGTTTTAGTTGCTGAAATTGGCCAGGCCATGGCTAAACTGTGACAGCAACATCTTTCTTCATATTTTAACATCAAAATCTCATAGTACATTGCTGTTTATTGAGCTTCAGAATAATTATTACTGTAATTTAAATATCAAATAATTGCAAATCACCAATAAACTAAAGACGATGCCAATCTGATTTCAGACCACAAGTGAAAACACATTGAAAATAAACTATTAACAACTCAATGTAATCACATTCTATCTGTCCGGAGAAAATCAGTGAGGAAAAACGTAAATAAATCCTTCATGAAGAGATTGACTTTTGGGACTTGTGAAAATAATACCAATATTTATTTCAGCAGATTAGTCAAGATCTTCCAACCACAAATTAATTTGGAGAAAAATCTGAGTTATGCAGTGATACATAACCTAACTAATTTTTAGTCTCCAAAAATGTAAAATTCACCAGTTTTATTCCAAAACTTTGGAAAATATTTAAGATGAAACTCAGTCTAGTTTCATACAATGCCAGAAAAAAATCATAATTTTTGAGGTAGATGAATTTTTACCTTATTTACCTTATTTTTACCTTTTATTTTCTTATGTGGGTCTAGTACCTTGTTACTAACTACATTTCAAAGAGAACAAATATACATCTATGGAAAAATATTTCTTTCAACTCTTGTGAGTCAAATGTATGATTTTTAAAGATTGTGAGGGAAGTTTGAGTGAAGTTAATGTTTATTCTTTAGGATTAACGGTTATAGCCTCTAAATCAATTTTCATTCTACTATACTGTACTACGAGTCCCAGTCCAGCAAAGTATTTAAGAATATGTGCAGTATTATTATAATCAGAAACACTGCTCATGTTCTTAAAGTTAAGCAATGGTAAAAATAATTTGTTGGATAACTGTGTATTAAACAATAACCTAATTAAAAATAACAGGGGAAAGAAATCTTTTTTTTTTCTGTAGACATTATAGAGGTGATTAACAACTACTTTGTAAGTAAAAAGAATTACTCCTGTTCTTAGAGTACATGCTCTTGTGAAAAATGCATACACAAGGTGAAGGTAGAAGAATGCAAGTTTTCTATCATCAGCATCTCTAAAATTCAGACATCAGAAAGAAAGAAATTCAGAAAGAAAGTCTCCACTTTTCTGGTGACAAGTGGAAAGGAGGTGTTTAAGGGAGACTGGATGAGGCACTGAGTGCCATGGTTTAGATGATGGGTTGGTGTTAGTGTTGGGTTATAGGTTGGACTTGATGATCTCAGAGGTCCTTTCCAACCTTGTGATACTGTGATACTGTGATAAGATGAGACACAAACTTAAAACTGATATCTTAAAGCAGCTTCCTATAACACCTAAAATTACTGAAAAATAGTTTAAATGCATATAAGACTCCAATAGCACCACAACATGCAGGCTTGTGTGGTTTATCAGATACTAGGGAAGCTCCATGTGTAAGACTTTTCAAGTCTAAATATTTCCAAAATCACATGGAAAATAAAAACTTATTTAAAAAAAAATCCAAAGAAAGCCAATGGGGGAAAGAAAAAAAAAACAAACCAAACTCTTAGATGAGAAAATTGTTTAAAGGGCTTAATAAAGTCCATTTTTTTCTCCTAATTGGATGGGAACCACCACTATTACCCAGAAGACAATGAAATTGTATTAGTTAATCCAGGTGTTGTCCTTGTGCTGCAATATTGACATATAAAATACTGAAAAGACAAATTTTAGGCTGCTATCCCTAGACATATGATAGAATTAATAGTGTTGCCTTAATCCTGGTGTATGGAATAAGAGACACACTGAAGATGATGGATGTTGGATAGATTTATCCTTTTGACTCTTGTTTGCAAGGGGTTATTCATCCCACCAGACATCTGAGCTAACACATAACTCATAACTTCACTATTTGTCTACATCCGATTCAGCTACTTTCAAAACAGAAACAACTACTATAGATAAAAAGGCAGACATTGCCATAGATTCATCTGATGCTATGAATATGCTGAGACCAATCATGTACTTCCACCAAGAGTAAAAAACAACAAATGCAAAGCACAACCACCCCATAATCTGTACAATTAGACAATTAAAGTGATTGCTAAAGACCCTGCAACACAAAATAAACTTGGGGATTTTAGTGGAGGCAAAACCTAAGCCTGTCTTATTGATTTTCCTGTTTAGGAACAGGAAACAGCCCACGTATTTTCACTTCAACTTGCCCTTGAGGCATTTAAATACTTTTGCTTGATTGAGATATGCAGCATTCATTTCTGGATTTTTTTTTACCACTAAATTCATTCTCCAGGAAAGAACCATTTCAATTTGCTGGAACAAAGGAAGCCTCTGCAACTCATCAATATTATGAAAACTGGTCATTCATTTTTATCAGAATTCTTCTCTTTCCACCAAAATAAATATGAATACTAAACATTCATTCCCAAATGTATTTCTGCACTCTTGCAGTATTCTGGAGGGAGGAAGGAGAAGAAAATGGGTGGGGGGCTAGAGGAGTGGAAGCAATTAGTTAAATCTCGTTATCAGCTAAAAGTATGTGCATTAAAATTAAATTAAATCAAAACACAACTATTAGTGAGCACTACATTTATAACTTTACTTTGACATGGGAAAATAATTTCAATGTGCAAATTCATATAATATGGAGAATCCAGTAATAAAAGAAACCAGCCAGACAAAATAAGAATGATGTCTATATAATGGTTCGACAGGGTATTGAAAGATTGTACCGTTAAATTAATGATTAAAGTAGATATGATGAATTTTATCCACCCTTAGAATTAAAACCCCCAAAAATTTAAAAAAAACATATTTTAAGCAAACGTTGCAATGGATTTGCTGCAAATGGTGTTCATCAGACAAAAATAATATATTGCAAAACATGACATAAATTTCTAGTCATTATTCAGTTAAGGGAGCCAAAGTCCAAACAATCACAAAATGCTTGAAGATGAAACTTCAAGCATTTACCTAAACTCCCTGCTCAAAGCAGGATCAGTTAGAGCAGGTTGCCCAGGACAGATATTCTGCACAGCTTGAAAGATGCTTTAGGGAAGAAAAGAAGAAAAGTTGCTTTGATGGCTTCAAAATTCTTCAGAAAATGTGAATAAGTAAGTTTAACAGTTGAGATCAAACAGTAATTAAACCTGAGGTGGAAAAAATAACGTTTTGGGTGGGACATTTAGTGAAACGCTGTTTAAATAGTTTTGTAGCAGGTATGGGAAAGACTGAACCTGACATATGAGTTTCTGCACAAAAAATATGGAGTATTGAATCCAAATTTGGACCTTAAATCAGTTATGTTCAGTTTCAAAGAATCTGATAAACTAGTTCATCACAATCATGTTCCATTGTCAGGGTATTTGGCAGTGTTATTTACCTATGAGTTTCATTTTTATTTATTTTTTTTGTATTTAGGCCTGATTGTCCTTGCCTCATAATACAAAATAGCAGAATAGTTGTCTGTGCTCAAGTTAAACAGTGTGAAAGGTCTCACATAAAAAAAAATAATTATTTAATGTTTTCCACATCATCTTTTGATGCTAAGCTGAATAGACCTTTTATGTCTTCTATTTCCTACAAGACAGCATAACTTGTTTCTTTCTGTGCCCTGAGCTCTAAAAATAATTTTCTACCATGTCCACCTGGAGTCTGTGACTACTACATTTCAGGCATTGCAATTTACATCCTTTAGAGACATTAAGATGCTTTATGTGCCTCTCCCTTTGATCCTTTTTCCCCCAACTCAATTCATTCCACTAAGCTACAGAAAATATATTTACCTCACTTAACCTTCATTTTTAAATTAATTTTCTGGCCTCTAATCATTTATTTTGCTCTTATTCAAGTCTTAAAAAATATTATCTGTTCCTAACATTTCTGAGATTTTAAGGTCAGATACTGATTCAACATATGGGGAAGTATGTCCAGTCAACCTGGGTTTTTGAAAGGCAAGTCCTGGCAAACTAACCTGATCTCCTTCTATGACAAGCTTAAGCCCTGAACGGATGAAGGAAAGGCTGTGAATATAATGTACATGGAATTTAGTAAAGAATTTGACAATATTTCTCACAGTATTCTACTTGAGAAACTGGCTGCCATTGGCCAGGCCCAAATAGTTAAATCCAGTTGCAGGCCGGATACAAGTGGTTTTCTGTAGGGCTCAGTGTTGGGTCCAGTTGTGTTCAATATCTTTCCCAACATTCTGGACGAGAGGATTGAGTGTACCCTCAGCAAGTTTGCAGATGACACTAAGCTGGGTGGAAGTGTCGATCTGCTTGAGGGTAGGGAGCGATCATCCCTGGAGGAATTTAAGAGACGGGTAGAGGAGTTTCTCAGGGATATTGGTTTTGTAGTGGACAGGTGCAGTTGGACTTGATGATCTCAAAGGCCTTTTCCAACCAAGTGATTTTATATCATCATTGTGAATGAGGACATCAAAAACATTTGGTTCCATCACACCACTATTATCACCTGCTTTGAAAAAGACACCTCATAATAAAGGAAAAGAAAATCTAAAAGAACAATAAGAAGGTAAAATAAAAATGAACAAATTATACATTACCCCTTTCTGAAGTCTTTGATTCAATGTAGAAAATATGGATTGTCATTTGATTTTTATGGTTGCTATGAAAAAGTCACCAGACACACAGCAATAAAATCTGGATGAGATTCCTTTCTTCTGTGATCTAGCTTGTGCTTGTATTCTCAAGCCATCTAGCTTGTATTTGTACCTCCTAACAAATAGAAGTTGCAGAATATTATGAGGAGGGACTGACAATCACAATACACAAGCTTTCAAGGTGCTTTAAGAACATTAGCAGAGTAACATTTCTTAGATCGTGAACTTCTCACGAGAGTGATATATTTAAATGTCCATCTAGTAAAATTATTGCTAGTAATTGAAGTAATGTTTGCAATAGGAGCTAAAGAATAGTTACTAGCATACCTTGTCATCATCTACTTTTTAAAAATACATAAGCTGAGTCATAAAGTGTCAAGTGTGTTTTCACACGATCAAAATGAAACAGATTTTTTCCAAGATACCATTCTTTACACCCAAATCCTACACAGATGAGATTTATCACATAAATGCATGAAGATATGACAGTCCCTACAAACCTGTCCTCAGTGTCAGCTGGCTGTGTGTAGGCTGTGACTTCCTGTAAAGCAATGTTGTAAAGACAAAATAACTATTTTTAAAAAGAAAATTGTGAGCTATTAAGAAGCAATACAAGCTTGCCTAATGTCGTCTTTGAAGTAGGCCAAATTCTAGTAAACAGGCCATACAGTGTAGTTATTTAAGACAAACATGGTTAATTTAGCTTGGCACAGACAGAAAGTGAACATTTCAAGGAAATTTTGCAAGACATCATTTACTGGATTAGCTCCTCCCTTCAATATATGCTGAAAGTAATTTTAAAGACTTTGTTAGCTCTTTGTTAATTGAGTTCATTAAGACTTTGCAGAAACATGAAACACTCTCTGCTTTAGAAATAGAGAGCTTATAGAAGAAAGAAAGAATAGACAGATGAATTTGTTCAATTTGACCTGACATGCCCTCGAAAATTTCTGTATAAAATAAAGTCAGCTTGAAAGAGAGATATTTAAAAAACCTTCTCAGCTGCCAGTCATAATACTAACTGAATTTTTTTTTCCCTGTCCATGAAAAATACTCAGTATGAAGCTGTTGGTTTACAAGGAACCATCACAGAAAGGAACAGAACCATTCTAAAACAAAAAAGATAAACTGTTAAAGACATAAAGAAACCCTTAAGAAGTCAAGGGTGAGAATTGCATGGACTCAACTGTCTATCCCACTGAATTTTGAAAAACAAATAGAGGAGTACGCTTTCATTTGATAGTAATTGTTTTTCTATAATAAATAAACAAGGTAATTTTGATGTGGCTTCCAGAAAATAAGAACTGTGAATTCTTACTGTATTTGAAAACCCAAATTCAAAGGAAAAGGATGTTTCATGATACAGCATTTTGATAGGATATTTTAATTATATTTGAGTAATGTTACTTTTGAACATTTTCCAAATTTCTTGTTTAAATCTTAAATTAATTTTTAAGGTACAGAGTTTTACAAATAAATTTATACATGCTCATAAAATCTTAAGAAATAAGCTACAGAATATTTCAGGGTTAACTTCAAACATGAATAAAAATAGCTTTTATAATAAAAAAAATCCTATTCAAATAATTTTCAGTCTATTTGGTCAGTGGTCAGTTACAAGCGGTGTTCCCCAGGGCTCTTGCTGGGCCCAGTTGTGTTCAATATCTTTCCCAACATTCTGGACAAGAGGATTGAGTGTACCCTTAGCAAGTTTGTGGATGACACTAAGCTGGGTGGAAGTGTTGATCTGCTTGAGGATAGGGAGGCTCTGCAGAGGGATCTGGATAGGCTGGATAAATGGGCTGAAACCAGCAGGATGGGGTTCAACAAGGCTAAGTGCCAGGTCCAGCGCTTGGGACACAACCCCATGCAGCACTACAGGCTTGCGGAAGAGTGGCTGGAGAGCTGCCTGGTGGAGAAGGACCTGGGGGTGTTGGTTGACAGCCGACCAAATATGAGCCAACAGTGTGCCCAAGTGGCTAAGAAGGCCAAGGGCATCTTGGCCTGTACCAGAAACAGCATGACCAGCAGGACCAGGGAAGTGACTGTGCCCCTGTATTCAGCATTGGTGAGGCCACAACTCAAATAACTGTGTTCAGTTTTGGGCCCTTCACTACAAGAAGGACATTGAGGTGCTGGAGTATGTCCAGAGAAGGGCAACAAGCCTGGTGACGGGCATGGAGAACAATTCTTACAAGGAGCAGCTGAGGGCTAGGGTTGTTTGGCTTAGAGAAGAAGAGGCTGAGGGGAGACCTCATCACTTGTCTACAACTACGTGAAAGGAGTTTGTAGTGAGGTGGGTGTTGGTGTCTTCTCCCAAGTGACAAGTCATAAGACAAGAGGAAATGTCCGGAAGTCATGCCAGGGGAGGTTCAAACTAGACATTAGGAAGAATTTCTTCACTGAAAGGGTGGTCAGGCACCCAAACAGGTTGCCTAGGGAGGTGGTTTAGTCACCATCCCTCAAAGAATTTAAAAGACAGGTAGATGAGTTTCTCAGGGATATTGGTTTAGTAGTGAACAGGTGTTATTTGCTAGTCTAAGTTCAGGATAATGTCCTTTAGACTAATAAAATTCTCATCTGTCATCTCTATTTTCTCCCTCAAGTGTAGCTCTTCCTCACAAAAGAATGCCAAATTAGGAACTGTTTGTGTTCTAATTTATTTACTTTTGTTTGCTTGCTCAGTCTTATATGTATCTACTCCTGGTAATTAAAGGCTGAAACCCAGCATATGTGGCAAATCCATTTTAATAATGTACAGAAATAATAATAAATCATCTTAAAGTCAAGGTTTATTAGAAATGCCTGAAATACAGTACAGGGCAGCAATAACTTCAATAGTTGTTTTGCCAACCAGTGGGGTAGAATTAAAAGTGCATTAAAATTTCTAGAAAAGAAAGTAAATAGCAGAGAGTTTAGATTGGTTTTGACATAGTTAAATAGAGCATTGTTCCTCTTTGTGTGTCTAATAAAATAAAACTCTATAGAATGGGAGGAATATTCACTTTTGGAAGATGAAAGGTGAAAAAATCCACTATTAATTAAAACTCTACTCCTTATTCCCTCCACTGTATGTCAGTGATGCATTTTGGAAGAAAAGTGTAATGGAAGATTCCTCTCTCTGCTTCCCCAGAGCATTAGTTACTCCTTTAGATTTCAACAAGTAGCTTCTGTTCAATGTTTGTAGATACAAAACAAACACTCATATTTGCACAGGATGATTTGACCTACTTTAATAATAACAATAAATCACAATTACGATGCTACCTGATTCACACGAGTTTCCCAAAGTTTGGCAGATCTTTGCCCAAATTCTTCTTCGTGGTTGGAGGTGCATGAAACTATAAGAATGGAGATGTAGGAGGCATCTGGTTGAGACATACTTCCTATGGAAGAAGAATTTTTAGGGAACTCCAGTAATGGTACTTCATTTTTTTAGGCCTCAGTTTTCCCCATGGGACGGGGCTGGCAGCAAAGCTGCACAGCCATGCAGCTGTAGAGCTGAGTACAAGATTAGTAGTGCTCATAGAACCACACGTCTTTCACTTTCTATAGAACAAGGGAAAATGCAGCTGGAAAGGTGTTTTGTGTCCTGTCAATCCTTTAGGAAGATGCAAAACTCTCTTTCTATATAGTAAAGTGTGGCCTGCATCCTAGGAATGGTATAAGACAACATATCATGTGCCTCATTCACGAGAATGAACTCTGAAAAAGTACGCTGTTCTCCAACTAAGTCTCTAGACATGGCAGAGGCACACAGAATCATAGAATCTTCTGGCTGGAAAAGACCTTTGAGATCATCGAGTACAACTGCACCATCATCTGCTAAACCATGTCCCTCAAGAACTCACCTACTCGTTTTTTAAACACCTCCAGGGATGATGACTCAACCATCTCCCAAATAAAGTCCTCTAATTTTGCAGACTACTCCAGATATTTCTGGCTACAGCACTTCTTCATTAGCTTCTAAAATACACAGATATTTCTAGAAGAAGAAAATAATGGAAAAACTCTACTGTTCTGCACTGGGGATCTTTTATGCTCATTTTGCATTGACAAAGCAGACTGCATAAGGAAGAGAGTCAATCATTGTAACCCTGATAAAATTATAGAGGTAAACTATAATAAACTAAGTTGCAATTGACCATGACAAAAAGGTTGCCAAAGTGACATCTACAGGGTTAGTCTTATTTCAGAGCTTTAACACTGAGCATGGTCAAGACCTTCTCTAACTATGTCTCTAGCAGCACAAAATAAAACTTCCTGGAAATATTAGAAAAAAAATCCTTAGAAATATTCCTAGAAATATTCTTACCGCTTCCACAAGTCTGCAGTTCCTCCCCTTGACCTGCTTCAACTGTTGTCCAGCTTCACCATCTAATTATGCCCATCTTGTCGGTAGAGAAATTATCATAGCTGATCCAGTAAAAGTCATATCAACTGAGAAGATTCAGTTTTTACTGTTTTATACACTGGTCTCTATCCCAAGTTACATAGGCCTATGTCATCTTTTTCTTATCCAACATATAACTCACGTTCTAGGCAGTATCTCTGATTTCTAGCTCCCAAAGGGAACATTTGTCAAGAACATACCAAATGCTAACTCATTAACTTCCTACCAATTTCCAGTGCTTTCTTTTGGCAAATAAGCCCTTCAGAAAAATCCCACATGAAACAAGTTCCTAACTCTACTCTCATTGAAATAAAGGAGATGATAATATTTGCAGGCATAATCAGTATTTGAATACTGGATTGAAAGACAAGTGCTTTAACCCAAAGATAAGAAAACGAAAGCTTGTCCTCAAATAAACATTCATGCATCTATAAACAGACATCAGAAACATTGGTATTAATACATGAGAACAGGCTCTCTGTATCATTTGAATAAATACATATTTTATCTATGAATATATAAACAAAGTATGAAACTATCATCATAACAGCACCAGAAGAACATCAAATCTCCGTTTAAGATTTAAAATGCAAGTTTGGTTATATTAACTTTACTACACAAACTGCACTACAGATATTATAAGAAAGAAGAAAGTACTAAAGTATGCAGTGCGGAGTCATCCTGTAGAATCTAATTACTGAAGATGATTTTCAAATAAAGGATATGGTAGCCATGCAACATAATGTAGTACTTTCTCATAGAATCATGGAATCACAGTATGGTACGAGTTAGAAGGGAACTCTGCAGATCAGCTAGTCCAACCCCTCTGCTAAAACCTGGAGCATGTTGCACAGAAATGTGTCCAGGCAGGTTTTGAAGATCTCCAGAGAAGGAGATTCTGTAACATTTCTGGGCAGTCTCTTCCAGTGCTCTGTCACCCTCAAAGCAAAGTTTTTCATCACGACCAGGTGGAACATCCTATATTCAAGTTTGCTCCCATTGCCCCTTGTCCTGTCGCTGGGCACCACTTCAGAAGAGGCTGGCCCCATCCTCTTGACGTCTGCCTTTTAGATATTTATAAACATTGATAAGATCCCCTCTGAGTCTTTTATTTTCCAGGCTAAACAAACCCAGCTCTTTCAACCTTTCCTCATAAGAGTTATGCTCCTGTCCCCTAATCATCTCTGTGGCTCTCCTCTGTACTCTCTCCAGTAGTTACTCATCTTTCTTGAGCTGGGTAGCCCAGAACTGGACATAGTACTCCAAATGGGGCCTCACTAGGGCACAGCAGAGGGAGAGAATAACCTCCCTTGACCTGCTTGCCACACTCTTTGTAAGGCACACTGAGATGCCATTGTCCATCTTGGCCACAAGGGCACATTGCTGGGTCTTGGTTAACTTGTTGTCCACCAGGACTCCCAGGTCCTTCTCCACAGAGCTGCTTTCCAGATGGTCAATCCCTAGCCTGTACTGGTGCAGGGCTCTGCACTTGCCTTTGTTGAACTTCATTAGGTTCCTCTCTGCACCGCTCTCTAGCCTGTCAGTGACTGACTGAATGGCAGCACAGCCTTCCAGTGTATCAGTCAATCCTCCCAATTTTGTATCACCATCAAAGTTGCTGAGGATACACCCTGTTCCCTCATCTAGATCATTGTTGATTGTCATTGTTGAGACAGACACGACACACAAAGTTCAAGCAGCATTCATGTATGATGCAGGAAGCATTAAACATTTTCTTGTTTCCCACAGCTGGCTTTTATATATTTTCAGCATATATGTGTTCTAATATCATTGGTGCTTATTGCATATACACAAGCAATTATTGGCTACAGTTACATGTCAGTCTTCACTCAGCTCATCTAAGTCCCTTATCTTGTTGTTTCATGAGTTCTCACAACTCTCGCTACTTGTTTACTTTTTTCCATCAGGGGTTTTCCACATTCTCATGGGTACACAGCCATCTGGTCGGGGGATTCACACCTTCTCACGGATACACGACTACCTGGTCGAGGTCAAACATCTCATGCTCTGCCAAGGCATCTGCAAACTCACTGCAGTCTCCCATAATTGATGACTATGTTGAATAATACTGGGCCCAGTACTGAGGAACACCACTAGCTACAGGCTTCTAACCAAACTCTAAGTCACTGATCACACTGATCACTGCCAGCCAGCCAGTTCTCAGTCCACCTCACTGTCCGCTCATTTCACCCATATTTCCTAAGCTTACCTATGAGGATGCTATGGGAGACAATGTCAAAAGCCTTGCTGAATTTGAGGTAGGCAACATCCCAACATCTACGATTCTCCCCTCATCTACCCAGCCAGTCATGACATTGTAGAAGACTATGAGATGGGTTGAGTATGATTTTCCCTTGGTCAATCCCTGTTGACCAATCCTGATAATTTCCTCTTCTCCCAGATTCTTAGAGATGACATCCAGGCCAAGCCGTTCCCTCACCTTTCCAGGGATGGAGGTGATTGGTCTGTATCTTCCTGGGTCTTCCTTCTTGGCTTTTTTTGAAGACTGGAGTGACACTGGCTTTTCTCCGGCACAACTCCTGTTCTCCCTGGCCTTTCAAAGGTGATGGAGAGTGGCTAAGCAATAACATTTGCCATCTCCCTCAGCACTTTTGGGTGCATCACATCAGAGCCCATGGATTTGTGTTTTCCAAGTTTGCCTAGATCAGGGGTGACCGGGGACCATATCAGTCTGCTCCTGCAGCATAACTTGTGTCACAGACGCTGCACACATGACTAGCCCGCTGGCAAGAGTGTAGGGGCAAGGAGCTCGGTGTTATTGTAGGGTAGAAACAAAGTGCAGGGCAGGATAAAAACAAGGTGGAGGTCCAGATTTGGCCTGTGGGCCCTGTGTTTGCCACCCGTGGACTAGATGATCTCTAACCAGATTGTTCTGGATCAAGGGATCTTCCTTTCTTCAGACTTTCTCTCTTTCCTTCAGGGTCTGGGATTCCTGAGGGCTGGCCTTAGCAGCAAAGACTGAATTAAAGGCAGCTTTCAGTAAACCTGCCTTCTCTCTGTCCTCATATAGCAACACTCCTACATTTTCCCTAGTCTTTCTTTTGCTACTAATGTGCTTGAAGAAGCCCTTCTTGTTGTCCATGATGTGTCTTGTCAGATTGAATTCCAAGTGAACCTTAGCCTCCCTTGTTGCATCCCTGCATGCTCTACCAACGTTCCTATATTCTTCCCAAGTGGCTAGTCCCTTTTTCCATATTCTGTAGAAGGCCTCATCTACTTTCTCTTCCTGATCAGATGGCCTGTAGTAAACATCCATAACAGTGTCACCCATATTAACCTGCCCCTTGATTTTTACCCATAAGCTCTCAACTTGTTCATCATTCTCCCTTTGGTAGAGCTTGATACATTGCAGTTGCTCCCTCACATAAAAAGGAGCCCCACCACCTTGCCTTATTGGTCTGTCTTTTGTATAAAGCACATAGCCATCCATGACAGCATTCTACTCATGTGAGCTATCCCACCATGTCTCTATAATTGCAATGAGACCACACATAGATCTCTAGGTCTTCCTGTTTATTCTCCATGCTGAGTGTGTAGGTGTAGTCATTTCAAAGAGGTAATTCCTCATGCAGGTTTTCCTAGAGGGGTATAAGAGGGCCCACTGGAGTCATACATACCCTTGACATGTTTGGCTTTCTGGTTCTTGTCATGGGGGGCAGCTAAGGAACATTTGCTGCTACTCTGATCGCCTTGGCTTATTCCTCAGTTGGATGTGATGGCATGAACATGCTGTTTTAGATCCCAGTCTGCCGAGTCCTTCAGTTCATTGACTGCTGCCAAAGATTCCCTTGCCTCTTCTAGATAGGTGGATTCTAACCCTCCCAAACAGTTCTTATTTATCGAAGAATGTCTCGTTGCAAACCCCTCACGATAGTGCCAACCACGTAGCCAGAGTTGACATACATTATCATGCTTCAGAAATATGAAGTGTTAATTTCTGCTGGTCATAAAGAAACCTCTTCTTTCTTTAGAGTAAGAGTGTGAATTTGAAGTACACAATTCACAGTGAATTATTTAAATGCTGGAATGTTAAAATGTTAGTTTCATCTGAAAAAAAACACCCAAACCACCCCCCCAAAAAGCCAAACAAAAATAAAGTCCCCAAAAAACCCAAAAAGCAAAACCCCAAAACCAAGAAAATGCCGAAAAGCTCTTATAATCTGCAGCTTTAACGTTTAAGATATGATATTGATTATTTGACTTGTCAGAAATCTGATGATTTAATAGTTCAATAGCTACACCATCGATTTTCATTCAGGAAAACTTAATTCTTTTCTCTAAATATGTCTTCATTTTCCTTAGAGTATTTTATCGGGTTAAAGGAATTATGGATAGAATCATGGAATCTTCAGGCTGGAAAATACCTTTGAGATCATCGAGTCCAACCGCACCCATCTTCTGCTAAACCATGTCCTTCAAAAGCTAATCTATATGTTCTCTAAACACCTCCAGGGATGGTGAATCAACCACCTCCCTAGGCAGCCCGTTTTAGTGCCTGACCACCCTTTCAGTAAAGAAAGTCTTCCTAATATCTAGTCTGAACCTCCTCATGTACATTTCCCCTTTTCCTACCACCTGTCACTTCTGAGAAGAGAACAACACTCATTCTTCTACAGCCTTTTTTCAGGCAGTTGTAGACAGGGATGACGTCTCCCTTCAGCCTCCTCTTTTCCAAGCTAAACAACTCAAGTTCCCTCAGCCGATCCTTGTAGGACTTGTTGTCCAGCCCCTTCACTAGCCTTGTCACCCTTCTCTGGACACGTTCCAGCACCTCAATGTCCTTCTTGTACTGAGGGACCCAGAACTGAACACAGTACTTGAGGCGTGGTCTCACCAGTGCAGAGTACAGGGGCACAATCACTTCCCTGGTCCTGCCGGCCACACTGTTTCTGATACAGGCCAAGATGCCATTGGCCTTCTCAGCCACCTGGGCACACTGCTGGCTCATATTCAGCTGGTTGTCAACCAACACCCCCAGGTCCTTCTCTGCCAGGCACCTCTCCAGCCAGTCTTGCCCAAGCCTGTAATGCTGCATGGGGTTGTAGTGCTCCAGGTGCAGGACTCAGCATTTGGTCTTGTTAAACCTCAACCTGTTGGTTTCAGCCCATTGATCCAACCTGTCCAGATCTCTTTGCAGTGCCTCCCTTCCTTCAAGCAGATCAACACTGCCACCCAGCTTGGTATCATCTGCAAACTTGCTAAGAGTGCACTCGATCTCTTTGTCCAGATTATTAATAAATATATTGAACAGGACTGGACCCAGCACTGAACCCTGGGGAAAACCACTCATGACTGGTCTCTGGCTGGATTTACCTCCATTTACCACCACTCTCTGGGCCTGGATATCCAGCCAGTATTTCACCCAGCAGAGAGTGCGCCGGTCCAGGAGAATGACAGCCATTTTCTCAATCAGAATACAAAAGGCTTTACAAAAGTCCAGGTACACCACATACACAGCCTTTCCGTCGTCTGGTAAGTGGGTAACCTTGTCATAGAAGCAGATCAAGTTGGTCTGGCAGGACCTGCTTTTCATAAACCCATGTTGACTGGGTCTGATCACCTGGCTGTCCTGTATGTGCTGTGTGATTGCACTCAATATGATCTGCTCCATGACCTTCCCCTGTACCAAGGTCAAGCTGACAGGCCTATAATTCCCCAGATGCTCCCTCCAACCCATCTTGTAAATAGGAGTTACATGTGCCAGTCTCTATTCAAGCGGCACTTCCCCAGTCAGCCAGGGCTGTTGAGAGATGAGGGAAAGGGGTCTGACAAGGACATCTGCCTGCTCCATTAATACCCTGGGCTGTACCCCATCTGGCCCCATAGACTTGTGGATGTCTAATTGGCCAAGCAGATCTGTAACCAAGTCTTCTTGCAACATTGAGGGTTCACCTTCACAGTCTTCTGGCTAAGGAGACTTGCAGTCCAGAGAACTTCTTAGCTTACTATTAAAGACCAAAGCAAAGAAGAGGTTGAGTACCTCTGCCTTGTCATCATCTTTTGTTATTACCACTCCCCTTACATCCAGTAAAGGAGGGAGATTCTCCTTGGTCCTCCTCTTGTTGTTAATATACTTGATGAAACACGTCTTATTGTCTTTCACTGAACTGGCCAGTTGAAGTTCCAGTTGGGCTTTAGCCCTTCTAATTTTTTGCCTACATGATCTCACCTGCTCCTTGTAGTCCTCCTGAGATGTCTGCACCCTCTTCCAAAACTCATATATTTTCCTCTTTTTCCTGAGACCAACACAGAACTCTCTGTTAAGCCTATCTGGTCTTCTTCCCCGCCAACTCATTTTACAGCAGAAAGGGATGCTCTGCTCTTGCACTGCCAGAATTTCCTTCTTGAGGAGCATCCAGCCCTCTTGGGCTACTTTGTCACTTAGAATTCCCTCCCAATGAACTTTATCAAACAGCTTTCTAAATAATTTGAAGTCTGCCCTCCAGAAGTCCAAGGTAACAGTTCTGTTGACTCCCCTCCTTTCTCTTCCAAGAACAGAGAATTCTGTCATCTCATGATCACTGAGTCCCAGTCATCCTCCAACAGTCACCTCCCTCACAAGGCACTCTGTTCACAAACAGCAGATCCAGTGAGGCACCTTCTCTAGTTGGCTCATTCACCAGTTGTGTTAGGATCTTATCTTCCATATACTCGATGAACCTCTTAGATGTTTTCCCTTCAGCTATGTTATGCTTCTAGCAGACATCTGGAAGGTTCAAGTCTCCCACAAGAACGAGGGCTAGCGATGGCTAGACTTCTCCCCGTTGCACACATTGAAGAGATCATCGCTTTCCTCATCCTGGCTGGGTGATCAATAACAGACTCCCACCACTATGCCCGATGTCTGACTTACTGTGGGTTCCACTGATTTTAACCCATAAGCACTCAACCCTATCATTAACATATTTTAGTTCAACATAGTGAAAACCTTCTCTAACATAGAAGGCAGCCCCACCACCTCTCTTTCCTAGCCTATCCTACCTGAAGGGTTTACAGCCACCCATGGAAGCACTCTAGTTGTGCGAATCATCCCACCTCATTTCCATGACAGCAATTACATCGTAGTTTTCTAGCCTTGCAATTGCTTCCAACTCCCCTTGTTTGTTTCCCATGCTCCGTGCACTAGTGCAAATGCACTTCAGTTGGGCTGTTGTTTCCAGGCATCCATAACACAATGTTTTGGATAATCACCATAAACAAAGTAGGATGTATCCATCTTTAGTTTTTTAAAAGGTGAAATGTGAGACATATGGTGTCCCTAAGAAAGGTCACATTCCTACTTACTTTTACATTCCCTCAATTTCTTCAAGGTTTCCAATAAAAATGAACATTTATCCTTTGATATCAAATACAGTCAGACAGAATACTTTCCTGTCATCAGCCCAATTAAGGTTTTCAGCTGTCACTGATGTTGCTACACCATTAAAAAATAAAGGGACACAAATGTATTGACCTGCTTCAGAAGTGTTTTACCAGGGGAAAAGAAAGGTCAGAAATGATAACTGTGTCAAGTTGAACTAAATAAAGTGTTGAACTACTTGATGAAAATGTTAGAAAGAAGGGAGAACTCAAGAATCGTCCAGAATTCAGTTGATGCAAATGAGTTAAATGTTTCTGCACTCACTATTACTCTTCACCTTCGAGACAGGCACCGTATCTTTGAACAGATAGGTAAAACATTCCAGAATATCCAAAAAGTTTACATGCTCCACCAAACGTATTGACTACAGGGATATTTAGAAGGTATCAAGCATGGGTATAAATATGTTTCCAGACAACTATTTTTTCTTGTATTTGAAACTTTTCAAATAAAATTTCATGGGTGTAAATTGAAGAATAAAATGTGTAAATATACTGGAAGCGTGGAGCATATCACAGACTCAAGAATCCGGAGAGCAAAATGTCTGCATATAATGACATTTGATTAACTTTGTATTTTCTTCTCTTTAGGAAGTTTTCCAATCAATTGTAACACAAATATATTCCTTTTTAAAAAAAAAATCGTATCTGTATAAATTGCTTATTTAGCAAGTCCTATTATAATTCAGTCTTAGATAAAAATGTAGTCACCACTTTGTTAACAACACACTCTTGCCCTTTCTCCTTTATCAGTTTTGGTAGGGTTTTTTGCTTTGTTTCCTTTTTTAAAAAATAATTCATTTGGTTTCTTTTTACAATTTAACAGAGGGAAGAAATTATCTTTTTCTGTATTAAGAAAATGTCCAACTTAATATTCTGACTTTTAAACAAATACATAGTGTTAAAAAGTAATGACTATCATAACAATGTATACAATACCTCAAATAACTTGCACCTGAAAAATAATTATAAAAAGAGAGAAAAATGAACAGTGTTCCAGGATCATATATTAGACATTATTGTAACAGCATTATGCATTATGCATTATATGTTCCCTATGTTTTCCATGTTCAATATATTCTTTGTAATTTGAATGAAGCAAAAATAAAAACTACTTGTTTCCTTAAAGCTAATTATTTCCCTAAGTTCGTTCTAGTTCAACTTCATGGTAGAGGATCAGTAAAAATATCAGATCTTCAGCGTGTAAGGATCATACTATCAAATGTATCCAGTCAGCTAAAAGTAGACAGGAAGCCAACATCTCTAAGACCTTGATCAAATCAATAGGATTTTTTTTTTTACTAAGAATGTTTTCCTGGATGCCTAAATACCTTTGCCTATCTTTCCTGTTGCTTTTGAAAATTGGAAACTTTTGAAAATTTAAATATTAATTTATCACTTCCAAAGCAGTAACTACACATGAGACTCTGCTTGTATTATGCAGTGAAGGTGTGTACATCCTGAATTTCAAGTTCACAGCAGAGTCATAATGTCTGTGCTAAGTCATGCAAACCTAGAGAACAGCCATCCTTTTTACCTTCTCTGTGGTTTTGAGCTACTAGGTCAGATATTCAGTGTGATGACAAACTGTAAATTTTTTTCTTCTTAAACGACAGATACAAAGGAAAAAGGTATCTTTTCATTTGTACCATCACTGAAAATTTATGGTGATCTTCTTTCAAGGTCAGATAATGCAGCTGAAATAAAGTCATTTTTAGATAACAGTGTAGAGATTTTAAAGTCATGTTGATGGTGGGTGTATATATATATAAAAAAATACTCTTCTAACAAAACGCTTCAACCAACTGTGACAAACCCTACCTCCTGCATTAGATTTTCTTTCATTATAGCTGTTTTTCAAAGTGAATATAATGCTTTAAAAAATACAAGTCAGACAATTTTGAGTACAAAGTCTTGTAAGTAGGATATGCTTCTTATATATTTTGTTTAGGTATCTAGTCTAATGCTAAAAAAGTGACATCTTATCAGATCATTAAAGCTTTGGAAACCATTCTGATGCAACACATTATTAATTATTGATCAGTAAAATGTAGAAAGATACAAAATACTACTAATCAAACTAAGAGTTGCAAAATGTTAAAGGAGCTTGCAGAGTTAACATCAAATCAAGTTTCCATTAGTCTCAGCTTTACTTTAGATTCATGTCATCTAAAGAATGGAAGATTTCTACATGAAATCCACTTTCTGGTTTGGTTGTATAGTAGGTTTGTTCTTGTGACTCAATCTGTTAATATCCCTTTCGGCATGGGAGACAGCTACGCTCAGCCCTGCTAAACAGGAAAGTAAGACTGATACTTGTTGAAGTCCCGCATCGGATATTTGAATCCAGCCATCATCTGTTACACAGAATGGTAGTTTAAATCAGTTAAAAAGAGACAGACAAACCCAGTCAATATTTCACTTTGCAAAAGGTTTCTGAAATACGTTATGAAATAGAAATATCAAACATCTACAATCAGATTACTTTTATAAATCTTTATAATTTTACATGGCAGGTGATCTTATAGTATCAGGTGTAAAACTAGGTCCTGACAACACTCATGTTTTAAGAAATTGATGTTGCTACTCATGAGCAGACAGACCTTGTTTTCATTGTTCTGAAAAACTGAGGTCCTTAGTCATGTTCAGATAACTCAACTTTCTCTTCCATTTTCAACTGATGTATATATTCGGGGTTTTTTTTACATCCCAAACTTTGTTGCATGGTAAAATAAAATGGCTGTTTAACTGTGCAATAAGGATGAACACAGCAATTCATCTAAACACAATCTGGCATAATCAGATTACCTTAAACCAAATTAAGGTTTAAGTGTATGGCTATCCATTCACTACATCTCATCAGGCATAGACCAGGCCCTTCTGTAGCTAGGAAGTCCCCAATACCACAGGTAGCAGGCAGAGGCTGCAATACTTGGATGGCTTTCTTGTGATACCCATAGTTCAGAAAAATCACCTTGTATGGTTCCCATCTGTTATGGTGGGTGTCTATCTCTTTTCCCAAATAACAAGTGATAGAATGAGAGGAAATGGCCTCAGGTTTCTCCAACAGAGTTTTAGATTGAATATTGACTAAAAGGGTTGTCAAGCATTGGAACAGGCTGCCAAGGGAAGTAGTGGAGTCACCGTCCCTGGAGGTATTTAAAGGACACGTGGGCGTGGCATTTAGGGATATGGTTTAGTGGTGGATTTGGTAGTGTTAGGTCTGCAGTGGGACTCAACAATCTTAAAGGTCTTCTCCAACCTAAGTGATTCTATGGTTTTATTATTGTGCTATTATGATCATCATCATCATGATTACTTTCCTCACCGGAAAAGAGCCAAAGAAGACAAAATGAACTGCCTTAAACTACCAAGTGAACTTGTTGCAGAGACAGGAACTGAACTCGAGTCATCCAAGCCTTATAAAGCTATCAGTTTTACTTCACATCATCCTGCGGTTTCCAACCTCAGCCAGTGTCTTTGGCCACAAGATGGACATTTGGACTGACCACGTTAAATCAATGGTGCTGCATGAATGTAGACCACCATGCACATGCATCAACAGTAAGCACTTTGCTGTGTAATGAGTAAACCCGGTATTGTTGATATTTTCTTTACTGGCTTATTGTTCTCTATTTTTGTCTATTTCCCAACATATTCAACATGCCATTTCAGTTCTCTAGTTTTCCAAGGTGCTATGGAAACACTAAGCAACTGTGCTACTGTATTGTAATATATTGTTTTTATTTTTCCCTTCTGTTAAAGACAAATTGATATTTAAAACAGCTGAAATGACACCAGCTGTCTCAGTAGTAGTTTCTCCCTATGATTTCAGTCTGAAATAAATGGAAAGAATCAGTTGCATGAGGCAGACCTTCCCCTTTAGCCAATATAAGTAGTATAATAAAAGCTTTCTTATTACCAAATGGAGGTATATTGTCCTGTAGGTACTAGCAGGAGTAGTGAAACCTTTTCATCAGAGGAAAAAAGTACTCTCATTTTAAGTGTGAACAAGTTTTTCCTCATTTAAACACTGTTTTAAAGGAGGCAAGAAAAAGATGTTTCTAAGGTTATCTATATAGAACATTTAAAAATAGTAAGTTGGTGGCATAAAAATGTTACAATTTAATGTATTTTTCACCAAGTACAAAATAGATGCTGCTTTTAGTATCTGCAGAAAAATCTGGATATTCAGCAATTCTGAAAACAAAGCCAGAATTAGTTCAGTAGAGATACACACAGCCAGTAAATACTTCTGAAACTTTAAACTTTAGTCTCCCTCAGGAGAAATTTGATAATGAGCACAGAACTGCTACCTAGTTAATTCTGACTGACTTCTTAGTTGGTGCACTAATTTGTACTAATGCTCTGTTAAAGAATGACCATTCACATTTGTACCTCTTTTTATCAACAAGTTATGCATAATAACTACTCTCAGGACTACTTTGAAATGTACTTTATTATGTCTGCATGAACTTCATACTCATATACTGTAGTATCTGTCTAAATGCCAAGTATAATCCTTTAAAATGAAGACAGCTAATAGCGTCCCACAAGCCATGAGTTTGGGTGCACTGTCTCACCAGCAAAGACATTGTGGTATAGAGTCACAAAAACCACTCTTGCCTTTCCTCCTGGACTGGGAGCAAACTTCACTCCATCTGAGCAACAGAACCTATATTTCCAAAGCTCTATCATAAAACACACAGCCGTATGTGAGTTAGCAAAAGATGTTCATACTGACTGATGATAATCCTGCTCTCCATTACTGACAGTTGAAGTATTGAAAGCAGAGGAGCAGATAAGTGTATGTCTGTGTAGGGGTATGGCTGGGTAGAGAATGGAGTAAGCAGAGTTGAGACACAAACTGTTGCTGATTTTATCATTGTTTTCTTATTTTCAATGAATACAACTTTTATTATTGTGCAACAACTGCATATTTTCTGATTTGCAAAAGAAAACGCTACATGCTGAAAATAACTGTGTTGAACCTTTTAAGCTTTGAAGCTCTCAGGAGAGTAAATTCTTTATATGATAGGCTAGGACTACGTTATTAGTTCACATTATCATTGCTCGAGAGAAGATCACTGAATTTTAACATCACTATGGCCTTTCTAAAAATATACAATGAGATGAGCCTGAGAAATCTGTGCAGTCTGATTCTCTTTCTGTTTCTCCTGTAAAAAAGTAAGGTAGTTATACAAAGTAGGAAGCCTCATTTGTTGTCATGATAAGAGTTGATTAATATAGCTACATATTTAGCATGGTTGAAATTTCCTAGTAGACTTCAATTATCTTTTTTTTTCTTTCCCTGAAACAAAGGCAAAAGTTTAGTATAGTACTCATACAAACATTGAAGAACAATTACAAGACAAAAATGAAAAATAATCTCTCTCATTTAGAAAAATGCAGGAAGAAGTATTTATTAAATAAGAATACAGTTATTTGCCAAATTGGAATCTGGACAGAATTCATACCATAATTTATAACAATGAAAACACCACAAAAATTGTGTGGAAATGTTAAAGAAGACAAGTGGCTCTTACTCATTACAAAGTTTTGGCTTAAAATCTCATTTAGAATTCACATAATATTTGCTATAATTTTTAAAAGCAATTTCAGAAAACACCAGATAGGTATTTTCTCAGTCATACGGTATCTCAGATACCAACACAGTTTAACTGTACAAAAGGTTATGAATCTTTCACGTCTTTCTCCTATGGTAACAGGATGAATTTAATCAGAATTAGATTATTTTCTCAACTGTCTGCAATCAAAATAATTGAAAAAATGGACATCTGTAGCCACGTGTTGTAAGAAAATATCCAGCCCCATCAATCACCATGGAGCTATATTTTTGCATGGCTTTAAGGGGAAAATTCACTGTGATGAGCAGAGTAGCAGCATATGCTACCCAACAGCTACCACCTTCATACTAATGTAGAAAGCCTTATTCAAGCTGTGTCTGATCTAATGATCAATACGAGCATAAAGTAATACTTTGATTAAAGCCACAGGATACCCTAAAGAATAAATTGACTGGTTTTCCAGAAACTGAACCTAAACATTTGTTGCTACCTTTTGCCATCTTTTATGAGGAAGACATGGAGTACCTTCTTAAAGAGCCACAGAATCTGGAGGCTCTAAGTTTGGGCACACTAAACTTCAGATAAGCCAAAGCTGATAAGTGTTTTCTGGTGAGGATCTCACTTCTGTGATGGTGTTCACAGTCCAATGATGAGGCTAAAGATCTACCAAGTAGCTGGAGAGGTTTGGGAGCAGGATATAATAAAGATCATCCTCCTCTGTTGGAAGATGTTGTTGGGTTGGACAAGTATTGGGATAACAAGATGACAAGCTAATATTAATCATGTTCTAGCTGTTTTACTGATTTTTGTCCCTGTAGATGAAATTGTTCAAAAGTTGCTTCTCGCTCACAAATGTACAAGTTGATTATCCCCGTGTAATAAGTGTCTTTGGTCTTCAACAGTTTCACAGGAAATCTTTTGGTTCTAGTCTGATGTCTCCAGCAAATGGGAGAGTAAACTGTTATCTAATCACTGTTTACCCACCATTCAGTCCTCAGGCAGTAAATGTCATGTTTAAAAATTCATCAAAAATTTCCATTAGTGATATGTAAAACTTGTTTTCCAAAGCTCTTCTACATGCATTATCATATTCTTTCTTCATATCTGTAATTGAAATAAGTGCAAACTGTACTTGGGGGGTGTTTTTGGTGTCTGCTGGCCAATTCATTTTATCTGCAAATTTAAAGCAATGCAGTGATGAATATTAATAGCACTGTTACTATGTAAAGGCAGTGTTGATATTGATGGATGGCTAAAAGAACAGAATAAAAAGAAGGGATATTCTCTCTCTTCAGTTAATGTCATTTTCCCACACCTGATAACCTTCTACTGTTGTTCACAATGTGTAACTATTTTTATAAATTTCTCAAGAAGTAGGTACTTATAAAGCCTTTATAAAATCTTTCTGCGGTAGACCAGATGTTTATGCCCATATTCTGTCTACCTTTGTATTGTAGAACAGAAGGAGGAAGATGAGCAATTAGGATTGTGTGCTGTTTTCTGTGCATTACATGAGAATTACATTTCGTGCATTACATGAGAATCTGTTACGAAGTAACAGTTACAAATATATTACTCTGTATTATGTAATGAACTTCCTAAAAGGACATGTTAGATGCATTTTATTAAGAACTGTTTTAACTTTTAATTTAAAAGGAGTTATGATATGCATCTATCCTGATGTATATCACCATCAAAACTCCTTTGAACAATAAATTCAATTAACAATACTGACTTGCTATTCCTCATCTATTTTGGAAACTATACCATGTCTTGTTCTGCAGTACTCTACATCAGAATTTTTTCCTTCAGAGGAGGAGAAAAAGATAAACAAATCATATTCTTATGGTTCCAGATATTCCAAGGTCTTCTTTAATCCATATAAACCCTGAGGATGTGCTCTGGAATAATTTCAAGCAGATGCACACAATAGCTTCATATTTCAATGTCTCCAAAGTATTACTAACTGAATCTGGTTTGCTATTAGTCATAGGGTAAATGATCGTAATTAAAGTAAGAAATGAACAGCAAACACAGATAGACATCATCCTAAACTGTCATATGTATTATGAGTCTTTCAGCTGCCATGTAGCCCTTCTCCTGGGAAGCATGCAAATGAATCTAAAATCCAACAAGCACAAACCCTGGTGTCCCTTACCTGATTTGAGTATCTTAGCTATCCATCTGTATTTTAAAAGATAATGGCTCCATTAATTTCTTTCATGGCCACATTTTGAAACTGAGGCATATTTAAGATATACTTTTTTTACAAGCTAACTTGCATCCAAAATGAGATCTTTTTCAGATTAAAGAAATAGTTACATTCATTGGAAATTGATTTTAAATATATCTTGTTTTCATTGACACAAATTTACAGCATAATCATCTTCATTTGCCCTATTGTCATTTCTCAGGGACCTGCCAGTCTTGTGTAACTTCCCATATTCTGTCACCATGTGTCGAAAAGAAAGCCTATAGACTCCATATAGAATGACACCTCTGCTTATGTGTATCCTAATTAAATTACTCAGATTCCTCCTACACATAACAGTGGATTTGGGTGGTTTTTTTCTAGTCAGGCCTTAAGTGAGCAAATATTTTGAACAGTTGATAGTGTACCAAGACATAAATTTGTAGAAGGGAGCAGAAACTCATTAAAATATCTCAGAAAGCATATCTAGATTTCCATTATAAAACACATTATAACAATTGTCTCCCCAATGATCTTGGTAGAAAATTTTGACATATTAATATAAAAACTAGAGAAAAATATCCAAGTTTTAATACCAAATTTTCTTGCTAGCTCTACAGGACAACTGGCTGCAGATAGCGTTAGTGACTCCACTCATGCACTGACTCTTCATAAACTGCCATTCCTTACATGCACTACATTTATTAAAGGTTTTATATGCTTTGACTGCTTACAAATACAGGTGCTGCATTTTATGACCTGTTCACTCCAATAGTGAGTTGTACTTTTCAGTGTATAATCTAAGTGTAAAAGCCTTTGAGCAAGCTTTGAACAGCTGATTAAATAGAATGTACTAGTAAATCCTAAGGACACTCCTTGTCTTAGTTCTCAAAAGTATATAGACACTACAATTGTGCCAGTCAAGTGAGTAAAATCTCAGCTAGGAACGTAAATTTAGATGTAGAACCATGCTTATGCAGCTACCCATGTTCTTCAACTAAGTCAACACTAAGGTGCTTTGGGGGTACTTTGATGCTTATTGAAGCTATGTCCTAAGGTATAAATAAGTTTTAACAAACCAAACTTCCATTCCATTGTTTTTTGTACATTTTGTATATATTGTCCTATACATGAAAAAGCAAACAAACAAATCACATTAGCCTCCTCTGAGAAGTATAGGGACATTCACAAGGTTAGAGCAATAAATGCAGCATTCCTTTTCTCTATCGGATGACAATCTAACAGTCTTTGGAAGCAAGACTGATTTTAGGAGGCAAATATTACAGAGAAGACTAGACTGGAAACATGACTGGAGGAGCTGACAAAACTCTTTAATATAAACATATACGGTTATTTTAAAAAAAAAGGAAGAAGTTGATTTACGTCCTCTCCAAGCTTTTTAATTTTTCCTTTTAGGCAAATGTTGTGGGTTGAGGTCTTCTTATTACATCTCAGAGACAAATCTCTCCAGAGTTTTTGAAATTGTTATTACATTTACATTTTTGCTAAAAGTGCTTTGGCCAACATTTTCCTGGGAACAGGCACTATTCGTGTAACAGTTCAGAAAGCAAACTGTAGATCTGAAATCATAATGAAATTTTTTCTAGACAAAAGTTTGGAGTATTCTTCATGCTTACTCTACAGTTAGGTGGAGCTTGATTTTAAAACTGTTATCATGTCTGAAGAAGCAGGCAGGCTTCTAATGGAATATTAGAAGTAATTTGCTTCCTTCTCTCACTAACTTTCTTTGTACCTATCTCATTTGCATTATAGTGCTTTCAAGTCATAGTCCTGAAGGTGTTGTGTTCAATTTACTTAAAGAATATATGATGATTTATGTCTGTCCTGGTGCTTGACAGTGCATAATTTTTCAGCTAGGTTCACCATCTTCAGTTTGCTTTCAAGGAAAAGATACCTTAACCTTGCAAATGCTGAGGCAAATGATAGCACCTTCAAGAGCAAAGCATGTCCAAGGGATGGAGACATGTGTCTTTGTGACCTAGTTCTCTAGTTTACTTGAATAGCTTCATAATAACAAAATATTATCTCTTGTAACTACTAAAAACTTGTAGCATTTTAGTATCTTTGAAAGGAGGGGATTGTCTGTAGTATTTCACAGGGTGATTATGAAAAAAAAAGCCCAGCTCATATTTAACACAAGACTGTTTATTCTTTTTTATTATAAAAAAAAAGATGAAAACAAAAATGAAGTCCTGCCTTCCTACCTTGCCTTCCTACCTTACACTGATAAAAACCTTAGTATTTGGAACAAGCCTTTTTCTCCCCTCAGTTGCAAGCATTTACATCTTACATCATCTCCCTTACTCTCTACCTTCTCTACCTTTAACTAAAGAGTAAAAGCAAGAATTCCAAAGCTCTCATAAATGCTGTATTTCAGCAACTCTCAAAGCCAGTAAATGTTTTCTGAAATACTCTTCCTAAAGCACAAAGCCATTGAAAGGTGGGACATCACACTGATGACCATAAAGCTCATCTCACTAGCAATAATTATTTTCATAGAGGCAGTGTGCCATGCCTCTTTTATTTAGTTGCATTTCAGTCTCTTACTTTCTCCTCATCTGTTAACATTCATCTTAGTCACTTAAATGGCACTAGTGGACCAGTGGCAAAAACGAATACATAACTAATGCTAATACTGTGGTTTGGTCTGGGAAGAAGTCAGTATCAACACTGTACAGCTGAAGGGTTTTCTGGCATCTCATTTGCAGAAAGCTCCAGCTCTCTGAGCAGCTGGAAGAAAGCTGTTACAGCTCTGACAATCAGCATGCTCTGCTGAAGATAGCTGTTGTGCAAATGGTCCTTTGTGGCATACACAATATATTTGATTTGCCATAACTGGCAAACAAACTGCAGTTTGGAAACTGCTGATGCAAACAATTGCCCTGCTAATACTGGAGAAAGCTGGTTCTAACTTCAGATTAACAAGCCACACTTCATAATTTAAAATCAACATAGAGTGCTGTGGGCAAGATTTTTTTTTTTTTTAATTTTTTTTAATTTATTTACTTGTCTTCAAATGTATTGTAAATGACAAAGAACTGCATAACAAATAATTTTCTTAGTAAAATTCTTCAATGCCACTACTCAAAGGAAGTAATCAGTAGTATTACTCCATCAGCTTTTAGAAAAGTTAATACCTTTTCAAACACATATCCCCAAAAAGATAAGTCAGGAAGAAAAAAGCAAAGCATGTTGCCAAATCATAGTGGCAGGTCCCATGATAAACAGGCATAATAGACACACAATGATCAGGAACATGATGCATAAATCATTCTTGTGGGCCAAGACATCTCGTTCTGAACTTATGACAGATGGACCATAATGAACAGATTCCTCAAATGGGAAAAAAAGAAGCTGAAAGTGAGCAAATGAAACACAGCATAAAAACTTCTGATGTTTTTGGAAGGTTAAAGCGGCGAAGGCCTAAAACTGTATTTATACAGTTGTTTTCACCTTGAAGCATGACAATGAGCTTCATCATAAAGCTCCCTCAGTGGAAAAGTCCTTTTATGGAAAGTCAAAGTATAATTCTTTAAAAGGTAGAACAATGTAGGATTTGATGTTGTGGGGGCTTGTTTGGTTTCTGGGGTTTGGTTGTTTGGGGATTTTTTTGAGGGAGGTAGGGGCATGGAGGAGAAGAGAGTTAGGTGTTGTGTTGTATTTTTTACCATTTCAGTTCAACAACAGAAATGTGCCAGACATTTAAGAACGTAGAACGCAATTATGATGATTCAGAAGGAGACCAAAATCTGAGTTGGATACTAGATTTCTTGAAAAATCTGCAGATTAAATTCAACCCCATGACCATAAACAGTCATTACTTTGCCACCTGGTAAGTACTCAGAAAAATGACCAACAGCTATTGAGTCTCAGCTTCTTGCATTATCTGGAATCAAAGTTCCTCTTGAGATATATTCAACAATAAAAAAGAACGGTCCCTCTTTTAAGACAGGACACATTATAACACTATTCTTAGAACAGGAATTTTTTATTTGGCCTTTTTTTAAAAAAAAAGAAAAGAGTACTAGGATCTGAACATCAAAACTATTTTATTCAATTAATCTGTTTTCTACTTCTGGATGGTAGTATCACATCTCTAAGATGAAAAGTGAAATTTTATGTTTCTTCAATGTTAGATTATAATGAAAGCAATTTATCTTCAACTCTTCCTTATAATTTCTCATTAAAATAGCATTGAAGTTCAATACTAATCACAACATATATTGTGGAAGCACACTGGGCATTGTTCACATCTATTCAGAATGTGCATTCAAGTAATGAGCTTTTGTAGAATGTCAGTAATCTGAGAACAACCACATAAGTACACGAAGATTGTGCGTTATTATATAGAATGTAGGCTGAATTATCACACCTAATTAAACGTCACAGATACAAGAGGTTTATTTATACCTTATAATACCTTTTGAGTTTTGAAGCTCATCTTCAAACTAGCTATTTATACTAACAAATGAATAATATCTGATTCTTCACCATCATAGTAATTTTATGTGTTTTTTTTAAAAAAAAACCTGCTACAATAACCAGAGTCATAATGAAAGAAATGTATGTGCAAGACCAGTTACAAACACAAAGTATTAAAGAATTTGATTTTGACAGCGTTATGTACTTAATTTACATTGATTTTTCTTGGTGTCTATTACAATTCAAGATTCAGTGGAAAGCAAACTTGGATTATGTGTGATCTAAAACTTAACTGCTGAGTGAGGAATCCAGAGCTCAGCTCCCATAGATGCCAGAAATTCTTGGTCACAAGATCAGAAAGCTTTCTAGTAGGCAAGAGTGAAATAAGTAATATCTACTTTGCTTAAATATTACAGTGTTTCAGTAAGCATTTTGAAATAGATAAAAAATACTATGTGAGTATAAATTATTGCTGTTCTGTTCTCATCATAATATATAACTGGCAACCTAGACTTGTCTGTATGATTGTGTTTCACTCCTTACTAGTTTCACTTTTGTGTTTGAGCAACAGTGATACAATTCTTTTTTATTTCAAAACAATCAACACAGACTCGAATACATAAAGGGGAGAAGATTGGTGTTTTAGCCATATATGTGTAACAATTAGAGGTGACACTTCTAGGTCATTCACAGAGGAGGTGTTGTCATTCATTGCCTACCTTGGTTTATTCCTGTGACTGGTTTTTGAATAGGTGACCTAGTCAGTCTACCTGTAGATACCTCAGTGCATAGATACTTTTTGTTACCTATGAATTTCAAATGTTAAATCTACTCTGGAAATAATTTCTGCAAGTATTTTTCTGCTATATCATCATTTCTTGAGAGCTTTCTACTCATAAATACCAATTTTGTAAATATGTATTTCTAGGATAGCTATACACTGGTTCTTTTAATATCTTGTTAGCTACACCATATAGTTTAATTATAAAAGCAAAATTTGCCAAACAACATTGCTTATTTTATACATGCATTTTCCTATCAATAACTTCAAGTAATCCTTTAAGCTTGCAGCATTTGGACTATCATTATCTGTCAACCCCATATGCTAAATCTGACACTAGCAAACATCTTTTTGGACAGCCAAAAGATAAAAACATACTTCTTCTTCAGAATAGTGTATATAGCATACATATTATTTGTTATATATGAAGGCCCTCATTTTGTTAGTTACACACTGAAGCAACCAGAATCCAGTAAATGGTACACACTACACAATGGAGACTATCAACTAGTCTTACCAACATGTATACAAGCAAAAGCAGAAGTTAATTTCTTAATCTAGCTACATCCTATAGTCTCTGGTCACAGAATTTATCAGTCTGGGGTTTGAATAGCCTTTTACTTCTTGAAGTCTTTTTCTAAATATGACTTTAAATGTAACCTGTAACGCATACACAGCACAAGATAAATGGGAAAAATACTACCCAGAAGCACTCGAGCAAGATTTGTCACTTTGAAAAAGGACCTTACCCAGGAATGTTTACTGGACAAAAAACACACGCATACTGCACACACAAAACCCATAAATTCTCATGTGTTTTACCTGAATGATTAAAAGGTGGCTCTGACCTGACTGGGATTTCAGCCTATGGATATATTTGTGTTGTATAATCACTAATACTCACATCTCTTTACACACATGTGACTCACTCCAGTATTCCCACCTTAAGTGGAAATTAGTTACCAGCTGTATAGGAATGAAAATGAACAATTACCTTTTTTATAAAGAAAAAGAAAAATCCCCACAGGCTCTGATATATGGAGGTAAAGCAAAATATAAATGCATCACAACAGAAGACACACATTTTGCAAACCAAAAAGCCAGTCCAGAGCTGGAGAAGGAGGTTTCCAAAACTTGCCTAGGCACCTTCATTCCCTGAAACCTTTAAGTCCTACTCCCACAGGATCACTGGTGATTTTACACACCTGTACAGCCATGCCTTTTCTCTTTTTTTTAGTTAAAACTGATCAACCAACACAAGTGGAATACTAGATGCCACAAGTTAATAATTCAAATTTAAAAAAACACATAACACCGATCACTAATTTAATATATTTTCTCTGATTTTTTTTTTCTGTAAAAATTGAAGCTCAGAAAATCATAGGATCATAGCATCACAAAATCTTCTGGTTGAAAAAGACCTTTGAGATTGAGTACAAACGAACCCATCTTCTGCTAAACCATGTCCTTCAAAAGCTCATCTACCCATTGTTTAAACACCTCCAGGGATGGTGAATCAACTACCTCCCTGGGCAGACTGTTCTAATGCTTGACCACCCTTTCAGTAAAGAAAGTCTTCATAATATCTAGTCTGAAGTTCCCCTGGCACAACTTGTGGCCATTTCCCCTTTTCCTATCACCTGTCATTTGTGAGAAGAGATCAACATTCACTCTGCTACAGCCTCCTATCAGGCAGTTGTAGACAGGGATAAGGTCTCCCCTTAGCCTCCTCTTCTTCAAGCTAAACAACCCCAGATCCATCAGCCGATCCTTGTAGGACTTCTGCTCCATCCCTTTCACCAGCCTTGTTGCCCTTCTCTGGACATGCTCCAACACCTCAATGTCCTTCTTGTACTGAGGGGCCCAGAACTGAACACAGTACTCAAGATGTGGTCTCACCAGTGCAGAGTACAGGGGCACAATCACTTCCCTGGTCCTGCCGGCCACACTGTTTCTGATACAGGCCAAGATGCCATTGGCCTTCTCAGCCACCTGGGCACACTGCTGGCTCATATTCAGCCGGTTGTGAACCAACACCCCCAGGTCCTTCTCTGCCAGGCACCTCTCCAGCCAGTCTTGCCCAAGCCTGTAACGCTGCGTGGATTTGTAGTATTCCAGGTGCAGGACTTGGCATTTGGTCTTGTTAAACCTCATCCTGTTGGTTTCAACCCATCAATCCAGCCTGTCCAGATCTCTTTGCAGTGTCCCCATTCCTTCAAGCAGATCAACACTGCCACCCAGCTTGGTACCATCTGCAAACTTGCTAAGGGTGCACTCGATTCCTTTGTCCAGATTATTAATAAAGGTATTGAACAGGATTGGACCCAATACCGAACCCTGGGGAACACCACTCGTGATCGTCCTCCAGCTGGATTTAACTCCATTTACCACAACCCTCTGGGCCCAGTATTTCACCCAGCAGAGAGTGTGCCGCTCCAGGCCAATGGCAGCCAGTTTCTCAATCAGAATGCTGTCAGAAACGGTGTCAAAAGCTTTACACAAGTCCAGGTACACCACATCCACAGCCTTCCCCTCATCTGTTAAGCGGGTAACCTTGTCATAGAAGGAGATCAGATGGGTCTGGCAGAACCTGCTTTTCATACACTCATGTTGACTGGGTCTGATAATCTGGCTGCATGTACTGCGTTGTAGCACTCAATATGATCTGCTCCTTGACCTCCTCCGGTACCAAGATCAAGCTGACAGGCCTCGATTCCCCGTATGTTCCCTCCAACCCATCTTGTAAATGGGAGTTACATTTGCCAGTCTCCAGTCAAGTGGTACTTCCCCAGTCAGCCAGGGCTGTTGATAGATGAGGGAAAGGGGTCTGGCAAGGACCTCTGTCAGCTCCCTTAATACCCTTGGGTGTATTCCATCCAGCCCCATAGACTTATGGAAGTCTAACTGGCTGAGTAGGTCTCTAACAAAGTCTTCTTGGAATATTGAGGGTTCACCTTCACAGTCTTCTGGATCTGGAGACTTGCAGTCCAGAGAACATCTTAACTTACTATTAAAGACCAAAGCAAAGAAGGGGTTAAGTACCTCTTCCTTGTCTTCATTCTTTGTTACTACCATTCCTCTTACATCCAGTAAAGGAGGGAGATTCTCCTTGGTCCTCCTGTTGTTGTTAAGATACTCAAAGAAACATTTCTTTATTGTCTTTCACTGAACTGGCCAGATGGAGATCTAGTTGGGCTTTAGCCCTTCTAATTTTTTGCCTACATGATCTCACCTGCTCTTTGTAGTTCTCCTTAGATGCCTGCACCCTCTTCCAAAGCTCATACATTTTCCTCTTTTTCCTGAGACCAACACAGAGCTCTCTGTTAAGCCAAGCTGGCCTTCTTCCCCGCCGACTCATTTTATGGCACATGGGGATGGTCTGCTCTTGTGCTGCCAGAATTTCCTTCTTGAGGAGCATCCAGCCATCTTGGGCTCCTTTGCCATTTAGAACCAGCTCCCACTTGACTTTATCAAGCACCCTTCTAAACAGTTCGAAGTCTGCCCTCTGGATAATGATATGTCTTTCAACATCAAATTGCTTATAAGACTTCTAATAGGCAAGAAAAATGTATATGGAGAAGCAGGCAGCCCAGAAGAGATGTGCGCTCTCAAAGTATTTGGCAGAATATTTTCTCAGATACTCTCTGAATGGCACGTTTCTTATTGCATTCTCTAGAGTATGGAAGCTACTCAGAAGTGGTACAGCTGTGTCTATATCATCCTTACACTCCTTTCAGTTTTTGTCTGGCTATTACATTAACACAATCCTTTTTTGCATCACTTGTCATAAACATTTTTTTCATCCTAGGCACGAAGCGATCTTTAGAACTCCCTTACTGAAACTTATCTTATGCCAAATAATACCACAATCAAAGGCATGCATTCTTCATCAGATTCATGATGTCTTTGTATCTGAAGGCAACAAGCAGTGTGAGTGAATTACAGCTAGCTGAATTATCTAGATGTCAAATACAGAGACATTACATAGCAGTTTTGTTCTGATTGTGCAAATATAAAAACCAAACTCAAAACAACAAACCCTCTTTACATGTTATTCCTACGCACTCCATCCCTCTTAAGCACTTCCTAAAGTCTGTTCCTCTCCCTGCCTCATATACACAGTTGTGATGGAATCATTAACGTTGTATAAGAAAGGAAAACAACCATAAAAAATACAAAACAAATAGAATCAAAGAATCATAGAATCATTTAGTTGCAAAATATTTTTGAGATCATCAAGACCAGCCATACCTGTCCACTACTAAACCACATCCCTAAGCACTACATCTACTCATCTTTTAAATAACTCCAGGGATGGTGACTCAACTATCTTCTGGGCAGCCAGTTTCAGTGCTTGATAACTGTTTCAGAGAAGAAAATTTTTCCTACTATAATTTGAACCTCCCCTGGTACAACTTGCCGCCGTTTCCTCTTATCCTATTGGGAGAAGAGATCAACACTCACCTCGTTATAACCTCCTTCAGGCGGTTGTAGACAGTGATAAGGTCTCAGCCTTCTCTTCTCCAAGGCTAAACAGTTCCCTCATCTGCCTTTCATAAAGTTTGTTCTCCAGTCCCTTCATGAGCTTTGTTGCACTTCTCTGGACACACTCCAGCACATTAATGTCCTTCTTGCGGTAAGGGGCCCAAAACTGAACACAGCACTCGAGGCACAGCCTCACCAGCACTGAGTACTTGGACAAAATCACTTCCTTGATCCTGGTGGTCACACTGTTTCTGATACAGGCCAGGATGCCATTGGTCTTCTTGGCCACCTGTGCACACTGCTTCTTCATGTTCAGCAAGGTTGTCAACAAACACCCCAAGTTCCTTTCTGCCAGGCAGCTTACCAGTCACTCTTCCACAAACCTGCCATTATTGTGTCCCAAGTGCAAGACCCGGAACTTGGTCTTGTTGAACCTCATCCTGTTGGTCGCAGCCCATTGATCCAGCCTATACAGACGCCTCTGCAGAGCCTCCCTACCCTCAAGCAGATCAATGCTTACACCCAGCTTAGTGTCATCCGTCAGCTTACTAAGGGTACACTCAATCCCTTTATCCACACCATTGATAAAGGCATTGAATAGAACTGAACCCAACATTGAACCCTGGGGAACACCATTTGTGACCAGCCTCCAACTGGATTTAATTCCACATACTACCACTCTTTGGGCCTGGCCATTCAACCAGATTTTTACCCAGCAGAGGATGTGCCTGTCTAGGCCAATGATATCCAGTTTCTCAAGCAGAACACTGTGAGGAACAGTGACAAAGACTTTTCTAAAGCCCAGGTACACTATACCCACAGCCTTTCCCTCATCCACTAGGTGGGTAGCTTTGTCACAGAAGGAATCATAGAATCATAGAATCATGGAATTATCTGGGTTGGAAGAGACCTCCAAGATCATCAAGTCCAACCCTTAATTCAACACTATCATGATTACTAGATCATGGCACTAAGTGCCACATTCAGTCTTATATTAAAAACCTCCAGGGGTGGTGAATCCACCACCTCTTTGGGCAGGCCATTCCAATGCCTGATTACTTGCTCTGTGAAGAACTTTTTTCTGATATCCAGCCTAAACCTTCCCTGTCAGAGTCTAAGCTCGTGCCCTCTTGTTCTGTTCCTGATTGCCTGGGAGAAGAGTCCGACCCCCAACTGTCTACAATCTCCTTTCAGATAGTTGTAGGGAGTGATGAGGTCACCCCTGAGCCTCTTCTTCTCCAGGCTAAACAACCCCAGCTCCCTCAGCCTCTCTTCATAGGACTTGTGCTCAAGTCCCTTCACCCGTTTTGTTGCTCTTCTCTGGACCCATTCCAGCACCTCAATATCTTTCTTGAACTGAGGGGCCCAGAACTGAACACAATACTCAAGGTGTGGCCTCACCAATGCCGAGTACAGGGGAAGGATCACTTCCCTCGTTCTGCTGGCCACACTATTCTTGATACAGGCCAGGATGCCATTGGCCTTCCTAGCCACCTGGGCACACTGCTGGCTCATGTTTAGCCTCCTGTCAATCAGTACCCCCAGGTCCCTTTCCACCTGACTGCTCTCCAGCCACTCTGTTCCCAGTCTGTAGCGCTGCATGGAGTTGTTGCGGCCAAAGTGCAGGACCCGGCACTTGGCCTTGTTGAACTTCTTCCTGTTGGACTCAGCCCATCTCTCCAGCTTATCAAGGTCCCTCTGCAGAGCCCTCCTGCCTTCCGGCAGGTTGACACTCCCTCCCAACTTGGTGTCATCCACAAATTTACTTATGATGGACTCAACCCCCTCATCTAAATCATCGATGAAGATGTTAAACAGAACTGGACCCAATACTGATTCCTGGGGGACACCACTGGTGACCAGCCTCCAGCAGTTCACCAGCACTCTCTGGGCCCAGCCATCCAGCCGGTTCTTAACCCAGCTGAGAGTGCGCCTGTCCAAGCCATGGGCTACCAGTTTATCCAGGAGTATGCCATGGGAGACAGTGACGAAGGCTTTGCTCAAGTCCAGATAGACTACATCCACAGGCTTCCCTTCATCCATCAGGTGAGTTACCTGATCATAAAAGGAAATCAGGTTGGTCAGACAGGACCTGCCCCTCACAAAGCCGTGCTGGCTGGGTCGGATCCCATGTCCATCCTGACAGTGCTGTGTGATTGCACTCAGGATGATCTGTTCTGTAATCTTGGCAGGCACTGAGGTCAGGCCAACAGGCCTATAGTTGCTTGGGTCCTCCTTGCAGTCCTTTTTGTAGATTGGCGTTACATTTGCCAACTTCCAATCATCTGGGACCTCCCCGGAGAGCCAGGACTGTTGGTAGATGATGGAGAGTGGCTCGGCAAGCTCTTCCGCCAATTCCCTCATCACCCTAGGATGGAATCCATCAGATCCCATAGATTTGTGTGGACTCAGGTGGCTCAGTAATTCATAGACTTTTTCCTCCTAGAACACAGGGGGGCCATTTGGTTTCCTGTCTCTATCTGTGATCTCCGGAGGCCAGTTATCGTGAGGGCCACCTCTCCTACTGGTGAAAACTGAGGCAAAGTAGGTGTTGAGTACCTCAGCCTTCTCCTCATCCCTGGTAACTATGTTCCCCCCCAGGTCCAACAAAGAATGGAGGTTTTCCTTGCCCCCCCTTTTGTTTTTAATGTATTTATAGAAGCGCTTTTTGTTATCCTTAACAGAAGTAGCCAAATTAATTTCAAATTGCGCTTTTGTTTCTCTGATTTTCCTTCTGCATGATCTAACTATAGTTCTATACTCTTCCTGAGTAGTCAGCCCTGCCTTCCACAGTCGGTAGGCTCTCTTTTTATCTCTGATTTCCTTCAGTATCTCCCTATTCAACCAAGGTGGTCGTCTTCCCCGACAGCTTGTCTTTTGGCTAATTGGTACAGCCTGTTCGTGTGCACTCAACACTTTTTCCTTGAAACATATCCATCCCTCCTGTACGCCCTGTTTTTGAGGATTGTGTCCCAGCGTGTGCTCTGGACCATTCTTCTAAATAGGTCAAAATCTGCCCTCCAGAAGTCAAGCATAGAGGTTTTATTGGTGGTCTGCCTTGCATCCCTGAATATTGAAAACTGTATTATTTCATGGTCACTGTGCCCCAGTTGGCCTCCGACCACTACATCTCCCACCAGTCCCTCTCTGTTTGTAAACAGCAGATCTAGGAGATCAGGTTAGTTTGGTAGGAACGTCCTTTCATAAACCTATGTTGACTGGGCCTGATCACCTGGTTTTCTTGTGTGTGCTGTGTGATAATACTCAACAGGTTCTGCTCCATTACCTACTCCAGTGCTGAGGTCAGACTGACAGGCCTGCAGTTTCCTTGACCCTCCTTTCAACTACTCTTGTAAATGGGCATAACAATTGCCAGCCAAGTCAATCTTCCCCAGTCAGCCAGGACTGCTGATAGAAATGGGTTTGGTTAGCACATCTGCCAGCTCCCTCAGGGGTGTATCCCATGTGGCCCCATAGACTGTGAATGTCTAATTGACTGAGCAGGTCTCTGAACATTCCTCTTGGATCATGGGAGCTTTGTTCTGCTCCCCCGTCTCCTGGTTCAGGAGGCAGGGTACCCAGAGAACAGCTGATCTTACTATGAAAGATTGAGGCAAAGAAGGCATAAAGTACCTCAGCCTTATCTTCATTCTTTGTCATTATTTTTCCACCTGCATCCAAGAAATGATGGAGATTCTCCTTGGCCTCTTTTTGTTGTTAATATATTTGTAGAAACATTTTTTATTAACTTTCATAGAATTCACCAGTTGAATTGGGCTTTAGCCCTTCTGATTTCCTTTCTGCATGACCTCACTTCATCCTTGTAGTCCTTTTGAGATGCCTTCCCTTTTGTCCAAATCTTTAGACCTTTCCTCTTTTTTTTCTCTGAGATCTGCCAAGCCTGTTTTCTTCCTTGCCAGTTAAGTTTTCAGCACATGGGGATGGCCCGCTCTTGCACCACCAGGATTTCCTTCTTGAAGGAAACACAAGATGAAAATCTAATAAAGGCAATTAAAATTTCTGAACTCCAAAAGTAATATTTTCTCAATGTTACAACACATGTCTAATTATGATCTAATCGTGATCTGGACACTTGTGTTTGGACACACAGCAGTTTTGCTCATGTGTGCATGCCAGCAGGACACACAGGAGTAGTGTTGCAAGCCATTCAGCTCAAGTGAGATTTCATCTTGTAAAGAGAATCAAGGAGTAATATCCTTGTTATTGTGGTCACCACACCTCTCTTCCTCTCTTAACACTCTGCAGCAGAGCATTTCAGAGTGCTGTGATTCACTGAGTGCTGGCACTGTGCTGCAGCTCTGATCCAACAGTGTGCTTAACTGTACACCAGAGACATATTTTGGTGCTAGGAAAACTCTGGAGTTCAGATTATGCAGCCTTGTTTAACACAGTAGTGTTATTTCTGTACACAACATTATTTATGTTCACAAATTGTATTGCATAACATGTGTGTTCCACTACTGTAGGAAATACATTTTTTACCCCTGCTCCTCCAGAACACACTGAACTGAGCGGAAATAGCATAGCAGTTCTTAGTCATGTAACTGTTTTTTGTGTGAACTGGGAGCAAACATACTGTGTGAATGACATCAGTACTGCAGAAAAGTTGACAAAATATTACATTTCTTCAAACCTCTCAAAGACTCGGAGAGACTTCCAATTAACTATTCATATCTTTGACAAATTTGCACATTGGAAAAACATTCTGCCTACCCTCAGTAAGTTCTGCTGTTTCAGCTGGAAATAAGATTATTCTGCCTATTTTTCTGTAAGCTTTGCAGTAACTTTCCACTAAACAATCCTCAACTTCTGTCTCAGCTCCATCTGCTTTTCAGTATTTTTGCTGGTCTTTTTGCTTAAAACTGGAAGACTATTTTATCTCAAGGATTCTTAGCCAGTCTGTTTTCTTCTAAATGACCTCTTCCCTAACACGGATTTTGCAGAAAAAGGTACTGTTGGAACCACAACAAAGAAACAAAGAAAAAATCCTCTAGAGCATGAATTAAGAATCCCCCTCAGACCACACAATTTGTTCATTAATCATTTCAACCATCAACAGAGCGATGTGGGGAGGTGAGGGGCAGAAATAAAACCTAAAGTTTTACTTGAAATTTACGAGCCCTTCCCTGACAAGATCTACTGGCAAATGTTAAACACGAAGATGTGAAAGTGATGGCCACATGAGCAAGGACTTTATGAGCAGGTGTTACTGTTGCCATTATGTACCATGGCACCTTAGACGAAATATCTTGATGAATCTCACTCAGTGTTTTTTGCTCTACAGTTCTATTTTAAAAAAAAATCTTCATTTAATAAAGTGATAATGATCACGTGTGTAATATCCCTCAGTGTTGTTTACCGAGGCAGATAGAAAAATTGTCCCAACTCTAGCTGGAATTCAGACTGTAAATATTTTGGTGCCTACATGAATGTTGTCTGATTTCCAGAGCTGTTAAGCCTCTTTATTTGTTGAATCGTAGAATCATAGAATCATCTGGTTGGAAAAGACCTCTGAGATCATCCAGCCTCACCTGTCCACTTACTAAACATGTCCCTGAGAAACTCATCTACCTGTCTTTTAAAGACCTCCAGGGATGGTGACTAAACCACCTCCCTGGGCAACCTGTTCCAGTGCTTGACCACCTTTTCAGTAAAGAAATTCTTCCTAACATCTAGTCTGAACTTCCCCTGGCACAACTTGCAGATATTTCCTCTTATTCTGTCAATAGTTACTTGGGAGAAGAGACCAATGCTCACCTCACTACAAGCTCTCTTCAGGTAGTTGTAAAAAGTGATGAGGTCTCCCCTCAGCCTCCTCTTCTCTAAGCCAAACAACCCCAGTTCCCTCAGCTGCTCCTTGTAAGACTTGTTCTCCATCCCCTTAACCAGCCTTGTCACCGTTCTCTGGACGCGCGTCAACACCTCAATGTCCTTCTTGTACTGAGGGGCCCAGAACTGAACACAGTACTTGAGGTGCGGTGTCAAGCAATGCTGAGTATAGGGGCACAGTCACTTCCCTGGTCCTGCTGGTCATGCTGTTTCTGGTACAGGCCAAGATGCCCTTGGCCTTCTTAGCCACTTGGGCACACTGTTGGCTCATATTTGGTCGGCTGTCAACCAACACCCCCAGGTCCTTTTCCACCAGGCAGCTCTCCAGCCACTCTTCCACAAGCCTGTAGTGCTGCATGGGGTTGTTGTGTCCCAAGTGCAGGACCTGGCACTTGGCCTTGTTGAACCCCATCCCGCTGGTTTCAGCCCATTTATCCAGCCTATCCAGATCCCGCTGCAGAGCCTCCCTATCCTCAAGCAGATCAACACTTCCACCCAGCTTAGTGTCATCCACAAACTTGCTAAGGGTACACTCAATCCTCTTGTCCAGAATGTTGGGAAAGATATTGAACACAACTGGGCCCAGCAAGAGCCCTGGGAAACACCACTGGTGACTGGCCTACAACTGTATTTAACTACAACTCCAGTTGTGGATTTACCACAACTCTTTGGGCCTGTCTATCCAGCCAGTTTTTTACCCAGCAGAGGGTGTGCCTTTCCAAGTCAATGGTAGCCAGTTTCTCAAGCAGAATACTGTGAGAAATGGTGTCAAAGGCTTTACCAAAATCCAAGTACACCACATCCACAGCCTCATGACAGTTCAGTATGCAGAAGTTAAAATCTAAATGAAGGCATGCAGATATTCTTTTTGTTGCTGTAAAATGTGATGTAAATGTAGGTAACTGGAAGATATAAAGACATCATAGAACCGTAAATTATTCTGTTTAGTGACTCAGCTGGAGGCTGACATGGTGGTAGGTATGCATCTAAGACTATATTATGCATGCTAGAAGAGTCAGGAGGATTCTCATTTTCAAGGGTGTCACAGTCAAAGAAACATTGCCAATTCCTAACTACCACCATTTTAGGAAGAAGTGCAACTAAAGACAAAGGTCATACCGTCAGATAGGAATGATTTATAGGTATAGGTGTAGGATAAAGAAGACATTTCCCCTATTTATCCAGAACATGAAAAAGATCAGTGGGCAGCACTTGATCGTGACTTGTCCTTCTATAAAAGAAAAAAAAAAACCCAAAAAGAAACAAAACAAAAGAAAGAAAGAAAGAAAGAAAGAAAGAAAGAAACAAACAAACAAACAAACAAACAAACAAAAATTGCTGTTCTGAATATGGTCATGTGAACACACGAAATGGCAAGACATTCCTTCTTTGTTCATGAGGGAACTCTGGAGTAGGTTCAGTCAGGTGGTTCAGGCAGGTGCTGTTGCCTAACCTGTAGCATCTTTCCCTCATACAGACACAGAAAAATGTAAGAGACATCAGAGCCAAGAGCTCACACTTCAGTCATTCACTTCAACACCTTTCCTCCTACTTAACAACTGTGTTCTAGGCATAGTTTTTCACAGGAGAATGTCTGCAGCATTATGAAACTCTTTCTAGAAACAGTAATCATTACAAAACAGTGTCTTGTTCTTCCCACACAGGAGGTATGAAAACCCAATTAGTGCGATACTGATTCAAAGACAGTAAGCCCTTTTGAGTGTCAAGGTACATTGCATCAGTTTGGGCTCAACATCACAATAAACTCATATGGTTTCCAATTAATAAAAACCCAACAAGATTACTTTTGTCTGTCCACAATATGCCACATGTATGCATTTGATTTTAAGTGTTCCATAGGGTTCAGAAATTGGAAGTTTGTTGCCACTACTTTCTGTCAACATTTCCAAGGTATATTAGATTTTTTTTAGCTTAGGTCCAAAGCAGCAACAATAATAATACTTTTATTTGAAGTACTAATTCAATATTTTATATTAGAGTCCAATTCTGATGACATTAACACTCACTTTACCCTGGTATAGATTCATGAATTATAATTTTCAAGTTGAGATGAGATGAAATGGAGAAACACAACCAAAATACAACACTACTTTGAAAGAAACTCTAGACTTGATTAATGTATTTATTATTTGAGCAATTATGACTTTATTCGTGTTACATTAGCTCACTGAAAACTATTTTCAAAATCGTTTATTAGCAAACATTGATTATACAATTTTGAAATGTTTTCTTGCAGAGAAGTGGTTCCTTTTGTTTATTTCTATTCTTACTTTCATTTAAGAGATCATAAAAGGGTTTTGTTTTCCACCACCTACTAGGAAATATGAACTGTCAAAAAAATGGCTCTCAGCTAAAACATTAATTTTTTTTCAAAATCTAAAAAAAAATCAGGTTCTTATCATTTTTATCCTGCTGTCACTTGTTAACTTACTGTATTTTCTTATATGGATTTTGAAACCATTAATATAAAATACAAAAATACTTTTACGAATCAGGGAACTTTAAAAAAGAAAGGTTTTTTTTTTTCACCTGTCTCCAGCTGAAACACAGTCAGAAGTACAAAATATTTTCATGTAGAAAATATCCTTATTTAAGCTCCTTCATGTCTTTACATTTCAATAAGACATTGATGGTTATCAAATATTCCACAATAAATGTTGGTGGCTACCTAAATCCTTCTCAATAACATAACACTCAAATCAAGATTTAAAAAAATTCTAATTTTTAAAAATGTAGTTCTATTTACTAGATAGTTTTCTGAGTTTTTAAAAATTTACTTTGTTCACTAGAGCGGTTGTACTTTTAAAAAAAAAATTTCTGGTGTGTCATATAAACCTCTATCATAAATGGGAAATAAGAAAGTAAAACCAAGATCATGTACAGCTTTCAAAATAAAAAAAAAAACAACTAAGTGAAGGCAAATAATTTACATTGCTGTGGAAATTGCTAGTTTGTTGGTTCCTCAAATGCAAAAACCAGAAACATTTCATAATACAATGTGTTTGGTTACTCAGCTGGGATACAGTTAAATTTCTTCCCAGTAGGTGCTGTTTTTTAGTTTTAGTATAAGAATGTTGATAATACACAGATGTTTTTGCTACAAAATCAAGTACTTGTTCGGTTTCTGCAGGTGCAGAGGTGCACAAGAAGCTGAGAGGAGTATAGCCAGGCAACTGACCAAATTTGGCCAAAGAGATATTTGATACCATGTGATAGCATGCTCAGTATATAAACAGGAAGTTGGCTGGGCTGTGCAATTGGTCATTAGGTCATGAGCAATTGCATTGAATTGTGCATCACTTGTTTTGTATATTTATTTTGTTGTTGTTGTTGCTGTTCTCTCTTCTTTTATTGTCCTAATAAATCATCTTTATCTCAACACGAGTTTTACTTTATTTCCTGATTCTTCCACTCATCCCACTGCAGAGGATGGGAGGAGGGAGCGAGTGGTTGCATGATGTTCAGATAAACCATGACATATGCTAAGAATGCCATAAAATTAAATAAGTTGTCATTAATAACTTAATCACAAAAAAATAGACAGGCATATGGTAATACTGGACTTCAGCAGGTTAAAATTAAAAAATATTAAACTTAATTTCTGTTGAGTTAAATTCATATTCTGCATGGAAGCTTCAGAAAGGAAAGATGGAATTTGACATTTAAGAATGTGAAGAGAAAATAGATATTTTATTCATTTCAGAAATCCAACTTTTTGTTGTTGTTGTTGCCATTTTTCCATCTTAACCAGGTGCATTTATTCTGGTCATTAAATATGACTTGTCCACAAATATTTTTTAACCTTTACAAGCTAACAATTTAAAACTGAAAGCCTCATTATTTAACAATGGCAGGGAAGATACAGAACAGAGACAGAATTTTTTAATATTTACAAATAAGAATCAAAGAATTTGCTGGTGTAGGACTATAGCGTGTAGGGCTATAGCATGGGCATCACAGCTTAGGGGTTTCTGGGTAGAACTCAGAATTCCGTCTGTTTAATGCCATCAAACATGCTACTTTAATATTACAAGTGTGGTCATAAGCATCTTTGATTTAAATGGATTCATTCTTTGCTCAAAGCTATGTCACAAAATTGGAACTTCTTTAATCAGGCCTCAGAAGTGAAATTACAGATATTTACTGTAATTTGAGTTTACTGTTAATTGTTTTCCTTCCAACAGTTGTATCCAACCTCTATCACACGCCCAGGAACCATATCCTTTACAGGAAACTAGTATTCTTCTTGTGACAGCAAGATAAGCAATAAATTCCAGAATCACAGTTTGGCAAGGGAACAGAGATTTTTAACTGATTGGTTTTGATAAAATGAAGAACCACAGCACCTGTTCCAAGCCTCTCTCATGTAGCTTAAATCACTGCTGAAATCTGAGTTATTCTTTTGAAGCATTTGTTGAATCCTGATTAGAACTAGACAGTAAGAAATTAATGTTTTCAGTTCTGGATGAGAATAATGGTTTGAACAAAAAGCTCTATTCCCTGGGAAAACCTGTACAAAACCAAAACAACATCACAAAATTAGTTTTGTTCCCCAGTGGCCACCACCACATACAGTACATGCTCAGCATTCTATACCATATTGTGCTATTCTGTGACTTATTCCATCTTCACATTGAAGACTCTTCATTGTTAAAGTGAGCTCTATTAAGCAGTTGTAGATGTGACAACAACACTCTTCATTGTTTTAGCACAGAGTGTAGAGCTGTGTCACTAACAATATCCCATAAGTGCCTGCAACAGCTCATCTCCCAGATACCTTTCAGAAATTCCACTTACAAACATCACTTGCAGACGTGTCATGACCACATGTATATATGTATGTATATATGCATCTCCACACTTTTCTTTTAGGCATGTCTATACAGGATTTGTCAGAATAAGAGGAAGAGAGAGTCTTAGCGGTTCTTAGTTTTCCTAGTTTAACAATCTGAAGTGGCTAAAAGCCATAAGACAATGGGATACCAGGTGTCAAATTACTTGTTAGCGTCGTGGGTTTGCAGTGTCCAGTGGTTCAGACCACACATAAATTCTGCTGAAACAGACACAGAAAGAGATTTTGGACTGGAAACAACAAATCAGAAGTTTCTTCCACACAAATATCAGAGACAGAAATGAATGATTATGCCATTCAGTCCTTTCCACCCACCTCCAACCTATGCCAAATACAACTCTTTACAGTCTATTATTGAAGTTGTTTTGTTCAGTTGCAAACTTGCATATTTCTGTTATAAGAAGATACAGACAGAGAGAAAGAAATTGAATTTAAAAAATCACATAAAAAGCACAGCTTAATAACACAAAGCTGTACATAATTTTTTCTCTATTCCTTTCAGAAGTATTTGGTCAAACTTCTACTGATTTCTCGGTTACTATTAGATAAACCATTCATCTGCCTTTTCACCACTCTTACAGCCACACAAGCATCACACTAAATAAGCTGTAACTAAACATGACATTTAATGCCAAGCACAGCACTGCTAACAGAGTTGCAATTGTCTCTATATCAACCTGCAGCATGATCTCCTTTCTGATGTAAGTGAGGTGTATATCACTCTTTCTATCCTACTCTATATTTCACAGCCAGACATTCTATATAGCTAATACCAAATAGTTTTATTTCCTCCAACTCATTTCCAAAGCAAACTGTTAGTGCTATTTCCTCAACCCTGATTTATTTTCCCCAGGCTTGCAGAAATAAACCCACATCTGCAGCCTCTCATGAAAATGCAAGAGTCATTTATTCCTGTGGTCAATGAGTGTGGGTTTTTTAAAAATTTATGAGGAGAAATAAAGAAAATTAATGCACTTCCCCATGAATGTTTCAAAAATTATGAATGCACTTTCATCTGGCAATAGCAGAGGAGATCCAGATAGTAGAGAACTTGCATCAATGTAGGGAAATACAAGTAGAAAACCTCACTGAAATCAAAAGATTTACGATTACTGTTCAAGGACACACAAATAAACCCTTCTGAAAATACTTTTTTGAAAGTGTAAGATATATTTGTATCAAATTATAATCTTATAATATACTGCACTGCAGATGGTAACAAGGGGAAAGTGCAAAGTACACTATCGAAAGACTGTCACAGAAAAGCTGCTTTTTGCTTACCTGGTTTACTCATAGTTCACCATTCTTGAATATAAGTGTAATGGAATAATTTTTTACTATTTATAGATCTGCAGTAATGATGAAGTTCAAAGAAACCCATTAGAGTTCATTAAAAATGAGACTGACTCTGAGGAGAAAGAGTAGAAATCTATTATTCCCATTTCCAAGAAAGTATTGCAAGACAGAAAAAAAAAGACAGCTTGAAATATTTTACAAACTGTCCACAGAGTGTAAGATACCTGTCAGTAATGCTGTTTGTTGTTTCACAGTCTGATAAAAGGCGAAAAATCTCTCTAGGCATACCAGGTTGGCTTGTTGTGACAAAGGCAGTCTTCATCTTAATTGTACCTATAATGGGGACATAATAATATTTGGGATGTGGGGCTGCCATTTCTTGATGTAGAGTTCTGTTCAATCAAATATAAAAACCTCTAGAAATTTGGGTAATCATTGTAAGTAGTCTTTTGTATAATTTGCTGTTATTCTAGGGATGGATATTTTGGTAAACATAGTACACAGACATGTGATTCAGAAAACTGAATTGCTAGAAATATCCACATGCTTTGGTCAATAGCAACATATGCTCAGAAACCTAATCAATCAATTGTCACTTACAGATGGTAGGAAACAAATAGACAGCACTTTATATAACAACGTAGACCTATACAGGGGATGATTTTAACCCTATTTGAATACCATTTGGGACTAATTTCTGATTTAGCACTGTGTTTGCCTTTGGAATTAATCAGATTTCACCCTATTCTCTCAGTTTCTGATGTTACATACACAAAGAAATTTTGTCAATCAGTATAATACCTTAATTCCACCAAGGACAAAACCGTACTCTTCTGCAACTGTTTTGGTGTTTTATATTGCCACCATCAACCACCAAGGGTTTTTAAGAGAAAAATCAATAGCTACAACTAAATCCCAGCATGGCTACAATGTTATTTATCCCACTGTAGGTTGAAACTCAGCTTGAAGGGATAATGCAGTAAGGTTGAGAATAAAATGATGGATTTTTTTCCCTCCTGTGATTGTCAGCAATGCTGGGTGGATAACAGAAGAGAAAGGAAGAGAAAGAGGTTCTTCTAATTATAATGTCATTCTGAATTTTCCTGGACTCCACTGGAAGCCATATCTCTGACTGAGAATGCCTCTTGCATAGTGGTTCACAGGGGCACCACCAAACCTACAGGGCCCAATTTGGTCTTTGATGCAATGAAGATTAATTACTTTTAGAAATAATGGATATGGCTTACTGAAGTCTATATCTTATCCTTCAAGAAATGTCAAAACTTCTTAAAAGTCTGAAAAAAACATAAAAGGCATCATAATCAATGGTACACTAAAGATTAAATCAAAGCTAACAAAGGAATCTAAGAGGAAGCTTGAACCTTTGTTTAATTGGGACTCTGACTTCTGTGAAAGACAGGGACAGCAGCTTGTCCTCTTATTTGTGATTTCTGGTTTTACCAATATCTTCCTTATATTCTCAATTTACATCAACTGCCATTCTTCAAGCAGATCACTTCTTGTAAATGTTGTTTTGCCCTTAGTCATGACAAGTTTTTGAATATATTCATTGGGTAATTTGGTCCAGTTCAATGAATTAGAGTATATTTCTGAAAGCCACTGATTTGAAGTAATTATTTTCCTACTTTTCCCCATACATTTTTATTGTGTCCCACAAACCTTTTCTCAAGTCAGTCTATTTTTGAAAGAACTTCCCCTTTTCTTAAATCCCTTCTCTACAATCCTTCTAATGTCATTGCTAATCATATTAGCAATTGTATAAATTCTAAAGTTAGGAGTTTTTACAATGTCCTAAAAGTGCTTTATAATATTATTTTATTTAAAAGTTCAATAATAATTTCTGTATGTGTACAAACACACAAAAACCAGTTAAATCTTTCTGTATTAAAACATAATAGAACTGCTTCAGGAGAAATCACTGCATAATTACAGTAATCTATGTAGTAACTGTTGAATAAAATGTTACATACAACTTAAACATCGTAGTATGTTTTTGGTAAGGTAATTAGAAACTGTGCTGAGCAACAAAAACAAATGATCTGATCAAGAAAAGGATGTTAAAATCCGTGTGTCCATTTAATTGCACCAAGGGGAAATAATTCTGAAAAAAATCAGAGTTTTTGTAGTACAATATACACTTATTATTTTTTTAAATATAGCAGAAATGGTTAAAATACTCTACACTAGATTCTTGAAAATATAAAGCTTAAATATGGCAGGCACTTTCTCATCCTTCGGTCCATAGAAATATGCTGTCAAAGTTCTTTATGCAACTGGGACATCTCACTATGGTTGTCTCACCTTCAGATGAGAATCTCCTGACAAAAATTTGTACTAAAGAAAACGTGGAATGAAGCCTTGTTTGTTTACCAGTCAATTCAATTGTTGAGGAATTTATGTTCCAAACTAAAAGTCACAGCCAAGATTAGTTTGCCACAACTTCTATGAGCCAATTAGACATATGATGTTGTATTAAAATTTCAAAACAGCTGATCATAAGGTGTTTAAGGAGGTTTGATACTATTATGTTTCACTGAATGTAAGCATTGTATTTCTAGCCTCCTAAAAAAAAAAGTTGTACCCAGATAATTTTGCATTTTATGAAAGATATTTTAAGCCAGTATCAAAAGACAAACAAGAAAGAAGAATGTTTCTAATCACTTCAAATCCTTTCCCTTAAATGCCATAATCAGAAGTCCATCTTATTAGAGGATTCTTTCTGCTTACCTCAAAAACACATTCTAATGTTTTTAGCCAGGAAGACGTTTATGTTGTGGAATCAATTAACACTCAAAAATCCCCATTATGGTAAATATAGGAAATGAACTCTGACTCTTTCTCAGAAAATTATGATTCTTCTATTGGATAACAAGAAGCTTAGTAAGTATGTTACTAGGTTACCAGCTTAAAGAATAAAATATCTTGGTGAGGGACATTAAATAATTCTTCTACAATATGTGACTTAAAATACTGCAGTACATTCACACTAAGAGAAGGAAAGAGAATGGACATGAGAAGATCTAGGTAATTTTTTTTTGTTGGACACTGTAGTAGTTTGGGAGAAGAGGTGAATTTGTATGGAAAAGAGTCTAACTTTTTATTTGAAAATATTAAATGTGTTTGAAAACCACAGTTATTTTTCACATACGGATTATAAATAATTCCTATTTTCTGTATTAATTTTTGTATAGTTAAGTTTTTAAAAGATAAGAAACTTCTCTAAAGTAAAGTTTAAAATCTTCATCGATGATTTAGATGAGGATGAAGGGAAGCCTGTGGATGTAGTCTATCTGGACTTGAGCAAAGCCTTCGTCACTGTCTCCCATGGCATACTCCTGGATAAACTGGTAGCCCATGGCTTGGACAGGCGCACTCTCAGCTGGGTTAAGAACCGGCTGGATGGCTGGGCCCAGAGAGTGCTGGTGAACTGCTGGAGGCTGGTCACCAGTGGTGTCCCCCAGGAATCAGTATTGGGTCCAGTTCTGTTTAACATCTTCATCGATGATTTAGATGAGGGGGTTGAGTCCATCATAAGTAAATTTGTGGATGACACCAAGTTGGGAGGGAGTGTCAACCTGCCGGAAGGCAGGAGGGCTCTGCAGAGGGACCTTGATAAGCTGGAGAGATGGGCTGAGTCCAACAGGAAGAAGTTCAACAAGGCCAAGTGCCGGGTCCTGCACTTTGGCCGCAACAACTCCATGCAGCGCTACAGACTGGGAACAGAGTGGCTGGAGAGCAGTCAGGTGGAAAGGGACCTGGGGGTACTGATTGACAGGAGGCTAAACATGAGCCAGCAGTGTGCCCAGGTGGCTAGGAAGGCCAATGGCATCCTGGCCTGTATCAAGAATAGTGTGGCCAGCAGAACGAGGGAAGTGATCCTTCCCCTGTACTCGGCATTGGTGAGGCCACACCTTGAGTATTGTGTTCAGTTCTGGGCCCCTCAGTTCAAGAAAGATATTGAGGTGCTGGAATGGGTCCAGAGAAGAGCAACAAAACGGGTGAAGGGACTTGAGCACAAGTCCTATGAAGAGAGGCTGAGGGAGCTGGGGTTGTTTAGCCTGGAGAAGAAGAGGCTCAGGGGTGACCTCATCACTCCCTACAACTATCTGAAAGGAGATTGTAGACAGTTGGGGGTCGGACTCTTCTCCCAGGCAATCAGGAACAGAACAAGAGGGCACGAGCTTAGACTCTGACAGGGAAGGTTTAGGCTGGATATCAGAAAAAAGTTCTTCACAGAGCGAGTAATCAGGCATTGGAATGGCCTGCCCAAAGAAGTGGTGGATTCACCATCCCTGGAGGTTTTAAAATAAGACTGAATGTGGCACTTAGTGCTATGATCTATTAAACATGATAGTGTTGGATTAAGGGTTGGACTTGATGATCTTGGAGGTCTCTTCCAACCCAGTTTGCCAAGAGGACTAATAGCAGGAGTACTGAGTAGCTCTGATCTGCGATTTTACTTATTTTTAATTCTTTTTTAAAAAACCCAAAACATTAAATAAATTTGTTTGCCTTTTACATAAAAAATAATCCTGATAATATGGTATGCTTGTATGTTTCCTAAGGTGACTTAGGACTAGAAAGTGCAGACCTTTTGAGTCAGAATATCCCATAAGAGTGTTGTGTGGTGCACTTGGAATACCACATTACAGTATTTCACACTTAACAGTTGGAGGTTGTCTTAAATATGCAGTTCAGAGTATCACTAAGCCTAAATTATTTGATGTATTTTTAATATAATTAATAGCTAAATTAATGCATTAATGTTTGCCAACCCTGTAATAGGTAACTGTTTAACTTATCAGATCCAAGGGGGCATTTCCTTCTCATGGATTTCCGACCACTTTCAACAGCAATGAAAATCTTGTTACAAAAGAACTGCAATATCTGGCTGGGAAATTTTTTCTTAGCCTACTAACTTATTACTCTTCTTGATACAAAAATACTTTAACCACAAGCAGGAACTTCTCAAGGACTTCTCAATAGGTTGATCTGGGGATAGCTAAAATATTTCATTTTGCAATCTTGATCATATTTTTTGGTTTTCTTAAGCTAAATTTGCCAGTATTGAAACAAAAAGCTGCTATGTAAAAAAAAAAATAATTTTGAAACAGTACATTTCTACAGTCTTAGAACTTCTCTCCTTTACATTATTGTATATTAAATACTACTTTAAAAACCTCTTTGCATGGTATGAAGTAGCCAGAATAACCTTTCACAATTAGCCCATATTGCAGATAGTCACAATCAAGAATTGCTCTAAAGTTTTGAGTGAATTTGAAACATATAATCATAGACCCAAGATTTTTAAGTCTTTAACATTTGAGAGTATAGATATAAAGCTTAGCCATAGAAGTAGTGCTGTATCTCCAAAATTTCTCCATATCACCACATTTTAAGAACAGAACATGTTCTTAGGAATTAAAGCATAGCTTAGCCTTTATGAAACAACAGATCCTTTTACCTTTTTTTAACTTCTAGATGATGTGGCCACCTAGTGCAACTGATAACTGACCACATTCATGATGTCTGTGTCTATGGAGTAAATAGACTGAGACAACCTGCTAGATTAGCTATAGAAATATATATATTTTAAGCTATTTTATTTCTAAACTGTTTAACCTAACAGTACCTAGTTTTATGATAGTATCTATTTGAAGGCTGCATGCAGTTTATGAACTTAGCAACCCAAGAAACACCTAAGTGAAATAATTGTGCATGATGAATGAATTCACTACATATCCATGAATCCATGAATGAAGTGAACAGGAAAAATAACAAGGGCCTCAGAACAATAAATCATCCCTTTACAGACTTTTCACAAATTTCTCTCTCACATCAACTGTCCTGTTGTTTTGGTTTTAGCTTATTCTTTTGGCTTCGAGCAGCCAACAAGGCAGCACATTTAGGACAATTTATTTATTTGCTTGAACTGGTTTGAAGCAGTTTAATTTCTGTTGGGTTTCCCCCCTCAACTCAGTATCAGTAATCATGAACAGAAATAGTTTCTGATAGTTTACCTTGTTTTACCTGGGGAAGGATCAGGTATAAAAGGCCACTGTCTCAATTGAGTACTCAGATTTCATTAGTAAATAAAACAGGCTTATACAAATAACTGACCTTACGTAAACTCAGTAAAGTGTTTGAAATTATGGTTTATGTTGGGAGCAGTAACTTTCCAAATCCAGAGACTGCATTACAAAAATACCAAAGATCTTCCGGGTCCATTTAGAGAGTGTTTAGTGTTTATATTTCATTTTCTCTGCACAAGAGGCACAAGACAGATATAGGGAAAACCAGCAGCTTTGCTATTCCCATGTCTTTGCAATCAGTCTTACAGTTGATTCAGTCATAATTTCCTTGTATACTTCTTCAGAAATACTTTATACATTTTGGTAAGTATGTCTTCAAGTGTAACATATGCAACCTGAATATACACGAACATTTTAATTCCAAAATCATGTGAAGAATTTTCTTCTTATGGTACTATTCATATAGATTAGGAAAACATAAGCCACTATAATTCAAGTATCACACTGATCTTTAGATCCTATGTCACCTTAGGAAACATACAAGCATACTATATTATCAGGATTATTTTTTATGTAAAAGGCAAACAAATTTATTTAATTTAGACTTAAGAGAATATTTGAGGAATAAAATTCGTCAAAAAAGGTCTTTTTGACAACAGTTTTGAAAAATTCCAAATGCATCAGACCTTGATATTTTTCCTCAGTTCTGATAAAATCCATAACAGGTGCACAAGCTAAATAATTTTTATGTAAGAGAAGATTCTGAGTGCATGAACTTTATATTGAAAAGTAGGGTCATGCAGTACTAGCTATATTATTTTCAACTAAGTCAAAAACATGATGAAGAGGAAAACATAAGTAAAGTGTTGCTGAAAAATAATGAACAAGAAATATAAATATTAGGTTTTTGTTGCATGAGAAAAACATTAATAGTTACAAAATAAATTTATTGCTAGGAAAGTAATGGTATCCTGCAACTCCGATTTTCTTCTTGTAAACAAATAATACTGAAGCTAAAACAAAATCACTGACCACTGCATGCAAATATCTCTCACAGGGTAGCCAATATTTCAAATTAACGTGTTGATAAGTTTTATGGAGTCCATCAGACTTTTAGATATATTTACAAGTTTGCATGTTATGATATTTTATTTTGAAAACAAAGCTACCTTTAATTTCCTTGTGGTACTTTGTTTTTATTTGAGTTCTGGAATGCACAGGTCTGTCTTCTAAGACTGATTTGAAGTGAAACAACAAAGTTTTTGTTTGCTTGTTTTCCACCCAAAAAAAAAAATTTCCTCTTACATGTTATTTGTTATAATCAATAGAAGTCGACATTAAAAAAAATAATTGGACACTGATTCCCATGATATTGCTATAATAAAATTTTACACTACTGTAAAATTGGAGAACGCTAGGAAACTAAATAGAGCATAGTGTAAGATCTGTTAGGAATTTGTTTGCAGATAGAACCATACTGACATCACTTTCAAGGATGCCAACCCACTGTAAACCGAGTACTCAGAGTCTCAAAGTAACTCAGCTTTCTAGAAACAGCATGTCTCAGTGGGGTCCTTTAGTCAGTGTACAAGAGAAGAACTCAAAGCATTTTAATGAAGCTACTCTAACTAATTTCACAAGAGAGCAGAAAGAGGTCTCAGTGCTTAATGAGAAGTACAATAATAATTTGCATGGAGATTGTAGCCTTTTTTTTATATGGAAAGTCTGTTGGATTCCAAACAACTAAGCTTATAGAAAAAGTAAAAAATTCCATAATTATCTAAATATTAAACCTTTTTTAAACACTGTATTCCAATGTGTTATTTACCTTCAGTAAAAGTTCTTTCACCTTCAAACTGCATCTGTCAAAGAATTGTTGAGAATAGAAGGGACTCTAGGGACATCCAGTCAAACACCCCTGTTTGTGATTATGCATGCACATACACACATATATAACCACACATACACACAAAGGTTTACATACACACACACAGGCACAAACATACATATATATTTACAAGTTTCCATAGTTTCTAGTTGGGTACCTCAGAGAAAATGTCACTTGTTATCTGGTTGTAGAGAAAAAGTTCCAAACCTTTATTTCTCTTAAGATGACATGGGGAAGGTGGGCACACAATCAGAACATGACTTTTCAGGAAAGTCTCAGTAAATCTATGCAATTGCCTATAAACAGCTGAGCATATACATCTGAAATCTTTCCTCAGCTTTTCATGCTCTTTTACAAAGCATTGTACTTGAAATCCATGTCACTCTGCCTTAACTGGTTTGCAACAAATGAATTCTTGTGCAATCAAGAAAGTTAGATTATTTTATATACCTTTAAAGTGAAAATATGAGTACCTGCTCTGTAAGGGAGTTCTTCAACGTAATTATTTGTGGAATATTTGAAATGGTGAGGTGACAAACTATTAACATTTATGAATAGTTCAATTATTTCTTTAATTGTAATTTTTTCCTTAACAACCTGATTTCTTAATAGGAGATACTCTGTTGTGTTTTGCTGTTTTGCTTTTTTTTTGTTTTTTAAGAAAATATAGAAACAACTCTACAGTAAGCAGGCATGGATTCCTTCAGATCTTTATTCTTATGACTTTTCTTTCCTTTACCTCATAGCTGAGGTCTCTCAGTAATATTGACATATTTTTTGTTATACATGCAGGTTTCCCCAGGATTTTAGAAAACACTATGCAAGAGAGGAATTATGGGCATTAACACAATTATACCTGAAACCTATGTCTTATCCACATACAAATACATAATCTCTTTATCATAAATAAAATTACATCCATACTGTTTTAGCTCCAATTTATGAAACCATTAAAATACTCCCCTCGCAATATGCATGTTAGTTCAAGGATGCTCACAAATACATACAACTTCTTTAGCAGTCTTGGAGGTGCCTGAACATCTCACATCCACAGTTGTATCAGTGTCCTGTACAACATCATCATCAGATATGTAAAGCTACTAAGACAACTAAAGAAAAAGGAAGGCATCAGGAGCATTGCTTGAGACTGTGTTTACTCGTTCAAGCTTTTGCTTGTTCACCGAAAACCTTTTGTGGTTGAAGTTATTGGGCAACTACCTATGGAAATAAACAGGAAAAAAGCTGTTTTGTAGCTATTTCCAATAGCTGTCTAGAGGAAACAAGCTCTATCTTTACTTCCAGTAGTTTTCCTTCTGTTTCACACTGATAATTTTTTTTATCTCTCAGCTATTCTCTAGACCATAGTATCTCTCTTCCATCTTTTTCCTCCTGCCCTAAACTCAGACATTTTACAGGCATCAGCCACTTATTCCACAGCAACAATATGAAACTTTACGCTTTCCTTCCCTCCCCTGTATTTCAAATTACATAATTCCTTTCTCAATAATGCATCCTTATGTTCTAAGCAGACTCCCTGATACTCATACACATTTACGTTACTTACCTTTTCAGAAAGTCTGTACATAATCTAAGGTAGTATTTCTCATTATTTTCATTACTGAAGCTAACCTATGGCTACTCTGTTGTCTATTTCTTCAATATTTGTTTAACTATGGTATGATCCAGTATCTAAATGAGAGATTATTGCTTATGTTAGGCAAGGGGATCAATATCTTGCCTTAATTGTTATGATTCTGATGGAAAGCTGAGTGTTCTGGGTTGAGGAAAAGCCAGATTGACGAGGTCTAATTAAAGAAAATGATACTTTAAAAAAAAATCTTCAGTCGTGTCAGTAACTTCATTATTACCTTAATTTGCTCTAGCTGAGTTAGATTTATATCCCCCCCTCCCAAAATTACAAGAAGTTAAGCTATGTACGGACTCAAAATGCAACATAAGTCCTTATATGGAAAGACTTGACACTTTCACAGATGACAGATTAAAGTTAAAACAATTTTTTTTCTTAAATATGGAGAATGAGAAACACATACATTAGATGATTTCTTTATGATGAAAATGACACTTCTGTGGCAGTGAGATACACCATTACCTGAATACTTACAAATGCATTAATCACTCTGTATACATCTGCTGTCAGTAAAGGATGTAACCCTCTCTTTCTGCTTATTGCAGTTCATATACTCATCAAAAATCCACAGGCGGTAACATCCACTCCTTTGCTAATTAGATTCATACCCTGCTGATGGACCTGGCATTAACTTTTCCACAGCTGATTTGTGTGTTAGTGAGTGATGAAATACAAAGAAAGATATTTCTGAAATTTCTGCCCCTCAGCCCTAGATTCCATCTGGGAAAACTGTCAGCTGAGCTGCATGGATTACTGTTCTAGTCAATTCAAGAAACTACACACATGAAGAGATCAGAAACATCCTTTGAATGGTGGATATCTTAAGTGATTTAACATTTATAGTTGTCAGTGTTAACACTGTTCTCTGAGGAGAAAATAGACAAAATTTTCCCTGGCACAAGGCCATGGGGTTTTTTCTCTCCTCCTCTATCTCTCCAATTTAAGATGTACAAAGGTGCTTGTGAGAAAACCAATATTCTAGCCTAATCATGCTCACTGTGATAAAATGTTAAAAGGCAATTCAGGGAGAAGAATGACAAAGCACATTTGCCAAGTTTGCACTACAGGTTTATTAAATTTAAGAAGAAAGGTCTGGGAGGCTTACAGTTTTGTCAAAAAACCCCTGTAATTATAAAGGTCCCTCTGGTATTTCTTAAAGTGCTAAGTAAAAGGTCATTTGGATTCAGAGTTACAGCCAGACTAATGAAGTCAGTCTTAACAGCCCTTTGAGTTGATCTTTGGAGGGAAAGTATGATATGAGTAAACTATACTACCTTGAAAGGTACAAAGGGTCCAATATGAAGACCAGACCCATTGCATAGGGAAGTCTTGTTGCCTACCTGGGGCCTTGGTGATGTGGCAAGACAACTTCCAAAACTTGTCAAGTCCACAGATTATTACCCACTACTCATTTTCCAGGTGGGTAATAATGAAAAAAACAACTAGAAAACTCAAAGCAATTAAAAAGGACTTTAGGACCTTAGGTCAAATGGTAAAGGGATCAGGTGCACAGGTTGTACTCTCCTCTCTTATAAGGAACAGTGAGGGAAGGAATGGGAGGAGCCAAAAATTGAATAACTGGCTCTGAACATGATGCGAAGAACAAAACTTTGGGTTCTTCAACAATGGGTTGGCCTACATGCCAGGCCTATTGGCAAACGACAGGGCACACCTGTCCCATAAAAGCATAAGGACACTCTCCAAGAAGTTGGTCGGACTAATCAAGAGGACTTTAAACTAGATTGGAAGGGGGAGTGGGACATCACTGGGCTCAATAGATTAAGTCATAGGAATGGCACCTCAGGCTCTGAGGGACAGTTTACTGCTGAGAGCCCCTGGTCTGTCACCTCAGTGGAAGTGGAGAACAGCACTCCAGGTGGCAGCCAGAATTCAAAGGCTATTGGTGAGTTACAAGCTACCACTAGTACACAATCAGGACTTGATCCTATTCCACTTAGGAAAGGGGTGAAAACAACAGCCCAACTGAAGTGCATTTACACTAATGCACGCAGCATGGGCAACAAATAAGGGGAACTGGAAGCCATTGCAAGGTTAGAAAACTATGATATAATTGCCATCACGGAAACATGGTGGGAAGATTCGCACAACTGAAGTGCTGCCATGGGTGGCTATAAACTCTTCAGGCAGGATAGGCTGGGAAAGAGAGATGGTGGGGTTGTTGTCTATGTTAGCGAAATTTTTGATTGTGTTGAACTAAAACATGCTAACGATAGACTTCAGTGATTATGGGTTAAAATCAGTGGAACCCACAGTAAGTCAGACATCAGGCATAGTGGTGGGAGTCTGTTATTGGCTGCCCAGCTAGGATGAGGAAATCGATGAGCTCTTTTATGAGCAACTGGGAGAACTCTAGCCATTGCTAGCCCTTGTTCTTTTGGGAGACTTGAACCTTCCACATGTCTGCTGGAAACATAACACAGCAGAAAGAAAACAGTCTAGGAGGTTCATCGAGTGTATGGAAGATAACTTCCTAACACAACTGGTGAGTGAGCCAACTAGAGAAGGTGCCCCACTGGATCTGCTGTTTTTGAACAGAGAGGGCCTTGTGGGGGAGGTGACTGTTGGAGGATGACTGGGACTCAGTGATCACGAGATGACAGAATTCTCTGTTCTTGGAAGGAAGGTGGTCAGCAGAACTGTTACCTTGGACTTCTGGAGGGCAGACTTCAAATTGTTTAGAAAGCTGCTTTATAAAGTCAAGTGGGAGAGAATTCTAAGTGACAAAGTAGCCCAAGAGGGCTGGACGCTCCTCAAGAAAGAAATTCTGGCAGTGCAAGAGCAGGGCATCCCTGTGTGCCGTAAAATGTGTCAGCAGGGAAGAAGGCCAGCTTGGCTTAACAGAGAGATCTGTGTTGGTCTCAGGAAAAAGAGGAAAATATATCAGCTTTGGAAGAGGGTGCAGGCATCTCAGGAGTACTACAAGGAGCAAGCGAGATCACGTAGGCAAAAAATTAGAAGGGCTAAAGCCCAACTGGAACTTCAACTGGTCAGTTCATTGAAAGACAATAAGAAGTGTTTCGTCAAGTATCTTAACAACAACGGGAGGACCAAGGAGAATCTCCCTCCTTTACTGGATGTAAGGGGAGTGGTAATAACAAAATATGATGACAAGGCAGAGGTACTTAACCCCTTATTTGCCTCGGTATTTAATAGTAAACTAAGACGTTCTCTGGGCTGCAAACCTCCAGATCCAGAAGACTGTGAAGGTGAACCTCAATGTTCCAAGAAGACTTGGAACCTGCTTGGCCAATTAGACATCCACAAGTCTATAGGGCCAGATGGGGTATACCCAAGGGTATTAAGAAAGCTGGCAGATGTCCTTGCCAAACCCCTTTCCCCCATCTATTAACAGTCCTGGCTGACTGGAGAAGTGCCGCTTGACTGGAGACTGGCACATGTTAGACCCATTTACAAGAAGGGTAAGAGGGAACATCCAGGGAACTACAGGCCTGTCAGTCTGACCTCGGTACTGGGGAAGGTCATGGATCAGATTATACTGAGTGCTACCACGCAGCACATGCAGGATAGCCGGATTTTCAGACCAGGTCAACATGGGTTTATGACCAACTTGATCTCCTTCTATGACAAGGTTACCCGCTTAACAGACGAGGGGAAGGCTGTGTATGTGGTGTACCTTGACTTTTGTAAAGCCTTTGACACCGTTTCTCACAGTATTCTGATTGAGAAACTGGCTGTCATTCGCCTGGACCGGCGCACTCTCTGCTGGGTAAAATACTGGCTGGATGTCCAGGCCCAGAGGGTGGTGGTAAATGGAGTTAAATCCAGCTAGAGGCCAGTCATGAGTGGTTTTCCCCAGGGTTCAATGCTGGGTCCAGTCCTGTTCAATATCTTTATTAATGATCTGGAGGAAGGGATCGAGTGCATCCTTTGCAAGTTTGCAGATGGTACCAAGCTGGGTGGCAGTGATGATCTGCTTGAAGGAAGGGAGGCACTGCAAAGAGATCTGGACAGGTTGGATCAATGGGCTGAAACCAACAGGATGAGGTTTAATAAGACCAAATGCCAAGTCCTGCACCTGGAATACTACAACCCCATGCAGCGTTACAGGCTTGGGCAAGACTGGCTGGAGAGGTGCCTGGTGGAGAAGGACCTGGGGGTGTTGGTTTACAACCAGCTAAATATGAGCCAGCAGTGTGCCCAGGTGGCTGAGGAGGCCAATGGCATCTTGGCCTGTATCAAAAACAGTGTGGCCAGCAGGACCAGGGAAGTGATTGTGCTCCTGTACTCAGCATTGCTTGACACCGCACCTCAAGTACTGTGTTCAGTTCTGGGCCCCTCATTACAAGTAGGACACTGAGGTGTTGGCGCTCGTCCAGAGAACGGTGACAAGGCTGGTTAAGGGGATGGAGAACAAGTCCTACAAAGAGTGGCTGAGGGAAATGGGGTTGTTTAGCTTGGAGAAGAGGAGGCTGAGGGCATTGTTGTCTACAACTGCCTGAAAGAAGGCTGTAGCAGAGCAAGTGTTGATCTCTTCTCACATATGACAGATGATAGGAAAAGGGGAAATGGCCATAAGTTGTGACAGGGGAAGTTCAGACTAGATATAAGGAAGAATTTCTTTACCAATAGGTTGGTCAGGCACTGGAACACACTGCTCAGGGAGGTGGTTGAGTCATCATCCCTGGAGGTGTTTAAAAAATGGTAGATGAGTATTTGAAGGACATGGTGTAGCAGAAGATGGGTACAGTTGGACTCAATGATCTCAAAGGTCTTTTCCAACTGCGAGATTCTATGCTTCTATGATTCTATGAAAAGAGTTTCAGAAGAAACATCTCATTTATCTCAGGACTTCCCAGACTGCATTCAGTTGCAATCACACAAGATCATTAAATGCACATATTATTTTTTGTACGTTTTAAAAACAGTGTCCATTAATTAATATACAGGTAGAGATGCATAAGGCAACCTTAGGAGTCAATCTTCAAACCTTGGGTCCAATTTACAGATAATGTCTCATCCTTTTAAGAATAATAAAAAACCTTCAGATAATAAAATTATTCCTACTGGGGAAATTCAGCCCCTGAAATAGTACTACCCTCAGTACACATAATGAGTTTATAAAAACAAGTACAGATCCCCTATCAGTTCTATTTGATCAGAGAAAGCTGATCACTTATCCTTACATGCATTCACACACAGAGATTAGATAGTCTCTTCTTTTCCTCTTTTGTCCCCACACTCTCTTTTCTTCTTTTCCACCATGAACTCCATGAGATAATTTTTTCAGATTTATGCCTTGATCTCAGGAACACGACAGCTTTAATTTGTTACATAGTCTTCTATATATTAAATCATCTTAGGAGCATGCTATATATCCCAGCCAAACATTATAGCTGAAATATAATATATATAATTCCTCTTCAGTAGGTGTTCAATAACCATGTGAGAGCATGTCCTCATATGCTGTGTTTTTTGCATTGTAAGCCAGTAACTCATGATAATAAATTACTGAATATGCAAAAGGACAAGAGGTTTAACATTCTTTTATTATTATTTCTCCCAGAATTAGGCTCACTAGATTTCAGAATCCTGTTATAGCCCTGACAGTTCTTATTTTCATGAGTCATTGAAGAACTAGTTAATTAAGCAACTTGGAAGATTCTCATGCCCCTGAATTTTTACTTTCACACAGCCTGTTAGATTTGCCTTCTTCCCTTTAAGTTTGACACTATCAACAGGGATACAATTAGACAGTCATGATTCTTCTCAGCATTATAAAATGACTGCAACTACTGTCTAAATACAGTGCTCTTCTCTTGCATATACACAAGGAGAAACAGTCGTACTGTGCGCTGTTAAGTAGTTTACCTGACCCTGTCACAGTGGCAAAAGGAGTATCAAGCAAAAAGACACTACACAGAATAAATTAAGTGGCCTTTTTGAAACTCATAAGGTTTGCATGGGCACACCTCTCAAGCCTGTCCAGGACCCTCTGGATGCTGTTCAGTCCCTCAAGCATGTCAACTACACCACTCAGCTTGATGTCACCAACAAACTTGCTGAGAATGCACTCAATCCAATTGTCCATGTCACTGACGAAGATGTTAGACAGTGTGAGTTCCAATATGGACTCCTGAGGAACACTTTTCACTGGTCTCCATTTGGATATTTGGTCATTGGGTATCTCAGCCTTCTCCATATCCTGGGTAACCAGGTCTCCTGTTTCCTTTCACAGAGGAATATTCTCCCTAGTCTTCCTTTTATCACCAACACACTTAGAGAAGCTTTTCTTATTGTCCTTGACATCCTTGGCCAGATTTAATTGTATAAGAGTTTTAACTTTTACAACCTGATCCCTGGCTGCTCAGACCATTTCTCTATATTCCTCTTATGGTACCTGCCCTTGCTTCAACCCTCTGTAGGTTTCCTTTTTCTGTGTATGCTTATCCAGGAGTTCCTTGTTCATTCATGCAGGCCTCCTGGGGTTTTTGCCTGACTTTCGCTTTGTTGGGATGCATCACTCTTGAGCTTGGAATATAAACCAGCCTTCTTGAACAATTCTCCCCTGCAGGGCTTTATCTCATGGTACCCTACCAAGCAGACCCCTGAAGAGGCCAAAGTCTGCTCTCATGAAGTTCAAGGTAGCAAGCTTGCTGTGCACACTCCTTGCTGCTCTAAGGATCTTGAACTCCACTATTTCATGGTAACTACAGCCAAGGCTTCCCCTGAGCATCACATACCACACCAGCCCTTCCCTGTTGGTAAGAACAAGGCCCAGCATAGCATCTCTCCTCATTGGTTTTTCCATCACTTGGAGAAGGAAGCTACAATCAACACACTCCAAGAATCTCCTGGACTGCTTGTGGCCTGCTGTGTTGCCCCTCCAACAAATATTGGTGAGGCTGAAGTCCCCCAAGACGACCAGGGCTTGCGAAAATGAGGCTGTATCTATCTGCCTATAGAGTGACTCATCTCCTTGCTCTTCCTGGTCCGGTGACCTGAAGCAGAACCCCACTATAACAACACCTGTCTCTGCCCTTCCTTTAATCTTGATCCATGAACTCTTGGTCAGCTCCTCATCCATCCCCAGGTGGAGCTCCATGCATTCCTCCTGGTCATTGACAGAGAGGACAACACCTCCTCCTTCCTAAAGAGCCTGTATCCCTCCATCTCAACACTCCAATCATGGGATCCATCCCACCATGTCTCTGTGATGACAATAGGATCATAGCCCTGCAGAGCATGTGCATGTTTCTAACTCCTCTTGTTTATTCCCCAAGCTATGCGCATTTGTACAGAGACAATATATATTAAGTCCTTCCAAAAACCAGTGACTACACTTTCAAGAACGCTTCACCAAAAATTCATAATGCTTCTACCAAGAAGAGGAGTAAGCAAAATGTTAGTATTGCCATTACCCATAAGACTTCCTTTTTACTTGTACATCTTCCAGATCAATATTTGGCACTAGCTAACGCAGGACTTACATATATTAGTGGTGATGATGGGTCTCTTTTCAACAACTAGATTCAGGAACAAGTGCCTGATGACATACCCCAATCCTCAATAAGGATTGGCTAGCCAGCTTTGATACACTTTCACAATGCCTGTAACTTGTCCAAATGGAATATATTCCTGGCTATTCTCATGTCTGGCATGGTAAGCCAAATCCTATCTCCATAATAAAGTATTCCTTAGGTAGTCAGATTCAACACTGAGAACAGATTACATGCAGAAAGCAGCCAAAACCCTGACAATAAGCAATGATCTACCTTTACTCCAAACTCGTTCCTTTTTCTAGTACCTGTAATTTATCTCGTTCTGGTGATCCAGAGGCCACAAAAAAACCTATATGAAAATTCTGTACTGCAAGACAGGTCAATATTTTCAACCAAATGGGTATAGTAAGACTACAAGTCAGCCCTCAGTTTTGATTTGCAGCCCAGTTTCCCAAAGGTATAACATCTTCTGTGTCTTGTTTTGTTGTCAGTCAATTTTTAAGCTTACTAACAGAGCCTCTCTTAATTTCTGTTGCTTCTTTAAGAACTGAAACTTGAGAGGCTTCTTCTACTCTTTCTTTCTGCATATGTATCATGCATGAGAGGCCATCATTTAAATGTGAAGAATTATTTAATAATATTCTAAAGAGGCCCCTGAATGAAGCTTGAATTATAAACTCTGTTTCCTCACTCTTCTTTTGACTATCGGGTCACAAAGCATGATGTGTTAGCTGTCTGAGATAGTAGTCCTCCTGTCAATCCTCACCATATGTCTTCATCCGAAATGATCATTAAGGCACAGCAAGTGTCAGCTGCTCCCTAAGTGACAAGGAGACAGGAGCCAAGTGCGATACAAAGCACAGCAGGGCAAGAGCTCCTGAGAAAGGGAACAGATCCAAAGATTATGATCAGGTTCAACCAGGACTGCTGATTAACAGGAATAAGGCTATGAACAACTCAAAAGGACAAGAAGAAGACAAAGTCAGGGAAACAATCTGCAGGTCAGTAGCAGTTAACGGTAATCAGGGTGAAGTATTGTCCAGAAATCACTGAATAGGTTCAGAGGGAAAACAGAGGTCAAACCAGGAATTCAGTCCATGGATTAGGGCTCAGATCAACAAGATCCATGCCTAGGCACAGATGTGGTTGAGTTATCCAGCAATAAACACTCCTACAGCTCAGACAGAGCACTTTCTACAGGGAAAGATGCAGAGCTGAGCTTAAATGGAGCCCTTGGGCCTATGGACAGGGGTGTGGATGGAGGCCCCAGGTGAGGTTAGTTGGGGCCATTAGAGCTATTAGTACACTCAAGGCCCTGACATAGGTGTTCTTGGCCACCTGCTCATAATTGGGAGATAATTTAACAATCTGCAAAAATTACGTAGATATTCTTCCAGTGCAAAAGAGGTACTCCAGTCTAGGCAACTGTCAATAAGAGAGCTTCCCTGGAGTTTTTTGAAACATCAGTGAAGATACAGATACACTTTTACTTGTCTTTACCACTCACTAAAGAAAACAATTAGGGCAAAAATCAATTAAATGCAAAAACTGTGGGGTTTTTTTAGAAAATCTTTTTTTTCCTTAATTTAAAGCATAAAGCACCTTTAATCTATAGTTGTAGTTTTGCTAAGATAGCCCAGAAAACAGAAGCTTAGTAGAATTTAGATAAGGTTTAGACTTAACAGACTTAATGAGAACATGTGAAATAGGATAAATTCTGAGAGATACAAATCCTCACGCTCCAAAACATACATCAACCAGGATATGAGAGAAGCTAAAAAGTTCTTTACATTATTATCTACTTCTCAGAATAGGCATAATCAGAAATGAGAACTTGAATACAGATTTGATCCAGTGTGAAATCTTGCCTTTATTTATTTATTTTTATTGTGGCTTTACTTACATACCAGGACAAATTCTTACGTAAAAATGAATGCATAATTCTTCAGATTTCCAACCTTAACCAGAAATTAGTTCATCATATGAATATGCGTACTTACCTGCATTTCTGTATATTAAAAGGAAATATTTTACAGAAAATAAAGGAGTGGAAAAAAGTTTCTGCCTAAATTTAGAAATTAAAATTATAACAGGGCACAGACAATTCTGTGAATACAAAAAGCATTAATACAATTAAAGAAAAAGCCTGCGCCTTGGAAATAGAAGTAAAAATCCTTGGTTTCTTGTTGGAAGAGACACTCATCATTCATAGTCTATAGAGGATTCATTATAGAACCAGGTCACTGTTTTTTATTGGTCCTTATTGCTTGTCCTAGGATTTCTCAAAACATTTTGTGAACCTAATAAAGCCTCTCTGCACTTCCTCTGAAATAAAAAAATACACACATAACCTGACTTTATGGTTAAACTGAAACACTTTGAAGTAAAAGCTTTTGCTTGTGAAGGAAAATTGGCTGGAAATATTGTACAGTGGTAAGATTTTACCTTGGATTTAACATACTTCAATGTAAACTTCTCAGTATATTTACTCAAGTTAAAGAGTATAAAGTTAGTTAAAGTTTCCATCACGTGTGCCAGGCACTGGTGTTTTAAGCAGTAAAACTTTGTGGGCACTGCTGTTGTTTCTAAAATTACTAAGTATTGTATTTATTATGTGAGAACCGAAGCTGTTGACATTTCTTTCATACGTAAACCTGAAATATATAGTTGAGGTATTTTCTTCAGTATACAATTTATGAGGCCCAAAATAGTGAGACAATACTTACTAAAAATACCTAAAGAATTAAGGTCAAAAGAAAATAAAACTGTATTCACCTCATTCTTGCTAAAATTTGTCTTGAAGGGGAGATTTGCCTCTTCATTAACCTTTACTTGGCATTAAGAAGGTGTGAGTTGGTGCCTCTTCTTCCTCTTGTCTTTTTCAGAGAAACTGAAGAGCCCTCTTTGGTTTGTAAAACGAACAACTTATTTCAAATATAAACTGCTCCCATGCTGGAGGGCTTTTACAGCTCCCTTCTCATGCTTACTGTCATTGTAACCAAGGGTACCTTCCAGATACTGCATATATATAAACCCTACCGTTCTAGATCCATATCTTTGTTGCAGAATTTCATTCAGCTTGTCTTATTTCTCCATTTATGCAACAGCATTAATAACACCTTTCTAGTTATATGAATTAATATGTTAAATTGTGAGGGACATGGGTATTAGAGAAATTAAGACTTGTAATAAATCAAAGTTGGATTAGGATGAAGCAAAGCACATGTAGACACTCAATGATCAAATTTCTGCTTTTATCTTATGTTCCTCTTTCCACCTACAAAACAGAAAACATAACTTTCAAAAGGGGATTAAGATGAGGGAATCATTAAATTCTTAACCTTAGAAATCTACCAAGTGCCTGGAGTTGGCTGCAAAATGCCATAACAAACTAGTCTTGATCCTGTGTTTTCTTCAGCAACAGCCTATATGTAGCCTGGTGGTAAACACAAAGCCTGCTGACCGAATTTGGCCCTCCACCTTGTTCTACCCATCCCAGTTTTCTTAGAGTCAGCCTGTTAACTATAAGAAACAAGAAGCGTGTGTTTTTTCAATGCATTTGCACAAAGCATCCCTTAATGTTCTGCCGGTGTCCACACTAAACTGACAGTGCTATTTTTGTAAGTAGAGAAGCAGGGAGTGAAAGGAGACAGATGGCTGAATATTTATTATTGTTTATAAGGCTGGTGGAAAAACAGTAAATTGAAATTTCTAATCCCCACTTCCAAAGCAACCTTGTTATATTTACATTGTAGTGTAATGCTAGGAAACAGAACATAATAAATACATACGGAGCTACAAGCTTTATGTTAAGTATTTCTTGAAAAATAAGTGCAGAGAGAGGCACAACTAAGACTACTCCAGTTCAGCTCTTCCAAACACTGGCAAAGGGCATAAGTAACTTCTTACATCATAGAAACCTGTTATAGCCAGATCCAAATTCACCAAAAAAACCCAGAATGGTAATGCTATTACTGAAAATCTGATTTTGTTCCCAATTAGACACCACAAAGATAGCTATAAATAGTAAAAACGAGGATGTTAATGTAAATGCTTATTGTCCATGGTTTTTAAAATGCAAACGCTCTATCATATACTAACTTTATGGCAAACTGTTACTGTTACTATGAAGCTCTTTCTCACTTGCCAGATTAAGCAAGGCATAGCAGCTGTCATGCTGAATGTACTCCACATGCTATCTCAGGATACAGCTGCTGCAAGATCAGGTACAACTAAACACTAAATCTGCTTTATTTCTGAAAACCAGAGTGTGCCCCCCTGAAAATGGCTAGCATATTATTGAATACATAGCACTAGGAATGTGGCTGCATTTTCTATACAAAGTCAGTACATGTGTGAATGACTATGTTAATTATGTCCATATACAGCATCTGCTGAGCCAGTATATGCACCACATATTGGCACACTAATGTTTTGCTGATAATATTGCATTCTGGTACAACTTTCTTGTAATCAGTCCTGAAAAACCTACTTGTCATACTTCAGTATGAAAAGGGAAGTTTTTGCATGGTTTGAAGATGATGACAGTATAATATCATATGAAAGAATAGCCTTGAAATGAGAATACATTTTTCACTATCTTCAGACTTTGTTCCCTTTTAAGGTAGGAAGACTAGAATCTAAAACTGCATAACTTAGTAAAAAAAATGTTATGCCGCTGACATGCAATAGGGTGCTATTTTATTTGCACCCAGTAGCAACTCAGTGCACCTGTTCACATGTAGATGAGTAAAGACTGAAATTCTATTAGTTTTACTGTGAATTCATTCACAGTGTACCTGGTAATAACTCTGACAAGCCGAGAAAAATGTGTCAACAGCTATAGAAACATTTGTAGATAACTTTTCAATTATATTTTTTCTGAATATGAAAAAAATGCCTTCTGTTAATTAGCATATATTTAAGTAGCATTTTTTTTGTAGTGAGATCCGAAAGTAGTATATAAGAATCAGTTCTAAACAGTAGAAAGGCATTAGCAACTGTGACAAAACACACAAGATCATTAAGGGACACCATGTCCACTGAGCAGACCTGCCATTGCTATTAGTAAAGGTAGAATCAAGCCAAAAAAAACAAAAAAAAACCAAAAAGGACGAAGAGGTAGCAGCAGTGAACAGCACAAAAGCATACACAATATCACAATATTTTAGATAGATAGATTCTTAACCTCAGGTAAGAATGTAATATTTCTTGCCTTGGTTTCCCTTCTGCCACTGCACTGTGGTAGGATACCTTACTTCATTCAAATGTTCTCAGATCAAGAATTCTTCTCTAAGCTTTGTAGTCTTTATTTTTAGATGTATTCAATCCTATTTTCGACACATTAATTTTCTTCAACGTCTCATACCAGCCTGCCAACAAGAGGATGGCGAGTGCTTATGAAGCTGTGAGGAGACAGAGCATGGCTACCCAAGGAAGTATTTGATACTGTGTGACATCAAACTCAGTACATAACTGGGGGTATTGGCTGGGGGATTATTGCTTTGGAGTGTGTTTGGTATCAGTGTCCAAGGGATAAGTAATTGCACTGTGTGTTACTTGTTTTGCATTTTTTTTTTACTACTATTTTTCATATTTTTGTTTCTCATTCTTTGGTGTTCCATTAAACTATCTTTATAGTAGTCCTGAATTTTATCTTCTTTTCTTTCCAATTCTCCTCTTCATTCCACCAGTGGTGAAGAAGCGAGTGAGCAGCTGCATGGTACTTTCTTGCTGGCTAGGTCTAAACAATGATTGTTTATTCAATTTTTTTCTCCTTACTAATTCAGCAGATTTTCTCTGTTGGACTTTTAGATTCCTACATCAACAAATTCTTTTATTCATTTGTTTTGGAAGACTCACTTACCCCTTGAAACACCAGTTCTATGTACTTAGGCTGGATAAAAATTGTGGGCATACAGCCATGCCATTGTTCCATTTAGGCAACAGCACTCTGCATTTCAACAGTGCTCAGTGGTCCTCCAGTTTTCGAACTATGTAGCCTGTTTTTTGTCTCCTGAATGTAAGACTTAAGGGGTAAGAACACGGAAAAATAGTAGTGGATTTAACATATAGTCTCAAAGGGAATTAACAGGCTGTTCACAGGTTGATTCCCAAATCTATATGTCAATATAGAAAAAGGATCATGCAGACAAAAACATTACTATTTTTTTGTACTTTTCCTTCATATACAGAAAAAAAGTAAGACATTTATTTTCAGACTTTTGAAAGCTGTTGTACTTACTATAAAGGTTACATGGCAGGCCTCATTTATACTTTACTAAATTTTGAACCCCTTGGAAGATAACAGCTTAGTTATTCTGCTTTAGCACGGGGTGTGGACTAGATGATCTCAAGAGGTCCCTACTTTTCTGTGATCTAGCCTTCCCAGATGAGCTTGTTGGTGTTATAATGGAATCAAATAGCACTCTCTCCAGGAGCACTAGAAGAGTCAGGTTTTCATGTGAACTGTTTCTTCTAATAATAAAGAGAAGGCAGAGATTTTATACAGTGGGCAGAAAAAATAGAAAGAGTAGAGGTGGTAAAGCAAAAGTGTTAAAAGATGGGGAAAAAATGACATTCATTCACTGGAATACAAATGCAGCTGACCTAGTATCAGGAAGACTACCAGGGGTTTGTCTGTCTCAAATGTTATAAATCACACATAAAATAAGGTTCTGCACATGCCTCAGAGGACACTACAGCTAGTAGCACCTGTATAAATCACAAGATACCTAGTAAGGCTGGAATTTGAAATTGAGCTGGAACAGTTCAGGAAACAACAGTCTAGTCTGTTCTGAGTTGTATTAGATTGCGTAAGTACCATGGGGGAAGAGGAGGGAGAAGAAATAGAAAAGTATTAAGAATGAAAACAAAATCAAGAGAGTCTTATGAAATTTAATCTCAAAATGCTGGGACTGGAGTGGAGCTGGTTTTCCCTCTATATAACAATAAACAGAGGAGTTTTTTTAACTTTAAAACAAATGAATCTGAGTACTTATTTTAAGCTTTAATTCAGAGTGCTCACCATTTTATTAACAGAGAACCTGGAGAATGTGATCTCATTTGATGAGATAGCTGGGAATGAGAACTCTTGGATCATGTTTTCTTGTTTTCTTGCCCACAAGTACTGGGCAATTGCACTGGACAATGTATATTAATAAAAACAAACACAACACATAATTTGAGAGTATTCTGAATTATCCTATAGCCTTGTTTAAGAGTTATGTCTGATATGTCACAGATACACTGTTAGACAAAGACAGGTAAAGTTGAAAAATAATAGCATGCGTTGCTAACAGGATTTTAAAGCAAATTTTGTTAACAGCTAGAGAATATTAGAATGATGAAAGTAGCAATAAGAAAACAAATAGTTATTTTCTATCAAATTCCTCAAGAGATGCTGAGCCTGCAGATTGAGTATTGGCATAACTTGAGTGTGACTTTTAGAACAGACTGCACCATTTGTTTTCTCATTACAGAGGTAATCTAAAGAACTTATGTCACCTAGAAAGAGCAAGGAAATTTGAGCCTTTAAGCATTCCGCTATATTCTACCACAGAGGTTAATATATATTTGAAGGTAAATTAATAAATTTTGTACGTGCAGTCTTTAGATCCTCTCAGGGGATAAAAGTCTTTATATGAAAATAAGGGCTTATTTTTCTTGTATGAAATGAGCTAAGAAAGATAATGACTGGTTCTATTTAGAAAATGAGATGCCAACAACTGAAAGAGGCTTTGGAGCATGTGAGTTCTACTGCTTCTGCTATTATATCCTTTTATGATTGAAGCACTGCTGTTTGATGAAGCATTTTCTTCTAAATGACACCACTGAAGACATTAATAAGGCAGGAGAAGAAAGTTAAATTAACATTTTTAAATTTCTAATGTTATCCTGATTCATATCAATCAGGACACAAAGTAAAACAGCTAATACTAAAGAATCTAGATTAACACAGTATTTAGTGGTTGCTTATTTCATTAAATGTGAGGCAAACAAACATTGGGAAAATTTGTTTATGCCCAATTCTTTTGCATTATGGGAAATTCTAGTTACTTCTTCATTCCAAACATCAGCTGTCTCAGCCTACTGTATAACTAAAAGCAAAGAATTAACATTAAAATCAATTGTCCCTACCCTTAGACACACACACACACACACACACAGAGACACACACACACACACACAAACCTACACACACAGAAAAAAATCACAAGGAAAAAAAAGGAAAATACAGAAGAAACATGCAAATACTCTGAATTATGAAATTATTTGTAAAGGATGCATCTAAAATTGGTCTTTGCACAGATATGCACAACTGGTGATCCTTAAAAACTAAGCTATATCAGGAAATTATTATGAAACACTTCTTGCAAAACAAAAAGATATGAAACTATTGTCAGAGACTTTGTCACTGGATTTTTCCTTTGCCAATGCTATCTCCACAATAAATTCCTTTTCAAGCCTTAGTGTAGTAGAATATTTTATACACTAATATTCATGCCAACTACCATAGCTAAGACTTCCTCTACAGAACCTCATATTTTGTTCAGTGGCTTTTGTGTAGGCTTGGGAAAAAGAGCTGATAACAGCATCATGTGGGTAGATTACCACAAGAGGATATCAGCAGGATTCTACTGAAGCTTCTTTTCCTTCTCTTATTCTTTTTGCATGACCACCTGCTACTGATCACTAAAAGGTCAAATTACTTTGGTCTTCTCCAAAGGGATAGAGTACATACTGAAATTAGCTTCCCTTCCCTCAATTCACTGTCTCTCATATCAGTGTGATCACTGCTTACTTGGGGCAAAAGTGCATTTCCAAATGTCTTTTGGACAGGAAAGAATAGGATTACATATGGTTTCCATTCATTACTGTATAACTCCTCTGCTGAAAAATAGGAGACATTATAAAGAAGATTCAGAAATTGTGCTCAGGGAAGAATAAAAATGGCATTTGTATGTGAGGAGAGACACACATGACTGCAGAAAAATACTGCTTGAGCTGAAGCTATAAAAAATGTTTATATACTTCTGTAAACCTCTCAATCTCATCCAAACTGGAACCAAACAGCTGGTGTGAGGAAACACCTGCCTGTACTTAACTAAAAAACAGTTGTGGAATTATCTTAATGGTTGCTAATGGTTGACTATTAAACTATTGATTGGAAAGGCCTTATTTATCCACAGTTGTTATAATAAAAGTTTTTTAAAATGTCTGTTCACACATACAGAAAGAAATGCTATTAATTTTAATTTAAATAATTCTCTATTTATTTTTAAAATTCAAAATTGAAATAAATAGGTAAAACGTGTTTCAGAAAGCCTGTTCTGAATTTTGTTTGGATTTACAGGTGAGAAAAAAAATTGCATAGCATCAGGAATGGGAGGACACATTTATACACAAAATCTCTATACTGCTATGTATACACATATGCATGTTAAGTTTGAAATAGACTGGCTAGATTTGTTGCCATCACAATAAATTTTTTTATCAAATAATCTGATTTTTAACTTGCACATTATAATGAACCAACCAATCACTATTTTTGTACACAGATGTCCCTGTTCTCTTTCTAAAATTTAAAAATGTCTCCCCATTATACTTGAACATAAATACTAAAGAGGGAATATATTATTTGATTGCTACTAAATTATGAGGAGGATCCAATGGAGAGTTCAAATGCTGTAGATCTGCATATTTTTACTCTACAGTCCTAATTACTGAGTTGTTGTTAGCAGACGGGAGTCTTATGTTCACCCCCACAACTATGACACTAGGGAAAACCAATAAAAACCCTGATATTAAAGATTGACAGGTTTCACAAGATACAGTATGACTGCGAAGAAATGAATCAGTATTTTTTCCAGACTAGATTTTGTGCAGCCTTATATCCCTGAAGTAGTGAAAGGCAAACAAAAGCACATGAGGTCAAAAAAATCTGCAAAGCAAAAGCTACTCTACTGTCACCTGCTGCATATGCCCGTGTCACCCTGTGCTGCCACCCAGCCACTGCCCCATCGCTGTCTGCAGACTTCAGTACCTACACGCCTGCTGCTCTTGACACCCTTTACAAACCTGCAATGAACACCTTTTTCACATTAAATGTCATGGAGATAAATGCTCTCTCTATTTTAAGTGAACAATGGAATTAATACATTGATGGTAAAATCCAAAACCACTGCATTAAAAATGATCATTGTTCACTCAGACTGAAGCTTTCCACTCCCACTACATCTATTTAGCTTGACAAATTGCTTTCTCAGCTTAAGTAACCCATAGATTTAATTTTGGTTAGAACACTTATTTAACACTCAGGTGCTTCACTAGCCTACCCAATCTTTCCTGATTACAAGATTACAATTTTTAGTTTCAAGATTAATTTATTATTTGAAGACTGTCTAAGCATACTATTTAAATGTTGGGTCCATCGTCCACTGAAGGCTCTTGCAAATATATCAAAAGCTAGGACATCTTCCAGCTGAGATACAGTGCAAGGACCTTTTACCCCAGGCCATTCTCACCTTTTCATGACCCTACCAGAGCCTCTTGGACACACTTCTATGTCAAACCAACTGCTGCCTCCCAGGTTACAGAATCCAGAAATCACAGCCTAAGGTAGACTCAGAGAGTGTACATTGTATTTCTTTTGTGAAATAACAATAATCTGCTATGTTGTTTCCAGCTCTTCTCAGTTACCAGACATGGATTTTGTCAAGAGCTTTATAATTTCCTACCTGGATAGTATATGGGTTTTATCCCTTTGAGCAGGAAGAATTCCCAGGGAAACTCAGTTCTTATACATGAATCAGATTGAAAACTATGAATATCTAGATTATGCAATTATAGAAGCACAAGATTTTCAGGTACCAGCAGCTGTTACTGTTTGCATATGCAAGTTCTAAATAAGAGCTTCACAAACACAATTATTATCTGTTTTGTCTACTGGGATGAGCTGGTCCTGGGAACACACGTTAAGAGACACAGATATTCCAGAAATGCAATAGCCTCTCTGAAGCTCTGCAGCTTTTCATCTGTCTTCACTAGTACCAGAAAGCAGATTTCTCACGTATCAAAGTTCTTCCTTTCAGTTTGACCTTTTATACTGGGCTCACACAATTACCATTTTAATTTGTACAAAGAAAGTGGAGAGAATGTATTGTGTCTTTATCCAATTACCTTTTTCCCTGTGAAGAATAAATATTGTATGAACTTCCTTCAGTAACTTGTAGGTCCACGTATACGGAGAAATGAATCCTACACTGGAAAAAGAAGGGCTTTTGTGACAAAATTATTTCTCAGTGATCTCTGTGTATCTTTGCTAAGGTGGTTTGGCCTTCCGTTTATACACTGCAAGAGATAAAAGTCCAAAACTACAATTTGCCATGGAAAGAGAACTGAAAATATCAAAGATTATTGTAATTTCACACATATCCTATATAAAAATGAAAACAATTTCCAGATCACCCTAGAAAATGGAACTAAAAAAAAAACCCAAATCAAAAAAAAAAAAAACCCACACCACAGAATGAAAAAAAAGACAGCCATACAGTAAGTAGGATAAACCAACATATCAGCTAGGAGAATTTAATTTCAGTGTAACTTGCTGCCTTATTGTCTGCCCTTGGGTTTAGTTCTAGTCACTTACCAACTGAATACTCCAACTGCAGAAGAGAAAGAAGAGAAAAAATTCTTCTGGCCTCAGCAAATGACTGTGAAAGCTTTGAAGTTTAAGATTAATACAATTAAAAGTGCAAATTAGAGGCTACCAACACTTCTTTCAACACCCTTTAGATATACTGGAACATCAGATATCAATACATCCATATTTCTTATGCCAGGATTTCTTGGATGTATTTATATAACTCCTTTCACGGACTTATTTCAAGCTTCACCTTAAAACCATCTAGGTTATTTGACTCCACTCTACTGACAACTCACAACTTATTGCAGACATCCTTCAAATTTACTCTCAATTTATTTATGATCAGTTAATAATAATTTATATGGTCTTATCGTTTAGCAGAAGTATTTCACACCTTCAATATGTTTACAGAAAATCACTTCATCTGTTCAACAACATCCTATAAAATTAAACAGAGTGCCTTTAAATGTTATTTTAAATGTTATTTTAAAATTGAAATTACTGGTTAGGAAGATATGCTTTCTAGCATTAAAGTGCACTAGAAATTTAAACAATCAAAACCAAAATGCATAAAACCTTTTCTAAACATTATACTATACTGCTTTCATGTTACTGTGTTTGTAAACAATGTCTCTTTTTTCCTTTTGAGTGTTTGGGGGATTTTTAGGAAGTCATCAAAATATTCCGCATCATTTGCTGAATATTAGATCAGCCACAAATTAGAACTGTCAATAAACATTTTCAAAACATTCTCCATAAAAATTGATGTAAACAGTGTTCCTATGGATAATGCTGAAACAAAAAGAAAATGCCAGAAGCAATACTTTCAAAAGCGTTATTGGGATTAATGACCTTTTTCAATGAAAAAATCCTTTGAAAAGCAATCAGCTCTTCAAACTGTTTAACAGAAATACATTTAGAACAAATGTGAACTAATCAATCAGTCTGAGTGCACAGCAAAGTGACATGCTACATGATTTTGACAGAGATGACATCAATTCACCAACAAAATACCTCAGTATGCTTAACACAGCAGATGAGAATGGGGAACTGTCTGCTCTTCACACTGGCAAATGTCCAAACAAGACCTATATTACTATGACATTTATTGAAGAGTCACTCTTAGGAAGTTCTTTATTCAGAAGTACACATGCATAAGAACAAAATTTCCTCAACAGTTGTATGTGTAATATGAAAAGTTCAGTTACTTTGTACCAGATTTCCAGTGTACCCCACATCCTCCTCTTACAAATCAGATTCATAAAACAATTTTTAGAAGAATCTCACCGAATGGGGTATGGTGTTTGAATCAATGTGGTGTTGAACATGTGCCAAGAAAGGTAGCAAAAGAAATTCTTTGTCATTTCAGCACTTGAGGCACTTGAGCCTTTATTATGATTGCATTGGCACATTTCCTAAAGTATAAGTGAGTTTAATTTGAAGCAGTGTTCTATGCAGTAGTGCTGTACAAACCTTGAATTTTAATGTAAAGCATTCTGGATAGTTTTTCACACAGTATATGGATATGAGCACACGGCTGCCTCTGAATCTGAAAATGCCATAGATCTGCACGAATTGAGCAATTCTGAAAATGAATGATGGCCACATGGGGACACAAGCCATTCCTAGTGAGATAGTGACTTCAAGTACAGTAGATGTTTGAAACTGCAGCAAAGCTGCAGCTTTTCTTTTCAAACTCAGCTAACATTCAATGCTTAAGAGAAGAAATACAGTGTAAATGTAAGATACTTCCATCCTGACTTACTGAATTCACTATATTCAACATACAAATTACTGGAATATCAAGCCTTGTGGACAATGGCTTAACTCTCACTTGCATCTATGAGTCTCTGTATAAGCTGTTTTAGCTTTCCCCTCTCTTCTGATGGAGACTTGGAAGGCATTCAGGGGTTTGGGAAAATTAACGCTTCAAAAGTTGTAATAAAATTACGCGGTTGTAATCACTTTCATTCTAGTCTCCACACTTGTCTTTGTATGCCTCTGCCCCTACCACATTCTTCTTTACTTTCCTTACTAGACTGTCTCACCCCTTTCTATCCTTGTTATGTTATCACCTATGTTACAAGATATATGATAACCTTATAATGCAGAAAGTACCATTACACTTGAAACGCCTACAGGAATAAATTTTCCAGCTCAACAGCCTACCTCAGATCTCTCTAAAGCTAGTAAGACCTATTAACAGGGCAGCTGATGTAATAACAGATAAGCTATTAAACATTAGAAAGTTCCATAAAACTAAATCTTGTAGGCTTCTGTAATTAAATAATTGTACTGCATCACAGATCAATGACTTCCCTGTTGTTTCAGCCCTGTACAGACAGCCCCTCTGTCTACAACAGATAGTTCTGCAATGCATATTCCTTTTAAACTGCCACACAAGCAGTTTGGCATAACAGTTTATCTCCACAGTTTTCAATAGTCCATAGCATTTTGGAAATTCATCTTGACAATAGGTTACATGAATGTATCAGTGGTATTTCACCATAGTTGTACCTCCAGAAATGGAAGGTTGGTGGACTACCTTGTTTCATCACTCTTATTTCCCAAGTCAACGCTTTTCACTAGCAAACCCAAACACCACAACTACATGCATAGGGGAGACACATTCCTTCCATATTTCTTTGAACCTTATACAAAACTCACTCTTGCAAGATCAATCAATTTGCATAGCAGATAATAGGTGTAATGCTTGAGCTGCCTTATGGTCTGTTGAGATTCAGTCTGATGGAATATTCTTATCATCTCACAAGCACATCTTTAAATAAGTCATAAGCAAAGGAAAAAAATAAACTGAGGGGATTGTTTGTTGTTTTTATTTTTTTCTTCTTCTTCTACAAGGGAGAATGAGCATTTTAATAAAAGGAGCCAGTAGGAAAAAGATGGTATTGAAATATGTGCATATGTTTGTATTTAAAGGAAAGCAAATGATGATAGATAGATAGATAGATTATCATCTTGGATATGCCACACTTAATCTGATCATTGCTGGATGTGAGCCTTGAGAACAGAGCTAACGTTCCATAGTGAAAGCAGAAGTGGCATTAATGCCCAGGAACGGACTTTTACACAAAGAACACACTGGAAACGCTCAAATATCACATATAAAAGAAGTTTACATTACTTTAGGTGGGTTTTTTTGCCCCACGCTTCCTTTTTTTTCTAGCCTTACAAACATAGCCAATAACACAATTTACAATGTTTTTAGCACAGCACTTTACTTTTAGTAATAATCTGTACAGTGAATCAGCAGCATTATCAGTGTGTAAGAAAACTCCTTGAAATTGAAGAAAATAATTGTTATTCTGTCACCTTCTTGGGCAGCGTTTGCCTTGAGGATGAACAAATCATAGCACACGCAAAATTCAATTGGATTTGACATTTGTTAACATTACTTGCCTGAGCTAGAAATGGAGTAAATTCCAAAATAGTTTTTTATCCTTTGCCTACTCCCTAGTGGAAGGGAATTAGTATTTAATCTTCAGTGGATCCCTGCAGCAAAGTTCTTACTCAGTTTCCCGAAACTTTTCATAGGCATTACCCAATACCTCCCACCTGCCCTGATGTCTGAATGTTTCTTTACCAGGCACTTCAACATATTACAAGAAACTAGAAATTGTAAACGTGGTGGATCATAACACAGAAAATACAAAAAGAAGCAAACATGAATGAAACTATAAAGAAGAAAATCAAAACCGGGATTTTCCGTAAACTTGAATTATACCTGTGTACCACACCCTACTGTGTAACTGTGACCAGGTCAGTGGGCTTGCAGACTGTAAGATATAGAAGAATTTAATCCTTTATTTATGAATTTCTATGACATGTCAAAAATCATAAGCCTGATTTTCAATTATAATGAGCCTGTCTTTTCCATTTATTTTACCTGGAGTTGTGTGTGCTCTGTCAACTCTTCCAGAAATGAAACCCCAGAAATTTTACATGATATTAATTGCCACATTGTCAGCTTTCAAAGTTGCTACAGTGATGTATGTTGGCTGAGACTATGACTCTCATGCTATGTTTATGGGTACTACAGCCTCTCTGCTTAAACTAAAACAGTTAGAAGCCAGATACTTAAGAAAGACAGAGACAAAGTAGGTAAAGGAGATAAAGTAGATAAAGGAGATAAGCTAGACAATAAGAAAAAAATGATGGTATTTCCATGCTTTGTCTGGCACAAAACTTTATAAAGTTGGTGAAAAATACAGTAAAGCAAATACAGGGTATTACTATATTATAAAGAATCTTGTTCTGGCACAGACTTCTTTGCAAAGCTCAAACTGTAAATAAGCAGCATTTGTAATTCATTCTTTCATTTTATGACAGATGACCTATGGCTATGACATAACCATTAAGTCATTTGCTTATAATGGAGGATAGCATATAAAATCACCTTTCCTGAAAGATGACCATACTTATCATAGGGGGGAGGGGAAGAGAAAAAAAGAAATCACACTTACTGATATATCATTATCACTAAATTCTTTTACTTATCGGAGCATTTCTGTGATACAGAACTGACATCAGTTTAGTACGCACATCTATCTAAATATCACTTGAGCCCTTGTTCCTATAAGCATGGACAGCCTGAAGATATCAGAAGTAGTTCCTTTCACTGCTCCCAGGTGTAACAGACAGATGGGAACAGAAGCATCTCCATTTCTAAGGGAATGGAAAAGAAAAAGTATTACTTTTGTTTACAACGTCCCCATTCATTAACTGGCTGGTGCCTCTGTCTGCACCACACTACCTGAGACGTTGGTTCGGAAGCAAGTGCTTGGCAGATATCTAGGAGTGCTTCTAGGTAATATTATTTGCTATTACATGAATATTTGTGAAATGAGGGGAGGTGTTGGCATTGATACTTTGAGATCATACAGGAATTGAAGCTGCCCATCTGCAGGGGAATGAGACTGGGTGCCTCTGTCTTTTTACACTCCAACCCTTGCCAATCATTACTCCATGTCCTGTTAAGACCACAAGGGCTGATAATCTTTGTAAAATGAACTGCTGGGAAGTTCTGTCCTGGTATTTGCTGCTTTCTACCAAAGGACTTTCCACCCTCTCTTGAAGTTAGTGCTGCTGCCTCCTTCCGTTGCCTTCAGCAGGCTGCCGCCACCAACTCATTTTTATTTCCTGGATTCCAAATCCAGCCAACATGACTGGACACAAGCTGACTGCATGACATTCAAAGCCTTTGCACTGAACTCCTCAGTTCCTTGATCCAGACATACAGACATCCAAATTGGAAGTAAGCAGAATCAGTAAAATTGCTGCATGGTATCACACAGTTTATTACTCAAGTCCATGATACTGAAATACCAAGTTTGGAAGTTCACTATTCACATAAATCTTTGGAACATTCAGATATTTTACCTGAATCAAGGTATTTTACCTCACAAGGCTTGATTATAAATAGCGACTTTTGCCTTCTGCATTATGTGTGTTATTGGTACTTAGTAGCTTTACATTCTAGCCTATGAATATTTATCTCAGAAAAATATAGCGTGATGTGGGAACAATGCAGATTGTCCTTTAGATATCTACAGAGGTTTTCTGGCATCTGATCATGAGGTGATATGATTGAACAAATATACTTTCATGTCAAGCTGATAGTTTGGGATATTTTCCACAGTACCACAAGGGACACTATTCTGTATAATGATCATCTACAAAAGTCATTCCTCCATTTGTAAGAATTTTATAACCCTGAAAAATAAGGAATTACATTCTGAAAATACGAAGTTTCAGTTGTGTGGGTTAGAATTCTGGAGCACGTCCAGAGAAGGGTGACAAGGCTGCTGAAGGGGCTGGAGAACAAGTCCTGTCAGGAGAGGCTGAGGGATCTTAGGTTGTTTAGCTTAGAGAAGAGGAGGCTGAGGGGAGACCTCATCACTGTCTATGGCTGCCTGAAAGGAGGCTGTAGCAGAGAAACTGTTGATCTCTTCTCTCAAGTGACAGGTGATAGGACAAGAGGAAATGGCCATAAGTTGCCCCAGGGGAGGTTCAGACTAGATATTAGGAAGAATTTCTTTACTGAAAGGGTGGTCTGGCACTGGAGCAGCTGCCCAGGGAGGTGGTTGATTCACCATCCCTGGAGGTGTTTAAAAAAAAAGGGTAGATGAGGTTTTGAGGGACATGGTTTAGCGGCTGAGGGGTGCAGTTGGACTCGATCTCAAAGGTCTTTTCCAACCGGAAGATTCTATGATTCTATGAATTCTTAATCCCATCTGAGATTTATTTTCTTGCTTCTGGAAATGAGAAAGACACAGACACAAACTCTGGTCAAAGCCAAAACATTTCTCCCGCATCTCAGAATATGAGTGTACTTGTGTACCAGTTTAAGACCTGTTTTCATTGGTCAGACTTACTTCACTAAACTGATCCTGCATGGGCACAGAGGAGCTGTGTGTGACATTGACACACAGAGCTCCTCTGTACAAAGAATATTTTTAGACTGAGTATCTATGTTTAACTAAATGAGAAAGAGAGGATGTAGAGTTTTGTGTTTCCTTCCTTTATCAGCAGAATAAAACTCAGTTTATCAAGTCTGTAAGAGCTCTCTCCCTTGAAATGAGAAGAAAGATAATACAGAATTAGAAGAATTCCATGTCCAGCTAACTGACTCCAAATTCTCCATCTTTTCTCTGTCAGACCTATTACTCTCTCATCCTTGAAGAATGAACGAGCGTCCTCAACTTTCAGAGAGGTACCTGCCTCAACTTGCTGACAAACACATTCTGTATCGCCTAGCTCCTCTAGAAATAACTGCTGATTGTTACAGATTGACGTTTTCACTCTTCTCGCTAGCTTTTAAAATTATATTCAAAGAGTATGAGTAATGAGTAGCTAGACATGAGAATGCTTCTACTTTTTCACTATGCAGGTCCTCTGTGTGCTACTATCTACTATAATATCCCTACATCACTTATTTCACACTTAGCTTCTAGCAATGTCCAGTATCTCTTAATTTTCTCATTCAATCTGACTTCACTTCCTTACAGTGCATGGTTATGCTCAGAAACATTTAAATTAGCTGAATCAGCTAGGTTAATTTCAAATATCACCTACCTAATTCACTTCACACAGCCATAAAATACAATGACTGTATTTTAGCTACATACCTAAACAAAAATAAAGGAAACCAATCCACAAACGTTACAATGTATTTTCAGTTAAGTTTCTTCAGTGTTCTATAAATAGAAAGGGTTTTTTTTTAAATAAACAGTATGAAATTATATAAATACTTGTTGAATGGTTTAACAATTTTGTTTCCACGTTAATGATTTATGAACTAAATTCATCTCAGAAATTACTTAACTCTTTTTTGGTCTGAAAAGCTAGCAATTTTAAAAACTTGCATCTACAGACTTGACAATTATCTGTTCTCAGCATGTATATACATCTAGCCATGTGAGTCTTAGCAGTTGGTGTTCAGTGCTGTTTTGGTTGATGATTCATTTATTCAGTAGGTAGAAATAAGTATAGTACTGAGATCACAGAAACCTTCTGACAGCTTTGATGTGAATAAAATCCCTATATTAAGAGCAGTGTGTGGAGGAGTGAAGGGGGATGTTCTCACTTGTTTCTTGAAATAAGCTTGGTGGATCTCAGCACAGTGCATAGCAGACTGATGTTCAGAAAAATCACTGTCAACAGTCAAACTAAAACTGGTACCATTTTTGGCAATAGTATCAAAAATTAGTGATTAAATGGGCACAGTAAGATCAGAACATGCCTGCAATATATTTGCTGAAGGGAAAGTGTCCTGAGAAACGTGACGTCAATCCCATCTGTACAATCATTGTAAAGCTAACATTTTTAATTACAAAGAATTTTAATTTTTAAAATGTATGGAGTAAATTTTCAGAAAGCTTAAATCTCTGCTGCTCTATTGATGGAAGGAAAGCTATGCTAATTTTCAGAAGCTAAATATTCACTTTTTCAAAACTCCTTCTATCATTCCTTAAAAAATATTTGTAGATACCTAGCACCTTAATTTTTTTCTGTTCCTCTATAGCTATACCAACCGTATTGTGATTTTCCCTCAGAGCAGGCAACAGGAAGGATTCCACTGAGCAAACTGAGATGGAAGTGGGTCCTCATCTTCAAGCTCAGTGGACCTTGTATTGGAAGAACAACTGATCTTACTATTGAAGACTGAAATGAAGCCTTCTTCATTGACTACCTCAGTTTTATCCTTCTTGTTTCTCACTATGTTTCTCCCCACAACCACTAAATGATGGAGATTCTCCTTAGCCCTCCTTTGGTTGCTAATGCATTTATTGGAACATTTTTAATTGTCTTTTATGGCAGTAGCCAGATGATGTTCTAGTTGGGCTTTGGCGCTTCTAATTTTCTCCCTACATAACCTCAAAACATCTTTATAGTCCTCCTGAATTGCCTCCCTTCTTCGGAAGGTTATAAAATCTCCTTCGTCTCCTGAGTTCCATAAATGCGTATTAATGCATGGCCTACACATCAATTAGCATTTATATTTTCAAATTTAATTACAATAGAGAAGTAAGTAAGTTAACAGGTCAACAAATGCTATACTGGGCAAAGTTGTTAATTGAAAATATGTACTTATGCATAGAATAGATGATGGTTGTGTTAACTTCTGTTATACTTTCTTCTGCCTATGCATATTAACACTTTTCTGGTTGCATTAACAACACGACTGTATTTCTACTCTTGCCTTCTGAATATACTCCTAAAAGCTACATGTATACCAGTTGTACTTGCTCATAAAAATAACTCTTGCCATATGAAACCAGCTGTTTTGGAAACCAGGTCAATGGATCAAAAGCATAACCTCGCAAAACTAATATATAGTTCTAGAGGAAGCAACCATTGGCTTAAGCTAGGAAGAAGTTCTTTCTCTACCTCACTCAGAAGCCCTTATGTTTCTTGATTCAAACTGAAGGCTTTTTTACAGTTAAAGAAATACATGAGTCTATGAGTTTTTAGTAACCCCTTAGGCTCAAAAGAGCCCTTGATGATTTTTTGGCATTTGCTATCACTTGTGACCTTTATTTTGTAAGAAGAATTATTGCGCTGTACATTTTCTTACACAATAACACCAGCCATATGCCAGGCTTGCTCAGGGGGTTCTAATATACATCTGGAACAATTCTTCACATACTTCTAGTGTTCGCTGAAAATTAAGTACCATTTATTTCTGTAGTAATTCCGGGGTTTTTTTTTTCAATTAAATGTAGAGTTCTAACATGCAGTTAAGCACACACTAATATGTAAAGAACAGAGACTTGCTGGTATCAATAACTGTACTTAATTTAATTTAAATTTAATTTTCATTAAATCACATATATTAAGCCAGATATGTGAATCAAGGCAGATACGTAAAACACGGCAACAAAATATGGGTTTTTTTAATGACCCTTCTGGTGTTGCAATTAATCATTTGAGTATACACCATTTTGTGTGATGTTCCTGTGATCATACACCTAACCATGAATCTTTGATCTTCACTCTTCCCCTCCACTTTGTTCATTAATTCATCTTCACTGTCTATATTTCTGTCTCATAACTCATTGTAGAACCTTGTGTTCTTTATTTATTTCAATAATCCTCACTCTTTTTTTTCCCATGATATGGGCAACAGTCACTCCTAATTCTCTAAGTTTTGATTTTCTATTATTTTACAGAGTTGGAGATATGAAGCTTTATGGGAAAAAAAAAAGAGAAGAAATAAAAATTATAAGCAGACAAAAGATGGAAAAGATATTATGCATTTAAAGTTATTTATCAAGGATCTAAAATGCCTAAACATCTATATGCAGACAGATAAAAGAAACAGTAGTCATGAGATTATTTTGCTACTTGATGTATTATTAAGAATTGTAAAAGTTGCTAACTTACATATGTTCAGTAGCTTTAGCAATACTGATCATTTTCCCAAGTATTCTTTTTTTTTCTGACAAAACTTGAAAACATTCTTCCATAAGTGGCATACTCTTCCACAGGGAATAAAAGCTGTAGGAGATTTTCAGTGTAACCTTTGATTAGCAACATGAGGTAGCTTCATGTGGAAATGACTTATGATGGTAGCAGGAAGGGTGAAGAGAAACAATTATTTAAGTCAAAAGGTGCTTTGCTTAGACAGCAAGGCAATATAATCCGCACCTTGAATCAGAATTTGAGCTGTCCATGAAATTCCTATGCCTCAAGAAGACACACCACTCACAAATATAAACCAAATACTTTAAAGGCTCTGTGGGATATGAGCCAAATGATTTTGATGTGTTTCAACTGGAATTGTTTTACTTATCAAAATTTTGTCTTTGAGCACACATTAAAAATAGAATCAGGGTTATGGAAAAAATAAGATGGATAAAAAATACCGATGCTTACAAAATTTCTGTCACACTAATTCTTTATTTCCAAAATAATTAATCTTAGTATTTATAAGACACCATTTAATCCAACATATTTTTACATAATGGGAGGAAGTTCCATCATCTTCTGGATGTAGATCTTCTAGCCACATTTTTAACTTAAAAGTGATATGAATTTCAAAATTCAAGTACCCTGGAACAGTATCAGAATTCCTCTTTTCTTTTTTTTTTTCAAATTTCATTACAATTCAAATCCAGACAAATTTTTCTAGATATTTTTTAAATCATATTGTGAAACATTAATTCAGTGGCAAATGTCATCTCTGAAAAGAAAGAAAACCCAGAGGCAAAAGTTCAAACAATACATATATGATGTCTTGTGTCAGGGTAAAATATTGTAGTTCTGGCAACACGCCTACTTGCTTACACATACACTTGCTTCTCTTTTCTCATTGTTGCTGGTGTTGCATAGTTTTTGTTGGTTTTTTTAAATTTTTTTCCTGCTTCCTTAATATGCTATTACAGAGGCACTACCACTGTCGTTGATTGTCCGACTTTGAGATGGCTGGCACTGGCTCTATTTGACATAGGGGAAGCTTTTAGAAGCTTCTCACAGAAGCCGCCACTGTAAACCCCATAGCCCAACCAACCCCACTACTAAACCTTGTCACACGAACCCAAAAAACAAGCTTAGGATTTTCTCATTTTATTCAGAATATAATAGTATGGGTAGGTATACAATGTAAACATCATATATGAGTATTTGTGTTTCCTCAAGTAACGTAAAAACCATATATTTCAAGCAGACATTTATGGTACGTTGTTAATTTGTATACCAAATGCACTATATGAAGGCAGTACTAAAATGTATTTTTAAAAATATTTCTGTATTTCTATAAGTCAAAGACTGATAAAAGTACTATCTGTATCCTGACATACAATTTGAGAAGTTTTATATATTAATCACAATAATTCCTGAAATGACCTGTCAGTAAATAGTACGCAAAACCCCCAGACTTAAGCTATAAGGTATATATATAAATAACTGAGTAGATTTCCACCTAGCAGGTGGTACAGAAACTGGAGACAGGAATTTTCAAAGACAAGTAGTAATTGAATAAATATCTGTAGTACAAAGTTAGTTTTAACTCTTTTTTTCCTGTAGGGAAGAGAAAGACTGAATATCAAATTAGACAAGTACATACCCATCGCATTTTCATATGTATTAGTTTTAAAAATTCACTTAGAATTTCTATCTTTTTTAAATTTTCCTTAAAATTAATATTAAGCAATAGAAATATATTCAAATTCAGTACATGACCATCTTTGACAGTTCACTAATTGAATTGCATTTACACACCAAAAACTTTCATAAAATACCTCTCAGTAGTCTCCAAAACATGACATTCATCTTTGCTCATTACTCTCTAATAGTGTTATCACATGATATAGTTACATTCTACTATAAGGCATACTAAAACCTGCTTTCAGAGAAAAAAAAATTCTATACATTTGAAAAGTTCCAAAAAGAAAACAATTTTTGTTTTAGAAGAAAATAATGTTCGTCCTCAATTTATACAGATTACTTTCTTTCGGGGGCGGGGGATGGGGGGGAAGATAATTGAAAGAAAAATCTGATGTTCTCATAATATTTTATCTATTTCTATCCTTTTTTTTTAATCTGGAAAGATTGTGTTAAGTCATGGATGTTCGCGGAACTCACAACTCAAAATAATAGCATACTCGCAGGAAAAAAATCTCAGAAAACTCTAGTACAAAAAAAACATATTTAGAACTAGTTCTTCACCACCGAAAGGTTTCAAAACCCATGTAATTATTGGAAAAGTGAACATATAAAATGCCCATTCCAGTGCTGGCAGCCATCAAAATGCACTTTTCACAACCATCACTGTACAAAGATGCAAAGAAAAGAAAAATCCGATCCAAAGTACAGAACGATCTTCTGTACCCTAAATTTCTCTCATGATGTAATACTTATGATTCATAAATAATATAACCCATTTAGATATAAAACGTCATCTATTATTTTAAATACGTTAATGTTAGTTTCTGTGATTCTTTTAATTCACAGAGTTTAAAAAGTCATTCTATGTTCCTAAATGTTTTCTCTCTAACTTATTGCTCAGCAGCATTCATCCTTGGCTGCGTTTACATGGTTTATGAAGCTCTGAAAGTCAGAAAGAAGGGACCATATAAGAGTTTTTGAAACACTGTCCTCATTACTGATGTAACTGGCTGTAGTGGGTTGGCTTTTGGATTTTTTAGGCCTTCCTTAACAACGAAGGACAGAAATCTAAAGAAGTATTCCATATCTTCCTTTAACATAACACAACATATAAATAAGGCGTAGATAAAAGTGTTCTCTCTCTTCTCTTCCAACCAGGTTTGGGAACAGTAGCTCCCTTGCGTTGGTCTTGCTTGTCCGGAGCTGAGGCCTGTGGTGACGGCTGTTGTCTGTCCACGCGTGAGGGGAAAGTTCTGGGTTGGTTTTAGCTGTTACCGGGTTTTTCAATTGTGCATACCTGTTTTGTTCCTTTTTGCCCCTTTTTTCCCATTTTCCCTTCCCCTCTTCCCTTTCTTGGGAGTTTTACATAATATCCTTACTGTATGTAGCTGTGTATATGTAGAAATACACATGTATTTTGGTGTGGTTCCATTGATTTTCTTTTTTTTCTAAGATTTTATATTTTTTCTTTGCCAAAAGGGGGAAGTTGTGAAGGGGCTTTCACTGAGCGTTGGAGAGTTTGATGGGAAGCCAGCTGCAACTTGCTCACTGGCATCCAGATTCAGAATATGTTTTACGCAGAAACAAAAATGATACATATGATATTGGGTATTCTTTGTGCAGAAACTGTCTCTGACACAGTAGAGCTACTTCCTGATATGAACTAAAATCCAGGTATCTCCTTGACACACGTAAATTTTCCCTACAAACTGCCAGTCTGCACAATGTATTTTTTTATCCCATAGGACAAACTTTTCATCAGTCTCTTTCCATTGTGGTTTTACATATGTGTGATAGTCGTTAATGACCACTTATATCATTCATTTGAAATTATATAATGTTATTCTGGTGAAGAATTTTCAGGATTTTCAGGAAAGTGTATACTATGTTATCCTACATTAATTTTGCATGATGCAGCTGTTAAAATATCTGGAAAAGCAATTTATATACTGAGACAAAAAATGCCTAGTAGTAAATAAAAGGGTGCTCCCTCATTAATCAACAGGTCACAGACATACAGTATTTATGAATTCATGCCAAGCTCCAAATACAAGAAAATATGATTAATGTATGCATATTTGAATTCCAGAAGGCTCATTTCTTCTATATTTGAAGGGAATGTATGAAGGAAAACCCTGACATAAAAATATTCTTTTATAACTAAAATTGAGCTTAATTTGAGATATTGTCATATTTGCAGTTTCTCTTTGAATTTCAAAAATTACAACAGTACACATCATCAGCCATTGTGTGTCATATTTCATCAGTTAATATATAATACTTCTGAATAACTGAAAATTATGAGTTTACATAAAATGCAGATGGAAATGCAAGGAATATTTTGATCATATCTGACGTTTTCTCCAAATAGTGATTTTTTTTTTATCCTGTAGATATATTAACCTGCTTCTATTAACCTATTGTGATTCTTAATTAACTGCAATTAAATTATTCTATTGTCAGCTTCTTGTCTCTGCTGACCGTTTCCTATGTATAGAAGAAAAAATAACTTCAGGATCTAGAAAAGCAATAAATCAGTATTTAAGAGTTAACTAGAGTGATCTAATAGCTTCTTACTATCAGAAGCGTTCTCATTTGGGGACAGATAATAAAAATAAATATATACTTCATCAAATATAGAGAATATTATACTAGAAATAGAAATACACTTAATATCAGATAACATGCTATGCTATGCTGTAGTATAGTGTAGTATAGTATAGTATAGTATAGTATAGTATAGTATAGTATAGTATAGTATAGTATAGTATAGTATGTACAGTATTCCATGATTCAATGATATATATGATAGATATGATAAATGATATGATATATGATATATGATATGATATGATGTGATATGATATAACAGTAAAAAGTTGTTATTCCTTAAACCTGGGAAAAAAGCCTTTGTACATACATCTACACCACTGATAAATATATTCACCTTCCATAAAGAATGAGAATAATTAAGGTACAAAAGCAGACACCACAAGAGACAAAAATGCATCAGACACATTTTCAGTAATAGATTATACCACAGTTTAACTTACTATTATGGAAGGGAAACATAGACAACTTCTGTTTTAAAACTTAATCACTGGGAGCATTCCAAGAACTTCCCTAAGAAAGTGAATTTTCTCCTGTGCTGCATGAAAAGCAGAATTTGGCCTAATGCCACAATTAATACTATAAGAGCCACTCTGCCAAAGGAGAAGAGGAGGTACATTTCATCTTACAATAAATCTTTACTGAATTTTAAATTATTTTATATTTTAAATTATCAAATATTTTACCTGTCAACAGCATTTTACCCTTCACAAGGATATTATGAGCCACCTCTGGCAGTAGCACAGGAATGGGTCAGATGACATTGCAGTCTCCAAACCAGGCCACATATGTTCCTTCTTACCACAAAAATGGTGAATATTGTTCTGTAATTACTGGAATAACTGCCACTTGGTATTAGAAGTGTTAAGGCCAGGCTTCAATGCAAAATTTCTTAACCTGTCCTGTCTTTTTTAATACAACAAAGCTTAAATTAGCATCTAGTAATAACCCAGCTTAACTAGTACAATAACTTCTGAAAGTAAGTTGAGGTATTTAAAAAAAACCACAATTCATAATTGCACGTGCACTGCATACACTGGTAACTACTATTATAATTTAATTCCTGTTCTGCTTTCAAGTACAGTTCAGGGAAAGGGGAGTGAAATTGTTGCCAGTGAGACCAGTTCAGTTTTTAATTCTGTCGTATGTTTAAACTGGGTCACCAAGGATGGCAGCCTGTGTTATGCATAAAAAGGTATTGAACATATAGATTTTATCTTTCAATCTATATTTTCCATCTGTAAAATAGCCATATTAATTCATCATATAATTTATCTTCTGTGGTGGTTGACCGTGGCTGATTGCCAGATGTCCACCAAAACCTCTCTATCACTCCCCCACCTTCAGCGATTTAAATGGAATTTTCTGTATTTCAACTTATGCCATTGCCGCTTGTCTCCCCTGAAGCCAGGTTTCAAAGATGTCTATAATGTTTTGAAGAAGTGCTATTAAAGTGAGCACTTTGTTTGTTTGTTTGTTTCTTATACTCCCTCTAACATTACAGAAACCTGTTTCCTGGTCATGTTCCTATAATACGACAGCCACTGAAAAAAAGACTACTCTGTCATCCACCATCCGTGTGATATTTTCTTGTGAAAACACCTATCACATTATACTGTGTTTCAAGACCCTGTTGGTGTCTCAAGCTTTAAATTTACTTTTTAACACTTTAATTTCAAATTCTGATTGGGCTCTGCTATCTGGTAGTGTGACAGGATGTTTCACTACATTCTATTTTCTGCTTTATAAATGTCTTGTCTCAAACTGATGAGTTCATCTTTCCACTATTTCTACAGCAAAGATTACATGATTGAGTGAGGACAAATGCTCTCATCCATCACCATGCTGTATTTAAATAAATCCTTATTTTCACAGTCTTGATCACCCCTCACAGAAATAGCAAGCTCAAATTATTTCACATTACAAATATTTATGGACTACTTAGAAAAAATCTGCAGTATTCTTGTTCCCTAATGAGTGGTGACCAAGACTGAATTATTTGGATTTTCCTTCCTCATGCAAAATGCTATGCAAGTCTGCGTATTTGTTAACCAAAAAGTATTCCACAAGCTTTTGTAGTTTTTCACAATTTCCTAGATGACGTAAATTTTAAGGACCTTGTGCAACACAGTTTCCTTTTTTTATGATGGCTCTATGACAAAAAGAATTGGACTCATAAATAGATTAGGATGAGGTACCACATTGTAGGAGTCTTGGTTGGGTTATTACTTGGAATTCTTATGGAAAATCACTCCATTGTTCCTACTAAGCCAATAAATCATGCAACTTGTTGGCATTAGTCACAGCTGCAGAATGTAGCATAAAATATGCACACATATTTCTCATACTTATCGCCTGGGGGAAAATACACGAATGTTTCCTATACTGTAACTCTGGCACAGATGTTTAGTACACTTATTGAAGTAAGTTCACTCAGCACTCAACTGTAAGATTTTTTAAATGTCGTTGCTTTAAACTACCTGATTTCTTTTGAGGCTGTGAGGGAGTAGTTCTCCATTCTCAATAATTTCTTTTTCCTCCTGTACAAAATCTTGGATACTACTCCATTCCTAACAAAATAAAACAGTAACATCAACACTATGATAGTCAAGTTTCACTGCTAAAAGTCACCCTTTTTCAAATAATCCTCTGGTGCCTGTTATTTAGTGGAGTCATTAACATCTGTGAAGAATGAATACTATACCAGAGTACACTGCAAGAAAATCAGAATCCAAACATTTGATACCTGTCTTACACAGATGTGATTACATATGTTGCAAGGCAGGGTGAAAATTGCTATATTTAACTATGGCGATATCCAATTACAGCCTTGTGACTGTATTTGCTTCTAAAGGACAAGAGCAGCAGGAGAGTCTCCCCCTCATCGTTGCAGGGGAAGCTGCATGGCCTAAACAAATGGGAAGGAATGCCACCATCTGATTAATAGCACCCTGTCCTGGGCACAAAACATTTCCTCAGAGAAAATCCTTCCCACAACGTTATGTTCTAAACATAACAGAAACACCTTGTGATGCTATAGTTTTGAGACAGACTGGAAAACAGGACAGTGTAGTGGAGGTTTTTACTGGTTATAAAGATTTTAGAAGATATATACAGTTTGCATGAAATTGCAATCTATAGACTAATGCTGTTCTAAGCCTCCGTGTGAATATTCCTTTCTCTAACACTGCTTTATATTGATAAAAGTTATTTTTAGCTTGGTTAAACTAAATCAAAATATGACACTTATTCCAAAATATCAATGTCTACACTGGGGCTTACACTGAAAGTACTGAAGATATGAATCATTACTGGATTTCAGTACACATTTACACCTGGACCTATCATCTGGAGTCATCTTCATATATCTTGTGACAGATGCTATTCATATGCTCCGTGACAGATGCATATTCCTATGCATAGGAAAGGCAAGAGAGATGAATTCCCTTACCACAGAGGGAAAACACCTTCTGGACACAGTGAAAAGACATATCATAATTAATTTTTATATATGCAGAAATAGAAACAATTTTCCACACTGAGATCGACAAATTTAAGAGATTTAATTTATCAAGACAGGACAATATCTTTAATTACAATTCATTAAACTGAAGTTGGCTGAACCAGAAAGATTTTTTTTTATTTATATAGCTTATGAAATAAGCTTCACATTTATTCATTAACAATTAAACAATATAAGTCATAGAATTTACTAGTAAATGTTTAGAATTCACAAACACCTAAAAATCTTAGTCCATACCTAATTAATGTAAAAGAAAGAATTGCCCTGTTGTCATAAATAATTGGATATTGGTAAATGCATAACATTTTACAATCCTGAGTTTAAAGGAATTGCTATTATATTCTACAAATGTCTTAGAAACAGAATCTGAGTCTTATAGTAGGATGATATTGTAAAAAGTATTGTATTACCCCCTCTTAGAGCAGTGTGTGCTCAGAATTAAAGAGAAGCTGAAACACATTCTGCAATTTCTGAATGTAAGACAGGTTCCTGTCCCTGAGAAAGTCAAAAGAAATCACACTATCGTTATTAGTTAGATATGACTGAAATTAAAACAAACAAAAGAAGCAAACAAACAGACAAAAAAAGCCCCTGAAAATCTTTAATCTAAACTTTTACAGAAATATATGCTCCTTATTGTTCAATTGCAGGTTTACTGATTTAGTTCTTTGTATTTCCTAATAAAATCAATCCATATGTACTAGGAATAGCATGCATCAAGTAAATATTAGCCTAAACCTCAGTTTTTTCAAAAACTTTTGATCCAAAAAGAGACCTGTAACTGCACAGAGTCAGTATATCCTCTTCCATATGAGCCTTTCATAGGCAGCACTATACAGAAAGCTACAGTGTGGTTCTGCTTGTGCTCAGTGTGCTTTTGCTTAATATGCAGTTCAGAGGCACTTCTTTCAAACACTACCTTAGGTCATTTCCCACCCTCCAGAGACTCAGTTCACATGAAAGACATTTGTCATATCATAAAATATCATCAAACACTTTTGGTTACTCAAAGTATTTTTTTAATCAGTATTTATTTCAGCAATACAGCATCCCTATATGCTACAGATGAGATTAAATGGAAGTGAAAAGCTTGTTTTTTCTAGAGAATCTACTGGTTTACTTTTTCTTCCGCCTCCTCTTTCCAGATCCATCTATGAAACCCCCCCCCCTAAGAAGGTCAAAACAAAACTATGAGCTCCTTTTAAAAAAAAAAAGGTAAAATATTCAAACAGTAAAGTTACCAGACAAGTAAAAACACAGTAAAAAATAGCACTCAAACCATAACAGCCCTAATAACTAGTACAGTTGCTTCACATAAGAGCAGTGAAAGATTTTATTATTACTTTGTCCTTGAGTTTCCCCAAAGGTGAATTATTATTTCAGTATTTTGTCATCCCTTAATCATCATCTTTTCATGATGCAAATAAACTGAGGATCACACAAAACTGCCTTTGGAAAAATGAACTTGAGAAAAAGGTAAGTATACTGTCCATCAGTCCCTGAAGCAGTGAGCAGAAAATAAGCACATATTGAACAATGAGTGGCATAAGAGCTTTGTTGACAATCTCAGTGAAGTTCGGCCTCTGCAAGTAAGTGGATAGAGAAAGAAAAAGATGGAAATATGATGAAAATTTTCTCCCTGTCACCTCTGCTCTCTACTTTACACAATCATCTGCCTTCAGTCACATACACACCCAGAAAGTCACAGATCAAGAATCTTATCTCATTTGTGATCGAGTAGCTTATTTGCCCTTCTGGCCACAGATGATATGAAAACATTTCATTCATAAGAATAGTGTTTGTACCCTGTCAAATGGTACTATAGCTTATTGTAACAATTATTATTATTACATCCCTCTTAATTAAACTCAGATGAAGTCAGCAGATCCACAGCGGACTTATGGTCTCAATTTATCTTTGTAAATATTGTAAGGTCCCATCAGTATTATATAACTGCCAATATGTCAGTTGCACATGACATTTATAAATACATACACTGCATAAAAAGAAAACCAGAAGAATAATAAATCACTGTGACAGATGCATGGTAATAGATTCAAAGTAATAGACATAAAGAATTAAAAATGCATCCAGAGACTAAATGGAATAAATGACAGATTATTTTTTTTTGTCTTTAAGTAAACTTAAAGTAGCCTTAAACTTAGCCTTGGTAGGACATTAGAAATTACATCAATTGTATTAAAATATAGCAACTCTGAAAGAAAATAAAAGCAATCTATACTTTGCAGTCAGAATAATCAATACTACAGTGATACCTCTTTATATCACATGTGGAGAGGTGTTTACAACAGTTGAAAGCAAGACAGCTCTGCAAAGGGATTTTAACCACACTTTGCTTCTTTGCCTGGAGTCCATTAATCAGGCGTGTTGGTTTTAGGGGCATTAGATGGTAAAATGACTGGGCTCTGCAGTCTCGGTATCACAGTATCACAGTATCAAAGTATCACAGTATCACAAGGTTGGAAAGGACCTCTGAGATCATCAAGTCCAACCTATAACCCAACACTAACACCAACCATCATCTAGACCATGGCACTCAGTGCCACATCCAATCTCCCCTTAAACACCTCCAGGGTCGGCGACTCCACCACCTCCCTGGGCAACGCATTCCAATGGCCAATCACCCTTTCAGTAAAGAACTTCTTCCTCACATCAAGCCTAAACTTTCCCTGACGAAGCTTGAGTCCATGCCCTCTAGTTCTGTCACTGGTCACCTGAGAGAAGAGACCAACCCCTGACCGACTACAACCTCCTTTCAGGTAGCTGTAGAGAGCAATGAGGTCTCCCCTGAGCCTCCTCTTCTTTAGACTAAACAGCCCCAACTCGCTCAGTCGCTCCTCATAGGGCTTATGCTCCAGCCCCTTTACCATCTTCGTTGCCCTCCTCTGAACACATTCCAGTATCCTGACATCTTTCCCAAACTGGGGGGCCCAGAACTGTACACAGTATTCCAGATGAGGTCTGACTAGTGCCGAGTACAGGGGGACGATAACTTCTCTGGTTCTGCTCACCACACTATTCCTGATGCAGGCCAGAATGCCATTGGCCTTCTTGGCCACCTGGGCACACTGCTGGCTCATGTTGAGCTTCCTGTCAACCAGCACTCCCAGGTCCTTTTCTGCCTCACTACTCTCCAGCCACTCTGTCCCCAGTCTGTAGCTCTGCATGGGATTGTTGTGTCCAAAATGAAGTACCCGACATTTGGACTTATTAAACATCATCCCATTGGAATCGGCCCATCTCTCCAATCTGTCCAGGTCCCTCTGCAGGGCCATCCTACCTTCTAACAGATCAACCCTTCTTCCCAGTTTGGTATCATCTGCAAACTTGCTGATGATGGACTCAATCCCCTCATCCAGATCATCTATAAAGATATTAAACAGGACCGGACCCAACACCGATCCCTGGGGGACACCACTGGTGACCGGCCGCCAACTGGATGAGACACCAGTCACCACCACTCTTTGGGCTCGGCCATCCAGCCAATTCCTAACCCAGCACAGAGTGCTCCCATCTAAGCCACGGGCTGACAGCTTCTTTAGGAGTCTACTGTGGGGGACAGTGTCAAAGGCCTTGCTAAAGTCCAGGTATACCACATCCACAGCCTTCCTCTCATCCACCAGGCGAGTCACATGGTCATAAAAGATCAGGTTGGTCAGGCAGGACCTGCCCCTCCTAAACCCATGCTGGCTGGGCCTGATCTCTTGACCGTTCTGCAGGTGCCGCATGATTTCACCCAGGATTATCTGCTCCAATAATCCATACAAGGACCATTACCTACTGACGTCAAGAAAGAGATCATTCTACCTGCTTATTTCAGTCTTTAGAGGAACTTAAGAAGATTCAGATAGAAAACAAGAACTTTGAGATAATTCTTATGATTTCTGACTTTGATATAGCAAAAGCCAAGCTCTCAGGGAAAAAAAAAGGGGGAAAAATAAGAAGATCAAACATCTTTATACAGTCTATTGCACAGACATATATATAAGTAATTATAGATGAATACCAAAGTTAGTCAAAAGAAGTGGGAAAAATGCTCCCAAGAGCTGCATATCTGGGAATTTTCAGAGAAAAGAAACAATAATTGTAGTTTCAGGTCTTTCAGAGAATTTTTGTCCCCTTGTGAACACGGGGATGGGGACGGGGCATGGCCAGCCCGGTAGGCCGGACTGGGGCCGCACGTTCGGGGAGGTAGCGCCACTGCTGACACCCCGAGAAGAGGGGGCTGTTTCCTGGGGGCGGGCACTTCCTCTCGCATGGCAGTGGGAAAAAGAACCCCCCCACACTTGCGGGGGCATCTGGAGAAAACTCCCTTCAGATCATTAATCCTGATCCACATGTGCTGTGCCATTTTTCTTTGGAGAGAGAGAGAGAAGCAGTGCGGTCAGCACCAGCTGGATTTTTCTGCGGAGTTTCTGTACTTTCCTTCCTCCCCCCCCATTACTCTTCTCAGATAGGAAGATGAGGAAAGTCTCTGCGCTGCCCAGGATTTCCACCTGTCCCTTCCTGCCGCCATTCCCCCTCAGGATCATCATCTCTCCCAAAACGCCATTTTTTTTTTTTCCAGAGCCCAGCCAGATCACTGAGGAGGGACTTCAACATTGCCGCCCCGCCCCCTGCTGTCCGTAAGGAGCAAAAATAGGACTTAATTCGTTTGAAGGGTTTGATTGTAGCGTTGCTGTCTGTTCTGTGTTTGGTTATATATATATATTTGCAGTTGAGAACTGTTATCTTTTCCTATAAAATTCTCCCCTCCCTCCAGATAAAACTCTATTAATTTCAAAGGGTTGTGGTGATTTCCTTGTGGGAGACAATAGACATCTTAGCCTTCCTTTAAACCAAGACATAATTGGTGCCCAGAGTGGGGTATCTGAGCAACAGACAGATAACAGTCCTTGTATCATCATATGTGTATTGAGTTTAGGGTCCATATGGATCATACTGTACTATATATTTGTGTTTTCTTGGTACAGAATCATGCCAAAAGGCCTGGCAGGCTTAATTCATCTTAGCACATCGATTAGAACTCAGGCAGCTGTGATTATTATCAAAATCTTATTTCGGATTTATAGTGTTATGAACTCAACACCTGTGAGTCTCATTGGGAATGTGTTTTCAAGGTTGCACTTCTGCCCTAGTCTGAGCTGTTACCTCTGGGGGTTTATGATAATGATACTTGTCCTTGGGGTAGAACACAGGAGTTTTTTCAATAATGCTATAACAACTTTTGGGAAGCTTAAATTCTCCCTAGATGCCAGAGATATCTTTTCTTTTGTAGTTTGCCTGCAATTTTGTGACATTATGGCCTGTGACATTATGGACTATCTCGTATATGAAGTTAGGACCAGGGTCACTTGAGACCCAGGTGGCCAAGAAGGCCAATGGCATCTTGGCCTGTATCAAAAACAGTGTGGCCAGCAGGACAAGGGAGGTTATTGTCCTCCTGTACTCCGCACCGGTGAGGCCACATCTCGAGTACTGTGTGCAGTTCTGGACCCTTCAGTACAAGAAGGGCATTGAGGTGTTTGAGTGCATCCAGAGAAGGGCGACGAGGCTGGTGAAGGGGCTGGAAAACAAGTCCTATGAGGAACGGCTGAGGGGACTGGGGTTGTTTAGTTTGGAGAAGGTGAGGCTGAGGGGAGACCTCATCGCTGTCTACGGCTGCCTGAAAGGGGGCCGTGGGAGAGTGAGTCAAAGATGCAGATACATGGAAATTGTAATACAATGCAATGCAGTTTGACTGAAGACACATTATTCATCCCTTAGTTTGGCAGATATTTATAATAAGAAAACATTTGTTTTTTTCCCATGTGTATAAAGTCTGTTTATTTTATCTGTCTTCTCACAAGCACCTGAAAACAGAGAAAAGAAATAGGATGACGTTTAATGGTACACCCAAGGTCTTTCACTCACTGCCTAAGAACTGAAGTTACATATTTCATTCTTGTAAACTGTATATGGAAGGGCTAAGGTGAAAAGTTAAATGCTACTAGACAGTTAATGCATAATCAAGACAATGTAGACATAATGTCACGTAGTATGATTCTACTTCTAATGAAACTATAAAACCTCATGTGGACTTCAGCAGATGACAAGTCATTTGCAAGGAATATTAATTCAAGCTGTAGAAGATAACAGGATCATAATCAAAAGAGGAGAATCCAGTCTCATAAGATTAATTAGAAAGTCCTTATCTCATTTACCCTAGCAAAATGAAGGTTAAGAGAACATATGATTAGGGTCTATAAATATATTGGCTGCTTAAAAGTGGAGAGAGTGGGGAAATTTTAATTTAAAGGACCCAGTCCCCATCTTGCAGTCCAGCCACTTGAGAGGTGTGGGAAGAGAGACTGTCAGTGAAGACAGAGGCAATCATATATTTTTGTATGCTGTTATACAATGGAGAAGCACTTTTGAAATGTTAGAAAGAACATGGAAGACTTGTACATGATCTAAAGATCTGCACGTGAAGAAGGTTTGTGATGTACAAATTTCTGATATCAAGACGTAAAACAAGGTGCTAAACAGTAAAAGAGATGCACTGAGTATACTTTATTCTCACTTATTACTCTTTAACACATTGCTCTGGGGGCAGGGAGCGGGTACGCAGCTGAGTAATAAACTTTTCTGCATATTATTGAGTATACTCATCTATGTTTAGCGTTTTCAATTCTTAGCATCAGTGATAATGATATCACTGAGTCAAAAATGATGGCTGGATATCTAAATGCTGAGTAACTGCATGACTAAATACATGTCTTCATTAAGGTTAAATCAAGGATAATCAGCGTCCCTGTTCATGCAGCAAACAAACTGCTACTATGTGGAGAATTTTAGATCTTCACAAGTTCTTATTTCCATATGGCACTATGGGTTATCAGTTCTGTGGAAGGGCTTCTTATGAGGTCTAGGATTAGATGTGGCTACTGGAACTGAATCAAGAGACTAAGACATGAGTGTTTGCGTGTCTGAAATGACAATCACACATTCTTGCTATATTTTCTTTTTTTTCAATACAAACATAATGAGCAGAATTTATAGTGTTATTACCTAAGCTTGAATCATTGCTTTTAGATGCATAGAAATATCACTACAAAATGACACAGAGAGAAAAAAAAGTATAACAAGTGCATCTCAAGTATCACACTTAAACACCTTGGGTAGAGCTAACCCATTATCTTTTTATTGCACATATCCTCATGCATCACAGAATGACTCACAGAGCTAAAATAATGATTGTAAAAATAGCTGAATTTCATGCTAGATTGACAGTCCCAGAGGCTTAAATTTCCTTGTCACCCAAGGAGCAGAAACAGTCTAAGTAGCTGTACTACATGCTTTTTCTTACCACCAACCACTTGGAGAGACTATTGTTAAAATTAAAGAATTTTCAGTTTTACAGGATGATGTTACAGTCTCGAGTCATCTATGGCCTCTTTTTCACGGTTGATAAGCACCTGCATTTGGAACTTATTTTCAAAGAAATTAAGGCAACTTAAACCCATAGAAAGAGGAGAAGCAAGTCCTTGTACTGAAGGGAGGCACCTCAGATTCTAGGAACTTAAATTAGCAGTCATCTTGTAAAAAAAAAATAATCCATTATTCCTCGACTGATATCCCAAAACAAAGTTAGTCAAGTAATTGTTATTAGATATTTAATACTCAAAAAAATGGGAGAAAATGTATTGCAAGATTTTGGAAAGCATATTGCAAGAAAAAGAAATCGATTATATCAATTTTGTAACTAAGGGGAAGAAGACTTTAATATCAGCTTATGTATTTTATTAGTGTTATTTCAACTAACAGATCACCTATACTAATTATTTAAAAAGTGGACAATTTCTTACTCACTGTCAAGTGATCACAAGACGGTGGTTCAAAACTTTATTGAGGATTTCAGTGAGAGTAAAAGGAGTGTAAGAATATAATAGCAGTGAGATCAAGTTCAAGTGCAATTTCACTTCAATCGGCTAATGTAAAAAAGACAAGTTTCTGTAACTTTAACAATATGGAATTAAGTTTCTCTTTTGCAACTGTGCTAAAGTCAAAATATCATTAAGTTAGGCAAATTATCTTGTATCACTCTGTTAAAATTGTGGACTTAGTGATATTTTGAAGAAAATATATTTTCATTATCTCAAACCCAGGAATTGCATCACTACCAAAATATCCTTAGAGAAAATGCTGCCATATTAATCTATTTCAAGATTAAACTTTGATAAATATAAGTATTTCAAATGTGTACATCTATATAGATGCAAAGATATACAGCTTCCTCTTTATGTAAAAAGTTCTAATTAAGATTAAACTTGCCTCTGTAATAAATGTAAAATTATTTAATTATAAACCAAATTATCTAAATTGAATAGCTTCTATTTCAAAGACTCTCTTTCGTGGTGCTAAGAAGCTCATTAAATTCAATTAGCAGTAAAGTACAGCTGTCATGCCTCCTTTCTGAATCACAGTATTATAACAAATATCTTTAATTATTTCTCTGTAGGGCATTATTACCACATACCATACAAAAGAAAAACTTAGGATAATCTTCAAGATTGACTTATCTTTTCCTCTGCTTTTAGACATTCAATCTCAAATAAAAGAAATATTAATGGAAACTTGACAACACCTTACATAGATTCAAATCAAAAGCACCTTATGATAAAAAGTAGAAACACATAATAATTACTAAAAAGATCGAAAACTGTCAACAGCTATATGAATGCCAACAATACAGCAGAGTTTCCCTATACAACAACATTTAAAACTGTAATGATTTGCTGGCAAGAGCTCATATTTTTACAATGACCTTTGTACACAAACAGGTGTCACTTAATGTTAAAATATTTTAGCAACTCATATTCATTTTTGCATTATTTAAATGAAATTTTAAACTGGATTTATATACCTTACTTCAAAACCCTTTCAGTCATCGTGCCACGGTTATATCGTATAAGGCTATTATTATGAAGTTGTTATGCTACAGGCAATATGGTTTTACATGTAAAAGTTTGCATTACAGTGACAGACATGCCATGATGTCTTATTCATTTCTAGCTGTTACAGAACAGAAAGACCTACTCTTTACATAATGGCAGACACTCTGAAGCAGAAGTGAAAAAGACATGAAAATGGATTATTATTAACTTACTAATTCTGCAAAGTGTTTATATTTAAAATTACACTTAGCCACAGAAAAAAATTAAGTCTATATTATGTGTTGATGCACAGCTTGGTAAAGTCAAAAGAGGTCTGAAAACACTCAAGATTCTTGTATGTAGTTTATTCAATGGCACCTGTTTGGTACCTACAAATTCTAAGTTGGCGGTGAAATATTGTTCTTTGTGGGACTACAGATGCCAAGCAGAACTGACCATGTCTTCTGTGAATGTGCTCAAAAGAGCATCAACAGGAATGTACAGATTCCCCATGGGTGGTTTTGCACTGTGGCTTGTCTTCTAACACTGTTGTGCTCTCTTCTCAACTATGTGAAACAACCATAGTGTTCTATGTATTAGACCAAGAAAATGTTGAAGTGTCTCAGAAATGATTGATGAAACAAATATTTAACTATTTAATCAAATACACCAGCATCTGGAATTAAAAATAAATACATTAACACTACGGGAGTAGCTGAAACTCCAGCAGCGTCCTGCCTTCGTGGGCTTTCAGTTCTGAAGAGTGTGATGGAAGGGGTAGTACTGGGAAAACATTGCAAGTAAAGTATAGATGAAGAGAAAAGTGAACACTTGAGAAAAATTCATGACACTGTTTCATCGGCACCATTTTTTATCCATAGTTGGACAGTTTCTGGTTTTCTACCCCCTGCACTTTTTTTTTTTGAGGGGATTGGTGTTTATCAAGTGATAGCAACAGAAGGACTGATCCTCAGACAAAGCAAATATAAGAAATATCACTAATTATGATTAAGAAACCTGCTGTCAAATGAGTCAGAAACTTGTCAACATAGTTACTCAAGTAAGAAATGCTGAATACTGCTTTTGGCCACAGGGCAAAGAGAATATTCAGGCTCCAGTCCATGTTTACACCTTAGGGGAAGAAGAAAGAGTAGGGTAGGGAGGCAAAATTAAACTTCGATTCCATCTGAAACATGGTCTTAACTTTTACTGTCATTACTGTCTACTGAATAACAGAATAACCACAGATGTCTAGAATCTTAAGTTATATGATGCAGTTTTCTGTTACAGTCCCAACACTTGATTCATAAATGATAAGCAGAGGGAAGAGCACCACCTGCTGAATCACATATACCACTAACAGGAAAATTTTAGTTCTATTTTAAGTTTCATCATACAATGTTTAACCCTGGGGTATTTTTTTACAAGTTATTGATGTTAGAAAACAAGGCAATACACCATTTATTTCTTTCCAGTATAAATATGAAGGCTGATATGGTTCAGGTCAGTCAATTGAATCTATGGCATTTCTTTACAGCCCTTTTTCTTCCTGTTTGTGCCCCAATTATTCCTACATATGGTTAACCATTTTGGATGGATGGAAATTCAAAGACCAAGGATACTGGCATAATTTTTATTTTATGTTTTAAAAGCAGATTTGATGGTTTTAAACTTCTTTTGAAATATGCATCTAAGGCATAGATCATGAGGTTGAATTTGTCCAGTCATATGTTTATAAGAGAGGGGCTGTAGAAGAAAGGGACAAGAGCAGGCTGCTGAAATAAGCAGAAGTGTACGAGAAAATGCTGAAGTAAATAGGATTTGAGTGCATGGGAATACTAAGAGTGAATTGCTATCGAGAGCGTGAGAAGCAGAGGGAGAGAACTCCTGTGAATAGCTGCCCTATCGTGGTGATAAACAGAGGGATGAGCATCCGGGTAAAAGATGTATAAAGTACTGCTTTTACAATAAGCATTTGGCTCACTTGTCTCACTTGCAGTGTTTGAGAAATAAATCTCACTTGCACCACAAGTTGAGTCCATGTCTCATATGCCACAAGGGGTACAGCTCAGAACTTGTACACAGAGTTCTCAATATATTAAAAGAAAAGACAAGTGAAACCAGAGATACCCGCAACATACTCTATTTCCACAAATGTTCAGTTGAATGAGCAGTGGAAATCAAGCATAAAACAAAGACATTTTTATGTTTTCGATTTTTATTCAGCAGAAAGTACAGTAATATCTCTGAAGACCTTGTTTCTGCTCTGTATTTCTTTGTATACGTTCTCCATGAAACTGTTGACCAAGCACATTATCTACGCAACGCTCATGAGAGCTACCCATTGCTGTAGATTAAGGGACTCATGGAGTCCTGGTAGCTGTTTGTTACAAGCTTAGGGGAAAATATTTCTGGATGGATTCCAAATGCAGAGTTTAAAGATTTTTTTTTTTTAATACAGATACACTGGAGTCAGCACATTAGAAGAAAGTGCATTACACTGTGACAAGCAGGTCACAGCTGGATGAGACACTGAAGAATTTTACACCTTCCTATAAATTCTGTTGTTAATCCCCCAATCCTCTGTCTTCATCAGGCTCTTCTTTCAGTTCCTGGTACCGTTTCAAAGTTGAGAAAGACAGGAAGGGTATCAAAAGAAATTCTGAAGAAACACTCCTGTAGACATGTAGAGTTCAAAATGAAAGACAAGGAAAAGACTGATCCATTTGGCAGCTCTACCACTGCGCCTGATATAATGCTCTGGAAATCAGAAGGGAAAGATGAAAAACAGAATCCTTATGTTTCAACCTAGTCAAAATACTCTTTAGGTATTTGTAGACATTATTAAGATGTCCCCTTAGCCTTGTCTTCTTTGGGCTAATTAGTGCCAACACTCAGCCTTTTCCCACAGGAGAGCTGCCCCTTCATCATTTTCATGGCCCTTTGTTGGACTCTCTTCATCCTGTCCATGTCTCTCTTCTACTGAGGACCTCTATTCCAGGTGCAGCCTTACAATTGCTAAGTATAAGTATCATCTCCTTTGACATGCTGGTAATATCATCAAATGGCAGACCAGGATACCAGTAGCCTTCTTTGTGGGAAGGTCATATTGCTGCCTCACATTCAACTTGGTGTCTACCAGGACCCCCAGGTTCATTTCTGCAAACCTCTTTTCCCTCTGATTGGCTCCTAGTGTACATGGACGCATTACATGTGCCTTAGATTTCTTCTAAGCAGATCAACACACTTGCTATGTATAATTTTAACCATTTTCTTAAAAGAGAAACAGATGTGTGAAGAATATAAAACTCAAAACTATAGTTAAGAATTTTCTGTTAACTTCAAAATCAGATGATTAAACCCCAAATACAAGGATGAAGGAATTAGGCATACAATATCTAACAATTTCAGCAATTGGACATGTAATTAAATGTCCAAATAATTCCAATTAGCTGAATGTAAGCTATTTAAACAATATCAAGATGACTCCCTTTATTTCCAGCAATCGTTAGTTTATCACTTCCTCTAATATTTTGCACGATAACAAAATAGCTGTCTACCACATATTGAACAGAAGATTTATACTGCTTGGAGTATAGAATGAGTGGTATTATTATTTTATAGCTAATTTCGAAAAAATGCTTATAGAAATATTTATTTCAAAGGCTTCTAATGTTTTTATAATAGTAGCTTAGTTTTGCCTTTTCACAATAATTTTTTCTCCCCTTGTTTTTACTGCAAAAAATGTTAGGTGCTCTTAATAAAAACAAAATTAAAATAAGAATATTCTCAATAATGGTCAGATACAGCAACTGTTTTCCAAGATACAAAATTTATTACTTTGCCAATAAAGATTCTAATGCACAAACTATCCAGAAGTAATGCTCTCACATTTACTATCTCATATGTGAAACGCTATAAAGGGCAAGGTGACTGTATGTTTCTGTTTCCATGCAGAGAAAAGCTTTAGAATAAAGAACTACAAGGATTTTAGTCTGTGGTTACGTAAATTAAGGTCACTCACAGTCTTCCCATAAAATACTTCCCATACATACAGTGTATTGGAGAGAAAATGATGACACAAGTGAAAGTAGTAAGGTCTTATAGTAAAACTAGCTAAAGAAAAACATATTTGTTTACTTGACAATTATTTTGCAGAAGCAAGCCTGAAAGACGAATGTTAACGAATCTAAAAATCTTTATTTCATTCTTCAGAGTGTAACAGACTAAATTTAATTTTTCTTGTGAGCTGTTATTAAAAGCAGGGCTTCAAAGTTACCACTACATACATCTTCCACCTACCTACTCTTCCAACAGCTGTGATTTTTTTTTCTCTGAAGACACAGAAGTGTTTTTCTGAAAAAATTTTGGCTATCTTTAGATTTTGTTTTTCAGCTAATCTGTTCACCAGAAAAAAAAAGCACCACATTTTAATGAATTCACAGTAACCTTCAGTTAATTCCAGATTCGATTCACTTCTTCAAATGATACACTTTGAATCCATTTCTTCCTGAGCTGAAACATGTGACTGCCCAGCACGTGTTCAGGAATGATTTCTCAGAATTCTTTTTTTGATACTTTTCTCTTTAATATACTCATTTGGAGCAGAATTTAGATACTCATCTCTCTGGTGAATGTTACAAAAACAATGCAAAGGATCACTGTTTCTACTTAAAGGCCCATTCAGAAAATGAACATAGTTCATATGCAGTTAAGCATTAAAAAGGAGGCGACATATCTAAAGCACTTTGCAGGATAAAATTTAGGGGATCATTCTGAAAAGTACGTGATACTGAAAAAAAAGAGTTAATAGAACCTAGATCTCAAAACACGAGGGAATGCTTCAGTCATTGTGGATGCAAAGGAGGCCACTGGCTCTAATGTTAATTGGCTTAAATTGAGTTTATCTCTTTGCCTGTTTTTTACATTAAATAGTTTTCTTGGCCACAAGATTCGATTCACGATAATTTTTTTCTCCTTTTTTTTTAAATTTTGTAAACAAGAGCCCTTGTGTAATTTTTGGTTGAGCCATCCTACATTTATGCTGAGAAATAAAAATAATTATTCATGCAATCCAGCTGCTGTCTCAAAGTATATACATGAACATACCAGTATGCATAGGGTACTCCTGATTGTTTCTCTAAATAAGATATTTTAAAACTAATTAAGAGGAAAAACGATCGAACTGTCTGACAGGAACTATGAGCGTAGCATTTAAGGAAATTGAGGGTAAGGGAAGACTAAAGTACCTTTGTCTACAGGATTTTCTCCTACGGTATAATCTTGCAGTACTTTATCTTAAATATTCCAATCAGTTCTGATTAATTCAACTCCTACATATCAAGCATCAGTATTCCAGAGCATTATGGAAGTAGTGTACACCTAAAAGCAAGAGACAGGACTAAGAAAACTACCAAGCTGTTTCTTCGCTACAAGGAAAAGTGTTTATTCTACTGGTGTAAACTCTATACTGGTTTACTTCAACCCCTTCATTATCAAACATCAGTAGCCCAGAGTATTATGGGAATAGCACATACCTGAAAGCAAGAGACGGGACTAAAACCCACAAAACTATTTATTCGCTACAAGGAAAAACATTTGCTCTACTGGAAGACACAGAAGTGCCTGTAAACAGATATATTCATTAAATTAATTAGTCAGCAAGGTCCCTTTTGAAAAAGCAACACGTAAAACATCCTCTCAGGTTTTACTTAACTTTCTGTTCAAAGGGTGGATGCTAAACCTCCAGGGATCAGCTGGTGACATGAAAATCTGTCTTCCAAATCACTGTGGTGTTTTTCAGTAATGAGTTCCTACTTCCCTATCCCTGAAAGGCACAGCAAATAGAGTCATAGATCAAAGCAGCACATAGCTGAGTGAGTACAGCTGAGGAAGCTAAAATGGCACAGTTGCTACATGGTAATGAAAAGGGCCATCAGTAAGGGTTTACTCAGGAATTCAAAACTGTCACTTTTAATGTGAAACAAGGGATCCATTAGCTTAGTGCACTTTTGATTGTTATTGATTTACAATCCTTTCTTTTAATTTCAAACTATTATTGAATGTATAAGTGTTTTTTACTTTGCAGAATGAGCCTTGATGATTTTGCTTTCAAATAATTAATCTCAAAACACATTTTCTTCCTGCATCAGCTTCCCAATGAATTTCATTAATATGGGTTTCCATTTACCCTAATTATATTTTCAGAAAATTTGCTTTTAGCCATGTCTCACCTTACCACAATAACATTTTGTCACATCCCCTGGTTAAGTGAGTGTGGCCCTGAAAAATTACTTGTTTTCCTAAAGTAATGTGTTTGGGTAGGAGAGGCTAAAGTGCATAGACACATTTATTCATGCTTAATTAAAAAAAATACAAAATAAAAATACCTGACATTTTCTTTCTTACTTAAGTAAGTTGCAAGGAAATAAGCTAATTTATTCCTTGTTTGTTAATGGAGGAACTACTTAAAACAATGCAACTAGAAGTGGCAAGGAATTCTAGAGCTGCAAGCCCCAAATCTGCGTTAAGCTGCAAGCCTCAAAACTATGCCAATAATCTGAGCCAAATATCAAACCAAATTATATTTACACAGGACCCTACAATGCAGCTGTAACACTGATATTTGCTTCACACCTTTAGTTGGTTATTTCATATCTCAGTGTGATGCAAAACAAGGAGTATTTTTATCCCGTTCCAGCAAAGCACTCACATACACACCTAAATTTACGTATAAAACTAATGAAGTTAGTTGTGTAAATTATATACATCTCTACCCAACTCACTGGATCAGGATAGTAGTTCACTGCAAGACCAAAGCCAATGTCACTAAATCTTAATCTGAGAAATCAATTTAGCAATGTTGGAGATACGAACTACTTTGCAAAGTTTCACCTCTGCTTCTAAATTGAAATTTTATATTTCCCATGATACAAGCACAATTATAGACTTATGTATACAGAATCGTTGAATCATTGATTCATTGATTGGTTTGGGTTGGAAGGAACCTTAAAGATCATCCTGTGCCAAGCCCCCTGAGACAGGCAGGGACACCTTCCACTTGATCAGGTTGCTCAAAGCCTCATCCAGCCTGGCCTTAAAGACCACCAGAGATGGGCATCCACGACTACTCGGGACAACCTGGTCCAGTGCCTCACCACCCTCACAGGAATAAATTTCTTCCTAGTATCTGTATCTCAATCTATCCACTTTCAGCTTAAAACCATTACCCTTCATCCTATCATTCCAATCCCTGATGAAGAGCCCTCCCCAGCTTTCCTGTAGGCTACTTTTAAGTACTGGAAGGCTGCTGTAAGGTGTCCCTGGAGCCATCTCTAGGCTAAACAAGCCCACCTCTCTCAGCCTGTTCTCGTATGGGAGGTACTCCAGCCTTCTGATTGTCTTCGTGGCCCTTTCTGGAATCACTCTAACAGATGGAAGTCCTTCCTGTGCTGAGGACTTTCAGAACTGAATGCAGTACTCCAGGTGAGGTCTCACAATAGCCAAGTAGAGAAACAAATTTGTATTTTATGTATATATACTTGTACACCAAAACTAGACCTCACATTTTTCAATTAGTATTGCTTTTGAATCCTTTCCCTCCTGTCCCCACATTCTTTCTTTGCCTTTTGCATCTTCACTAACTTGAGTTACTCTTCTACTCCTTCATACCACAGAGTAGAGAATTAAATGGTTACTTACTGACAAAATAGACAAATTTTTAAAGTAAAAATTATGTCATTTTGTGAGGCAGCATGTGTGTTTTTCACAACTTGGTCAAATCAAATTTCATTACATTCTTCTTTTCTAACATTGCCTCATCTGCTACAAATAGATATTACTCCTTTTTGAAGTTCAATCTTACAAACGCTTTCTAATCTATGTAAGAACTGTACTTGTGAATCAAGTTAGTTGGTATTAGACGTGGTAGTTTATACTGAATTGATCCACCTTGAATGAGCTATGATCCATCATTTTAAATAGAACCATGAACCTATCTTAAGGTTTTCACATTTTTGAAGTATATGAAATTATTCCATTTTTAAAGCTCTATTAGAAGATACTGACATCTTAGATGGAGTATGATCATTCATTAATAATAATAGTAGCATGTTATTAATATAACATTAAAATGTTTGCTTGACTTTTAAATATATTTTGAAATACAGTTGTATGTGCATATATTTTGTTTAAAGCTAAACTAACAGACCAAATCCCCCAAATATGTTGTTCTTTCTGTGAAGTATCACCAGAATATGCCTGCAGCTCCAGCTTTAATTCATCATTGCCAAACATCCACAGTTAACCAAAACTGTCTGGTTTTGCTTCCTGAGTTCTTTTGCACTGGGTTTCAGTAGTTGAATTACTTAGCTATGGAAATACCTGACATAAAAGACACAAATACTTTATCTGCAGCTGACTTAGTTGATCTTCAAATTATGAAGTCCATGTGTCCCAAGACACAACTCTGTATATTGATAAGACCTAAAAATTATCTTAAAGCTAGTGCTGACCACAAAAGATCACTATCCATTTCCATAGAATTTCTGGATTCCTGGCCCTGAAGAATACCTCAGAAAAGTTCCCCATTCCTGCAAGAGTTCAAGGTTAGGTTGGATGGGACTTTGAGCAACCTGGTCTAGTTGTAGTTGTCCCTGCTCATTGCAGGGAAGGTGAGCTAGGTGGTATTTAAAGCTCCCTTCCAACTCAAACCATTCTATGATTTTATTAAACTCATTGTAACATCACCTTCAGAATTTAAATACTTCACCATAGTCTTTTGTCTTACATGGACACTGACAGGAAAGTTTAGTTTCATTTTGTAATCAACGCAAGAGAGATACTTCACTAGAACATTTCAAAATGTGATTGTATAAAAATAATTCTCCCAAAGAAATATACCATTAAATGCTCCCCTGAAAACAATGATGTTATTCTAAAGACTACATGACTGTATGTTGTGATTTGTGTTAAATTATTGTCAGTTTTGTGATTCTAAATCAGTAACTTCATTTTCTGAAAGCTAACTGCATGTTTAAGAGAAAGTTTATCTCTAGAACTGATAACACCATGCATTGGTATGCAGAAAGGCCTATGCTTATATTTTTTCCTCTAGCAATCAAGGCCACACTCAAGCTGGAGGAAAACGGCTGCATCTGCAGGGAGGGGCAGAAAGAACATGTGACCCCAAACTCACCAATGGAGTATTCCATCCCATATATATCTTCCTCTGTATAAAATTGAGAGATTGCGTGTGTCTCACTCTCTTCTGTGATGGCCAGTGTCCAATGAGGACCTTGTCTGTCTGTTTGCTCCTGAACCCTGATCCATGTATTCCTGAATCCAGTTCCTGGATCCAGCTCCCTCCTAGGTGTGGACCCATTCCCTCATGTCAGCTCTATAGTATTTTTGGTGATGTATGGTCATTGAGGGGTGGAGTAGGGGTGTGATCACATATATTTGTATATATTTTATTACTTCCTTATTAATATAATTGTTATTATTTTTGTTGTTGTTATTATTATTATTTCATTAAAACTGTATTTTTATTTTCCAACCCACAAGTCTTTTTATTCTCAGTTTCCTTTCCCCTTTTCTTGGAGGTGGGGAAGAAGGGAACTGGGAGCCCAGCTGCATGGTTTTAGCAGATGAAATGAGTCAGGTTGGGGCTAAATCATGACGCTGTAAAAAAAAAAAAGATATGTAAGTATTATAGAAGCACCTGGTTTTGTCAAATGAGTAACATTTCTCTGCTGTAATATAATTCATGATTCTACAGTATACTTTTTGTTTTCTAGTGCTAACCAACTTTCAATGATTTTTAGGGCTTGGGTTGACTGCTCTATTCCAATTTTTTTAGCAGTCATGAAAAATAACTCTGCATAAACTCTAGCCAATTTTAGATCTTCAGACCCTTCCAAACCCTCCTGTCATTATGTTTTCTTTCTCCATGCTCTCTCTCATTTCATTGTAATCTGTATTATTACATGAGGAATTATATTTGAATATAGATGTTTTCATGACAGTAGATCAAATACAGTCAGCCACATAAGTTTTCTCTTTATTTGTTTTCTGGTACACTAGAACAATTGCAGAAGGTGATCTTTCAAGAAAATGTTCCAATTAGGAGTTAAAGGAGGACTACTGATTCTTTCTGCGGAGTTTACTCATATAAATAATTTGCTAGATTATTTTTTCTGTCTTTCATTTTCAACATTTTCTTTAACCACATCTAAACCCCAAATATAAGGAATGTTAGATTAAAAACAAACACTAGGAATGCACACTTTATAAACAATTGAACTAAGGAGGCAAAAAGTATTATACAAAGAACTATTTTACAAAATATGCATATTAGCCTCTGATTTACTAAAAAACATGTGAAGAATAAAATAAAACAATCTGCTTCAAAGTATTTCCTGGTTTTCTTCAAAGTTGGCAATTGAATCCTCCTACGTCAAATATGACAAGATAAAGCGAGCAAGATGCCTCAAGTCCTCATGAATTAACTTTTCTCTGTCGAGTGTTTAAATGCCCAGACACAGGAAACATTTGCGATCTCACTTTTCAGAAAACTGAAGGCTTACCAAGTAACAAAGCTGGTAAAAATCTCAGGCCTTGATAGTTACAGTATCACAATATCACAGTATCACAAGGTTGGAAAGGACCTCTGAGATCATCAAGTCCAACCTATAACTCAACACTAACACCAACCATCATCTAAACCATCCAATAGAGTTAAAAAAAATATATATTAACTGAGTAATTTATGCCTGTGCTTATTAAGGGTGTTAAGGTACTTTTTACTTTTGTATGGCAAAAATATTTTCATGCACATTTCAGAGCATAAGACGTAGTTTTAAGAAGTTATGTGTTTATGTAAAATTGTATGGTTTTGCAATTTATTTGCATTAACTGCTTATCAAACATATCCCTGTCAATTATCTGTAATGGTTTCCAGTGCACACAACTTTTGAATCCTCTCACATTTTCTGCCCTTAATATAATTTTCTGCCCTTAATATATTTCCTAGACATACATTCTCTTCCAGTTGCTAAATGATATTCAGTAAATCTATCAACTGCCTTCAAACTTACTGCATTAATTAAAAGTATTCTCTCCCAAACTTCAAATACTCATGTAGTCTTGAGCTTACACAACAATTAACATCAACATGGATGGAAAATGCACTATTTTTTAAAACACCACTACTCCTTCTTCACTACAAAAATAATAACATCCCACAAACATATATCCTTCCCCATAAAATAAGACTCAGGTATCTGAACTTTTGATCCTACAGCCAGAGGAAAAGTATGAAACACCTTAAAGACATAGAGGAGAAACTAAAATTCATACCTCCACAAAACATGACTACAATGGACTCATTAGAGAGATTGATTTATTGGCACATTATAGTCTTAACTCCTTAGCTAAGCACTTTATGTGCCCTAGCCTTTTCCACTACACAGATAACAACAACATTTCTCTAGCAAATGACCTAAAATCAAGTTCAACGTAGACCAATTGTTTTCAACTTGTATTTAACTTGCTAGTTGCTGGTAACGGCCACGTGTCCTTGTTTGAGCTAAACCAGAACCAATTCTCTAACTTTTCACTTAAACTTTTCCTAAGTGACTGTGTCTTTTGAAGAACATGTTTTTTCAGAGAGTGTCTGCTTCTACAAGAGATAATGCTTGATATTTATAGTTATTGCTAGGTCACATGATTTTGTTGTATCTTACTATTCTGTTATTACCTTTTCTTTTTATTGTTAGTATCTTATTAAAACTGTTTTAGGGTTTTTTTTAGTTTGGTATTTTTTGCCCAACCCATAAGTCTTGCTCTCTCTCCTTTATTTCTTTCACATTCCCTGGTGGGGAGTGAATCGGGACTATACTGCTAGTGTTAGCTGCTGGCTGGGTGTGGCTGCTGTGCATTTCACTTCATTTAGACTTGATCCTGTGAAGAAGCTGACACCAGGTGCTCAAGAAGATATGTACAGAACAGTTTTTTTAAAAACATGTCAATAGTTGATATGCCTGCTTTCCACAAAAATTTTACAGATTCCTAAATGCTGCCTTGGGTATCTAGGCAGCTTTTATAATATAACTATCATCATCTACATTATAATCTCTTTTGGTACCTGATCTGTTCCATGTGCGTAAAATGTACCTTTGTGGAGTATATGTATATATGTTCACCACGAACCTAATTTCCACAGCTGCATCTATTAATTCTTCCAACTTATATTAAAATTCATTCATGCAACCTTATCGGAATTCACTGGAATAGCTGATTCCAAATTTAATCTTTTTTTTAATTTTTCGTGGGGGAAATAGGTTTAACACTTATACATAGACAGTGAACTCCAGACACCACTGAATAACATTATTTTCATCATTCATGAAATGTCCACTACAAACATTTTGTTTCCTGTAGAGAGGAATAAAACAGAACTAATACAGACATGGAAAACAACCATTTTGACAATTGCATATATTTTCTTTTTCTTTACTGAAATGAAGAATTTCATCACCAGCAAAAACCCAAGCATCTTGTGTTTCCTTTGCTTTCCCTTTATGGTGATAATTCTAGCACAGGAACGGAAATTTCTCTACATGTCATTGCATCATTTGTGCTGAAAAAAACCACAGAGAAAGCAGCAATCACTATATTTAAGTAGAATTTACAGCTTTCATGCCTACTTCACAAAAAAAAATACTAGTTTGATCTGAACTTACCACTCTAGGAAAGACAATGCATGTTAGGTAAAAGAGGGGTACTAGTTTAATAAGTTCATCTTATTTTCTCACACATTTCTGATTACATCAGTACTATACAAATTTGTTCCTTAGTTCCTTAGGCACTGATCTGATAAAGACAAACTTCTTTTAAAAAGCAACAGTGTCAATGAGAAGGATTCCAGGCAGGTATTAAATGGTTTGCACATATATGAAGTTGGAATGTATTTTAATATCAGAAACTATGACGCATCCGAATCATTTGTAGCTATACCAAGGGACTAGGCTTTGTGCACTTTATTTCAGGCATACATCGTGCAAATTATTTTGTTTCAGAATCAGGAAACTGCTAAGAAGTCTCCTTAATTTTTCTACTTTAACATGTATACTGAAATTGTATGCTGGATAGATGAACATATATAAGCAATAATCATCTCACAATAAAAATTATCATATAAATATCTGTTTAGCTAGAGCCAGAAATTTAATTTAAAAATAAGCTTGATTTGGGGAGAAGTTTTTCATGTTCAAAATATTGTTAAGAATGATACAAAACCAGCCAGTCGTATAACATTTAAAAGAAAACTAATTACTTGTCTTGTAATTAATTTAATTACTTGACTTTAAACTGTATCAAAGTATATCTAGTAATTGTTAATTACTTACAAAATTTATTATTCAACATTAGTAATGTTTGTGTAAAACATTATATTGAGATCAATTCAATTTTAGAGTCAGCCCTAATCTTCCTTTTAAGCCTCCTTTAAATGGTCTCTTTGGAGCCTCCTCTTCTCCAGGCTGAACAACCTCAGCCTTTCTTCATAGGAGATGCATTCCATCCCTCTGATAACTTTTTATGGCCCTCCTCTTGATCCACCCCAACAGGTTCATGACTTTCTTGGGCCTCAGGTACTCCAGCTGCTGTATCAGCATGTACCAGTGTGTTTGAGATTCTGATGTTAGGAAGAGAACGTTAGAATTAAAACATTTCTGTAATAAATGTGAGCGTTCCTTCACATTCTCACCCTCCTCAAAAAAATATTTCTGTAATAGTAGCACATAGTTCAGAAATGGCATTGTTCAGTCATATCAACAATGTCATGATTAAAACCAAATCCAATCAGGGCAGGGGGTTCAAGAATCATCCTCTTGAATTTACAATTCTGAATTTACTTAATGGGATATTGTAATCTTCCTTAATTTTGTTCCGCTGTGCATCTCTGAGCAGGAGGCCTATTGAGATCTTCCAAGGCAGTTAGTTGTCCTCGCTGACACAATCTAAGACGTGTGCAGATGACACAGAGTATGATTCAATGAAACATTAACTGTAACTTAACTCTACTGCTAGGCAATTTTAATAATTCTGTTTTGATGTTCTTTTGAAATTGAGATTTTAATGTTAAATTAATACATTTACTAAGCAGTAAAAAATAATCAGGCATTCAGAGAAGAGGTCTGCAAAGTTTAAGGAAGTTTTCTTTCTTCCAGTAAAAATGTTAGTTTCCTGCCAAAAAGATAAAAGTCACCTTTTCAGGAGGGTAAAGAAAAATGTGTCATCCTCTTGGCTTCTTCCTGGTCAGAGGAAAGCTTGGAAATATAGAACTCCATAGCTCACAAATCCTAATGTTGAAGTTATCATCTCTAAAATGCCATCAACAGAAAGAGTAAGAGATCACAGGCTGCACAAAGAAATATGATAATGTATCCTCGTTTTTTGTGATGGGTGCATGTTTCTCTTAAAAAATGGGGTGGAGGGTTATCTCTGTGGGCTTCTGTGTTGGTAGACAGAAGAAAAGTCAATACACTCTGGTACATTTTTAAGTTTAAAAGTAAACCAAACCACCAGTACAGAAAGGAAACACTCAGTTTTCCTTGGGAGATCTACTGCCTCTGAGCACTGCCATCTTAAGAGACTTATTCATGCCATTACAGATGTGCTAAGAGTCTAGGCAAGTTTTATTAGAAATTTGCTTTGAGATTGCTTTCTTAAAATTTTACACTGGCACAGAAAACCTCATACATGCTATCTAATATATAATTTGTCTTTCATTCAAATTAATATTAATTACATATAATGACTAAATTTAGTAATCATTTGTAGAAAGTAAACTTTGAAAAAAGCTCAAGTCTTACATCATTAGTAATGCTGACAGCTCCTATTATTTCAGCACATTTTTTGTCCTGCTGCATTTATCTTTGAAGTACTACTCCAAGAATTAATTTAGTTTCAAAATCTCCATTTTCACATTTTTCTCAGTTACCAGATTCTAACACTACAATTATGGAAAGCAGAAAAAAAAACAACCCAAGCCCCCACCAGAAAAAAACCTGCACAAAGCAAAACAATACAAAAAAAAGCCTCCCAAACCCTCAAACTTAAACATACTATCCAACTATTTAGAGATTCAGAAACCAAGGGTTTTAAATGCTTGAAACAGTAGGAATGGTTGATTGTATTAATTCAATTGAGCAAAGATTGTCACCAGCATATATATACTCAAAAGAAATCTAAAAAATGAAATGTTCTTTTATGCCAGGAATGAGTTCTTCATGGAAATAGTTCAATATGGCTTTTCCTGACATGTTTAATTACTGAAATATTTTGCCACTATATCCCTAGAATCAACAGTGCTTTTTTGCATAAATTCTCCCAAAGAACATGGTTTATTATAGCTTAGTTTCAGCAGTTACTTAATTCTTATTACTCTGAGTAAGCTTCATTAAATTAATTGACCACTCACATTAGTTGATGTTTGCAGCATTGCAAGAATTAGCCATACTGAAAAAGCTGAGAATAACAAAACTATTTCTGCTTATAGTGAATAAACCTAGTGAGCTATTTGATTTATGGTGGATCAATCCAATAGTTTAGCTAAAAGGACATAACTGGTATAGCTTTTATAATGACCCATAAAGTATATTGAGATTTATATTTTCCAAGCTTTGCTAAAGAAAATAGTAAGGTAATAGTAACTGTTCCATTTTCTTACTGTTTCCATTTTCTTCTTCCATTTTCTTATATTTCTACCCAAAGCCACTACTTACAAGAAAGAAGGATGGTCTTATGCTTGTGGTTCTGTCATGGACCTCCTTCACATATGTATTCTGTTTGGATTACTCATGCAACATTAGGCAAGTGGCTTCATTTTATCAAGCCTCAGTTTCCTGATATCCTGTCCATGTGAAAAATATAATTGGCTTCTGCAAAACTTTTGCTGGGTTTGGATATCTCGACATAAAACAACAACAGCAACATGACACAGCTGCTCTATATATGTACTCTAAATACGCAACTGGGTTTCTAAGACATCTAAGAAGTTGGTAGTTGAAACATAATAAATAAGAAATAATTATAAATACTATAATACAAGAAATTTACAGGCACTAAGCCTTTCTACATAAGTTTTCCCTCAACTTCTTTTGAGAAAACATACTTAACATTTCTAAAATTATCTTTTCATTTTGAGAATAAACTTACTAAAAATTTGGGGTGTGCATTCTAAGCTAGTATAAAGTAAGAAAAAAACCCACAGAAGTGTCAGCCTCTTCACAGATAAAAAGTCAACTTCTCTAAATAGATTTTCTTTCAGGGTTTCATTTAAATTACCATAAATCCAAGCTTCAGATTTTCTATCAAAAATTCACAACTTCGGTATATCATTTGTGCATGTGGTTTTAAACAGAATATGGACATTACTAATCATGGGATGATAGAAATCTTGACACAGTCCAAAGTGGTCTGTCTTCCATAAGAACAAAAGGGAGATCGTCAAACAAAACTCAGAAAATCCCATCTCTGATTGTTCATCAGGGAAACATCCTTGACAATAATTATTTTCTAAAGAATTGTCATCCCAACTTCATGACAATACCCCTGCCATCCGCTAGTTTCATTTTGAAGGACCTGTGAGTGCCCTCAGTAGGAAATCATCTTTCTTTGTCTGCCAAAACTGTTTTATCTCCTTTTACATCCCTTTATGTCTCCTTTTTCTTGTATGACTGATTTATGATCTATCTCCTTCTTGGGCAGCACTAGCCTCACTGAAACTGAGTCCTGTTACCTTGTATGAGTGTGTCTTCAATGCAAAAGCAGTATCTGAGAGCACTGGTTGGCTTGAAGCTTGGTCTTTAACTCCAGCTCTATCAACTGTCAGATTTCTATCAAAAGGGAGTCACATAGTAAGACTGGAAAGCTTTATGTACACTACGTAATTAGATATGTTTTAATAAAGACATGAGCTACTGTCTCTCTTCCTACCTACCAGCACTATAATTAAAGTTTCTCTAAGAGGACAGTAAGCTATTTTTGTTCTCTCAACATCTTTAAAAATTGAATTCTGCAGGAATGAAAAGTGAAAAATGAAAATATAACAACCCTACTGCTTACTATGAAAAATTTGTATTTTTCTTATGAACACAGTTAGGCATTTAAATCAATAAACAAATAACCGACCAAACAAATGTAGCAACTACTCTAGTCAGTTGGAAAACTGTTGCGTAGAACCACACTGAAAATAAGCACACTTTTGGATTTTTAGCCACATATAGGTACCCAACCTCCTTAACATCAAATCTATCTGAATTTTCACAAGTTCTAAATGTCTAATGTTTCTTACTTATGTCAATACATACATTAAAAAAAAACAAAACCCACACACTCAATTCAGAGTTGGCTTTAGGAATGAATCTGTTTATATTGATTTGCTTAGAAAGATGTAGAACTCACAAAACTAACATGGGAAAAAAGCCTCTAGATGAATATGAATTTCACTGAAATGGAGGAAACTCCTACTTTTTAGTTTTGGAGTGTTTCTATTCCTGGAAATAAATGAATAATCAGTGAATAAAATCAGTGAATAAAAATAAGGAAAAAAAAAAGGTAAAATATTGTAAGAAAAAAAAGGTAAAATATTGTAAAAATCAAGATATTCAGATTTTGAAAACTATAACAGAAATTTTACTTTTCAAAATTGATTTAGTTTACCATATTCAACACGTATTTGATAAATCCCTAAAATGCCATGTTAGGATACTAATCTCTTCACAAACACACACAAAGCAAAATGAAAAAACAATTGTATCTCAAAAGTGAGAATCTCTCTTTTTACCATTGCTATGCAAGGGATCTAAATTATATGTATGAGAGTTCCTGACCAGAGGAAAAGGAGCTTATTCCCTAAAGAACAGGAATATAAAGGAAAAAACTATAATCACAAACATAAGTTAGTGAAATTCCATTGTATGTGTATGTATCTATATACATACAAACTTTGTGTTTCTTGCCCTTCCCACAGACTAGCTGATAATGCTAAACCAAAAACTAATGTCTCTAGTATACATTACCAATAACCTGAAGCTCTCATTCCAAACAAGCCTCAGTTTTATTCTTATTGTAGTGCATTTGAGGAGACTCAAAGTCAATGGGTTTCAGAGAAAAAGGGCTTGAACTTTTTCATATCCATTTACTGCATGAATTACAATGATGAGATGAAGCCAACCAAAAAAGACAAGATGCATTACGAAAAGTAGCAAGCAGGTTGCTACACTACTAGATACTCTCAGCACGTTCTAAGAAACATACGTAAGCCAGTGAGTGAAGTTATTTCAAATGAAGAGAGTGTGTGCCAATGACTATAAATATCTAAAGGGCAGGTATCAAGAGGATAGCACCAGACTCTTCTCAGCGGTGCACAGTACAGGACGAGGGGCAACAGGCACAAACCATAAAACAGGAACATGAGGAAAACACTATAACACCCGAACATGAGGAAAATCTTCTTTACTTTGAGAGTGACAGAGTACTGGAACAGGCTTCCCAGAGAGGCTATGGAATCTTCTTCTGTGGAGATATTCAAAACCTGCCTGGACACATTGCTATGCAACCTGCTCTAGGTGAAGCTGCTTTAGCAGGAAGGTTGGACTAGATGATCTCCAGAGGTCCCTTCCAACTCCTACCATTCTGTGACACCCTGGGAGAATTTCTGCAAGTAAGTACTACAACACATAGCCTAGTCTCCATTACTAATTTTTCTAAAAGCCAGTTAGATGATCATGTTTCAGGAATCATATAGAGAATATATTCTGTTCTAGAGAAAGAAGGGTAGAAAGATGTCTAGATATGAGCTGGAGCATCTTCTGATATCCTTTTGTATTTTTTGTGCATCAGAGAGCATTTTTTTCTGATGTTTAAAATACTATTTAAGTGGTAAATTTTGTTTGACTAAATCTTATTTTCAGCAATCAGTCTCAGACAGAAAGTGAAATTTGGAAAGTTCAGCAGTGCAGATTTTCTCCTCTCTCTCATTCTCTGCTCCTCTACTCTGTTAAACAAGGCCCCTCATTTTGATGCAAACATACTATTAATTCTGGGATGTATATATTTCTTTTAACAATGTAATCCTTGCAAAAACAAAGAGTTTTTAAGTAATGTCTTCAGTTCACTCTATGAAAACTGAAATTCAGAGTTTCTTATTGCATTTCTCAGTTTTATTTTATCTTTGGATTTACTTAGTACAATTATCCGCATAAATGACAAATGGATATAAGCATTAAATGCAGGTCTTGCATACAACTCCCAGTAAGACATGTATGAGGTGACTGCTGGTATCCTTCCCTGCTAACCTTCTCCATTACTCAGGAAGAAGATGCACTTGCATTATAGAATCATAAAATTATAGAACGTCTAACATTTTATAAGACCTATAAGATCATGAAGTTTAACCATAATCCCAACACCACACCTACAGGTTTTTTGAACACCTCCAGGAATGGTGACATTTCCCTGGGCAGCCTGTTCTGATGTTTGACTACTGTTTCAGTAAATATTTTGTTTTTTAATATCCAGTCTAAACTACCCCTGGCATACCTTGAAGCTATTTCCTCTTGTACTACCACTTGTTATTTGTAAGAAGAGACGAACACCCGTCTTGCACAAGTTCCTTTCAGGCAGAGGGCGATAAGATCTCTCCTCTGCCTCCTTTTCTCCCAACTAAAGAATCCCGGTTCCCTTAGTCACTCCTTATAACACTTGTGCTCCAAACCCTTCACCAGCTTCATTGCCCTTTGCTACACACACTCTAGTACCTCAATGTCCTTCTTGTACAGAGAGGCCCAAAATCGGATGTGGTATTCAAGGTGCGGCCTCACCAGTGTGAGTACAGGGGGACTGTTGCAACAAAAGTGCAGGACCCAGCACTTGGCCTTGATAAACGTCGTATAATTAACCTGGACCCATTGATGACATAGCAGGTTGTTAACTGCTTCATCCTAGATTATGAGGGGTTTATTCTGCTCTCCATCCCTATCTTCCAGCTCATAGGCCTGAATACCCTGGGGATAACTGTTCTGACTATTAAAGACTGAGGCAAAGAAGTCATTAGGTACCTCAGTCTTTTCCTCACCCTTAGTGGCAATGTTCCCTCCTACATCCAACAAAGGATGGAGATCCTCCTAGGCTCTCTTTTTGTTGTTAATGTATTTGTAAAAATATTTTTTTATTATTATTTCTTACAACAGTGGCCAGATTGAGTTCTAGCTGGGCTTTTGTATTTCTGACTTTCTTTCTGCATGACCTTATGAGATCCCTCTACTCTTCTTGAGTTGCTGGTCAAGTGATGAACTCTACTTTTTTTTTCCTGAGTTCAAGCAAAATCTCCCTGTTAAGCCAGATCTGTCTTCTTCCCTGCCTGTTTGTCTTATGGTACATGGGGATAGCCTGCTCCTTCACTTTTAAGACTTCATTCTTGAAGAATGTCCAGCCTTTCTGGACGTCTTTGCTCTTCAGGACTGCTCGTAAGAGATAATCTCAAATCTCAGTGTCCTGAACAGTTCAAAGTCTGCCCTTTTGAAGTCCATGGCAGTGGTTTTGCTGATCCCTATCCTTAATTCACCAAGAACAGAGACCTCTACCATTTCCTGTCTGCTAAGCCCAAGATGGCCACTGACCATCATATCTCCCACCAGTCCTTCTTTGTCTGTAAACAACAGGTCAAGTGAGGCACCTCCCCTGGTAGGCTCACTTAACATTTACGTTAGGGAATTATCTTCCACATACTCCAGGAACCTCCTAGACTGTACTAGTACTATTGATTTATATTCAGTAATACCCCTGCTAAGTTTTTGATTGTATTACAACATAAGGAAAGAACCGTAGTTTCTTCTACAAGTAATAAATACAGGAATTTATGCATAGCAATGAAGAGCAGTAATACTGTCTTTCAAAAATAGTGTGAAACCTCTCCCTGTGACTGAACTGTCCCTGATAAAGTTTTGGTCCAGTGTAACAGCTGGATTCTCACATGCTTCTATCTCAAGAAAATACTTAGCACAAGCTAAAATGTAACACACAGCAAAACCAGCTCCGTTCCCAAGGACCTCCCTCTCTGAGAGCAACATAATGCTGGTCTGTGTACAGGGAAACACACAAAGGACAGCAGAACCTACCATGCTAAACAAAGATACCGGTTCAGAATCTGAATAATTCAATCAGTTTTAGAACAGGTAGGGGAAGGGTTATTGTCAGTTCATATTTGAATTTGGGGTTATTCTAGGGAAGTCCAGACCTCCAAATACATCCAGAAGGCAACCAAGAATAGGATTTTCTATAAAAATCAAAATCATATTCAAAATCAAGCTTCAGCAAAGCTAATAAATGTTATGATATAAAGCTAGTGTACAGCTTTTTCTTGGTAAAATGTATTGTGTTATCAGTATCACAGGGCAAAATAAGAACAGATAAAATTACTTACAAAGCAGCTGGGAATTCCAGTTTTAATGAGATGCCTCCTGAACTACAAGTAACACTTTGCAAAGAAAAATACTGCAATCTTTCCAAATAACTACAGTTAGAATTTTAAGTAAATGAAAATGTAAAATGTCTTACTTGCAATTATCTGTCTTTTCATTCATAGTCTTTTTTGAACATTAGGTTGTCAAGTAGAGTCCCCTACAGAATTTTGATTGCTATTTAGATTAGTGACTTGTGGAAACTCACATCTTAGTGTTTGCTCTAGCCTCCTAGCTATGATTTGTTGTGAGGGGACATCCTCAATCACCAAGGTTTCCTGTAGTGTGATGAGTCAGGATACTGTAGTGGAATAAATACAGTACAGTCATTATCTAGAACAACCTTGAGAATTCACACTTCTGTGCACTGTAATACGAAGAAATGGGTGTAAAGGTGGTCTCATCTTCTTTACCTGTTTCTAAACTGTAAATGATTGTGATGGGTTGACCCTGCTGGATGTCAGGTCCCTACCAGGTGACTCTATCTCTCCTCCCTCCTTATCAGGGCAGAGGAGAGAAAATAAGGGACAAAATAAGGACAGGGAGCAACAATTACCATCGTGGAGAAAATCTACTCGACTCAGGGAATTAATTTAATTTATTATCAATAAAATCAGAGTAGGATAATGAGAAATGAGGGTTCCAGACTGTTCATCATATGTTATCTCTGCCACTTCTTGCTCCTCACACTCTTCCCCAAATTCAGCCTGGAGTTCCTCCCATGGGAGATAATCCTCCACGAACTTCTCCAACATGAGTCCTTCCCATGGACTTCAGTTCTTCATGAACTACTCTAGCATGGGTCTTTTCCACAGGGTGCAGTCCTTCAGCAACAGACTTGTCCAGCATGGGTCCCCCATGGGGCCACAAGTCCTGCCAGCAAACCTGCTCTAGTGCAAGTTCCTCTTTCCATTGGGCTACCGGTCCTGCCAGGAACTTGCTCTAGTGCGAGCTCTCTGTGGGGTCACAGCCTCCTTGGGGCGCATCCACCTATTTCAATGTGGGGTCCTCCACGGACAGCAGGTGGATATCTGCTCCGCTCTGGGCATCCGTGGGCTGCAGGGGACAACCTGCCTCACCACGGTCTTCATCATGGGTTGTAGGGCAATCTCTGCTCTGGTGACTCCCCTTCCTTCTTCACTGATCTTGGTGTCTGCAGAGCTTTTTATCTCACATGTTCTCACTTCTCTCTCCCTGCTGCTGTTTTTACCCCCTTCTTAAATACTGTATCACAGAGGTGCTACAACTGTTGCAGATTTGCTCAGCTTTGGCCAGCAGCTCTATTGGACATAGGGCAAGCTTCTATTAATTCCTTACAGAAACCACTCCTGTAGCCCTGTTTATCATAACTAAAAGTTAAGCATTACAATAAAATTGCTTGAGTCCAGTACAATCATGTTCGTGTTGACGGGCTGTTTCATATGAAAGTGTTCTCAGTAGAGAGGGTGTAGAAGTTGCTTTCCTTTCATTTTTGTTAAATGAAGATTCAGTAAACACGTATTTTTAGCACACAGCAACAAGAAGGTATTGTTATTCTTCACTGTTTTCTCTTTGAAAATAAATACACTTGAAAATAGGCGAGTTTCATAAAAAAATTAAAGCATACTTTTCTACCTTTTCCATGTGTTGGTTTTTTTACCATAGCTTTTCTATGGCTTTGCAATTTTTATCCAGGTCTTGCATTTTTAACTTTGAAGAGTATTATTTACTGATTTTTGGTGGATAAAAACATGTATATGATGGCACCATTACTGGCAACATCTTAATACATTTTAAAATATTAGTTGCATAACTTCCTGCTGTCGTGCTTTTAAGAAGAAAACATTCTCAGAATAGCAACAAAACCTTGAGCATTTCTTTCCCATCTCTGGGCTAATCTCTATGGAGCACATAAAGCCTCTAAAATAGACCAGAAAAGTACCAGCATTTCTTAAAATTTAAATTAAAAAGGCACAAAAAGATGGAATATATCTAAAAGGTTATTAGCAGCAATGTTAGAAAAGCTTATTAGATTAGAAATTATTATTGAAAAAAGAACTGCAATGTAACCAAAAACTCGATTCTCAGGATTTTATTGTCACATTCCACAACAGTGGAAAAAAAAATTATGAGCATTGAACATTTATTGAATACATGCATTCTTTTAAAAGTACAATTTAGGAAATATAGCAATCAATTTTTTATTTCAATATACGAGTTAGCAAATAAGAAGAGTTTGAAGATTACAGTTCATAATTAGATGGTTCTCAATAATTAACAAAAGATCCATGGCATCTATGTTGTACATAGCAGATAGAAGGAACATTATACTGCAAATTACCCTTTTCAAATGCTCATGGAGATAAAAAATAAAAATATTCTGGTGACATACTCATTAAGAATGCTATAATCTTGCTTGAAATTCTTGACTTAAGACCTGTTACCTCCCTAAAATATCCTCTACATTGAAGAAGTGAAACCATATTAGTTTCTCCATAAACTTCTCCGCATCTATGTTCTAAGGCAGGATATGTCCTACTTAGGCTTCTCAACGTGCTTTGGCAATTGAGAATGTTTTCATATATATCACATTTGTGCTGACTAGTTGGCTTCAAATTTTCTGTTGAACTGTGTATCAATACAGGCAAACAGTAAATACATGATTTCTTACATGCTTGTGCAACAGAAGGTTTCCCTGTCAGTGAATGTCTGTGCTAATATATGAAAACTGAGATCCTTAAGCAGTGAGATAAATGGAAAAAAAGAGTAGAATGTTAAGTGATTTGATCAAGACCAGATAAGATGAAGCAGAGAAGTGAGTTTGATTTAAGACAGAGCTGAAAATGGGAGCTTTGACTTTTTAACTCTCATTTATGCAACTTGCCAACTAGCCTTAATGTGTTATGTGTTTAAGTATCTTCATTTATATTTTTCCTAATCTTTCATTTATTACGTAAACTGGAGACAATAAGATTGAAAAAGAACTACTATGCTACTATACACTGTATTATATTATACTACTATAAACTTTCTAAAATGAAGTAATTAGACTAAGTAAATTCCTATCTTAAACTCTCTCATCAACATCATTCTTTCACATACCAGTCTTCTTCATATTATTCTTTATTTACATTTGCTTCAAATCTAAACAAAGTCCTAAAGTCAAGATGTACTTTAGCTGCTGTCTCCACATCCAGTTTTGCATATTCAGTAAAGATAAAGAGATCAGTATGTAATTTGTTTCTATAGAATTTAGGCAACTAAACCCCAACACTTCAGAGCAGTTGCTCTCTTTCAGAGCAGAACTGTCTCAACTTTTTTCTCCAGGAAGGATGAGGAGAACTAGACTATTGAAGTCACTCAAGGACATCATCAATTTCACCACAAACAGGATAATTCAACAGAATAACAGGCATGTACTCCATTGCATTTCTAGTGTGACCTTTGAGAAAGAAGCAGAGTTTGCTCTGAATTTGCACATTCAGTCAAAGAAGGAAACCTTGACCCTACAAACTCTAACACTTATTCCAGTTATTGCAATAATGCTTGCCACAATTCACCTGTTAAACCATCTAGCAGAGCAACAAAAAGATCAAATTTTCTTTATGTCACCTAAATGGTTGGTTTATATTATTCCTTTAGACATTCAAACCAACATATTAAACCGTAGGAAATCACACAGCAATCAAACTTCAAACAATTGCTTCCAAATTTAGCCAGTTTGGTGAACCCCTCCAGAACCACGCATCTGCAACATTTCTGATTTCCAAAGAATCATTGCTAGAGTGTCTGTTTTACGTGATATGCTACAGTCTTCTTTTTTCCTATTAAAAAATCTTTAGCAAAATAAAGAATACCACATACACATTTTGCCTTTATAATGCTCTTTTATACATATTGCAGGATCTATGATAGAAATTGAATTTTATTTTAAACAATTATATAGGATTATATAAGATAAAGAAAAGACTTTTAACAAAAACAGCGTATTTCCAGATTTTTCTTTCTACTATCTGCCAAGTTTAAAAGGTATCTTGCATCTCTAAGTCATATTCTGTAATGCATTCACATTCAGCATGCCTCTTGGCAAGCTGACCACACTTTCTGTTGCACAGCAATTCCTATATTTGATTGAAATCTCATGACCCTTTTTTTACACCTTTTCCAATATATAATGCATGCTTTTTCTTTATCCCTAACCCTATTTTTCAGTCTCCTCTAGTGGCTTAGAGCACCAATTTGAACATTAGAAGAAACAGTGTTGTATAGAGAAGACAGTAAAGAACTTTCTTGTTTAGTGAAAGAAACACTAGATTCACAAGTTTTTACTTAGACACTTTCCACTTTCTAGTTCCTCTACACATCTCAAGGTTTTCTGACCTTTGCCCACTAGACACTACCTTCTGTCTCTCATAACATCATACAGATTATTGCTACTAAATTGTCAAAGAAGTTAGTAATAAAAATGGTATCAACAGCATGGAAGGCAGTAAGATCTTTCACTACTCCAACCACTCATTCTACATCCTGAACTAAGAGACAAAGATATGAAAGTAATAGTTCATGTGTTAGAGGAAATGAAAATTTAAAGGCAACACAAGAAAATGCAAAATTGAATGCATTTTTCCTAGAAAATACATGGTTTGAGTCTAAAATACAGGATATTTCCTATAATTTTGGTTAAAAGACATAAAATAGGCTAAGGGAAAGGAAAGAATTGTATATTTCAATACTTTTAGTCTGTCAAGCTACCTGTTAGGAAAATTATTACTGCTACAGAATACACAAAGGGAAGTCAGAATAATATTTTAGCTTGGTGAACCTAAACTTCCTGATTCTATATACGTGCTATTTACCTTCTTAAGGTATTAGTTTCTTTTTTGAGATGGACATAATGATGTTTAGATTCCATAACTCCATTCACAGGACATTTCTATAGAATATGCTTGCCTGGAAAAAAAAAAGTCATCACTAATTTTATCATTCCCAGTGCCTGATCTCACAGATCTTAAGTCACACTGAAGGAAGAATGTGACTCTTCAATCTTCTTTGCAGAATGGGAGGGTATTTCCGTAGACAGCTGGGAGACATAGCAACAGATTACTCTTCTCAAAACCCTACAGAAAATGTATTTACTTAAGTGATCAATGATCATTCAACTCAACAAAGAAAAAACCATAATGCCACAAGCCTCAAAATACATATGTAAGTAACTATGCATTTGAGTGCTACTTTTAAAATCAGTGGTTCTAACTCTAAATGTAAGAGTTAAGGATGAAGACATGTTCGCGGTGCAGAGGGTAAGAACTCATATGTGGGTGTACAAAGGAGAAGTGTGTTTTATTTAAATGCATATTGAAAAGGAAAATGTAGTAAAAAAAATGTATGTGCTTTTGGAAATGTTTTTCATCATTTCTAATTATTTTTAAATTAAGTAAATGCTAAGGAATAAATTCAATCACAACAGCGTCGTGTAAAGAGTACCTCCTGGTGATCCTTCAGAGGAAAGGTCTACTATGTGAGAGAATATTTATCCTTGTATGCAGTAGGTAGTGAAAACATCTAACACAAAGGCTATTTGCAAATATTTGCTTTCCCAGGCTGACAAGCTAAAATACAGATATTCTAAGAATACAATTGGTGCCTAACTGGCTAATTTTTTAGAAATCAAGTTGTTGATTTTTTTTTTTTACTGCTACGTATGCAATCTACTTTTTGACAACTATGTGTACAAACAACAGTCTCAGATTGAGGAATTTTTACTTTATTTAATATGCCACTAATTAACACCAACTTTTGATCACAATGTCACGTACAGAGGAAAAACCCATAATCATTCAAGCACTTAAGAAAACAAAGTTCCTCCCCTTTACCCAGGTTCACCTTAACTCAAACACATGATCTCTCCGTCTCCTAGTCTAAGTCTGTCTTTTTTTTCACTGCAGGTTACTAAATCCATCCAATTTCCACAGGGAGGCAATAGGTGGCACAGAATGTCAGGGTCATGCGCACAATAGTTTCTCTCAAATACTGTGCTTCTTCCTGGTTTCCTCTCCCACGCTTTGCTTCTTGCCCCTTTTCTTAGATGGTCTTTGCTTCTTCAGGTTTTCCTGAAGCTGTGTTTCTTAATGTTCCTGATGCAGCATGGGTCACCCATGGGCTGGAGTCCTTTGAGACTGTTCTTGCCCAGTGTGATGCCTTGTACTGAGAGTCTGTCTCCAGACAGGTGATTCCACATCCTCAGCTCCTGTTTCTTTCTTCAATATGTTTTTGGGGTGGTGCCGACACAAGAAGTAACAATGTAGTTACTTTTGTGCACCAGTAATCGTCAAATCCAAAATAAATTAAATTCATCTTTAGGAGAGTAGGAGAAAAGCTTTCCTCTATATTATGGTTCCTAAGATTGCAATAGGAATTTCCATCTGTACTTTTGCAATATTTACATATAGCAGCACAAGAAATCCTATCTACTCTTCTCTCTCTACGGCATTGTACCTGTTGCTACTACGAGGAATGATAAGAGACTGGTAGAATGACTATGTCCAAATTCCTTGTTACGCTTTGCAATGAGGAACTAGAGCAAAGGTCTCAATGTATTTTTGTGGGATTTACTGAAACAAAGTAGATTTCTACAAGTGAAACCAGAGTGATGGTACAAAGACAATTTTCAGAGTTATAGGGAAATTAAAGTCCATGTGGCTTAGCAAGAAGATCAAGAGAATGGAGTATGATCCCAAACTAGATTCTGTTCAGTAGGTTTATTGCCAATTTAGAACAGAAGCTAAGTCCAAATTTACAGAAAAAAAGATTTTTCAGACATTCAAAATGATTTGTTGCAAGTTGTTGATTTGAAAAGACACTGTGTATGTAGATATTTCCTGGAGACCAAGATGAAAAAAAAAATCAATAAAAATGCATATTGAGTGCTGAAATGTGCGTTCTGTATCCACATATGTGCCTATGCAATCAAAAATCAGTGAAGACTTACAGGCTTTGTTTTCTTGCATAAATTTCAGGATTCCAGCAGAACTTTGACCCATACTCTATGTGCTATTCAAATCCATTCATATTCAGCAGTTCTCAGGATTTAAAAATGGAATTGAAGAAGAGGGGATGTGTTTAGAATCCACACACACATTTTCTTTTATGTTTGTCAAAAGATTTTGAAATGGATTTTGCTAACTGAAAAGAGAGCTAGAAATGTACTTGACATTTCACTTATTTTTCAGCATATGTTATCTTGGTGAAAATGTTTCATCTCATACATTAACTTGTATACTGGGATACAGTTCAGGAAAAAAATATCTTTCATGTTTCATCCAATATTTTGAAATTATCCCATATGGAATTTATTTATTCAAATACATCTGGTGCTGTCTCTCTCTTTAGCCTGTAATACAACCTAGACTTGCCACTACCATGAATCATCATTTCTGGGATCCAGAAACACCTGCTTACTTCTTTCTAAATGTTGTGGAAAATGACTGAAAATTCGTGGTTACCATGAACTCCCAGTGCCATGCTACTGTTGTTTCTCTACTAATTTTTGTATGTGTGTTTTTTATATTTCTACTATAAATGCCAGTAATGGTGAAAAGGACTAGGCACTTCTAGTATCAGAAGCCAAACTTTTGTAACCACTGTGCATCTTTATGGGTTTGCTTTCTGTTTAGTTTCATTGTTCTCCAAACAGTTTCTCATCAGTGCACTTCCAGAAGAAACCACAAGCCCTGAACTAGGAGCGGGTATTTCTACAATTACACAACAGAATGTACTTAAAACCCTGTTCACTTTCATACCAGTCTTACTTTGACAGTTCATGTAAATGCCCTCTGCTAGGACCTGAACATCAACAGAAATATTTTAAATGGGCTCATAGTAGAGTCTTTACATGAATGAAATCATTGTTTGAAAGCCAAATACCATAGAAATTGTAAACAATATAGAGCTGAATGGAAAGCACATCATTACAGCAATACTAATCCATTTATCATCTGATGATTCATCTTTGTCCTTCATTTCACTGAAATGGAAAACAACCTGTGATTCTTTTCCAATACTTCGGCATTGTAAAGTCCAAGCTACAATATTTTTTTCAGTTCAATTTTGAGTAGCCAATTCTTTTTCAGATCACTAAGTAGTAAGTTTAATTTCAAAATTTACTATCAATTAAGAGTTCAAGGAATGAAAATATTCTCTTACTGATACTGCCCAAAACTAAATCTTTTACATGTTATTTTTGAATCATGCTCTCTGTAATTTGTTCCTGTTTGTTATGCTGTCTCTCTGCTATTGGTTTGTCTGGAAAAGAAATTAGAAATGCAGACAATTCCATCTTCTGTTTATTCATGAAGTATTAAAAAAATGTAATAGCTGCATATTGAACATCCATCTTGCAGCAAGTAGAGGATTTTTTGGCCTGGAATTTTCCAATAATTTGGGTGGGGTGTGTTGTGGGCTTTTTCCTTCTCCCGTCTGAATACCTAAGAGGGTTTCCAAAAGCAATTTGTGAGGACATTTCAAGGCTAGTTATTTGAGGTTAGCTTTCCTAAAATCCTGCTGTTGTCATTTATCCTGTATTTTTATCTGTCATAGTAAACAAAATAAAATGTTAGTGATAATCAAGATTCTGGCAGAACATACACTCCCTACCACAGATATCCAATGTTGACATACAATATCATCGAACTCCCAAGGCAAAGTCTTAGCAGTAACCTACAACATTTTAACATCCATTTTCTCAGTGAGTCACCTATTGCAGTTTTAGCCCTGACCTGGCTAAATTATCAGCTAAACTTGTGCAGTTGGACTCCCAAATTTCCCCCCTCCACCTCCAGGGGAAGGGAGAGGAAAAGGAGAGGAAAAGGCTTGCGAATTGGAAACTAAAGCTACAGCTTTAGTGAAATGATGATAATAATAATAATAATGATTAAAATAATCATAAAGTAATGAAAATATGTACAAATACCCGAGATCACACACCCACTACACCCCTCCACGACTATATGTCACCACAACTGCTGTAGAGGAGACACGGGGGAATGAGTCCACAGCAAGGAGGAAGTTGAACTCAGGAACTGGATTCAGGGACACACAGATCTGGGGTCAGGAACAATCAGACAAATGAGGTCCTCACTGGATGTTGGCCATCGCAGAAGAGAGTGAGACCCTTGTGATCTCTCAGTTTTATAATGAGTATGATGTATATGGGATGGAATACTCTCGTTGATCAGTTTGGGGTCAATCTGTCCTGTGTGCTCCTCCTTAGAGGTCCAGCTGTTTTTCATTAGCTCAAGGATGGCCTTGGTTACTACTGGAATAAGTATAAACGTGGCCTCTATGCATACCAGTGCTCCATGTTATCACTGCTAGAAACTCTCTGAAAAACACTTAGTTTAACTTTTCAGAAAATGCAGTTACTTTAGACTAAGGCCAAGTCAGAATCAGAAGCACCACAATTAATGCAAACCATAACAGTCACCACATCTGACTGTCACACAATTCAAGCATGTTGAAAGTTATTGGAACTTAACACTCACAATTTCATGGTTACTCCTCCAATCAGGCTTCACAAGTCTGACCAGTTCTTCCTTATTCAGCATTCATAGGTCTATGAGAGTGTCCTCCCTGGTCAGCTTGCTTATTGCCTATACCAAAATTTGTCCTCAGTGCTCACCAGAGACATAGAGTATAATGCTGTCTTTCCAGCAGGTGTTCAAGTCCACGATAAAGATCAGTGCTTGTGATCATGACACACTCTTCAGTTCTCAAAAAAGAGACTTCATCTACATTTTCTTCTTCATCCAACTGTCTATACAAGATGCCTAACAAAATGTCACACATACTGATCTCATCCTCACTCTTAAATTCCCAAATGGCTAAAACACACCTTCATATCCCTCACTAGACAAAGCACATTGCCTCTTCCTTACCTTCCTGATCCTTTCTAAAGAGTGTGCATCCATCCGAAGCAGCACACCAACTACGCAATCTATCCTACCATAAGTTTGTGATTCCAGTGAGATCATAGCTCTGCAATTGCACATCAACTCTTCTTTTCTTATATGAGAACGTCACGCTACAGGCATGCATGCATAGTATAATTGGAACTTAATAAAGGTAAATGCAAACAAAGACAATGAAATAGCCTGTGCAACAGGACTGACCAAACAGTATCTGGAGAGAAAGAAGGACAAGTAGCATATCCTTGTGATAAAGATGACCAAAACTATACTGGACTATGTACCATAACAGATAATGCTTGCAGTCTGCAAGTTAACATAAGTGATTATTCCCCTCCATTCTGTATTTTGATACTGTGTTTTATTTTGAGATCCCTAGTATAAGGAAGACATTGCCGTACTTCCAGTAAAGCCAACAAAAGGTGACTGTGGGGTTGTAGCCCCTGATATACTAGAAGATGCTGAGATTTGTTCAATCCCCAAAATACCAAAGGTAATCTTGGATCTGATTGCCATTATCAACTACTTTGTGAGAGGATAGAGAAGACAGATCAAGAATTATCTTGGAGATGTAGAGTGTTAGGTTGAGAGGCAACAGACACAAGCTGCTCTATGGGAAATTCAAATTAGATATAAGAAAAAAAAACATTTCACGATGACAGTATTCAAACACTAGAACAGGTGCTTAGGGAGGCTGAGGAATTTTCATCTTTGGATATGGTCAGAATTTAACTGAAGACTGAAGAGCTTTATCTAATTAAGTTGGTCCTGCTTCAATTGGGCAGCCAGAAAATAATGACCTCCTGAGGCTCCTTCCAACCTAGATTATTCTTGGATGCTATAATATAATTTCACTATTGATGTCACTAAAACATGTCAGATAGAAAGACTTTATTGTTTCTGCTTTGCAGTTTTGTGAAAAATGCTGAACATCCTTTCCACTGAACATTAAAAAGACCCTGAAAATTTGAAATTACCTGGAGTTCCTATAGAAAGTCACAAAATGTTGCATTAGTTCCTCATGTGCTTAAACCTTAAAAATAAAATAAAATTAGGAGCCAACCACTCCACCGCTCCCTGCCAATCCAAATAAATATATTTCCTTACTATTCGAACACCTACTATGTATTTCTAAAACCAGTGATAGGATAATTTTCACTGTACCACTTCTTCCTCAGGATTTCTGTTTCTTGTAAAGGGCTAGAAAGAAATATAAATTCTAATGAAAATGTCAAAATATATTTTCAGGCTTTTTCTCTTTTTTTCTAAAGGATAAAACCTATAACAATAGAATCATTCAGTTTATTAGTGAACTGCATCCAACTCAGAGACACAACACAGCAGTTGTTTAACAGATGAACACTCTCAGGCCTTTAGAATAGTAGGTAAATGTAAATATCTCCTTTGAGAGATAGGAGTAGATTTCACCAAACTAAATAGCAACACCCACCCCCCCCAAAATACTACTATTCTTTTATCCTTATTCTAAATGAATACTGGATTTGGTCTGAGTTTAGACTTTGAATTGAATTCCGTCTACTGACATCATACTAGGATCTCCTTTGATAGCCTGCAATTAGATTCTGATCCATACTGGAAAAACCTACTGAATTTGTTCTGATCCCAGCTCAGAAATATTTTACTTTTCCACAGAGCTTCTTAATGTCCTTCAGTGAAGTGTAAGTGTTGTGTACTTTGGTATTTAAACATACTCCACGATTATGTGAGACATTGTCAGGAGTCTGGCAGATGTAGCAGGTCTGTGGGAGACACATACCCACCCGAAAAAACAGCTGGAGGTTAGATTTAGAAAACTAAATCAAGCTTCCACTGCGAAGTCTCAAAAAGCAGCAAGCTGGTGCTACATACACCATTTCTTTCCTAAAATTTCTGCCAATCTTATCTAGTGAGACAGATAAACATAAATTGTTATGAAAGTGCCAACTAAAAATTTCTATTGTTTTTAAAGACTGGAAGGACTTCCTACAAGTGTATCTGTCAATACTTACACATTTCACTGGCAAAGTTCTGGTTAAAAAATGTGTTATTCACAAACTATTTCATCAGAATCTTAGTTTGCATTATAATTAGCAAGACATAGTTTTATAATTAGTAGGAATGGATTAATACTGTAATAATATTTGTCAGGTGACAGATATTACAAGCATTACCTGGTAAACTAGTCTGGCAAGTATCACTGTTCAAAACTGAGTGCAACCATACTTAAAAGGTATTTGACTGTAGCCACAAGGACTAATAGTTCAATTTAATCATTCTGCAAAGCCAGCTGAAGACTGATTATAACTAATACAAAAAATGCAATTAATATTCTCCTATTTTGTGACAGTTTAAGGGGTTTATGAGTTAAATGTTGTTAATCTGAAGACTCCATCCCTCTCCTTTTCCCTAATTTCAGCAGGTATGTCATGAATATTATCATATTGATAGAAGGTAAAAGGATCTGCTAGCAGCTCCTAGGACACTTATAAGTTATAAGAAAACATTGTTACAGAAAGACCAGATGGTACAATAAGAAGTTATTCCCACAGACTTGCTATACTGTGCATTGTATGTACTCTATCTGTGAAAAATTCTTTTAGTATGTCACACTTCAGGATGCAACATTTTTTAACAGCCATAGTGGGTACAAGAGACTTTCGTACTTCTTTACTGTACTAGAATAATTCCCAAAATTTAAAATTAGAGAAATGAAGAAATATATTTAGCAATAATCTTTTTTATCTTCATAATTGATAAATGGATTAGGTGAAAGATAATAAAGATAGAAATACCTTAATTTAAAAACTATGGTAAAATATGCACAAACTCATCAATTTTTAGGCAATCAAACTACTTTATCTTAAAAATGTAGGGGGTTATTTAATTTATGGAAAAGTCCTAGAACAAGTGGTTTTCCTCTCACAGGCACTGTTAATTCACTGCAGTGGTAAAAGAAAGTTTTCAAATGGCTAACTCTTTAAATTTATATATCTTTTTAATAAAAATATTGCCCACTATTTTGCCAGTAAAGGATGAAGATATCTTTAGTGTAGTTCAATCTGAGCAATATACTTAAGATTTTGTGCTTCATTTTTAACTTACTCTTATCAAGCATTTCAGCGTCACAGTATCCCAATTGCTCTATTTGAAAATAAAAAGAACAATGATGTTTAGCTATCTTATTAACAGTAGATAATATTTTAAACGCAAAATGTTTCAATTTGACCACAGAGGCAATGCAGTGACCATGTACTTCTCAGTTCCTCAGTGAACTACTTGTTATATTATTAAATATATCCTATTCTCGATTCTAGCAAAAAAATGTACAACCAAGTGACCTGAATATCTGGACTGCTTTTTGTAGCAGTCTGTCTTTAGGGAGCTATGTATCACCAAAAAAAAAAAAACAACCCAAAACCTCACCAGTGATTTTCCCTTTCAGAAATGAATGTTGTATCACGTCCATTAACACCAAACACAGAAACTCAGGCTAACTTTGATGTGGTGCAGAGAATAAAAGAACAGCTAAGCAACCAAACCAAAAGAACCACTCACCATCAAAGACAAATTTTCTGTTTTGGGGAAGATCTTAATTAGGAGAAATCTCAGAGAGGTTTCAGTGCTGGAGCAGGTCACCAGCAGAGTGAACAATGCAGAGCATTGCAAAAAGTCCCCAATACCCTGAAGACTTTTCTAGTAAAGACCTGCTGCTGGAGAGTGGTAGAAGAGATGATTCATCTGTCCATTGGCACCCCTCAGAGCAGTGCGCACTGTTCATTGGGGCTACAAAGCTTCTCTATCTCCTTGGAATGGCATGTGTGTTTGTGATTTTACCTTCTGCACGAACGCAGAGACATACAGAGAAACTGTTTCAATATTCTGACCCAATTCTAGAAGGACTTTCATGGCACATGAAACAGTTTCTAATTAGCCACTTAGTGCTGCTTTTTTTGATTGTTTATTGCAGATTGTATTCAGTTTAATACAAATTCCCCTGAAAGTATTTTTTCTTTAGAAATATATTCCTTTTCCTTGGAAATACTGTATGGTCTGTTAAATTATTTTCTCTACAGATAATTTATGCTGTACATTTTTAGAAAGGGATTGAATGTTATGGTTTTATTATTATTAATCTGCAAGGCCTTTCCCTTTCTCTCTCTCTCCACACAATAATTGCAAAAACTCTTAAACTGTATCAACTGTTTTCAAGATCTAAAAGTGCATTCCAGAATTAGAAGAATAAGCTTGATTTTTTTTTCTTTTTTTTTCATTTGAACATCTTAAAGCCACAGTGGCTTAACAAATTATGCCAGAATTTAGACAACGCATTTAAGTTGAAACTCAGCTCTTGAAGCAAAGGCAAAAAAAAAAAAGGCTGATTAAAACATCTTCTAGCACAGTTCTTTCTACATTGGGCTATGTCTGGCTTTCTAATAATTAATCACATTAACTTGATGAGCACGTAACTAAAAAATCAAATGAAATGCAGCAGCCAGACACTATGAATTACATTACAAGCACTTCACCACTGTTTTTTTGGCATCTATAAATAACTGGCAACACTTACAATGACAGAAAATGTGATTTTCCTGTTTGAATTCAGATAATGTAAGCTACAAGTTCAGATACTAAATGTAAATCAATATAACATATATATAAATATTGTTCAGAAACAAGACACATGCTTTTAATTTAAATAAGTTTCAAAATTTTGAATGTATTTTCATAGCACAAAATTGCTAGGGGAAAAGACATATATATATGTGTGGTGTTCAAACCAATAAATAAAGTCCATAACAAAGGCAGATTCAGCAAAAGCCCAAAAGTGAAACTTAGTTCAAATTCAACCCTCAAAAGAACAACGCAAATTGTGTAACATTATGCAGTGGTATTAGAACAATATAAACAACACACTGAAGAATTTTAAGCTATTAATAAACTGTTTACCTCTTGATTCCCTCATTTATATGGAATAAGCCACTGTAATCATCCAATGATTGCAACACTTCTTAAATAGAAAAATCAGAGGAATGAAGAATACTTCCTCTTAAACGCCTATAAACTCTGCAGTAAATTGCTTGTGGAGATGGAGTTTATAAGCATTGTTTATAAACAATGTTTCAATGGGTCAGGCTTGAGGTGCACTGACAGTTTCAAAAAACTTGCATTGTGTTTGTATACTCTATATCTTATCTGCAGATAGAGAAAGGATTATAGTCTTCAGAGTTGTCAATTGAAAACTTTTTTAACACTACAAATGTCATCCTAAAAGAAAGGAAGGGCAATTATAGAAGTGCTGAACCTAACCAAAGGGAGAAAATTATAAAGCATATACATCAGTGGCTGTGACTGAATGGAGCATCATTCGTTCATTATGAGCACAAATATAAGCCATGTCCTTTTCCTGCACCAAACAGCCTGTTCTGCACACTCAAGTATTTGAATAACCTAAACAGAGGGTTTTCTTCTTTTTAAATCTTGTTTGATATATGACAAGGTAGGTCTATCTTTGCTTCTGCCTTCCCAAATTAGATAAAGAGTAAAAATTTTAATTCTCAAGTACAACTGAACTCAAGATCTATTTAGCAGATCTCAGATTCGCTGAAGTATTCTAAAAGTCAGCAAGGCGGAACATGAAATATTGACCATATAAGACCCTGCTGTTCCACAAAACTCTCAGAAGACAGTCATAATACAGTGTTGACGCTTAATAATGTCCTTTTCTTCTTTTAAAATTCCAGCAATTCAATAGCCCTCAAACAAATTAACAATGAAAACCAAAATTAGCAGTAATTATGCCATCCCAGCTCTTTTCAAGTACATTGTCAAGATGAAATCTGAATTTCAACATTTGTAAAATAATTCAGCCTCATTTAACAATGGTTTCTCTGAGGATTCCTTCAGTTTTGCTTAATAACCTCTGCAAGCAGATGAAAAAAAAATCTAGCACTCATCTGAAACAGTATATATGTACTTCAGTGACAATATGGTTGCAGTTCTGTCCTTTTAATCACTTTTTTACTCTCCAGTGTTCGTATGTGTTATTGAACAACTGCCATATGCTGCCCCAGAGGAATAGCTATGCTTCAGTTTTGGATAACGGATTTGTTGTAGCATAATAATTTTTGACAGTTCTTTTCCTTATCAACGAAGTCCTTAAAGACAGACCTCTTTCTGAAACACAAGACATTTACACGTTATCAGTTTTTACATCTATTTCTACTATTAATCTCTTTCATTTAATAATTTCATTTCATATAAGTGGCTTGGACATCAAGAATAAAAGCAACTTAATAATATGTGGTGCTCCCAGGATGCTCCCTATATGGAGATCCACTGCAACACAGGCTTCATCACATCCTCTTTTCAAACCACGTCCTGTGGACTGAACCCACAGAGAACTGTAAGACCATTTATATTTTCCTACAGTCTGTCAATGAAGAACTTCTACTGAACTTTTAAAATCATCAACAGATAGATAGGTTCAGCAGAATAGCTGGTTTTACTCATGTTTGTAGCCTTCCTTTGGCAGTTCTACGAGCTGACTGACGTGAACAAAAATGAAGAAAAACACTCCTTCTCTAACAAAAAAGCAGACAGACAGACACACAGAGAGGACAAGATTTTGCATATCAAGATGCCAGGGGTTAGAGGAAGACAGGCAAGCAGACAACAGAAATATACTTGAGAATGTAGAGGTTAGTGGACCCAGCTTCTTGTTGCCAAGTAACCACAGTCAGAATAATTACTGAAAGCTGTCAAGCATTGTGTTAAGTATCCTTCCTTGCTCCAGAGAGTTATCTCTTTCTTAGTTAGACTATAGAATTTATTTTTAAACATTCCACCTGAATGTATTCATACTTAATTTTTCCATTTATTTATCTCCCAACACTGTGCTTTAGTATTTTTTTACCTGCTCTGATTCTAGAGAAAACAGGCACGTTCCCTTCTTATGTCTCATTTTTCTACATCAAACTTCATCCTCTTCCAGATCTCCCCTATAACACAAAACACTGTTCCTCTGAGTATCAGAGATGTTATTGCTTACTCTAATCCGAAATCATCATGTGAATATGGAATAGATAAAAGAGGCCTTAAAAGTTCAAACATACTGCTGAATTTGTATGTTCCTACTTCCACTGGAAATATCTCATTCACTGCCCAGAGTATTTTACGATTCAATTGTCCTTTGGTGGCCCTGTAATAACCCATGTCTTCACTCAATGAAGTGACAATTTTTTAAATTTCTGCCCTATTTATACACACTGATATTAGCTGAGAAAAAAAAAAAAGGATCCCTGGCAAGGATTCTTTTAAATTGCTCTACAAAAATTGTGTGGTACTATGAAGTAGAAGTTTTATTCAGCTGGTCAGCTACTGTAACCTACAATCAATTTAGTTCACAAGAGAAAAAGTGCATGATTCAGGAGTTAGTAAAGCAATGGGAATCACAAAGCTGCTACTCTTTAGGTCTATTTTGGATAAAGGAAAATATTTGTAATGGGTTTTTAGCTGTTTCTGTGAAATTCATTTTATGAATGGACAGATATTTGAGTAAAATGACCAGCAAAGCAGGATATCACAAATACCACAAAGTTCATTTTCTGGTCTATGTAGCCAAAAAAAAAAAAAGGGAAATGCATTTATGCAAAATTTAATTACGAACCCTCAACTGCAATTAAGTGGAAACTGGGAAAGCATAAAGTCATGCTATGCATGTCTCCAGGGCTTCTAATGTCACATTGGGCTCCTAATATCACACTTTTTTTAATTTAAGAAAAAGTAGTCCCTTTAAAGGACAAAGATCTGTTCTCAGGTGAATAATGCAATTATGATCAAAGCAGTATCAGCTGTCACAGGAATTCTTTTCTCAAGTTTATTAATAGTGCAGGGGGTTTTGATCCCTTTACTTCATAATTTCATTGTTCTTTTAACAGCATTAAGTTTTAGAAAGAACATTGTGAGTAGCATCACCAGATGAAACTGAAAACAGATTTAAATCCAACCTGACAAGCATTTTGATAAAACCTAAATGTAATCATGTAGAGGCCTCTTTTTACACACCTCACACATATTGCTATAACAGAGTAGACACTCCCCCCATACTCTGCATAGGATATAGCTAGAAACAAGATGTGGAAAGCCACTAGGAAACTGCTAGATCTCTGCCATTATATCAGCAATTGTCCTCTGAATCAACATAAGATTTTTTATTTTTTCCAGTTTCCCTTTGAAAAGTGAACATGGCATGAGTATTTCTCTGATAAGGTTTTTCAAGTGAAAGACAAAGTGAGGTGACAACAGACTCACTTTCTGGAAGTGTTAATAGTGCCTAGATATTAGATACTGTAAAATTACTAGACCACTTTAAAAACATATTTTTTCTGAAAAGCTTTATTCAGTTCCATTTTGAAAGAGTCCAGGACAGAAATCACACTGCATTTCTTCTTTCCTGGGGATATTAGTTTGATGGCATTGAAACGTTTTTTTCCATCAGCATTTAAGTGACATTTTCTTCATTCTTAATTCTTAGAATTACGATAATGAATATGAATAGAACCTAAAAGTAGTCTCTCCCTCTATATAATTGCTAAGTAGATTTGCATTATCTGATTTTATTCAGTATTCAGATTTTGTGTCCCATTCCATTTTGTTTTCCACACTCTTTTTATTTGCAGTTTGTCACAACCAGATGGGAAAAATATTTGCTGATAGATTCAAAAGCAGTTAGTGTTAAATTACCTTCTGCTGCAAAAGAAGATGCATATAAATAAAATTCACATGCTTCCTCAGTCTAAAAGTCTGTAGAAGGCAGCTTCCATTTTTGAGGATTGTTGTAGACTCAACCCTCCAAAACCACCCCGAATATCACTTTAACTACTTAAACTATATTTAAAGAAGATAAAACTTAGTTGCAGTAACTTAATCTAAAGAGTAATCACAGGGCTTTTTCCTTTAAAAATTCAGCACCCCTATGTTTTGAATTCAGTTAATAATTTTTATTGGCACTACCGAAACTGCTTCATTCCCAACAGTCTTCTGTTGAAGAATAGTATTGCTCTTCCTATGGTGTTTTAATCAGTATTCAAAGTTTTGGACCCTGTTCCTTTTCGACTTCATTCTCTATTTTGTCATATAGCAAAGTCTGGCAAACAAAAACCTTTGACATCCTTGAGAATTCTTAAAGAGATTCAAGAACTCTGACAGTTTGTCTCCAGATAGAAGATTTTTTTTTCAGTAGGACCGCATGTGTTTCTTCAGAGCCTTATTGTTCAATTCTTTATGTTTAAAATAATATAGAAATCATAGAAAACATAGAGTTATATAAGCTGGAAAAGATGTTTAAGACCTTGATCGAGTCCACCACCAAACCATGTGCCTAAATACCACATCTACACATCTTTTAATTATCTCCAGGGATGACGAGTCAACCACTTCCCCTGGCAACCTTTTCCAGTGGTTGACAATTTCAGTGAAGAAATTTTTCCTAATATCTAATCTAAATATCCCCTGGTGCAACTTGAGGCAATTTTCTCTAGTCTTATCATTGGTTACTAAGGAGAAGAGATCAACACCCATCTTGCTGCAACATCCTTTGGGTAACTGTAAAGAGCGATAAAATCTCTTCTCTGCCTCCTTTTCTCCAGAGTAAACCACCCCAATTCTCTTAGTCATTCCTCATAAGACTTGTGATCTAGACCCTTCACCAGCTTCATTGCCCTTCTCTCGGCACACTCCAGCACCTCATTGTCTTTCTTGTAGTGAAGGACCCCAAACTGAACACAGTATTTGAGGCGTGACCTCACCAGGACTGTGTATAAGGGGGACAATCATAAGGGGAAAAATTACTTGGTTTTCACATACACAGAACTTAAAACTATGAAATAAAATATTCTTTACTAATATGAACTTAGTGAAGAAGGAACAGGGTAGTTCAACAGAATAGTATGGGTCTGGAAGGGATATCCTGTGCCATGTGGTCCTGTTCTATCTTACTAGAGTAAACACATTGTGTAATCACTTACCAAAACTGCAGGGCAAGAGGTAGAATATTTATGTGTCTTTTGGGTTTGGATCTCGTCACATCATTTTTTTTGAAAAGCTATTTCATTTGGTCGGACAGTTAGAAATGTTCTTCACTTTGGCAGCCTAAATTTATTTAAAGCCAATATATACTCACTTGTAATTATGCCAGTATTGTTTCTTAGGTCTCATCTAGTAATTTACCTTCCATTATGGTTTAGTCCCCCTTGGTCTTTGCCAGAAAAAAAAAAAAGCAGCCACGTTCTTTTATATTTCTATCACAAATAAGCTTTCCTTCCCCTTATTTGCTGTCGTGACTTAACTCCAGAAATTTGGCAAGTATATTGAAGTTTCATTGCTCACGATAGGCACAACTGTATAATAGTCTATGCATGATCTCACCAATATCCCACAAAAGTCTAGATGGTTCATACTGAGCCAGATTTTTTTCACAATTGACTAAAAGGTTTGGCAGAAAATATTATTTGCTTTGACCCTAGTGCAAGGCTTATGTTTTATGTTGATGAATCTATCCTATTTCTATTCTCTCCAGTTTGTAAAATCATTGGGTTATTTCTATATACTAGATTCATCTTTTGCTGAATAGATGCACATTTTTTCTAATTTTGTATCACCATCACATCATTAGCACACTGAGCAGCATTTTTTTATGACAAAGCTATTAACATAATTTCACTCAAATACCCGTTTTGAGGAGCCCACATCATAACTTTCCTACAGATTTATGCTTCCATTTAACAAATTTCAATCCTTACCCTCCTTAAATTTGTTCTGTTCCATATAAGGTGAAGAAAATAATTGCTATTCCACATAAGGGATTATACACTATGCCTACCTCTTTAAGAAATATGATTACAAAACACTAAAACAAATTACAGAACTGCATAATTTCTGATTTAGTGACTTTTGGAGAAAATATCTGTTGATTCTCACACTTTGGCCTTACTTTCATTAGTAACATTTTTTCACTGGCCTCTAACTGTGCAATTAAAATCCTCTATAAGAACAAAATTCCCACACACAATTAGCTTTCTGGTAACTTTCTGTATGTGTAAAGTAATTAACAACTAACTTTACAGACAATTGCTGTTTTGAGATTACTTTATCTTCATTACTCTGTACTATTTCTTTCCCTTGGGGTACAGCAAGTCTACATTAGAGCACTATGCCAACAAATTTCACATACATTTTCCCAGAAAATAAAACGATTGTTCAACTGAGTATAACTATCATTTTCCTTTTAGCATAATAATGGTTGTGTTAAAGATATTTTTAGATTCAAAAATTTGCACAGCAGTTAACCAAAAATAAGATGATGCTTTGTGCTGCCAAGACAAAGAGACCCATCATGGAAATTTCTCCCTCTCCTATTTAGAATTTTCCCCCCATTTTGTTTCTGTTTCCTTCAGCATTTCAGTATTTGCGTAACTCCAAAATATAAAAAAATACAAGATTTCAAAAGTGTCATGTTAAATCTGTGCTAGTCTATTATTTTATCCTTACTAATACAGTGAAATAACAATACTTTAAAATTACAACCTCAGTTTATGCTGAAATGGAACAAGTTTGTCATCTTCATTCTTTTTTCAAGATGAAGGATCAAAGGGTTACTCATTTCACATTCACACCTCTTGAACACCTCAAAAATAAAATCAAATATAGCTACAGTCCAAGAAGCATAAGTGGTCATCCAAAAGTGACAGTCTTCTTTGGGAATGAAAAAGGATTGTCAGCATGAGAGACAGTGGGTGAAGAGAGAAATCCCTTGCTATTATGTTTGCCTGTCATTATTCACTTCTAAGATCTGACTAGTTTGAGGATACATGAAGAAAGTAGCTGTCAGACTGAAGACAACAGGACTGGGAAAAAGAATCTAAATTCCTACTTAAATCATGATTGATCATAACCTGTACCATAAAATCAGATAAGTATAACAGAGAGGCAAAGCATAAAAGGACTAGCTCTGCGCTCTCAGTTAAAATATTAGCAATAGTATAAACTGATAGTCTAATTTATAGATGGTCAGAAATGTTCTCCTAAAATGAAGTCTCACTGGAAAATAATGATTTTCTGAATATTAAGTCTTTAAACTATGTAACAAACTATAATAAGAACTTATTAATATTGCTAACAGATTTGTAATGGGACCAAAGAAAAGCTAAGCTGCAGAATTACTTGAAATGTACATAACAAGTCTTCACACTTCCCTACAATTCTTCATTTTAAAGCAGCTAATAAATAATTCATATCTTCATTTTTAAAACTGAAGGAAGTGAAGAATAATGAGGATATATCACAAAACCACTAATGAAATTCACTGGTAATTTGAGAATGTATTATGCTTTTCTACTTCACAGTCTTTGAGTGGACCATGTCTTTCACTAAGAAAACCTTTGTGCCAAAACTGATCTGTTAGCAACATATCTCCTCCTTTACAGTGGAGCTGAATTCAGTCTTATCAACTTATTTGATTTCTGCTGTCTAACGGTGACCAAGTTCTTTCACATGTTTTTTAGGCTCAAACCTCTGTTATCTGGGATTTTAAAACGATGGCTATTTCAAATAATGCACAGACTATTGATTTTGTACTCCTGAAATAAATCTGGTATACCAGAAATTTGTTATTTGCATATATGCAAAATATATATATGCATTTTAAAAGAGACAATATTTGAAGACATAACTGCTGGATGTTGTCTTGGTTTTCAGCACAATAATCTTGAAGGGTTTCTTTTACAACTTTTAGCATCACTGAAGAAATTTATGTGAAGAAAAATTTTTCATTTTCAAACATTACAATTTCTTTTTTCGTTAAATTAGCAAAACATGAACATTTCAAAGATGAAATGAAGAATGCTCCTGAAATTAACTGTCAATTTCTCATAGCTTTACACAAAAAAAATTAAACTAAGAAACAAAAAACGAACTTATGAAAATTTACATAATTTACTTGCTCCTGCGTCTTACCACCTATCATTATTCTAATTGCTACTTTTTGATGCATTTACCTCCCTCTCTCTAGAAAGGAGTATCACAGTATCACAGTATCACAGTATCACAAGGTTGGAAAGGACCTCTGAGATCATCAAGTCCAACCTATAACCCAACACTAACACCAACCATCATCTAGACCATGGCACTCAGTGCCACATCCAATCTCCCCTTAAACACCTCCAGGGTCGGCGACTCCACCACCTCCCTGGGCAATGCATTCCAATGGCCAATCACCCTTTCAGTAAAGAACTTCTTCCTCACATCAAGCCTAAACTTTCCCTGACGAAGCTTGAGTATAAGTTCCTTCCTTTTTCTTGTCTCAAAACACTTTATGCAGACTATATTACCAGAATTTCAGAAAACTTTTCACCTTTATAAACGCAAGATGTAAACGTGGTGTAGCTTTGGTGATATGCTGCGAAAGTATTATGTGCAAAGATAATAGGCTGATTATTCACACAATTTGTTAACAAACCACTGTCACCTATATTAAGTATAGCTTGTTAATACCAGAACGACTCTGAGCTTTCAAGATTTCATTGCAATAAGCCTGTAACTACCTTTTTTTTCTCCTCCAGGAATTTTTTTTTTTGAATGCACAAACATAAGTATTGCACTCCTGCTCTGAATGTTCAACCACCATCCCTCAGTTATTAACAATATTCAGCCTGTAAGATATGCTTAAGATTTTTTTTTCTGTTTAATGAGGGGGGACGTGTATACAAAAAACCTAAACAGTTTATCCTATCAGCAGAAAAGCAGAGTGTTTTCATTTGCTTTGAACAGCAGGTTTTGGGGTAATTTCAGTGTTTCTCTTACAATTGACCTGCAACAGATTAACACTTGCTTACAGGTACCAAATAAATAAAAGAAATATTTAATTTTCAGGCAGTTTTTCATGATACAACCAACAAACAGCAACTCTCAATACTGTTCTAACCATTAAATATTGCCTTCTCTGCCAGGTTAGTGTTGGTAGCCTATTAAAAAAAGTAATACATCAGTAAAATATGTCAGGTTAAATAACTTGGAGTGTTTCAGAAAGCAACAAAAAGGCAAATGATCTCAGAAATCTAGGTGAATCCTCCCAGGGATTACAATTTATTAGAACATGTCCTGAATCGTGGGCTATTAATGCTGATGTCGTTTTATGTGTTTCCACCTCCAGTTTAAAAAGACATCATATCTAGCGCTGTAAGTTTTTAGAAAGACAAAGTAATAGCAAATGAGAAGTTATTTTAAAATATTGCACGTATTTCCTCGGGAAAATCTGGGAGTGCAAAGCTTTGCACATACACAGTTTGCCAGGAAGACCAGGAAATATCTTTTACCCCAAAATCTGGAAGCCACTCAAAAAACAGACAATGCTGAAATGGTTGTTGGATTTTTTTTTCATTTTGCTTATTTTTGTAACAAAATTACTTTGATTTACAAATGCTATCAAGCTTTTTTTTCCCTTGTTTTCAGATTATGTTCTGTAATTCTTTGTGAACTTTCAGTGAGACTTTTACTGGTATTACCCCTATTCATTTTATTCTCCTTCACCTAAAAAGTAATATTAATGAAGTTTACTGGAATGTTTGTATTCACTAATAACAGCTGATAACAGCTAATAACAGAAGCTACACAAAAGGCAGCACACAAAAAAGGGGGGGGGACACACAACGACAAACTGAGTTTTATAGTTTTATCCCTAAAGTAGCAGACCAGTCTTGCATCTGTCCTGTGAAAATCAGACTTCCATATAATAGCCTCTGTCTGAAAAACAAACGTGCTCCTAAAGGCAGGGCTCTGGAGCCCAGCAAGCCTGTGCAAGTCTAGCCCAACACTTGGCGAGGAAGAACTAAGTGACCTTGCAGCTGGGATACAGAAGAACACAGAAATCATGCTAATCATTCCCTAGTCTTGCGTGTTTAACAAGTGGAACTCTGTGTTTAGGTAACATAGGCCTGTGAAACTCAAAGCCAAAAAATAGTTGAGATTCCATCCCTGCTGTGAGAAAGGTCAAAGCCTTTGCTTTCCCCTGATAAATAGAATCATAGAATCATATGGTTGAAAAAGACCTTTGAGATCATCAAGTCCAACCGTACCTGTCCACTTACTAAAACATATCCCTGAGAAACAAATCGACCCGTCTTTTAGACACAGGTATGGTTACTCAACCACCTCCCTGGGCAACCAGTTTCAATACCTAACCACCCTTTCAGTGAAGAAATTTTTCCTAATGTCTAGTCGAAAACTCCTTGGGCTCAACTTGAGGCCATTTCCTCTCATCCTACCACCTGTCACTTCAGAGACCAATACTCACCTCATTACAACCTCATTTCAGGTGGTTGTAAACAGTGATGAGATCTCCCCTCAGCCTCTTCTTCTCTAAGCTAAACAACCCTAGATCCCTCAGCTGTTCCTCATAAGATTTGTTCTCCAGCCCCCTCACCAGCCTCGTTGCCCTTCTCTGGACATGCTCCAGCACCTCAGTGTCCTTCTTGCAGTGAGGGGCCCAAAACTGAACACTGTACTCGAGCCAGTGCTGACTATAGTGAAAAAAATCACTTCTCTGGTCCTGCTGGCCATGCTGTTTCTGATACAGGCCAAGATGCCTTGGGCCTTCTTAGCCACTTGGGCACACTGCTGGCTCATATTCAGCTGCCTGTGAACCAACACCCTCAGGTTCTTCTCTACCAGGCAGCTCTGCAGCCACTTTTCCCCAAGTCTGTAACACTGCACGGCGTTGTTGTGTACCGAGTGCAGGACTTGGCACTTGGTCTTGTTGAACCTCATCCTGTTGATTTCAGCGCATCCACTCAGTCTGTTCAGATCCCTCTGCAGAGCCTTCCTTCCTTCAATCAGATTAACACTACCACCCATTTGTGTCATCTGCAAACTTACTAAGGGTACACTCAATCCCATCGTCCCGATAGTTGATAAAGATACTGAGCAGAAATAGACCCAACACTGACCACTGGGGAACACCACTGGATTTAAATCCATTTACCACCACCCTCTGGACCCAGCCATCCAGTCAGTTTTTTACCCAGCAGAGGGTGTGCACACGCTTTTAATCAAGGCCTGAGCTCCTTGGTGCCTGCATTTCCCGTTTGCATTTCATCTGCCAGATGCCTAGTTAGGGAGTTACCCTGGATAATGTAGTAACAGAAATCAATTTATTCATTTCATTTTTTCTGTGGCGTTGTGGTTGTTCTTGCATTCTGCCTCCATTTGGCTCACAAAAAATCATTACCAGGAAAGAAACACTGCTGTCAGCTCTTCCTTCAGTTTTTTATCTCAAAAGTAATGTTATCCTTCCAGGTAAAAGAAAACACAAGGAAAAACTTATCATACACTATTTCTTCAGAGGTAGTATCATGTTCTACAAAAATTATTTGTTACTATGTCTTTTGTTGCTGTATTCTTCATGCTTTCATTTGGAGTTTTGTTTCCTCTGAGACTTATTTCTGTAAGTTTATTTTTTGGTGAAGGTCCTCTGCACATATCCAGATGCAAAAATCAAAGAGATGGAAAAAAATAACTTATTAGTACATATAATCATCTTAATATTTCTGTAACATTTTATGGATTGATTAGTGCACCAGTTTGTTGATATATTGACCAATACTAATTCTTTCCCTTAAATATATTTAGTTGCTTCTACCATCCTGTTTATCAGGCTTCTTAGAGTCCTTCTGTACTTAGGACAGATAAAATTCTCCTGATTCTCAGCCTCTTACAGTTTCAAAACACAATTTTAGGCAGTGATTCATTAACTTTGACTTTCTACATACTAATGCTTTTTTCAGTTTTGGAAAGAACCCCCACATCTCACAGTCCATGAAGACACCTCAATGAATATGACTCTCTTTACCCAAGAATTTTCAGCATCTGTTCACATGTTGTTAAGGAATTTAACACATATGACTGCTGATGCATCTTTCTTCCTATACTGTACACAAGCAAATGCTTGGGGCAGTTAATACAGCTATGCTATCAACACAAGTCAAAAAATCGTTGGGATGGTATCCTCATTGCAAAATCAGAGTTTCCGCTTGCAGTCCTTCCCAGCCTTAAACCACCACCTGACGCTGTAATGGAATTGCGTACTGTAATTTGAACAAGACATATTTAACCTCAACAAATGCTAAATATTATGGGGAAACATACATGTATACTACCACATGTTCAAAAATATGTGAATATTTTTAAAGGTGAGTTGGTTTGTTTTGGTTTATTTTGGTTTATTCTGTGTGAAGGAATAATCTTCTGTGTTTCAGCAGTGGTAATAAGCATGTGAGAGCATGCACAGAATCAAACGTAGCAGAAGATAAATCCTGTAATGCCATTTATGCAAGGAGCATAAAATCTTCTTTGGATAATATCAGGCAAACTTCTAGTGTTTGATAAATAAATATAATCTGGGAAGTATTACACAAACCAGGAATATAGAAAAAATGTCATTAAAATAACACTGTGCTTTACATGTCTTACTTATTCTATAATCTTAAATACTTTTCAGGCATGTGTTTTTCTAAAGAGAGTAAAAAAAATATCACAGTATTGAACATCAATTATTCTGTTCAAAAAGAGCATAACATTACAAGACCTTTCCAGTAAAGAAATCACAACATATATTATAAATGAGGAGTAAAGGAGGTGATGATTATAAACAGATTTTGTTATGGTTATATGGTGTAATACATCTCTGTATCAACAAGAATTTTATCGTTCTAAGTCATCAACTGCCACTTAATGTCACTGGATGGAATTTTCAGCCTGTTTGATATGTTTATGTACCTTCTGGCTATGTCTGTTAGAAAGAGAGACTTTTGTACTTTGTTGGCCATTCAAGATATCTGTCTATGAAATTGAAATAGAATCAAGACAGTCATGTTCAGAATACCATGAGATAATTTCTATGAGATGGAAGAGGAGTTAATGACATGGAAATTGAGTTCAGTATATACTGAACTCAATTTCCATGTCATTGGGACGGTCAATGGATAGGGCAGGAGCACAGGTGGTGTTCTGCTCGGTTCGTCCAGTGGCAGAGATGTATACTGAAAGGAACAAGAGAATCTACGCTCTTAATAAATGGCTTAGGGGCTGGTGCCGGCAGAGGAATTTTGGGTTCTATGATCATGGAGAAACCTTTATGGCACCTGGCCTGCTTGACCCAGATGTGTCTTGTCTAACTCCAAAGCGTAAGAGGATTCTAGCCCAGGAGCTGGCAGGGTTGTAGAGAGGGCTTTAAACAAGGTATGAAGGGGGAGGGGGGAGTTACTAGACTCGCCAGAGATGTTGCTGTGGAGGATGAGCCATCTCAAAGGGTGTCGTCAGTAACCCAACTGAAGTGCATGTACACAAACGCACACAGTATGGGGAACAAGCAGGAGGAGCTGGAAGTCCTGGCTCAGCGGGAGAGCTATGACATAGTTGCTATCATGGAAACGTGGTGGAATGACTCTCATAACTGGAGTGCTGCCATGGAAGGCTACAGGCTCTTCAGGAGAGAGGCGCGAGAGGAGGGGTGGAGGGGTAGCCCTCTATACTAAGGAAACCCTGGATGCTGTCGAAGTCGAGATCGGTGATGACAAAATTGAGTGCCTATGGGTAAGGGCCAGAGGGGCAGTCAAGTCTGACCTCCTGGTTGGAGTATGTTGCAGACTACCTGACCAAGAGGAGGAGATGGATCTTCTTATTGTTTTAACAGCTGGAGGTTGCCTCTAGATCGGCTGCCCTTGTTCTTTTAGGAGACTTTAATCTTCCAGATATCTGCTGGGAACTTAACACTGCCAAGAGGAGGCAGTCCAGGAGGTTCTTAGAGTGTATTGAGGACTGCTTTCTGTCACAGCTGGTGAGTGAGTCTACCAGGGGTGAGGCTCTCCTTGACCTGCTGTTTACAAACAAAGAAGGGCTGGTGGGTGATGGTGTTGTCGGAGGCTGTCTGGGGTGTAGTGATCATGAGATAATTGAGTTTTCTGTAAACAATGTAACAAGAAAAGGCAGGAACAGGACATCGATGCTGGACTTTCGGCAGGCAGATTTTGGATTATTTAAGGAACTGGTCAGGAAAGTACCCTGGGAAATAGTTCTTAGTGGCAAGGGAGTCCAGGAATACCGGATGCACTTCAAGAATGAAATCTGTCCCCATGTGTTGTAAAAAGAGTCATAGGGGCAGACGGCCAGCCTGGACGAGTAAGGAGCTTCTGAAGGAACTAAGTAAGAAAATGAGGATGTATTGCCATTGGAAAGAAGGGGACGTAAGCCAGGTCATGTTCAAAGATGTTGTTAAGTCGCGTAGGAAAAAAATCAGGGAATCAAAAGCCCAGCTGGAGCTAAAATTAGCCACTTCTGTTAAGGATAATAAGAAGAGTTTTTATAAATATATCAATGGTGGAAAGAAGGGCGGCAGCGCCATCCACTCCTTATTGGAGTGGAGGGAAATATAGTAACCAAAGATACAGAGAAGGCTGAGGTACTTAATGCCTTCTTTGCCTCAGTTTTCAACAGTAAGGTTGTCTGTTCGCTTGACAGTTGGTCCTCCAAAGTGGTTGATGGGGGCAGGGTGCAATATGGCCCTCCTGCAATCCATGAGGAGGAAGTTAGAGACCTGCTGAGCCACTTGGACCCTCATAAGTCTATGGGGCCGGATGGGATCCATCCTAGGGTGATGAGAGAGCTGGTGAATGAGCTTGCTAAGCCACTCTCCATCATCTTTCAACAGTCCTGGCTCACCGGAGAGGTCCCGGAAGACTGGAAGTTGACCAATGTGACACCCATCCATAAGAAGGGCTGTAAGGATGATCCAGGTAATTACAGGCCTGTCAGCCTGACCTCGGTCCCAGGTAAAATTATGGAGCAGATAATACTGGGTGCAAACATGCGGCACCTGCAGAACAGCCAAGAAATCAGGCCCAGCCAGCATGGGTTTAGGAGGGGTAGGTCCTGCCTGACCAACCTGATCTCCTTTTATGACCATGTGACTTGCCTGGTGGACGAGAGGAAGGCTGTGGATGTGGTATACCTGGACTTCAGCAAGGCCTTTGACACTGTCTCCCACAGTAGACTCCTAGAGAAGCTGGCAGCCTGTGGCTTAGATGGGAGCACTCTGTGCTGGGTTAGGAATTGGCTGGATGGCGGAGCCCAGAGAGTGGTGGTGAATGGTGTCTCATCCAGTTGGCGGCCGGTCACCAGTGGTGTCCCCCAGGGATCGGTGTTGGGTCCAGTCCTGTTTAATATCTTTATTGATGATCTGGATGAGGGGATTGAGTCCATCATCAGCAAGTTTGCAGATGATACCAAGCTGGGAGGAAGGGTTGATCTGTTAGAGGGTAGGATGGCCCTACAGAGCGACCTGGACAGACTGGAGACATGGGCCAATTCTAATGGGATGATGTTTAATAAGTCCAAATGTCAGGTACTTCATTTTGGACACAACAATACCATGCATAGCTATACACTGGGGATAGAGTTGCTGGAGAGTAGTCAGGCAGAAAGGGACCTGGGAGTGCTGATTGACAGGAAGCTCAACATGAGCCAGCAGTGTGCCCAGGTGGCCAAGAAGGCCAATGGCATTCTTGCCTGCATCAGGAATAGTGTGGCAAGCAGGACCAGAGAAGTTATCGTCCCCCTATACACGGCATTGGTCAGGCCTCATCTTGAATACTGTGTACAGTTCTGGGCCCCCCACTTTGGGAAAAATGTCAGGATGCTGGAGTATGTCCAGAGGAGGGCAACGAAGATGGTGAAGGGGCTGGAGCACAAGCCCTATGAGGAGCGACTGAGGGAGTCTGTTCTCCTTTTTACTGCTGATTCATAATGCGTATTGAGGAGTAACAAATAAACATTTGCCCTGGCTTGGTAGAAAGGACACAGAGAGCGCAATAAGTTGGGGCTTGTTGCTCCTATTTGTAATCCCTTTTCAACACTTCTGACCGAATGGTTCTATGGAAATTTGAAAAGTGAGTACAAATGGTACTAATATAGTGAACAGGAAACAAAATTATTCTCTTTTACATTTTCTCTTTTTTATCTAGAGAATATAAATTAAGTAGCATTCACCATTTTTACACTACTGTTTTTACCAACTGTTTTACTGGGATATTAGCATTAAAAGATGTGTACGGTAACTGCAGTATGAAACATGAGCATTAATCCAAGTTAACAGCTGGAATTTGTAATAGAAAAAAAATCTAAGTACTTTATAATGGAGATGTAGAGACTATGGAGTTTGTGTAAAATCCAGTCTTTTGGTAAGTAATAGTTTCTTTCTTTTAGAACTCTGAAACAGGATCATTCCCTTAGGAGGAATAAAGGATCCTAAAAAAGATTTCCTCAACAGTTTTTTGAGGTTAATTAAAATTTTTGACCTTTTTTGTTCCCCCAAAACCCACTGAAAACTCACAGAACCATACTAATTTTTAAGACTTTTTTTTCAGATCTAAAATGAAACTGGAAAGAAAAACTGAGAAAAAACCCAAGAGATGGGTCTAAGAATATCTAATATTTATTGGTTAGGTTTACACTTGCATTCAGAGGTTGATCTCCCATAATTCAGATCAGGGCAGTAGAACGGAGTATTCTGTATCTCTAGTGCTGTGATAATTCTGGTTTTGGTCATCTCTATTTTATTGCCTTTTTTCAATTCAGTCCTATGTGCACAAAAGTGTGCCTTTACCAACAGTGTCCTATGATGTAAAATATCTATCTTCTATCTCTACTTTAATATTGACTCACTCAAAGCTCACAGACTGATTGAAAAGGACCACTGCAGATCCATGCAGAAAGTGCTACTGAGGTTTTCTACTCCTACCTCAGCCAATATTTCCAAGAATTACTCCTTTTGTGCCTTGAGACAGCTTGTAGCAAGTCTCTCATTCTTTTATCGAGACCATTTTGATTGTGTTTCAGAGAATGGAAGCGATCTATTGTCAGGTTCATGGTGTGTAACAGCAGGGATGTCTAAAGCTACTCTGCTGCTCTGATTCATCTCAGATGTCTTTAGGCTGACAACAGCTGGACTCTTCATGTTGCTTGATAGTATTCACTGCATACTATAGTCACAGGTCCCAGCATGGCTTCAGAGCCATAGCATAGGAGGTAGATACTCAAGAGGAGTTTTATACGATATAATCTGCTTCCCTTCTTCAGACAGTTTCCTTTAGTAACATTCTTCTTCACAAATGAATGTTTAATTTCTCAGAACTCTACAGAGATCATCACCATGTAATTGATTGCAATCCATACAGCTTACTTAATGAGGAAAACCAAGACTGTTGTCTTGATTATTTTGGATGAGAGAAAAAAACCAACAAATCTGAGACTCCTCTTCAATCTCAAAATATGATGCTACTGTTCTGGACATTTTTAAGAACTCCCTAAAAACCACTGACAGCAATAGATTTGGCCAATATTCTCTTTTGTATCCTTTGTATATTTTCTGTATATTTCTGTGTTCTTTTTGATAAAAGTATTAAAGCAGGCCTCACAGAAGCTGTGAACAATAGATAAAGTGTCTACACAAAAATATGATACAAGATAAACAGTATGAAAATAACGAAAAGAAAATTCTCAAAAATAATGCAGAGAAAAATGTGTTCTGTGATAGAGATGGAAATGTACATGTCTACAAAAATGATACAAGGTTCCTAATTCTTAATCACTGTATAAATGGGCTGTCATAAACCATGTATGCTTTGTATTGGTCTTTGGAAGCCTGCATAGCATTGTGCTAGCACTTTTTCAACAGACATCATTTGTAAACATCTTAGGTACTAGATCATGAGCATGTTAAGGTCATACCTCGTAGACACTATATACAAAGGAGCCCACTGCTATTGAACTCATCCTGTGCTCCTTTATGAAACAAGAACAGTGCTGAAATTTCCAGACTGCAAAGTAATGGACCTGTGACTATAATTCAATAAACAAAGTAATACAAAAGTAATAGGGTTATTTTCTCTTTCCTTCCCCCCGAAAGTGTGAAATTGAAAGGGTATATTAGGTAGCTAAAAATTGTCACAGTCAAACCCAAAGCAGAAGAAACTAAGAAATGCTACTAAATTATCAGTAATATCTCAACATGAATGACAATAAAGTTAAAACTTTTTGCTCTCTAAGCTGGTCATGGAGACCAAAAAGAAAATCACAGTAGGTAACCAAAAGTCCTCCTATACTGGTGTCTTTCTGTGTATCACAAATAGTGGCTACTAGGAAGAAGCTTCATAAAGATGTTTGGTTGAGGCTTTAACAGCCCTAACCTACACTGAAGTTCTGCTATGCAGAATGCACACAGAATTGTTTGTCTGGCTACACATACAACAAATTCCTCAACTTCAGACAGTTATTGAAAATGATGAAACACGAAAGATTTAAAATTACTTAAGACACCAGCTCTTTTGTTCTGAAGGAAAGTGCTTACCTTAGTATTTCAATACTACATATTAATAATCAGCCCTTATAATTAGGTCTTTAGATTTGATGTCCTTACTGTACCTACCACAGTTCTCTCATAAATTTGCTTAAATAATAAGTTCATTCATAACAGTAAACTTGGACAAAAATTAAAAGCACAGCCTTAATGATTCCATGATTCTGAGTGTGCATAAATTAATTAACAGCAAGAGAACATACCATTATTATACAAAAAGTATGGCTGAAATTGCAAGTATTCAAAGGCGTTTTTATTTCAAATCAGTTTTTAAAAAGCACAATTTCTCTAGCATGTTATTAGGATCTTTCAGATGAAAGGAGAAAAATGCATCAATCACAAACAGCATATTGATTGAAATGTAATGTCTAATATCACAGTTAAATAACACTTTCTGCAAGCAAACTGAAGCCATGTATTTTTTGATTCACAGTCCCCTAACATACTGTCATTCATTCCTCTGCTTTTAGAGTAATCTTCTGTTGAATTGAATATAACAGCTCCTCAAGTAACTATGCAGTGTAAAATGCTTCCAGTTAGCAACCAATTCTTTAACAAGAGAAAGAAATAAAATACTCATTCTTGAACAGTGTTTTCAGCTGAAGTATAGTATCCACATAAAGCCTCTTTAAAAATAATATATACCTGGATTATTATCAGTACTATGCATGTGATTAATATTTGTCCCCCAAATTACACAGCAATAAAACCCTAACACAGAATTTCTGTTCCCTGAAATATTGGTATTTTGTAAAAATATTGAATTCTTTAAATCAGGAAGACATCTAGAAAATGAAAGACTATGAAGACAGTATGGAAACAATGAAAAATATCAGGAGCTGCCCCAGGTTCACAGACTCTCAGTACCGTGTCTGTAGTCAAAAATTGCATACACTAATCCAGAGGGTTGAGATTAGTTTATTCAAAGAAGTGAGGCTGCCGGAGTAGGACCAGCCTTCACAAAGCACTGAAAGCCCCAGCTCCAACCCATCTCCCATACCTTCGGTGACACACCACAGAGCTTCTCCAGGACCTGCCAGTCCCTCTTATACTTAGGTTTTCAGGGCTACCAAACAGTCACATGAGGCTGCAGGGAACTGGTGATAGGGAACCATCAGTTTGTAACAGGGACTACTAAGGACTGGTACCTCTTCATACTAGGAGAATCTAGCACTAAAAAAGCATAGCTAGGAGCACAGCAAAATTTCTACCCTCCAGGCTTTGTGGCAGACAGCTTTTGTTACAGAATTGCATTTAATCAGCTTTTCAAATATTACAAAAGCACTGGTATGACTAAAAGGTACCAGGTGGAGAGTTGTGATTAAAGACTGAGGATACATATTATAGTTTCCACCAATTTTCATTTTCTGATGTGAAAAAAAATTCTTGGGAAAACGCAATCAGTTCTCATCAGTAGCAGAATCACTCTGTTGTTGTCAGAATAGCTTTAATTGCTGAATGTGCTGAAATTCAAACACCCGCTGCACATGTGTTTAGTTATCTTGTGAAGAACTATACTGAGGCATGTATAACTATACTATTACAGTCTGTGGTGCAACTTTTGTTAGCCATTTATGGAAACAGGGAGTAGGATTCAGTACCTACCAGAAAGCAGGAACTAAAAATGGTCATCACAAAATTACAAGGGTTTTAGTATTAGGAAATATAAATGAAGACCCCATAGGATTTCCATATATGAGGTCACATATATAAAGCTGAAGCTTCCTGCTGAGTTACAGAAAATAGCTACACGGTCATTGCCAACTACAATCCAACTTACAATCTGGACAATAAGATAGTACTAATTCATTTAATTTTTCTTTCAAATTGATCTCTTCTATCACAAAATCAATGACGAAAAGAAATTAATATTCACAGTGCAGTTATGAAAAAAACTCTATTTTCTAATAACACTGAAAGTATTTATGAAGTACAACAAAAAACATGGAGACATTGGTAAGGGATGCCTGGTGATTTTAATTTTCCCTCAGTTAACTTCCTAGCTTAAACAGGAATTTTGACACCACATCTCCATTTTTTTGACTAGGGGACCACTCTTTCATCTTCTTGGTATCATTTTTTCAGCAGAAAACACAGATGTGCTGCAGTTCTTATTGCATAGCTTCTAGATCTCAGTTTGAGAACCCTTGTCATACTCTACAGTTGAACAGAAAGATTCAAACCACTCTTTTCTTCAGTTTATAAGTTATTTGTAAAAAGACTATCTTTTATTAACTAATTTTTTATTCAGAGTTGTTAGGAAAGTTCAAAAGAACAAAGAAAAGCTGACTGGCTATGTGGCAAGCCTCACATTTATGCTCTCACTAGTCATCACCTTAGTCAGCTAATATCATTATTACACTTTGACTGGAGCTTTTCTAAAAAAACAGTGACAGAAATCATGCTGAAAATCCTGAATAACAGAATGTTGAAAATCCTTCTCCTGTGCGAGTGCATGACAACTTGAATGATATAGATTCAATCCCCAAATATTGGAGCCAAGAAAATCATCCCTACATGTGTTTGTGTACAGAAAAAAATGAAACATCATGAAAAAAGCTGAATCGATTACCCCTTCAAAAGTGAAATTAAGAGAGATTTGACATCAGTCTCAAGAGTTGGACCTTTATCAGGCAAGAAATGCCTGTGGCAATGAAATCAAACATAAACAGGATAAAATTTAAGCTTGTCATACCACTAACAATATCAGAAACAATACTTTTTCTGAATAGTAACAATGCTCCGTACATATTGCTGTGAGAAAGAATAAATTATCTTTTTCACTTTCCCTTGTACACCAGTCGAGAAGGTAATTAATATTACCTAGTGTCTTATCAAAACTGAAGATTTTAATCAGAGTTTACATTTCTCTTAGCCATTGTGTAGACTTGTTGCATTTCCTATTCTAAAAGGCCACAACATTGCTATTTGGGGGAGGCTAACAAATACTGAATGTTATCTACATCAGGTAATTTTGCTGACCAGGTAGGCCCTATATAATTTTTTTTAGAGCTTTACTTATCAAATACCATCAATCCTAACTTCTATTTCTATGAATATACCTAAGGGAGGTTATGAATGTGTAGCAGATTTTGATGGAGATTAATGTGCAAAGTAAAACAAGGAGACAAAAATACCTTCAGAAAGGTATGACCTCAGACATAATCTGTCACAGTACCTTATCTGTTGCTGCAGTAAAAATAAATTAAGAAATATCTCTAACCAATGGTTTCTTTGATGAAATCAAATTATAATCACTAGCTAAATTGAAGAAGTAATCAGTGCTATAGTAAACGTATTACACTTACATTTTGTTCATAACATCCAGTAGAACATCCGCCCATTTGCTTTCTGCATCAATAATCATGATTTCTCAAAATAAAGAAATTCATTTCTGGAAAGGCAAAAAGGAACAAACAAAAGAAAACACCAGGTTAAATGATTAGTAGTTTTCTTCAGTAGTTGTGCAATGGTAATATATGAAAACATAACATCTCAGCTGTTAAAATTTCACTAAAAATCCTGCATAAATAAATCTTTATTTGTGAGTGAGAATATTTTATGACAGTTAAGAATATATTTCATATATAGGAAAAAGTTATCCGAGCTGCAGAGATTTTCTTCATTATTTTTGTTTTATTTTGTTCCACCAAAATTTTTGTTTTCAGGAGGCAAGCATTCCCAGTTTCAACTGAAAAGACCTTTCACAAATACTCTAAAAGAAAATGGAATTTCAGCCTAAAAACTCTATTTTTCTTATGAAAAAATATATTTTCCTTGAATATTAATGGTAGAATGATTTGAAGAAAACACGGTAGATTATATCCCAGAGTACTTCCCTTTATCTCTTTAATATTTATTAATGAGAATACATGAAGGAAAGAAACAAGTAGACTGAATAATAGACTCTTACTGTGAAATCAATTTAACAGCAGGATAAACTCCCAAGAAAATGAAGGATATCTGGAGGCAGATACAGCACAATTAATCAGACAGTTCATTCCTACTGCTCTGGCAGAAGCTTGCTTAACATTATCCCTAGTAGGAAATAAGACTGATTTCAAAGGGTTTTTGTCTCTTGTACCTGTAAACAAATATCTTCCAGCTAGTATGGTTAGTAACTTGTATTCCTTGCTTATCCTAAAATACCAAAACATGGTAAGATTTCCAATCAGTATTGTGTAATATTCCTCATTGTCAACAGAGAATTTCAAACATTTTTATAAGTGACTATATTCCCACAGATTCCTGAATTTAAACGTAGTGATAATAGCCTTCAGATTTTTACTTACTATTTGTGACCATTTGTGAACGAGTCCTCAGCCATCCTACAGAAGAGAACGCTATATACAGAGAAAAAAAATGCTTAGAAACTTTTAGTAACTTTGAAACTGTCAAGACTGAGAGAAACTCCTATGGAGAGTGAGCTGCAGTGAAAGAAACTGTTAAGTTGTTTAATAAATCCACTTAGTATCTAAAGCCTCATCAAATACTTACAAAGAAACATGGCACACAGGTGCTCGTGGAGTAAGTGTAGGTAACGTGATACAGCTCTCCAGTTTTGTCAGCTCTTCATGGAACAGTGATTCTGACATATTGCATTTATCTAGCCATGAAGAAATGCAAAATGGCTGTATGCACACTTGGCCAAGTTTAGCTTGGCTTACGATATTAGAAATGCAGATAGAGAAATCCAACAGTACAATTTAAATTATTAGAAATATCTCAAAGAAATAACCTTCCCTGGTAATTTTCAGACATGCATCAGTAATCTGGATTTTTAACAAATCTCACCCTTCAAGAATTTACAATCATATGAGTCTATGATTCTAAATAGGAACTGAAACAATCACTACTAAACATAAAGAATTAGAAGTGATGATCTTCTTATGTAAAAATATTTTAAGATTTAATAAACATTTCTGCAAGTTTATTAACAGTGGCATTCATAGTAGACATAGTAGAAAATGTAGTAGTAGTACACAAGAGTGCAAATGAAGGTGAGCTAATCTAAAGATTAAAACACTTTTAATCAGCATGATGCATTATTTCTGTCTTTATTACATTTTTTTTACTGTTATTGTATGAATATATTTCACACAAACATCATTCAATGCTGTTATAATTAGTGATGTCTACACCACCGAGGGACTTCTGCTGGAAAAATTCTAGCTAAGAGAATGATAATGATTAAACATGGCAAGTTTCAGACTTAACAAAACGTATTGGATTTTTACTCTTACTTTGCTTTATTAATACCCTAGAAATATAGGATTTCAGGAGAATTCATCTAATCACCTAGCACTCACACTAATTTTCTGAAGTAGAATAAAGGATCTTCTTTTCCCAATGTCTCTAAGCAGCAAATCATAACTTCTTGTCTCTCTTCCAGTAAGCATGAAAACCACTGTACTGTGACTGCATGGACAGTCTCAATGTTAACTGGTGTTACTTTGGTGTTTAACTGTTATGCTATATCTCACAACAAAAGTTTAGGAATAATTCTTTCACAACACCACTATATAGACTTACTCTTTCCTAGTACAACCTCCTCCTCTCTTTCCTTCCGAAACTAATTCTATTGAATGATGCCAAATACTGTCCAGGCAAGACATTATTTTCAGTTCAATCAACATATTTTCAGAATTTATCAACATTATGAAAGACTTAAGAATCTTTTCAGCATTCAGAGCAGTGCTGCCACCTTTCAGTAAGAGTAATTTCATCCTGGCACACTGGTTGTTGAGGGAATACTGTTAGTAATGCAGGCATTTTACCCAAATGCTTTACAATTGTCTTTTGAAAATTATTCCAGTATTTCTCATTTTCAAAAGTGCAGGATCAAAGTTCTGGATAGAAAAAGAAGACAAAAAAGAAAACTCTACTTCGATACTGGTTGTCTATATGTATTATAAGGGAAAAAAAATCACAGAAAAACAGGCCAGGTGTTTCTCAATCCTGGTCACTCACAGAACTGTGAGCTATTTTGGACTTGAAGGTGCCTTGACAAGAAATACTCTAAATTTACAGGTTAATATATGCAACATTCACTTCATTTTCCATACCTCCCTCATAAACTTTGCTGTGTTATTTAATCTTTCAATTAAATGAGGGGAAAATAAAAGATTCTAGAGATTACTGACAGTAAATAGGTACACACTTCAGAAAGAATAAGGTCAGAGCATAAGCTTTCCATGCTTTCAGGGTTGAAATTGCAGTTCTGCATGTAAAGAAAATAAAGCCATCTTGGTTGCGATATCTCTGTGCTCTCAAAAGCAAGTAGAAAGGAGAGCCGCACTGTATCAGTTAAAACAAAATTTAGAAAACAATAGATAAATATTACTTTTCAATTCTAAGTCTGTCTCAAAAAGAAACAATTTCTCTTTATTGTGTTTATAATACTGTAATCCAATCTCTAGCAATTTTTGTGAATTCTGCAAAGTTCTTCTTTTCCAGCAGGTCTCCAAAAATTTATTACCTCCTCAATACCAAAATACTTGCATGAACTTACAGTATTATAACAGTAGACAACTTAAAAACAGGCCAGGTAATGCCACCAGACTCAATGTCATTCATGTAAATTTGATGGATGGAGAATTTCAAAAATAAGAAGCGTGATTGGTGATGGAAGGTACAGAGAAGGTGGAGTTACTAAATGCCTTTTTTGCTTCAGTCTTTACTGCTAAGGCTGGCCCTCAGTAATCCTAGATCTTGGAAGAAAGAGAATGTCTGGAGAAAGGAAGACTGTCACTTGATTGAGGAGGATCTAGTCAGAGATCATCTATGCAAACTTGACACCTACAGATCCATGGGCTCTTAAGGATGCACCCACTAGTGCTGAGAGAGATGGCAGATGTTATTGCTAAACTGATTTCCATTATCTTTGAAAGATCATGGAGAACAGGAATGGTGCCAGACGCTCTAGTCTTCAAAAAGGGCAAGAAAGAGGACGCACGAAAGTACAGACCTCCATCCTTGGAAAGGTGATGTAAAGCAGCTCTGCAGAGAATGGCCTGGGAGTCCTGGTGGACCAAGTTAACCTGGTGGTTAACCAAGATCCAGAAATGTGCCCTCGTGGCCAAGAAGGCCAATGGCATTCTGGGGTGCCTTAAAAAATTTGTAGCTAGCAAGTTGAGGAAGGTTATCCTGCCCTTCTACTCTGCCTTAGTGAGGCCCCACCTGGAGTATTATATTCAGTTCTGGACTCCCCAGTTCAGGAAAGACAAGAAAATACTGGAGAGAGTCCGGACACAAAGATGGTTAGGGGAATAAAGTATCTCTCTCATGAGGAAAGGCTGAGGGATCTGGGTCAGTTTAACCTGGAGAATAGAAAACTGAGAGCAGATCTTAACAATGCTTATAAATATATAAAGGGCAGGTGTCAAGACGATGGAACCATACTGTTTTCAGTGGTGCCCAGTGACAGGACAAGGGGCAATAGGCACAAGTGAACATAGGAAGTTTCACCAGAACATACGGAAAAATATCTTTACTGTGAGGGTTCCAGAGAACTGGAAGGGGTTGCCCAGAGTGGTTGTAGAGTCTCCTTCTCTGAAGATATTCAAAACCTGCTTGGACACATTCCTAAGCAACTTGCTCTAGGTGAAGCTGCTTTAGCAGGGGGGTTGGGCTAGATGATTTTCAGAGGTCCCTTCCAGACCTCAACTATTCTGTGACTGTAGTAACGGCAATAAAGTTAAGAAGATACTGTCAAGAGACAAATCTGAGGCAGAAATCCATACATTGGTCTATTCTTCAGATCTCGTAGGGTGACAGTTATGTGACTTTTCTTAAGCACTGATATAAAAACTACACATTGTTTTAAAAGTTCCTGCCAGTTGCTGAAACAGATGCTTTTCTTAATTGAATATAAAAGGTTAAAACATTCAATAAATCAATTATCAAATAGTAGTTATATTTCCACGGTACAATGTTTGCAACTATTTGACTTAAATATACTCATAACCCTGCATATAAGTGCCTGCATATATGATAACTATATTCAGAACAGAATTTACACATTTCTTTAAGTCAAAATTTATCCTTAAATATAATAATAATTTTACTTCCAAGCACTGCTGAAATAAATTCTTAACATTCTGTTCAGAATAGAAATAGGCTTCCTAAATCAGTTACTGCAAAAAAGATGGAGAGGAAAGACAGACATAGTGGTGAACTGAAATATGAATCATAGGTGGATTAACATCAACTAAAGCACAAAGGGGTTACACTTGAGAATAAATACTTTCTGCATGTCCATATTTATTTTTAGACATTTATCTTTAAGTATTTATTCAATTTTTATTTAAATATTTGTTATTTAGAAGTATTGGTCAAACGCTATCACATTTTTGAGTGTGTTTTATATCAGTATCACTAGGAAAGAAACTAGCCATTGTGAATAAATCTAAAAGCAAGTATCAGAATATATATTGAAGTAAATTGAAAATCACATGGAAAATATAAAGAATTTACATGACACCTATCATGTCCTCCAGTACACAGTTCAAAGTTTTCAGTTACATTGATTAGTTATATAGCCTTTCAATACAGAAATAATACTATGGAGATAATTGAAACTAATCAAAATTTAACAAGTGTTATCTACAACCTTGAAAGTATTTGTGAATTATCTACAAATGAACCGTTATGAGCATGAAATGAGCACAACTTATAAGAATATTATAAAGAAATTATCCTATTGTTAAACAAAAATGAGCTCACATTTTTTTACTTACATTTTCAAAACCAGCTAGTTATAATCTGCAGTTTCATAAAACCACACTATTATCAGCATACTTATTACAAAGCACTGCATGTAACGATGCAGCAGTGTGTAAGCAGAATCTTCACTAATCCAGACTGACAGTGAAATGCATAAAACAATCCAACCAAATGGAATAATACTTATCATTATAATTTTTGTGTCATCTTCTTTTAATTTAGACTTTAAACAGTAATTATTTTATGCTAACTGGAAGCCTCTGACAAAGAGTATGTAAGGAAATTTTGAAATGCAAAATCTGCTAACATACATACTCATTGTTTCTGCCTTTATACTTTCTAAAAAGTTAATAATCGCATCAAAGTAATTTAATGACCATCATTTTATCTGTTTGTTCTCAAAGACTAATATCGATAAATCCCAGTCAGCTTTATCTTTTCTGTTTAAATGTGCTTATGAAAATATTTATTAACTCTGGTTCACAACTAGGACTATGAATTGAAAGACCAGCTTCTTCATACATAGAAAACATCTGAAATTTTATGAATAGAACATGCAACCGAGCAGGGTGAGTGACAGGAAGTTTATGTCATTAGTAAGAGAGAATCTCCTGGTTCTCACTCCCAAGGCTATATCCATCTCAAGTTGAGACCTTAAATTGATAGAAATTATACAGATCCAGATAACTATTTCACATCAGTCTCTAGGACTTAATGTTTACCTATATTATTTTTAACTCTGCCCTATGAAGAAACTGAAAAAAAAATTCCAGTCTTTTATACATACATACTCAGACCAGAAAATGAAGTCTGAAAAACATCCTTCCTAAAGACATATAAACTGAAATTTCAGACAAGCACAGAGAAAATTAATGAATCCTTACTCAAAATCAAACTAGTAAAGACTGTATACTGAACACATATTTAAATATAGAAGAGGAGATGATCCTGCCTGGTACATTACTTATTTCAGAAACAGATAACACAAAACATTGAGAAGGAACCACTCTCCAAAACAGGTGATGGAATATGGCCACATAATGTTTTGGAAGGACATAAGAGACAGAAAATGTGCCCATACTTTAAATAGAAACATGGTTTTCTCCTCACACAGAGAATTAGAGTATAAAGAGAAGATAGACATTTATAGAAATAAGCCTTCACAAAGTTATAACAGAAGCTTCTGGTAAGCATCAGAGAGTTTAATAAGAGACGTAAGACTTCATGCTTCAAGACTGAATTTTATCTTTATTTTTTAAGAGCAAGAGAGACAGGTAAGATCTCTGTGAGAGCACAAATCACTAACAGCATTTCTTGCATGTTATTTTCAAGAACATTTACTTGGCCACTTTCCAAGCTCTGATGGATGCTCCACTGAATAAATGCCGAGGAAGTATTCTGAAGAATCAGTTTTGTGCATCATAAGTATTCTTTAGTCAAAAGAAAACGTTCCTGTGATTTTCTAAATAAATCTTTAAAATAACTGCATCTTTATATCAGAATACTTTATCTACCAAGATTTCAAGTTCATCCATCATAACAAACTCCTTAAACAGAACCAAACAAAACCCACCGAGGATCACAAACATTTCATTCTCTTTAGCCAACACAACTGGATACAGGAGCAGCAAATGGAGGTGTTTCAGTCTGGTAGGGATTACTTATATAGAAGACAAAGCAGTACAAGATGTGACAAAATGGATGGGTTGTATGGTGCAGTGTGGAGGTTATTGCTCTTGAAAACTGATCAAACTTTTCCAGTATTCAGAGACCACACATATCAGATGACCACATACTGCTGACCTCAGCAGTTCACCAAGTAGTAATTAATTACAGATTATGTGAACATGTACACACAAGGTCAACAGACTAATTCAGCTCCTGTGCTACTATTTTACTGGCCAAGGTTGTCTCTAAGTATTAATTTTATTGTCTGTTGACCAGTGCAGTGATAGAATAAGTATAAATGTTACGAAAAATTTCAGTGTCCTGCAACCTAATAACTCTCACCATTGCTAAGATTGTTCTTGAATCTGACTAAATTTATAACTTTTAAATTTATTTTTATAAAAATACATTAACGAGGTTTTTTTATGGAAACAAAGTAACAGTACCCTGTTTGAAGGTCAGGAAAAAGATTTTTTCAGTTTTATTTTATATGCCCTAGTAACAGTTTCTTAGCCAGCTACAGTGCTGATGATAATTGGATTCCCACAGAGATAAATCTTCAATTCTGTAGCTCTCTGTGAAACATCTTCTAATGTAAATATTAATTGGAGCAGAAATAGCTCTCAATTAAACATTTTAGTTTCTTTTGAAACCAGTTTGTCAGAGAGTTTGAAAGAATCCCCCAAAATATGTATGATTTAAAATAAACACAGTGTTATGGGAAGTATGTATTATTCAGCAATTTTCAGAACATGCTACAGCTTTAAGAGAATCCAAGAAAAAGATTTCAAGCAGAAAAAAATGTGAGAAAATACCTAAGTAATCTGCAGTCTGGAGTTTGTCAAAGACAGTGCAAGAGAAGCTTAATTCAGCAAAGAGAGCAGTAGCTGCTGGAAGTAGTTTTATTTGTCATGTACCGAAGAATTGTTATATATATCATCTCCAGAATGCACATTAGGTACTTAATCCATTGTCTTAGTTTAAAGGAAAAGACTAAGATATCTGTTGGGGTTCTATCTCCCACAAGAAAATTACCACAGCCCTTTGCAATTAATAGACTTTAATCAAGAGGAGAAGAAATGTTATAGGAAAAGATAACAGTTCTCAACAGCAGAATATATATGTAACGAAACACAGAACCGAACAGACAGCAACAGTTCAAACTGTAGCTCAACAGTTCAAAACCCAAAACCTCAAACAAGTTAAGTAAGTCTTCCTTGATCCTGCTGGGCTCCAAGGGCGAAACAGAACTCACATGGGGGAAGGGCAGTCTCAAGGCTCATAAAATTACAGAGCACAAGCAAGAGATTTCTTCCTAATCAAAATGCCTGACAGTTTCTGAATAGGGGATAAAAAGTAGCTCAAGAAAGCAGTAGAAGAAGAAAACAGCACCCTGTATATCCTGCATCTGTGGAAAAAAAAAGCAGCAATGCTCAGAGTATCAGCGTAACTCAAAGGACAGACAGAGGGGGGCAATGCAATGACTCATTGCAAAGACTTGTTTTTTTAATTTGCAATCTTTCACCTTCCAGTGTGACATCATATATTAATACATCCAGTTTAAGCAAAGAATAAACACATTCTGATTCCTTTCAGCACTACGTTCTTACTGAGTTTTGATAGTTTTATTTATAAAAATCGGCAATATGATAATGAAAGTTCATTATTAAAAGACATTAAGAAATATATTAAAAGAGGCAAAAGTTCATTAAAAATCTAGTACTCATCATATCTACTGTAAACAAAAAAAGTTTTTTTGTGATTTTCTTATTTAGTCTTCTGTGTTTTACCTTGATTTTCTTTCCTGCACTACACATCAAAATAACACAATTAAACTAGACCACGATATCTAAAGCAAGAAATTGATATGAAATACAATGCATACAGAGTGGCATCTGACTCATCTTATGCTATGATTGTAAGGTAACAAAGTGACCCCAGCAGAAAAACTGCAAGGGAAAATTGGATTTATGATGTTTAAAAGTAAAAAATCTCCTCAAAAATGGAACTAGCTTATTACTGTAATAAATGATCAAAACATAATTTTAAAACTTTTTGCTCATTTAAATGACTGAAGAAATTCAGCTGCAGCCCAAGTCCTGTTGAGCACCACACTCACTCACTGTCTCAGTGAACCACCCTGTCCCTTGGTAAAGGTGTTACATGTGTGGTATTGGCATCCTACAGAATCCCACTGAAGCATGTAATACACACGATACTACACATAGGACAGTTACTGTGCTGAGGTGCTTGTATAGAGTGAATAAAGAAAAAAGGTGGACATACCTGTCCAAGATCACCATGAAAGAAAAAAATGAATGCCATTAATTCTAATATAATAACCAAAGCAAAAACTTAACAGAAAGACTAGTCCTTCTTTATGAATAAAAGTGCACACTTAGTTATGTTTAGAAGATGCATTATACAACTCTTCAGAATTTGTGTCCATGCAACAGAATTCATCACATATTAAGCCAATGCATACAGCATGGGCTTTTTTGTGGTAGCACAACTTTCTACACAGTTGACAGGTGTGACGCTATACTAAGTAGAACCAAACAATGAAGTTGTTGGTGAGAAACAAGTCAACAGAGTTATTACGCTCAAACAACTTTCAGCAGTTACTTCTGAAACTTTTGTTGTTTTGTTTGTGTTTTTTTTTTTTAACTACATGTTACCGTAAAGTAAATTCTCCCTTTTTATTCCTAGCTGTATGGTTCATTATTTAAATGTTATATGTCCGGAATTATTATTGACATACAGCCTTCAAAAATGCATGTCATGCCCCCATCATCTGTTCAGAGGAGACTATATGTGCAGTAACCTCAGAGTTTTCCAGATTTACATGTGAGTATAATAAGAGTAAACACTCAATCACTCTATCTTCAGATACTTTAAGTGTCGATCTATGGAGATTCAAGAAGATGAAATTTTCAGATTCTGCTTTGTATCTAAAAAAGCAGAAAGAAAAATTTATTGGGTCAGAGCAGTCACAGTGCTTATATGGAGCTTCAGCTAGCAAACATGAGAATCTGAGTCACTTATAAGGTATATAAGGTGGATTTATAAACCATTTTATGAATAAATAGTATTCAGGTAAGTACAGCTCAGGGAATTGTTTCTGATTGAAGACTGATAACCCCAGTTACTGTGGACAGACCTATGGTCCAATCTGGAATTAAAGGACTCTGTTCCTAAGCATTAATAGTGAGTCTCAACTGACTGAAATTTGAACCTGTTAGAGAATTTTACACTTGAGCACAGAATTCCAGTTCAAATGTGCATTAATCTAAGTAGAAAAAACAAACACCTTTTTTTTTATCTTTAGAGTCAGAGATGATTACTGACAAAACCTTTATTTTTTTCCCCTTTTAAAAAAAAAATAATAATAGATTAGCAAGACAGCATAACCAGGGCAAACTAAAGCTTGATTTAATTTAGACATGTTAGGTCCAAATCTATGACTTCATTCGTGGTGATAACTAGTGGTAATATCTAAAGCCAAAAACCACAGATATCTAGACACTGGCTAGATATTCATAAGGCTAGTAAGAACTTCCACACTTAGGACGCTAGATTTAGAAGGCAAGCAAGAGAAAAACAAAACATGAAAAAACGAACGATACAACAATACAGACTGCAGGATTCATTTATGCCTCAAGGATATGAGAAAACATCAAATCAACTTTTTCCAAAATGTTGCATATATTGATAATTTTATACATGAAAAAATACAGCAACCCATATGGTAAGATTTCCAGTAGAGAGGAAGGTGAAGTCATTTTTGTTTTGTCATTTTTTATGTTCCATTCTGAGATCTCCCATGAAATCTGAAGAGGCAAACTGCCAAGTCTGTTCTTTCCTCCAGGATGTCTTATGACTTTAGTAAGAAGTAAGGTGTCCCCAAAGGACTGGAGTCTGAGTTAAAACATCTCCAAATGTAGTTATAAGAGGACTTCTACTCAGAAGCAGGATTTATTAGTTTTTAATTGCTGAAAACAAAACATTCTTTTCTTACACAACACAAAAAAAGTCAAGCACATTTAAACTGGAGCAAATCTAGTGAAGGGCCACCAAGATGGTCAGGGGTCACTTGACCTGTGAGGAGAAACTGAGCTGGACTTGTTCAGCCTAGAGAATAAACGACCTGGGGGGCTGGGAGGAGACAAAGGCATTTCATATGGCAGTTATCTTTACAGTGGTGCAAGGAAGGAATTCAAGAAACAACAAACTTTAGCTGAAACAAGAGAAGTTCTGACTTCTCCATCATGAGACCAAGGAGCATCAGATCAGGTTGCTCACAGAAACTGCAGTCTTGGTGCCCTTAGAGGTTTCCAAGACACAGCTGTGTATAGCCATGAGCAACCTATTCCAGCCTCATAGCTGTCTTGAATTTGAACACGAAGTTTAACCTCCACAGGTCTCTTCCAATCTCAATTACCCTATAAGACCTTATATATATGGAATTATTTTTATATGGCACACATTATATTAATATCTGTGTATACATATATGTTATACAAGATCCATCCACTAAGTAGTTTGTCTGAAACAGTCTGAGAGCTTTCATTGTCCCTTTCTGTGATCAGAACTAGGCAGATCTTAAGCTGAGACAAAGGATTCTTTTTGGAGAAGGATTCATTACTTTTTGGAGAGAGAATCATTGCAGGTTATTTTTCGTATCTCCTTAAAGAGTGAGTTCTGCTCTAAATATTTTCTCCATAAAAATGGCATCACACAGGCTTAGTCCACATGGGATCACATTCTGTTTCACACTTAAAGAACAGTTAGTTTTCTCTAAATTCAATATCACAACTTCAATGGACACATACAGATCAACATGATGTCTTTTCTTAAATCTTTTATGTTCATAATAACATAATATACAGGATCATTCCTAGTAGATTTTACCAAGTCCTTCAAACCCATCATATTTCTGAGAAACTGGAATATTCCCAAGGCTTGTGTAATGCCATCCTTTGTTTACGATCTACCTACTTCTGATCACAGAATTCTGTTGATTTAAGAAATTTCTAAAACATATTTTTTTTTATATTTCCACTTCTGCATATTACAGGGCAGTCTTCTCATAATGAGTTCTGCTATATTATCTTCTAAACACTTCTTAGCCATTGTTTTAATTGAAAATTTAAGCTATTGGAAAAAGGCCAATCTTACTGCTAAAGCAGTAATAATAGATCACCGCCTAATAATAACTTTGACAAATTCAGTAGACTGAATTTCTGAAGTCTTACATTGGTAATGTTGATGATATTGAACAGAAAAGCAGTATCAGATTCAGGATCTTAGTTGATGTTTTTCTTCTGACTCAACAATATTTTTGAGATGGAGGCCATTTCAGTGTTATAGAAAGTTCATAAGAAACCAGCACAAGGTGACATGAGGTAAAATATAAAGCAAAATACTTCTAACTACTTAGATATTTATTGCAAAGATCAACTAATTCAGGCATCAAAATGCTTTTAATTTCCTGCTTCACATAATGTTGGAACATACAAAATTTATTTAACTACTGACTCCAACAATTATTGTTTCTCCCTACAAATGACCACCAAATTCTAATTATAATGACAATTAACAAAAGTACATGATGTATATGGTTTTCTTCTCTATTATCTTTTTGTTTCAATTTGGCAATCTTTAAAATGTCATGTGACAAATTTCCTAGTAATATAAAATTGTGAATGAGTACAATGCTATTGCTTGTTTTTCATATATTAAATATAAAGAGTGGAAGGAATGTGGAATGTGCCTTTCAACTACTGTTGCTAAGCCGTTGGCATTAAATTCTAGTATTTCCTCAACAATTACTGCATGCAATCATACACAGAGCTTTATATTGACCCTATGTAATTGAAGATATGAGTGCTTCTTTTCTTCGTTTACCTTTCCTTTTTGGGGGTTTATATTAATTAGTGAAGATATACTATAATACCATTCACTAGTTTGTTTCCCCAACACACTCTTTCTGGTTAATTTTTTTAAATTTCATATGGCATATCAGACAGGTATTGTTAATAACCCCTGCCCTCACAGAACGTGTGTTGATGTCTTGATTACAATTGGACAATTTTTGTTCCCCCTTTAACGACTTTCTCTCATGGGATCCCTTATATAAAACTATATGTAATTAACAAACATCTCTGCAATACAAATATCTACTGAATTTCAATTCTGATCCAGCCTGACTTGCCACATTAATTAAATTAAAGTGGTTTCCTGGAAGGACATTGTTTATTGATGAGATGATCTAATCAAGAGTTAGCTTGGCAGGTATCCATAGTCAATATGGAGACATTTAGAAATCTGTGGTGGAAAAGCAATCAGATTGAAATTTGCTTTCCAGTTCCTTTTGAAATTAGTCTATTTCCACTCTTATAACTCCAATTTGAAACTTTCATAAAGCATTGAGAGATATTCCATCATTTAAGAGTCTGTATCTAAAAATTTCCTCTGAAGTTAATTAATTCATTTGGTGAATATAAAAAAATCATGCAGATATAGGATTCTCTAAGACAAAAAATGCTATAGAGCAAACAGTAGTGGTGTAGGGGGTGATGCAATCAGCTTTTCAGTTTATATCAGTCCCCTCAGGAAAAGGTACAGGGTTTAGGTTAAAGCAGGTGTATCCTGAACACTCCTGTGCTTGTGCAGAGGAGAGTTTAGAAAGGGTCTGTCTGGCTCCTTTGATCACGGGATGGTGTTTCATGACAATAAAATACAGTCCAGACAGATTAAAAAATATTTTGCTTACCAAATTACAAGCCTCCTCATGACTGAGGGGTGCAGGAACAGAAACCTATATAGACACAGGAAAATTATGTCTAATGCTAAAAATTTAGGAAGAAGTAGAATTCTCACAGCAAGGAAAAAAGGAAGTACAATGAGTCTGCATGTTAAGTATCTAAGCCAATCACATACTAATCCAACTATTACAAAGGTGTTTAAACACTTGGAGGACCCAGTCTCCTAGAGTAGATTACAAAATTAAGAAGATTAGGTGAACAGGAAAGAATTGTGCCTTGTGATAATTAAGAAATTTAATTAAGTAGCTGGCTATTGGGGAAGGAATACATCAAAAAACAGACTATTTAGCAACATATACAGTGTCCCATGAACATTTTCTGATGCTTGACATCTTATTTTGTGACAAAATTTTTATATCTCACCAGAGTGGAACCAGAGGAGGGCAAACACAGTTTTTACACTTTGGAATAAAAGAAAACTGAGATTTCAGATTTTGAACTAAATTCCATCTTTCAAAAAATACTGAAAACAAACCAAAACAAAACAAGAATAACTAAGTAACAGCTAGTGATTTCTTTCTATAACAAGATAAAAGGTTTTATCAAAAAAAGATTTTGACACAACTGATATGCTCATAAAAGGGGAGAAAGTATAGTCTAGATGAAACTAGAGTAGCACGGAGAAAAATTGCTTAGAGAATAATTTTTGGAAAGTTACTTCCAACACTATTTCATCAAAATGAAACAATATACCTATTGAAGTTCCCTATTGATTCAGGTCTACTCAGTGTTTTCATTAATGAGGATGACGTAAGACAAAACATGGCAGTAAGCTGGAAAAATAAGTCTAGTACTGAAAATTATCTGGAAAATCATAGAATCATAGGAAAAGACCTTTGAGATCATCGAGTCCAACTGCACCCATCATCCACTAAACCATGTCCCTCAAAAACTCATCTACCAGTTTTTTAAACACCAGGGATGGTGACTCAACCACCTCCCTGGGCAGCCTGTGCCAGTGCCTGACCATCCTTTTGGTAAAGAAATTCTTCCTAATATCCAGTCTGAACCTCCCCTGGCACAATTTATGGCCATTTCCTCTTGTCCTATCACCTGTCACTTGTGAGAAGAGATCAACACTCACTCTGACACAGCCCCTTTCAGGCAGCTGTAGACAGCGATGAGGTCTCCTCTCAGCTTCCTCTTCTCCAAGCTAAACAATCCCAGCTCCCTCAGCCGTTCCTCATAGGACTTGTTCTGTAGCCCTTCACCAGCCTTATTGCTTTCTCCAGATGTGCTCCAACACCTCAACGTCCTTCCAAACTTGTGGAACTATGTTTTGAAAAACCACACTGAACCAAGCCAAATTACCTTTCAATGTGGACAATAATCTGAATTTGGGGTCAGTAACCTACTGCATAAATACAGCATGGAAAATGTTTTCACAGAAAAGGATTTGGAAGTTTTTATGGTTCAGGAGCTAAGCATAATTTTAGGCTGTTATAAAAACAATAAACTGTATTTGGAACCCATCTGCTAATACACAGTCCATGAAAGGCAGGAAATTATCCTTTAGGGTACTTATCAAGGATAAAGGCTCACACAGAATATTGTGTCAAATTTCAATCATTTCAACAAAGATGAAAATCAGCTGCAGATAGTCCAGAAGAAACAAGAAAAAATACAAAAAGACTACGACTTGTGAAATGGAGAGGAGGAGAGAAATCCAGAAAAAAAGTAATAGAGTGTTATGATAAGTTTCCAAATACGTGCTGCAAAGAGGATAGCATGAATTGATTTTCCATGCCTAGGGATTACACAACCAATAGTAATAGATTTAAAAGGCATTAAAAAGAAAAGTTAGTAATAAGGGAAAAAAAACCCCTAATCATGTAGAAAATTACTCTGTAAAATATAATATGGATATTATGATGCCTCTGTCCCCAGAATTAGTTGCTTCAGAGGGACTTCGGCATGCCACAGACACGGGCTGACAGAGACCTAATGAGGTTGGACAAGGACAAATGCAAAATCCTGCTACTGGGATGGAGTAACCCATGCCAATTAAACACAGGGCCACATTAGCAAAGTGACAACAAGCAGACTGAGGAAAGTGATTATTTCTCTCTGCAACAGTTGTGAGACTGAACTGTTTTCCATGTGGACGAAGTAAGTTCAGTGTGATATAAAGTCTGGAGCATGATATACAAGGAAAGTCTGAAAACTAGAGTTATTCAGTCTTCAGAAGAGAAATCTCATGGGTTATTTTACCTGAACTGATTAATGGGAAGCTGCCAAGAATAGAGAGAGCTCCAGATCCTTCTCAGCAGTGCCAGTGCCAGATGAAAGGAAATCAGCACAAACTGCAACAAGGGTAATCTGCTTAGATGCAAGGGAGAAAAAAATTCTCCATTAGAGTTGTCAAATATTGCAGCTGGCTGCCCAGAGCATCTTTAGACATATTAAAAACCTGGGTGAAGAAAGCCCTCAACAACCTGATCTAAGCTGGCCACACAGTGAGTAGCAACTATACTAAATAACCTCCACAGGTTCCTGCCAGGTTATCCCATGGATTAAAGTTCCTGAAAAAGCATTTATGTGGAATGACATAAGCACACTTGATTGATTGTATCGTAAGTCACAAGGATGACTATGTTACCTTGGGTCAGCTCTGTTATTCTAGAGTTTTCCACCTTGGAGGGATAATTTGAGGATATATCAGTTGACAACAGCGGATATATCAGCAGAAAATTTAACAGAATAACAGAATAGTTGAGGTTGGAAGGGGACCTCTGAAGATCATCTAAGTCTAATTCCTGTCTCAAAACAGTCAACTAGAACAGTTTACTCAGGACCATGTGTACCTGGTCCTTAGTATCTGGAATATCTCCGAAGACGGAGATAATATTAAAAACAGAAGACTGCTGGCAATCAATATAGCTTCCTATTTTGCAAGTTCAGGTCTTACATGGTAAGTCAAGTTTGCATGTCATATATTCCCACCAGATCTACAGACATTTAAAGAAGTCATCTAAAATTGTCCCTGGAACAATGAACAAGGAAAATTATTCCAATTGCCTCGACTGATTTTTATTTTCTTAGTTTTGCTATCATTGCCATCATCACAATGGTAATGCAAGGAATTTGTTATCTTTCCTCAGCATAGATGAAAAATATATCTCGATTTTGCCTTATATCACCCCTTTCCTGTGCACTCTGCACACAATTATTTGTCATATAATAAATTGACCTTAACTGCTATAAACATGCAGCCTGCTTTCAATCTGAGGTGGCATCTTCAGACCCCTCAGCAGCAGGAGGACAGGAAAATATTTCTGTTATTGAACTCCTTGGCATTGCCTTGCTTGGGATATTTATTTTAATAAACACAAGGTCATTATACTGGCATGAGGACACTACAGGTTCTCCCTAAGTGATATTATCTGATTTCATGTTATCCATCTTGCTATTGTATCTCTGGCTGAATATTGTCAGACTCAACTGAGCAGTTCCTGTTAAAATTAGAAAAAAGCTCAAGGGAAGTAACTCTCATTTAACAGGAGACTGTAATTCTGGACAGTTAGCAGACAAGTCCATATGCTGTAACAGTTCCAGCTACCTTTAAGCTGCTTGCACTATCAAACACCTCTCACCGTGCAGTAAGCTGCAAAATAGCATCTACATCTGCATACTAAGGACAAGGTTGCTGATGTCTTATGCAACCCTTTTACTTTTTATGCAGAATAGAATGCACCAATGGAGTTATTCGTCATTAAGGAGCTTTTTTGAAAGCTAGAAATGTTAGAATCATATGCTGAATTGAGAATGAAAAAATTACACACTCCGTTAAACTCTTCTTTTTTAGTAGACTAATTATATGGTCAGACCAGTCAATGCCACTCAGTTTTATGGAAGTTTTGGTCTACTGCTTCTGCCAAAAATCATGAACTTGCCACAGTGCACAACAACAAAAGCAATATGAAGAACAGTCGTAGAAATTCATTTAAAAAAGATCAGCGTACCTCTAGTGAGAATGATCTCATTATTAACTTCTTTTCTATGCCAATGAATAGAGAACCAAATATTCTTAAAAATATCTGAGAGAGATGGCTCGTCTGTGGTGAAACAAAAAGCAATCTTATTTAACATTTGAAATTAAGAAGGAAGACTAAAGAAGATCATTGAGTGAGGAGTAAAAAAAAAGAGAAAATACTCATGCCTTCAAATCTATTAACATATCACTTACTAGAGGCTGAGCTTCTTCTAAATCTAAGTATAGAGATCCCATGTTATCACTCTATACATTCAAAAAATATAAAGGAAACCTTGTTATCAGTTTAGTGGTTTGAATTCCATTGACCTAACAGGTAGAGGTAATCACTGCTTTCATCTATGCATCATACACCACAAAGCACAATATTGCTGTTTGATAAATAATAATGTGCATAGTGGGTTGTGGAGGCATATTACTTTTATGACTCTAACTCAAATTTGGAGAATAAATTATTGAATAAAAAGTTGAATAAGAGTATAATGCAAGGTATGTCTTACTACCTATTTAATTCTCACTTACAAACACAGTAACTTAAAAGAATTGATGGAAAAGGATGAATTCCTTCTCTGAGTTCTATTTTTTGGGGGGGGAGGGGGAGTTTAAGTTAAGACCTTTATTATTAATCAGAGCATTTTTTTTCAGAAAAAGAATGAAGCTTCTAATGTTCATAACAAACATGTATACCTTTGAAACTTGCATCTATGACCTACTGTTGCATCTGGGAAATCATGTCTGTGCAACTTTTCAGGCTCAAAGAACAGTTAAAGCCTTCTCAATAGTCACGGTAATGTACTAGGATGGAATACATTTGTGCTTCAAATGGAGACCAGTGGCATTCCACTGGAATCAGAATTGGGACCGGTGTCGTTTAACATCTTTGTCGGAGAAATTGTGTAAATATCGAATTCTTTACTTATATTTTTTTTGTCTTAAACACTGTCTGAGTGCAAGGCTGTGTGTCCCTGGGGCCTTTGTGTGCAGCCACTGCTATGCCCCTATGCACACAGCTGACAGCACATGCCTTGCCAAGGGGATCATGCGGACGTGATTCCTAGCAACAGTCTGCTGAACCACTGGTGACTGCTAGAGGTCAAAGCCCCAATTCCAGAACTTTCCCAAAGAGCATCTGCACATGCCCCAATTCGAGAACTTTTATGGAAAGACTACCCCTCGTATGTTAATAGGACATGGACTTGCCCTATAAATAGTTTCTGCCAAGGAGCACATGGAGTGCTCCCACCATCCCAAGGACCACGTTTCCCTGAGAAAGTGCTGTTGCATTGGACTACCTTTTCCTGAGGAACTGCTGTGCTCCACTGGTAGTGATTATTTTTCTTTTTCCCTGCTACCTTTTTGTCTGTCCTTCTCTCTCTTGTCCTGTTCTTATTCTCTCCCCTTATTTTACTGTACTATTTGTTTGTTTGTTTCTTTCTTTCTTTCCTTGACACTTCCTGCTCTATGGGATCAAAGCCAAGTCTTCTTGTAATTTTTTTAGAAACTTTGGCTGTGTTCAAAGTATCAAATTGTGACCTGAGCAGATTTGGATCTGCTTTGCAACTTTTAGAAGCTGCAACTCGGAGTCTACCTGTTTTGTGATTTTGACTGTGTCCAAAATAAATACTGGTCTTAAATTTGCCCTGCAGAGATGTGTCGGTCTTTCAACTTGCCTTACAGACATTCAAAGAAAAATTTACCCCCGTATCCTGCTGAGCAGGTCAGTCAGGTTCAGGCTTCAACACAGGTACAGTGGGATTGAGGGCACCCTCAGCAAGTTTGCTGATGCCACCAAAATGTGTGGTGCAGTTGAAATGTTGGAGGGAAAGGATGCCATCCAGAGGAATCTTGAGAGGCTTGAGAGGTGGGCCTAGGCAAACCTCACGAAGTCCAACAAGGCCATGTGCAAGGTTCTGCACTTGAGTTAGCGCAATCCCAAGCACAAATACAGGCTGGGCAAAGAATGGATTGAGCGTAGCCCTGAAGAGAACTTGAGGGTGCTGGAGGATGAAAAGCTCAGCAAGAGCCAGCACTGTGTGCTTGCAGCTCAGAAAACAACTGTATCCTGGGTTTCATCAAAAGAAGTGTGACCAGCAGGTCAAGGGAGGTGATTCTGCCCCTATGCTCTGCTCTCTTGAGACCTCACCTGGAGTTCTTTCTGTTCTGGAGTCCTCAGCACTGGAAGGACATGAATCTGTCAGAGCAAGTCCAGAGGAGGCCCATGAAGATGGTTAGAGGGCTGGAGCACCTCCCATATGAGAACAGGCTGAGAGAGCTGGGTTTGTTTATCTTGGAGAGGAGAAGGGTCTGGGAGGGACCTTATAGCAGCCTTCTAGTACTTAAAGGTGGCCTATAGGAAAGACTGATAAGGACTCTATCGGTGAGTGTGGTGATAGGACAAGCGATAACGCTTTTAAGCTGAAAGACATTTAGATTAGATATAAGGAAGAAATCTTTTACTGTGAGGATGGTAAGGCACAGGAACAGGTTGCCCAGCGAAGCTGTGGATGCCCCATTCCTGGAGGTGTTCAAGGTGAGGTTGGATGAGGCCTTGAGGAACCTGATCTAGTTGAAGTTGTCGCTGACCATGGCAGGGGTGTTGGAACTATATGATCTTTAAGGCTCCTTTTAGCCCAAAAAATTGCATGGTTCTATGATAATTATCATCACAATAACAAACCATTCTATGATTACTTCAAAAATGGACAAAAATTTGGCTTCTGCCAAAATCAATTAATCCTCCCTTTCACTCTGCCATTTATGACAAAGCTGTAATTAAAGAAATATTTTTTAATTATCATTCAGTTTGAGACTATCATCCACTACAGAAATACATTGTATTTTCTTTATTAGCAGTGATCTACAGCACGTTTGGTGGCTGAAAATCTTTCTAGCTCTTTAGTTTCCTCAACATATGCAACTTGTTCTGTACTTTCAGGGATGACAGACAACCAAGCTCCAATTTCTAAATCTCATCATTTTTCCCAAGTATACGATTGAAAAACTGTGGCCTCCCGTACCTGGAGGATTTGATGAAAATTGATCAGAGTTCCATCCTAAAAAGTTGCTTATACAAACAGGTTTCAATGCATTTCTTACAATGCTGAGAATGACTACTTAACTATGCTTGTCAGAACACTTACTTTGCAGTGCCCAAAGCCTTTCTCAGAGAAAATGCAATCCTGTGTTATGTTTGCCATCAACTACTTCCATCTGGTATGTCTGGTACAATAATTTAGGTCACTTTCTAAACTTAAAGCACTCTAGGTAAAAATTGTCCTCTCAGTAACGCAAATCAAACTAACTGCTTCACAGTTTGCCTTTTAAAAAAATTATTTGTGTTGCAAATTTTTCTCTTTCTTTTTCTGTTAATGTTCATTATTGAACACCTCTTCTGACTTATTCTTATACTACATTAAAAGCACAATTTTTGTAGCTTTCTGTGTCTTTTTGTGCCAATTTGGCACGCACTTCATCTCCGCTTCATCGTATTATGCACATGTAGTTACATCTAATCCATTCTTGTCTTTGCAGTTCCCACAGGTGATTCAACTGTTTTGTAAAGCAGATGTAAGAGTAGCAGTCAGCTGTTTTGTAAAGTAGATGTAAGAGTAGTAGTATAGTAGTAGTAATAATAACAATAGAAGGAAGAATAAAAAGACGACAGTGTTTAAGAAGAAAACAAAAAACACAATGATAAAAAAAGATGAAGACAAAGATGAAGAAGATGACAAAGAAGAAGAAGGGTAACAAAGACGAAGATGAACAAGAAGAAAAAAGAATACAAAGATAATGACAAAGACGTACAAGAAAAAGATGACAAACGACGTGACAAAGAAGAGGAAGCTGAAGAAGCCAAAGAAGACAATAAATAAAGATGATGAAGACAATGAATGACAAAGACAATGAAGATGAAGACAACTAAGATGAAGACAAAGAAGAAAAGGGGAATAAAATAAGGAAAAGAAAAACAAGGAGGAGGAGGAAATGTTGACATAAAAGCTGAGTTTTCAGGTGGAACCATATCTCTTCCTTGGTTCTTGCTTTGCTATAGGCTTTACTACAGATTGTTGCTAAACACATGTTAAACCTTTTTGGAAACAGATATCCTTCTTGCAAGGAAGCTGCCTAGCATCTGAAATTTCTACAGATTAATATTTGCTTCAGCAAGGAAGGGACTTACTTTGAGTTATGATTACTCTTTGTGATGAGGAAATTAGAGGAGGGAAGGAACAAAGTGTTCTGGCATTATTAACTCTTCCTAAACTGCTTTACTACAAAAAAACATATCAGAAACTTAAATAATCAGGGTTATAAATTTGAATGTAATGTAAACTGTTCAATGTCTTGTTCTTATAAACTGTTCAGGAAACCACCGTAGAATACATTCTTTTAATGCATTAATAACCTATTAAAAATACATTTGTGCAGTGAAGAAAAACAGCTTGCTTAATATTGAGACCACAAGCTTCGACTCTGTGATTCAAATCTGGTAATGCCATTGTTGAAGTGTACCTTTCTCTACATTGAAAATCTGCATCTCAAAAATGACTGTAATATGTTCTTTTATCCATCCTCCTCTTATTGTATATTAACATTCAGTGTTAACTAATGTCCACACTTAGTCACTGATATCATGCCTTTGCTTTGAGCATATTTACCCCAAGGATTAATTTAATCAAATTTTGAAAAGACTTTAATATCATCGAGCAGAAGGTGTTGCATAAAGGGTAGGAGGATATTTAATAAATGTGTTAATGTTTAATACATATTTAATTTCAATAAAGAAATCCTCTAATCACATATTCCTGAATAGTGCCGTGCATTTCCATTTAATAGCTCCAAAAGTAATTATTATGTAACAACCTCATTGTTTTGGAAACCATAACATGCAGTTATTTTGTGATTGCATGTTATTTTTTTCATATCAAGCTTGTCACTTGAAGAGATGATTGAGATGAGGAGAGGCTTGTGCTTTCAAATGTATTCAGCTATATAATTTAATAAATAAGATTTAATAATAATTATTTAATCAATCAGCAAAATTAACTGTTCCCATTCCTTTTATAAGTTACATTATTACATTCAGGCATCAAGAACTACCACATTTTGAGTTGCTCTATAAGCACACTGTAAATGGCAATGCAATAAAAAAGCAATCTGGAGGTATTCTACCAGTGGGCAGTACCAATCCATTCATAACATCAAAAAAAGGAAGCAAATCTTGATAAAAGTGCCTACTCTTAACACCATTAATAGCTCTTTCACAGAAAGGATGAGCAGACAACTACTTGCATACACAATGTTTGGAGCAAGAAGTAGCTCAACATTAGGACTTCAGTGAAAAATCTAGATGATAAATACATGCACTTGTAAACATAAAATAGATTTATCTTGTGATTCTAATCTTATTCTAAGTTACGCAGAACAACAGTGCTAGTTTTGATTGACACTGGTCAGGTCCTGAAAACAATCTGGCCAAAAAAATGTGGTATGGAGCTGGAATTCACTTCTCTTATTTCCACATACACTGCTTCCTCAGTAAGATCAACCTCAGACATCTCTACTGTAACCCAAAACCAAATTAGAAATCAGTACAAATCTTCAAGCAAAGAAAAGATAATCTTGTATTTTGGCACACTCTATTCATGAGTACTAATGCAACACTAGATCTTAGGCTCATATATAAGTTAAAAAGACTAAGCTTCCTTGAAACCACTGTGAATTTCTATTTTGTATATATTCAATTATTATTATTAACTCTAATTACATCACTGTCCTAAAATGCTGTTTGGGGAGACCTTCCTGTGAGATTTGCAGTTCCAAAAGTAACTGAAACCTTCCTGTGGTCCTTTATTTGTAATATATCTGATGTACTTATTTTGTTGTTACATACAACGGGTTCTATCTCTCTGAGGGAGCGTGTTTTTAAAATGTTGCTAAACCTCACTTTTGCTTGCACTTACACACGAATCTGCATTCTGCTTTGTAAAAGCAGCTAGCTAATGTGCTATCTACAACAATCAGCTATTATTTTTTTTTCTAAATAGTCATACTAAAGGAAAATAGCAAAGAACATGTGTTACAAAAAGAAGGGAAATGAAGCTAAGGAAATTTTGCATATCTAGGTTTTGACCTATAGAAGTTCAAGGCAGAGCTGAAATAGCTTCTTATGCCAGAGCATGGACTATTCTTCATCTCATCACTTCTCCATCAAAATGTAGATGCCTAATATTCAAGCTAAGATATTTGATGGAGCATCTGTACAAGATATTAATTTTTTATAAGCTTAAAATTCACTTGACAGGACAACAAGTATTCTTTAAGATTCAGGTCAATAAAAACATCCCTACATATAATAACAGGTGACAATTGTCTGTAAGTGTTATTGAAGAATCACATAAAAACTATAAATGTGGTCAGAATTCTGACAGAATTCTTTGTGTTGAATTCTAAGATTCTCAGCAAGAAGAAGAATGGCAATGATTTTCTTTTAAAATCATAGAAGATTTCATTTAATGACCTGAACTTTTACATTAATAACCTATTACATGTTTTAAACCTGTGAATAAGCAGCACTTTCAATTTAAACTAGATCTTATTTCAAAATCTTTTCCCTTCCTAGAACCATGTTACAGACATTCTCTCAAATGATTTCAAATATTTGAAATTTTCAAGGTCATACGATCATTCCTAAGTAGTTAGTATCTCACAGCTGAATAGACAAGATACTGCTAATTACTATAGAGAGGAAAGGTAATCTCAGTGTTCAAGCTGAGCTTCTGTTAGGTTTAAAGAATTATAAATACTGTAAGAAAAATAATTGATTATACAGCTTTAGATTTACCATGTTCTTTCCATAGTTGTTGTTAGAGCAAAAAAAAGAAATTGATCATTTACTGAGTACCAGGTAGCCTATATCGGTCCATTCAATTTCCACTATTCAGTTTTTCAAGGTTAATTTTCTAGCCATAGTTTTCAAATCATTTTCTGTGAATGAAAGTAAAAAGGCAAACCAATTGGAGCCTTTAAAAGATCTCAGCTTCCTGTAGCTACTGTAGAAGGAATGTAACAAAAGACTATAAATCAAAAGTCTTCATTACTTCTACTGGGGACTGTAGATTGCTAATTTCTCTTTAAAATCCAGCAGCTATGTAAAATAACTAACACCTGACATTCTCAGTTTGAGGATTTGGTCCAGTCAGGAGTATGGAGAACTTCTGTCCATCTTACTCAAAGTAGTTTTTCAGATCTAAAGATTGATAAAATGAACATTAATGCATGAACCAATGTTCAAGTAGTAACATCTTCAGGTGGCCAGAACAATAATTTGGTCAGGACTCAGCATCATTGTTACAGATACTAGCATGTTGGCATGTTGTCTCCCAAAATAAAACAATGTATAATAAGGTTTGGGGGTTTCCCATCTTTTTTTTTTTTCTCTTCTGAACACGTGGAAATCCTTCTGAACGTGTGGAAACATGATGGGATTCTCCACTTGCATGCCACAGAATCCATGGATCTCACAAAACATTTTGTGATTTCCCAATGTCTCATTTGATGCCTCAGCACACCTTTCAGCTTCCTACACCAATAAGCAAGTGGGAAATAGGCCTGTATCCAAAGAAGGACTAAATCAGAATTAAAACCTGCTAACCCTACCCATGGCAATATTTATGATTCCTTAACATGACTGAGATCTACTTGTCCTCACTGATTTAACAGATGCATAATTTATCTCAAATAAATGAAAACAAAATACAAATTTGTCTAATTCAGACATTTAGAAGTTGAGTCAGACCTTAAAACACCTTGAAATTAAGTAGCTGAAGTAAAGGGAGAAGTAAGGTACAGTAACTCTTTAGTTAGCTTCACCTTCATCTTGGGAAATAAGAATCTTGCGCACATCTGAAAGTTTAATAAGAGATCAGATCCTACTGATACAAAAGGACAAATCTATCACACAAACCAAACCATCATTAGTTAAGAGTGAAATGATAGTGCTCATAATGTCCTTACCAGCCTCTCCTAACAGGAACCTGATAGTGAACTGAAAGTTAATATGCCATATGTCTGTGGAAGAGGAAAGACCATACATTTAAAAGATGCCATGTAAAGTGACCTATTTTATCTGACTTACTTACAAGGAGAGAGGTAAAGAAGAAACTGGAAATCTTCTGCAGCAAGACGTATGAATCACCACAAGGAGAAGTGGACATCTATAGTGCTATGGACAATTTAAATGAAGGGAGCCCAGACAGCTTTGAATTACATAGAAATTAATTTCTGGCTACTTAAGATTTCTTGTCAATAGCAAGGCATACAGAAGTATGCCTACTGTGCATCCATCATTCACATTTCTCCATTTCATTATAAACAGAAGAAGCACTTACAATATGTCAAGCTGAGATAGCTCTTGGCATGAGTCAGAGAGGAGAAACCATAAAAGGCCAGACAGGAGGAAATGCAAAATCATGTGGAACTGGTTAAGTGTTTGTTTCTCCCTGTCTCTGGGAAAGGAAAATGCCTCATTTTTCATAAAAGCAAGTAAAAAAAAAAAAGAACAATATAAAATTCTTATTTCCCGATTATTGTTGAAAAGTAAAATAATTTTTTGAACTCTCTACCTCCCTATTAGCTGTCCAAGAAAAGGATAGATATTCAGACAAAATGGCTATGTTTTAGAACACATTTTCTCTTTTTTTCCTTCCTTGCTTTCCATTTTCTCTAGGATCATTATGGTTTATTTGCACTGAAAGCATGGAGGATGAGAAAGACAGGAAGACATTCCCATTTAACAAATCTGGTCTTAATACTGTTTATTACATTTACTGATTTTAGTTCACGTGATCCTTTATTCTGTCCAGAGGCTGAAGCACATAAAGGCTCTGTCTATGCTGCCTGCTAAATGCACTTAAAATACCCTGGAATTCTACTCCCCTAGCTGTTAAGGTTTGAATGTCATTCAAGTATCCTGCTGCTCTTTTCCTGTCCACTCACTATCTCCTTCTGATAGAAAGTTAACAGCACACGTTTCTTTTTGCAATGCAGATGTGGCTAGGGTGGAGACAAATTCTTTCTTCTCTCCATTGCTGAAAAATCTGTTCTGCAATTATCAGATGATAAAAATGAACCTTAAGAAATCTCGATGCATTTATTTTATCCTTACTTTATTCCTTAATCTTCTGTTTCAATAAAAGAGCTGTCAAATAAAGATGCTATAACAGGAAAACCAAGCATCCAGTATTTAATAACTGTGAAGCATTTAATAAAGAGCATGAATCAAAACCCAGAAAAATACACAGAACCAGGATATTAACTGTTTTGAGAGTGATGAAGGTATACACAAGACAATTCAAGAGTAAAACTTTCTATGCAATACAATTGCATCAGGGACAGTAGCAGCCCCTACTTCCTCTACTACTATTGTTCCTAGTAAGTGACACTTTCTCAGAGGTACCACCTCTAATTAGTTATATGACATTGCCAAGTATACCCCTACTGCTATAAGTATCAACAGGGCAGGTCGAAATTCCAGAGTCACATATTAAATTCAGAAATAGTGAAAATATAATTGAACACAAAAGTGTTTGTGCATGCTTTGGAATTTTACATTAAGATTTTTCTAAACAGCTAGACCCTTTCTCAAAAGCTTCTATACCCATGGTGAATCAATACACAACCCTTTTATATGTCATAACCCAGAATTACCATCTATCTTCATCCTTTGCTTAAAGGAAAAAAAAGATATAATTTTAGTATTTTTATCTTAACACTGATATTTTAATTTCTTTGATATAAGGTTTCATTATTACTAAACTCTTATAAGATTTTTCTTCTTATTCTAGGTGACGGGATCAGAGGAAGATAATACCAGTACAACTTGAAAGAAAACAAATTGTTATATTTTATTACACACACTCATTGCACATCAAGTGAGAAAACTACACCTCTGAAGAATTTAAACTGAAGGAAGAAACGTTCTGGTTTGAGCTAAAGCAGAACATTTTCTCGGACTTTTCAGGCTAATAGTTATCACCAAGGTAATGGATTATTGGTATGTAGAGAGGCCATTGTTCACACCTGTTCCTATGTAAATTAAGGCCATCCCAGAGCTGGTGGTAAAGGGGGTTGCACCTGATGGGAGGAGCAGACAGGACAGGTGGTCCATACCTGACCGGTATGATGATACACATCATACTCAATATAGAAGTTTAGAGATCAGAAAGGTAGCCCCTCTTCTTTGACCACCGATGTTCAAGCAGGACCTCATCTGTCTCTCTGTCTGCCTGCCCCCAAACCCATCTACTTGTTCCTGGATTCAGTTCCTGAGTCTAGTACCCGAGTCCAGTCCGGAACCTTCCCCAGGCCTGCCTTGCAACATCACTAGTGATGTATCCTCATCTGGGGAGTCTGAATTGGTTTTGTATACTTGTATATATTTTATTATTTTCTTATTAATATTATTATCTTCCTTTTATTATTTTTGTTTCATTAAAACTGTTTCCAACCCACAAGTCTTTTTTCCTCTCTCATTTCCCTGTTCCTTGGCAGGGATTGGGGGAGGATTGGGTCGAAAAGCTGCCCAGATTTAGCTACTGACCTGGCCAAGAGCAGGCAAACCTGGGACAAAACAGTATGATTTGCATGTAGAAAGACGGTTCCCAAAAAATATTCTTCTTACACAACGATTTGATCCCCAGCTTATTAAAACTGAAAGCGCAGAGCACACACTCATTCTGGAAGGATTAAGGATTCTGACTGATACTTGCAGTCACAATAAGAAGACCTAGAAGAGGAAGAATAAATCAGGAAGTCAAACACTGGAGACCTATAAGCTAATACTGACCATTTCCAACATAAGGATTCAGCCACCTTGTTTTTGTGGATGGAGGCTGGAAAGGACTGGGAAAAGCACACCTGTGGCATACAGGTCTATACCCAAGCCAGGTTAAGATATAAACCACAATTTTTAGAAGTGTGTTGCAGTTCAATTAATGATCTACTCATAATCAGTCTTATTACCAGGAAAAGTAATTGTATTTAGTGAGTGGAGCAATATTTTAATATTGCAGATTAATCTGAAGGAAGTCATCCAATAAGAGGAAGTCATCAAATTTTCCCTACTTATTAGTTTTTTAACATCATCCACATTTGATCCAAGATGATTTTTATCCAAAGGGAGAAAAATTAAGATTGTAATCAATTATACTTTTAATATGCAATGCCTTGTGTTCTTAGAAATGTTGCTTAGTACGAATTATGTACATATCTGAGTACTCTCCTAGAAGAATTGCTGAAAACCTAGAAAATTAGATTCCATCGGAATATTCAGCACTTTCAGAAATGCATAGTTATGCATCAATGGCAAAATCAATTACTACACATTCCCATTTAATGTCAATAATGTTAAAATATTGTTTTCATTAAGTAAACATTAATTCTTAATAGCGCCTTTGCTTTGAACCATTGAGACAAAGGGATTTGTAGTTTTCAACTTGAGATGGTAATCTTAGTCAACATCAAGGATCAGTACTCCACTGCTATCTGCTAAAGATAAAGAGGTCACCAGTCAGACACCTGTGAAAGAAGACAAAAAGGTCACCAGGACTAGCCAGAATTAGTTTCAATGGACAATAAGGGGGTACTGTTGTATTGTAAATCAGACACAAGATAACATTTAATTAGTTCCAGGAACAGGAGGGGAATAGTTAAATTATTTCAAGGTATGTAATAAATATGCATGTATTTAGTAAATATAGTAAGGACATTTCTGAGGAATATCCCCAGTGCTTCCCTGCCTGGAATTAAAAACAATACCTGCTTAAAGTATCTCAGACTGTTGGGCTATTTCCTTTGTTTCACTATGACATTTGAACAGTATGCACTAATTAACATCAACATATTTTTGCATCATAAAAAATTCCTAGGAAAACAGCTTTTCTTGGAAATGAAACAAACCAATGCCAATGTGTTGGGATTTCCAATGGAAAGATAATTCAAAGCTGTTTGTAACTTCAAAGGGCTATTTTTGATAAATGCATTACACATTAAGAAACCTAAGATGATGATGATTTTCAAACTATACAAATGTAAAACATGGGTATTTCAGTACTTTTGTAGCCTCTAATAACCCTTTGTAGCTTCAGCAGTGGTTTGTATCAAAAAGAATCAATGTTGAGATGTGGTCACTAAGAAATTTTATCAGCTGTAGAGCAAGATGACTTCATTTTGACCTAAATTATTTATATATTCTAGGCATATATCACTCACTATTTTCATACTTAAAAGTCATAGTCTTTTAGGAATTTAAGTGTTCACTGCTGAAGCTCTTTCTTACAAGAATCTCATACTTGAATTTTCAGGAAGACAGGACAGCATATTTACTTTGCTTAAGAGTAGATAGCGAAGTCTCCTTGAGTCCCTAAGCAGTTCCTAGTGAGAAAGAGGATTCTTCAGAGAACAACTCAGATGTCTTCCAGAAAGTTTCTGCTCAATCACTTGCTGAAAGACCCTCTTTTCTCTCTTAAGATATAGGTGACTTGTCGGTGACTAAACTAATATACCTTTAAGAATTGAAAGCCCTCAACTAAACCAAAGAAGTGCAAATATCCTTTCCTTTCTCCTGGTTTAAATGATGTTCAAATTCCTACTCATAAAAGAAAAAGACGGGTACAAGAACTGGAAGCCAAGACTCAGGAGACAGGCATTAATACTGGAGTTAAGAAATCCTTATCCAGTCCAAAAGGATCATGAGTTCACTGCCAAGTTATATTTCCAAATTTGCCATTGATTAGCTATCACATGGAAAATAGCTCCTTTAAACTCTCTCAATCTGATTCCAAATGGCCCAAAAGAATTAATTTTGGTTTGTTTCTCCATCTGTAAATGAACATCTTTGGGTTTAGGTTATAGCCATCATTACAACATGCATATGAAGGGATAGAAGTACATCCAGTTGGATTTCACACTAATTGCTTAAATAGCATAAAGCACCTTCAGGATATGAAGTGCGCATTAAGTATTGTAAGCTCTTACTTGTTTTTTAAAAGAAAGTTACTAATGCTTGCCAAAGCAAAAATAACTCCATGTAATTAAACGACAAAGACCCCTACTAACTCTGCAACATACAAGCCTGTGCACCAGTCAGAATCCAGCACACTTGGGACCAATCCTGCTGAGCTGTCCTCATTACAACAGGGTAAACAAAGACGCTTTCTTTACATTCTCTTAATAATCACATTTGATCTACGTCACTGAGGATCTCCTGCTAGGAGATGAAAGTATGAAGTGTTTTAATGGGTTAGTCTCTAGCTGTTTTATTTTCATTTCAAACATAGCAGAGACTTCCTTTTCAAAGCAATATTTTCCCCTCCCCTCTTAAGCATGTTCAGTCACAATGAGCCAATTACATATCAACTGCAAGCTCAGCTTGGAATTAATCCTGGTTTCCCAATGAGCACAAAGTAAAATACTCTTTTGCTAGGGCTTCAGATATTCTGTGATCATTACTATGCACAGAAGAGCTTTGAAGATTCATCAAAGTTAGCACAATGATTTATTTTTTCCTCTTGCACAAGTTGCAGTATACCTCCACTTCAGAAACTGGTTGACTGAGAAGATTAAGACCTGTCTCTTAAGACAGATGTAAAAATAGATTCTTAACATGAGATATATGGACAATACTTTTAAGTACATTAAACATTAAAACATCATACATTAAAAACTCTACATCTTAAAGAGCAAATAGTCCACCTTTAGTACACACAAAGGAGCTGGATTGGAGGAAAACAATCTTGAGCTTACCAAGACCTGGAATTTGTTCAACAAATGATTTCTAATACTATCATGCAATGCTGCTATGCAACAAACCACAAATACTGTAAGAAAAAAGAGCTAGTATAAAACAATTACCCAGAATACAACATAAATATGAACAAAAACCTATTTCTGAAACAAAACGCTTTTGTTCCATTTTACTCCATTTTAATTCCTCAGAGAAACTCTGAGTATTAATAGATTCCAAACCCAAACATTTTTAGTAAAGAGTTAGAAAAAAAATCCTACAAAACCATTGAGAAGACTTGTGAATAGCACTGCCTTGTATTGCATGAAGACATATAATATAGTTTATAGACTATGATGCCCAAATCCTCCTTACAAGGAATAAACAAAAGGGAATTTTCCACCAGCTCCAATAGAGCACCGTCAAGCACTTTTACTACTGACAAATTTGGGGAGGCTGAGCAGAGAAGAGAAATTAACAGAAGAGGATGGGTTCATCTCATATTTCTTACTTTTCAGGCACCAATTTTTAAGTCATAGAACAATGAGCACAATTGCCTCTGCACAAGTGGGATGTGAAAATAATCTTAAGACAGTAAATTAATTATCTAAAACTCTAAATTTAAAGTGAAAACAGATAAATCTAAAATTTCAACATTCTCACTGAGCTCCCTACTGAGAGACTGCTGAAGAAGAGTAAGTTCATTGCAAGGTAAATCATAAACTTTCTGGAGAGAAAGAAAAGAGAGGGATTTTCCAAAGAATATTCAAAGGAAGGTAAGACAAAATGATTAGCAAGGTTATTTCATTACTTCCTATAAAAATTAGTGAGGGCTCAGAAAGCTTGTTTGAACAATATCTAAAAAATTATGTTATAGCCCTTTAGTACAGCTTCCATCTTAATATGACCCAGCCTACTTGAACGTCTGCCTGTTCAATGTCTTCCACAGACAGTTCCAGGAACTGAGCCTTAGCTTAGATTTCAGTGATCATATGTTAGCAGTGAGCTGAGTACCATGGAATGCACACACAGTCTATGAGCACTGACATAAATTATAGCTTCTCTACCAGCATTAACCATTTCAGACTCATCTTGTACGCTTACAAAAAGTGAAGTCTGCCTTTCATTAGCAATAACGTAATTCATCAAATACACTAAACCATACGAATGGCACCTCAGACTCTGAGGGACGGTATACAGGTGAGAGCCCCTGGTCTGCCACCTCAGTGGAAGTGGAGAACAGCACTCCAGGTGGCAGCCAGAATTCAAAGGTTATTGGTGGGTTACACCGCTAGTACACAATCAGGACTTGAGCCTATTTCGCTTAGGAAAGGGGTGGAAACAACAACCCAAATGAAGTGCATTTACCCTAATGCATGCAGCATGGGCAACAAACAGGAGGAGTTGGAAGCCATTGCAAGGCTAGAAAACTATGATGTAATCGCCATCACGGAAACGTGGTGGGATGATTCTCACAACTGGAGTGCTGCCACGGGTGGCTATAAACTCTTCAGGTGGGACAGGCTAGGAAAGAGAGGTAGTGGGGTTGCCCTCTATGTTAGCGAAAGTTTTAATTGTGTAGAACTAAAATATGCTAATGATAGGGTTGAGTGATTATGGGATAAAATCAGTGGAAATTGCAGTAAGTCAGACATAGTGGTGGGAGTCTGTCATCGGTCACCCAGCCAGGACAAAGAAACCAATGAACTATTCTAAAAGCAACTGGGAGAAGTCTAGCCATTGCCAGCCCTCATTCTTGTTGGAGGCTTCAACCTTCCAGGTGTCTGCTGGAAGAATAACACAGCAGAAAGGAAAGAGTTTAGGAGGTTCATCGAGTGTATGGAAGATAACTTCCTAACACAACTGGTGAGTGAACCGAGTACAGAAGGTGCCCCGCTGGATCTGCTGTTTGTGAACAGAGAGGGCCTTGTGGGGGAGGCGACTGTTGGAGGATGCCTTGGGGCTCAGCAATCATGAGATGATAGAATTCTCAGTTCTTGGAAGAGTAAGGAGCGGGGTCAGCAGAACCTTAGACTTCTGGAGAGCAGACTTCGAACTGTTTAGAAGGGTGCTTGATAAAGTTAAGTGGGTGACAGTTCTAAATGACAAAGAAGCCTAAGAGGCCTGGATGCTCCTCAAGAAGGAAATTCTGGTAGCGCAAGGGCAGACCATCCCTGTGTGTCGTAAAATGAGTCGGCGGGTAAGAAGGCCAGCTTGGCTTAACAGAGACATCTGTGTTGGTCTCAGGAAAAAGAGGAAAATATATGACCTTGGAAGAAGGGGCAGGCATTTCAAGAGGACTACAACAAGCAGGTGAGCCCATGTAGGCAAAAAATCAGAAGGGCTAAAGCCCAACTGGAACTTCAATGGGCCAGTTCAGTGACAGACAGTAAGAAATGTTTTTTCAAGTATATTAACAACAAAAGGAGGACAAAGGAGAATCTCCCTCCTCTACTGGATGCAAGGGGAATGGTAGTAACAAAGGATGAGGACAAGACAGAGGTACTTAACACCTTCTTTTCTTCGGTCTTTAATAGTAAGGTAAGATGTTCTCTGGGCTCCAAGCCTTCTGAGACAGAAGACTGTGAAGATGAACCATCAATGCTCCAAGAAGACTTGGTTAGAGACCTACTCAGCCAATTAGACATCCACAAGTCTATGGGGCCAGATGGGATACACCCGAGAATATTAAGGGAGCTGGCAGAGGTCCTTGCCAAAACCCTTTCCCTCATCTATCAACAGTCCTGGATGACTGGGGAGATGACTGGGGAGGTGCACCTTGACTGGAGACTGGCAAACATAACTCCCATTTACAAGAAGGGTTGGAGGGAGGATCCGGAGAATTATAGGCCTGTCAGCTTGACATAGAGCGGATCATATTGAGTGCTATCACACAGCACATGCAGGACAGCCAGGTTATCAGACCCAGTCAACATGGGTTTATGAAAGGCAGATCCAGCCAGACCAACCTAATCTCCTTCTATGACAAGGTTACTGAGTGAACAGACAAGGGGAAGGCTGTGGATGTGGTGTACCTGGACTTTTGTAAAGCCTTTGACGCCGTTTCTCGCAGTATTCTACTTGAGAAACTGGCTGCCATTGGCCTGGACGGGCACACCCTCTGTTGGGTTAAAAAATGGCTGAATGGTCGGGCCCAGAAGGTAGTGGTAAATGGTGTTAAACCCAGCTGGAGGCCAGTCACGAATGGTGTTCCCCAGGGTTCAGTGCTGGGTCCGGTCCTGTTCAATATCTTTATTAATGATCTGGACGAAGGGATCGAGCACACCCTTAGCAAGTTTGCAGATGGTACCAAGTTGGGTGGCAGTGTTGATCTGCTTGAAGGAAAGAAAGTGCTGCAAACAGATCTGGACAGGCTGGATCGATGGGCTGAGACCAATGGAATGAGGTTTAACAAGACCAAATGCCGAGTCCTGCACCTGGGACACAACAACCCCATGCAGCATTACAGGCTTAGGCAAGACTGTCTGGAGAGCTGCCTGGTGAAGGACCAGGGGGTGTTGGTTGACAGCCAGCAGCGTGCCCAAATGGCTAAGAAACCCAGTGCCATCTTGGCCTGTGTCAAAACCAGAGATTTTGCCCCTGTACTCGGCACCGATGAGACCGCACCTCAAGTACTGTGTTCAGCTCTGGGACCCTCAGTACAAGAAGGACATTGAGGTGTTGGAGCGCATCCTGAGAAGGGTGACAAGGCTGGTGAAGGGGCTGGAGAACAAATCCTATGAGGATTGGCAGAGGGAACTGGGTTTGTTTGGTTTGGAGAGGAGAAGGCTGAGGGGAGACCTCATCTCAGTCTATGGCTGCCTGAAAGGAGGCTGTAGCAGAGTGAGTGTTGATCTCTTCTCACAAGTGACAGGTGATAGGACAAGGGGAAATGGCCATAAGTTGTGCCAGGGGAGGTTCAGACTAGATATCAGGAAGAATTTCTTTACCAATGGGTAGGTCAGGCACTGGAGGTGTTTAAAAAACAGGCGGATGTGTCTTTAAAGGACATGGTGTAGCAGAAGATGGCTACAGTTGGACTCGATGATCTCCAAGGTCTTTTCCAACTGGAAGATCTTCTTCTATGATCTTCTCAGAGCAAATTTTGCATAAGCAGCTATGCACAGATTAGTATTTCATTGTTCCCCTACAACAGACAGAAGCAGATTGAAGACATGGCAAGAACATCTCTACTCATCAAGTCTTTGGCATCACATCAGCAAAGAAAATTCCCACTGTCACAAGCACTTGACCTTGGGAAAAGCATGGTGTTTACTGGTACCAAAGGGATTAGTAAACGCACGATTTTCCTAACACAATTACAAAATTGAACAATTAAAATGCTAATTAAAAAATATCCAAAACTCAGTACTTAGAAGGTTATGAAATAATAAGCTCTTGTACATTCACTACATTGGAAACATTAAGGTCACAATGCTGCTGGAGCAGAAAGATGCAAAAGAGAAGGATTGTATTATAATTGGGGTTGCTTGCTTATTTATTTATTTATTAAAGAGAAAAAGATACTTCAAATACATCTGGTAATGTGTCAGTACTGGGTTAGACTAAAGGAATATATAAGTAAATATATATTGGCTTCACTCAGAATTCATCACTTACATAGGACAGGGAAAAAGTATATGCACTCTGTTGTCAACGTGAAAAGTTAAGAATTTATCAGTCAAGTTCTAAATTAATCATGATGTTGCTTTAATAACCAGAAGTTCTTTTGTTTGGTTGGTTTTTTTTTAAAAATGGGGTTTGGGCTTACTTGCTTTCAGCTGTCAAGCTCATGTCTGTAATGCAGAGAATTAGAAACCTGCTTCTATTTCAACTTCCTATTGTGATTCTCATGCAGTTGTAGAAATTTAGAACTTTGCATCTGAAGAATATTCCAAAATACTGTCAGTCACAAAAAAAGTTATCAGAGCTAGTAGCACTCCATTACTATGTGCCAACTAAGTTCTGTTCTGGAGGATGAAGTGGCACATTAGTCATCTAAAAGGAAAACAGAGCACTAAACAAAATTTATGAAAATTCTTTTCCTTTTGTTCATGCTCAAAAGAATAATAAGCATTGTTTTGAATTAAATTCTCTACAGGATAGAGTCTATCAAGCTGTACAAATTAATCACTACTTGCCACCCCATAGCTGTGAAGGCTCTGGAATTCCCACGTACTGCCCGGTCAGTGGTGAGAAAGGAACCAGTTCCTCCCGTGCAACTCATTTTCATATGAACAGGATTTAACCCGTTTCTCCAGATCTGCTTTTATTGAGATCTTGTGCATTTACTAAGACATATTTTTCATCATAGCCATAAATTTCTACTACCAAAGTTTTATGAAAAATGCTGTCAAGTTGCACAGGAGACCAAAATCGTTGTTGCAATATACTGACTCCATCATGGATGCCACAACAAAGTAATTTTCCCTTAAACTAGCTCAGTAATACTCATAAAATGCATTATCATTGAAAGAAAAACAAAGCAGTAACATAACCTCAGCCTTCTAGTACTTTCATAAAGCTGCTGTGATTCACTGAAAACAAACAAAACTGTTTCTGGAGAAACACAGGTTATTGTCATCTATTCAATAGCTATCTTGTCTTCTGTAGGAAGTCTTGATTTATGGGGTTAAAGATGGAGATCCATTGCTGGAAAGAACTGCATGGTTTCTCGTATGAAACAATATTAATTTGCTTTGCTATCTTATAATAATATTCATATGGAATCACTCATCATTCAGACTAAAGTGCCCGTGTCTTACATCTCACTTTTTCCATCTGTAAAAAAAAAAAAAAAGAACCAAACAGCAGAAGACAGAAGAATAACCTTCATGCCACAGAACGTAACTCAGATCTTAAATCATTATTCAAGCAGTATAGATACTGAAACTGCATTGGGCTGTATGGCTACACATATCCAGACATAGGCCAGAAAGATGAGTTCACAAGGTAGTTTCACCAAAGTAAACAATATACTAGCTTGCAAAATCAGTGTCTTATCTAAATCGATTTTCCAGAGCATGTTAGTAACACAAATGCAGAAAATCTTTGTTACATAAACTGAAAACCAGAATAAGTTACTACTGAAGTCTATTTTTTCTGTTAATAGCATTTGTCTACAAAATAAACTCAAAATTAACATTTGAATCCTTGAATTTCACTTTCTTCCTAAGTTTTTTTACTAAGATTATTTTCTGATTAATAGAACTTCAGACCTATAGACGACAGCTGTTAAAAGGACCTGGTAATGCTGCCGAAAAGAAATAAACCTACTTTCTCCATTGGAAGGTGAAATTTGATCCAATAACTGTAATTACTAAGATTGGAATTTGGGCAAGACATTAGGAATATTAACACTTCAAATTATGATACTAACATTTCAAAGAAACATTACTATAACTATGCCATAAATTTTATTTCAATACATCTTCCAAATAAAAGGCTACTTAGTAATATTATTACAAATGTTTTACTTGGCACTGAAATGTTCAAATGAGTAGTATCAGCAAAAATAAAACATGGCTGCACTCCATTTTAGGAAAAAAAAAGCCCTGAGGTGTTAGCTTTCTTCCCTATTATTTCATTATAAATCCTTTTAAACCTGCTAACCTGACTTCATGTCCCCAGTCTGGCAAGATCATGGAGCAGATCCTCCTGGAAACTCTGCTGAGGCACATTGAAAATAAGGAGGTGATTTGTGACATTCAACGTGGCTTCACTAAGGCCTGATGAATTTGTTGGCCTTTTACAATGGGGCTATAGCGCTGTTGGTTGATGGACAAGGGAAGAGTATCTGACATCATCTACCTGGATTTAGGCAAAGCACTTGACACTGTCCCACACAGTATTCTTGTCTCAAAATTGGAAAGATGCAGATTGGATGGATGGATCGCTCGGCTGGATGGTCGCACTCAAAAAGTTATGGTCAATGGCTCAATGTTCAGGCAGAGACCGGTGGCATTATGCAGTGGTCAGTATTGGGAATGGTGTTGTTTAACATCTTTGTAGGAGACATATAGAGTGGTATTGAGGGCTCCCTTAGCAAGTTTGCTGATGACACCAAGATGTGTGGTGCTATCAACATGCTGGAGGGAAGGGATACCATCCAGAGGGATCTTGACAGGCTTGAGAGGTGGGCCTAGGCAAACCTCACGAAGTCCAACAAGGCCACGTGCAAGGTTCTGCACTTGAGTTAGCGCAATCCCAAGCACAAATACAGGCTGGGCAAAGAATGGATTGAGCGTAGCCCTGAAGAGAACTTAAGGGTGCTGGAGGATGAAAAGCTCAACATGAGCCAGCACTGTGTGCTTGCAGCTCAGAAAACAACTGTATCCTGGGTTTCATCAAAAGAAGTGTGACCAGCAGGTCAAGGGAGGTGATTCTGCCCCTCTACTCTGCTCTCTTGAGACCTCACCTGGAGTTCTTCTTTCTGTTCTGGAGTCCTCAGCACTGGAAGGACATGAATCTGTTAGAGCAAGTCCAGAGGAGGCCCATGAAGATGGTTAGAGGGCTGGAGCACCTCCCATATGAGAACAGGCTGAGAGAGCTGGGTTTGTTTATCTTGGAGAGGAGAAGGGTCTGGGAGGGACCTTATAGCAGCCTTCTAGTACTTAAAGGTGGCCTATAGGAAAGATGGTGAAGAGCTCTTTATTGGTGAGAGTAGTGATAGGATGAGTGGTATACCCTGAAAGAGGGTATATTTAGATTAGAAAGTAGGTGTCCCTGCCTATGGCAGGGGATTTGGAACTAGGAGGTCTTTAAGGTTTCTTCCAACTCAAATCATTCTCTGATTCTCTGATTTATGAGTTACCATCACAATAACAAATAAAACTGTTAATATGCAGGTTCAGTGAAGTGCATCTCAACCTAGGCCCACGGTTTCTATAACACTTCATCTGAAACTAGGTAATATTAAGAATAATTTTAAAAAAAAAACAACTAAAAACCACAAACAGAAAAAGTAGCTATGGAATCCATAAATTGAAAAGAACTGAAAGGTTTTCAAAACAAACAATAAAAAACCCAGATAATATTAGAAAAGACCAATAGACAGGTTTTTTTCCCTTTCAAAGTGCTGAACTGAGTAAGTGCTTTCTCATAAAGATGAGCTCAGTTTACTTTTCTGCAGTCTGCTAATATTTTCTGACTTGCTTTATGTTACAATAAAGAATGCATTTCTGATATAGTTGATATTTAGTCTTGAGTTCCGATATAGACCACTATGCATACTCCAAACCATATTTGTATGGTCTGTATGGCCAAATTCTAATGCTCACTTTTGAAGTCTATGGTTGTTATTTTGATTACTGCTGCATTTTGGAGTTTGGACTTTTTTATAAAAAAGTAGAACTAGAGGAGTAACTGCAGAGAGGTCATGAGCCATTCACCTCTTTAGACAAAAGGGAAAAAGGGAAATAACTAGTTGGAGGTAGAAAGCAAAAAAGAAGGAAGCATGACAGCATGTTTTCAGTAAGTCACCTTTCCTGCTTTCTTTTTTACTGGCAAAAAATAACCGGAAATAAAACACAAACACCTCTCCGCTGGGGTTTTAGATACTTTAGCTGATTGTTGTACTTGCTCAAAATTGTTTCATTCCAGAAATACATGATTTGTGACTCCTTTTCTTCATGTGTCTTTTTTTTAATTGTATTGTTCTGTCTTTTTTCTCCCCCCGCTCCCACCCCCCGTCCCCAGAGTTTTGTCTTCCTTTCTATCCTAAGAAGTATTGTTCTGTTTCTTATGCTGATGTTTTTATATTGTATTCTGTGAGCCAGACTGCAGTTTTATGGACAAAATATTTTGGTTAACAGTATAAAAGATAGATGGCAGAGTTTGAAGTGTTCCTGTAGTGATGGTCTATCAATAGCAGTCAGTACATAGAGGAAGAAAAAGGTTGCCAATATAATCTCCAACAAACTTTTGCAAGTATATAGAAACACTAGGAAATCCTAGAAAGTTCTAGGGAACTACTTTGTAGAAACATTCAAAGATGCAGATACAGTACTCAAAGTTGCATGTGCACGAAAGGAAGGCAGTAGTTCAAGATCTGCCTCCACTACAGTCTTCGTCAGTAATCCCAGAATCCGCTGTTTCTTTTCCATATAAGAGAATGTTCTGGTAAAATTTACTTTCGTTTACAGCTTGTAGGGCATTCTCACAGATTATTACTACTTTATCACCATTAAAAAAAACTTAAAAATTTTATCACTACTGAAAAAGTACTTACTCATTAAAAAAAATATCACTACTATATCATCAAGTAGAAAAGGAAGGAATGGAAAAGACTAGCTGTGTTTTTGAGGACACAAAAACATGCATAGCTCAAGGGCAGAATGATTTGAAAGTTAACCTTCTACCCCAAGTGTCTTCAGGAACTCCTGCTTGTAGAGGACCACCTAACAAATTGCTTTTGTTCATATTCCTCTTAAATATTCCTTTTTTCAAAAGTTTGAAACTATGAAAACAGACAAAAATGAGAAAAAGAAGCCCATGGTATCATCATAAGTAGAATAGGTAAATATTAAAATAGAGAAAATTATTTCATAATGTGTAATTCCTCATTGCACCTCCCAGATGCATCCTTTATCTTTCCACTCTAATATTTCTGTGCATTCACCCACCTAATTTTTTTTTTCATTTTTCAGTGTATAAATGAAGGCTTCAGTTTGCTAATGGAGAATACAATTGTACCAGAAATTGCATGCCGATTCTTATTTCATAACTTAATGTCAATCTGCACATAACAGATGTGCTGCTGCTTCTCTTAGAACTTCCCAACCTTTAAAAAAGAAATAAAGTAGAAAAAAACACCCAATCTTGTGCTAATCAGCGTGCATGGGCAATTTTCTGTGACCCATGACACAATTCCAAACTGCATATTGCAGGGTTTGAACTTTTGCATTGCAACGAGCTTCTGCCACCTGTATTGGACTCCTCTCTGCAGAGCACATTGGAAGCCACAGCTGAGCAGCTCCAATGAAAATAGAAGGGGGCAGAAGGAAGCATACCAAGGGACTAAAGGAAAAGATTAGCACCAAGTTTTCTGTTTGATGACAGTCACAGAAATAAAGATGTAGCAAAGTATAGCTAAGGAAAAGTTTTGTTGCTTTAAAGTTGATATTAGCACTGCATGTTGTTTTCTTTATCCCTAAAAGCAAACCAACAGCGTGCTGGATCAAAAAACTTCTGAGAAATTGTCAGTTTTTTGGGCAGTACTCCTCAGTTTCTACACAGGAAGATCTCAGCAGATAACCTGACAAAACTGGCATCTCCTATGGCTCGTTGTTGGGTCCAGTTCTGTTTAATATCTTTATCAATGATCTGGACAAAGAGATTGAGTGTAACCTTGGTAAGTTTGCAGATGACACTAAGCCACTGGGCGGAAGTGTTGATTTGCTTGAGGGTAGGGAGGCTCTCCAGAGGGATCTGGACAGGCTGGATTGATGGGCTGCAACCAACAGCATGATGTTCAACAAGGCCAAGTGCGGGTCCTACACTTGGGACACAATAATTCTGTGCAGATCTACAGGCTTGGGGAGGAGTGGCTGGAAAGCTGCCTGGCAGAAAAAGACTTGGGGGAGCTGAATATTAGCCAGCAGTGTGCACAGGTGGCCAAGAAGGCCAATGGCAACCTAGCTTGTGTTAGAAACAGCGTGGCCAGCAGGACCAGGGAAGTCATCCTTCCTCTGTACTCAGCACTGGAAAGGGTGCACCTTGAGTACTGTGTTTAGTTTTGGGCCCCCCACTACAAGAAGGACATTGAGGTGCTGGAGCGTGTCCAGAGAAGGGCAACTAATCTGGTGAAGAGGCTGGAAAACAAGTCTTATGAGGAGTGGCTGAGAGAACTGGGGTTGTTTACGCTAGAGAAGAGGAGGCTGAGGGGAGACCTTATCACTGTCTACAACCACCCAAAAGGAGGTTGTAGAGGGGTGAGTGTTGGTCTCTTCTGCCAAGTAACAAATGATAGGACGAGAGGAAATGGCCTCAAGTTGAGCCCAGGGAGGTTCAGACTAGACATCAGGAAAAAAATCTTCACTAAAAGGGTTACCAGGCACTGGAACAGGTTGCCCAGTGAAATGGTTGAGCCATCATCCCTGGAGGTATTTAAGAGATGGTTAGATGAAGTGCTCAGAGATATGGTTTAGCAGTGGACAGGTATAGTTGGACTCAATGAACTCAAAGCTCTTTTCCAACCAAACAATTCTATGATTCTATGGAAACTTCTGACCTTCTTCTCTCCTGCTCTGCTTTCAAAGGGCTGAGAACTTCAAATAAGTTTTCTCACATTGTGATGAAGACACCAAAGTACAAGTGATGAAAAAAAAGAAGAAATAAGGAAGAAAAATAGCTTTCTAAACAATCTTCATGCATGTTGTAGTTATTTTCACAAACTAGTATCAAATACTTCTAGGTCTGAGACAATTCTTTAACTTAACATTAGAATTTCCATTTATGGCCATCAAAAAGTTTTTTACCCCACTGCTTGTACATTGTTACATATGCTAGATAGTCCAGGTTTAGAGCAACAATACTTTTCTCACAGGTTTCTAAGAGATGGAGCTAAATTTAATTCTCAACATGCTATTCTTCCTTCAGATGATTCCAATACATTTGTACCTCATGATTCACATTACAGACATTATGCTGGCTCTTCCTATTGTATTTATCCACAAGACCACTTGGCTTTAATAATTTACTGTTTAACATTCTCCAGATCTTCCTGGAGCCCTGTTCAGGACATTCTATTTTGCACCTCACAGCCTTCAAGCACCTAGGCAGCAGGAAGCAAGAGGACACAAATTACAAATACTGGTTACATGTAGTGTAGCCTGGCTATTTTAACCTTGCTTTCCTTCTGAGTTCTTTTCTGGTCCTAGCCTGTTCATTTCATCTCTTGGTTGCACAGTCTCTAATGCTGTCAATGTTTAGCCTCTGAAATTACATTTCAGAGTATTCATCCAGTTTAAGCCCTCAAAAATTGTCATTAATATGTGAAGACAGAGCAAGGAAATATAGCGTGTCCCTCAGTAACCCCATTTTTAGATTGCTTTATCATAAGTATTTTGTGCTGATCACGTCATGCCCTGATGAAAACCTTATTCACAGGGACAGAGTATCAGTAATAGATGTTTGTCTTTTCAGCTTCACATGCCAAAGCTCTTCAATTACATTTCATATGGAGTATCACTGTTGTTAATGAAGCCAGAAACAGATCCCATGGGCCATCAGTCTCAGCTAACTTTTTTAGATAGTACCATTAAAAAAAAAGGCATTTTGGCCTTTATCACTTCCATAATACTTTAAGCTACTTATTTTACTATTTAATAAAATATTTTAATACTGAAAATAATTATTTAGGTTTTACATATTTTAGATTTAACATTTAATATATTTGCAAATGTACAACACAGCCTCACTTATGCATTGTTCAGAACTGGTAAAAATAATTAATTACAAGAGAGGCCTGAGAGACCCTAGAAGATATATCAGCAGGCTAGATAGTTTTCTGAATAGCTCTTGTAACTCTATTCTAATCCATGGGAATGTCAGCCACAGAATATAAAAACTGATTTTCTCAAATTTAAGATGGATGCAGGAATAGCCTTCCAACATGCATAGAATAGTTTCTGACTATATTCTTGTTATTCTTCAAAGGACTGATACAAGTGCCAATTCATAATTAAACCTGGGGTTTCTTTAGAGTACATTTCTGTGGCAGCAATAAAACAGAGGTTACCAATAATAAAGCTAATCTAAAACATTAGTATAACTAGTAAAATAGCTTTGCAGACATGAAAAGTCAAGCATTTACATGGACAAAATAACTCACGGTGAGCCAGGTCCCTGTTACTACTCATATTCTCTCAGGTTCGTTGGATGTCAGATACATAATCCACATGCATCTTCTCCCCTCCTGATTCCCCTCCTGATTTTCCTTTGTGTCTTGACATTCAAAGTATTTTACTGAATAAATGCAATCTTATACATTATCTTGACACCTTCTTGTAAAAAATACTGATCTTTCAGTATTCAAATCCGCTTGCTTTGTGGTAGACTAAATAGTTAATATTAATCTTTAATGTAATAGAATCTCTTCCTATGATTTATTATAGCCTTAAAACCAGGACTTGTATTTCACATGGAAAATGAAATGCTGACCCAAGAAAGAAGACTACAGAATTCTCATTGTGGGAAAGGAGGAAATCAAGGAACGGAAAGGAGCATAATTTAATAAGCTAGATGACTTAAGCCATTGCTAAAATAGTTCTACTGAAAGCAAAGGCACTATTCCAGCAAAGATGAATTCAGGCCAGAAATGAGTTACTGGATTGCACTAGCAAACAGCTTCACAGCACGGAAAATTGCTTGGATCCATAGCAGAGAACAGAAATGAAGTAGATGTGTTTCAAGGCCACTGCCTCAGCCTTCCGTGATGAACTTGGAACACTGTATGCCTGCAGTGTCTCTGCTGCAGTGACTCCCATCACCTGTCTGAATACAGTAAACAAGGGAAAGGACGAAGTGTACTATAAAGAGATTAAATGGCGGAATTATCAGAGACCAAGGGGGTAAATTGAGAACTTCAAACTAAACAATCTGAGAGCCAGCAGATCAGATAATAACTCAGACAAATATTTTGCTCTTCCCTTCAGTTAACATGAGGATGTGGTGAGAGACAGATGGGTTGCCACTTTCAAGGAAGAACAGAGAAAACGGTCAAACACCTTTTCCGTGCTAAAAAGAAAATTGCAGGGACAGAAATAATGGAGCAGGTAGGGAAAATAAATACTTCTAAAAACAGTCCTGAGTTTGACTTAATAACTCTGCCACAAAAGATCTCCTCAAAAGAATTTTTTATTCTGTATTAGAAAGGGGGATAGATGAGGGTGGGGAATCAACAGCTGTAAAGTTACATGCACTAACACTGCAAGTAAGTACTGGATAACTGCTGCTCCCAGAATACTTTCTGCTACCATTATTTTATACAATTATCAACTGGGGAGATTTGGTTTATTTGTCTTCAGAAAGTACCACTCAATTATGAAAAAAGAGATGATGTGTTCTTGTGTACAAAATTCCCCTTGATACTGCCATGGCTCCCGATTTCCTCTTCCTAAAATACAAAATAATATGGTTGCAGGCTAAACATCATTAAAAACTGGGGGAAATATGATGAAACAAGATATAAGGCATGATCTCACTCTGAAAGTTTTGCAAAATATAAGTGACAGGATAGAGAAACACTCAAATAATGGTATCTTCCTTTTTTTCTTATTTGTTGGAGAGATGAGAAATCCTTAAAATAACCTACATGGAGCAGTATTTGGAGAAAGACCTCTGTGGGTTCATTTATGAATTGGTCATTAGGCTAAACGTTTACTGTTGAAGTTTGGCCTTATGAGGAAATAGCAATTCAGTCTGCTGATTCAACTTCTGAGTATATAAGGAAGACAATTCAAAATGTTTCAAGGAGCGTGAGAAAGCTTATAGCCCAGCATCTACTACAAAAATAAGAATAATATATGCTTGTGTAAAAAATTGGCTTCAAATCTACCTGGAAAATAATAGAATTTTTTAAAACTCCCCCAAAATAAATGTGTTAAGCAACTCTCTGCTACAATGTCCCATTATATCCAACAGTTATTAAACCACTTCTATGAGCGTATGAAGTTCAGCTGTGTAGTATGGATATATATAAAATAAATTTCCTGGTAATACTACATTGAGAAATACCATGTATCATTACCATTTTTAAGGACCCAATACCACTCGTTACACAAAACAAAGATTAATACAGACTCTAAACAGACAGCCTTGGAAGTGCATAGACATTAAACTGTGATTTGAGCAGAACAAAATCTCAAACATATACAAAGAAGGGTTACTCAATACCTACAAAACCCTACACGTAACAAGATTAGAATAAGATCTAATTATTTTGGAAATCCACTCCTCAATTAAGAGCCATAGATCAACAAAACAGACAATTAGTATTTGATATAAATCTAAAAACTTACAAACTTACAACTAAAAACTTACAAATAAACCCCTAAAAGACAGAAGATAACCGTTCGTAATAACTGCTACTATATATAGAAAAGACAGGTGGAAAGAAGTCCTAAGTAGCCTTGAAAGTATTCTACATTATTTAGTACTGAAAGTTCATTTCTATCACCTTTTTGACTGCACTAGAAAAAATACTTTAAAAATAAAAGAATTAGCATTCTAAATATTTCCTATTTTCTACACCTGCACTAGTATCTGCAGCCTTATGCTTTATAATTAATGCACAATTTGAAAACTCAGTGTGAAATATACTGCTAAGATATGTAAGAGTTCCAATGCAAAAACCTCGAGATGAACCCTATATCTTGGGAACCAAGAGTGGGATGGCAGAGACATCGAGATGGTTATAGAACACATTCTAACCTGTCACAGCATGACTAGGTTCAACTTAATCACTTCACTCAGTACAAGTGGACACATGTTCAAATATAGATTTATTTTTTTTTACCCTTGGTCAGTAAATGTCAGTCTGCAAGAGTGAACAATGAGTTAACATCAAGGTTCTTGTAAAATTCAAGAAATCCACGACTGAAAGTTTTCAGTTATTGATTGGGGCTTATGGTGAAGAGATTCCAAAGATCAAGTCAGATCTCAAACAAAGCAATTTTTTGTTGGTGGAAGATGTGAAGGCAAAAACTAAGGAGATTCTCAACAGCCTTTCAGAACACAATCTGCAGAATTGCTTTGAACGTTGGCAGCATCATATAGAGCTGTGTGTCAACTCAGAAGGGAACTACTTTGAGGGTGATCATAGTTGATTTTCTTAATTTGTTAAATAAAAAGGATTACAGGCACAGCCTCATTTTTTAAATTGTGTCAGAACTCATATATAGTACAAATCATAACAGCTACTTACAAAGTATTAAGAAAATGCTGGTATTACAAACAATTCAGTGTGCAACTATCATTCTCCAGTGCATGCAAGACATATTTTGTTGCATGGTTCTTGAATCAAATAATTGTAAAGATATGAATCTTGCTACAACCCTCTACCTCTGCTTGTACTGAAATGCAGGTGGTACGATTTTATTTAAAAGTCAGCTTTATGACTGCACCCATTACATTATACCGCAGCTAGTAGTCTGCTCCTTTGAATCAGGCCAGGCTGCATGTTGTGACTTAATGAAGTACTCAAGTAGAGGACTGAGGAGAAACTCATGACAGTAATTGTATTGTCTGACCCCCCAGATCAGTTTTCTCAGTTAACCTCAGTTAGATTTCATATGAGCAGGCTCAGCTAATCACTGTGTTTCACATATTTATTTAAAGCAGACCACTTAGCGTAGGCATTGCAGTCCTCACTGAGTGTGTGAGCTATTGAGGGTTTTCAGCTTTTACTGCGGGATTGTGTGTCCCAGTCACATACAGGGAATCAGGACATGAAAGTAGTCCAGTATCTGTCTCAGAGTTACTCATATTCAGCCATTTACACCATTTGGTAATTTAAGGTGCTCTGGTTCAGGAGAAAGAGGATATGTAGGTAGTCTTCTGAGTGTGCTGTAGGACTTTACCCTACAAAAACAGGCTAACTATTTAGTGTCTAAAGCAGAATAATAAGGTAACACTAATGGCTGTTACTAATTAAATTTTTAAAGAGGGCACTGGGAATTTCTATCTAAAAATAATTGTGCCAAATTCCCCCAAAATGGGCCATATTCTTCTAGCTGCTTGACTGTGTCACTGAAGCGGACAGGAAGTCTTAAAATGTGGTATAATTATTCAGCTGTGTTACTTGCTACAGCTGAATGTTAATTATGTATTAAAAGTATTATTTATGACTGTTCAGGGCAATATATATCTATAAAGTGAACTTGGACTTTCTGACAAAAGGCTGCTTTATATGTTGTCCATTATTTAGAGGTAAGAACTCCTCAGATTTCATTTTATATATGTAGCATTTATAATTTCTTCCTGCATGGTAAATATAAGCAGTCACTCAAACTTATTTTTGGATCTAAAAGTTGATCAACTGCCAATTAAAAGAACAAGTTGACTTGTAAATCTGCTATGCAACTGACACCAACTATGAACACTCCTAACTAAGAAAAGAGTATGCATGAAATATCTTCAACACTTTCTGCCCCACTGAATCTCACAGAAAGTTACATGAAGCTCTGCAATAAACACACACAGCCAACAGTGACTACATCTTTTCACAACCTGATTTCCAAAAGACAGAGCTTTAACAAAACCAAACCTGCTGAGTTGGATATTTTTTACCAAGAGTTTATTCCAGATCACTGTGAGCCATAACTAACTAGTAGCTAAATTACATTATCCTGGTTTTAGAATATTCCCTTGCATACAGAACCGTAAATTTTGCCACAATGGCCAGCTCTAAAGTTCATTCTTCAAAGACCTGCTTTCCAGCACACTGATGCAGTAGCAGACAGCAGAACAAATTAACCAGCATAAATTCTATATCACAGTTGTTGTTGTGTAATAAGGTCAGAAAGAAACATAATGGCAAGGTCTATGAGCTATTGTTGAAATTGTATTTAATACAGTAGCATTCCAGAAGGCTCTTTAGTGGAGACAGCAGAGGAGGGGAGAATTTAAAGACTAACATATGTGAACATTTGAGTTCATGTATGCATGTGCTTATAACACCTGTACACTTAATATCTATAATCTAATATAATAATATCTATAATAATTGCCTTCACATCTTCCACCAACAAAAAATTGCTTTGTTTGAGATCTGACTTGCTAGCCCTTTGCTTGTGATGGAGAGAGCCCGTAAATTCTTCAAGCCCTGTAATTCTTCGCAGACATCCTATGCTCCGCTCCTTCCGCAGTGCATTTATTTTTATCCTTACCCATCACAGAAGTGCAGATTACAGTTGTGTCCCTTCTTCTTTTCCCCTATACAGGAAGAGCCCATGTCCTCAAATTGTAAACAGATATATGTTTCTCAGTTCTTGCTATGCTATGCTTCTCACTTCCCTTATTTATTCTCCACCACACAGCCTTCATCCTGTTCCTTTCTGAATCATGTCAGTCTTCATCTTTTTTTTTCCCCATTAACTGACTCCAAGCCCCTGTGGCTTCCTTTTCCCTTCACTACTCTTAGGTCTCTTAAGTATCTCAATAGAGAGTCTGTATTCCCCATGGCAGAACTCACTACTGTTCTGCGAGGCTTTCTGAGCACAATGCCAGTCCTCTTTTTTTCTAATTCTTATTATTAGCTTCCAGGAAACCAAAACATTCAGTTGTCAAACGAGTTTTAGAGAATAAGCAGAAACAATTAAAGGGACTGTTGTAATGGTCACCCAGAACTAAGCAGTTGCAACTTCAAGCAATGGATAAGGTTCTTTAGAAAATCATTGCTATGATGACAAGAACATCGTTTCTCTTGTATTTTCTCTAATTTGATATTCTGTTTTCATAGCTGTTTTTATTTTTTTTATATGAAGAGACACAGGGAATTTTTAGCTTTCTGACCTGAGGATATATATCCAATGATTAAAGAATATGAAAATACCTGATAATGATCTAGAAATCAATCTAGAACACTCAAGGAATTTCACAGATAAAGTAACTTACTGTGAAAGAGTCAAATGTTTACATTTATCTCCAAATAACGTGATAAAAATGAACGTCACGATGATGAAATAGCCTAGTGTCATGGTTGAGGGCCACAAATTGATTAAAACTCTGTTAACATAATGTATAACAAAGAACATTTCCAATATAAAAAAGACCCTCAGAAATAAAGAAAAAGATATGGTCCATTGACAAAAGATATGTTTCCTTTTCCTCCACAGAAAGAAACCCACAGTTAGTAAATATGTTCTTCTGTAGAGGAACATTAGTAAGAGAGGAGCAACAAGGGGAAAGGACACATCTTAAAAGCAGAACAATGCAATTTACATCACTGGGCTTACACCAACTGCTTTTTCTATTATAATTCAGAAATATATTAATACACAGTATTTGAAAGTTAATAGATGTACATAAGCATTATAGAGGCGGCTTTCTTAATATTAATGTCTTCCCTTGGTATCTTATTAAATCTGTTCAGAGATATTAAACAGTAAGAGAGCAAAATAGAAATGTAAACTATTGTTAATTCTTTTTTATCTCAAGCATGAGTCACCTCAAATCCATTTCTAACACAAAGTAGCCCTCTCATTCGTATTGTGATTCTATTTCTCATTGTAACATATAGCTTCTCTACAAAAATCAAACCCTAGCTTGCAAAATGCTGCTTTCAAATACTGCAGAACCACCTTAGGCCCTATACCAGACCAATTAAGCCCTCAGTCCTGGTACTAACAGTATCTCCACTGAATCTGTCATACAAAACTCATAGATTTTAGTACTGACCTTGAAATGCTGAAAATTGTGTCAAATTATGAGATTTGTTCATTCATACCCTTTAAATTCAGATAAACTGATGAACTCAGCAAGGCTGAGTTTGAATTTAAATTTCAATACAGACAGTGAGAGTAGTGTGTACAGACCATTCAGCCAGACAGGCCCATGTTTAACTTTATTCTCTCCCAAATTGCAATACTTGTCTAAATAATGATATTTCTCTGCAGCAGGATAATTTGTATTCTCTGTAGTCCCCCTGGAGGTCTTCCTGCATTTTTTTTTCTTTTTAAAGCACAAAGTTGGCAATTATCTCTTGGCAAAGCATCAGTTTTATAAAGCAGGTTGTAGGGAATTCAGAAACACAAACAGGCAAGAATAAACTGAATTTCTATTATAACAATGGTTGTTATGATTATAACAGGAACAACCCTTTTCCTAAGCACAGTCATTACCGTATTTAATGGCTAGCTAAATAGGACACAAATGATTCTGCTTTGTTCTACCTACAGCATTAACTAACAACCCAGTCATTAATTCCTAGTAACGACAATGTTTTTGAGGATTATTACTGCAGGAATCTTGTCATAAAATATACGCAGCAGTTACACATATCTCTTTTTTTGAGACTTTTGAGATGAAAAAAATGTTTATACCATGACACTAATAAACCCTGTCATTTACCAAACCTTGCACAGAGAAAGAACACAGACCACATGAGATACAATGGCATTAGCATCTCCTCACATACATCTTGCTTTTTACATTCTATGCACGTACATACATTTATCATTTCATGACATCAACAAATTTCAGCCAATGCATGTTAAGCGTTTATACTTAAGTGTCTGAAAACCAAAATTAAACTAGTGATTTTTTTCATTATTATTTTTTAATAATAGAGTAAGATATGTTAGGTTGTTAACAGAGGGAGAGTATGAGTGTTTAGGAATGTTTCTGAGTTCAGCATGTGTCAAATAGTAGAAAATTAATCTCTCTCCAAGGGTACAAGGTAAACCACAGAGACTGATATTCACACGCCACATTCACAGCAGTTTTTCTGTCCTTAAATTTGGTTACTTAATAGTAAAAATATTAATGACAGGCACTGTTTTTAGAGGAAGAGGTATTGCAAAAAGGCCATCAAAAGTACTTATAGGTCCTTTGTGACAGGGTCAAAGAATCCAGTAGTTTTTGATGATAAGGAGAAACTGTAATGCTGAATTTTCTGTGTTGTCTCTTCCCATTACCTCAAAGGAATTAATGACTGGGGGTTTGGTTTGGTTTTTTATTTGTGTGTGGGTTTTTTTTAATAAAAGACTTATTGGGGAAAGGGTGCAAGACCTTATAGGGCCTTGCACTAACATCTGACTTGCAACAATGAAGAAACTAAAGTGCTGAAAATTCTTCAGGAAATAATGAACAATAATTCCTAAATTGCTAAATTCTGAAGAACAACTCCCAAAAGTAATACAAACAAACAGAATTAAAACAACAGGCCACATAATACAGGCAATCAAAAGCCGATCAGTTGCATCAAACAATTAGCTCTCCATGAGAGTTTAAAAAGCAGTACATACCTTCTGGGTGAACAGAACAATAAACACTCAAATAGCTCATGTATGTTGGCTAGCAAGTAGATAGGTACCAACAGGGAAGCCAGACGGCATCCTTCTAGTCCAAGTATCTGGCTGCCTCTTAGCTGGCCGCTCCACCATGCTTCTTTTCCTGCAGTAGTTAGGCTGGCCTGAAAGTTGGTTGCACTACTCTATCCTGGACCCTTGCCTAGCTTAGCAGGAATTCAAAGGCAGACAGTTTGTCAAGGGAAAAGGAAAAAAAGAAATGGATGTATGGGGATATTCAACCTGATATAGGGATCAAAGTAAGAAAAATGGAGAGGAGGATGTACTACAGCAGAAAGGCAAAGCCTGTAACCTAGATCAGCTGGAGTATTTAACACCTCAGGTCTGGATTTGACTTAGAAACTTTGACAACCAAAGAACCTATAGTGACATTACAGTTCTTAATGGTTGCACCAAGTACATTTAGAGTATGAGGGCATGACAAGGGAACAGGTAAATCTCTCTCCTGTCTTTTCCCTGAAACAACCAGAACTCCAGCTGTACTTCCTAAGCAGTCAGAAAAAACCAAGATTTTTAAAAGGTTTCCTAGCATCAGCTTAGGACAAAAATCCTTTTTTTTTTGGTCCATTCACATAGCTGTAGTCTCAGTGGGGAATCAAATGACTAGATGATGCTGGAGACTAACTTAAGGCACTGTGACTGTTACAAAACATTCTTTGATAGTTTGATAAAAAATAGGAAAAATAGATTCTGGGTAAGGAAATCTTATCCCTTCTCCTGTTTCGCCTCTCTAAGATTATAAGGAACTCTAGCTATGGCATTCACTTTTTGAATATTTGATGATGAAATCCTCAAAATGCCCTTTACTTTCATTTTTAGATTTTGGAATATTTTGTATTATTTCTTATTTTAAAAAAGCTATCCCATTTCCCGTGCACATAGTAAAAACAAACTGGTAGCACTTCTTGCTGGTCTCCCACAAGGATAATCCAACACAGATCATCACCTCTACCACTTAATCTAATAATATGCACTTGTGGTAGGCAGCAATCTTCTGTGAGGATGAAATGAGAAAACTTAAAACATTCTTTCATAAACGGCTAAGACAAGGACACCTTTGCATACAGCTAATACAAGAACGTGTCTGCCAGCATAGATAAGGGATGAGACCTAAGTCTCCGGCCTTGAGATGAGAGACTGAAGTGCATCTTACTGCATAGACACTGGTTCTGACTGGCTCTGTGGTTTGGCAGTGGGACAACGTGAGACTACACCTGCACAAGGCCCAGATGTGGAAAGATCGTCGATAAGGAAGACGCCTTCCTTCATCTTGTTGCCCCCTTAAGACCACCACCAGATGGCAATGTGCAAGTGCAAGAAGGAGGGAATTTATGTTAACGAATTCTCAGAACTCATTAGTGTAACCCACCCTATTCTCGAAAATTAGTGAATATTTATGCTTTCGTATAACAAATACCCAGCCTTTTCTTGTCTCAGATACACAAAGTTTGGAAGAGCGATCCCCTTTGCAGCCGGTACTGCATTAAACATACCTGCTTTATAACCTTTTGTGAGTTCTAGAGTTTGTTTCCACATGTCTAGGAGGACAAGCCCTACTGCCTCTGAAAGAAGTCTTCTGGTTTAACTTAGATCGTTCAATGCTATACAACACAGCCCCATGAGAAACAGTTCTGTCAACTCAGCTGAGAAATCACCGAGCAACTGCTAGAGAAAACATCATAAAACTACTCTAAGAAATAAAACTGGCAGATGCTTGCCTGTGTGTCTATCACAAGAGCAAAGTAAGATCAAGGACATAGTACTCTCTACTCTCAAATGGCAATGTCAGGCACTTTCTAGAGTTGAGATATAGCTAAACAATCACATAGATATAAATATAATACCCTGACAATAATGGGTATGAAAATGCCAGTTTCTGCCCTGGCCTCAGCAGGGTTATGTTTGTTGTACAGCCTGGATATCTTTTCTTGTCAACTTGCTGAAAGGACACAGCCTGTGTTTCAACTGTTTTTCATGTGAAGAACTGGAAACCAAACTTTTCTTCATTGCAACTGCATTTCCAAACCAGTCATTTCATGCTGCCTGAGATTTTTTCACTTAATTGAACAGATCAGAAGTTTGGCAGTACTTTTACCATTTTACCCATTTCAGTTCGTAAAGTGGGTATTGACTGAACAGTGATATTATGCCTCATTGCTCTACATTGCATCAGTAATGATTTTGATCATGGCTGGCCTGCTTAGTTCACCCACTAAGGATTTACCTCATCCTGATGGACTCCGCAACTCATTTTGTTGACTTCACATCTGAGTTCCTCTGGTTTAACCCTACTGGGCAGATTTCCAAATTAAGTATCTTCCACTGACCCTATGTAGCACAACTAATACTCTTTTCTGCACATAACAACTCTACAAATGCACAGCTTAATACTTAGCTTTCCTGTTTTTTCTTAAAGGTAGTCTTTTAGAAAGTTTTTACCTTATTTTGCGGTGCGCAAAAAACCCCACAAACATAAATTCCATTACAGATTTAATCAAGATTTAATCATTTGAAGAGTAATGTAAAAAACACCGTACTAAATTTCTCTCGAAACCTTTCTCAAACTGTTTTATAGCAGAGCTGCTATGACTCCAGTTTCATTAAAGCTCCAGCTCAGACAACCCTTTTTTTGGTTATGGGAGGTGCAAGGATGGGAGAAAAAATGAAGTACTTTAGTGGCATATTTGACAACCACTCCAAAGACACAAATACTACTGAAGTACTTCAGAGAATAATGATCACTAAAGACTCTAATCATCAGCAAAAGCTAGCTGAGAGAATAAGGAGGGTCCTAAGGGTAATGACTGTAAAACGGAAGTATCCATAGAGTGCACTTTCTTCATTACAAGATGATTGAGCCTTTTCTCAAGGTTGTTTATCTTTAGCTTTTCCTGTTAGACCAGAGGGAGACTAAAAGATATTATAGCCATCTTCCTCCAGTGAAGCAGAAAGAAAAATGCCAGAAATGCTTCAAAACAAACAACGCTGCTTTCACAGATCTGGTCATGTGCCTTTTTGAGGGGCAGGGTTTTATGCTGAGTTCCAAACTTTGGTTTCTTGAACATCTATCATCTGGCTGAAATCCAGGTTCTGTTCTCAGCCCAGAATACACAGCATACTTTGGATATTTTAGCATGTATTTCCAACTACTGAGACATATAATCCCATTATTTACATTATCCCAAACAATCCCATTGTGCCCTGACTCAATACTTCAATGCTATATTTTCGCTTAAATGCAGAAGACTAGAGAGACATGGCAGACATGTAAGGTCTCCCACATGGAACATTTTTGTCCTAGGTTCTAAAACCTAATTACTTTTTACTTAGTAGCATGTGGAGGAAAAAAAGTTTAAAATGATACTCTGGAGATTTACTTATCACTGGGCCTTGTAATGAAAATTTTATCTGAAATACCTTAATGCCTTTTGTTTTCATCTTTCTTTTCCCTGACAGTTTTTGCATAACAAATAACTTTGTATTTATTCTCTAATTTCTGCAAAAGTCAAACAGTTGATATTACAATATCTGCAACTTCAGCAAACTGATCAAAACTGCAAATACTAGAAGTTTTCATAAGCCAACCGACTTTGTTGGTTACAAATTTTCATTTATAATTTGAATTAATGTATAGAAGATCAAGTCAACACAACTCAATCCATTTAAATTCTATCCATGTATTGATTATAAAGATAAAAGTTCAGAACTGATCAACAATTTGAAAGTGTATATTACCATCATTTGGCCTGTTACAGTAGTAAACGAAAAGACCAGTACACAGCATACAGTCTGTCATTACACTGTAGCTGTACTTCTGGAAGTTTTTAATCCCATCTACTTGTCTTAGAAACATCTATTGCAAAGCATGAAGCATAAAATATTATTACATTTGTCTGAAATTCTTACTCAATTTTTATTAAAAAAATCAATACGTGATTAACACTTATTGGCTAAAGATAAAACTTCTATTTGTGTTTTAAGTAAATTGTAAAGCGAAAAGCCAGTACAAGTTGAAATTAATTTTTACAGAATAACTTAAGCAAAAAAGTGATTCAAACATTAATAAAAAAGAAAAATTCATAAACACGTACGTTAAAAAAGATACCTAAGTAAGTATTCCTGATCAACATAAAATGTCCTAGGAATATCCATAACCTTTCACTTATCTTGGCTTACCACTATTACACACAGTTGTTGAAAAGTGCACATTAACATCAGATTCCAGGTTATTTTTCCACACTTCAATAAGTTAGGACAAGAATGGAGTTGGTATTCAACATCTTAATGGAACCGAAATCATTGTAGAAACCAATGTCACCAAAACAACCCATTTCTCAGTGACTCTACTATCATATCTTCCATTTCAACCCACAAAAAATGATTAAAAAAAAAAATCTGTTTCTCTCTCCACACACTGTCTGTCCATGTCCGTGCTCCAGTGTAGCACCCTGCCCTCCCCCCTTAGGAACAACTATCTGATCTGTAGGGACTCAATAAGATGAGTCAGAAGATGAGTCAGGTCACTTCCATTCATGAGGAAAATATAGTGCAAAGTTTTTCCATGTGCTGAAATTCTTAAAGACAAAAGAAGTCTACTTTATTTGGGGGGAGGGGGGAATATATATTATTAATGAACTGAAAATTAATTTGGAAAATGGAAGCAGAATGGTTCAACTTCAGCATATGATTTTGATCTCACAGTCACCCTAGGTTTGACATGTGTCCTGGTTCTGGCTGGAAAAGAGTTAATATCCTGGCTTCAGCGGGAAAGCTGATTTTCACAAGACTGGAAGTTGGCCAATGTGACGCCCATCCACAAGAAGGGCCATAGGGACGATCCAGGTAATTACAGACCTGTCAGTCTGACCTCGGTTCCAGGTAAAATTATGGAGCAGATAATCCTGGGTGCAATCATGCCATACCTGCAGAATGACCAAGAGATCAGGCCCAGCCAGCATGGATTTAGGAGGGCAGGTCCTGCCTGACCAACCTGATCTCCTTTTATGACCATGTGACTCAACTGGTGGACGAGAGGAAGGCTGTGGATGTGGTATACCTGGACTTCAGCAAGGCCTTTGACAACATTCCTCATAGTAGACTCCTGGAGAAGCTGACAGCCCGTGGCTTGGACAGGAGTGCTCTGTGCTGGGTTAGGAATTGGTTGGTTGGCCAAGCCCAGAGAGTGATAGTGAACGGTGTCTCATCCAGTTGGCAGCCAGTCACGAGTGGTGTCCCCTAGGGGTCAGTGTTGGGCCCAGTCCTGTTTAACATTTTTGTTGATGATCTGGATGAGGGGATTGAGTCCATCATTAGCAAGTTCGCAGAAGATACCAAGCTGGGAGGAAGTGTCAATCTGCTGGAGGGTAGGAGGGCCCTACAGAGGGACCTTGACAGACTGGAGAGATGGGCTGATTCCAATGGGATGAAGTTTAACAAGTCCAAGTGCCAGGTTCTACACTTCGGACACAACAACCCCATGCAGAACTATAGGCTGGGGACAGAATGGCTGGAAAGTAGTCAAGTGGAAAGAGACTTGGGAGTGATGGTGGACAGGAAACTCAACATGAGCCAGCAGTGTGCCCAAGTGGCCAAGAGGGCCAATGGTATCCTGGCCTGCATCAGGAATGGTGTGGTCAGCAGGACTAGAGAAGTTATCATCCCCTTATACTCGGCACTGGTCAGGCCGCACCTTGAGTACTGTGTCCAGTTCTGGGCCCCTCAGTTTAAGAGAGATGTTGAGATGCTGGAGTGTGTGCAGAGGAGAGTAACAAAGATAGTGAAGGGACTGGAGCACAAGCGCTATGAAGAGTGACGAAGGGAGCTGGGGTTGTTTAGCCTGGAGAAGAGGAGGCTCGGGGAGACCTTATTGCTCTCTATAACTACCGAAAAGGAGGTTGTAGGCAGGCAGGGGTTGGTCTCTTCTCTCAGGTGACCAGTGACAGAACAAGAGGACATGGTCTCAAGTTTCCTCAGGGGAGGTTTAGGCTTGAAATATTTTTCACTGAAAGGGTGATTCGCCAATGGAATGTGCTGCCGAGGGAGGTGGTAGAGTCATCGTCCCTGGAGGTGTTTAAAAACAGATTGGACAAGGCGCTTAGTGCCGTCGTTTAAACAGGTGGGTGCTCGTGTTGGGTCATAGGTTTGACTAGATGATCTCAGAAGTCTTTTCCAACCTTGTGAGACTGCAATACTGTGAAAAGACACAACTGGGCAGTTGACCAAACTGGTTAATGAGAATTTCCATGACATCAATGTCATGTCCAGTGTAAATATATATCTAGGAGATGATGCAGCTCCTGGCGGTTCACCACATCTGGGCAGTGTTCCACAGTACTGTTTTTTTTTTCCCACAGCATGGTCTTACAACACATTTTCCATGTCATGGATGCACAGTTTGGGATTCTGGATCGCTAGTGGTCAGTCATCAGTCTCTGCTCAGTGAGCATCTTTAGATAATGTATCACCTGTTTTGCATATGAGTTTCCTTTTATTATTGTTGTTATATTTTCTCTGCTTTTGCAGCTCTGTTAAACTGTTATCTCAGCCCACCAGTTTTACCTTTTATTTTCAATTCCTCTCCCTATTTTCCTGGAATGGGGTAGGGTGGATTTAGTGGCCCTGGGTTTTTTTTTGTTGCTGGCTGTGGTCCGTGTTGTTCTTTGTGCTAGCTGCCAGGTTAATACACAGCAATCCCTTCTGGCGCCCAACAGAGGGCTCAAAGGGTAGAGATAATGACAGAATAGACCAGAGCATGTTAAAACAAACTTGCTATACATATTTATTATATAAGTTAAATAGTCGCTGGTTACAATGTTCTTACATGCAGTACATATTTTCTGTGGTGGTGTTTATGACCTCTAGGAGAAAGATCAAGTTTATAATTTTACTGTACTGTGTAATACTGGTTTATGATACAATAACATCACTAACCATGATACAACAACATCAGTATATGTGTGAGGTATTGTCATGTCTGTACCTCGGCGTGCCATGTCTTGGAATTCATTAGTAATTGTAGCCAATCTGTAGGGAAGCCAGGGAGGGAACCACTCTTTCACCTCCTCTTTGTCTTTCAGGCCAGTTACGTCATATCTTTGAAATATTTAATCCAGTATGCTCTTGTTGCTATGTCTGTTGAATTTGTTTCAGATCTTGTTTAGGGTCAAACAACTGGATAGTTATGAGTGACAGAGTTTGTGGGCAATAACCTAGGACAGTCAGCACCTCCAGTGTTCTGGAATGTTACTCCTGACAAATCAGTAAAATATTTTGAGGAAGTATGCTGTCACCCTGGTAGTTTCAGAGAGATACAATCACTGCAATGTGCTGGAGCATGGCCTATGCCTACTGAGCCTTGTTCAGCATTGTTCAGCGCTCCAAAATGGAAGAGGGGGCCTCTGGATGTGGCATCAATGCAATAGGCACTGCATCTGCTCAAACTTCGGTGACAGACCCTGTGGCTACCCAAACCCTGGTAATAGGCACTGCAGTTGCTTTCACCTGAAGCGGCATCCTGGAAATGACTCTCCCACAGGGAGAAACACAGCCCTGCCGCTTGCCATAGGCTGATCCAGACTGCACTGGAACAGGGTTAAACTCCAGAACACCTGCAATATATTGATGACATCATTGTGATGAGCACCACAGCAGAATACTTTTTTGAGAAAGGGGAGAAAATTGCTCAAATGCTTCTGAAAGCCATTTTTGCCATAAAACAAAGTAAGGTCACAGGGCCTTCACAGCACATCTAGTTTTTAGGAGCACAATAGCAAGATGGACACTGTCAGATCACAGTGGATGTGATTAACAAAATAACAACTATGTCTCCACCAGCTATCAAAAAGGAAACATAAGCTTTCTTAGACATTATGGGGCATTGGAAGATTCATATTGCAAATCCTCTCTTTCAAGTCACCCAGAAATGGAAAAAATTCAAATGGTGCCCTGAGTAATAATAAGACTTTGAGGAAATTAAACAGGAAATAGTTCATGCAGTAGCCTTTGAGCCAGACAGGACTAGATGTTAAAATGTTAAAAATGTGCTCTAAACCACAGATGGCGAGAAAGGCCCTAGCTGTAGTCTGTGGGGAAAAAAACACCATCAAAGGCTCAGTGTTGGCCATTTTAGAGTTGGGAATACAGAGGATCCGAGGCAAGCAGCATGTTCTCATGACGGTGGAAGAAACCACCGGATGGCTGAAAATATATAGAATAAGGTGTGGATAATATCCTGGCTGGGAAAGAGTTAATTTCCTGTCTTCTGTGGACAAGTGTTCACAAAAGGCTGGGAACAGAGACAGCTGGAGCTGCTGATCAAACTGGCCGATGAGATTTTCTACGCCATCAAATGTCATGTCCAGTACATATATATGGGGTGGTTGGTGGAGCAGTGCAGCTCAGGCAGGTTCCACAACACCGTTTTGTTTTTTTTTCCCACAGGATGATCTCAACTTCCATGGCATGGTTGTACAACTTGGGATTCTGGATTTGGAACAGTTGGACATTGGTCTCCAGCCAGTAAGCAGCTTTAGATTATGTATCACCCATTTTGCATATTATTATACTTTTATTATTGTTGTTCTATTTTGTCTCCATTTGCTTCCCTGTTAAACTGTTCTTTATCTTTTCTTTTCAATTCCCATCCCCATTTTCCCAGGACATGGGAGTGAGCAGCTACATAGTTTTATGTTGCTGGCTGTGCTCCATGTTGTTCTTTGTGCCAGCTGCTGGGTTAAACCACAATATTTCATAGAAATCTTCAGGGATCACCCCTCTCAGATCATATTCTGCCGTCCAGCAAGACTTCAGATGTATCTAGGTTACATACAACCCTCCGTCAACCCTGCTATACACCTCAGTTGGCCCACTGACTGTAAATATTTTATCATAGGGATTTATATGCTGGCCTATTTCTTCAGGGTATTTAGAACATTAAATAATCATCTGGAAGTAAACAACTTCAAATAACCCTTTTTCCCTTATTCTAGCACTGTTGAAGTCTGGCTGTTTCAGGGCAGAATATTGGATCTTCTTCCTGTCTTTCTGAGAAACACAGGGATCTGCACATTTTAAAAGGTCCATTTCCACCTTGCTACTGGGCAAACTATTGGAAGTTATTGACAAATGCCACAGACTACTAAATCTTTTCTTGATAACACTAATTTGCTTCTTTCCTTCCCTATATACTTATCTCTGATTTCAAAGATTTAATTCCTGATCAGTGTTGAGTATAACGTACTTACAAATGCTGGTCCATCAGACCACTCAGTTGCCCACATGTTCCATTAAAGAGCTCAACCTTGAGCACTACATTTATGTACCAGTCACAGAAGGTGCATGTTACCCTGCCTGATGCAGAAACATGCAGGGAATAGTTACTGTAAACTGTAGTGTGACGGAGAAGAGTCCAAATCCAAACCTTCTCGTATAGCAATTAGTCACAGAAGGAGAAAATCAGATCCTTCGGGTGTACGCATTCTCAAGAAACTAGATATGATTTTTATCCAACGATCCTTGTAGGTCTGAGAATTCATCTTTTTGACAGTAGGAAATAACCCCAGCACGTTACAGGACAGAAAATTAAACGGAAACATTCAAGATACACACCATTCGCATGACAGATGGAGGATTTCCTTTGAATGATGAGGTGACCTTCGTATCATTCATATTATTATTCATGTATAAATTCCAGCAGAAAATTTCCTTTCAGAACCAAAATATTGATGTCCATATAACAGCTATTCTATGTAACAGTATAAAATTGCTATGGAATTATTATATTTACATATCCAATATGTTCCCTTGTGACTCAACTGAAGCGTACACATTAAACCAAGATGATGGATTGATTTATTTATTTCTATAGTGCAAGTTATCTATGAAATATTCAAGATTGCAAGATCAACAGGTCATTCCCTATGGGGAAAAGGTACTGTAGTATAAGAGAAAGCTCATCATTATGAGTGACATTTTATTTCTGTTTTCTTATTTATTTTTAGTTTTCTCTCTCTCTTTATATCTAAAGACAATATCAGATGTGAATTCTGTAGCAAATTATGATAAAAAACAAACTGCATAAAAAAGAATTTGAATACAGTTAATTTTTTTCTTAATTTCTTCATGAGTGGGATGATATTTTAAGAAAGCTGAAATACTGATAATGTGTGCAAAATAAAGAAATAAAATGTGATATTCCTGTAACCAGAGGGTCACATCACTGTCTTACAGCAAGAAGAGACTGAAATGCTTGCCTCCATCTATTGCTTAGTCATACAGACTGCTAATAAGGATCTCAAGGGACAATCACAAAAAGAAGCACCCCAGGTATAACCTGGCTGTCACCTGATGGACGTGCATGAAAACAAGCAGAATTCTCCTCTCTGGTGCCTCAGATTTCTCTTGCCTGCAGGGCAAAGCTGAGAGAAAACTTAGTGTTGTGATATTCACAGAATAGAGATGAGCTCAGAAAAAGACCTTCAATTTCTGTAACTGTTTGTTTAAAATAAAGCAATATGAGCAATGAAGCAATATTACACAAATCCACTGAGAAACAGACCATTTCCTGTCAATAGGGCTACATAACTGAGTTTTAAAGTAAAAGGCATCTGAACCTCAAAGGAAAAAGAAGCTTGTCCTTAACATGCCTTCCTCTCTCACCACAAGGTTCTCTCAGTGAAAGCTGTGGAAACTTTGAAACTACAGGTGAGGATCAAGTTAGGGATCAGAAATGCTGGATACACTTCCTCACAACCTGTAATGACTTTTTGGCAAGGAATTTAATTATCTGCATGGCTGCTCTAATAATGTTTCCCTAACTCACAAACATCTATAGAAGAAAAAAGTGTTAGAGACTGAGAAATGTTTAATCACTAACTCTTTAAACGTAGTCCTAGTTTGTAATCTAAAATACATCAAATGGAAAGTAGGTTCACTCCTTTTTCTAAAATCAGATACAGGAGCATAGCATGATTATGGTGTACATTTCATTTGTAACATGTACTTTCCAGAGACTCTTCTCTACTGGTCAAGATGGACAGTTTTGAAAGCAAACAAAAAAGTGCTGTCACATTAATCACTAGATAATATATGGTCTAGATTTAATTGACCTTCATTGGTGAGGAAAGGGAAAAAAAATCAAATTAAAAAAAATGTGTAAAGGAAGAAAAGTCTTGATCAATGCAAGATTACTTGGCAGATATGACCACAGATTTTATTGCTATTGGGATGGGAGCATGGGAGGGAGAGGATATTTCTTTTTTATTTTCCTTTTTTTTTTCTTAATTCTGCTACTGCTGCTGAAAGAGATGATAGCCTAATAACATCTGCCTAGAACTGGATTGTAAGTTTACATTACACAGCACGTGTTCTTTCATTATTGTACTGTATGGTTTTACTACACAGTGCCAGAGGCAGAGGATGCTTCTGAAAATTACTTAGGGATCAACACTGCAGAAAATAATCAGATTTGTCTTTTTATTGTTATTACTTACCAAGATTATTATTATTCCAAATTATTATTATTATTATTCCAGAAGAGAAACTACGACTTGCATATTTCCCTGTCATGCCTCTCTAACAGCACCCTGATTCAGAAACACTTTGTAATGGATCAGTGCAACAAGCTGCCTGCTTCAAAAATACAGTGTTATCAGTGCCTTCAGAAGATATTAAAGTTAAGGGAAATAAAAAATACAAGTCAAAGCTCATAACCATTATCTACAGTTGGGTCACATACTACTCCTCAGGTCTCAAAATGAAGCCATTTTCAGATGAAAAACTAGGTGAAATAAATTCCAATGCAAAGCCGAGAACAGAAAGAATAAGAAAAGGACATAAGTGAAGGATAAAAAAAAGTACCTGAAATAAGGACAAAAATACACTTTTCTTTTCAGTAAGGAAATTTGCTAAAAATTTAGAATATGTGAGAGACTACTGAAAATTCTGTTTAGATTAAATATCTGATTTCTCCTAATGAAAAAAAATTAGTGTTAAGGAAGGAGAAAAACATGGAATGTATCCGTACAAAATTATTATCGTCTAATGCCTCATAAAAGCCATATTGAGCATTGCAGAACTGAATGATGAAATAGACAAAGTCTATTTTAAATATTGTTATTGTACACTTATAAGAAAATCATAGAATCACAGAAGCATAGAATCATAGAATTACAGAATTGTTTGGGTTGGAAGGGACCTTAAAGATCATCCAGTTTCAACACCCTGCCTTGAGCAGGGACCCCTCCCACTAGACCAGTCTGCTCAAGGCCCCGTACAACCTGACTTTGAACACTTCCAGGGAGAGGGCCTTCACAATGTCCCTGGGCAACCTGTGCCTCGCCACACTTATTGTGAAGAATTTCCTCTTAATGTGTAATCTAAATCCTCCCCTTCCTATTTAAAGCCTTTCCCTTTTGTCCTATCACTACATGTCTTGTAAAAAGTCCCTCCTCAGCTTTCTTGTAGTCCCCCTTCAGGGAATGGAAGGCCATTTGTCAATTTAATGAAGTATATCAGTTCCATAATTGTAACATGATTCTAAATTAAGTAAATCCAACAATTGTTAGGCACTGATATGGCTGAGAATAGGAGAAGTGTACATTCTAACACTCCAAATTCTAAATGAGGGGCAAGTATAAGAAAGTGGACCACTGAAAGTAACTAGTTTTGGACATGCTCTTCCTGTACCTCTCTCCATCCTCACACTTTTTGCGAACCCTTTTGGAGACAGTAGTTTAGGTCAAATTGACCACTGGTCTTCTGGCCCCGATGGGCACTTGCTATGATACTCTCGTAACTGTTACTTACTTGCTAGGCAATTGCAGAAAAATCTCCAAGCCATAGCATGGAGAAAACACGTAACTTTAAGAAAAAATTGCTTGGTTTCTGAGACACAAAGCAACTTGTCATGTCTGATTTGGTTTTGGCTTTAAGCTAATAACATGCCTTCTGTAGGTTCTGTACTTCCCTTGCACATTAGAAACTCTGGTGCATGCAGAAAAGAGAAGGGATAAACGATTCCTCATCTACCCTTCCTCAGGTGTGCTGTAAATGTACTTTCAACTGCCTGTCCACCCAAGATCTGACCAATTACTCAGTCATGGAAGAAGGTGATGATGTTCACCTTTCTACAGTGGATCGTCATAAAGACTAGTATAAGAGTTTATCAAATTTCAGTTAAATATTCAAAAACTCCACCAAAATAAGATTATATGTCTTCTTAACATCTAATCACAGTACAAGTTTTCAATACTGTATTTTATACTATTTTTCATAATTTTCCTAGCTTAATGTTATTTAAAAAAATCTACCTCATTTGAACATCTTACTGTCAGGAAAACGTAAAATAAAGATGACTAGCAAAATTATATTATTCATTATTACATAAGGCTCTGCCACTAAGAATATTTTCTGAAACCATCACTGTCAGCAAACCTCAGACAGTAACTCTTATTTAATTTATACCATTCAGCTTCGTTGTAGACACTATATGGTTCAAAGGGCACACACCGAAACTACATGTACTTGATTACAGCTAACTAAAATCGAGTTAATGTTTTGATAAAACTAAAGATGCATTGATCATTCCACACTAAGCTTGGCTTTGCACTTTCATCCCTCTAATAACACAATAATAAAAACCATTAGTCATTCAGGAAAAAATATGTCCAAAACTTCTGAAAGGGAAACAAGAGCTAGAAATATTGTGCTGAAGATAGAAATATTCAGGGTCTGTTGGCTCTGAAATTTAGATCCCTTCAAAACAAGCAAGTATGTTAAGAACTGTAACGCTTTCAATACTACATGTAATAGAATATGGTGTGTGAAAGCTGTGATAAATCACTGTGAATAAATACTGCAATTTTCAAGAAATAACTATATTAGAAATGTATTGCAGAATGTAAATTGCAGCACTGTTATAACCCTCCCCACTTAATCGTTTGACTTCTTTCCTGAGCTACCTGCCTTTTCTAATTCATAGTTAGCAAAGCCAAAAGGAAGAACTTAAAGTTTCATCAGAAAAACACATGCAAAACTGTGCCCATATGGGCTCAGTCCATTTGCCTAGTGAGAAATAATGTTTAATCTTACAAGGAGTTCAAGCTTGTATTCCTAATAAAAAAACCCTCCAAGCTCAGCCAAACATTCAATAACAAACAATACAGGTATCAATACACATGCCAGTGAATTACTAATAATTAAGAATTCATTGTATGTGGTTCAAGACTTTGCGGTTTAGCGGCTGAGGAAAGTGGGATTGTTTAGCCTGGAGAAAAGGAGGCTGAGGGGAGACCTTATCACTGTCTACCACTACCCGAAAGGAGGTTGTAGTGAGGTGCCTGTTGATGTCTTCTCCCAAGTGACAGGCAATGGTATGAGAGGAAATGGCCTCACATTGCCCCAGAGATTTAGATTAGACATCAGGAAAAATTTCTTCACAGAAAGGATTATCAAGCACTGGAACAGACTGCCCAGGGAGCTGGTTGACTCACCATCCTTGTAGGTATTTAAAAGATGGATAGATGAAGAGCTCAGGGATACGGTTTAGTAGTGGACAGGTACAGTTGAGCATGATGATCTCAAAAGTCTTTTCCAACCAAGCGATTCTATGATTCTGCAATTTATCAAACAAACATAAATAAGCTCCTCTTGTCTAAGAAAAGTGGGTGGGTAGTGTGCATACAGCATGACACTAAGCTTCTAGAATGAAGTAATGCAGTAATGCACTATGTGACGATCTCTCTTTCTTTTGATACTCTTAGTTTCAGGGCTTCCAGAGTCACTGATTTCTGTTAATAGTTGATCTTCTGTCACTGTATTGAAACTATTATTGGCATTAAAACAGACACTATTATTTGATCTTAATGTTGTGTTCCCACAGTCAGTGCTATTGATCTGCTACTTAGATTAGAATCAACTCAGAGAAGAAACCAGTTTTGCCTTGTCCACTCAACACATGGTATAGCTGGATTGTGACCACTGCAATCTCATAGTTAACAAATGCACTTTAAGAGATTTCAACTCAATTCCAGTCACTCACTGGTATTTCTTAATACAGATTAGTAACTCTTTAAGCAAATATTCGTTGGCATGTACATTAAAAAGAACTTCTAAAATGACCTGACAGTAAAAAAGTGCAAGAGGTTGAAGAAATGAGAGGCTGCATAAGAGTAGAATTCTACAGAATTTGCTAATAGAGAAAAAAAATAATTTCTGGGATTCCATTGTACTATCACTATTCTAGTAGAAATAAACCAGAAAATCTGTAAGTATAGTAGAACTCTCTGCAAGCAGAGATGAGCGAATCATGTTAATTACAAACAAGCTTTCATTCTAATTTAAAATATCAGGTCTCTGTTCACATTCCCTACATCCCTTTCCAGTTGGGTATTCCACTGAATGAGTTTACTGCTGAAAACATTTGCCAAAATTTTGTTTGAGCTCATTTAAATTAAGTTTGCAAAGTGCTCTAAGAACTATAAGCAGAGACCTGTTATGAAGGTAAAGCATTGTCTCAGATTCGCAAAAATAAATGCTTATCCAGTCACCAATTGAATGAGATTTCTCTTATTGATTTCAATGGGCTTTGAATAAGGTCTAATTTCCCACAAGTGTTATATTGTGCTTATAAGTTGTATGCTGAAGTAAACACTATTACATTATAAGTCTCCCTCTTCATAATCTATGGTGTCAGATGGGGAATATCTCCTTCTGTGCATGGATTTAAATATCTCTGTTATTTTCATACACAAGCCAAAGTTCATCCTCAAAGAATGAAGACTTCATCCAAGCTTAAGACTCTTTCCATTATCTTAACAGAGATAATTAATTTTATTACTTCTTTTTACAGAAAGAATTCAGTATTATAATGAATTCCCAAGATCGCCCCTGCCAAAGTTTGAATTGGTAACTCTTGGCTTCTTTTTCTGAAATAAGTGTTTGTATAAATATGACATGAAATATTATAATTTAGAGTTCAGTGGGCCTTTTTAAATGCACGTAGAAAATGCGAAATGGCCTAAACTGACAGCATCAGGCGCTAATAGAGCATATTACAAAAAAAAAAAAAAAAAGAGTATACATTTCACACTCTTCAGTTGGCTGAACTTAGATCTCTGGAATTACAAGCCTCAACTGCTACTAAATTGTTGAGTGCTAAAGAAGTCATGTGCTGGGTCTGATCTCACTGTTCATTTTGATTAGAATTCCAGGGTATTTGAAGAATACTTATGAATTAAGAAGGTATTTTTTTTCTTTCCTTGTTTCTCCTGGCAAGAAATTTCACAAAGCGATTTGTATTTTTACCTCATACGTGGCTTCCCTGACCTTCTAGTTCAAACCAGTCACCTTTTGTTTTTCAGTCTTGATCTAAAACTGTCATTATGCCCTGTCTCTTCCTCCAAGCCCTCTGTTTGTGACCACACAAAATTTTCATTTCCTTCTCATATGCTTCCTACTGATTCATCCTCCCATTTTACAAACTCTACCTCTGTATTGTCCCATTTATGTACTCTATTTCCTTACCTTTGCATTCCATAGAGGGCTAAATATATTATTAACTGGCTTGGTGGCTATAAAAACTGTCTTTTGAAACAGCTCTTCAACCACGAGGAAAAGAATATGCCAAATACTGTATAAAAGAAAAAGAAGAGTGACTGACTACAAAACAGAGCTAGAGTACTATAAGCTTTAAAAGTCTAAGAATCTTCAGAGATTTTTAAGCTGCTTGCATTAATTCAACATGAAATTTTGACAAACCTGAAAGGTACTCAGTGTCTTGTAAACACATTGCTACCTGTCCACTATGTACATTAAAATCATGTTCTGTTCCTCAATCTTATGTAAAAGGTATATTCAGCTACAGAATTGCCTTTCTCATTCACTGAGATAATTCAGAGTACCTACTTTAAATATACGCACTTAGTGTGCTGCCTCACCCTGCAAACTGCATGGGCTCCTACTAGGTATCAGAATATAGATGCAAATTAGGGTGATTATCAGTGACACAGAGTCTACTTGAAGGCAAGTAACTATCAGTGTACCCCAGGAATCAACACGGGGTCCAGTACTGTTCTACATCTTCATTAATGATCTGAATGATAGGACAACATGTAACCCCCATCATGTCTGCTGAAGACACAAAGTTGGGAGGACTCACCCAGTGCAGGTCCTGCCAGACCAACATATTGGCTTTCTACGATGGGGTGACCACATCAGTGGGCATGGGAAAAGCAATGGGTGTAATTTATCTGGACTTCTATTAAGCTTTTGACATGATCCCCCACAACATCCTTTTCTCTAAATTGGAGAAATATATATTTGATGGGTAGACAGTTCGGTGGATAAGGAATTGGTTGGATAGTCACATTCAGAGAGTAGTGGTCAACGGCTCTATGTCCAAACAGAGATCCATGACAAGTGCTGTCCCGCGGGGTCTGTATAGGGACCAGTGCTGTTTAATATTTTCATTGATGATATAGACAGTGAGATTGAGCGCACCCTCAGCAAGTTTTCAGATGACACCAAGCTAGGTGGGGCAGTTGTCGCACCAGAAGGATGGGATGTCATCCAGTGGGACCTGGACAAGCTAGAGAAGAGGGCCTGAGTGAACCTCATGAGGTTCAACAAGACCAAGTGCAAGGTCCTACACCTGGTTTGGGGCAATCCACGGTTTCAGTACAGGATAGGGGATGATGTGGTCGAGGGCAGCCGTATAGAGAAGGACTTGGGGGTGCTGATTGATGAGTAGCTCGACATGATACATTTTATTATAAGACACAAACCAGAATATTACCTTACAATGCAAATCCTAAAGTCTCTGGGAACTGAGATCACATTTATGCACCTAGATCAGAGAATAACTGTATTCTGTGTGTGGGAGAGGCTGGAATTTTAAAAATATCCAATGTAATTCTTCACTGAAAAGAAAGTAGAATATAAACAATTACATTTTTAATTGCAAATTGCAAAAACATAAAATTGCAGGGTGGTGGCTTTTTTTTGTTTGTTTTCTTAAGTGAAGCATTCTGAACAGTGTGCTTCCTGGGCTACAGAGACATGTTCAAATACTGTCTTTACAAAGGTAAAACCATTACTATGCAGATCATGGCAATAAACAGACAAAATTGCTTCACCAACACTACTAGATTAGTAGATTACTAACTAAATTATTAAATAGGAGAGTTTGCTATAGAAATGTGAGGTGTACTCAAAACATTTCAGAAAGGGGGTATTTCAATAAAAGTGCATTTCTCCATCTAATAGGTACATAAAATTTCTAATCTTGCACTGACATTCCAATCAAGACTTTGAATCTTTTTTACAACCTTTAACAATCCTATGATTTATTATAAATGTCCAAGACTGTTCATCTTAACCACCCAAATGAAAGCAAAAATACAAAAACTTCAACTTCTTTTTTAGTAATTTGAAAAGTATTTACCCCTGAAGAAAACCATAGTTACATATTCACTTACTCATTTAATGATCCACAATGACTTTTCACTCAGTATGTGTAGTACTCGTAAATAGAATGTCCATAGAAAATCCTCTAGTACCTACTAGGTAGACCACAAGATACAGTTCTTAGGATGGTGCTGAACTGTGATGCAGGTCATCTGTGCCTTGAAGTGCCCCCTTACACATACTAATGTTAGAACTAACACATTCTTTTTAGTATGTAAATTACATTGGGAATATAGCTTAGCAGATTCCTTTGCACACATTTCAACGTCAGGAAACTAATAAAGCATTATACATGTTTGAAGCATCTCTGGCACTTGGCATAACGACACGGACTCTATTCACAAGTTTTAATAAGGTGTCAGTCTACAGAAATGCACAGCAGAGATGGCAAAGAAACTTTTTAAAGTAAAAAAATGGCCAATTCTATGAAAGACACTGAAAAAATGTTTCTACAAATATATTAACAACAAAAGTAGGGTCAGGAGAATCTCCATCCTTTACTGGATGCAGGGGGAACAATAGTGACAAAAGATGAGGATGAGGATAAGGCTGAGGTACTTAATGCTTTCTTTGCCTCAGTCTTTAATAGTAAGGTAAGATGTTCTCTGGATACTCAGCCTGCTAAGCCAGAAGATAGGAAGGTGGAGCAGAACAGATCTCCGATGATCCAAGAGGAAATGGTTAGAGACCTGCTCGGCCAATTAGACATTAAACATCTAAGGGGCCAGATGGGATCCACCCAAGGGTATTAAGGGATCTGGCGGAGGTGTTCACCAAACCCCTCTCCATCATCTACCAGCAGTTCTGGCTGACTGGGGAAGTTCCACTTGGTTGGAGGTTGGCAAAACCCAGCTCTCCCAAAAACATTAATGTCTGTGATTATCCTTTCGCCTATCTTACCAGGTCAGACAAGAAAAGGAAAACACCCAATAACAGAAGGGAAGTGCACTGTGCTCTTCAAAGGTATTGTCCATATTGTGACAGAAGAGTTGTGGTTCCCCCTTTTATTCAATGAAAACTGCCATGGCATACACTCTGAACTACATTAATACTTACATGAACGTCACAGTCCAGATTCTTCTGAAGGCTCAGGCTAAGTATCAAGTGATGATCTGTACATTTACTGTTCAGATTTTTCATCTGTACATTGCCTTCCAGACCACAGGTGATTAGAGAAGCAATAAAGTACTAGTTGCTTCATTAAATGTTTCAGATTCAGGCTTTATTAGTGCTGTTGAGCCAAGGCTGAGAAGGGTATGCAGAGCAACTTGGCCAAAAAACAGGGACTATAGGTTACTGAACAAAAGATGAACAGCTACTGACTGAACTACTTCCAGTGGTGAACTGATATGAGATTTAACCATGAGGATGACTAACCACTCAAAACAGCACTATTCCTTATGCCCTGAATTTCACAGCCGTGTACACAGCACATCCACTGAAGAACTGCCTTTCCAAAGAATAAATACTCTTCAGCATAAAATTCATACCAGTTACTGCAAATGGTAATGAGTGCAAGAAACATTAAGGCTAAAATATAAAATGTATCTAGTAATCTACCATTTATTACATTTTTAATGGATGTAACAATTCTGAAGACAGAAAAACAATGACTACTAGCAACAATATATTTGTAACTTATTATCCATCTATAAATGCATACAAATAGGGAAAAGCAGTCTTCTCCATTATCTCTTCAGTGCCATCAAGGAAACAAAAACTGTAAATACCCAGTTGTAACAGATGCAAGGCCTCATGAATATATCAATTTTCATCCCTGAACAGATATATTGAACAGCCCAGTGGGAGTGTGCACGTTTCAATAAATATCCCCATGCTCCAAAACCAAAAACATTTCTTATTTGTAAGAGGACCACTGCATTACAAAGATTATTACAAGAAAACACTCAAGGGAGAAATCAAGCTTTTCTTTGCAATTAAACTTTATTTGAAACTGAAACAAAAGACAAGCTATGACACAACAGGAAAGAAAGAAAGAAGATTTTTCTCAAACTTAAAAGAAAATATGAAATAGCGGAAAGCTAAATCTAAAGAAGAAGGAGGAAACATGATTTAAGTACCTGAACTCAAGTCAGATATGAGAGATAAAGTAAACTGCCAAAAGACAGTAAAAGGAAACCACTAGCTACAGTTACCATTTCACTTCTGAAGATCTCATCAGGGAATGAGAACTGGTTTAAAAGGGATATGATTGAATGGAGAACAATTTGCAAGCCCTTCTGTCTGTTGTAATATGATGACCTAGTTAAGAAGAAATATGAAAAACAATCCTATAACAAAGACTTTTTATCAAATCTTTTGTTAAAGTCTAGATAAAGTGAAAAATTTTGTTTTATTCACACTATAAAGTCAGTAGGAGAAAAATTATCCAAGAAAGAAAGGAAAAGCAGTGAAAACCAAAATAATTTCTTATTAGCAGATGAAACCTCAATTAAAAAATTATAATTACAAAGCAAGACAGTTATTCATATATCAAAATTCTCAAGGAGAAAAGAGAAATTATTATTAAAGAACAAATATTTTGGATGAAAATATTGCAGAAAGACTCAATACAAAACTTATAACAAAAACATCAATTGTGAAATTGTATCCCAAGATGGCACACATATCCAGACTGAGCTGTATAGATGCAAGGATTAGATTCAGAGTCCATCCATAATAGAAAGAACATAATTAATAAATAAATAGATAAATAAATTAATTAATCTAGCACTCATTAAACCCACTATTCCAAGACCTTTCTGACTTCACCTAGCACATCAGGAATTTTCACCCTGAAACCTCCCATTCCCTCTTGAAAGAGAATTCATTAATCCCATCTGTGCAATATGTACATGCACATAGTATTCCACAAATATGCATATGGGAAGCCATAGGATACATGTACCAAGCTGCCCTCCCAACTGATGTTCTCCAAAAATCACAAACATCCAAGACACACTCCTGCAAAAGACTTTGAAATTCAGAAACCCATGCAAAAAAAAAAAGGGAAGCAGACAAGTAATAATAAAGATAATTTCTACTATCGCTACCACAGTACCAAGTGAAAAAAAAAACTTTTTGAAGTAAATAAATAGAAAAAAGGGAAAAAGTATGCACTGAAACCTAAATTTGAACACTTAGAAGTTCCTTTTGTGTGGCAAATATTGACTATATAGAATCTAGATCAGTTCCTATAGGACTCAAGACCTAATTTAAATCCTTAAAAAACTTAGTTAACAAAGTTAGAGTAAAATTTCCATTGTAAATCACCAGCTATTTCCACACAGGGAACACGATTATGGAAAGCAAGAACATTATGTTATCAGTTTCAAGTGCAACTTAAAGTAAGTGTAAGATTTTCTGAAAAAAAAATAACTCACACAGGAAAAATACTTAGCGAAATGAAGTTCATTATCCAAAGGGACAGCGGGCTAACGGAAGAGAAACTAGCAAGTCCCTTGGGATTTGTTTTTAATTGCTTGCAGCTGAAATAACTATATAAACTTGTTAGGAGACAAAAGAAAAAAAAAACAGAGAAAAGAAAATCAAGAAAGGAAGAACAGGGAGTTTAAAGATATATGGCATCTTTTTATTTCCCTCTCTGCTCTCAGCTAAAGACATGAAAAACTCTAAACATTTCAGCAGAAGAAACTAAAGCAAGATAAAATTTTCCCACACAAATCGCAGAAGCACTCAGAAAAATTGGTAGTTTCGGCGCATTCTCCTTACTGTTCCTTTAGCTGCGAAAAGGATTCACAAAAGTGAAGAACTGCTCTGAAAACAATAGTAAACTTTTATGGTGATGCAGGAATATAGACATAAAAATGCATCCTGACAGCAAAGCTCAAAACCTCATTTCAGTTACAATTGTTTCATCTAAAATTTGCATTGTTTTCTCTACAATCAAAAAAAGGTCCAGAGTTAACATTTAAAATTTGATTTAACATTTAACATTTGATTTACTGCAAAGCACAGCATACCTTCAACTTAAGTAGCACCCATAAACTCAAACTCCTTCTACGTTTACATGATTTTTGTAAACATAGATGTTAAACCTCAAGAATACAGAAAATAGCTTTACCTTTTAAACAAGTCTTGACTGATTCAGAAATACATAGAAGTTTGAAGCAAATGTCTGAGAGGCACTGGTGGCTACATGCATCTCACCATAACTTCAGACTACATCAGGACTTATTCTTTTCAGAGACTTAAAAAAAATATTGAATTGCTTTTCTTTCTAAATTTCCAAGTTTAATTTCAATATTTAGCTTCATTTTTGCTAATGCAATTCCATACTGATGCAACTGCATCAGAAAGAAAAGCTGATTCTACTCTAGTCTGGGTTCTGAGCAGTGGAAAATAATGCATGTGCCAGTTTTTACCAAGATGTGAATCTCTTTCCAGTAGCATTTTCTTCTAGTGATATCTGAAAGCACTAATCAGAATGCATGAATGGCTGTCTAAGTGAAAATATTTATTTTAAAATCCATGTTACCAACATGCATGTACCCAAATGGACACACGTAGGCATGCACATATATATGCATTCAAACACAGTATTTCTTGCATATGAGAAAAAAATAGCATCTTTTCCACATATAGGGCAAGAAATGCAAAAATAAGAAGTAAATACACATAGAAGGCATCAAAACAAAAGCTAGGATTAAAATGTAGGTATCTACAATCTCATAACAGTCAAATAAATTAATTTACCTGTGATGCCCTTACTCTGAGTGCTTTTTTTTCCCTCCCTATAGCCTTAAGTTATTTCATGCACCTGTACAAGAGATGGCAAAGCCTTGGACCACTGCCTTAAAGACTTTGTGCAGGGAGCTGCAGCCTTCTCCAGACATCTATACAATAAGCAAGTGAATTTCCACCAAAAAAAATAGGAACTAATTGTGTAATTGCCTGAAGAAGTGCATTTTTAGTATGGTTTCGGCAGAAGATGAAAGAAAAATTGTAGATCCACTGATCAGTTTAGGAAAATTTTTGATACTCTATAAGCAGTGCATTTTCTGTGGCTACTTTTGCAAGAATCTCTCCACAAGGAAAAACAATTAGGAGCAAATGATACAAGATGAACTCCAGGTCACACAAAGGATAAGAGAAGAATCTAGTAAAGAAAAACTTGAAATCTCAATTAGTCTCAATTTTAATTAGTTATCTTTTACTACATCTCTATTCATTTGGATGTTCTGCTCATTCGTGTATTTTTTTAGTTATTCCAATCCACTTATAAAGGAAACTAGATATTTATATATCACTTTCCATTTTCACATTGTTATCCATGGAATAGCTTTACCCCTTTACCAGGTCTCACTTGGAAACGCAATTATATTTAAGCAACAGCTCCATCCCAGCCTGCTATGACGCCATCTACTGATTCTGGAGCATGTTATGTCTAAAAGTCAAAAAATGCTTGCAGGTTGACAAAGTTGTGCTTCTATATTTATAATAGGGGAAAAGGCAGAACAATAAAAAGCTGTTCAAAGAGCATATACGTATACAAGGATTTTCCCACATGTGGCTTTTACCGGTAAATCTCTCAGTGAAATGTAATAAATCCAACATGTCAATTTCTGTTTGTATCTCTTGTGAGGTCAAAACATTAATTATTCCATTACATGCTTGAACATCTTTTCAGAGGATAAAGTATTTGTAGGAACACAGATCTATTCTGAAAAGAATCTAACAGTACTATTAAAAAGCCAACATCTATGATACTAAGCATTTTAAATCAATGTTTTTCAGCATAAAATATGAACTTTTATGCCAAAACACACTGACTGTTTTTATTGGAAAAACATAACAATTTTTGCCTATTTTGTTTTCCTTTTACTTCTTATGTTTCTGTTTTCTTTTTTTACTGCTCTATATAACATGCAAAACAGGAAAAAAGAAGCCAAATGAAACAAAACTGTAGCAGTGGGAAAAGGAGCAAACACACCAGAAAAGCTCTTGACGTTTTTTACTTCCTTTCTCATTAAGAGAAAATTCATGGAAACTTGGAGCAAAACAAAGTTTGGTTCATATTTTGTAGCTCAAAATACTACTTCTGTAAGCATTATCGTGGGCCATAGTAGCAAGTGAAACCAGTTCAAACTGTGCTGATATACCAGATGAGAATTAACCAAGGGTCAGAAAAGCTGTACCTTGTTTTCCCATTATTTTAATAGTTCATGATCAAAAGGAAACTTACCTTTTTCCTTGGTGTTGCTTACAACTAGATACAGAACACCAGCCAAGGCTTATTGTGTTAGAAAGACTGAAATAGCTGAAAGGGGAACCTTTGAAATCAGTGACACAGACCTAAAACATCTATAAGAAAGAAATTTCAACTTAATAGATCATTGCCTACCATGGAAATACATACAAATGGGAAAAGGACCCTAATGTATAAAAAACACTCTCCAGATATCGCTAGTGTGCCCAACACCAAAAAACACTCATCGTGACCATCATTGTCACAGTCATCGTCACAGGACGCAAGAGCGGTGGTATCTTTTTCTCTTTCTCTTTTTTCTCTTTTTCTTTCCCTTTCCTTTCCTTCTTATAAATGTTTTGATAGAATGTAATTCACCTGCCACTATGCTTTCCCAGTTCAGTTTTATTGCTGCCATAAATAAAAATTTTATCTGATCTTTTTGTGCCATTTCACCTTAATTTAGCCTGAGGGGATTAGGGAACCTTTACAACCTCCTAGTTTTCCCTTATTTGGCTCATAACAGCATGGAAGAAGAAAAGCTTGAAGGAAACTTACACAGTTTGTTTAAGTCAGATATAGATACAGACAGAAAACATATGCAGGCCAAAACTGAGCATAGAAAAGATAGATTTCTCCTATGAACAGGAGAAATAACCTGGCACTCTGAAGTCCCTAAAACTTAACTCACCAGTAAGGTTTTGCTTTATAATTTGTCCAAATAATCACCTAATTTCTACACAACTTTACCTATGTCCCAGGAATACAGTATCCTGACATTGCCTTTGAAATAAAACATTCTACAGGAATGTACCATCTACCTCACATACACAAATTGTATTGAATATAACCAGTTATCCAAACAAATTTGATATTAAGCAACAATCTGGTGCAAACAGATTTTCTGTTTTATTAACTAGAACTGCATAGGATTTAATGATCTGAATGAATCGTGTCTTCATGAAATAAACTCAAATGTCTTCCTACAGTGAGATCATGCACACATCTGTCAAAAGGTAATCATGACATTACATGTACTGCTTATAACCATGGTTGCCTCTATTTTGACAATCAATCAAAAAACTTAAAAGCTATTAACATGGATTAGTGGAGCAGAAGAACCAGCTGTATATTCACATTTGTTTGAGATACATTGATCCAGAAGAAATAACAGGAAGCAGGAGAAAAAAAATAAAAGAAAAAAAAGAAAAGAAAAGAAAGGTTAATTACCCGAGGGAGAGGATGTCCATGGGAAAATGCTTTCTATCAATTTTGCATCAGTAGATTGAAGTAGGTAGAGAAGAAAGATGTTTGGTTTCACTGAAAAGTAACAATTCAAGCTGCATTTAAAAAATAATAATGCTATATTCTTCACTGATAAAATGTAAATTACTTAAATGACTTCAAGGGTTTGGGAAATCTTGTGCCTAAGTGATAAAATTATTTTTCTGTTCTAATTCAGAAGACATTAAGAACAAGACGGTTTATTTCTAATTGAATAAATACAAAGTCCATACAGTTACACACAGGGTTTACAAACTACCCACCCCCCCCAAAAAAAGAAGAATCTTTCAGAGAATGTCAAAATAAAACTTGTTTTAATGATTTAAACAATTATATCAGTTAAAAATTACAGTCCTAAACCTGAAATTTATGTCAAATTCAAGATTTATTCATGATAGTGTTTAGAGAACTGCTGTAGCTTCCTTATGAAATTTTAATGATAAATTCCACCTTTTGCCCCCAGTATAGATGTTATTCATATTGAAAACACAAAAAGGACACTACGATTTCAAACTGAAAGTCAGAGGAGCAGGGCAAGAAGATCAGCAAAAAGAAAGTCTTCCAATTAAGATGCTGGACTGAATCTGAAAAAGCTTACTTCAGACATTTGCCCCAGGATTTTTTCCACCTCCCAACATCTTCAACACTTACTCTGCGTCTGTTCCTGAATAGAAAAGTAGAAAAAACAATATTGCTCTCATTAGAGCACAGCTGTCTCTAGCCCCACAAGTAACACAGATACTAACCTCAAAGGTCCCGCTACCCTGACCAGAGTTGTGTCAACATGGCAATTTTACTCAATAAATCAGCAGAGGAAGTGCATAGGAAAGCATGTAAATGGGTACTTCTACCTCTTTACGGGGACTGCAATACACAGAGGCACACACATACTATAGGTTCATCAGATGGTTTAACCTTCTTAGTGCAGAAAGATGATACAAGTCATACTAAACCATAGAAATCCTTAGCATTTTGTGGTGGTACTTTTTTAAATGGTGCGCATGGAACAACTAATGGTAGTAAAATCAGTTTTCTTATCAGCCTAAGAAAAGGAATGTGAATATGCATCAATCTTTCTTTAGGGAAAAAGTTACTAATTATGTGGGAAAAGTATGGCAGTCCTATGGTTCTTCCTCTTTTGCACCACAAAGGAGGAGAAATGCACTGTGAGAAAAGCTTTCTTGTAGAATGAACAAATTAATCCCCCATGTTCCATAGGCAGCATGCTAATTACCTGGTGTAAGCGAAGAGCGAGTAGCTCTGATGAATTCCTACAGGGAACACACTTCCAAGCAAGGACAGAACTATATGCTACGCTGTTGCATAGCTCATAGGTCACTCCAAGCCACATTTTCAACATGCAAAACCCCAACTATTTCTCTTTATAAGTATGGTTTATAAAAGGTAAAACAGAAGAAAAAAATAAAAGGGGAACAGATGTTGAATGAGATCAATTATTACTGAGCAAAAAATGATGTCTCAGATTAGCTTGTTGATGAATGACAAAAGCTTGATATGATTTCATTGTGTCTTCACCTTGTTTAGTAAATTTGTAGCGGCTCAGGGATTGTTCAGCTCAAATCAATTTGTTAGGAAATGAACTTCAATTATTTGTTTCAAATCAATGCAACTTTTAAGATGATTCTAACAACTTTCCAGTATACTAAGGAGAAAATGGTGAAAATCTCTGTACTGCTAATAGGCCTACTCAACTCTCAAATTACAAATATACAGAGAGATTTAAAAACATAATTTTTAACATATATATATTAAAATCAATAAAAATATCACTCAACATGAAACACTAAGAGAATTACACAAGCATCAACAAACACAACACATCATTAACAGGAACAAATTGTTAAGTTCAGGACCAAGCAAAAGCTGTCAAAGTCCATACCTGCCAAAAAAAGACCAGTTGGGAAGCTTTAGAGAAAAAAACCTTAAAAGGGTAACAGTTCTACTAAGATACAAGGTAGTATCCATTCCAAAAGATATCACTGACCTACCAAAAACAAAATCCTTGATAAAAGTGAGACCTGCAGCAGATGCTGAGAGGAACCTTAAACCCCCAAAGCACACCAAATCACATAATAGTACGCAATAAATTACGGATTTTTCTCTGGATCTTCTGAGTGCAAGGACTGAAAACTCCTGACAATTTACGATAGCCCAGGAAGTTCTTAAACTTCAATTTGTAAACCCAGCATATATCTTCTGAGTTCAGAGACTCAGGATCCAGTTATAACCACCAAAGATGTGTCCTACAGAACATTGTCTTTACCTTTTGTTTTATCAAAATCTCCTACTTGTAACAACCCTAAAACTTTACCTCTGAAGCAATACTTAACTTGGTAAACAAGAGCAGCCTTGGAAACGACTACTGCAAGTAAGTTACACTGAAATATGGAAAAGACTAAGGATCTTTTTCCTATGCTTCTAGGCACCAATGAAGAAATAATTCTTAGTTGTCTTCCCAGTATTACGAATAATCAAAACTAAAGCAGATAAGGACAGAAAATCTCCACTAAAACATCCCCTCAATTTAACCTCTGTTCAAGTCAGAGAATCAAAAAAATTGTGTGGGTTGGAAAATACCTTTAAGTTTATAAAGTCCAGCCGTAAACCTAACACTTATCAAGTCCACTACTAATCCATGTGCCTAAGTGCCACATCTACACACATCATTTAAATACCTCTAGGAATGGCGACTACTTCCCTGGTCAGCCTGTTCCAGTGTTGAGACCTCTTTCAATTAAGTAATATTTTCTGATATCTAGTTTAAAGTTCCCCTGGAATGACTTGTTCTATTGCTTGTTACTTGGGAGAAGAGACCAACATCCATCTTGCTACCACCTCCTTTCAGGTATTTTAAAAGAACAATAAGGTCTCTCCTCAGCTTCCTTTTCTCCAGACGAAATAACCCCAATTCCTCAGCCATTCCTCATATGACTTGTGCTCTAGACCCTTCGCCAGCTTCTTTGGACACACTCCAGCACCTCAATGTCTTTCTTGCTCTGAGGGCCCCCAAACAAAACATAGTGTTCAAGGCACAGCCTCACTAGCACCAAGTACAGGGGAACAATGATTTCCCTAGTTCTGCTGGCTACAGTATTTCTGATACAAGCCAGGATGCTCTTGGCCTTCTTTGCCACCTGGGCACACTACTGCCTCATGTTCAGCTGGCAGTCAAACAACACCTCCAGGTCATTTTTCATCAGGCAGCTTTCCAGCATTCATCCCCAAAGCCTGTAGCATTGCATGGGTTTGTTATGACAAAGTGAAGGATCCAACACAGCCTTGTTGAACGCCATACAGTTGGCCTTAGCCCATCTATGCAGCCTGTCTAGATACCTCTGCAGAACCTTCTTTTCCTGAAGCAGATCAACACTCCTGCCCAACTTAATGTAATCTGCAAATGTATTAAGGGTGCACTCAATCCCCTCATCCAGATTATTGATAAAGATACTAAACAGAACCAGCCCCAACACTGAGCCCTGGGGAATACTGCTTGTGACAGGTCACAGACTGGATTTAGCTCCATTCACCACAACTCTCTGGGTATGACCAGCCAGCCAGTTTTTTACCCAGCAAAGAGTACACCTCTCCAAGCCACGAGCAGTTAGTTTTTTTTTCAGCAGAATGCTGTGGGAAATGGTTTCAAAGCCTTTACCAAGGTCCAGCTAAACAATATCCATAGGTTTTCCCTTATCCCTTGCCACCTTGTCATAGAAGGTGATCAGGTTAGCCAAGCAGGACCTGCCTTTCCTAAATCCATGCAAACTGGGTGTGATGGTACTCAAGATGCTCTGCTCCGTACCCTTCCCTTGAGGTCAGATTGACAAGCTTGTAATTCCCCAGATCCTCTTTTCGGTTCTGCTTGTAGATTGGAAACACATTTGATAATTTCCAGTCAACTGGGACCTCCCCAGTTAGCCAAGACTGCTGATAAATGATAGAAAGGGACCTGGTGAGCACTTCCATCAGCTCCCTCAGTACCCTTGGATGGATTTCATCCCATCCAACAGACCTGTGTTTGTCTAAGTGGTACAGCAGGCTGTTAATCATGTCCTCTTGGGCTATAGGGGCTCCATTCTGCTCCCTGTTCCTGTGTTCCAGCTCAGGGTCCTGGGTACCCAGAGAACAACTGGTCTTACTATTAAAGACTGAGGCAAAGAAGGATTATGTACCTCAGCGTTATCCTCATCCTCTGTCACTTTTGTTGCCCCCACACCTGATAAAGGATGGAGATTCTCCTTAGCCTTGGTTTTGCTAATAATATATTTATAGAAACATTCTTTATTGTCCTTTACCTCACTATTTGGGCTTTGGTCCTAATTTTCTCCCTGAATAACCTCACAAAATCACCTCCTTCCAAAGGTCATAAAGCCTCTTTCTTCTTCTTCTATGTTCCAACCAGCGCTCTCTGTTCAGCCAGGTTAATGTTCTTCTCTGACGGTTTGTCTTTTGGCACATGGGGACATGCTCTTGTGCCCTTAAGACTTCCTCCTTGAAGAACATCTGGCATTCTGGGACTCCTTTGCCCTTCAGGACTTCCTCCCAGGGAACTCTGTCGATTGCTCTCCTAAACAGGTCAAAGTCTGCCCTCTGGAAGTACAAGGTGGCAGTTCTTCTGACCCCCTTCCTCACTTCTCCAAGAATCAAAAATTCTATCATTTCATGATCGCTATGCCCAAGACAACCTCTGACCATCACATCACCCATAAGTTCTTCTCTGTTTGTAAACAACAAGTCAAGCAGGGCACCCTCCCTGGCTGGCTCACTCACCAGTTCTGTCAGGAAATTATCTTCCACACACTCCAGAAACCTCTTAGACTGTTTCCTCTCCACTATACTATATTTCCAACAGACATCTGGTAGGTTGAAGTCCCCCACGAGGACAAGGGCTACTGATGATGAGGTCTCTCCCAGCTGCTTATAGAATAATGCGTCTGTCTCTTCACCCTGGTTAGTTGGTCTGTTAAAGACTCCCACCATGATACGTGTTTTGTAGGCCTCCAGCCTGATTCTTACCCATAAACACTCAACCCTATTTGCACCATCATTAAGCTCTAGACAATCCAAGTACTCCCTAATTACCCCACTGCCTCTCCTTCCTTGCCTATCTTTCCTAAGAGTTTGTAGCCATCCATTGCAGTACTCTAATTCTGCAAGTAATCCCACCACAGTGATAATAACTATGTAATAGTTTTCCTGCTGTACAACAGCTTCCAGCCATTCCAGCCATTCCATGTTGCCCATGCTATGTGCATTGGTGTAGAGACACTTCAGCTGGGCTGTTGGCCATGTCACCTTCTTAGAGGAACACCCCTTAATTCCTTTGAGGTGTTTCACTGATTCCTCTTGGCTCCTCAGGAGTCCCTGGTTATCTCTGTATAACTTAAACTGTGCTCTAGTGTACCTAGCATGTCTCAGAGACACAGGCTGAGGGCTCTCACTAGTGTCTCATTCCTCTAATCTTGCATGTCATCCTTCTGCTTGTCTCAAGCAAGCCTGATATTATCTCACTCCCCCTTCAAGTCTAGTTTAAATGTCTGACAATGAGCCCTGCAAGCTCTTGAGAAAACATTCTCTTTGTCTTCTGAGAAAGGAGAATCTCATCAGACTCCACCAAGCCTCATGCCACGTAAGCCACCCCATTATTGAAGAACCCAAAATTGTGGAAATGACACAAGCTATGGAGCCATATATTCATAGACTGGGTGCATCTGTTTCTTTCAGTGTTGTGACCTGCAACTGCAAGGAGAAAGGAGAAAATAACCTGTTCTCCAGATTCCCTTATGAGCTATCCCAAGGCCCTGAAGTCTCTATGTGTTGTAGATTCATCACCTACCAACGCGGAAAAGTAGTAATGGGTAATAGTCTGAGGGATGTACCAGGCTAGGAGGTTTCTTAACGATGTCTGTAAACCGGGCCGTAGGGAGGTAGCAGAATTCCCTAAGGGGAGGGTCTGTCCAGCATATTGGATCCTCTGTTCCCCTCAGAAAGGAGTAACCTACAAGTATAATCCATCTTTTCTTCCTTGTAAAGGTGGTTTTGATACTGGCTGTAGGCCCTTCTTGACTCGGTGACACCTCTAGTGTAGACCGACCACGATCCTCATCTTCCATTGACTGACCTTCCACTTCCAGAGCCTCATTCTTTTGTATAGAGGTATCTGGGCAGATGTGGTGGGCAAGGAAGGCATTCACCTGCCACCCTGAGCATGGACTTGCCTCCATTCACTCCTTTCCTTTGAGGCACTGCTTTTAGCCTGGTAGGGAAGGGATACAATATCCACTTGATCTTGAATTTTTTCTGGTGGCTGTTTCTGTCTCACAGAGGGCAGAGCCTGGCTCCACCATTCTATATCATTCTCAGATTCCCTGATGCTCCTTAACCTTTCCACTTCGTCTTGTAGCTCTGCCACCATGCTAAGCAGATCATCTACCTGGTCACACAGCTGTTTTCACTACTGTCAACCCTTGCTAGTAAAAGGCTCTGGCACTCCCTGCAGCCTGATACCTGGATGGCTACATATTTTTACGGGAGCTCTGTCTGGGTTGGCACATCCATTTTGTGAGTATAGAGGACATAGCTTTCTGCCACAAGGATACCACAGTTAGGCTCCTACTGAGAGGGTGATAACTAGTGAAAAAAGTCACCACTTGGGCTTGTAGGGTAAGTATGCCCTTCCTGCATGCCCTTCCTCATGAATTGCTGTACAAACTCTCACACCACACTTTGGCTACACACAAATCTGATTGCCTACTCTGGTCACAGCAGTTCTGCTCGCTAGTGCTCCCTAGGCTGCTTTTTGTAGGTGAGAGAGTCACTATTGCTTTGGCAATGCCCACACCTTGTCAGTAGCTCCCATGAGAGCTGCCAGCTCCTAGCAGGTGTCTCCGCTCTCCTGGTGCTTCTCTGCTTCAGGAAAACCCCTGTGCACCAAGATCTGCCAAGACTAGCCACTCTGCTGTGTATCAGGCTGGTTCTGGAGCAGTTCCTCTCAGTGACTGACTCAAGATAAGTGACAAGTTTTTGACATAAATAAGTTGGCATAAAAAGTATACTACTCCACAACTATCAGAGTTTTCATGAAGTCTCTACACATCACAGCGAAGAAAAAAGTATGAAGGAAGTAGCAATGCTTGCTTTATCTTTCTTTCACATTCAACTTCTAGTAACTATAACCTCCTCACTACAAAACTTCAAAATTTCATTTGAAAAATATCCCTCCACCTCTCCAATCCAGCCTCTGTCATTTCCTCTATTTCTCAATGTAGTTTTTCTACATGATTCATAACTGTCTTGTGATTATTTCAACATCTATGGGAACTCTGCCGTACTGAGAAACCATCCACTTAACAGCGGTCCTGTTCTCTGCTGCTTACTATTCACTGAGTCATTTCGCCTTCCACAAAATAAGAATTGCTCAAACAAGCAGAATCTGAAACTGTAAGTAGCTTTGAAAAAAGCAGTCCATCTCTTGCCTCTATCTGTGCAGAATAGCTGCTTCTTTCACCCCACTCCTTTCCCTGCACACATAGAGAGAAATGTCTTTTGAAATATTTCTTGTTGTGCTATCTTTGTCTACTGAAGAAAAAGAAAGAATACAAAGTTTTGGCTATAAGTTTCCTGTTCTGTTTTTCCCAAATTAGTACATAGCACACAACAAATATCAATGTGCAAGTGTTTTGTGCCTCAGAAACTAATAGTGCTTTAAAAGTATTGATTGGATTTCATGCTGCCCTGGAGAACATTTCACAGATGCAAGAATCAAGAATGAATCATTGAGTCACTTTTTTCAAGTAATTAAGTGACAAATTCAAGAAGAGAACCAAAGTCCTCTTCCATATCTATTAGGCCATACACTTCAATATGAGCAATCAGTATCAACAGAAACTCCTTTTCCAACTTTTCCTGTTTAATGAACCTTTCTGATCAAGCCTGATACTAAGATGTCCCATCAGAGAGAGAATAGAATATTTCTTCTGTGCTAATGAGCTGCAATCTTGATTTGAAATGACAGTACTCCACTAACAGTCATGGTTTTGGATTGCTTGCCATCTGTTCATTCATGCATAATTTCAAAGAGAAGATCATCAACTAAGCTAAATGAACAATTTTGTGATTTTAACTTCTTAGAGCATTTATCTCTGAAGGTTTAAGATAATTTGGCTATAGTAACTGCCATGTATTATTATCAAATGTACAATTTAAGGAAAATACGTTTTCCATACAGAGTTTCAAATCCTGAGAACAACAAGGACTTTTCTAGACGCTAAACATCTGCAGCACCCACTGATTTCACAGCAGCAGTGAGAGGTGGACAACTTTTGACTTTTTAGAAAGACAAAAAGAACAACATCAAATCAAGTAATGGTTTGGTAAGCCAATGATCGGCACACCAAATCATAATGAGGTCACTACTACAATTGTTTCAGACTTTTACCTGCCCAGTTACTTATTCTTTCCCTTATGTGATTTTGGGACATTGTGTTTTTGCTATATGTCATGTTAAAAAAAAAGAAAACAAGCTGTAAATATATTTACTTGCTCTATGTTTCTATGATTATCTTAGGTATTCTTTTCTTCTACTCTCCCTCCATGAGTCACAGAAGTAACTTCTTTGAACGTAAGAAATAAAATGATAAAATTTTCCTTTAAAAGGACACTGCCTGTGAGTATTCAGATAGTATAGATAGTGTAACATTGATTTTGATTTTATGCTTAATGGGAGCTCTGAACCACAATTGTAATGGTTAAAAAGAAGTAGAATGTTATACTTCTGGAACCAGTCACCATTAGTAGATGATCATCCTAATAGGAAAATGCTATTCAGTGTGAAGTATTATACAGTTATTGATACTTCTGTGCTTATCAATTCACTTTTGAATAAGAGATGTAGGAGTGGTACTAATTCATTAACTACAATTTGAAAAGGAGTTACTGACAAAGAGAAATTTAGACACAGTCTAGTCTTGGGAGATAATTTCTGTGGTGTTCAGTTCAATTTCTTTAGAATAAAATAGTCTTTAGATTAAAGTGTCTGAAAAAAACCAAGATAGTAATTCTATAATAATATTTTCATTTACCTATAGGAAATCAAAATACAGAAGTCATAAACCAAGGATTCAATCTTGCACTGATCAACACAACACCTGTAAAAGATGCTTGATTTTGTTCTGTTTAGAAATTTAGCATCAGAAAATAAACGGCAGTCAAGAATTCAATGGAACCAGGAAGATCTAATTATTGTGTTGGAAAAAGAGGAAGAAGTTAAGTAAAAGTATTCAAAATTATAATAGGTCAAGGAATTCAGTGGGCTTTTCAGGATTAGTATAGGGCTAAAACAGTGATAATTTATACTTCTAATACATTGGACAATTAGTTTTTACAGTTGGGCTGGATCTAGGGAATACTGGCTTTAGATCTTTTTCAAACTCACATATGTGAAGCTGTAACTTGGGCAACTACCTAAGAAACACCTTCAAAACTGCTTCCATAGTTGGCATTTTAGTACAGTAAGGCTGAAGCATGCCATAGAGTAAACAACCTCTCTATCATATCACTTTTAGAAATAGTGTAGGCACAGAGATCAACCATGCTAAAATTCAGAAATGCCAGGATTTGGTGGTTCAATTCAGAACAAACTCTGTTCACAAAATCAGAGATTATAGAAAAAATAATTTTGAAAATCAACTGACAATCAAGGTAAAATGTAGGCAGCTTTGTTTCACGGAGAGAAATAAGGGACATCTTACTTATAGTTCCTGTCTCCCTTTACCTTAGGAGTCTTAGCCTAGAAGCTCAGTGCCCCAGTCATTGTATTTCCACTTTATTATTACAGCTGGAGAACTTTGACCAATAAAAAAAAATTATCACTATAAATAGCAAAGTGATGCAAAATGAAGCAATGATCCATTTCCAACTTAATAACTGGAATGGCTGGAAGAACTAATGATGTTCAAATGCCTATGAGTCTCTAATGGTCAAAGGACTGTGTTACTCCCTTTAACTAGGTTACCCACCCTTCTCTTTGGGTAGTTAGGGATGAAAACTCAAGACTGTTTTGGATTCAGTTATAAAATGTAAATCAGCAAAACCATGAAGTTGTTACTTAACCCCACTGTTCATGACACACTTCTGTTACCTCCCTGCTTGTCTTTGAGAAACAGGACAAAAGCACAAGTACATTTTTTTCAGTGCATCATTACTTAAATTTATTTATTAGATTGAAATGTAGCTGTCAGAGTTCATACATCCAAATGGAGAAAAGCAGAGGAGGTTCTCTTCTTCAGAGAAAGAAATGTATTCAAACATATATTCAAATTCTGACATGCTTCCCTGAATTGAATGTATTGTGCAGAAAGTGCTCATTCCTTCACATACAGTATTTTTTTTTAACGTGATACTGTAAATGTCTGTCACTCCTAAGGATGAAAAGTAGGTTATAAGCTTTCTCTCTTCCTCACCTATTTCTGCTTTCTTCTTTCACTCTCTCAAACAGCAACAAGATCCATTTATAAAGCAAATAAATGAATTAAGCCTTCTCAGAATCACTGCTTCCTAATCATTCTCTTTCTGTCCAAGCTTTCTAAACAAAACAGTTCACTCAAGTGACACTTATCTGTCTCAAGCCTGAATTGTTATTTTTATTTGGGTTTCTTTATAAAATGAGTCTTGTGGCTAACTTGTGCCATTTCCAAATGCCCTCCCAAATCCATAAGAATAGTAAACTCTTTCACAGAAAGTCAATGATTACTTGTCATATTTTTTGTTCTTCTTTTTTAATTTTATCTAACATAAGCAACATTGAATTCTAAATGTATAAAGCATATATGAAGGCATAGTACATCGTATTTCTGTCATTTGCATCTTCTATCTGCATTTCATTTATGCTATGGATTGTTAGCATCTACATTAATTTACAATGAATATAAAGCTACTGCCAAGTAAACAGGAATTCTGGCAACTCATCAGCACATTTGCTGCTGCATACTCTTTTGTCAATAACCAAGTAGTTTCCACTTATGGACTATCTTTTGATGTCACTATACCAGAGACACTCATTACTGCCTGTAACATGTTTTCTTAGAACATGAAGCCCTACTGAAATCCAGTTCCTGTTGTAAAGACAGAACAGAGAAACTTCCGAAGTAGGTTTGGGATGTCTTAGACAAAACACCTTTCTCAGAGTACCAACCTGCAGAAGGCTGTCAGTAGTGATTATGCTAGCAAAATGACAAATGTAATATCAGTAATTCCTAGAGAGGTATGTACATGTTTTTTCCTTTGGTTTTAGTATTAGGCATTATGCCAGGGGGGTGTGATGCACCACAACTCATCCTTTCTTTTTTCAAAGCTCAAACCTTAAGTTCAAAATCAGTTCACAGCATGTTCAGTCAGGCTAATGACATGAACTGCTTCCCAGAATGAGACATAAAATTATCCACCAATTTAAAACTGCACTCATTGTCTTGACTAGAGATACCCACATGGTTATCCTCTTCATTTCTCACCTATATTTTTTTTTTACTTCAGTGAGCTACCACAGTTTTTCATAAAATAAATTCTCTAAAACAAATTATATCTCAGTCACTTCTGCTTATTAGAGAGCAGCTATCCCCATAACATGGGTCTCTGCGATCTTTATTTGCCTCCAGGTACTACCTTTACAGGTGAGAACTCTATATGCAATATATAAGCAAGTAGACAGTAAGGTCACTACCAAAATCAGAATCCAGATACATTCTCTTTCATTAGAATCAAAGCAGAAGCTTTACTTGTTGGCAAAGGAAGTCTATCAGCTTGCATGGAAGAGACACTTTATTTGACTGTTGGCACTTTATTTATTTTGTTTCCAATTATTTAATACCCCATGCCACACAGAATTGTAGTCTGACATATGTATGTTAATATAACAAAAAATGATCCCTTAGGTATCTACAAATTCTAATCTATCAATGGCTATCAACGTTGAGTCAGTACTAATAAGAAACTTGGCCTAAGATTTTTTCTTTTTAAAGCTCTAAGTTCCCTCATCCTACTTAAACCTGATTTTGGAAAATGTCTATAGAGACTGCCTCTAGAGTTTCTGAGCTTCCTTACTTCATGAATAAGTTTCACTCAATTTCCCACTGAAGTAAGCTTGCACCATTTGTTGTACGTTGAGAATTCATGCAGCTCTGTGGCAATATTTGCAAACCGAAAGTACAATCTTCTCAACAGGTATAGGTGATAGTTTTAGCAAATAACTGAAATATTTACCAATTTAAAATATCAACCCTGCCAGATGAGAACCACAAATAATTAAGTATAAAGAAGCTGCCAAGCAGAGTTCAGATTGTCTTCCTTATCAGCACATCAATGTCTGTAAGCTTTCTGTAGGTCTAATCCACTACGTTAAACAGTTTATTATGCTCTCCATCTCAAAAAGGCAACAGGAATTCTTCATCAGGTTGAAAAATTATCTCGATGCTTTCCTCTGTGAAGAAGAAAATACTTTTGAAAACAACCAGACAGCTTCAATCAAAAGTAATTCTTAAAAAGACAGGTTAGTAGGATGGTGGACATACTCCACACATTTCAATAGAAGAAAAGTTTTGTTATGAATATTTCAGGAAAAAAGGTGCCATTATTGTTGGATATGGTTTTGCATATTTTTACATGTAAGAGAAAATAACTTCAAGGATTGTAAGCATTAGAAAATCAAAAATGTTTCACATGTACATTTTTTACAGGATAATATATACTGTATATTATGCTTTATACTATATTTATCCTACTTTCTCTGTGTATAGGAAAATTTACACTTTCTTTCTTTAAATACATTCTCTGTGGATAAAGAGGTGCTAGGAATTAAGAATGAATTTTTCACAGGAAAACATGGCTGAGACCATGACAGGCTCAAACTCTTCCCCTTGAGTTCTATCAGTGTGCCTTAATCTTTTCCTTGAGCCTTAAGCCTTCGGAATCAAATTGTGGAGAAACTCTTCCTCAATGAATATTGAGAAAGTTCTATGTATCTGTGCAGGTACAGAACAAAATATATTTAAATGCTCTATAAATGCTATTAAATAATCATTTTTGTTTTTATTTTTTCAGTGGCAGATATGTTATTAAAGTCTCAACTGAAAAAAGTTCCACTACCCAAACAAGTACTCAATTTTCTTAAAAGTGACTGAAAGAAAAATCATAAAACTTTTTTAATTGATCATTATTCCCATGTTCCCCTATCCCCTTTTGAACAGTATTTGTCAGAAATATTCCCTACATTGCTTCATTAGTGAGCCTAACATTCCTCTTTAAAAATCCACTCTGACATCTACTGGTTTCTTTCGCATTAAAAAAATGCATTGATAGAAGGCTGCTTTGTGCTTATTTCATACCTAATGGACAAACTCATAGCAATATGTAATTTCTTAACACTTCATCACATGCATATATACTTGTACTATAAAACCTTGCTACTAAGAATAAACTGATTTTGCCTGTAATTTCAGAGTCTAATGTGAAGGTCATGACTCATGACAGATTCCTGAATTTGTTGGCAAAAATTAGTGTAATAAAACAATAGTCCAAGAAAAGTCTGCCATTTTTTTTGTGATTGCATTTGATAACTCTGAATCTGTGTAAGATGGGCGTATTTAAAATAGAAAATTATATTAAAAATCATATTCTTTCACTAGATTTGAACCAGAGTTTCAGCCTCACTATCCCTTTATTAACAGCTCATCAAATTCTAACGTATTTAGGTTGCAAAAATTAATTTTACATTATTGGACCCTTTAGACAAAAGGAAGATCGATTACATATTAATGGAAGTTGCAAAACCATTATCCATCACATGGCAGTCTGGTGAATTTCCCACTGACTAGAAAAGGGAAAATATAACCTAATTGTTTAAAAAAGCTAAAAAAAAGAAGGTCTGCCAGTCTTACCTCTATGCCTGACAAAATTATCGAGTAGATCCTCCTGGAAACTCTGATGTACACTGAAAATAAGGAGGAGATTGGTGACAGCCAACATAGCGTCCCTAAGAACAAATCATGCCTGATGAATTTGTTGGCCTTCTATGATGGGACTACAGCATTGGTGAATAAAAGTAGAGCAATTGACATCATCTGCTTGGACTTGTGCAAAACATTTGAAACTATCCCACACAACATTTTTGTCTCTAAATCGGTTAAATAGATAAGGAATTGACTGGATGGTCACATGGTCACACCAAACGAGTTGTGGTCAATGGCTCAATGTTCAAGCGGAGACCGGTGATGAGTAGCATTATGCAGTGGTCAGTATTGGGAATGGTGGTATTTAAAGTCTTTGTAGGAGACATAGAGAGTGGTATTGAGGGCAACCTCAGCAAGTATACCAAGCTGTGTGGCGTGGGCAACATGCTGAAGGGAAGGCATGCCATCCAGACGGACCTCAACAGGCTTGAACGGTGGGCCTGTGCAAACCTCATGAAGGTCAACAAGGCCAAGCGTAAAGTCCTTCTCCTGGGTCTGGGTAATCCCAAGCACAATTACAGGCTGGGCAGAGAATAGATTGAGAGTAGCCCTAAAGATGGGTTGATGGTGCATGAGAAGCTCACCACAAGCCAGCAATGTGTGTTTGCAGCCCAGAAAGCCAACTGTATCCTGGGCTGCATCAAAAGAAGTGTGACCAGCAGGTCAAGAGAGGCAATTCTGCCCCTTTCTTGTGAGACCTCACCTGAAGTATTATGTTCCATTCTCGAGTCCTCAGCACAAGAAGGACACGCATCTGTTAGAGCAAGTCTAGAGGATGGCCACAAAGATGATCACAGGGCTGTAGCACCTCCCATACAAGAACAGGCTGAGAAAGTTGGGCTTGTTTAGTCTAGGAAAGAGAAGGCTCTGGGGGAGACCTTACAGCAGCCTTCCAGTGCTTAAAAGAGGACTACGAGAAAGATGAGGAGGGGTTCTTTACCAGGGATTGTAGTGATAGGATGAGGGTTAATGGTTTTAAGCTGAAAGAGGGTAGATTTAGATTAGATACTAGGAAGAAATCTTTACTATTGTGCTACAGCTTGGAAACATGGAAACTTCCACTCAAGTACCTGGCCATGTTTTTAAGAAATAGAGAACAACAATGTTGTAGATGTTGGACAGAAAGGTAGCCTAAAACTTGGCCGGGTGGGAGCGAGGGTTACAGATGGGAAGAGTTCCCCTCTCACCAAGGTTACAACACATCACTGAACACTTTCTGGACATAAAAAATCCCATTTCTGTAGCTCTGCCCAAGTATCTTGTTTACTCCACCCTATGAGAGATGTAGATCTCAAAGTGAAAAATTTGCTTAAAATTTGTTTATATAAAAAAATATGTTTTAAAAAATTCTACCTGTGTTTTTTACAAGGTATTTATCCCCATAATAAAACAACCTTGCAATCTCAGGGGACAGACAAAAATGTTCTAAAAATCATAATGTTCTACCAACAATCTACTGAAAAGGATAAATGTTTTTGTGAAGTTTGTGAGATTCACTGAAGTATCCCTTGCCTTCAGCCTCAAAACAGCTTTAATTTGTGAGAACACTTAAGCTAGCACAAAACACTCCCTTTCCCCATTTGTTTAAATTCTTTACCTTAAAAAAAAATAAAAAAACCCCAAACTTTTTAAAAATTGACTATGCTTCTTCCATCAGGAATACATTCAGCTTTTAATGCCACTGTCAAAGTATTAAAACAAATTGTATCCTCCAAAAGCATTGTGAGCATATTAGCTGAAGAGATGTAAGATTAGAGATGACAATCCCTTTCCCCCACTGGAAATTTTATTGCAATAGCCTGGCAGAAGTATCATATTCTACTGTGTAGCTTTAGTTTCTGAATAGATACACTAAGGAAAATTTTAATAATATCATAAATTTATATGACTCAGTCTAGGTATGTTAATAAAATAGCACTCTAAACACACAAAAACATACAGTAAGTTCATATAAATACAGTTCACATAAAATCTGTAATTAAAATTCCTCAAAACAGTCTAATGTCTTCAACGGTACACTTCAATGAAAAACTAAGAGGTATTGTATAAGAAACTCTTTGAAACTAAGAGAGAAGGAAACCTAAATAAGCCATAATTCCTACATGCCAAAACCAAAAATATACGGTTTCTCTGCTTGCATTCAGTTTTCACACCTTACCATTCTCAGGTGTCCTAAATTTTAAGTTATAGAAAACACTATTTCCCCACTTCTCTTACTATTCAGTTGTTCTTGCCCTAGTCCAGCAGCTCTTATTTCAGTAAAAGCAAATGAAGTCTTTTATTCCTATGATTTTCCTTCCTAAAGTCCTTATGAAAATCACAATACACTAACTCCGAATCAAAACTATGGAAAAGCAGCAAATTTTCTAGTACGTACCAAGACCTTAAGAAGGAATTTGTTATTGCTGTTTTTCTAGCTTCAGCAACAACTCAGTAAATCACTACAATCCCACAGAAAGCACAAGAGTTTTAGCATAGACAACACAAGACCCCTTGTTCTAAACACATTGTGTCATACATAAAAGACTGCCATGTCGGCAGCTGGATTTCTATGTGACACCAGCAGTGTTTCACACCTAACACTACAAATAACATTACGGTCATTCAACCAATATATTCCAGGTCAAAAAAACATGGAGAGAGAAGCAAACTCGTAATAGCGGGTTTTACAGGAAATCGTTCTTAGATGTTTGCAATGCTTACACAGCTTATGATAAATCTCATTAATTCCATTCAGCAAAGACATGCTCTGTGAAACAAGGATGCATCATTGCCAGAAAATCCCCAAGAGAAAGACTGTTAAAATGCATCTCCTAACACTCTTTTCTAAGTAAATAGCTAGCAAAAGATAAGTCTCGGAAGGACTGAACACTGTGACAAGACTCAGAAAAATGCAAGTTCATTCAGATCATACAAACCCTTTGTATTTAAATAGTTCACTCCAAATTGAAATATACAACAGAAAAGGTGAATAGGAAAAAGTTTATGCTTTAGTAAAGCATTCAGTTTTCTTTGTCTACTATTAATTAGTTTTTAGTAGCAAATAAATTACAGCGAGCACTTTCAAAATTCAGAGGACTGGCGCTGATGATGGAGTCCTGAAAACAGAGATGAAATAAAAAGGAAATCTTTCTTATGGGGGGCTTTCTTCCCTAACTAAAATCTAGTTTAGAGCACGGACCTAAAAGCAGTTTTATTGGTTAGTTGAGTATAACAACCTGTAGTGGCTGGTAAAGAGAATCAACAGCTTGAGGCAAGCTAGGATACTGCCCATGTCACGTTACACAGACGTATCAGTAAACCAGTGTTAGCTAAAAATAACTTTCCTAACTGAAGGCAGACTGTCAACAATAAATTCTGCCTGACTTGATTCTGCCTGCACCTGGAGAGCCAACCAAATCAGAACTGTAAAATAACTTGTATTTTAATTTATTTGTTTATTTATTTTTAATAAAGGATCATGCTAGTATTCTGAAGGTGAAGGGTGAATTATGGTTTGGGTTGGAAGCAAATATTATTCAAATCATCACCTTAAATTTGAAGTTACAGAATCATAACCAAAGGGATATTTATTTTATTAGTGAGAATGTTCTGTCAGGCAAGACTGACAGAATCCAAAACCCAGGCTAGCAGATACCCATAACCCAGACAGGCACCCAGTCACCAGACAGCTCAAGAAGCTGTTCTTTGGTCTAAATATTTTGAGATCTTGTTGGAACTATTGGCGCACCTCAAATACTGTGTTCAGTTTTGGGCCTCTCACTACCAGAAAGACATTGAGGTGCTGGAACATATGCAAGAAAGGGCAACAAAGCTTATGAAGGGTCTAAAGAACCAGTTTAATGAGGAACAGCAGAGGGAACTGAGAATCTACAGTCTGGAGAAAAGGAAGCTGAAGGGAGAACTTGCTTTTCAGAGCTACCTGAAAGAAGGTTGTAGTGAGGGGGGTATTGGTCTCATCTCCCAAGTAACAACTAATAGGAGGAGAGGAAATGGCCTCAAGTTGCATCAGGGGAGGTTTAGAACAGATATTAGGAAATCTTACTTCAGTGAAAGGATGGTCAAGCACTGGAACAGGTTATCCAGGGAAGTGGTTGAGTCAGCACCCCTGGAGGTATTTAAAAGGCTGTAGATGTCGTGCTTAGGGATGTGGTCTAGTGTGGGCTTGGCAGAGTTAGGTTTACAGTTGGACTCGATGATCTTAAGGGTCTTTTCCCACCTACACAATGCTATAATTCTGTAACTAAAAATGATCTTGAATGGTGCTAACTGCAAACTTATGAGGGTTTTTTTTCTTCTCACTGTTTCCACCCTACTAGAATTAAAATGTACTACTTGAGGCTGTCTCTGCAGCTACAAGCTTGTTCTAAATCTAAAAGGGTACCATGCAGAATTTATTTTTAAAACATTAACATTATTGGAATGAAAATGTTTTAAAGCCTTGGCCTCTCCCATATTTTCTTTTCCATCTAGGTCTAACCCTTCTTTTCTTATCTCCAAGATACCATTTAGCATATTCCGTGCAGGACCCTCTCCAAACTACCTTCATGGCTCTACTGCACTGCCAACATGGGGATATACTACTTCATAAGACCCCATCCCTATCACTGCCTTATGAAGCCAAATCACACCACAATTTTTCCATAAACACCAGCAGATTTTACTGTCCTGCAATAGCAAAATATTTATCTACAGTATCTCGTCTCCTGTAACTCCCAAGGTAATTCTAAATGCTGCACTGCCTAATCACTTCTTATATATTTTGTACCTATGTACGTGTTTTCCTTTATGTGTAGCACTTCCTATTTATCTTCACATAATTTAGTATTTTTTTACTTTTTAGGTCATTTCTCCCCAAGTCAAGTAAATGTTAACATTATAACCCTGTATTCCCAAGCATCCAGTGTTCCACCCAAGATAATACCATTTACAAGTATATTCATTATTACTTCACACACGTTATTAATGAAAATACCAAGTCAAAGGAATGAAAACCTTTTCTGTTTTAATTACCAGTAGACAGAATCTACTTTTTGCCATCTCGTAGACATATAGTATATGGTGTAAAGAAAGCTTTTTTCCTTTCATAAAAAAAATTCCTAGCAGAAGTACACTGCTATTTGACAATTAAAGCCTAAGACCACAATGCTTAGTATTACATATTGGGGATTTATTTCATGGGTTTTTGTTTTGTTGGGGGTTTTTTAAGTATTTGCAATGTTGGATCAATGTGAAAATAGAAAGACACAGAACAACAGAATGGTTGAGGCTGGAAGTTATCTATGGAGATTATCTACATTCAACTTCACTCCCCATTTCCTCTCCTCACCCCGCCTCCACTCAAAGAGGACCACTTAGAGTAGGTTGGGCAGGCACATGGCAATTACAGCCAGAAAAATTAGCCTTTTTAGAAACTAAAATACACAAAGGAGGTCTTCATTCAGCACCTTTGATAATTGCTTATACTTCCAAGACATGATCCCAGCCTGACACCTAGTGGCAGCATCATATTTAAAATCCTCAGTACCTTTTAGGCAGGATACTGTTTCCAAAAGATTCACACCTATTTTTAAGTCTGGTTTATCTTACCCGCAACATCTTGGATGCATTAAAGTAATAAAAGCTTGAGTATTCTCAAAATCAGGGAATATCACTGTTTTCTCCATTTTTAGCCAGAATTAACTGAGACATATCAGGAGACTTTCTAAGATACTAATATCCTTATATATATGACAAACCAATAGCCAGTCACTTTTTATTTCTTCATAACTTTTTAAATTCTGTTTCTGATCACACTCTCAGAAACAGGAATTGCTCAACTAAATCATCTTAACAAGGCTGTAGTGCTTTCTTCTTGTTGAGGCTTAATAGTACATACAGACTTTCTAAATACTGTTTTGCTTCCATAACTTGAAATGAGATCTACAAAAAATCTTACACAAACACTTCCCACTGGCTCACTAAGTCAGGAGAGCCTGGCATGTAGCCTGAAATACAGCACACATATATGTATACAAACTATAATTTATATAGAGAGGTGTTATAGATGCATAATAGATGACAGAGAAGTTATTGATAATGGCCAGATTATACACACATGTGCTCAAGATTGTAACCTTTTAAACAATACTAATAATAGCATCTTTTATGGCGCAGTATCTGCTTTGTTTCCATAATCTATTTTGACATTGATTTTTAATACTCTCATCTAAAAGTAATTTATAGAACTAATATGGTGATGTTAACCTCTAAGATTTGTATAAATTCAGTATGTCTGCTAGTGATAGGAAGGGAAAGAAACTTCTTACCAAAGATTGCAGGCCATTATTATCTGACATGCAGTAACAATTTTATTGCCTGTTGAATCATGTTTGAGTGACAAGGTTTTAGTAGCAGGGTGGTCAAAGGGATGGCTTCTGTGAAAAGCTCCTAGAAGCTTCCTTTAGGTCCAAAAAAATCAGTGCCACCCAGCTCCAAACTGGCTCTGCCACTGGCCAAGGTCAAATCAATTGACGACTGGTGGTAACACTTCTGTGATAACATATTTAAGAAGAGGGGGGGAAAAAACTGCTGTGCTAAAACAACAGCAGAGATAAGAGTGAGAATATGCGAGCAAAATTCCTATGCAAATGCCAAGGTCAATAAAGAAGGAGGGGGAGGGGGTGTTCGAGGCACCAGAGCAGAGATTCCCCTGCTGCCCATGGGGAAGACCATGGTGAACCAGGCTGCTCTACTGTAGCTTACAGAGGACTCCACACCGGAGCAGGTAGAAGTGCCCAAAGAAGGCTGAAACCCTGCCAGAGCAGGCTCCTGGCAGGACCTGTGGACCCATGGAGAGAGGAGTCAATGCTGGAGCAGGACTTGTGACCCCCATAGGGTACACACGCTGGAGCAGTCCATTCCTGAAAGACCATACCCTGTGGAAGAGATCCACACTGCAGAAGTTCATGAAGAAATGTAGCCTGTAGTAAGGACTCACATTGGAGAAGTCTGTGGAGGACCGTCTCCCATAGGAGGGACTCCGCACTGGAGCACACGAAGAGCGTAAGTCCTCCTGAGGAGGAAGAAGCAGCAGAAACACTGTGTGATGAACTGACCGCAATCCTCCTTCCCCATCCACCTGTGCTACTGCAAGGGGAGGAGGTAGAGAAAATCAGGAGCAAAGCTGACCCTGGGAAGAAGGAAGAGGTGGGGGAAAGTTGTTTTAAGATTTGGTTTTATTTGTTGTTACCCTACTCTGATTTGATTAGTAATAAAATAAAATAATTTCCCCAAGTTCAATTTGTTTTGCCCATGATGGTGTCCAGCTAGGGTCAACATGCCACACCTGCAATAGAAGCAATATGGCTCATGTTCATCTGTATGGATGAGCAAACACATTAGTTCTGTTTCCATCAAATATTTTTTTTAAAAGCAACAATAAAAATCACACTGGCACTAGATCAAGATTCATTAATTTCTTTAAATTTCCAGGTGAGAGGATCTCATAACGTCATTCGCTCTACAGTAGGCTAGGACTTAATATAAAAACAATTTCAAACTACACATTCTCAAATTTTGGGAAATACATTCTTAGTTGCAGTTATGTCCTTGAGGCTCAAAGTTCCTCATTAGTATGTGCAAATATGTTTATATAGTAGAAAGAAAGACATGAACTAGAAATATTCCTTAAAAAACAGTATTTTGCTGTTTTTCACTAGTCTACACCAACCCCCCCAAACTAAATACACAAAATAAACCAAGTGACATATTTTTTTGTTTTCTTAGAACACTAGAATTGAAAAATCCTTAAATATATCTGCTAAACTTTATGATTGTGTGCAATAGCCTTATTTATACTGATCTGTGACTCTTCCATGTAGCAGTAACAGGTTCACAGGAACCCGGTGCCACCTCAGACTGGTTGTTTTCTGAAGTTAATGTAGCTTCATCATTGCCTAAGAAAAGAAGGAGAGAGTCCCCTTTCAGGGCACTTCTTCAAAGGATGCACACTCTCCTACAGTCTTCAAGAAAGGTTTAAGAAAAAGAAGAGCAGGAACATAGTAAATTTGCTAATGGTCTAGAGATATACAAAACCAAGAAACATTTGACATTGCAAAGCCTTCTTAGTCTGACAAAGAAAAACATAAAAAGCCTTGATAGCTGGAAGAAGTAGTCAGTAAAATTAAAACCTTTAAAAAAAGAAACAATGCAAATTGATGGTAGCTGTAAATGAAACTACAGCGAGATAGATTAGTGGGGAAACAAGAAATAGTTTACAACATCAAGTATTTAAACCAAGGTTGGTTGTCTATCTTTCTAAAGGAGCCACAAACGTTACGCATAAAAGATGCAATCACCAATAAATTCTATAAACTAGAAAAAAATGAGAAGGAAATGACAGAAGAGAGGAGTACACAACAGCAAGGAAAATCTTGTACTTCTGGTCACATATTGAGAAAAGCATTATGCAAGCGCTCATCCTGCTGGGAGACCTCAGCAATGCTGACATCTGCTGGAAAGCAACATGGCAAGCTATAGGCAACCCAGGAGACTCCGAGAGTGCATACATGATAACTTCTTAAGCCAGATAAAGGATACTCCTACCCTAGGAGATGTGATACTGGACCTGATGGTCACCAATGCAAGTGAGCTCATCAGTGATGTCAAGATCAGAAGCAGCCTGGGCTGCAGTGATCACGTAATTGTGGATGGATATGGGACAGGCAAGGAGTGTAGTAAGAACCCTAAATTTTAGGAAAGCACACTTCCAGCTCTTCAAGGAGTTAGTCGGTAAGACCCTCTGGGAAACGGTTCTCAGGGATAAGGGAGCAGTATAGACCCAGCAAATATTTAAGGAAGCTTTCCACAGAGTACAAGAGCGCTCAGTCCCCAGATGTAGGAAATCAGGCAGGGAAGAGAAGAGGCCATTATGGCTGAGTCAAAACCTGCCGGTCAAATTGAAAAACAAGAGGGAACTGCACAGGCAATGGTAACCTGGGCAGAGTATAGGGATGCTGGCTGGTTGTGTAGGGATGAGGTCAGAAAGGCCAAGGCGCAGCTGGAGCTGAAATTGGCAAGAAACTCAAAGAATAACAAAAAGGGCTTCTATAGGTATGCCATCCAGAAAAGGAAGGTTAAGGAAAGCATACCCCACTGATGAACGAAAATGGTGACCTGGTATTGACAGACAAGAAGGCTGAGGTACTCAACAACTTTTTCCCTCAGTCATCACTGGCAACTACGCTTCTTGACCCTCCAGGGTCAAGAAACAATAAGATGGGGATCAGGGGGGTAGAGGCTCTCCCACTGTAGGGGAAGATCAGGTTCATGACCACCTGACGAGCTTGATCATACACAAGTCTATGGGACCTGATGAGATTCATCTCAGAGTCCTGAAGGAATTGGCTGATGTGGTTGCCAAGCCACTCTCGATAGTATTTGAAAAGTCATGGTAGTCAAGGGGAAGTTTCTTGTAACTGGAAGGAGAACCCTGGGAACTCCTGACCTGTCAGCGTCACCTCTGTGCCTGTGAAGATCATGGAACAGATCCTCCTAGAAGCTATGCCAAAGCAGATGGAGGACAGGGATGTGATTCGAGACAGCCAACATGGCTTCACAAAGGGCAAGTCCTATCTGCCCAACCTAGTGGCTTTCTATGATGGGGTGACCACATCAGTGGATGTGGGAAAAGCAATGGATGTAATCTACCTGGACTTCTGTAAAGATCCCACAACATCCTTCTCTCTGAATTGGAAGGATATGGATTTAATGAGTGGACTGTTCGGTGAATAAGGAATTGGTTGGATGGTCGCATTCAGAGAGTAGTGGTCAACAGCTCAATATCCAAGTGGAGATTGAGAGCAGCCCTGCGAAGAAGGACTTCGAGGCGCTGATTAATGAAAAGCTCGATATAAGCCAGCAATGTGCACTCACAGCCCAGAAAGCCAACTGTACCCTGGAATGCATCAAAAGACGCATCGCCAGTAGGTTGAGGGAGATTATTCTCCCTTTCTACTCTGCTATTGTGAAGCCCCATCTGAAGTATTGTGTCCTGTTCTGGAATCCCCAACATAAGACAAATACGGAACTGTTGGAACAGGTCCAGAGGAGGGCTACCAAGATGATCAAAGGGCTGGACCACCTCTGCTATGAGGACAGGCTGAGAGAGTTGGACTTGTTCAGCCTGGAGAAGAAAAGGCTCCAGGGGGAACCTCATAGCGGCTTTCCAGTACCTGAAGGGAACCTACAAGAAAGCTGGAGAGGGACTTTTTACAAGGCCTGTAGCGATAGGACAAAAGGGAAAGGCCTTAAATTGGAAGTGGGGAGGTTGAGATTACACATTAGGAATCAATTCTTCACAACGAGCATGGTAAAACAGTGAAATAGGTTGCCCAGGGAAGCTGTGGATGCCTCCTCCCTGGAAATGTTTAAGGCCAGGCTGGATGAGGTCTTGAGCACCCTGGTCTAGTGGGAGGCGTCCCTGCTCATGGCAGGGGATTTGGAACTCGAAGATCTTTAAAGTCCCCTCCAACACAAACCATTCTATGATTCTATGTATCCAATGTCCTATCTTTCAACAGTAGCCAAAGACTGATGCTTACAGAAAAAGGAAATAAACTCGAGTGATTCTTCTCCTGAATACTCTACCTTCAATACAGAAAAGGGAAATTAGGAACAGAACTCAAAACTCAAAAAAAATCTGTACAGAACATAACATTTTTTTGATATAAAACTAGTACGTAGCTGTAAGAACACTGTCATATAGAGCATTTGATTTCTGGTAAGGCAGAAATGCTGAAATGGGTTAATTAAAGAACCAATAATCTTCAATAAATTAGCTATTATCACCACTTGAGACTATTTATAGTTCATTATTTGAGATGGTTAACTCTAATAAAATCACTTGATTTCCTTAATTGGGTATTTTTAAATTATAATTTTAGCAAACTGCTGAGATAATAAAGAGATATCTATTCAGATTAATTCCTTTTACTTGAAGTTACTGCCAAGTGGTTTTACCATCTGGACATTTACCCCGCTATCGAATGAGTCACCACCACCAAAATACTTAATTAGTGTCACATGAAGAGCTGCTAGAAGAGAAATTTTTTTTTTTTTAAAGTTAGTTTTTCACAAATCCAGGATATGAGCTATAAGTCCCATTTTCAGAAGACACTGTTCATCTTATCTACTTTAAGTGAAGCTTAAAAGTATAGTCATAGAATTATGGTAGCTTAATGAACTAGCACCTTTGAGCTGTACCACAGTAACTAATAAAATTCATGTTCTTAAAATAGACCAGCAGGCTTCTCTCCAACCTATCTGGACTCATAACAGATTTTTTTAAGACTTCATTAGTCTCCCTTACCCATCAGCCAGCCATTAGCCAGAACTTACCAGCTTCGTAACTCAGCCAGTTAAACACAACAGGACTAATATTTTAACTGCTTAAGATACTTAACACTCCAAACCATGTCACTTGCTTATTTAAGCTAAAATGACTGACATACTTTTAGTTAAGTGGATAAAGGAGCCCTCCTAAGAGATGTCATTCTTACTGTGGTTTTGGGGAGCATCACCCACTAAAATTTCAGAAGAGACAGAGTGAGCCTACACCTAAACAACTGGACTTCCCCAGTGCTGGCAAAAGTAACATATCAAAATATCTTATAGATGGCAAAGTATATAATCTTCCATTTCCAACCTAAAAACTGACTATGGAGAAAAATAGATTTATTTATATTTACATATTTTACAGATACCATATAGGGGTAAGAATAAAAAAAAAATATTTAAGAGACAATTGAATGGATGAGTTCAGTATAGCTAATAAATAAAAAGATACAATGCAGTTCAATTTTCCTGCTTCACAACAGAGACTAAACATGGAGTTCAGAAAGAAATTTTCCCAATATGATTAACTCTAGGTTTGGGATGGTTTGTAAATTTTGAGTAATACCATTTATTACAGTTGACCCCCAGATTAAATAGTGAAGTGTGCCACTAATCTGACAAGATAGAAAAGCCTCTAGATATGCTATCAGTTTAAAACTAGTTAAGTGACCGTAAACAGGAAGAGACTTGCCATCTTTTCTTTCTCCCTGTTGCTTGGGGTAGGGTGGGGGAGTGGGGGGAACTGTAACCACTGTTGCTGGTTTACTTAGAGTTTAAAATAGAAATTGCTGCTCTCATTTAAAAGTGACTGTTCCAGAGCAAGGAAGAGGACACAGTCACTGACAAAGGAAGACTGAATTGTCATAGTAGCACTGGCTTTGACATAAAAGGGGCCATCACTGAATCCCACTAAAGAGACTTTGTACATGTTACCACACAGTAAATGCAGGTCTAGATTATTTGGATACAATCTTGTACAAGTCATCTTTTCGAGATTTACATGATTTACAATACACAGGTGTTACAAATAATAGCCCAACTTTGCAAATAATGTTAAATGCCAGACTGATATTTTCTGTATTTCTAGGCTATTACAGTGAAACCACTTTATCTTTTTTTCCCAAGCATTTTCATATCCTCAAATAATGAACTGAGATAACATTAAAGACAAAAGCGTAATAGAAGTAATCATTAATAATGAGCTACAAAAATTTTAAAGGCAGTCCTCTGATCCATGCAGTATAGTAGTCATTAATAGATACGATTGCAATAATTAGCTTAATTGATTATAATCTTTAATTAATGTTTTTTCTGACTTAACAGATATAAATCAAAACACTCAAAATGCGAATGGTCTATAAACTATGGTCATCTCTTCAGAGCAGAAGGTTAAGTGAGTTTGTATAGCTGTCTTGGTATAAAGAAAGACTAAGATGTCCATTGGACTAACTCCCACAAGAAAATCACCACAACCCTTTGCAATTAATAGGCAAACCAACGGGGAAAAAAATGTATAGGAAAAGATAACAGTTCTAAACTGCAAATATATATATAACCAAACACAGAACATACCAGACAGCAATGTTGTAATCCAACCCTTCAAACGAGTTACATCCTATCTTTGCTTCTTACGGTGCAGTTATATTTTAAGGACAGCATGGGGCGCTGCCGCCACTCCGGGGGCGGGGTGGGGGGGCAGTGGTGAAAAGTCATTGCCCAGTGGTCCGGCTGGGCTCTGACAAAAAAATGGCGTTAAGGGAGAGAGATGATGAACCCAAGAGAAAACAAAATTCACGTGGGGGAATGGCGGTCGCAATTAGGTGAGGTAAGGGAAGTACAGAAAGTGTGCAGGAAAAATCGACCTGGCGCTGACCACACTCCTCCTCTCTCTCTCTCCCGCTGTAGAAAAAATGGCACAGCGCCCATGGAGCGGGGGTAACGACCTGAAGGAAGCTTTCTTCAGCTACCCACGCGAACGGAGGTTTTTCTCTTTCCTGTCGCAGCGCGAGAGGAAGTGCCTGCCCTGGAAGCAACCCCCTCTTCAGGGTGCCCCCCAGAACTCGTGGCCCCAGCACGAGTCCCCATATTGGCAAGGGGAGAAAAATTCTCTGAAAAACCTGAAACTACAACAATAGCATAAGATGTAAAGATACATTGGTGTAAAAACTTTGTTAAAAAGTTCAGATACGACAATGACAGTAGAGTATGAAGATGAAACACTTTGGCTAACTATGAAGTTTAATTTGAAATTTCAAGGTACATTATTTTCTTTGGTTTTATAATCTATTTAAAACAGACAATATGATATATTTAAAACTCAGTACTTGGATGACCTCAGAACTGTAAAGAGAATAAGAACTCAAAATTAATGGACAACATTCTGAAATCATTGGGGTATGACACCCTTAGCACTCCTTACCGAGGAGCTGAGAGCCCAGACCTGTGATCCTGGACTATGGTCTCTCCATGCTGCTGGCTCTCTAGACGATGAGGACCCAGAGCCAGGGCTGTCAGGGGACCTGCAGCAGAGGCGGGAGCCAGGATTCCTGCTCATGGTCTAATTCTGAGGTCTCTGAGAGCATTCACCTATGAGATAGAGGGTCTGGTCCCAGATCACAAAGGCTTTGATAACATGGAATGAGAAAAAACACATCACACTACATCAAGGGATCTCCTCTGCAGTTTTCTCACCACTTTTTAGACCATGGTATCAATTTGAGAGTTTAAAAAACTTAAATTTCCAGGCTAAAAAAGAGTCCTGTCTCCACAACAGAATGAAGAATCTCTTTGTTTTGGGTGAAGTACTCCCCTTTGACTGAGAAATACTCAAGTCTGGCATGTTCCAGAGTCCAAAGCAGTCCAGACAGAAAGGCTGTCTGCACCTTCTGGCCTTGCAGGTTAAGAGGTGGTATGAAAACCAATACAACTCTCATGGCATATTTTTAATTACAAATTCAACAAGATTCTTGTATTTCTATGAAACATGAATACAAGAACCTGTAATTTCTTGCTAAAAACCTTAACAGTGGAAAATTCTTGAACAATACAATAGTCAACCCTACTAAAAAAACAACTTTCCAAAAAGATCAACAGAACAATGAAAATTGGAGAGAAACTCCCAATTCAGTTGAATAGGAGCAAAACAAATTTGAACAGGATACCCTTGGAGGAGAAGCAAAAGAGCTCATCTAGTTCCTGTCACTGATTCAGGGAGAAAAAGCTCTGGAGCAAAGTTGCAGCCATCATCACAGCTGGCAGAGGGACTGGAAGTACCTCAGACCTACACAGTGGGGACCTGGAAGCCACAGCATTGAGTCTAGAAGCAAAATCCCACCCCATAGCCAATACAAAACCTACTTAGAGGGAAGGTGAACTAATTTACTCAACAGAAAAGGAGACTCAAGAAGAGAAATGTCTTGGGAGTTTTGAAGACACAAAGGGAGGCGACTGTGAAAAAATTTAAATGCTATGGTTCCTGCACTTGCGTAAGGGAAATACAAGAGGAAAGAGTAAGTATTTAAGGTGTCACACCACCTGGGAATGTCACCCAGGACTGTACTTTTAATTTCATTTTAGTATTCCTGCACCATGCACCACCGAGTGCTCATGCTTTCTGTGCTTAAAACCAGTCTTAAATAAATATTTAACATCAGTGTCTAAAATAATTAGGACCAGATTATAATTCAGTTAGTTTTATCCAAATAGATTTGGTTCACATCACCTTTCAATTTTATACTATTGAATTTATTCTCTTTCTCTCTTTTCTTTTCTGACAAATATCTGCAAGTCTGAATTCTAGTCAGAACCGTGTAGGTTTTGGTAGAGGCTTCATCACTATGGTAACCAAGCACAAATCATCAAACATGAGGGGGTTTCTGTTTCCTTCTTTTTCTTTTTTTTTTAACTGCAGTGAAATGGGACACAGGGAGATGGTTGAGATTCTCAGATGCTTCCGCAGAATTCCAGTGACATCTGAGTTTATGAGGTGTCCAGAACTCATAAAAAATCCCTGACTAAATAGACTCACATAGGAAGTCTCTGAAGTGCTTTAAGCCCATGACTACAACAGGAGTAAATGTTGTTCCTAATAATTTTATTAATAGAAAGCACAGGGTAGATTACAGGCCGTACTCAGGGTTTTTTTAGCCTTATGTTCCAGATGAAGACATGGATGATTTTGAGATGCCACAAGACATATCAAGGACATTCAATCCTGGTCGAACAGATTCTAAAAGATCTGAGGCCAACAGCCTGAGTAACAGCCAGGGATAAATACTGCCTGTCCTTCATAATCATTTCAAGAAAATATTTTAAGCGAAGCAGTATATTTGTTTTCTTACAAAAAAATTCTTAAACGTGATGGTCCTTTAAACATATACATAACTAAGCCACTGAAAACAGTATTTGAGCATTAACTGAAAGATCGTACTTGTATATTTAAATGTGTGTGTGTGTATGTGTATAAATAAATTTGTAATAAAAGATTCATGAAGGTCTCAGGCTGCTCTGCAAAGATCAACTGAAAGCAATTGCCAAAGTTTGTCTTAAGGTTACAACAAGAAAACTTTTATCCAGTGTTTGGAATTACACCTCAAATCAGCAATGTTCTTTATTTGAAGTCTATTGTTCTTCAAACAACTATGGACATAAAAATCCAATAAATTATTGTGTAACATGCAACATAATTAACAGATCTCTCGCTTCACTTACTTATTAATTTTCCTAATAACATACTTTGCACTGAAGCACTGGACCACGTATCAGAAGTGTGCTGGAATCAGACAATCTAATTGTGGTATGCACCTCTAGGGACATTGATAAAATGTGGTCCAAAAACTGAATAACCAAAGCTATGCTTAGCAAGTACACTTCTCATGTGTGAATCATTTAAATCAATTTAAAAATGATGAAAAATAGGATAGATCAAATGAATGTCTGCTGACCAAAATCCAGTCAACAACTATATCAGCTAACATCATACATATACAGGTGTAGAGAAATGACAATTGAACAATTATAACAAGAAAGTTCTATCTTGAACCAAAATGAGATTGAAGCTGCTTATATAGTCATTAAACAAAAAGGTTTAAAATGTAAATGTCACAAATTAGTTAATCCCATTCAGTTTCCACCCTTTACTAATTTGAATGTGTTCCTCCTGCAACCTTATAAGCCCAGGAAAAAAAAAATGTCATAGGGCAGGAAGACTTCTACATCTATTTGTACAGGCAAGTAAACCCAAGCAAGATAACTGTATTAGTAGAAAGAATCAGACATCGGCATAGAGCTGTTCAGGTTCAGTTAATCTAGTCCAGTCCTTTATCCAGTAACAAAAGATTTTAAGAATCTCACGACTGTTGGCTCATTTATAATGATCTTATTTTGCCAAATCTGCTCCTGCTTACAGGAATGATATCTCAAGTGGCATGACAAAATACAGTAACAATAGGACATACTGAAGTGGCAGCATAGCAGCAAAACTACAGTCTCATTTCTTCACAGTCTACAGATTTGCATAGGGAGTTGCTATAGAAATATAGAGTGTCAGTTTTCTACGTTCAACTCAAGTACTTTTCTCTCAGTTCTCATGAATTTTTACAGATGGTATAAAATATCTTTTAATACACAAGCTAGCAACAAAAACTATTATACCAAAATACTATATACAGTCAGTTTCATCTTGTGAATTATAAAACAAATGAGAGGGAAATGAGGGAAAACTGCACTGTTACTGATTTATTAAAGCTGAAGATGAAAGAAGCATTCAGACCTCCTCTCTGTCTCCAATTTGCCTTTACACTGAGCTCATTAATTTGCATTTAATGAAAGTTTAACTTGCATTTGACTAAAGCATATTTTCTAAAAGTGATATAAATGACATTAAAGGATGAGAAAATACACCTTCCATGACAGTTTATTCCAGCAGTTAGTCATGTTAAAAGTACCTATTTCTAATTTAAATTGGGCTGATCTCAGCTTTCTAGGATAATTATCTCCTTTTATTTCCTTATGAAAGGAGAAAGCAGTTGCTCCCTTTCCTAGCTTGATTAGAAGGCCCTACAGTATTCTGTAACAAGACATTTTCAGATAGAGGATAGTTCAGAAGTTGTTTCTCCCATCCCAATGAAAGTTTCTGACAATCAATATACTGATTCTACTAACCAGAAGGAAAGATAAAAATGCTGAAAAATTAATGAAATGACAAAAATAATGAAGAACTATGAAAGACTGAAAATACACCAAAAAAATCACATAGGTAGTACTTACTTCTCCAGATGGCCAAGATGAAAAATTACCAACCAAGAACTCTTCTTGGAATGAGAAGATGTAGAGGAAACTTTTCATCTATAGATTATATAAGATTATCTTAGTCTTAAAAAATGTTCCTTTAGAAAGAGTGTTTGGAAAGGAAGAATAAGCAGCAGTAAGAAATTTCAGACCACATGAGGACGTGAAGACTAAACAACCAACCCTTCCCTAGGAAAAAAAACTGAATACTTGTTGAAATGTCTTGTGAAGAACTGCTTAAAAATGCAGAATTATGAGTCTGAATTCAGCTCCCCAAAGGTAGAAATTGCCTAAGATGACACTAGCTGATTGAAATGGATTCTCTATTCTATGCATAAAGGAGCTACAGGAAGAGTAGGTTGGAGTATAAAACTAATAGGACAGAACAGCTATAGCTATGGAACAACTGTCAAGCGTTGGAACAGACTGCCCAGGGAAGTGGTTGAGTCACCATCCCTGGAGGTATTTCAAAGGCATCTAAATGTGGTATTTAGGGACGTGGTTTGTTCATGTCTTAACAGAGCTAGGTTGAGGATTGGACTCCGTGATCTCAAAGGTCTTTCCCAACCTGAACACTTCTGTGATTCTATTAATTGATCATCCCAAGACAAAGGGATCCTGCATCATAAGGATGCAGAGCTCTGTGTCACAAGTTTACCACCTCATATTTGTGGAATATATACCACTAGCATTTGTGCAATTAAAAACAAACAAACAAACAAGCCTGTTTTCTGTAATAGCTTCTTGAGAAAATAAACTTCAAGCAGCATCAGGATATATAACAAGAAGAAATTAATGAAAACATTTAGTCCATTAACAACCATATAGTTCTTTTAAATAAGAGAACTGCATAAGAAAATTTCTCTCTCCAATTTGGAAAATGTCAGATTGAAACCATCACCCCTCCAAAGAGAGCAGCTAACTAATGTGGATAGATCTAATTTATATCCACAATGACAGCTGTCTTACAAGCAGATTCACTGATTCTCAGTAATATTTTTCAAACAAGTTTCCATAGCAACTGCCACCTTACACTCCTGTCGCTAGGGCATGAAACATCTAGTAAAGTAATAATAATAGCAACAATAACAAAACCAATACTATCTTAATTCCACGATATCTATCATGAGAGTAGGTTAGATTTCTGCTGGAAACAAGGTTGATTCGTACAGTGGGGATTCAATCTATTGCAAACACATTATAATGTATTTTTTATTATTTATTTTGTTTTGTGAAGTGGAAAACACTAATACACAAACCTCTAGAAAACTAAATCAGACTGAACTGTCCTTTCATTCAAACCGTTTGCTGTCATGACAGTAATGAATTTCAGGAAGGTACAGCAGAAAAATATGCAAAAAAGAAAAAAGAAACACAGCAAAACCAATCAAATAAGCTATAATTTTCACTTGTGGGTTGGGTTCTCTCCATTAGAAGAAATTGATTTATGCAGTCCTCCAGAGATGTGTTGAAAGAACTGGGAAAACCTGTTAGCTTGTCAAGTAAGTGATGCTCACTATCAAGAGCAGTGACATCTATTCTTTCTTTGGCGGCCGTGATAAAGGACTGCAGTATTTTCTGACCCTCAGAAAATTCCAGGAGAGCTGTAAAAACAGATGCTTTGCAACAAGTACTTCGACAGAGCATGTGATTTTAACCAAGTAGTATATCTGGCATAAAACCTAATAGAAATACCACTGTATGATATCTCTTCTCTCAAGTGACAGGTGACAGAACAAGGGGAAATGGCCATAAGTTGTGCCAGGGGAGGTTCAGGCTGGATATTAGGAAGAATTTCTTTACTGAAAGGGTGGTCAGGCACTGGAACAGGCTGCCCAGGGAGGTGGTTGAATCACCATCCTTGGAGGTGTTTAAAAACGGATAGATGAGTATTTGAGGGACATGGTTTAGCGGATGATGGATGTGGTTGGACTCGATCTCGAAGGTCTTTTCCAACTGGAAGATTCTATGATTCTATAATAGTACCTTATACTCATATAACCTCCCTCTATGCCTTCATGGATTATGCATGAGCCATATTTGCTTCATTCACAGATGTCTAATAATGTACCTATTGGTGAGTAGATATTCTTCAGTTATTCCAAACAGAGTCTTGATGTGGAATTATTGATCAGTGAAAACTTGATCAGTCAACGAAAGACAAAAAAAAGTATTTTCAGGACAGTGTCAGTACAGTATGCACACTAACAGAACAGTAGTAATAAGAACAGGTAGTTTTGCATTGAGATTTCAATATTAAAATTCAGCAAGCAACCTCATCCAGATACCTTTTAATACAATCTAGCATAATAGAATGGGTTCAAGTATTTGACAAGTGTAGTTTGCCTTGAAACTGCAGACTCCAAGACATAATGCAATGAGAGAACCCATTTGATTCAAAATCAAGCTGAGATGTGGTTTCATGTCTCTGTAGATGGATGTATGGCATGAAAAACATGCAGTCATACGAAGATTTTCCATTCTTACTGGCAAAGCATAACTGAAAAATTAAGTCTTGAACCAAAATGCAGTTTCCTAGGAGTAAAGAAACTAACACTGAAATGGTCTGAGAGGTGAAGGTAGAGACTCCCATCTTTTCCTATCCACAGAATATAGAGACTTAACTGTCATTCTGTGAGTGTTCTTTCTGGGAACATTTAGCAGTTTGTTCTACCTAGGCAGAGAAGTCTCTTCCATGCCTGTGATCAGTGAACCCATTAATTCCCTTCTTTATCTGTCTTTATAATTATGTGCATTGCACTGGTCACACTCACAACACTAGCTTTGTGTTCCCATAAACTTTTCCACAAATCGTTTGAGTCTTGTGTGTATCTGTGAGTGTGACCCAGCTCTGAACACATAATGGAATCTTTCAGTTACATATCCAAATACTAAGTTAACTATCAGAGTCAGTAGGGTGACACCAGCAGGAAAAAATATTTTTGGTGGTGGTGGTGTTTTTTTTTTCCTTCGCCTCATTTTGGAAAACAACTGGTCAGTTAATCAAAATGCTGTAATGGCAAAGCCTTGCATAATGGTGGTACCACGTTCTCTTCCGTTCTCTTCTTTCTCACAGAACGTTAGTTACACTACAGCATGATAGTCCTCATGAAACTAAAGCTATTGACTTCCCCGTGGGATTACCTGGACAAAATTCAATAGCATGCAACAAATTGAAATTAAAAGGCCAAATAATCCCTTTCTGTCTTAAAATATACTTCTCTGAAACACTGCACAGCTAAGAGAGTACAGTATGTGCGATGCAAGGCCTTATTTACTAACTTTCCACACACTTCTAAACACACAGCTTAGACAACACTGACTAAAATATAGCATTGTAAATTCTCTAAAGGGAAAGACTTGCTGCTTAATCAAGTTTAGAGAAGAAAACTAGAAAATTAAAGAGAGCAGTGCTAAAGGGTGGCAGTGAGGAAGGTGCAATTAGAGGGAGTATTCTGGAAAGCCCAGAATAGCACCCCTCTATGTGATCCCCTGCACACTGTGTCTCTTTAAATATTCAGGGAATCAAATTTGCATGTGCAGCCAAGGAAGTAACAATAAAGGAGCACTACAGTGATCCCATTCCTTAGGAAAACGTGAGCATGTCTAGAACAGAATGCTTCAGCTGGCATACTGACCGTCTAAGTGTGTTGCTTGCTTTTAAGACACAGTTGCGTTTTGTTTCAATAGGATGCAGCTATTTGTTTCCTATACTCACTGAGTGCCACTCAAGGAGGCTAAGTATAGGTGACATCTCCAGCACAAACACTTTCACACAGCAGTAGATACTGCGCTGAGGTTCTGTATGTCCTATTCTTTCTCTATCGCTAACAACCATACATATAGCTATTTACGTACAGACACACATTATATGTGAGCTGCACTTTAACATATAATTTGTTGGTATTGGGGCTTCTCCTGGTGTTGCAAATTTTATCTCACTGAAACTGCATTGGTTTGCCATGTTACATCTATGCAAGCTTAACACTGGCACCTGTGCAGTCTGAGAAAGTTTTCAAGTTATTAATCTTTACTTTTTTTCCATGGACTCTCTCCCACAATTACTGTGTGAGGAAGAAAAGAACAAGGGAAGAGGTGACAGGAAACAGGTTGTTTAAGGATTGACTTTCCAGACATTCTCAAGTCTCTTTGTTTGTACAAGAACACCAGCAGTGTCTGAGTACTCATCTGTTCTTTCTCTACAACTGATTTGTTACAAAAACCTTGGGTAAGTCTTTTACATCCTTGTAACTTCTGTTCTAATGTGTCCAAAATTCAATACTAAAGTTTATATTAATGCTAATATTAAATATTAATGCTAAAGTCACGCTAATGTTACTGCTTATATTAAAACTAATATTAACACTTTCCTAATATGTATTTGCAGATCTGCTGTGAAGATATTTTAGTTAATAATAAGGGACAAAACTTACCTCTAAAATAGAGCCAATTTATGACAACTGACTATATATCCCTTTTGCTTCTTTCTTGCACTTGAACAGCTGATTTCCTTAATAAAATAAACTTCACAGTGCCATTTTTTAGAATTCAGATACAATGAGAGGACAGTAAAATTCCAACAGGCAGTAGTGCCATTTTATTACATTCTAACACTAAAGCAGTAAACAGTTCCAAGATCACTGTTGTTAATAGTTCTTTAATAGATTAATTATCACATCAGCTGTGGCAGGAGTTTATTGCTTCAGGGTTTTTTAAAGGAAGAATATTAGAAAAAATGATCTTAGTTCATGAGGGAGACTGGATTTTATTTTAAAGCTCCTGCAGAAAGTAAGCCAAATAAGAGGGAAGACTGGTGGCAATTGCGTGTGTCTTTTGAGCTAGAAAAGATGCATAGCTGTTACATGCAGCTACAGACCAGAGCAAGGCTTGCTCCTGGCAGAAGACAAAGTGCTTGCTCTCTCTTTGGCTCAGAAGGCTGTGAAGGCATCGCTGCTGCGGAGTGAGCAGGGGGAGAAAGAGGGAAGGGGAGGTAGGAAGGGGTCACAGAAGAAGGAAGAGCAAAATTCCAGCTGCATTTGCTCGTATAAGAGCTCCCTGTTCATCAGCCTTGGAAACAGCCACAGCACCAAGTCCAGAGGAAGCCTGCACAGTGCCAAGTCGGCACCTGTTGGGGAGGAAGCTGCTGGGAGAAAAAGTAGAAAGAAAATAGTGGTGAAGAATCACTAGAAAAAAGGTAAATATTTAAAGTAAGAATGAAAAATGGACTTTAAGTGTTGCTTTTTCTTAAGACTACAGTTTGAAAAGAAAACCTAAGTTGAAATAGCTGAGAAAAATGCAGCCAGTACCACCTTAGCTACTGGTCTTGCTAAAGTATACAAGCTGGGCAAAGCACAATTTGGTGAACTGCTCTGCAAGGCAGATGGAAGGTTAAATTAAATTTAACCATGCCATGCCAAAGATGCAGAATGTGGTGTTCTTTACCATATAAAAGGAAGCAATTTCATTGCCAGGTTATCTTTTGGTATAGGTATAGAACAGAATTAAAACTCTTCCTATTTACTAAAAAGTTCAGAGTTTAAGATGTCTTCCCTAGTGCCCTAAACCAATTCAAGTACTGTAATTGCAGTTTGCCTGCTAAATCACAAGTGATTACATGGGTGTAGACAACTTCTATTCCTGCAGTCTCTGAAGTCGCTCATATTATGAGATGCCTATCACAACGCTTTCTACTCCAGTAGCCAAAAGCTTTATATTTATAATCATTAAAATTAAATGTGTATGAGAATTACAGTACTCGCGCACCTCCAAACACTCACACAGCAAAAAAAAGGAGTTTTATCTAATAGTTTTAAATAAATACTTGAGCTACTTAAATGCTACAAAATTCCTGAAGAATGTAAACACCTAACCACAATTATCAATACTAACCACCTGTAACAACTGTAGAACAGAATAAGAGGAGAAAGTATACTAATGGGTCATCAGAAAATCCTGGTGTCAAAGCATGCCTCCAAAAGACTGTGGCAACACCTAACAAAGTAAATTTAAGAATATTTGAAGCTGTATTCTAAGGATTGGGCAACCACTATAATTGAGCCAGCATGATCATTTGAGGTTTTGTTAATTTGATTTGCAGGTTTTTTTAGGACTAATCCCATCCTTGAAGCCAAAGAGAAGTTTCTGATCTTTGACAGGTACAGCCACAAAGGAAGTAGGAAATAAAATATGCCTCTTTGGTCATTTTATTCTGTCCCAAAAAATGTCCTTTCAAGTATTTCACTGGAGCTTCCTAAGTATTCTCTTACTTGAGAGGCTTATATCTGCTTGTTACCACTATGAACAAAATCTCTAGTATAGATTAAAGCAAAAAAATCACATAGGTAATAAAAATTTCTCCAAGGAGTTACTTAATAATGGTCGGAATCCTGATACTACTAATTTTGAGATTGAGACTGTAACAGGCATTAAATGACCTTGCAACAGAAGTGCTGACTATGTACTTCCTAATGGAAAAACATACTTTTTTCATCCCAAACCAAAATATTGGGGGGATACAGGAGTAGCAGGGTTTTTTCCAAATCAAGTAAATTTCTGAAAGAAAAACTTCACTTCAAAAGAAGAAAGCAAAAGGTCAGCTTTTAAACTTTTTACTGAACTTGATCAAAATTCACTATTTTTCATAAAATTTGTTACCTTTTTCCCAGCATTAAAAGCACTTAATTTCTTGACTTGCACTGAAATGTCTTGGTCTGTCCTTCTAGTTGGAATCAGAGCTTTGTATCATTAAATCAATTACACTATGTTAAGCGTATGTTCTGTAGACATTTATTAGACAGCACGTGGTAAGAAACAGCAAAAGGGAGAAAGATTCAGAAAAGGTTTGGATTATTTAAACTCAGGCAGTATTACTAATTGTGAACTACAGAAACAGCAAAAACATTGTGTATAGGTTTTATTGGCAGAAGATGGCAATATATCCTCGGACTAATTTTACAACTTCAGGAGATATATGAAAAAGAAAAAAAAAAGAAAAAGAACACACAATTTTGAAGTTTTGTTTTGAAGACAATAGCTGTTAAGCAATTTGAAGAAATAACACAAAGTTTAGATGAATAAGGAAGAAAAGCATTATATATGAGAACAAAACTCAATACTATGTAAGACAATATACTGAGTAAATACTATTGAGTAAACACCAATTTACTTAAAATGATCTGTTAAATTACTTTCATTAAAATGTTTGGTAATTCATGCTCCTCCTGTAGCTTGTGTGAAAACAATTTCATACAAATTAATAACTGAAAGCTGGCTTTTATTAATTTTGGGCTATTGACTTAGGAGACCCATTTCTAATCTCTTGTTATAAACAAGAAGATTGTTTCCCACCACCCACAGGATTGTCTTGTCTTTTGAGGTTCTGGTGGTTCTGCAGTTTCTCTCTCCAAAATTTTGCACTGTAGCTGAGATTACTTCCAAGAAAATGTAATGGAAATCGGTATATTTCTTTGGAAGGCTGCTATTTCAAACAAACTATATTTTTCATTGAATTTTTTTATTGGAAAAATTGCATAATAGTTTTAGTTCAATCACTTTTTAAAGAGCTAAGTTCACCTTTTTTTTCTAGTATTCAATCTACTCTAGAACTACACAAGTAAAATCATACTATCCTTAACTTCCTGGTCATCATGTTAAGAAAAAAATGAAATTAGGGGTAAATTTAGATTTACATTTGCAAAAGTGGACAATTGTATGTACACATGTTGATTTTCAGATAACTTGGTCAAAGTTTGCTCTGATTAATTCTGGGATAACCAGTTCCAAAATTTTCAAAGTTCTGTACATTTACGAAACTAAGACTACTGTACCCTTTGCAAGTGCAGCCCTACCTGTACGTCTGTCCACACCAACTCCAGGTGTACTTTGCTATTCACTGATCCACTTAGAAATTAATTTTTTTTTGCCAAGTTATTTTTTTCTATCACATTAGCTCCCTAATCTAAGTCACTATGTAGCCAAAACAAGCAATTGCACTTGCAGAAGAAAACAGTGAAGAAGAGAGAAAAACAGGGCATTAGAAAAGGGATCATGGAAGCAGATATTGCCATCAACTAAGTTGCACAAGTTGCACATAACTTTTGTCTGAGTACACAAAAATCAATCAAGTGAAGTATTATCTGCTCCGAGCATCAACTTTGTTTTTTCACCGCTTTGGACTCATTACATCAGTGAAGAAGGGTCACCATAGGAAAAAAAAAAATCACTTAATCAATCATTAGCATAAACTAGTTTAGAAAAAACTTTTTCCCAAGTGAAAAAAAAAATTCACATTGCTTTTCATAAGAAAAGGGTCTACAACAGAGCAGAAACTTATGGAGTAAAAACACGGTAGAGAAATGGCTGCTGCTCAGATGGGTGATCTAGGGGGAGAGGAAGAAGTGGAATTTGGTGTTGTTCTCATTTCCCAGGCAATGCTGTAAAATCATAGCAACAGTGTAAACCACTGCTTTGAAATGGTGGGAGGAAAGATACCTTAGTTTTGTAGAAAGAAAAGAGGTAGGAAGAAGGGAACACTCCCTTCTCATAGGATCCCAGAATCTTTGTAGGAAACGCACAGTTCGTTACTCTCATTTAAAGGTCAAACTTGGTGTCATGCATAAACACAGTGAAACTTGGATTGTTCAAAAAAAGCATCCATAGCTTTCAACATGAAAAAGTCAAAATTAATATATCTACTAATTAAACCTTACATTTAAAATGCGAGCAATTCTGTTTTCGATTCTGCAATCATTTATTGCTCCTATTTTATTAAACCAAAAGACTAAACGCACTTAACATGCATTAAGTTAGTTAAACAAAGCCTGATTTTATGATGCAAATGTCAGTGGTCACAGTTGAGTAAGTTCCTTTAAATATTATATGACTTGTCTACAGTACCTCAGCTGACAGTTTTTTTATAGTTCTTTATTCAGTATCTATCAGGGTCCCTGCTTCTGCCACCCACAGCCATGCTGATTGAAACATCTGAAGTTACGCACATGTGCTTCACAAGAAGCTCCTACTCTGTAGACTGACACCTGGTAACCATCATATTCAGAGCAGCTCACAGGAGACATCCTGCACAGTCCTCACGGAAAACATTTTACTTCACAAACATCAAATTCAGGTGCATATGTACTAGGTACAACCACGTATCTACATTTTAAGTCATTATAAGTTAACTGTTCCATATATTTATTTCCCATCTAAAAATTAAGGCACCATGAACTACATCATCTTCCTCCTTCTTCCCTTCATTATATGAGGTTCTTTCCCCTCAGCTATAGAGTAACTTGTCTAAAAAGCAAGCCAATGAATTAGTTATAGGAAAAAAAGTCTTTTAAATTACTAGGAGAATATATATAAACAATGAAGAAATGAATTATTCAAAGGTAATGAGTCATATAAACTAAATACCATATTTTAGAGATACTGCCACAGGAAGAGAGTCATAAAAACTTCCAAGAAGACATAGAGCTCCCAGTATTGGTAAGGGTAATGAAAAAAATGCCCCATTAAAATGCTGGTAATTACTGTGAAAATGCATTTAAAGCAACTCCTAATAAAGTAAGATATGCTTCCAGTTTCAGCCACATCAGAGCTTTATAGTCCTTGCAACATAGAGATACATTGTTCAGTAATAGAAGAGTTCAATTAATTTGTTTTTCCTTTGACTGAAAGACAAGCAGAGGGATTTACCTTTGCTAAAACACAAGTCATAAAATGGGAGACTATAATAAATAAAGTTAGCGTGAAGCAGGACTCAGTGCCTTAGCTATGCCATAATTCTGTGGAAGCAAGCAGTGGGCAGTTTATTTTACACCACACAAAAAAATTCTTTAAAGAAGCTGTTTATGAAAACTAGAAGTGTCTGATGTCTACCTTGTGTACTTGTCAAGAAGGATTATTAACTATCAGACATATGAAGCAAAAAGTAACATCTTTCTTCAGTTCAAACTAAGCATTTAAATCTAAGATGGCTGATACTGATATGTGCACTTGTGAAATGGAAAAGCATTTGCCTCAGAAAGACTGTAAATTATACAGTACAGCTAACACACAAAAATAATCAGGATACACTACAGATTAGACTAAGCTGTAACTGCCACACGTGTACAGCTTTTCCACCAAAATTTGAAGGGAAACATGCAAGAAATAATTTTGGTAGAATTAAGAGACTGTTTTGGAGATAAAACTTTCAGACTGCAGTCGCCTCCTTGTCTATTTATTTATTCTGAGCTTGCAGGTTTGGAAAATTATTCATAATAATCATTCATAATTCATAATGTAGTCTGTGGGGTGGAGCTGTCTGTCACTACATACAACTAAAGGTGGTGTACAGATGGGCAATAATTATATTATGATGGAGAATAAATATTAAGTAAATTCTATAATAGCATTATTAAATAACCTTAGAAGTATTCTAAACATGAGCATTAAGAGAAAATAAAAATTATATGAGTGCCAAGAAAGCATAAACTTCCATTGCTTCTTCCCATTCAAATGGCCTTTTCTTGTACGCAGAGAGCACAGTTACTTAGCATCAACACTTATCATGAGATAATTCAGTACAAACCACCAATAACCCAGGATAGTTGTTATAGTAGGGACAGGTGGGTCCACCAGAGGTTTTACTCCTTCAGCTTTCTGTCTTTTATTACACACTTGCACCAAGCATGGATGATGTAGTCATTAACAACAAGCACAGCCAACAAGCACATGGAGGCAAAGGGGGGAGCTGGACATACACTACATCTGTGCAGCAGACCTTGTGTGGGGTATCCCCACCAGCAAAATCACATTACAGCTGCCTCTGCCAATTACATCTAATTTTCTTAAGGTTTCTTCTCCTGGGTGAAATTATTGCTAGCTTTACCAAACCTTTACATGTCAAATACATTATGTGACCATACTTCCACACCCAAACTAGTCCTCTAATCTCATTCTTCTTTTTTTCTAACTTACAGCCATCCAACTATAAAAAGAACTGGAACTAAAGTTTGAAGTTTACATTTAATCTGAAAGTTTCTCACCTCAAAACATAAGCTATGATTTCCAAATAACTGCAATGTGTGTTTATTACTTCCGAATGTACATTAAAAAGCCCACAAAAATTCAGCATGGTGCCACAATTACTTGCTATCTGTTTTTACTGTCTCAGTGTATTAACGTTTTAAAATATCCAGAAAACCTAACAACTGACTAACAAGTAGGTAAAAAGTCATAGTTCCTATCCTTTGAGAAAATCCAGCATTTCATTTAGAATTACATTTTCATTTTCCATCAGGATTAACATTTACTTAGACAGGACATTTAAGAAGAACACCAGAGGACAAAGATCTTTGGATCAAGATGAAGAGTTTACCGTTCCTTAGCAACACCAGCTGTGTCAGCCTGATTTCAGACTGTGTGGAGTCTGCTTGAGTCACTGTAATGCCCCATGACTTTTCCCCCTCAGTTGGCCATTCTGCCTTTGAGCTGTATCTCCTATAAAATGGCAAAGTGGTTCATCCAAAGGTTAAACTGGCACACACAGTTCTGGGTGTAGTCCAGTCAGGGAGTCTAGTCCATGCACATATCCCTTTAAGGCATCATAGGAGTTTAGAGGAAACAAATCATCTAAAAGAAAACTAAGATGTTTATCGGGGCTATATCCCACAAGAAGATCACCACAACCCTTTTGCAATTAATAGACTTTAATCAAGGGAGAAAAAATTGTATAGGAAAAGATAATAGTTCTCAACTGCAAATAACCAAACACAGAACCAAACAGACAGAAACTCTGTAACCCAACCCTACAAATGAGTTAACCAAGTCATCTTCGGTCCTACGGTGCTGTTACACCTTAAGGACAGAAGGGGGCGCAGCCTCACCCCGGGGCTCCGGAAAAAAAGGCTTTTAAAGAGAGAGGCGATGATTCCGGGGAAAAACAAAACTCACGTGGGGGAAGGGCGGTCGCAAGCCGGGTTGCAAATCCTTCTCCTGGGTAGCACGGAGGTTTTCCTTGTCTTCCTATCCGATAAGGGCGCCGGGGGAGCGGGAAAGAAGGGAAGGGTCCCGGAATGTCCCAAATACTACTGCCCCCCCCAGAACTCATAGCCTCAGCGTTCCCTGACCCCCCCCCCAAGTTCCCGTGTTGGCAAGGGGACAAAAATTCTTTGAAAAAACTGAAAATACAACATTATCCACCCCAATTTTTTCATCCATGCCAACACCTCCATCAAACTTAAACTTTTTATCTATATACGCACATTTTCAACTATACACAGACTTACAGATATGTACGTACCGGTACATTAGTATGGGCATCTTACACAAAGATAAGGTCCCCTTGAGGTATGCATCTTGGCCTGTATCAGGAATAGTGTGCCCAGCAGGACAAGGGAAGTGATCCTTCCCCTGTACTCGGCGTTGGTGAGGCCACACCTTGAGTATTGTGTACAGTTCTGAGGTGCTGGAACGGGTCCAGAGAAGAGCAACAAAACTGGTGAAGGGACTTGAGCACAAGTCCTATGAAGAGAGGCTGAGGGAGCTGCGGTTGTTTAGCCTGGAGAAGAAGAGGCTCAGGGTGACCTCATCGCTCTCTGCAACTATCTGAAAGGAGATTGTAGACAGGTGGGGGTCAGACTCTTCTCCCAGGCAACCAGCAACAGAACAAGAGGGCACGAGCTTAGACTCTGCCAGGGAAGGTTTAGGCTGGATATCAGAAAAAAGCTCTTCACAGAATGAGTAATCAGGCGTTGGAATGGCCTGCCCAAAGAGGTGGTGAATTCACCATCCCTGGAGGTTTTTAAAATAAGACTGGTTGTGGCACTTAGTGCCATGATCTAGTAATCATGATAGTGTTGGATTAAGGGTTGGACTTGATGATCTTGGAGGTCTCTTCCAACCCAGATAATTCTATGATTCTATGATTTTGTTTCTCCATTCTCTTGCATTACCTGCCAGGTGCAACCAGATCCTTGAGCAAAGACAGTCCCATGAATGGGTTTGCCCTTGCATGAGGCAGGATTAATCCAAACTGGTTTCCCTACCATACCTCTCAGGTGTATTACAGGGACTTTATCTCCATCTACCATGTGAAGGGATTCTGCCTGGGCAGGGCCGGCTCGATTGACAGAGCCCCTAGAGTTGACTAACCAGGTGGCCTTTGCTAGATGCTGGTCCCAATGTTTAAAAGTCCCACCACCCAATGCCTTCAAACGTTTTTTTTTCATCAGTCCGTTACACCATTCAGCCTTCCCAGCAGCTGGTGCATGGTAGGGGATATGATACACTCACTCAATGCCATGCTCTTTCACACAGGTGGTAACTAAGCTGTTCTTGAAATGAGTTCCATTATCTTACTCAATTTGCTCTGGGGTGCCATGTCATCACAGGACTTGTTTTTCCAGGCCTTGGATGGTGTTTCAGGCAGTGGCATGAGGCATCAGGTGTGTCTCCAATCATCTGGTGGTTGCTTCCGCCATGGAGAGCATATAGTGCTTATGTTGGCGGGTCTGTGGCAATGTGATGTAGTCAACCTGCCAGGCCTCTCCGTACCTATACTTATCCCAGCATCCACCACACCACAGGTGCTTCTCTCTCTTCACCTGCTTAATGGCAGCACGTCTCACAGTCGTGGATAATCTGAGAGATAATATCTATGGCTAAATCCACCCCTCGGTCCCATGTCCATCTCTGCCCTGATGGCCTGAGGCATCACGGGCCCATCGAGCCAGGAGCAGTTCTCCTTTATGCTGCCAGTCTAGGTCCGTCCGTGACACTTTGACATGTGCTTCTCGGTTTGCCTTCTCATTGTTATAATGTTCCTCGTTAGCTCGACTCTGAGGCAAGTGTGCGTCCATGTGGTGGACCCTCACAGTCAACTTCTCCACTTGGATGGTGATGTCCCACCACACAGCAGCAGCCAAGACTGGTTTCCCTCTGTGTTCCCAATTGGTCTTCTTCCATTGGTCTAACCATCCCCACAGTGCATTGGCTACCATCCATAAGTCAGTGTAGATGTAGAGCCTTGGCCACTTCCCTTTTTCAGCAATGTCCAGGGCAAACTGGATGGCTTTGAGCTCTGCAAATTGACTCGACCCACCTTCTCCTTCAGTAGCTTCTGCAGCTTGTCATGTGAGACTCCATTTGGCTGCTTTCCACTTTTGGTTTGTCCCTACAATACGACAGGAACCATCAGTGAAAAGGGCATAGTGTATTTCCTCTTTCGGCAGTTGATTGTATGGTGGAGCTTTCTCCGCACGTGCCACCTGCTCTTCTTCTTCTTCATCTGCTAGACCAAAGTTCTCACCTTCAGGCCAGTTTGTGATGATTTCCAGGATCCCAGGGTGGTTTGGTTTTCCAGTGCAGGCGTGCTGTATGGTCAAAGCAATCCACTTGCTCTAAGTAGCATCAGTGGCATGATGTGTGGAGGCAGCCTGTCCCCGAAGCATCCACCTTAGCACTATTTGGGGTAGTTGGTAGTTGGGGTGCCAGGAGGAGCTCTGCTTCTGTGCCGATTACCTCTGAGGCAGCTTGTACTCCTTCATAAGCAGCCAGGATCTCTCTCTCTGTCGGGGTGTATCACAGTATCACAGTATCACAGTATGACAAGGTTGGAAAGGACCTCTGAGATCATCAAGTCCAACCTATAACCCAACACTAACACCAACCATCATCTAGACCATGGCACTCAGTGCCACATCCAATCTCCCCTTAAACACCTCCAGGGTCGGCGACTCCACCACCCCCCTGGGCAACGCATTCCAATGGCCAATCACCCTTTCAGTAAAGAACTTCTTCCTCACATCAAGCCTAAACTTTCCCTGACGAAGCTTGAGTCCATGCCCTCTAGTTCTGTCACTGGTCACCTGAGAGAAGAGACCAACCCCTGACCGACTACAACCTCCTTTCAGGTAGCTGTAGAGAGCAATGAGGTCTCCCCTGAGCCTCCTCTTCTTTAGACTAAACAGCCCCAACTCGCTCAGTCGCTCCTCATAGGGCTTATGCTCCAGCCCCTTTACCATCTTCGTTGCCCTCCTCTGAACACATTCCAGTATCCTGACATCTTTCCCAAACTGGGGGGCCCAGAACTGTACACAGTATTCCAGATGAGGTCTGACTAGTGCCGAGTACAGGGGGACGATAACTTCTCTGGTTCTGCTCACCACACTATTCCTGATGCAGGCCAGAATGCCATTGGCCTTCTTGGCCACCTGGGCACACTGCTGGCTCATGTTGAGCTTCCTGTCAACCAGCACTCCCAGGTCCTTTTCTGCCTCACTACTCTCCAGCCACTCTGTCCCCAATCTGTAGCTCTGCATGGGATTGTTGTGTCCAAAATGAAGTACCCGACATTTGGACTTATTAAACATCATCCCATTGGAATCGGCCCATCTCTCCAATCTGTCCAGGTCCCTCTGCAGGGCCATCCTACCTTCTAACAGATCAACCCTTCTTCCCAGTTTGGTATCATCTGCAAACTTGCTGATGATGGACTCAATCCCCTCATCCAGATCATCTATAAAGATATTAAACAGGACCGGACCCAACACCGATCCCTGGGGGACACCACTGGTGACCGGCCGCCAACTGGATGAGACACCATTCACCACCACTCTCTGGGCTCGGCCATCCAGCCAATTCCTAACCCAGCACAGAGTGCTCCCATCTAAGCCACGGGCTGACAGCTTCTTTAGGAGTCTACTGTGGGGGACAGTGTCAAAGGCCTTGCTAAAGTCCAGGTATACCACATCCACAGCCTTCCTCTCATCCACCAGGCGAGTCACATGGTCATAAAAGGAGATCAGGTTGGTCAGGCAGGACCTGCCCCTCCTAAACCCATGCTGGCTGGGCCTGATCTCTTGACCGTTCTGCAGGTGCCGCATGATTTCACCCAGGATTATCTGCTCCATGATTTTACCTGGGACCGAGGTCAGGCTGACAGGCCTGTAATTACCTGGATCATCCTTACGGCCCTTCTTGTGGATGGGCGTCACATTGGCCAACTTCCAGTCTTCTGGGACCTCTCCGGTGAGCCAGGACTGTTGAAAGATGATGGAGAGCGGCTTAGCAAGCTCATCCGCCAGCTCTCTCAACACCCTAGGATGGATCCCATCCGGCCCCATAGACTTATGAGGGTCCAAGTGGCTCAGCAGGTCTCTAACTTCCTCCTCATGGATTGCAGGAGGGCCAACCCTGCCCCCATCAACCACTTCAGAGGGCCAACTGTCAAGCACGCTGACATCCTTGCTGTTGAAAACTGAGGCAAAGAAGGCATTAAGTACCTCGGCCTTCTCTGCATCAGTGGTTACTATATTTCCCTCCACATCCAACAAGGAGTGGAGGTCGCTGCCGCCCTTCTTTCTACCATTGATATATTTATAAAAACTCTTCTTATTATCCTTTACAGAAGTGGCCAATTTGAGCTCCAGCTGGGCTTTTGCTTCCCTGATTTTCCTCCTACACTACTTAACAACATCTTTGAACATGACGTGGCTTACGTCCCCTTCTTTCCAACGACGATACATCCTCTTTTTGTTACTTAGTTCCTTCAGAAGCTCCCTACTCATCCAGGCCGGCCGTCTGCCCCTACGACTCTTCTTACAACACATGGGGACAGCCCGCTCCTGCGCCTTCAAGATTTCATTCTTGAAGTGTATTCAGCCTTCCTGGACCCCCTTGCCACTAAGAACTATTTCCCAGGGAACTTTCCTGACCAGTTCCTTAAATAATCCAAAATCTGCCCGCCGAAAGTCCAGCATCGATGTTCTGTTCCTGGCTGTATTTAGCTTCAGACCCTCTGTAGCCTCGACTCCAGAATCCAAGTGGTCGACCTCGAGTCTCACCAGATCCCTTCTGCCAAAGGCTCCAGGAATGACCATTATACCCCTCTGCAGAGTAGAGCACATTCTTCACGTCTCGTCCTGTCCTGATTGGCCCAAGGGCTACAGTGTGAGAAATCTCCCACTTGATCTGTTCAAAGGCCTGCTGCTGTTCAGGACCCCAGTGGAAATCATTCTTCTTATGAGTTACCAGGTAGAAAGGGCTTACAATCTGCGATATGCATCCTCCAGAAACCTATGGCACCCAGGAAGGCTTGTGTTTCCTTTTTACTGGTCAGTGGAGACATTGCCATTATCTTGTCAATGACTTTTATTGTAATCTGACAACGCCTATCCTGCCACTTCACTCCCAAGAATTGAAACTCTTGGGCACGTCCCTTAACTTTACTCTGTTTGATGGCGAAACTGACTCCCACGATTTTCTTTCTTTTCTTGAAGGCCTCTTCTGCTGTGTCCCCCATACGATGATGTCATCAATGTACTGTAGATGTTCTGGAGCCTCACCCTTCTCTAGTGCTGCTTGGATCAGTCCAGACAGTGTTTCCACTCCTGGGGCAGTCAGTTACAGGTGTAGTGCACGCCTCTGAGGGTGAAAGTGTACTGTGGCCTACACTCTGCTGCTAGGGGAATGGAGAAGAATGCATTAGTAATGTCAATAGTGACACACCACTTTGCTGCCTTGGATTCCAACTCGTATTGAAATTCCAACATATCTGGCACAGTGGCACTCAATGGTGGAGTAACTTCATTCAGGCCACGATAATCCACAGTCAATCTCCATTCTTCATCAGACTTTGCACAGGCCAAATGGGGTTGTTGAAGGGTAAGCGGGTTTTACTGAGCAGCCTTGGCTCTCCAGTTCACGGATCATCTTATGGACAGAAATCACAGTACAGGCCAATTGGGGCCCGTCTAATACTGGTCTTGGTTATAGCGATACACTTGGGAGGTGCCCTCTGGCAGTTCAGATCCTTGCCCATGGGAAACTGGCACTGCACATACTCTCACTGATCTTCTTTGACTCTCCTTCAATTCTTGCACTCAGGCTGCTAGGGCATGGGTAGGTTTCTAGTCCCACCATCTCATGGCTTCTCTGTGGTCAACCATGAAATACCACAGCTCAGTTCGTGAGGCCTGTTCCCTTTCTCTAGCTGGGAGGTGTCTGGCTCTGACCTCAGAGGCTCTTATCTGCACTGGTGCAACTTGAAGACTTTCCTTAATTTCCTCTCTCCTATCTGCTCATCCCTGAGACTCTCAACCAATGTCTCTACAGTAGAGATATGGGTCTGTATCGCACTGTGGACCATTCCCTCATATATCCTGAGTTTACATATTACAGAACTCACTGTCTCTTGCTTTCCTCCTGAATATATGGACACCAGGAAATTGGAATATACAGCTGACCCCTGGCGTGAAAGGCTCCACCACACCTGTGATGTGCACCTGACCTTGGCTGGGTCACTATTGGGTTGCCCATCCCTTCTAAAAAGTACTTCTAACAGTGCCATTTCTCTGAGACGTAGGATCTCTTTTTCCATAGTCTTCCAAGTCATCTTATGATGATGTTCCTGCAGGATATCTCTTTAAACAAACTTCTCTCTTACACCTGTTAGAAGTTGCATCCAGAGTGAAAGGGATTTTGATTCCCTCATAAACACCTTCTCGATACCCACATCCTGGGCCAGAGACCCCAAAAACCTGGCTTCAGTACCATCAAGTTGCAAGCTTTCACCCATAAGGTCCCAAACTCAGATCATCCAAGTCAGGGTGGGCTCACCTGGCTGTCGAGTATGTCTTTCCGCATACTACAAAGATTGTCAAATGACAACAGTTCAGTAATAATCTCTAGTTCTTGGTCTGCTACCTGTGAAGGTGCCATTTCCCCCTCATCATCCACTGGGAGAACTGATTTGGTCTTATATTTCCTTTTTTGGATAGGGACAACTTCCATGGGCTTGGACTGTTCTCTTGGTTCAGCCATGTCCTGAGTCACCATGACATCAGTTGTTTTATTCTCTTCCTTCTCTCACTGGAGGTGCTTCTGGGTGCATTCTCAAGAGACGCTCGCTCTAGCCTCATACCCAAGATAGGCCATAAAGGCACAAACTTGCAGGAAAACCACAAAAATTAAGATATCTCTGGCACCTAGGGAGAATCTGAGCTTCCCAAAAGCTATTGTAGCACACATGAAAATACTCCCCTGTGTTCCATCCCAATAAGTATCGTTATCACTAAACCCCCAGAGGTAACAGCTCAGACTAGGGCAGGAGTACAACCTTGAAAACACATTCCCAATGAGACTCACAGGCATTGAGTTCATAACACTATAAATCCAAAATAAGAACTTGATAATAATCACAGCTACCTGAATTCTACTGCTTGACGTGCTAAGATGAATTAAGCCCACCAGGTCTTTCAGCATGATTCTATACCAGCAAAAAACAAATATATAGTATGGTCCACATGGACCCTAAACTCAATACATACATGATGGTACAGGAACTGTTATCTTTCCTCTGCTTGAGCCCCGCGCTTGGCTCCCTGCCAAGTCCCCATGTTGGCAAGTGGAGAAAAATTCTCTGAGAAACCTGAAACAGCAACAACATTAAACTGACCCAGCTGATTCAAGTCAATTAAATCTGAATGTTATGATTCTGGTCTACTGTACTCCTATTTACTTTAACTTTTTCTCCGTGAAAAGGGAGAAGGAGGAGAAAAGGAATTTTACTCTGCTATTTCTAATACATATGGAAACAGAACATATCAGAATATCCACTGAAACTTTCACCTAGAAAAGCTAATAAGCAATTCCACATCTTCATTCATTATTTAACATTTTCATTCAACACTTCAGAAGCCATAATATAAAAGGAATCCTGTACAGCATCTGATATTCAAGTATGTTGGGTCCCTTCTGAAACATATGTTTTAGTCAAAGTACACATGATCAGGCTCACAGAGCCAAGTGAATAACATGCAGACATTCAAATCAGGTGAAGTGCTGCCTAAGTTTTTGGACATCCTATTTTGTTGAGTATTTGTTTGGAAGTATATAAGTGGAGGGTAGCTCAAATAGAACACTTCACTAGTCTCATTGGAAAGCACCCCCAACTTCAACAAGGAAAAAGTGATCAATAATATTTAAATGCCAAGTAACTGATGCTGTAAACAATCTTGAAATTTTAAAGTCATGTTTTTTATTTTTTCCAAATCACTCTAAGCAGATAAAACAACCTAAACTGCATTTTTAGCATGAAAGCAATAGATTAAATAATACATGCCAAATTTTATCAGTGATACCCTACTAAAAAAGCATTAGGTTGTTTAATACAGTAAATGTTGGAGTGAAGCAACATCACAGACTGTTTTTACAGCTAACTCTACTACTAAGCAGTGTGGTATCTTTAAAGTAGTCTTCCCTGTGCTATGGCTGACTGAAATTACTGCTTTTCTTATACTGATGATTAAATAAGAAATAGACTATGGTAACAGGGGAAGATAAGGTGAAGCCCATAGTGAACTGCATTTCGGTGGAACAATAATAATTCATTTTTATAAAATAAGCATAGTAATAAGAGAAATGTAAAATTTATCAGGATAGTTCATGACAATTTTAACACTTGCCATATTTCCCCATGAAGATTTTACTGTACACAGGTTCAGTCTTAACAGACACTACAAAGAAATTTCAGAAAACGCTTGCACAAGAAAAATACATGGTGATTTTGAAGAAATTACAGCATTTCCTCTGGGATGGGCACACTGTGTGTACTCTATCACCAGCTTTCTGCTTTGACTGCTTTCTATCCTACCATTTTAATATACAGTGCTACCCTTTGGGGGCAGTTTTTAAACGGTTTGCTAATGATATATACTGTTTTTCCACAATATGGGCAGCAGGAGACGCTGAGGTCAGCCAGTTCTTGTTACCACTACATAATGTGTACTAAACAAAGTTTAGCTGGAATAAAAAATTGCTAATAACTACTATGAGTTTGTAAACATAAATGGACAAAATCTAAGCTCTTGTGAGCTATTTGCTGTATATTCTTAGCTGCTCCTGATACACTGCTTCTTTCCTTCAATGGCATCTTTCATAAACAAAGTGTTATGTTCATATATATGCCACAGAGCTAGAGGTCAACTGAAACATAGTTCTACTATGAATATCTGAAGCACAGACTAAAGAATTATATATGGCAATGTTTCACTGCATTATCTCATAGCAAACATAAAGGGACAAGAGAGATATTATCTCCCAAGATTTTATCTCCCAAGAAAGCTCCTACCTAACTAATGAAAAGGGAGTACTGGAAGAAACTGATCTGACAGCCACTGACTGTATGTAACAAACGTCCCAGTACACTTGAGATGCTCCTGTGAAAATCTTTATGACATTTATAAGGAAGGTTTTTAAATATACACCAAAAAACTTCTAGCTGCTGTTTATCTGCCAATTTATTAGATATACTCATTGGTAGAAAGCTACGATAATTAATTTAACATCTAAAATAGCTTACTTAAAAATAATTCCCACTATCCGCTAAATATTCTTCATTACTATCTCCCTATGAAGGTAATGTTACAGATAAAATACGTATTCTCACAAAAGGGTGGTTTATGGTTGATAAAGACTAACATAAGAGTTATCTGCCCTAAAGATTACAACCAATTTTCAAAGACTTGCTCGATAGCATGATGTGGCTGCATTAGTATGATTCAGATGTGTATATGAAGAAGTTGATAAAAGGAGGAAGGAGGGCACTTAAGAGTCTCTAAGAACACTGAAAACAAAACAAGGCATAAAAGAAAAATTTTGCAGAAGTAAGCATCTCAGCAGTAGGCCAACTAAAAGTGTTAAACCGCCTTGGGAAAAAACTTGAGCTGAGCTTGTTTAGCCAGGCTAAAGGGAAGCTGAAAGAACATTTAATACTAGCCTACAACTCTTTGCATGCAGCTTAGAACTGATTAGTTAGAGATTCTTCTCTCCATACTGCATGATGCTTCAACAATAACTTGTCATCACCACTCACACCTTTGAAGGTTCAGATTAGACATTGAGGAAAAGCTAACGGGGAGGGGGAGGCAGCCCAGGGACAGATGGTGAAACCTCCATACTCAGAAATTTTCAGGATTCAGCATGGTAATAGCATTACCTTAGATTAGATTAAGAGAGATACTTCTTAATCAAACTATGTAAGATTCTACAAACAGCAGGAAGAATTGGAATGGCAGAAGCAAAAATATAGCATATATGTACATACAATGGTATTAAAATATAAATACAATGTTGTAAATACATTATTTCCAGATGCAGGTAAGGTATACAAGCAATTTAATATGACAAACTGCAGAAAGGTTTAGGACAAGCCTGTTTAATATATACTTACCGTTTTCAGCAAACTTCCATTAGAAATTCTTAAAATTAATAAACAGAGTGTTCTTGAATTGGTCTTCAGTTTTAGTACTTGATTTACAGATACTGGAAAGAAAAACTAGTTTACAAAAACAAAACCCTTCTTTGATTTTCTGCTTCACCATGTATATAAAACTAAATAACTCTCCTGACCCATTTTCACAAGTACACTTTTCCCCCTGACACTAAGATGTCAGTCTTAAAGCAAAACTTCCAAAGAAAATCTAAAGCATGAACTCAAAGCAAGCTATGGAATAGTATTCTGACAAACAATTCCTGTTCATCAATAAAAAAGTGAAGGGGAAAAATTACAGTAAAACTGCTCTAATTTTAAAGGACATCATGATATATTTGTTATGATAATAAGAATGATCTAACATCAGTATTGACCTAAGACAGTCAGTTTAATTCGGTTTAATAACCCATTACACATAGTTAATAGTCCACAGCTTTGCACTAGCAATCGGATCTAATAGACATAAGCATTCTACCTGTCATTTAGTGTTTAGAACTTAACTTCTTGCTGACTTTCTGAAGTTTATCCTTAAAATTCAGCTTTACATGCTAAGTATCCCTCTTGAGACATTCCAATTTCAATATGCATGCCAGCTGAACCGAGGTCTGAAAGACCGCTAAACCTAAACAACTTGTTTTGCAGAAACACTTCAAAACTATTCATAGAGTCTAGTTTTACCTTAGCAATCATTATGAGGTATAGAAAAATAAATGAAAATTAGTGTCTTCTAATTAGTGACCAGCTTAAGTAAAATGCAATTCCTAGATGCAGAGTTTTCAGAAGAAATAAAACTAATGTTTAAATCTACAAATTACATCAACAAACCCCTCATTTTAGTACTTATTTGCAAGTGGCATTTTTACTACTAGAAACACATCTGATTTTTATGAAATCTCATCCTTATTTTACTCAAACTGCTTATTGCTTTTTAAGGCATTGTATTTTTAAGCTGGTTCTTTCAGAATGATTTTCATATTTAAATATTGGATTCTAACCTACAAACATTAATTTGTAAACCACATAGAAATACCAAAGCTGGTTTAGTGTAGTTAGTGTCAGTATCAGTTACAAAGCAGCCACAGAGTCTTGGCTCAACACATGCTGTTTTGTCTCACTAGCACCCCAGTGATATACCTGGAGCACCATTCTCTGCCTGACCCTCAGCCCTGGCCCAACTGTGTGATGTAAAGCCTATTTAGTCTATTACAAATGCATGATCTTGGCTCGGTTTTGCTGAAAAATATATTTCAAGATGTGAAGAAGTGCATGAGCCAGACCACGAAGGCTGAAAAAGTCAAAGCAAAGAAGTTTAATTTTTTATACAAAGATCCTTATCAGCTTAAAGATTTAATAGTAAAAATATTGACATAAAAATCTAAGGAAAAAGTAGAAGATAATTCACAGATTATTGAATATTGTCCTGTTTCAAGGGAAAATAAAAGCTGTCTTTCTCATCTCACTGAGGACTGCTTGCTAGCAGAGTCTTATCAGCTGTCCTATCAGGGTCAGTAAATCTGATAATGTTATCTGTCTATTTATTGTTCATATTAGCCAATACATATTTGCTGACATTTTATATATCCTGCCACTTACATAGTGGTGAAAAATAATTGACCAAGACTGATATCAACAGGGAGAAGTATACACCAGAACACAGATATTTTAAAGGCAACATGGGTGCGTCCATATGAGCTGCAATCACTGGTTGCTCTCTACAGAATGTACCTGAATGCCTATCTCAGTATGAAATAATTTTACAAAACTATTATATTCAGCACCGAAACAAAAGCCTGTAGTGAGAAAATATGAAAAATAAATATTATAATAAGGAAATTATTTAAACTAAATTATTTAAACTCTTACACCTGACTTCTGAAGTCCTTCAGCTTAAGCATGACATTTCCCATAAGCATAACATTTCCCCTTGTGCATTTTCTCATTTAAAGTGCAATTAACAAGATTTGAGTATATAAAAATCAAAACCAGCTACCATATATAGAGTGATATTCAAATAAAATCCAGTCATAAAGACAGGTAAGGTCTTAGTATAAGTAGCTTTGTACATGGAATCATTGATATTGAGTTCCATATTTTTCTGTTAATTCACATTTCATGTAGTGGTATTTGGAAGGATTTGGTTGAAAGAGAAAAGAAAGAGGCCATAGACAAGGAGGCTGGAGTTCTGCTCAGTTGCTCCAGGTCTCTGCAAGTTTGCAAGCAACAGCTGAGAACTACTTTTTCAGAATAGTTTCAGAAGCTCCAGGAGCTTAAAATTTATGACAAGCAAACTACTTCGCAGGTCACATCTCCCAACCCTCTTGGAATTAGACCACTCGGAAAAAGTCAGCATCCAACAGATCAGAAGCAATTATGTTTCAATTGTTTGTCCCACAAAATGTTAAAATTCTTCTTTTTGTACTCTTTTCACCTAATTCTGGATGCCCATTCACATGTATCCCATACAAGTCTTTAATGGTGATTCTTAGTAACTATCATTACCTTTCTATCAAGACTGCATATGCAATAATATTAATCTAATGTTCTTGAAGACTCCTGAACAGGCAGAGTCCAGACTCACTCTTCATGGAGTTTAACTGAGTTACAGAAAGAAAAGAATTATAATCACAATCTATTCATACAATGATATCCACACAATTCATTGGTAGTCTTATTTACCTCTAGTAACTTGATAGCCCTTTCATATAATAGAATTTCATTACACTAGACTCTCACAAATTAAGAATAATTTTGGAATATTGATTAGACCTTAAAATATTAATAAAATGCAATTTCTCCAAGTCATTATTCCATTCCATAGGTCAACTCGTGATGCAACAAATACGGATCTATCAGAAGTAACTAAGCACTTTATAAGCATATGACATAGTCAACATTCACTGAATGTTTATGGTTTTTTTGAGGACATGCTGAGAGCAATTAGGTATAGTTCTTTAAATTCATACAGTAAGTTAGTACAGCTGCTGCTTCTCAGCTGTGGTAATCATAGTCAACTGCTTTTTGTTAGATTTTCAAAACCAAAAACTTTCTTCATATTCTGCTTTTTTAATTAAATGGCAGCATTCTCAATTTACAGATGTTAATTTTGTCTCTGACTTCTCTCAGCAAAAATTATGCCTTACGAGGGAGCAAAATAAAAATAGTCTGGCTGCTGGTAACAGAATAGTTTTGCATGTAAGCTGACTTGCACTTTAGATAGCCTTGGACAGATTAACCAAGTGGCAAACAGCTCATCAGGAGTCCAGGTACTGTCTCCTTGACATTATATGTAGAAAACAATTCAGGTGTGGAAAGTAAAGGCTAGAGATAATGGTTGTATCTACAGGCAGTGGTTATAACTAGAAAACGGGAAAAGCTAAATTCCCAATAAGAACTACTTAATGTACTACAAATAGATTTGGTCCATATAGGAAAGAGAGAAATCTTCTACAAAAGAAGCTGATATCTGGCACAGTAGAAGTATACCAATGTTCTTTATGAATTTATGGAAAATTCCCCTGATTTGTGGAAACAGAGATATTTTCTTTTCTCATTGAACCTGAAAATTTAGACAAGGTTGACATCAGGGGGCCTTTTTTCTTCTTAAGACATGAGCAACACGTTGAGTAAGAGCAAATCTCATAGTCCACTCATTCAGATCAATCACCTTTGTCAGTAACAGTAACAATGTATACACAGTTACCTGACAGAGCAAAGGATCAGTGTTGAACATTGTACTGTAAAGACCATCCACAATGGGAATTTGACAGAATAAATGAATGTCTATTTCAATGAAATGGCAAAGACAGAAACCAGTCATTACTGCCTGATGGAAGACCGGGGTGGGAGATGACACCAACTGTTGCATTCTAAATCCATGAAGAAAAACAGCAAAAGAGGGCTCATGTTCCACCCCATCTTCACAGCCTCGCCCAGCCATCCTGTGACTATATCTGACTCCAGTTCCCCTCGTCAAGCCTGATCTTGACCCCCAACAATGGGCCAACATTCCAACCTGATCTTGGCCTCTCCCATGGAGGTGCATGATGCCTCAAGGATTGTGCTGCCCCCAGCCAATCCCTCAGCCCTGCCTGCTGCCAGGGACCCTACTCTTTGGATGGGCCTGGCTGGTGAGGCTCTGCCTTTCTTGGGAGACCTCACAGATCCCTACCCCCAGGGACCCCCCAAGCCTCACTATGCCCTGGCAGTAAATTTCAAAGAAAAAATTATATATATATGGTAAGACATTTCCTAGTAAACAATTTCTCCATCAGCTCAAATCTAGAAATCTCACAGCTAATTCTTACATTAAGGATATTAAACCAGTTCCTCCAACCTTCTACTCAAAAAAGGCTTTTTGGAGAAGGTTTTCTCAAGTGGAGAAGGGCCCTTGATTAAAATTTTTCTCAACTTATTCTAAACAAGCACTTTCAAAATGTTAGGTGCCTTTATCACCTATCACTCTACTGAAAACGAAATAAATATTAAAAAATAGTAGACCATTAGCCTTAAGTGGCTTGTGAGGATGTTTGTACTTCACATGGATAAATTTAAGTAGTGTTGTGCATGGCAGAGCTCTATTACTCTCCACCTATGTCCATTGTAAAAATTATCCAACTGCAATATTTCATATCCTTTAAATAGTGCTCTGCTTTTCTATTCAGAAAACACAGGCATATGGTCTGAGGTGCTTTTTCTGAAAAATAGATAAAACCATAGAGAGTATAAGTAAAGTCAGCTTATATAATTTTAACTTGCACTAAGTCTGGAGCCAACTGTAGTACCCATCATATACCTTGGGAATGCTATATTGCTTGTTTCTTCTTTAAACTTAGAAGTTATTGAAAGTTGAGAGCCTTTGTAGAGAAATTAAAATGCCCTTTTTTTGGCAGAATGCTTTGCATTTTATATCAGCAGGAAAAGTCTTTGTCTTCTCTATTTGCTTTTCTCTAATGAATTGCATTCAATGCAGAATCATTAACCAGGGATATTCTATCCACAAAGGCAAAAAAAAAAAACAACTGTCTACAGTACATACTACATACAATTGTATAGACTTTCTGTGCCACCTTTTAGTCTTCCCATGAAAGGATTTCATAACAGAACCTCCCTATTTGCTTAGTGATTCTAATTATAAATAAAAAAAAAATAGTTCTCTATCATAGACCACAAGGAAAGAGAGCTGTGTTTCTCTGAAATTTCAGCCAGAGCAAGTCTGGAAGTTTTTAATCAATCAATCAGATGTAATATGGGCTTCAACTTGCTCTCAAAAGTCACTACAAATGCCTTGTGCATTTACAAATGACAACATAGAGATATATTTACACTCCTCTCAGATTGTGCCATATGAATTTGCAATTCAAATATGCTCAGAAAAGCTGCAGTATGCGTTAAGTGAAAAGATAGTTCTATAAAGCATGAGCAGTGGTTGCATTCATGTGCATCTCTTACATTATATAAAAAATAAACAAAGTAGAAATTGTGCCTACTGCCTCCAATTCTATTAATGAATCCTTGGCCAGTGAAGGAATAGAGGGGAAAGCTCTATAGGCCTATAGCCAGAAAATACTTTAATAGGAATGGTCAATTGGCTGTTGCAAGGAACACATCATCCTAAGAAATCCCTCTAATGAGGTATGGATCTTGATTTATATTTTACCACCTCTTGAATAAAGAATCATATCATTTGGTTATTTGGGGTTTTTTTTTTGTTTGTTTTATATATAAGCATGTAACAACACCTATATGCATATGTGTATTTATAAAGTGTAACATACTGGGTCAAAGCCCACTGAAGAAATCATCAAATGCCATAAGTTCAGTTCTGTTTTCAATCTTGAACTTTGTTGTGTCTAACACATACATTTCTTAAGGAAAACCAAGTTTGTTTTGCCTGAATTCATAATGTCAGGATTGCCTACCTTTGATCACAACCTAATTTTCTATTAAGTCTCCCTTTCTCCTTTCCCTACTGGCATACACATAACAGTATAAAAATTAATGACAAAAAGTCTTAATTAAGACAAAAGGCCTTGAAATACTAGCCATTAGTAAGACAATTCTTCTAGTTATTTTTGAAACAAATATTTTCTCTAACATTTGATATTGCAGGGATTTCCAATATTGCCTCAATGTCTGAGCAGTGCTGGAACTAGCTCCATAGAATTTGCGATTCTTGAATATCTTTAACAGATTGGTCAACCCAGGAGTTTAAACTTTTGAGAAACTCAAAAACCTCTGCTCTGAATGCTTATTTGGTTTGTAGAGTGCAAAAGGGATATTCCAGCTGCTGAATTCAAACAGTGAAAGGTATCAAGACAATAACAACTGTAACATCTCATTAAATTCATTCATCCAGTCTTAACAGTTATAATTTCACAGATACAAGATTTCATAGTCTCAGAGATTTCTGTTTACTTGACTATCTTGAGAAACTTCTCTTCCTTATGCCAGAAAATTGACCACAGTGATAGCATACTAAGTTAATAGGGCTTTACTCTCTGCCAAAAATCTCCAGCAGTGACTATACACTTGCCCAAGGTAAAAACAAGTGTAGTGAATGCATAAATCACATTCCCACCCACTACTCTCCAACCATCTAACTATTTTCACCTGAGACAGTTCCTGAAATGAATGTGATGCAAATATATTAGTAGCCTTCATTTAACCGTCTTCCATTTACTCATCCAATCTACTAGTGAATTTTATTATATGTTATGAGGTCATAAACCGGATGACACTGACTAGAAACAAAGGAAATGCAAAATGGAGAAGCAGATGTTGGAAACTGATCTAAACCTAGTCTTGTCTTTCACATGGAGCAAAGAACATATTCTGTAACTCTACACTATATTCGTGGTTTACTTGGTTCCCACCATCTTCCCCTCTTCTTTCTGCTCCTTCTCCATAAATTAGAATGGCAAAATCACTACTTGGGCTTAAGATAATTTATTCAACCTCAAAAGAGAGGGATCCAGTGTGAAAGGAAGCACTACTGAACAACTACAGAATCCAGTAGTCTAGTTTGTCCTAAGTAGATAGTGGCAATAAAGAAGACCTGCACCTTTTCCACACCGTAATCCAGTTTGTTTGCCTTAAAGAGAAACAAGAAGAGGTACAAGGAATTTGAATTATGTTTTCTGGGGAGAAAAAAAAAAGTCTTCAGTGTGATGCAGTAGTTTGAAAACATCATAGTTGTTCTTCAATGTGTGCAAATAACAAAGGGTTACATTAAGACCAAAGATATGTTTAAAAACACTGTTCTTGAATATACTAGCTGGACATAGTGTATACTGCTGAATAAAGTAATATCCAACCTAACTGTAATTCTCTAGTTGAGTGAATTAAACATTTTTTTAAAAAATCATTCACATGGATGGAGAGGAAGAAATCTCTTAAATGCTCTTTTTTCTGATCCATTAATGGTTAGGTTATGGTTAACTTCACTTCTAAGGTTCAATGTTTTGCATTCATGAGATCAAGATAAAAGACACAGAGCTGACCTAAATCAAGGTTTTTCTTATGCAGTACTTTAGTTTTGTATCTTCCCATTGTCATTTCACAGCATGCAGAAATGTTGAATACTGACCCAGGTTTTTTTTCACATGTAAAATTATCTCCAAAATTTTTTCTTTACTATATTCTATTATGATTTAAAGTTCAACTTCAACATTGTCAGAGTAGCTTTCCTACAGCTATGGGAACCCCCTACATTTTTAATATAAGCTATTCATCATCACTTTTACAATTAGGAAAAATGTTCCAAGAACTTAAAAACAGCAACAAAGACACATTATCACATATCTTGATCTGACAATACACAACAGAGCATCATTAAGAAACAAGAACAAGAGAGGATGAGAAAGATCAAAATGACAATAGCAAGATGATTCTCAAAGACAGCAATGCTCATGCAAAACTACTTTCAATTGTTAACATTTTGCCTTTAGCTTCCCTTCTATTGAACAAGAACCAAGCTTTTAGAAATGCAAGATTGTGATAAATCAATTTGGCATTGAGTTTTAAGCTTGAGGATGCACCAGGCAGGGTACCGAGTCACTGCCGAAGAGCAAAAGCAGAGAAAAAAATGTAAAATGGAATCAGAGCTACACTAAGAAGCGAAAGAGAGAATAAGGATGAGTTTTAATTCATTCTAGAATTAAATTACTGAGTGATAATTAATTCTAGAATTAATTACTGAGCTAGACAGATAACTTAGTCTTAATTGCAATATAACTATGGTCTAGAAATATCTATACGAACCTGAAATGTACCAGACATATCTAAAAGAACAATGCAGCTTCTGGAAGTAGAGCAAATTACTGCCAGAGGGGCACTATCGGAACAAAAGAAGTTAAGTATCAGAATTAGAGAATTGTGTTTATAATATTATCATTATTTTAATACACCGACCTGGGAATAAATCAAAAAGCCTATACAAAGTAATAAAACTTAACACCTGCAATATTGCAGACCATTAAAAAACTGACTGAAGTGGATGTGGGCTGCCTTTTCCTTTAAGGCCTTAAGTAGAAGTAGGATAGTAAATTTCTGCTAGCATTACACACACTGTCCTCTCTGATTCGCTACTTTCATTCATCTCACTGCTCTCTAATATATAAGATGCAGACAGAGTGTAATATTCATATCACATCTGGAAACAGGCCATGCAGCTTTTGTTCTTAGGAAAGGATCAAAGATGAAATAATGCTACAGACAAGTTTTGAAAATGATACACTCGATACATCGGTGAAAACTAAAATAAAGAACGGTGCATTTTAATCCTAGAAATGAACTTCATGACTTGTACAGAAACATAAAAGGAGAAAACCACTTACATATCTTTAAAAACCTTACATTTAATGGTCTCTTCTCCCACAGAAAAGATAAATAACATTACTAATCTTAACAACTGCTAAACACTTCGTAGGGTCAGATCCTGTGAAGTTACAAATTCGAATCTGGTAAGACAAAGGTAGAATATCAATAACAATGTTAAGAAGTCTAGTTACGTATCTTAACAACTACCACTAAATTGTGATACAATGGAGCTAATAAATATGTGACTTTAGAAAATGCTTTTAGAAGGCATCTATTGTCAGAGGGGAAGATTTCATAAAAATGTTACAGATTGATCTTGAGTTTTTCAGTGGAGATTTATGCAGATACTCAAAATGGAAATATAGGAAAAATATAATGATCAGAATACAGTGCTTTCATGCTAATCTGGATGTGATGGTATTAAAATTTCAACAACAAAGCCTTTTTGGTAACTTGGCCTGAGAAACGGAAAAAGATCTCTTTCAAATTAGAATTATAGTTATTACCCACTCTAATTAAAGTCAGATTGAGTTTCCTAAACTTAACTTTCCCTGACTCCAGTTTCAGAAACTTCAGAATTTCAAGATCCTCTTTGTTTCCTTGCCTTTCACTAATCATTGACATTCACACATGGTACTCAAGATCATGACTGGTGCAGACTCTCATTGACTAATTTTAAAAAATATTTTTGTGGGGGTTGGGTTGGGTTGGGTTGGTTGGTTGTGGGATTTTGATTGCTTATTTTTTAAGTGTAGCAACAAACAATTTTAAAACTTGGCTAAAGAAAATATTCTAGATATTTTCCATGAAGATATTACATAGCTTTGGCGAATTTACCATCAAGCTTGTTGGGACAGGAATCAATCCCACAATTGACCCAAGAGCATTGCATCATCTACATCAAATCAGAGAACTAGTTCTGTGTGGGAAGACTTGATTAAATGCACACAGACTCAATGTACAATCCTGAGGGTCAACCACACCGATGTCTGGAAACTAAATCATGTGAGAAGCAGCATCGTGAGTGGTTTATCTAAATAATCTAAATAATTTTCTATGACAAGTTTACCCGTTTAATGGACGAGGGAAAGATCTGTGGATGTGGTGTAAAAGCCTTTGACACCATTCAGTAAAGCCTTTGACACCATTCTCACAGTATCCTGCTGGAGAAACTAACTGCCATTGGCGTGGACTGGCTGGTGAGGGGGCTGGAGAATAAGCCCTATGAGAGAATAGATGTTGTTTAGCTTAGAGAAGAGGATGCTGAGGGGAGACCTCATCACTGTTTACAACTACCTGAAAGGAGGTTGTGACAGGGTGGGTGCTGGTCTCTTCTTGCAAGTGACGAGAGACAGGACAAGAGGGAATGGCCACAAGTTGTGCCAGGGGAGGTTTAGACTAGACATTAGGAAGAATTTCTTCACTGAGAGAGTGGTCAGAGATTGGAACAGGTTGCCAGGGAGATGGTGGAGTTTCCATCCCTGGAGGTGTTTAAGAGACAGGTAGATAAGTTTCTTAGTGATATGGTTTAGTAGGGAGATGATCTCAGAGGCCTCTTCCAACCTTAATCTATGATTCTATGGTTCTATGATTCTATTATTCTATGATTATATGATAACAACTTCCATTGAGAAACACATAAAAACCCTCAAATCTCTCTGTTATAGGGCAAATGATTTCTTAAAGTCTTATACATTAGGAAGTATTGTGTCTAGTCACATTAGACTAGCTCCCTGTAAAAAAGTGTTTGGCAGAAATCAGGATTTTGGAAATGAAAGACTCAGAAATCTTTCAGAAATAAATTTACACTTGAACATTTATTTTCATTCTGTATTTTAAGAGATTGCTAAAATAACTGCACACAACAAATTGCATTATTATGTTTTTGTTGATGATTTGCTTTTGTTTCTCTATTAGATAAAAAGAAATATCCCTTTCCCTTTCAGATCTATTGAGATATTTAACATTCCTGTTCCCCTGCATTCAGTTTCATTGGTCAACAGAATGTTCTTTATTCCGTCTCTCATTCAGTTTACATGATTTTCAGACTGGTTCCCATATGCAAAGAACCTTTCCAAGGATCAATCTTACGAGATCCACACATCTGTAATTGAAACAGCTTTGTAGCAAGAAAGCTTTCTGGAATTGAAACCAAAAGTGCAATGGTCTATAAATATATTAAATGTTGAGTCTCTTATACTGGCATATTTAGCTTGTATTACAAAAACAAGTTTCCCATTACAATTTCTCCATTGTTCTGAGCTAGGTGTGCATGAGTGTGCCCCCTTTCACTCAGTGGACTATAAATGATCAGCATTTGGTACAAAGATCCCTGTGCAAAAGTGTTTTCACAACTTGTATAAGAACTTCTTGCATTTCTTTTCCTAGTTTAATATAAAAAATATGTTTATGTTTATGTTTATGTATATATATACAGACCACATGCCTATTTAGTAATTGAGCAGACTTTGAATGGTTGCTCTGTCATACAGTGTTGCTGTTGTTTTTAAGCTATGAGCATGCACTGCTGTTAGCAGGGAAAAACACATTAAACTAGTTACATTATGTACTGTGCTCCCAGTGTTTCAACATATGGGAGTCCACCTGCATGCTCCATTACTCCTCAATGTTATTTTATTTATGTATTAATTATATTTTTTCTGTGTTTCCATCTAGCCTAGCAACACTACAGGCCTTAATTTTCCCCGGATAAAATACATGCAAACTTTTTATTCACTGTGCAATAGCTATTCAATTACTTTTTCAAGGTCTGTAAAGTCCAACATTTGAATAAACCTGCCATGAGTGCACGATGAGTTTATATTTCTGAAATGCAGTATCATAGCACCCTCTCAGTAAAGCAAAAATAACTGAAAATGCAAAGTTGTCACAGAACTAGGTATTATCAGAATCAAATATACTTTTCAATTAAAATCAATTAATAATAGCAACAGAATAAAAAGCTCTTTAGATCTTTATGACTTTATCCTCCCATTCCTGGAGAGTTTAAAATCTAGTGAATCTTTTAGCTTTGTCATCATTTTATTTAGATTAACATCTGAATTTATTTTGTTCTTTGTAGCAGATGTTATTCCGAGAGCAAAAAAAACAAGAACAGTGGCACCTATCCCAAGCATTTCTCATTTGTGCCAAACAAGGAAAAATCCACCGCCTTCCTGCTCAATTTTCATTTGAACACATACTCCCCTCTCATGAATGCAGAGATGCTTAACAGTCACATAGTCCTGGATAAACTGGCAGCTGCCCAATTCAAATCTGCCTTGCCTTAGAGTCATCAAGGGGGAAAGAGCTTTAGGGAAGGTCAGACCTACTTCACATGTACAGATCCACTACATTTCATACTAGCCATAGTTCAGTCACAGAGGTCATCCTGCCTTTCCTCTAGAGAAGTCTCAGTGGTCAGTGCAGAGAAAGAGATTAAATGCAAACACCACAACACAATAAGCCAGTAAAGTTATAAGCTCACGAGTCAGTATTTTCGCCCCTGTCACTGTAGCCTGCTTTCCCCCTTTGGACAAGTCAGTGCAAATTTATCTGTTTAGTCAATGAAATACTCGAAGCAGGTGTTTCTCCTCCCACACATGGTAACATAATTCATGTTGCAAAAATGCCTCTAATATTTGTACATTACTCAAGATAGCATAATAATACAAATTAAACTAGACAGAAACCCCATTCCACAGTCAGAACTCCTGTTAATGAATGTCACATGAAACCTCCTTTGATCCAGTTGAAAAACAATGAAACTAAGGCATGATTTAAAAAAAAAACTGAAAAAAAACCCCAACAACAAAAACAAACCAACAAAGCATCCAGAAACAGAAACAATGTTCATATTGGAATTATATAGACTCAAAGAATAATTAATACACTCTGCCACTTTTAATATCATTACTTTTTTTTGTATATGTAATATATTTTCTAGAATGCTTCTGCTATTAATCACATTATCATCTAACATACCTCTTCACCTTTTTTCATAGTAGAGGCTATACAGTGTTTCATTTTTCATTTGCTTTTATGTGCATCAAGGGCAACCACATACAACATGCAACACACAATACAGAAGTATTTATGGTAGCACATGCTCTGTAGTTTATCCTAAAAAAATTATTACAGTACAGGATAAAATTAACAAGATTGGGGGTAATTGAGCTGATATGTCATTGCATAGTAATTTTAAAAGAGTTTTTAAAATAATGAATAGCTTGTTCAAAAGTTCATGTTTGTATCTTCTACAACAGAGACACATAACTGAACATCATCAAGATTTTCAATTTGTTGCATTTGGGAGAGATGAGGAGTCTCCCCTTGCCTTTTTAAAGACAGTCAGTCTCATCAGATAGGTTTAGCTTCTGGTTACAGAAGCACAAAATACTACTGATTCTAAAATCACCCCTTTCTGGAGATTTAGGCTAATAGCTTAACTTCTTTGATGCATTCTTCCTATCTGTAAAACAGGGATGAAACTCAGTGTCACCTTGTTATGAGGATTCTGTAATCAGCATATATTTATGAAGCACTATCAAGATGAAAATCATAATTACCTGTTTGCTATGTATTAGGATGCTAATAAATATGCCTAGTTGAATGCCACCTAAAATATTGTGGCTTTTGTGATATTAAGAATTATCAATAGGGAGTGAGCTGTCACACAGTTACATGGAACTTAATAACATTAGAGTAGCTTATTTTTATTCCCTCTTCTCCTCCTTTATTGCTCTTTTCAGCTATCTGAAAGGTGGTTGTAGTGAGGTGACTGTTGGTCTCTCCTCCCAAGTAACCAGTGAAAGGACAATGGGAAATTGCCTCAGGTTGCACTAGGGGAGGTTTAGATTGGATATTAGGAAATATTTCTTCACTGAAAGGGTTGAAAAGCATTGGAACAGGCTGCCCAGGGAAATGGTTGAATCACCATCCCTGGAGTATTTAAAAGACACGTAGATATGGTGCTTAAGGATGTGGTTTACTGGTGGACTTGACAGTATTATGTTTAGGATTGGACTGATGATCTTCAAAGTCTTTTTCAACCTAAAAAATTCTGTGATTCTGTAATATACAGTCTCACATTCTATTTTTCCAATACTATTTCTAAGCACTTAAGCAGAGGAGATACTGCCAGGTGGAGTGGCTTGTGTCTAATGTTGGCCAGGAGGGACCAAAAAATGTTGTCTGGCAGCTGTTGCAAAACCACTCAAAACCTCTTTTTTACCTCTTGTATACTGGCAGAGATTGATATACTCACTAGCTTTCCACAGAAAGTTAGTTTAATTATAGATTTTTACACCAGATACAGTAAGACCTTAATCTGTTTTTACGTGGAAAGATAAGAAAGAATTGTACTTGTGTAGCATATTCCATTACTGATTTGAGAGCATCCATCAAATTTAAAGCATCAGTTAAATATCTTTGTTAAAAATACTAAACCAGAATACCATTCAAAATATTTTAATACTGTTTGTGAAAAGCTAATGTACAAGTGGATGTGGCAACTAAAGTCAATATTATAGTGGAATTAATTGTGAAACACTAAGAACTGTGGTCAAATTTAAGACAAGAAATTTATATTCTTGCTTCTTAGAAGACTGTCACTTAAAATCATCCCACTGCTACATTCAAAATCCTGGTCAGACAACCTGCAGAAAGGGAAACCACTCTCAATGTCTCTGATAAGATTAATTTTGCTTAATCTTTATCATAGTCTGTGTAAACGCTTTGGTTCTATCCTTGGTCAGTTCCTCACAGCTTTCCAATAACTCTAATGTGGGCTTGTGAAATTAAACAGAGAATAAATTAATTTATTTCTTTTACAATGTCAATGCTTCCTAGAGAGTTCTATTATTTTATTACCATAATTTGATTTCATCTTTCTGTGAGAAAATCCAGTAAACAAATTATTTAGAATGATATATGAAGTGGTTGTTTTTGCAGGGAGAAGAGTATTTGGAATTAACAAGAATTGGTTTTCAGTAGAATTGGTTTACTAACTAACTTCAGTTAAGTGGTATCTAAGTGGCATTATATATGAAAGTTAGACAGAAACAGACTGTTCTTCTGATAATATTTTTTTTTAAGTAATGCTGTTTCCAGACAATACTTCTTCACTTACCTAAGAATGCAGGGCTGGCCAGAGAACTAGTTTCAAAACCCTAAGAGCAGAGACTTGGCTGTTGTGAAGGTCATAATAAAATTAAGATTAGTCCTCGGATAATAGTAGAATATGCGTGAGATTGCTGGGAGAATTTCTACATATGCATGTAAATTGGTTATATATTCTGTAACCAGCTTTTGTCTCGTTATGCATGACTAATGGAAATAATTTACTCATGCACCCAGCACTGGAATAAAGGATGCTTGTTTTCTAAAACTCCAAAATGAGTCTTAGAGAGTTTATTTGCTGGGACTTTTGGTATCAAGAAATAAAAGAGAATTAATTTAAGAGAGTACATGTCAACCAACTGAAATGCAGGCTTTTGAAACAGACTAAATGTTTGTCCTTTGGCTTTAGGAAGACTAACTACCTCATAGTTTCCCAATACTTTTATATTTAAACATTTTCAGAAAGAGCCACTCAAACAAGGGTTAATCCTCAAGAAGAACTGCTGCTCTGCTGAGGAAATGAAGCAAATCAAAGTTTCCAAAGAAAGCGATGCATTTTTGAGGCAACAAAGCAAGGGAAGCTCGCATCCTCCCATCTTCTTGCACACAGGGAGAGGCTTGGGAGATCAACACTGCAGGAAAATCCTTAGAATTTATTCAAATAAAAATTAAAGCCATCAGACCCTGTTTGCAAAATGAAAGCCTCTTGTTAAAAAGCATGACACGTCCAAGGTTTTATGAAAACATTTTCTTGTATTTGCAGCGAGGAAAAGTCAAGTTATCTGAGATTCCCCTCTGCTGAATTAACCAAGTCATTAAACTGGCATTTGCATTGAAAGGCTTTTCACAGGGCTTTCTGTCAGGCCTTTCAAGCAGGAATGAAATGAATGAGGGCCAGCTTACAAATGATGCATTGTCGAATGTATGTGGGAGCAAACAGCCACCATTGTGAGTGCAGGTGGGAAAGAAAAATGAATAGACAAGGAAGCTCACCCAGAGGGAGAATCTCATTATTGATGGCCTATGTGCCTGAGTTTAATGAAGTTTCCCCAATAAAAGATGGATTTTCCCCTGATCCTCCTCTTTAAAAATTAATTATGTTGAAAAGTATACAATGGTGAAACATCTTAAAGATTATACATGTTTCTCTTCTGTCATTATACTACTTAATAAGATCTAGAAAGACTCTTCTGCCAAGTATCTCAAAGCACTGAAGTATTTAACAACTCAACTCAGTCTGTTACAGAGATACTCTCATTGCCTTTCGTTCAGATGAGGAAACTGAGGCATAAGTTACCAACAGCAAAGAAGAATAATGACTTAAAACCTATTATTTTTTTAATCCAGTCCTTTAACTAAGGTTAAAATTAAGACACTAGTCTTCATTTTATCTTCTGTAAGGTAGGATGCAACAATGTGCCCTAATGCCAGAAGTTTAAACAAAGAACAAAACCACAAGCAGCAGATGCTGCTGTGACACAGCATGGAAAATATTATCTCCTTGTCACAATTTTTTCTTTGTAAATAGTTTTCTGCCATATTCTTCACAACTGTTTCATCACTTTTCTCTCTTGTTGTCTATTGGCAGCTTTTATCTGCATTTTCCTCAGTGAAAAGGCACTTCAAATTCCATTTGAAAACATTTCTTTGCCTTTCAAATGATTTGTGATATACCAATGTTACAGATAACTTCTACAGATAAGTTTTAAATCAGGTGCAAGAAGTTTGTTTAAAAATGCTTGAACAAATACACTACCTACTATGAAACTGGAAAATAATCCATTGTCAGTTAAGTATATAAATTGCCACTTTCCCAAAAGAAAAATAAGTCATATTGGTGTTCTTGAATTATTGGTAATACCACTGTTTCCGTGTTGTTGGATTTATATCTTATATTTCCTTTTTTCCCTAAGACATGTATGATTATTTATAAAAATATATATTTTATAATAAATATAGTTGAAAAACAATTTCTATACATAATCCTGTTTATTACCCTGAAATACTTTGTGTCATTTTATATCATCATCTGTATTTCCTAATAAAAAAGTGCAAGCACTTTAAGATCATTTTTTTTAAAAAAAAATGTTTTGTTTTCTCTACAAACTAGTTGTTTTGACCCATGAAGCACACTTTTAAGATCATAATGATAAAATATCTTGAATACAATTCTTGAATACAAGTCTTCTCTCCAAATAGCCTCTCCTAGTTCAGGGATCTCCTCTGTCTTTAACTGTATCTAGCTGCATGGTTTCTGTTGGTTTCGAGTTTTCTTTTTGCACTTAAGTCATAATCCTATTACATTACATATTTTTTTAATTCTGTCATGTTTTATTATGTCAGATTTATGCTAAATATAAAACTCCCTACATTGGATTTAAGCTGTTTGAACATAGAATTTGTATCTGTAAATGCTAAAATTTTTCGAGTTGAGGGGGGCAGGGAGGACAATGCAGCACTGGCAGCGTTATTTCTCCAGCGTATGCAATTCAAACTGAAGCCATCTATGCTAAGGCCTTTTTCTACCTTCATTTTATAGATGGCAAAGAACTGAATATTCCACTTTCTTGTATGATTTGGCAATTGATAGGAGAATAATAAATACATTTATGTTTTATATAATGAACATGCAAGTATTCTAGATCATTCGCTCCCAGTTACCAGGAATTTGGAAATAATTTTCATTTCACCCACTTAGTCATTCTTAATAAGGTCATAAATATTTATTTTAACATTTCATTTCCAGGAACAGAAATAGCCATAGTTTAGTTACCACATCATCAAGTTTAAATTTAGAAATGACTAATTTTGATTAATCAATAATAAGAATAATTAAGCTCCTAACACTGAATTTGGCTATTACATGACTTCTTTTCATATTCTGGCAGCTTGATCATTGCCTTTCTCCATTTTGACTCTGTGCTAAATAAAACATGTATCTATCTCATTCCATACCTCCTCAACACTTCAGCACTGAGTTTAAAGAGATTCCAATATATCTAAAAGACTCTTTCTTTGAATCACAAGTTGTACAGTCCTTCCACTGATGATGAACCAAAATATATTAGCATCCCGTGGGCAATTGCTTAGTCATTGATTCACATTATGTCGATCATCCTCTGTTTGATGAACAGAAAAGAGATCCAGAAAAGTGATCCATTACTCCAGAAACACTTTAATAAATAAATAAATAAACAAATTCTTGTATCTCTAGCTATTAAATGTCACCTATAAGCATAGGGAGCCCCTGTTCTTTGAGAAAGCTGTGTTTCACATCCATCAGATGACAATTTCTCCCAATATCTGTCACTCTTTTTTATTCACCTGAATATAAAATTTCAAGTAAGGTTTATCTGTCTTCTGGGCATATATACTGGTATGAAAGCTGTGAAAACGGAAGACTTTATACAATATTATCATGCACTGTATCAATTATTAAGCTGTATTCCTGAAAAAGTCGTGCTACTACCCCCCCTTTCCTGCAAAATAACAAGAAATATGGCACAAATTGCAAATCAGAAGTCATGATCTTTATTTATACTACAACTCTACTGAGCACAGACTTGTACCTAAATAAGTCTCTCAAAGTTCTCTTCCAAACATCTTTCAACCTGCTTCCCTGGAAGTTCTGTTGACTAGCTTCATTCATCCAGAAGTCTCCTGATCATTAACATTTTTACACAGCCCTCCTCCATAGTTTTTTTTAAAAACTGTTCAAAAAACAGTCACTTAGTTTCAGCCAACACTGCTGGCATCAAGATACAAACAGAACTGTTTTGTCTGTACTCTTCAAGGCCAATAAGTCTTCAGCAAGGTTCAACTTCAAAAGGTGACTTTAATACTTTGTAAACTCGTAATAGTATTTTAATATTCAACTCAACATCTGATAAAAATTCACTGGAAAAAATCATAAAGCCAAGTTTGATGAAAATGCATCAGAACTTCCAGGTTCTTCAGTTCCAAGCGCATAAATAATCCTGTTTTCCTTGCCTTCAAAATATTATGTATTTTAGACCATCTCATGGACTGTATTATGCTCCCCTAGCTCATGTACACATTCACCAACCCTTTGTCTGTATAACCTCTGTTGTCAGGAATTCAGTCCAAAAATTTTGTTTTATGATATAGCTTAAATGAAACGTTCTGTTTCATTACTATATATAGTCCAGAACTTTTAAAAAAACTCCAAGAGTATCTTAAAATCTTTAACATGTGTATCATAAGTTCTTTGAAGTCTCCCACCTCAGAATCACAGACAGCAACTCAGGAAAAAGAAGATTAAATTATTTAATCAGCTGTTGTGCTCTCTGTCAGAGTAACAAGCAGCTAAACTAAACTATAAAGATCCAACAGCACCAAAAGTGTGGAGCTCCTTTTCAACAAGAGTTAATAACAAGTAAGTAGAAGTGACACCCAGGAACCCATAAACTTGACAGTAGGTGATAGAAAATAGAAAGGACTTTGTTACCAAATTTGCCATCTTTTTTTACAGCATCATATATCTTTTATATAAAAATTAGATAAGAGATTTAAATCAGAAATTTATTAAACTGTATGTTAGTGATATACCAAGCACTCATTATACCAGTGATATCAGTCACTCACTAAGATGAAGTACCTGATATTAGGTGAGTGTAGCCAGGCAACAGCCAAACAGTAGCTGTTGATCGGGTTACAGGCCAGAAGCATGATCTACACCTAAGTATAGTTATCACCTACAAAGTCTACTAGTCAAAATAAATACAGAAGTAAGATACAAGTTGTCTTTAAAAAATGGGCTTACAATTACCTTAAGCCAACTAAACAGTAAGTTTCATAGCTTACTAATTACCTGCAGGTTAAACATTATGAACATAGAGCCATTCAGGTTCAGTTTGCTGCAAGTTGTTCAATGGGTTACTCTGCTTCTGGATTAGTAAATCAGTCTGATTATTTTTGCAGCCACACAAACTAGAAGAAAAACAAACAAACATACCCCAAATATTTACACAAAAACAATGGCAGAAACAGGTATAAGATAAGGAAAAAGTAGAACCTACCCTTCAGCATGTCAGTCATCTCAAGTGTGTGTCTGCTGCTGTTGGTTACTTTAAGCTGACATAAAACCTGTCAAGTAGCAATCAAGTTATCACTGTGTGTTTCTGCCCTACCAATTCATGTGCGTCTTCCAGACTCTGGAACAAATCCATCTGGGAGTTAACCAAGCACAGCAAAATGTGTTACTTGCCACATCTATTCTCTAATAATCTTGTTCAACAAGTGGACACGCATCTCCCCTTACTTGCTGGCAGAGGGGCTCACAAGGATACATCCATTTTCTGCTCACTTATTGTCCTTCTCTTCTCTTTTACCAAGTGAACACAGAAAACAGGATCTCCAAGACAAAACTGAAAAGCTCCAGCATCAAGCCATCCAAGTGATTCCTATGGGGAGCCAATACATTGGTTTTGCCATATTTATGGCTGCAAAAGATAAATATAGTATAATAAAACAAAACAAACATTACACCATTTCACTGGGTGGAAGATAAGGTAATTTCATCATACAGAGTCATGTGTCTCATTAACATTACTGTTTTTCTGGTTTCGTTCCATCTGGAATACAGAAATTCCTGTTCCTTTCCTATTCTGCAGCGTATTACCAATGACTATATTATGTTATTAGACATACGGCGGTTGCTGTCAATGGCATTTGTAGACATAGGCTTTCATGTGAGGGAAACACCAATTTTTATTAACAGGAAATAAATGACATTCTTTACTCTTAATTTAGCAAATAGTTGTGATTCCTATCAGCATTCAGGAAGACCTACACTGCAAAAAGTAAGCAGAATAAATTTCTGAAAAAAGGATATACTTAAGCTTGTGCTTCATTTACATACAGAAACAAGCAGGAAAGCAGAGCAGTCACCAGAACTGCTGCTTCCAGCCTCAATGAGATTCTCAACCTTTGCAGACGGCAGTATCTCCGGCTAATTCAAAGCAATTATTTGTCCAGTGCAGCAATGGAAGCTTACTCCAGCTATTAATACAACCATTTGAAAGTCTTTGAAAATTAGTTAATAGCACTTCCCCAAAAAATTATCCAAAGCACACTTAAAGGAGCGTTTCTGTATTTCTTTTTATTAATAGATAAACACATCACAAAAAGATTAAATGATGAAATAACACTGGCATTGACAAATATTCAGATCCACCAATATGACTGAAAAAGATAGATGAAACAAAATGAAAAAGTAGTATATCAGGACCTGCAGTTCTATGAGTTGTTATGGTTTGAGTTAATTAGGGTGACTCTGACCCTGGCTAGGCTGTAGTCTAAAGTAACTTCATTTGTTCTGAAAGCTAACTACATGTTTTTCTGTAGAAGTGATAACACAGGGCATTGGTATGCAGAAAGGCCAATATTTATACTTACACCTCTAGTAAACAAGGCCACCCTTGAGCTGGTGAAAAACAGCCATACCTTCATGGGTGGACAGGACAGGTGATCCTGAACTGACCAACAAGAGTTATTATATCCCATATACATCATACTCGGTATAAAATTGAGACATCACGAGGGTCTCGCTCTCTTCTGTGTTGGCCAATGTCCAGTGAGGACCTCGTCTGTCTGATTGTTCCTGACCCCAGATCCATGAATCCCTGAATCCAGTTCCTGAGTTCAGCTTCCTTCTACCTGTGGACCCATTCCCTCATGTCCACTCTACTGCAGTTGTGGTGATGTATAGTCATCGAGGGGTGGGGTGGGGGTGCGATCTCAAATATTTGTGCATATTTTCATTACTTTATGATTACTTTAATCATTATTACTATTATATTACTATCATTGTTTCATTAAAGCTGTAGTTTTATTTTCCAATCTGAAAGCCTTTTTTCTCTCATTTTCCTCTCCCTTCCCCTGAGGGGTGGAATTTAGGAGTTCAACTGCATGATTTTAGTTGCTGAAAATTTAGCTGGGTCAGGGCTAAACTGTGACAGAGTACATAGTCATGGGGTGGTCAGGTGAGCTACAGGGCAACTGACTTGGTAGAAGTCAAAGTTACTACTGTCTTTTAGAAATCAGTCTTGGATCTGAAAGCACTTTTTTACTAATTTTTTAATTAATCTCCGCTGTGTATCTACCAAAAAAGTCTTCCCATATCTAACCAACTACTTACCACAGAGACATAGCCTAAACACAGAACACTGCCTGACACACAGAAATTCCTTAAAAGCTTTCAATACAAGACCAATGTGTGATTTGCCAGTCTATTGAAGTTGGATGGGACAAGCACTGGACTACAGAAGAGCACTGCACTGTCAGTACAGGACAAATGAAGCAGGTTATCAAGGTGGGTGGCACATTACAGCAAAGACTTTGAAAGAGGATATTAATCTAGGTTTGGAACATTTGCCATCTTTAAGTGCTTAACACCTGGGAAAGAAATGTAATTTGCCATCCAGATCCTGCCTGCAAAAGCTGGTCCATAAAAAGCACACAGAAATTCCAGCCCTGGTAAAAGCAAAGTCTTCTTTACTTCTCAGGGTGGAGGTTTGCATTTCTTAATGTTGGAATACCAGACTTCATCAGTGTAAGTAAGTTGTGTATTACAACTGCAGCTGCACAAGGATTTGTAAATATGGGGTTTAAATGCTGCTAAAAAATAACCCAAAACTTTCCTTTTTTAATATGCTGTTCGAGTTATTTATTAAATCTTACTTAAGCTCTCACGGAGATAACATCAAGACTTGCAAAAGGTAAACTGGAAATCTGACTAGTCTGCTGGTATTCTGCATATCAATAGTCAGTAGCCTATACTCAAATTTCATACGTGTCTACACACACACCAGCAGTAAGATATTAGAACATACCCAGCAATTACGGTCAATCACAATAGTAAGGGCAAGAAATCCACTGCATACAGCTGCCTTGTCAGTGTGCAGATACCAAGGACTATTTATGACTGCAGAGGCCAGTAACAGAAGGAGATAAAGTCAGCTGGGTATTCAAATCAGGTCAAAAGCAACAGACCTCATCTCTACTACTTGCTTATTCTTTTTCATAGCAGTGTATTCTGGAAGATTTCGGTATGTTCACTTCATGGTGTACACACTAATCATATTTTATTTTTTAAAGTTGGACTAATCTTTACAAATATTTCCAATAAAGCAACAGTTGCACTACAGAAGATGCCTGTCCCCAGGCTTCAAAATAAAACAAAACCTCACCAAACCACATTCTACATCCCATATACATTTCTATCCACCACTTGCTTGAAAAATGGCATCTAATAAACTCAGAAGTGATGGGTAAATGCATTCCATTGCTGTATCATATGCAGATTATAGAAGATAATCTCTGCTTATTGCAAATTAATTGTCTAGACAACAACAGGATCCATCTAGACATCCATATTGAAATTCAGAGAATCTCCTGTCTTCACAGCTGGAACATCAGCTCTTTGTTGTTGTTTTTTAGATTTCCCTTCTTCTAGAGATAAATTTTATTGTCATAAAAATGGGATCTGAGTATAGATTCAACTGAGAACGAATCAACATCAGGCGAAGACCAGTTAAAATAATCTTAGCATCTTTGAAATTTTTTTAACACATGCAAGTTAACAAAAAAACCTCTGCTATTCCCACCTTGGCTGGACATGGTATTTTATTTCCATAGTGTAGTTCCAATATAAAGTTTCTGTCCATAGAGTTTCCCTTTTTTCATGCTGCCACTGTCCTGATTTTTGATACTCCCTAACAGTAGACCCAAGAAGTCCTGTCTGTCCCAACTTCAGCATACAAACAAATTTTTTTAAATGCAAAATGCAGCATATACCTCATCCCTATTTAGTTATTTGTAGTAGGTTCAGGCAAATGACAGCATGGATCCAGATGTGGAGTGATGTGAACTATTTCCCTTCCTCATATTCACAGGGAAAAGGAAACAGGAAGGGAGGGTAGGAAGGGAAGTTACGATAACAGCCTGTTAAATTAAAACACAGCTTCTGTATAATGCTTGGTACCATCACCACAAGCATACAGATATCTTGTTGATTCTCAGAAAAAGTGAAAACGATGGTGAACATAACTTGCAGCAAGTAAGAAATATGTCACAGGAACAAGGTTGTGATCTTCTTTATCAAAGCAGATTTAATTTCCGTTGTATAGGTTTTCTGCCTTCCTTTAAATTACCTTTTTTGATTTTCCCCAATATTGTTCCCTATCTCAATAAATATAGGCAGAAGAAATCCATTCTACAGAGCCTCCCCCACCCAAGCTTCTTTAAAGTACAGTCCCTTGCCCTTCTCTCCCTTTCCTAAACATTCACGCCATTGAGTCATTTTCTTTTTTTTAAGGTCTCCAACAGAGACTGATACAGCAGTGAGTTTCTGTTTTGTAATAACCAGCTAGAAAAAGAGAATAGTAAGATTTTTTTAAAACTACTATTCTAAACATTTAACATTACCATCCTTAGAACTCCCACAGTAACTAATAAGATTTTCAAATAGGAAAGCAATAGAAAAAAATGTTAGAAACACGGAAAGGAAAGAGAAAGAAAAAAATGCTTTGATGCAATTGAACACTCTCAGGAAGATTAATTGCTCTGAACTATGAAGTAGGGCTAAAACACTAAAAATAACATCTATCTTTAGAGGTTGACATAAACATAGCAAACACCAAAGTCCTTTCCTGGTTTGATTATACTATATAGGAGCTATCCTTCTTCTACCCAAACTTTCACTGAATATATCTTTTATACTTATGCAAAACAGGAAAACCAGACTTTGGATCCTATTCATCTAACTGCTGAGATAAATGAGAAAAGACAGTCAAGACCTGACTTGGAAGCAGTGTCAACAGCTATGTTTTGGTCTGTGCTATTTGTGAAAGGAACAGATAGCAGCAATCAGAGCATTTTTCTGTACCCACTGGAGGAACACAGATGATGAGAAGTCAACAAGCAACCTGTTAGGTTTCATAACATGCTTTAAACAAAACTGCATCAAGTACAATCATTATGATCCATGCTTCCCATTAACTCAAAGGAGAAAGGAAGATTTTAATAAAAAATAAAAAATATTTTAAAAAAGGAATGTTCTTAGCCATCAGTCTCTACTAATACATTTGTTGACAAAAACTTTTATTGGTTTTGCAGCTTTTAATTCTGTAGTCAAGTGAGACAGTTGGCCTCTATTCTGACTCATGCAGCTTAATATTTAATTAAGTTTCATTTATAGACTCAGACACCTCCAGTGGTTATAACCTTGCAGAAGACACAGTGTCATTGACTTGTAAAAATCATTTTACTGGTATGTGTGAAAAAGAAAAATATCTACTTTCATTGTCACTTTTCAAAGCAAATATGCACTTTTGGAGTATTCAGCCTAGCCATTGTACAATAGGAAATTGTTCCTTAATAATTACTATATAGCTTCCATTCCACATATTTTTTTTGGCACCATAATTGGCCCTTGATTTATATATCCAGCAACTGTTATACTGATAATTGAAGAGTTAGTGGAAGCCATTAATGGAAGAGGTAAAGGGGCACTCCCTTTCTGAAATTCTGTAAAAGACCCTAGTTCTAAATTTATGAGAAATAAAAAAAATAACAATTCATGTATATTTGCACCATAATTTGTTTTTACAAATCAGCATTCATTTGCATTCCTGTAGACAGTACTAGAAAACTAACTTTAGATTCTAGCTGAAAACTTTCATTGTCCATTTATGACCACAAGCAAGCTATTAATATAATTCTGGTGAAGAAAATATTTTTTTTTAAGAATTGAGTGATAGTTTCAACACTACCCTTAATATCACAACAGTTGCTAACTTTTAAATGCTTATCCCTGAATTCATTAATCAGAAAACAGTAGAAGATTAAATGGCTAAATATGCACAAATATGTTATTTAAAGTAAATCATACTCTAGAAGGAGAAAGAAAAGAGGGAGATGGTAAGAAATAGTAAATAGCCAAATATATCTTATATTTTTTAAGAAATTTTATCAAGATGTCCACAATCCTTGGTATGCTGTTATTTTTGATACTGCACGGGAAAAGCAAACAATAAAAACTCTGGAGTTTTCAATTTTCTAGAATTATCAATATTTAAAAAAAAAAAGAGGTTCACCAGAGCATTTAACTTAAAACCAGTTCTAAAATCTATTTGTCTTCAAGGAGATTGTTAACAAAAGTCAACTATTAGAGAATGGTATTTTTAATATTAAGTTGCAAAAGTGTAAAGAAACTGGTAAGAGTAATTCCTAAATTTTGATCCTTCCAATGCCCTTGCTCATGAAGTTTTACTCAAGTATAACATTTCACTTCTTTTAGTTTGAGTTTCGCCATTTTCAAAATTAAGGTGCCTACCTAAAGCACAACAGTTGAGAAGAGAGATCTATTTATAGAGAACTTCAGAGAACTTATATTCACATACCTCTTGACATATCATGCTAGATTCATCTTATCATCCTTGCCTAAATACAAATAAATTTTAAATAAAAAAAAATCTATGGACATTTGAAATAATTTTCAGAAGGGATAGGTTGCTTTATATTTTTTAATTGCCTCTGGAATACTATTTGAATATCAAATATTATTGTAATAAAAGGACTGAATATCTCAAAATCATATAATTATATTAACAACATAATCCTGTTACAACCCAGACTATACGTAGGCATTAAAGTCACCTGTTAAGTAATTACAAATTAATAGCAACACACAAATCTGACAGAGCTTGAAGACAAGTCAATACACTCACGTATTCCTTATCACCTCTTTCCAGTCAGTTATAAGTGAAATAGACTCTAACTTAGAGATGGAAAAGTTTAAGGTAAAAGCTATATCTTATGGCTGAACATATGTACAAGTGAAAAATATTACATCTAAATTTGTTCATAATTTCTTTTTGAAAACTTTTAGTTTATCCATGACAAAAGAAATGAATCATGTACCTGTAATTCATATTTTGGGGTGTATGGATTTAGGGGTTTATTATTCTTATTACTGCCATTATATATCATTTTCTCTGAAGATAACATAGCTCTTTTTGGTCTTAACAAATTCCTACTATTTGATGCAGACTAATAGTCCAAATAAGAAACTGCATGTTATGGTTTAGTTCATAAGAAATATCCAGAGGCATTAGAAATGTTCTTACCATTGCAACAGAGCTGTTTGTATGAGGGCCAATTTACCTTGCTTCCTTCATGTCTCTGCAGAATTCACTCCTTTCTGTTTCACTATTTGCTGTTTTAGTTTTATTCCAGAGTCTTCATTCTCTACAAGGCAGGATATTAGAAAAATATCTGTTTTGTATATTTATTTCATTTTTTCAATTGAATACAATGTTGAATAAACTTCCTTATTTAAAACCATTACCATTCTATGAGAGCAAATATTTAAAAACATAACACAATATATGTATTAGGGTGAGAGGTATATACTGGGAAATGTTACTAACAGGTTAGCGACAGAAATGAAGGAAGATGACCTAACTAATTGTGACTACGAAGATTTGTATTTAATGACATAGCTGCTTTGAAGATAATTTAACCATGTACTGATACACTTTAGACTTTGAGAAATCACTTCTAAGACAGAATTGCTGTCATCAGGAATAGTCCAGAAATAGTCTTGAAATGCAGGGCTCTTGGGGGAGCACTGCGTACAGCTCAGCATGCTGTGAGAACTGCACAGGCTCCTTCTAAGCATCCTGGAACCAGAGAGTTTGAAGTGTTCAACAGCTGGAGTTTGGGAATTTTGCTTAGCTAGATAGAAGGCTAGAAATATAGAATGATTCTGCATTTGGGAGGGGACCTGTGCATTGTCAACATCAGAACACCCAAGGCTCCTGTGCATACACATGTCAAGGGAAGCGTGTGCTGAAAAGGCAGGAAGCATTACTCAAAGGCACTGCCAGAACAAGGTCCATCAAAAGCATGAGCCATGATGTCCTCCAGTTTGGGCATCCTCGGGGTGAGGTCAGATTCCTTACCTTACATTACAATAGCCGGAAAACACTGGCCTTCACTTTTAATCCAGTAAAACAAAGTTTATTCCCACTTAACCAAGAGAATAAAGCAGTTGAAAAAGGTGAAGCTGAAGCAATTACTCCAAAAGTGTTACAGGTTGATGAAGAGAATTATAATACTAACAGTGGGTACATTTCAAAAAGGGAGGAGTTGCTGAAGATGCAGTCCTGTGAAATTGAAAGTCAGGTTTTACCCAGACATGCTGCGTTAGCCATTGCTGTTGGGGCATCTCCACTTCAGAAACCGTAGAATGATATTGTTCACATTTCACATGATTTTGGATGGTAACTGGTCAGTTACCCATACGATAGCAGCAGTGACCACTTACCTAAGCTATTGGTGAGAAAAGGGATGGTAAGATGAGTTACTTGACTAAGTTGTTATACGTTTAAAATCATTTGATAAACTTATTTTAAGATGATAGTGTTCCTCTAATGAAAGTGATAGTGTTCCCATAATGACAATCGCATTCCCCTAATGAAGGCATCTTGAGTATTTCTGACAATCACATATTAAATACAAGTCAATACACCAAATGAGGAACCCCACAATATCCTGCCAAATCTGTTTACACAATCAAATGAGACAGAAGGATAAATCAGCAACTTTGTCATCTGTGTGACAAAAAACCAAAGCATTCTAAAAGATTCTTTCCGCCAGCACCAGCAACGAACCATTGGTGCTTCTGAAGCAGAAAGATACCTGATTTTCTCAAAGTAAAATCATACTCTGTAAGACATAATTAATATTCACATGCCTTAAGCATAGGCATAGACAAACTAAAATAGTAAAACTAGCAAATGCAGGTAAGTACTGTGCGACGTAATTACTGATGTGAGACCTAATCGCATAACCAGCAACAAGCATTTCTAACCCATGGAGTTGTGAACTCTAACGATGGAGTTGGTGAAAATGGGACAGAGTAAAACGTTCAAGTAGTAAAATCTGTAAGGTGATATAGAACTGCAAACAGATACAAAAGGCATTCTGCTGGACTGTTTTGGATCTACCTTACAAAGAGAAAAGGTGTTTGGTGAAACTAGCTAATGAGATTATACTCCTATTTTGGGAAGAGGAAGATACCAATAATGAACAAGAAAGGATGGAAAGAAAGACAACCTGACAACAGCTTTCATTCAGCCTTGCTTCCTTCAAAAGAGCACCTAAGCAAGTTCACCTTCACCTTCAAATAAGACCATCAACTACTTGCAGCTATTAGTGCAAAGTGACATCACCTCTACTGGTCTGTATACTTGCAGCTGATTTAAGATAGATTGTTATGGACTAACTGTAGTAGTGATATATATGTAATATATTATATGTAGTGATATAATATGTAATAACCATTAAGAGGTTGCCATTGGAAATGTGTATTGATAATGAACACCAATTAAGTAAAGGAAATGTATTGATAATGAACACCAATTAAGAAAAGGAAGTGATGCTTCCAAGGTTCAAACTGATCCTTGATATTCCTTACCATTCCCACCGCAGCACTGTGATTCCCTGTGACACGTATATTCACCACACTAGAAATGTTTTAAAGCAGAAGTATTAATTCCTGATAAAGTTTGAACTTCTTGAAGAAACACAAAAAGTAACTAAAAGCATAAAACTGAATGAAAAATAATTCAGTGAGCAAAGAGTTAAGAAATAACTTATTTTTGATGGAAAAACATTCATCTTGATTTTTACTCCAAAATGCTCATTCCATAAGTGAGGAATGAGCACTTTATCACCTGACAGATATTAAAGTTCACAGTCAGGCTGTGAAAGATCCAGATTGAAAGTGCTGCTTTGTCACAATCAGAGCACAGATTGCTTCGATTCTCTCAGAAATCTCAATCCAATAAACTACCCAATTGACTATGAAAACACAGGCCTTGTATTCCTCTTGAAGCTGCTAAGAAAGATTAAAGACAAAAAATCTGTTAAAACTCTTTACTTAACCAAAAATAATTATAAATAAAGTTCATACAATTTTTAAATGAAAGCAGAAGCATTAGGTACTTACCACTAAAGAAAGTGGTAACTAATTGATAGTGGTTTCTTAGTGCTGTTGAGCAGAGATAAAAAGTTTCAGGTCATTTACAGGATGAGTTTTCCTATACTAAGGCTTTCCTCATTCAAAGTTGGTGTAGTATATTTAGCATACTTGATACTTAGTGTATATTCTATGAACATATACTGAAAGAGAGATAATTAGGTGGCCAGTTTACTCAACTATTTTCTTTTTAATTTAAAATATCTCATGACAACTCCACAAATTAAGTCACTTCAATGTTACAAACCCTTTCTTATCCTTCTCACATACAATAACAAGTTTCCAAATAGTCTAAAAGTCAATTAGTATTGCCAAGGAAAAAAGTGAGAATTACTACTGAAAGTGGAACAAGTTTTCTTGTAAAGGGTAAAACTGCACTGAGATGTGAAAAAAACCCCTTTCATAGCTATGAACTGAATTTCATGAACTGACCTGGCCTAATCCTGCTGAGCAGCAGAACTTAACAGAACAACCTGAGCAGATTGTCAAAGTACCTCTCAAAAAAAGAGCTGACCTGAATTCCAACACAAGGATAACTAAGGTGGTGAAGCTGCGTCCACATACAAGAACAACTTATGACTCTAAACTTATTAACTTATTTTTCTCCTCTTATGAATTTTGCAAGGGCAAGAAAATTTTGGCCTCTTTTTAGTAAATATTTTTCCAAGACAAAAACTGTGATTAACACAGTGAACATATCAAGCCACTAGGGCTGCCAACATCTATGCACATCTCACATCAAGTACAGTTTGGAGGGAAACCGATAGACAGACATGGGTGAAGAAAGAAATCTCATGCACTTCAATGAATATTCATTACATCTTCTAATTTATTATCCTGTTTACAGCCAAAACTGCAGAGCAAATTACACTCTACATAAGGTCCCGAGGGGTTTTCATTACTACAGCTTGGATTGGTACCACAATAAAGCACAGTAGAGATAAATTTCGACAAGTCATTAATATTTAATAGCCTACTAACAGCAGTGCTCTTCATGACAAAAAGGCACAGCAGGAATTGGAAGGATCATTCAGAACTTTGCCCCAGAAAATTCTTTTCATTAAGCAAACTGAATTCAAACAGACAAATATTCCAGGTGGCTTTCTAAAAGAGAAAGAAAAAAAAAGAATCAAAAAAACCAAAACCCAAACAAACAAAAGACCCCATATATACACACAAAACACAACCAAACTACACTCCCTAAAAAAACTCCAAAAGAACAATCAATATCAAGTTACAGCTAAAATTGGTCCCAGGAGATAATGGACAGTGCAAAGGAGAAATTCACTTATTAAAGAAGCAGAGTAGAATTTGAAACTGCCCATGCATAGAGAGAAGGTATCATATGGAGAAAACCTCAAAATAATCAGGGGTTGGCTTGTGTAAACAAGTCAGTGAACATAACAACTCTGAAATTTCCTTTTCCTAGCACAGGAAAAGATTCAAATTGCCACAACAAGGGGATGGAATTAAAGCACAGGGAAAAAAAACTATTGTCCAGCAGTCAGCAAACCATTTACAGCATTAACACAAATGGCACAAACTTGTAACATTTTCCAGTGATTCAAGTAGGATGGCAGAAGCAGCACAGTCACTTGCTATGGGGGTGACAGATAAAGTATATTCACCCTAGTTTCAAAAACTAAAAGCAGATACTGTAGGTCGCTTGCTTAATACAGTGATTACTTGCTTAAATCAGCATTTTGTATCCTTCCTGCTCATAGAAGCCAGTGAGGAAATCCTCAATTACTATTCGTCTAACGAATACAGCTGCACTTTCAAATTTCAACTACAGCTCCACTGTAGCCTCCGAGCACTGACCAAGGACTATCGATCATCACCTCCTGGGCAAGTTCCTTTTCCACAGAAAACCTGTGTGCTTTTTCCCCCATTCCACTATTCCCGCACTGGTATTTTAAAGAACTTGATCATTCTGACTGCCTGACTCTGCAAAGACTCAGGCTGCTTAATTCATTCTCCCAGTCAGTAAGTTTCCGTAGTTAATTCAAATGATTTTTGAGATACTATTGTCAGTTTTCATCCACAGTTGACCTCTTATAGCTCTCTGTGGAAAGAATGAGATCGGCGCTGTAGATCCTTATGTGCCTGCTGGACATGCTCTCCTGCTCTGACAACTCCCACAGGGATAAGATTCTCTCCAGCAGAGTACAAGGCTGGAAAGACATAGGTGTCATCCTGCAATGAGTGTCACCTAGTTTAGTCTGTCTTAGAAACTCCCTCTGAAAGCCTTCGCAAATCCAGTCCTGTTTCTCAGGGGATTGCACAGATCTCAAAGGGTTAAAGATTGGGAAGAGCACAGCAGAAGGCATTATAAATTGAGACAGACTAAATGGCAATTAATTTGTTTCTTAAGCAAAAATATCTTCTAGCATGGGACAGATCAGAATTCACATCATGTTTCTCTCTTATCTTGTTAATATCTTCTCTAGGATGTAGCTTTCCAAACCGTTAATAACATTTCACAGCCAGTACAGCTGTCAGTGGAAGTAAAAAAAGACACACAGGTCACTACAAATCAAGCAACATAGGTGTTTGTCTTTTTGACATACATTTTACTCATCACAGAATAAAACTGTAAATTGTATGAATGAGCATCAACCATTAAGACAGTTGTTCCATTAACCTTTTTATTGAATGTCTCAGAGCATTATTATGCTATGTTGTACTTGAAGTATTGTTCCAGAAAGAATTTAATCTCACAAATGTATTTAAACTCTGACCTCTATTCAATTAAAAAAAACAGAATAAATCCCCAAAAAACTGGAGGTTTTATTCACATTACAGAAATATTTTTTGCTTTTGAGCTAATTACTTTTGAAAGAAAACAACATAAAATAGCAAAATAAACACTGTAACATCATTTGAAGAAATTCAGTTTTAGATTTACAAAAACAGTTGGTGGAGTCAGGAATAAAAGTTCTATCAACACTCATCACTGAGGTGCTAAAAGAAAAAAAATTGTTAGATCCCCAGATTGCTGGATTTAGATTTTCATATTATTGTGGCCTTGTATTGAACCGTAAAAACCCCATATTTTGCCAAGCAAGAATGTATTAGCATAAATAGACAAGATATGACAGACAAAAATAGTTGCTTCCTAGGCAGAGAAGACTAAATTCTCCAGGTTCCTTGGTATTTACAGACTGCAGGCAATAGTGCTGCTTGGGTTCATTCTCCGTCAGAAAACTTTTCTGCTTTCCAGATTTTAAAAAGCGTGTGATACAGAGACAATTCAAAGACACAAGAAACTCAAACTTGTGACTCCCCTAAAACACAAGCTGGAGGAACAGGTGCTCACTGGACATATTCTCCTGGAGAGAAGGAGGTAGAAGAGGACAGGCAACAGGCAGCATGGGCATCAGCATTCAGTTTGTACTTCCTGCACCCAGACAAAAAAGATGAATAATGTAGGAAAATTAGAAAATTCAAGACAGCAGATTAGACCATTCATCTTCAACCTTGCAATTATCTTTACTTCTGACTAATAATTTTTGGGAAGAGGAAAGAGCTGGTGAGTAAGTATACCCAGCTCCTCAGACACCCTCTCATACCAAGACAAAAAGTAACTAACTTCACTCCTGGGGAATGATCTTTTTGTAAATGAGAAGTTGCAATGAAGATATGTTGGACTTGGAAGAAGAGGTGTCAGTTGTAGTTATTGGACCTGATTAGAATTGATTATTAGAGCAAGTTACAAGGAACATGACAACATTTAGAAATAAATTGGTTTCCCATTAGAAAAAAATTATATGTCAAATTGTCAGATTATAGTTGATCAGCAGTAATTTAATATACAGAAAAATAACCCTTCAGAGTGAGAGTCTTATTTGTCATTCACGTTAAATAGGTACAGCACATACAAGGAATGATTGTGTACCAGATGTTGTTTCCACATGAACAATGTATTTCCAAAAGAGCTAGACAAATCTAGGTCAGGGTTGAGTTGTAAAAGTGTTTGAAAATGGGTATGAAATAGACATCCTTTGCAACTCCACACTTAGTTGTGATTGAAGACAGCCTGATGTAGCCCAACTGCTTATATAGAAGGGGACAAACTGTGACTAGGATTTGATATTGAATCACAGATAGCTACACAGGGAAAGCTAACAATGTTCAGCCCTGGCTGAGTACGTGTGGAGGACAGACTATGATTGATGTCTGAAGTTAAACCTGACAGCAGCTATTACAGAGTGGATTACACAGAAACATAACATAATATTACTAGGCAGCTCCCTCAATAACGCCTCACTCCTGAACAGAGTGATCAACACTAATCCCGTTGCCACGCTACCATATTAGCAGACTTATAAGCTTTCCATTCCCCCACACTATTTAAATATACAAAGTTGAAGGCTCCTGGTCATTTGGAACATCAAAATTATAAGGACAGAGTTCAGACTTTCCTGAACATTGCTAAAGGTCCTAAGCACTAAATCTGTTGGAAAAATCTTAACCAACATTATATCCCTCAACATATGCAGCTGAGAAATCATGCAGTCTTCGCCACAGATGGCAAAACCAGACACCCTGAGCTAGCACATCCTTTTGCATCAACATGACAATCTACATTATAATCACTATTTCTGCAGTACACATGCTTAAGCAAGCAAAACGATTACAGCCATATCACTCAATTGGCTAAATCCAAAGCAGAATTTGTGCAAACAAGTGTTGTCTAAGAGATTTTACTCCAAATGGAAGTTTTATTATTTTGTCTGGTCATACATCAAAAGACATTGAAAGATATTTGCAAAACTACAAAAAAAATTTTGTACCAAATATGTCTAATAACGAGGACTTGAATAAAATGTACTCACAATTTTCAAATACAAAACATCACATTTACTGCCTTTTTGTTCTCTTTTGTTTTGTTTTCAACATAAGATTACCCTTTCTATTTAATTGCACTATAGAAGCAGAATTTACTAAGAGTAAAGTATTGGTCAAAATTTCTGCTGAAAAAAGCAGCACTGAGCATTTATCATTTCTGGTTTTACCCATCTAGAAATAGTCTTAATATTTCAGAAGATTTTTTAAATCTAAATATTTTCCTTGTTTTTCTTCAGTTGTCTAGGCCAGAATTAGAAGGAATAAACAGAATTAGAAATTGGAATTCTGTTATCTTTTTTCAACTTTTCTGATTCATTTTCACTTTTGAAATCACACAGAGAAAATGTAATTGTAAAATTATTTTTGCTTTAGAAAGAAAAAGAGGGTGGGGGCTTGGGGGCAGGGAATGACATAAAAAAATTAATGGGCTCCATACTAGGCACTTACACATTCATCTTTAACAACCCAGTTGCTTAGTTATTCACAAGACAGTAGTTGGCCTGCATATAAAAATTAGTTTAAAATCCAACTCATTTAACTTAGGCTAGACAACCAAATTTTCAAAGGTACTTTAAGTGATCAATTCCTGGAAATATCTACTGGCAAAATATGATTCACCATATCCTCAGATTAAGTGTATAGGAAAAAATCTAGGTAGCATGAATCATTTGACAGAAGGAATCTCCTATCTTTAAATTCAACACAGAGAAAAGGAGAGAATGGCTTTGAGATAAATACATTTCAATGGCATAAATCACACCGCTTACAGTAGTGATTTTAGTACTGATTGGCAGCTTCCCTCTCAAGGTCTTATCTATCTCAACCACGATATTATAAATGCATACTATTATACGACTCTGTAGGATTAAAGTGGTTCAGTCATATAAACAAGGTATAGCACCTTCAAAATGAATGGAACTGGAGTAAAAATCTTGAATAACTGGCACTTATTTCAAAGCTTTATTCCTAACTGCATTAAAAAAAAGATGAGAGGGATTAAGACATTTTCTCCCATAAGTATTTCAGAACACCCCCCCCGTGATGCAGTACCAGTTGTGCTGAATACACATTTAACTCATCCTTTACAGTATAGTTACTCCTTCCCAGGACAGCAAAGCCCAGAGCCCAGAGTGCTGCAAGCACGTAAGCACCTGCCTCAGCCAGGCTCTCCAGGGTAGGCCCAGCCCTCATGCAGGCTTAGCGACAGTTTGTCGAATGGATCCTGACAGCTTGCCAGAGGGGAGGGCGCTTACTTGCTCGTCTACAAGCAGTCTCTTTTCCCGCATCTGCAAAGCCTGCAGCTAAGCCTGATATCTCCAGCTGCTTGTACCTCTCACTAGTGCTCAGGCACCCTGAGGGTGTCTACCACATCTGAACAACTTATTTAATCATAGAAAATTCAGTTCAAGTTACTGCAAATAGAAAGGCATTCATTGACTCCCAACAGATATTGGGTCCTCATTATGAAAAGGAAAAGGAACAAAAGCTAGGAGTTACAGGAGTCCTCTACCCATATTCCTGCAGTTTCATTTCCTCAGAGTGAGTGCCCTTGGGAGCTTATACCACCTTTACCATTATTTTTAGAGCCTACAATAATCAGATATCCATAAAAAGAAGGCTATATCCTTCAAACACTTCCTGGCAAGTACTGTATGTGTCCAAAACTAAGTTCCTCTCCTTAGTTTCCTGTAATATATTATAAGGAAACTTCTACTGCTTTCTCACTGTTATAGTTTGTATTTCCCAGCCATTCACTATGTTCCCCAGAATGAAAAGCAAGACTTTTTTTTCATATTGCAGTTTCAATAAACACTCTCCTCTTTTCTCACCAGCAGTATGTCATGGGAAAGAAGTAGGAGCACAATAAAGATCTGCTATTCCGATCTGTGATATTGGTGCATCTTTGCAGTTTTAAAACCGTAAAGACTCAACAATGAATGGTAGGACACAGATGAGAGATTTTTGTACCGTAACCGTGTAGTTTGTTCAGACCACCATGAATGCTGACCCACTCTCACTTCCCTTTTCACAGGAGAGTAAGTGTTTGCTGCTGATGCATGGGACTAACACTAAGACCTCTGCAGCCAGTGATTGGGGAGTTTTCTCTGACTTTAACACTGCAGAAAGGAATTTCTGTCAGGTTGTATTGTTAAGGTCAAAAGGCTTGTTTGGAAACACTTTCCCCAGGTGCTCAAGCATGGATGGGTGTTATAAAAGCATAGAAAGTATACCAAAATCTAGTGGATCTGTGAGCATGTATGGCTTTTCAAACATCCTATGAGACAAGTCTAAACCATATTGTTTATAATACATTAAAATAGGTTGTGCTATGGTTCTCAACCTTGTAGGTACAGAAATCTGCAAGAACCGGTATGATTTCATTTTGTTGCAACAAAAATGTCAGAGAAAATCAACATTACTTACATAAACAGGTACATCTTTACTGGAAAGTTTAAAATACACGTAACTAGATATGTTGCCTCAAGGCTAAGTCATTTCTTTCAGTAGGGATGAAAATTGTGCTGCAGCGAACTCTGTGTTCTTTATATAAAAAGATATATGAATTGGTGCTTGAAAACTCTACAAAGGCAGTCTCAATATAACAAGAACCATGTTTAGGGGGGATTTTGTTATTCATGGTATCCTGAATACCTTCCTTAGGAAGATACTACTAGCATAGCAGGTTTCAGTTAGAAAGTCCCCATATTTGGCAAAATATTTAAGGTGGATGTTGTACTTCAGCCCTTAGAAAGCAGCTTAACAGTACGTAACTGCTCGCTCACCCCTTTCCACCTGGTGGGATAAGGTGAAAAAATGTAAAGAAAAGAAAAAAAACTCATCAGTTGAGTTTAAGGTAGTTTGAATATAACAATAAGGGACAATAAGACAATAATACTGATGTTGATGATAATAACAATAACAATAATAACAATAATATTATATTAAAAAACATCCGCTCACCACTCAATGATTAGCCCATCCCAAGGAGAGATTTCAGCAAGTGCAGCAATAGCAGTAACTGAGCACAGTGATAGGAGAACACAGAACAGCAAACATGGAACACAGTTTGCCTCCCAACTTACCATATCTATATGGAGCAAGATGTTTTGGCATAAAATACTCCATTGGTCACTTTGGGTTAGCTTTCCTGACTCTGCACCTGTGCACTAGTAAAACATGGGAAACTAAAAAAATCCTTGATTTTAACGAAAAACACCAGCATATTATCAACACTCTTTTCATGCTAAATCTAAAAAAAATGCAACTGCTGTGAAGAAAATTAACTCTCTACTAGCTGAACATAAACACTACCTAGCAACAACTAAAACAATATGTGTTTTCAACATTATTCTCATACTAAATCCAAAACACGGCAGCTACAGGGTGAAACTAGGACACTGGATCACAAACAAATTTCACTCATACAGTAAGTGTGACCACTTCCAAGAAAAAAATTTCATAATACTTAGGGCACACAAGTATTAAAGATTAAAAGGAATTTCTTTTAAAAAATCATATATAGATACTCTGTGGAAAAACTCAAGGCAAATGAATTAAGTTATCCAAGATAAAAATTCAATCATCCATTGACTTTCTAAAGTAAAAAGGGTAATCACATACAATAATTAAATCTTTTTAGTGTATTCCCAAAACAAAGCAAATAGTTTGAGATCAAATTATTTTTTTCTCAATATGAAACGGAACACAGTTTGTTTTGAAAAGTTTAAGATCTTCCAGTGTTTCTAAGGAGAGTTAAAAAATCAGGATGTTTCACTTAAAAAAAACCACAAATAAGATGTAATGAAAGGTTCTCTTTTTTTTCAATTAACTATTTAACAAAACCAGCAGAAACTTTTATATACTAAAATGAGATGTTCAACTGTAGCACATCTTTTGTCATGTGTGCTCTACTTTCTAAAGTAGAAAGCACATGCATTTAGGATGATTTTGAAGACGTTGGTCCAGTATTAGTTCAGAAGTTAAATGCTTTAGTACCATTACCCTCATAATAGAAGTTCCCTATAAAAAAAAAAATCCTTCAATTTTCTACTTCAAGATCAAATGTGCTTTTGCAGTCTCTGCTTGCACTGCCCCCGGCCTCATCCACCAGTGTCACTTTAAATAAGTATGGCTCTGACAAGTTGTTGAGGGATGCCCTCCCGTTGACTCCCGAGGTTTGAGATGGACTCCTTTGCTTTCTAAGCTTCCCCTCAGAGAGGAGCTTAGATGCAGCTGGGTCTGTCTCTAGTCCCAGACTTGTTTGACAGTTTATGACTAAAGGATTATGTGATATGTGCATATGTGTTAACCACCAGTCATAATTACTGTAAACAATAGGTCATTTATCTTAAATAACAGATAAAAACAAGTTTGGTATTGCTTTTGATAAGTTCACTTGCTATAGAAGATTATAGCCAGTAAACAATGATCATATATATACACATACACATATACATACACACATACAAATACACACACACACACACACACACATATGAAGTAACAAATGAAACTTGAGTTAGTAGTTATTTTCCCGGGGCACATATGACAAAGTCAGAGGTGTGCAATTCTTACCCAAAGGTCATCCCTTCTTGGAGGGGGGAAGAGAAGTCCAGGCCCATGGACCCGTTCGTCAGGTAAGTTTGTCATTTTTCCTTCCCCAAAGAAATGGGGTTTGAGTGCAAATTGTATACTTTTTGAAAACTTCTTGACATCTCTCAGTGGAGTGCAAGTAAGTCAACCACTTTCTGTTGATTGGCTCTTGGCAAGGCAGGTTATGTTGTCAGAAGTGGGGAATTGGTCGTTTGTCACGCCTTTGGGGCGGGAGGTCAGTACACGTTTTGGGGGCTATTTCTGTTCTTAATCAAAGCAACATCAGGCTGTGAGGTCTTCACCTCACCCTCACCCCAGGTGTCACTCAGCTGATTTGAGAGATCACCACCCAATCCATCTGTCTTGTAAGCTAAGGCTGTTCATTGTTCAAGTAGAACCACTCCCTTTTGCAAAGCTTGGTACTTGCCATCCACAAGACCTAGCAAGTCTGTTATACCACACACCAGCATAATATCCTCTTTACTTCCTCATTTTCCCTTTTTACCAGTTATTAGCCTCTCACATGTACAGAAGAGTAATCTTAGCACATTGCCACCTCCTGTTTAAATTAATTTTCTAGTTTCTCTTTGATTCATCAATTCTCCTTTCCATTAGAAGAAAAAGAAATGTCATCTGCAAGCCCCTCCCTGGCTGCACAATACCTTGTACTGCCCTTACCCCATCAGTTTAGTAAGGTTTAGTACCAGAGTAAGACCACAGTGCTCAGTTGTCTGAAACATTCTGCAGAACAGGTCTTATATGAAAAACACCTCACAAATATTTTAAACTAACTTTACCAGTTTCTGCTTAGCCTGTAAGAATTTATGGATATAGTACGCAGTAATGTGGCTGCTAAAGCTGATGTATTCTTTCAAAAAAGATTATTCCACTTGATTCCGTCCCCCTAAATGTTTTTGTTACACAAGCAGTATCACTTCCATGAGATTACTACATAGATGCAGAGTAGCTGCTTCCTTAACCTTGCTAGCTCAGCTGGTTTTACAACTTTTTTCTGGTGTTGATACCTTAACACAACCACAAGGGATTATCCACCTGCAAAATATGTAAACCTAACTCTATTTTCAATCAAAGATTAGAAGCAGATGGTCTTAGGGGATTATTCTACCCATTGACCAGTGTATTAGAGAGTATACCAGCAAACAATTGCTATCTGAAATTCACCTATGTAAGCTAGACTGATATTAAGGTTCTCTACTATAGTTTAATAGCACTGTATCCCGAAAAAGTATTTTGGGACGAAAGAAAACATATACTGCAGTTCAGTAATCAGAAATTTACAGTAAAAAGAACACAGAAGTGAAAAAAATCACATCATTTCCTCTTAAAAAAAATTCTGATATCTCCAGCTGAAGCATTACACAGCTTGGAGAAAAATATCTTTCTCCCACACATTTACAAAAACGATGTGAAGTGATCATTAGGTCGAGCACTCCAGGTTAGACAGAGACACTATTAAGCTTGTCTGTTCAAATCTAACTCACTCCTGGTGATCACAGTATTTGTTACTACAGGAGTTCGTAACCTACAGCTTTGGTGCCAAAAGCTATGCCTGTGCTGGCAAGTAATGCTGCCAAGTAGGGGCTACAGCCTAGTAAGAGCAACTCAGCACTTGGAGAGTACAAGTGCTTGCCAAAGATGTATTTGTGGCTAGGCCCATTCTGGTCCCATTTAGTGACCATTTCCATTGTGAAACTGTTTTTATAAGGTTAGTTTTCCGTGTTTTTTTTTCCCATGGAAAAACACCTCATCAAGTCGACAATATATATGACCAGGAAACTTTTTACTAGCTAAATTTTTTTTTTTTAGAAAGCTATGTCCCAATTCTCTATTTTTGACTTCTTCATTACACACTTTTCCCACACAAGTCCTTTTTTCCGTTTTCCAGAAGGTTTCTGCACTACTCAGTGCATACAGCCCTATAGCTTATCAGTGAATGCCACAGATTAGTGTTCCAAATTTTTCACTCATGATCATGTTTCACAAAAGCTGAAAATTTACATTTATATGGTTGACCTTCAGAATTACTGGGGCCACTAACATCACCTCTGATTTTGTAAGCATATAGTTTCTTTTTCCTCGCTCCTTCCCCCCATGCTTCCTTCATTTCTTCTTATTTTTCTTCATTCAGAAGGCTGTATTACACATGCTGCAAGATTGTTGAAATTCAAATGAAAATTATAAGGAAAGAGGATCAATGAAAGTATCCTCAAAGTCATCCAAAAAGAGAGAGAAAATTCTTAACATTTCTGTTGTTGATTATTACGTTCAGAGGAAAATGAAAAATAAGAAAAAGACTATATTGAAGAGGCAAGAGAAACGGTGGAGAAGGACATGTGCAATAACCTAAACAACGGAATCGGAATTTGTTTTCCCTCTTTGCCCTGAACCCAGTGTTACTTATGGACACCTGGATCACAGCACTTGCAATGCAATGACTAGAACAATGCCTGGCAATAATGATATTAAAGCCATATTGTTCCAATTACCCTCAGTGTGTAATCTGGTTCTACTCCTCACTCTTGCTGTCTAAAAGCAGCTGGGCTTCCTTCATTCCAGCAGAGTAGAGCATGAAGACGGAAGTCACCTTTCATTTCTCTTTTTCATTTAATGGGTCACTGAACAGGAGAATAGATTTGGACACACAGGGAAGAAAGAAATCACAATGCAAGTACTTCACTTCTGGTGAGTTTAAAAAACAGGTTTGAAGCATTACCTGCAGCACTGTGTTACAATGAACACTGCAAAGATACACAGTAAAAGCTTAGCAAGGAAATAAGACATCTCAACTAGTGAACTAGAGGGAGCAAAGTTTGAAAACACCAAGGCAAGCATACTGACACAATACAGAGCACTCTTACAGATTCAAAACAGTTCAATACACAGAAAGCAAAACACAGAATGTATGGTTGCTTTTCTCTAATAACTCAAAAGCTTTGAACAAAGTTTCCTTTTCCAGAAATATAAAAATGGCTGTACATTTTGTGATGGATTCCCTTCTACCTAATGTTATACTTCCATCAATACCCAAGTATTTTTTCAGTCTCAATTTACTTGTGCATCTGTCCCATTCATTTTCATAAAAACTCTATTGACTAGTACCTTCGGTTTCTCTACTCTTCTAAATTCAATAATACCAGTGATGATCAAATGAAAGACTAAGAAGTAGAGACATGCAGATGGAGAAATGAAGTATGTATGCTTACTGTAGAAAGCCAGGCTTAAGAAAAATTAGAATGGGCTCTATATTAAAGAGTTCATTGAAAGAAAGTTGAAGCACGTTATGTATTAACAATCCAACTCTGACTATAGGCTAGTGGCAGCAAAGGTCCACGAAATCACAAGGAGAAAACAGAGCAACCCATTCCTTGCTCCACTTTTGTCATAAAGCAAAACAACCTAGCGGGTTGCCTTCCCCCCAAAAAAAGTAAAATAAAATCTATAGAAATTTTTAAAATAGGAGAGGCTAGAAGTCCTGGACTAAGCACCTCAGCTGGACTTGCATGCTTTCCAACCTTCAGTAATTTCATTCTCTGAAGTTAACTTCTACATTGATACAAATAATTGCAGTTTAATGTATTTCTTTACTAAATTCAGTATCTATTCCCTACATCCACTACCAATAATCCCTGGTTTAACATTTAACTCTACAATATCATTTGGTTCTGACAAAAGTATATTTGGGCTACATCCGCTCCCTGAACTAAAAAGCATAAGAAATAGACATTCAGTAATTCATACTCTGACATGAGCAGGTAAATACAAACTATGAAGAATCCATACCGCCTTCCGTGTTTGCCCAGTGTAACAGCTTGTTCAAGACAATAACGACTGTTACAGCAGTAACATTTCTATACTAACATATCTATCCATTTCTATTTCAATTTGATACAATTATTTAAGAGGCTTAAGTACTTCTGAAAGTATTGCCTTCAGCTTCCAGGCTACTGCAGAGGCCCTCAAAGGTGCTTCACTTCTTAGGCACCTTTTAAAAAGCAGGCAGTTTTTAATTCCTGTAAAGCAGTGATGGCATTTCAAGAGGCAAGACAGTAAATCCAGGGAAACCTTATTGCAGCCTTCCAGTACATAAAGGGGGCCTAGAAGAAAGCTGGGCGGGGACTTTTTACAAGGGCATGTAGTGATAGGAAAGGGGGAGTGGCTTTAAATTGGAAAGGGGAATATTTAGAGTAGGCATTAGGAATAAATTCTTCACCATGAGGGTGGTGAGACACTGGAACAGGTTGCCCAGGGAAGCTTTGGATGCCCCCTCTTTGGAAGTATTTAAGGCCAGGTTGGATGAGGTCTTGAGCAGCCTGACCTAATGGGAGGTGTCCCTACCCATGGAAGGGGGGTTGGAACTAGATGATCTTTGAGGTCCCTTCCAACCCTAACCGTTCTATGAAATGTATCACAGTATCACAGTATCACAGTATCACAGTATCACAAGGTTGGAAAGGACCTCTGAGATCATCAAGTCCAATCTATATCCCAACACTAACACCAACACTAACACCAACCATCATCTAAACCATGGCACTCAGTGCCTCATCCAATCTCCCCTTAAACACCTCCAGGGTCGGCGACTCCACCACCTCCCTGGGCAGCGCATTCCAATGGCCGATCACCCTTTCAGTGAAGAACTTCTTCCTCACATCAAGCCTAAACTTTCCCTGACGAAGCTTGAGTCCATGCCCTCTAGTTCTGTCACTGGACACCTGAGAGAAGAGACCAACCCCTGCCCGACTACAACCTCCTTTTAGGTAGTTGTAGAGAGAAATGAGGTCTCCCCTGAGCCTCCTCTTCTTTAGACTAAACAGCCCCAACTCACTCAGTCGCTCCGCGTAGGGCTTATGCTCCAGCCCCTTCACCATCTTCGTTGCCCTCCTCTGAACACATTCCAGTATCCTAACATCTTTCCCAAACTGGGGGGCCCAGAACTGTACACAATATTCCAGATGAGGCCTGACTAGTGCCGAGTACAGGGGGACAATAACTTCTCTGGTCCTGCTGACTACACTATTCCTGATGCAGGCCAGAATGCCATTGGCCTTCTTGGCCACCTGGGCACACTGCTGGCTCATGTTGAGCTTCCTGTCAACCAGCACTCCCAGGTCCTTTTCTGCCTGACTACTCTCCAGCCACTCTGTTCCCAGTCTGTAGCTCTGCATGGGATTGTTGTGTCCAAAATGAAGTACCCGACATTTGGACTTATTAAACACCATCCCATTAGAATCAGCCCATCTCTCCAATCTGTCCAGGTCCCTCTGTAGGGCCATCCTACCCTGTAACAGATCAACCCTTCCTCCCAGCTTGGTATCATCTGCAAACTTGCTGATGATGGACTCAATCCCCTCATCCAGATCATCAATAAAGATATTAAACAGGACTGGACCCAACACCGATCCCTGGGGGACACCACTGGTGACCGGCCGCCAACTAGATGAGACACCATTCACCACCACTCTCTGGGCTCGGCAATCCAGCCAATTCCTAACCCAACACAGAGTGCTCACGTCTAAGCCACGGGCTGCCAGCTTCCCTAGGAGTCTACTGTGGGGGACAGTGTCAAAGGCCTTGCTAAAGTCCAGGTATACCACATCCACAGCCTTCCTCTCATCCACCAGGCGAGTCACATGGTCATAAAAGGAGATCAGGTTGGTCAGGCAGGACCTACCCCTCCTAAACCCATGCTGGCTGGGCCTGATCTCTTGACCGTTCTGCAGGTGCCGCATGATTTCACCCAGGATTATCTGCTCCATGATTTTACCTGGGACCGAGGTCAGGCTGACAGGTCTGTAATTACCTGGATCATCCTTACAGCCCTTCTTGTGGATGGGCGTCACATTGGCCAACTTCCAGTCTTCCGGGACCTCTCCAGTGAGCCAGGACTGCTGAAAGATGATGGAGAGCGGCTTAGCAAGCTCATCCGCCAGCTCTCTCAACACCCTAGGATGGATCCCATCCGGCCCCATAGATTTATGAGGGTCCAAGTGGCTCAGCAGGTCTCTAACTTCCTCCTCATGGATTGCAGGAGGGCCATATTTCACCCTGCCCCCATCAACCACTTCAGAGGGCCAGTTGTCAAGCGAGCTGACATCCTTGCTGTTGAAAATTGAGGCAAAGAAGGCATTAAGTACCTCAGCCTTCTCTGCATCTTTGGTTACTATATTTCCCTCCACATCCAACAAGGAGTGGAGGTCACTGCCGCCCTTCTTTCTACCATTGATATATTTATAAAAACTCTTCTTATTATCCTTCACAGAAGTGGCCAATTTGAGCTCCAGCTGGGCTTTTGCTTCCCTGATTTTCCTCCTACACGACTTAACAACATCTTTGAACATGACATGGCTTATGTCCCCTTCTTTCCAGCCGTGATACATCCTCTTTTTCTTACTTAGTTCCTTCAGAAGCTCCCTACTCATCCAGGCCGGACGTCTGCCCCTATGACTCTTCTTACAACATATGGGGACAGCCCGCTCCTGTGCCTTCAAGATTTCATTCTTGAAGTGTATCCAGCCTTCCTGGACCCCCTTGCCACTAAGAGATATTTCCCAGGGTACTTTCCTGACCAGTTCCTTAAATACTCCAAAATCTGCCCGCTGAAAGTCCAGCATCGATGTTCTGTTCCTGGCTTTTCTTGTTACATTGTTTAGAGAGAACTCGATTATCTCATGATCACTACACCCCAGACAGCCTCCGACAACAACATCACCCACCAGCCCTTCTTTGTTTGTAAACAGCAGGTCAAGAAGAGCCTCACCCCTGGTGGGCTCACTCACCAGCTGTGACAGAAAGCAGTCCTCAATACACTCTAAGAACCTCCTGGACTGCCTCCTCTCAGCAGTGTTAAGTTCCCAGCAGATATCTGGAAGGTTAAAGTCTCCTAAAAGAACAAGGGCAGCCGATCTAGAGGCAGCCTCCAGTATCATCTTCATATAAGCAGCAGTAAATACTAAGTAATAGCAGCTCCCCTGGCATGAATTTCTCCCATATGATTCTTCATGGAGCTTTTTCTTGCAAACTAACTTTAAGCATTACTCTAAAAAAAAAAAATCTGAGAAATTAAGGTCATCGTAAATCCATTTGGTACTCTACAGAACCAGTCTGGTCCATTGTTTTATTTTACACATTGATCTGGTTCAAATCAGAGTTAAGAGAGTTAGGGAAAGTATTTCAGACAGGATGTTTCAGCAGCACACAGAAATAGCTATTACACCACACACTGTTAAATATACAATTCTAGGACCTGAGCTTAATATGAGCATAATATTTTAAGCAAACAGATTGGACAAGACTTGGAAGGATTACTGATGCCACTTCTCAGGCTGAATCCATCTTCTCTGAACAACAGCTGGAACAGAAGTTGACTGTGTGAGAGACACCATTTACACATCCAGTACTAATATCTGTGGATATAATCTGGAGCAATGCATTAGTATTACTGACGCTAAATAAGTACCATGACCTTCAGATTGCAGTTGCTGCAAAGAGTTCCCCATATCAAGTAGCTGCAGACACCTCCTATCACGTAACTCATGGTTTCACAACTGAAGAATATGATTGAATTCTGAGTGGGCAGAAAGGCTACATCTTAGTGCTTTTTATAAGTACATGATCACAATCCTGGTACAAGCAGTGTAAATAGATTCCACTAAGAAGTTTTTTGGCTAGGATCATGGAGAAACAGTAATTTCATCCTACTCTGTTGTACATACTTGCATAAGCATTTGCACTTTCCTGTTAGGTTAGGTACCAGGATAATGCAGGATAAGTCCATAAGAATTCTGATTTAATAATGGCTATTTTTTAACATTAATCTCTCAAGTAAATGATCATAAGCATAATTATACGACTCACATTGGTTATCAAAGTTGATAAAGAAGATGACAGCATGCCAGATAAACCGTTGTTTTATAAGCTAAACTTTTTAGAGTTCATCTTTCAGCTTGGTTCAGAGTTAAACCAAGCATGATTAAGGAAAAGCACATACAGAGAACATGCCACCACCACATATGGGACAGAGAATCTTAAGTTTTGTCTCCCAGCTCCATGAAGTTTACAGAAGCATTTTTTTTTTAAAAAAAAAATAAAGTCCTATGTAATCTTTGCTTCTTAAGCTCTGACATTGCCTCATTACCTTTGCTTAACTCATTTGCTTATTGATAGAAAAGGCAAACAAGTCTCAGAACACAATCCTGTAATGGTGATTCTACAGAAGATATAGGTTAAAAAAATGTTATAAGCTGATAGTATTTACAGACAGTTCTCTTTAATAAAACGTGCTTTTCTGGTATGCTTAAGTACAGTAAACAGAAATATTGTATGGATAAAGTGTGTGTGGACAGATGCTTTTATGAACTATAACATTACCCACATAACTTCACTGAGTCTGTAAAAATACAATGAATTATTATCTTAGTAGGGAAAATAAAGATGAATAAAATTTTAGTGACAGATAACTAGAACAGGGGGGGCAAAGTGAAACAATTAGTGCTCAAACACACACTGGAAAGTTTAACTAACTACTTTTCCCTAACAATTACCCATGTTGAAGTAATGATGTTTAGGATGTTAAACCCTGAACAGACATGTCGTGGCATCTGAGGGACAACTAATTCGGAACCCAAATTTGCTACACCACAACAGTTAAAACTGAGTGTTATTGTGAACATCACTGATTGTGCTAACTACCAACATGAATATTTTAGGCAGCTAAAAGATATTTTAAAAATTAGCATACATAAGTGTCATATGTAATACTATGTTCATAACTAGAAATGCTTCAATGTAGGCTCATGTACTACTGAATTATGCAAATGTATAACAATAAAAAAAAAATGAAGCTTGCTTGCTTTTCTATGTGCCCAAGGATTGAAGTATTTTGAAATTGCATTGTCTATACATGTTATTAGGGAGCTACACAGTATTTCCATTTTTAGATTCCTCAAGGCTGTACATGTATTGTTGTATAATAATGATTTTCTTCACAGAAAACAAAGTAATGTAGATAAATAGCATCTTCCTATTCCATCAGAACTCCTTTAGTACTCTGATCTTTTTTGGTTTCTCTAAATTTTCCAGTCCTGCCCAACTGTGAGTAAAATAAAGTGAAAATCCCTTCTAAACAGTTATAGGTAATGGAAAACATTTGATAATCATAGCAGAAATACAGTGGGAAAGAATGAGAAAACATCATAGTAATCCTGCATAATATTCATTTCTACCTAAGGCAGTTTTGGTTTTCACTGTACATTCATGTTCTTCCCCAGTTCAGGGGTTTTCTTTGGTTGGCATATATGTGTATGGTTTGAATCTATTTCCATAGTAACAAAGTACTGAAACTGGTAATATCCATGTATAAAAGCACTAAAGACAAATTGCCATCCTTTATACAGATGTATTGTTAATCAGTGCACCTAAAAGTGACATCAAAAAGTGGCACCAGAGAAGAAATGCTAATTTGTCAATATAATGTTGGACAAGCAAATATCAATACATTCTAAAAAAAATTAAGAAGTGTAAGTTACCAAAATATTTCAGAGGAACCTAAAAATTAGGACATCTGTACTAAGATTATTATATCATCTTTCCAATATTCATCATAGAATCATAAGTTTGGAAAAGACCTCTGAGATCATCAAGTCCAACTGTACCTGTCCCCTTCCTAAGCCATAACCCTAAGAACTCATCTACCCACCTTTTAAATACCTCCAAGGATGGTGACTCAACCACCTCCCTGGGCAGCTCTTCCAATGCCTGATCACCCTTTCAGTGAAGAAATTTTTCCTGATGTCCAGTCTAAATATCCTCTGGCATAACTCGCGGCTATTTCCTCTCATCCTATCACCTGTCACTTGCGAGACGAGACCAGCACCCACCTCCCCACAACCTACTTTCAGGCAGTTGTAGAGAGTGATGAGGTCTCCCCTCAGACTCCTCTAAGGTAAACAACACCAGTTCCCTCAGCCACTCCTTGTAGGACTTGTTCTCCAGTTCCCTAACCAGCCTTGTCGCTCTTCTCTGGACATGCTCCAGCACCTCAATGTCCTTCTTGTAGTGAGGGGCCCAAAACTGAACACAATACTTGAGGTGTGGCCTCAACAGTGCTGAGTACAAGGGAACAATCACTTCCCTGGTCCTGCTGGCCACGCTGTTTTTGATACAAGCCAAGATGTCATTGGCCTTCTTGGCCACCTGGGCACACTGCTGGCTCATATTCAGCCAGTTGTCAACCAACACCCTCACGTCCTTCCCTGACAGGCAGCTCTCCAGCCAATCTTCCCCAGGTCTGTAACACTGCATGGGGTTGTTGTGTCCCAAGTGCAGGGCTTGTCACTTGGTCTTGTTGGTTGGTTTCAGCCCGTTGATCCAGTCTGTCCAGATCTCTCTGCAGAGCCTCCCTTCCTTCAAGCAGATCAACACTTACAACCAGCTTAGTGTCATCTGCAAACTTACTAAGGGTGCACTCAATCCCTTTGTCCAGATCATTGATAAATATATTGAACAGGATTGGACCCAGCTCCGAGCTCTGAGGAACACCACTCATGACTGGTTTCCAAATGGATTTAACTCCATTTATCACCACTCTCTGGGCCCAGCCATCCAGCCAGTTTTTTACCCAACAGAGAGTGTTCCTGTCCAGGCCAATGGCAGCCAGTTTCTCAAGCAGAATACTGTGAGAAATGGTGTCAAAGGCTTTACAAAAGTCCAGATACACCACAACCACAGCCTTTCCCTTGTCCATTAAATGGGTAACCTTGTCATAGAAGGAGATCAGGTTGGTCTGGCAGGATCTGCCTTTCAGAAACCCATGTTGACTGGCTCTGATCATCCAATTGTCCTAAGCGTGCTGTGTGATAGCATTCAAGATGATCTGCTCCATCACCTTTCCAGGTACCGAGGTCAGACTGACAGGCAAGGAATATTTCTTTGGCAAGGAATATTCTCCCATCGGTTATTCTAATGAAAGTGATAGTCTTCCTACAGATATAATCCATTCTGATGACTTTTTCTTAAAAATATCTAGCAGTTTCCCTCTGTCATTTGTGCCCAGCACTAAAACCCAAGAAGGATTATATAAAACTTATTCCTATCCAAAGATCTGCTATCGCAATCAGCAATCTTAACAGAATTTGTTCCATCTCAGCACTGAACTAATTAATTCAGTAACAGAGTCTTTCCAGGACAAGTTGTAGATAAACTGTATGAATTAGGAAGCTTGAGCTACTCTTGCTTTTGTAGATCAGGTTCTCCAAAAAGAGTGAAGAATTCAAGATTCAGGATTTAAAAATTTTCAGCAAAACTAAATTTTCTCCAAAGATAAAGGAGGAAAAAATCCCAAGAGAGAAGTGGGGATACTTTCTCTGAAAGCATCCCAAAAATACAGATGCATGCAAACAGATGCAACAGCCATGCTACCCATAAGTGAAACCAACTCTGCCATTGGCACACCCCCCCCCGTATTAAATAACTGGTTGAAAGCATACAGCTAGCATTGGAAAGCAAAGATTAATTCTCACATTTCATATTCAAGAAAATTTTTCACAGATTTATACTTCTAACACAGTCCATTTCGGTTATTTCAATACTTAAAATGCACACAGCTGAAATTCATAGAATTCCTCAGTTTGGTTATCCAGTGCTGGGAAGACTGCAGTCTTAGCAAAATAGTACACACTCCTGTTGTGTGTGACAAATTCATTATAGGGAATAACAGAGCCTTAGGCTGCTCATATCATAAACCATAGGAGCTGTGTCACTGATTGCTGAAACAGAATTGTAGCCATAACTTATGTATATTTTAATACTGTGAAAGTACCACATTTCAGGAGCTTTTTTTTTAACTCTATAATCTTGTAAAGAACACAAAATTTCTAAGATAACCGAGAGTGTTCTCTAGTACATTTTCTATGTTTTCTTCAACATTTTTATGTACAAGATTGTCCTTTTTGTCAGGTCATGACACACAAGTTAAAGAGGTACAGATCATCCAAATAAGATCAGACAAAAATCATATATGTAATATAGGCAATTGCTACCAAAACTGATGTGCAAGATGTGGCTTTTGACCCAGGCTTCACATGATCTAAGAGTTACAGAGCCTTTATATTAAAACAGAGGTGGGCTGTAGAGCAGAAGGTGTCCCTTGACTAAACAAGGAAAATAAGCCAGTTCTGCATTTCTTATAAAAAAGAGAAACCTGCCCAAAAGGTGTTTCAGGTAAAAGGCTAATGCCACATTTCCTTGTCTTAGTGAGGAAATTATAACATTGTCTCTTTCATACGCATTTCCTCCCTAAGGAATTTTAATTATAACTAAGTAACACTGGCTCCATGAGGAAAATCTCTTCCTAAATCCAATGGTCAGCAGTTAGAACATATTTGAAAGCACAAAAATTGGTATATCATACTTGGTCAAGTCCTATCATGATTATAAAATTAGCGCACTTGGAGATAAAGTTTTTCTTTAAGGACACATACTTTCTTCAATCAAATCCTATTGCAGTTTCTTGTGTTTTAATATCAAAGCTGTTTCATCCTCTTGTAGTGCTCTTAAAGATTGCCTTAAAAGCCCACAAAAACAAGCAAAGCTGCAACACACAGAATGAAAAAAAGCACAAAACCCCAACAAAAAAACAACAAAAAAAGCCCCACAAAACCCAAATACACACACTCTCCAAGGAAAAAAACATAACTGGAAATCCTCATATAAATCGTTTTATTTTCTCTAGCTCTTCAATTTCAAGAGGTATTGGCTTAGTTTCATTTATTCCATTTGGAGGGAGAGATAAAAGAGAGAGAAACCACATGTCTTCCTTTTCTTCATCTTGTAGTATCTTACGATCCCTTACAAGCTCAGTATTCTTCTTATCTTTATTGTTCCTTATTGAGGATACTTGTCACAACTCCCCCATAAAAGCCTCGATGATGTATCCTTGAAGTTCATTGAAGGTTCTCCATTAAGACTAGAGAAATATTCACCTTTTTTTTAATTGCTTTCCAACTTTTTATCCCTATTCCCTCTCTGTTCGTTTGTCTCCAAAATGAAGTAAGGAAAAGAACAAACAAAATAAACAAGCAAAGATTGTACATCTCCTTGGCTGAAAGAGTAACAGCATATTCCTAGTATATTCTCAGTTCCTTTCTTTTTAAAAGGCTATTGTCAAGTGGCATGTTTTTAAAATAATTTTGACCACAGTCCAACTCTAAGCATGTATTTACAGTAAGTCAATAACAACAAAGCCCAAGAATCTGTGTGAGAGAATAGTAGCATTTAATTTAGGGCCTATCAATGGGATTGAGCATTTCAAACTGCTCTTTCTAAAGTTCATTCCTTATGCTTCTCTGTATTAGACTAGCTTTGAAAACTTCAGGAAGCTCTTTAAAGCTTCTGGGCCCCTCAGTTTAAGAGAGATGTTGAGATGTTGGAGTGTGTCCAGAAGAGAGCAACAAAGATGATGAAGGGGCTGGAGCACAAGCCCTATAAAGAGTGACTGAGGGAGCTGGGGTTGTTTAGCCTGGAGAAGAGGAGGCTCAGGGGAGACCTTATTGCTCTCTATAACTACCTAAAAGGAGGTTGTAGGCAGGCAGGGATTGGTCTCTTCTCTCAGGTGACCAGTGACAGAACAAGAGGACATGGTCTCAAGCTTTGTCAGGGGAGGTTTAGGCTTGATATTAGGAAAAAATTTTTCACTGGAAGGGTGATTGACCATTGGAGTGTGCTGCCCAGGGAGGTGGTGGAGTCATTGTCCCTGGAGGTGTTTAAAAACAGATTGGATGAGGTGCTTAGTGCCATGGTTTAAATGACGAGTGGGTGCTAGTGTTGGGTCATAGGCTGGACTAGATGATCTCAGAGGTCTTTTCCAACCTTGTGATACTGTGATACTGTGATACTGTAGAAGTCACTTGGAACTTAGACTCAAACAATTTTGTTATTCTTCAAATCTTTGCCACAAGATGCCTCTTGTCGCCTATGTCCTTTGTTCCATTTTCTTCATTCGGAATGATCTTAACAAAATAATAGGGAAAGAGTTCGATTTTGCTTTCTTGGGTTTTGTGGGTTTTTTTTTCCTACTTTCAAAAATTTAAAAGTGAGAAAAATAATTAGAATTAACAACTCCCTGTAAGCATATTCAAAAACATGTCTCACTATATTATACAATTCTAAGACAAGACGCTGCCAGCAGCTTTTCCTTGTTTATTGAAAACTGATCAATTCCAAATGTTTTTCTCTTTCAACCAGCTTCTAATCAACATTTTGTCTTCCAATATGTAAAGAAATTTATACACAAACCACAATCATTTATTTGGATCATGTTGAATTAATGCATTTGCTCCTTTTTATTCTACAAAGGTTTAAAAAATGTGACGGTGGTCAGCAAATATCACAGTGCTTGCTTGGGCAACAAAGAAATTGTGGTTTGTTTTTCTGTTTTACTAAAAGAAAATTCTACAAACTTTGCTGACCTTAAGCATACAAATTCAGCTGTACACGACAGCCATCTTCTGATATTTAGTGATTACGAATAACATACACACACAAATAGAGAGTATGAGACAGAAAACTCTGAGAACTGCAAAATCTTCACAAAAGTAAGAACAGAAGATTGTCTGAAGTTGTCTAGCAAAGCTTTAATAAGTATTTTCAACACTAACATCTCATAGGCTTTATAAATTGATGGCCTAAAACAACCTACAAGTGCTAACAGATCATATGAAGATCTGACAAAAACAATGAGCTGGTGTATGATTGACAAGACTGATGCCACAGCAGCTCTCGCTCCAAGATTTTGTTCAAGCCTAAAGCTACAAACTGTTTAGCCTATTTAAGAAATAGAGAGCATCCCGGTAAAACAATGCCTTTGCAACATCTGATTAGGATGTGAAATGCCATGAACATAGATGCTATATTGAAGTTCACATAGCTCTATGTGAACTTGATTGAAACTTCTGTGCACTTCTGCACTTTTAATTTTAAATGCAATGAAAAAGAATCCTATGGAGTGAGCCAGCATCAAGTCTACATTATGCTCACTCAGATCTTGATCAAAAGACAGCCCTGCAAACACACATAAACACACTCACAGTACTCAAGTGGGATTAAATTGACCAGATACAAAAGAAAATTTCATTCTCAAAGTGTCAGAAGGGAAACCACAAAAGCAAAGGGGTTTATATTAATCTTGAGATGCCTAAAAGCAGGAAAAGAGAATTTCAATACGTGATCTGACCTCCTGCAATTTCAGACACAGTTACATTTGAGAGATGTTAGATAAACTTTGGTAAGCAATACTCTTTGCTGCAGAGAGGAAAACACAGAAGTACAGGCATCTCAGCAAGAGGCCACCTGTGAGATTTGTGGCATAACTTTCATGTTAGGGTCCTTATTTTACTTAATTGAGGCCAGCAGCTTTCATCTACCAAATCACTCTGCAGGTGGAAAACCAGAGACCTGAATCTAAAGGTCTCACATTTTACAGCAATACTCTAATCCCACATGGAAAGCAAGGAAAAGGCACAAACATTTCATGGTAAGACTTGCTTTTGTTCTAAATTACTGTGTCTTAGATTTTCTGTCGGCCAGCTCTACAAGTATTCAGTTTTCTACACAAAAGCACAAATCTGGCTCTTTGTTAAGGTATCAGTGTTAATGTATGTAGGGAACTCTCATGCTGCATATGGAGGTGTGTACTGTACACATGAAAATTATAACACATTGTAATTGAAAAAGAAAAATTGCCTTTAGGGTGACAGGCTATACGTCAAGAAGAAAAGCCAAATATTTTATGCATGTAGAGGTACTATAAGGCTCATATTATAACAGACAAAATTCCTCTAGATAACATAAGTGAGGCCCTGCAGGAAGGTTCTATTAATCCTTTGTATAATTCACTATTGCTTATTGAGAAGAAGGTGACATAAAACTTTAATGCAATTTTCTCACTCAATTTTTTTCAACTCAAAAATTTAAGGGACTCTACTGATCAGATACAGCATTTAAAGACTTGAAGAAAACATGGCTGGCATATAGTGACCAATTTTTACGTCAAGTAAACCTTCACTACTAGATATAAACTGTGCAAAAGAACAATGCTCCTTTTAAAGCATCCCACTGGGCTTATAAGGTTGAAGAATCAGAGAAAATTAAACAAATGAGCTTCCAAAAGTTTTTTGTCTATTCTACCACTAGACAAAAAGGCTGAACTTGGAAGTGTATATTAGCAAATACAAAAGGTAGATTTCCATCTCTCAACTGGGTCAAAAAGAACAACACAGGCGTGCAGTAAGTGGTGGAAACAGACCACAATATCTTGTCTTTCTTGAAAAACCCACTTGTTTAGATGTGTCGATATCCTTATAGGTAGAAAGGCTAAAGGAGGCCAAACATCTTCCCCAAAACCAGACAAGTTTTTGTTTTCAAATTAAGGGTTTGCGCCAGCTCTTCATTGTAGCAGAATGCTACAGGTTTCACAATAGCCACAGAAATTTCAATGTTGCATTTACATCAACCTTCATAAGTTATGACAAAGCATCTAAGTACTGGAGGTTCAGACTAAAAATATTGTGCAAGATGACTATTGTTAATATTTCTTTTCCAAAAGATATCACTATGTCTTTCTCAAAACTTCACAAAGACTTCATAGTGGACTGCCCCTTTGTGTTGAAGAAAAAACATTCAGAACAAAACAAGATTCTTCTTTTGCACAAAATGACATCTGCTTTCATATTCATAGCTATCAAAACCAAAAGATGCATAAAATCTTGTCTCTATATTGGTCTTTGTTCATTGCTTTTGGAAGTGTTTGAAAAATCCAGGCACTCACAAATGGCTTATTTTGCTGAAAGTAGACTGGCAGTTTCTCAAAACAAAGCACTCTCAGCTCCCAGTCTGCTGCTTTCCAAATTCTGTAAATCCTGTGGGGCCTTTCCACTAGCATACTAACATGACACAACCCATGGGTAACTGACTGTTCAGCACTTTGAATCCAGCTCCGTCTCCTTCATAATCTATGAAGGTGGCTGTGAATTTTAGAAGCAATGAAGTGAGCCATTTTTTAATACTTTCCAAATTTCTAGAAAGTCATACTGTGGTAGATACATAGGAAACACTGCACTAACAGCACAATTCATAATAAAGGTAACTAAAGATCTAAAAGCACCTACTACCAGAACACCCTCTCTCTGCCACGTGCAGAGGAAGACCTGCTGACAATTATTCTGAGTATTTAACTACAGAAACCATATGCTTGAATTAAGGAGAAATGGATGTGTTGACTACAAGCCTGGATGAATGGAAAGCAGTTTTCTTTGCTGAGATGAGAAATTCACTTCATAATCATTCTGCTCTGGCAGTGTCTGGCCTTACAGTAAATCTGCAGTGTCCAGTATCCTAGATGGAGTTTTTCAAAATAAACCTATATATATAAAGTTCCACAAGCTTTGCAGTCTCAAAAACCCCACACAACAAAAAAAACACTCCCCCCAAAACTCCATACACTTATTTCTAAAATTTAAAATTGGTTAGGAATTAAAAAGAACAATTTAATCCCAATGCAACAGTAGCAGAATACTTTTAAACAGAGGCCTTTTTACATCAATTTTACTCACTCTGTTTCTGGCTGTTAAAGGACTAAATATCATACAATTACTTGTGTTTCTCAGAGGAAGCAATTTGAGATCATAGCTAGCCAACAGGAAGCAGCAGAAGAGGAAGATACAGCAAGTGACCAGTTTATTTTACTTCCCGCACAGACATACAGATGACAAAGCCAAGGAATCAGGTTTGAATGATTCATGGAGGTTCTCTTTCTGCAAGGCAAATGCTCCCATGCTATTGTTGCTTCAGCAAAACATGAGAGGGAAACAAAGACAAATAAACGTATAATAACCATTCAGGCAAAATATGCCAAACAGTGACAAATCAATGATTAAGTACAAACTGGACAGCTTTGGTTGTTGGCAGAAACTTGAAAGAATTTTTATTTTTAAAGAGGGAACCAGTGGCGCTATTGTGTGAATACAAGATTTAACTAGCATAAGGGGGCTTTTAGTTTGTGTCAGTCATTGTTTCAGTTTGTTATGCTCGCCACTTCCCTTGACCTCCTGTGTATGTATTTGATTTGTAAAAGAGGATAAAACAGAGCATTTCCAAAAGGGAAATTATGTCTGTCTGGGCTCTTAACCTATTGCAAAAGACCCTCCTTTGAAGCCAAACTATGAATATGCATACAGCACTTCTGGAGCAGTGATAAAAAATTCCTCGTGCATCACGAAGATGAAAAATGATTCCCGGTCGAGGGGGGAAATTACCAGAAGTGTCAGAAGGCATGTTGCAGTGACGTAGACAGTGACACAGACATTAATTTGAATAATTCAACAGTGAAACTGTGCATGCCTGAGCAGTCTAATTCTTTATGATTTTCCTTCTTCATAAAAAGATTTTGTCTTTTAGGCTCTTAAATAGCCATACCTCCATATTTCCCTAAGCTCCCCTCCCCCAACGGAAAGTATGTAGACATTTCATTACAGCAGGGAGCTTTTCATTAATTATACTAAATAGACTGATGGTCTGGAAAGGTTAGACCAGCTTTTCGGTATGCATTCTCTCCCAGCTAAGTACTTCTCAGCTACAATTGATTACCTTGTCTTTTAGGTTTGCATGATTCTGCCAAGCAGCAGTGCATGCGGCATCAGTAACATTACTGATATTGTGATGAACCACTTCCCAACCTGGTGCAGCCCTCATCCCACATTCTGTGAGGCTAAATTGCGATAGAGATCGAAGCGTTTAGAGTGGCACTCTGGAAAGGAAGACATGGTACTGGTGAGAACTAGCACAATATGACTCGATAATGTGGCATAACATAGAGTACCCTTCAATGAGGGCAACTGCTCTCTCACCAAGTTCCTTTTATAAAGTGCTTTAAAGCCTTATTGCTCTATGTTGTGTTACATCCATTAAAAAAAAAATAAACTGGGTTACAAAAAGAGATAGCCAGCAGAGTTTCTTGGAGGTGTCCCTTGCTTATCTTCAAAAGGAAAGATTCCTATATGCTGTATTCATATGCTGTTTTGTGAAGAAACCCATGTGTATGCTTTAGCATACATGCTCGCCTCTTACAGTGCTATGGAAGAATCGTGAAATCTGCTCTCAAATGACTGTAGCTATCCCAATGTATGCTCTGTGCGTTTTATCAGACCCACATCGACTAGAGACAGGTTGTTATTATATGCTACTCATACATTTTTACCTGTGACTATAGCTCCTTAGCTGGTAATTAACAAAACAAATCTCTACTCCTCCCTGTTGTATGTTTGCCCACAAAAATTGTCCATTTGCCCATGATATTTCCCCATATCAAGCACATAGTAAACTACTGACTTGGGGAAAAAAGGCATGTGGATGTCTGTATATGGGACAGTCAAGGGCTTAGCTTTCTTGCATTACTAGTTCAGCAGGGACACAGATTCATGGTCACCTTGTGCTGAGGCAGCTCAGAAAATGCTTTTTCAAGTAAAAATACAAATGGGTTGTGCCACTTTTAAAGTCTGAAATATTCCACTGGCACCAGTTCAACTGCCTCTTAGTGAAGAGGTTTTTGTACAATAAATAAATTTGCAAAAGTGTTAGTTCAAAAAAAACAGTCAGCTGCTTCTGCCCCCATTTCTCTCATGATTACAGTGCACCTTTGGAACTTTCAACTTTAGGGAAATGCAAATCCTTCAGTGATGAATTATGCAACAGGAAGGAAATACATATGGGTATAGACATGACAGAAACATCTCTTGCAGCACATACAGGATGACAAGACAGTGCTTTTCACTCTCCCGCAACTGAAGAATAGTTAAATTATACCTGTAGGGAGGTTTTATATATAACCTTAAGTAGCTCCACTTAAAGCATCAACACTGCAACAAGAGATGTGACTTCTGAGCCTCGGTTACAAGATGACAGTGACCTGGATGCATGAATACAAATCACACTTAAGGTTACATTTGGCCTTCACTGCAGACTCTGCCAATCTATTACGTCCTGCTTCAGACTTGGTTAAACAAACACACTTGTATTCTGCCTGTTTGGTACCCAACATAAATCAAGTCACTAATTGACACTGTTTGTTTCTACAAGAGCTTTGTACCACTGGTCTACAGCAGACTGCAAAACTGTTCCTCACACTACATAGTGTGATGTTACCAGCCAGGGCTGGGGGCAGGAATAGGTATTGAAATAGCAGAAGGTATTTCAGACAAAAACAATGGTCAAACACCTACAGAACTACACAAGATCCCATAATAGCACCAGTATAAAGCAACAAGTGAGTAAGAGACAAAGTACATCAGCTAAGCAGAGGAAAATCACAGAGGAGATGTGGTAGCTGGAAACATCCCACAGTACTGCTGACTTAGTGATTCACATTCTCATTTTTACTGTGAATATTCCAGCAAAGTTGTAACAACATTTCACAAGTATTTTCCGCAGAAGGTACCCAGGTTGGGAGTAACAAAGTCAGAAGTTTTACCATGAGTCACACTAATATTATAAAAATTAAAATAAAAATTGAGTGCTCACAAATTCTGTCAGAGTATAGAGGAAAACATTCCAGTTATGCACTATTACAAACCTGACATGAAGGTAAAGGGAAAATAAACAAGCCATAGGAAGTAACATATTTATTCCAGCTGCTCTTCAGTTGCACTCATTCCCTCAAGATGAAGACATTTCTTTACAGCTACACAAGAAAATTGAAAGGCAGAAGAGAAGAAGCCCTGCTGAGGATTTACCACAGGTATGACACAAAATAAGAACCACAGGTCTAAAGTGGTAAAGGCAGGATGTCAAAAAAAAAAAAGAAAATGTCAGCGAACAGTATAAAAGAAACCCCTCACAATGCTCTACCAGCCGCCGGTGAGCATTCACTGTGGTGCAGCCGCTGGAGCTGCTGCGTCTGTCTCATTCTTTGCTAGGCATAAAGAGGGCAAAGAGAGCTGTTTGTTTCCCTCTCCTGTCACCACTAAGAGTCTTGTCAGGCTCCTGGCAGCATATTGTCGCTTGCCAGCCCAGGAGAGAGGGTCCTGTTGCAGAGGAGTGCCGCAGTGCAGCCGAAGGAGCTGTGCCGCGGGGCACCAGCTTCGCCGGCAGCTGCGAGCAGCATCGAAAGGAAGAAAGCACCGTTCTGCTTTTGTAAGCAGAACAGCAAGACGGAAAAGGGGTTTGTCTCAGTTAATTAACACAATAAGGAGCCACTGAAGAACTTGCTCTTTCATCTTTCATAAAGTCTCCATCCTTTTGCATTCAAATAGCACTTTGTCGGGGAGCTGATTGCTAGGCCAGGTGATGCAGTTTTAATGTGTCTCTTGGAAAGGTGTGCGAAGGACTTTAAATAGAGAATCCAACTCCTAAACCAGATTTTTTTTTTTTGAGTACATTATAATTAATATGCTAAGCATCCTTCACATGTATTTTCTTGTCTGTGTGTCTGAACAGCTTTTGAGCCTCTATCTCACACATGAAAGCAGAGGATCTTGCAGGGAGAAATCATCTTTCTCCTACATTTCACCACGTATAGCACAATAGGAGTAAGTTCTTGAGAGTCTAAGAACTAATGTAACAAAATAACAAATAGAAAAACAGTAACGTATCATATATGAAATAGACAACTGTAACAGAACAAAAAATAGGATTCAGAAGAGGAAAAAGGAACACTTCCAATTACATTTTTAAAATCCAAACCAAAAAGTTTTGGGGAAACAATTCTATAAGCTAGGATTCACATCAGAAAAAAAAAATCACATCTGGGTGATAATCAGAAATAAAATTAAAAGAATAGAAGCATGACATGAAGCAAAGTAGCTACTATGACAAAATATTTTGTAATATAGTTGTGTACTAAGGTCTCTAATTACTTCATAACCAGCAAGCATTTTTCCAGACAGCCAAAGACTGGTGAACACTTCATTCCCAGACCTAGATTTACAGAAATTTGTTTTGGGTTCAGGTTTTTCTTATTGTTGGGAGAAGGGGTTGTGAGAAAAACCTACTCACAAATCAGGGAGTAACACAGATTTCTGTTTCTCTAGCCCCAAGCCAAGATCATTAGATAGCGTTTCTCCCCACAGGCTAGATAAACAGCTCAGTTTCAATAGTAACTTGATTCACCTCACAGAATGTCTAGCTCGTGTAACTGCCTAGGAAGGAAAGGTGATCAAGATGTAGTTACATTACGAAGGCAAACAACTGAACACATGGCAGATCAAACTAGATAGAACACTTGGAAAAATAAGCAAGGAGGTGCTCCAGATGCTTGTGCAAGGCTTGAGACTTTCAAGAAGTGGCATGATTCCCACCTTGTCCCACCTCTGTTCCTCCCCTTGGTCACTCAAAACTCTGACTCCAGCCATGGGAGAATATTTCTACCCTGCATCCTCCTGCCTAGTCTCTCCTCGGTACACAGTTCTGCCATTGGTTCTTTTTCTACAGAGCAAAGTGAGGGTACACCTTTAGCTGAAAGCAGAGTGGAGAAATAAACTCAGCATAAGAAGTGAGCTGAATCTAAAATGGTTAAGTATGTAAAAACAGCTGAGAGCATGCTTATGCACAGTATTCTTTGATTCATATCCCCCTCTAAAGCAACTTCTTTAGCTGTTTTCCTCTGATAATGACAGTGTCATCTGCTTTTGTAACTTATTTGGTATCCCTACCTTTTGGGTATGGAAATTTATCCCTACTCACATAAAGTATCATCAAATCCATTATGTGCTGTTTATGAAAACATACTCATTTGCTGGACGGAAAATCACATGATTATATGGAAAATTATTTCAGATAACAAACCACAAGATATGAGGAAGGAATTAAATATTAAGTACAAGTTCTTCATATGACTATTCTTAGCAGCTGCCTCTTTCCTCAATCAAGTTCCATAAGAAATACCTGCAATCTCCCACAATCAGCCCAGAGTGAAACTGTACCCACAGGTTTCCCAGCAATAGTCTGGCAGGATATGCAAAACTGCACTGGGCCTGGGAACATCAATCTCTGGCAGAATTTTCCATGGTCTAATTGAAGGACCATAATTTGTGAAATCATTAGACACATTCTGATGGGAATATGTATGAGTATGTTGGTGCATGCATTGAGGGCACTGACAGCATTAGTATTATCAGTTGTATTCATAATATTCAAGCTCTACAGGCAACTTCTCAATTGCAGCTCACCAGCTTCACATGAAGGACAAATTTGCTTAGGGAGTCTGTGTAGTCTTTGTCACTGGAGGTCTTTAAAAACAAATAAGATATCTGCCAAAAATGACATGAGTCTAGCTAATCTTTCTGTGGACAGACATATGGACAGACATCGTTCTGACATCCTTCCAAACCCACAACTATACAAGGCTGTCCTTTGATCTGCCTATATTTTAGCCTTGAAATGGGTTGGTCTCTTCTTCCATAAGCTCTATTACACTAGAAATCATTCTCAAAATGAATACAATCCTTGATAATATGAGGCATCACTAAATAGGTACGTAGACAGGAATCAAAAAGCACACCTTGAAGCTCTGTGTATTTATTTGTGAATCACCTCTGTCCCTCAATTTGGATACCTTTAATTCAGAGACAGAAGGTCAACAATGTTAATTCAAAGTCAGTTCAGATAGCTTCTCCAGAACAGAAGCTGTACAGTGCGAACTAAGGCTCGCTGGAAGCTAGCAAGCTAACAGAAATGTGGATGATCTTCTCATTAATTATTAATCAGCACCTCAGGACCTGAAAGAAAAGGACCTGTCTGGCTCAAAACTCAATCCAGAATACAGGGACTATGTTCTCCCAGTTATGTCAGTGAGCAACCAGAGTGTCTCATGATCACAAGCAATACTTCGTCCAAAACTGCAGTTATATAAAGCAGGGAAGGAAAGGATGTAAAAGTAAAACATAGTAACTGAATATAAACAATGCCAGAAGGAGGCTGGAATTTTCAAAAGCTCAATTCTAATCCACTAGTCCAAATAAAGGTCAGATTATGAGGAGTTTACTATGCATGCAAACCTTTTGCAACAAATATAGCTATTAATGCTACAATAAGAATGCCTAAGTTTGGAGAACTTTTCGAAGTGGCTTGTGCTTGTTTATGCAAAAAGGGCACACAAGGTTTAAGAAAATCCAGATTTGAGATCTCCTGATAATTGCTCTCAAGTTTAAAAGACTCAAATATGTCATAGTTTCAAGTTCAGTACAGCTATTGTGAGCATACTTTAGTTAACTAGGAATATTAATTGGCTAAACATTGTTTCGTAATTCTTGACAATCATGTATATAAATGCCCAAACAGCAAATTACACAGTTCATGATACCTCTAAATTAATAGATTGAAACTCATGTGCAACCACCTTCCTCCAAACTTAAAGAGAAATATAAGGAAAGTAGATATTTCTCCCTCTGCCACAAACTAAAAGGATTACTCATGCAAACATACTTCCACAAATGCGATGTTCTCTCAAAAACACAGGGAAAATAGCTGTGCATTTGCAGTAGCTATTTAGCTACATGATGATTTCTATCTTTAGTACCATCACTCATGAAATAGTTAAGACATACTGTCCCATTCTCTGCCAGGTACATTCAATACTGAGAGTCACCTGGACAAACATATGCTTTCTTTTCCTAACATATTGTTCAAGTACCACTTAGGTTACTATGCAGCAATCATTTTATTAATTAGCACAAATAGTCATTACAGCCTGGGCTCAGGTAGTTATCCAATTATGTATTTGCCCAGTGCTCTTTGCATAATAAAGAAAAAGATACTCAATCTAGCACAGGAACCTCTTGCTTCTTAAAATCCCATGCCTGGCTAATTAAGAAACTTTAGAAAGTATATGGCATTTATGTTATGCCCTGTCAGCTGGCTTTGTTTTCATTTTTCTTTGCAGAACAACCATCACTAGGAACGCACCTGATGGAAGAGAACCTAGGTAAAAACTAAAGGACTGTAAGATTTAGTGATGCAACTTGCGGATCAGATCGCTTTTATTGCAAATACTGCACATTTGTGACACCAAATCTCAATTTATTTGATTTTCACAAGGTTCCTGAAACTTCTCACTCACACTTTGCAGCTTCCAGCACCTTCAGTAAGGTGATCCTGCTTCCTCACCTTGTTTGCATAACCACATCTGTGCTCTCTTTTCTTACCAAAGAAGAAAGGCTTTATAGGTACTGAATTCTCATAGGACAGGGGTGTCGAACTCATGGTCTTCAGGCTGAATCCAGCCCTCCACCTTGTTTTATCTGACCTGGCACCTTGTTTCTACCCAGCAGTAGCGCCAAGATCCTTGCCCCTGTGCTCCTGCCAGCACACCAGTCACATGTGCAGCGTGTGACGTGTTATGTTGCAGAAGCAGGAGAACTGCAGGAACCATGAGTTTAGCACCTCTACCATAGGGTATATGGTAAAGTGAAACCAAGTCTGAAAGTCTTCAGCAAAACTTAAGTCATACCTCAACCACAAAGGTCACACTTCCGTTTCTTGTCATTATGAACCTAAACACTCAAAAATACAAACTAAGAAAATGCCCCAACCAAGACACATACAGACAGCCTCTAATCCATAGCCTCTAATGTGTTTAATTAGTCAATATCTGTAAGCACTTTGAAGATAAAAAGCAATGATGTGGTGTGCTGAGTATTACTACTGTGTAATCAGCAGTCCAAAAGCATGTTTCCAAAGTACAGCAATAAGTTTGTCCTTTTAAACCAGTTCATAATAACTATGACTGTTAACATCAGATATTGTTCAGCTGAATTATCAGTAAACAGCTCTCATCAATCTGACATTTTTACAAACATTTCTTGCTAAATGTCAAGTGAGATTTCTAGAGGAGAAAAAATGCCTTTCTTCCCAGAAAAGTACAAAGTTTATGCGGATAAGAAAAAAGTAAGAATGAAGTGGAAGCAAATAACTGTTTTCAAAAAAGCTCTAAATTTACTAACAACTACACAAACTATTAATAAGGATGCAGTTTTAAGCAGGACGAAAGATCAATTACAGAGCTGTTAATTATATCATTTGTATACTGATGTTTCTCTTTCTACAGCTAAAGCAAAAACAAGAATATACTGTGAATTTTTTTCTAATTCACACCTCTGTTCTAGTCCTTTAAAGAGTTATACGGAACGTAGCTTGCTATGTAATTCTAAATTCTTAAAAATCCTAAACAAAAAGAAAAATAAATACCTTAACCTGTGGCACAGAGGTAAGCCATGGCATGTTCCATTACAAGTTTATTTTATATGCACAATTTAAATATGCAGAAGGATTTTCCTGAAGGGGTATTTATAATATCCAGATAATTGAAAAACTTAGTGTTGCACTGGACTTCTAGCTCACAGAATATCCCACACGTCCACGATGATTACCCTTATGAAAATGTAATGAATGGGCAAGCATTACCTTAGTAGCAAGCAGCTCTTAAAGTGTTACCCCAACACAAACACACTAGAATTACCAATATCTCAATATTATTTTTTGCCTGGAAAGTGAATATTTTCCCCCTTCCCATGCATATATATTAGAAATAAGGTCATTTCCATCATGTTAATGCATCTCAGTACCAACAACAGATGTATTACAGTGTATACATATGGTTTTGATTTATGCCATGGCCTTTCATATACATATAAAGTCCTGGCACTAGCTGTCATTTAAGCAGCTGCCACAAGGAGTGACGTGTTTTCAGAAAAGCAAAGGCTGATGATTCTCAAAAACATGTTGATAGCTGAAAGAAATCCAGACAAAAACCAAATCATGTTTCTATATGCTTTTTCAAGATAATCCTGAAAGACTTCCAAGACTATTCTTTATTTCTAAGCCTGCAAGATGTCATGGACACTTCTGTTTTATAGGCACAGATTTATTTTTTTTTTAATGGGGGACGAGAAAGAGAATACATTGTATTTCCAGATTGAGTATAAACTTAATCATACTTGCACTAAAATAAGTAGAATTGTGGGGTTTTATCATACTGCTGGTCAAGTATTAATGACTTATGAAATCACTTAGCCCATCTGTAAATCAAGCTACTGAATTTCCTTACTGCAAGTGTATTTCTACATGACAGGCAAGAATAGTAAGATATCATACTTCAAGAGTCAGGCTCATTAACACAAAAATGAAGATAACAGGTATTCAAATTCAGTCACATACTCTGTTATATTGAGATACACAATAGATCAGTCATCACTTTCCAAATCATTAGAGACTGGACATGACTGGGTTCCTGGTACAGACTTAGGGTTCACTTTTGTAGTCATAATTTATATTTGGGACTGTTTTTAGATTGAGATAATGAAAGACAACTTCAGTATTTTACAGATGTGGAATCTGAACAAAGTTTAGCCCTTTGTCATAGCACTTCGGTGAAGATCTTTCATTTAGGATAGAATTGAAGATTTCAGCTTTTCCAACTTTAAGATCTTATAACTTCGTAACAATCTTATAAATATGACCCAGGTGAAAGTAATGTAATCATATACACCAAAAGCTACACGAATCATGAAACAAGAGTTCTGAACATTTGATATTTGTCTCAATGGCATTTCAGTCTGATTTCTAAGCACAAATAACCCTACTGGCTATTCTAGCATAAGCAGTCAGCTAGTCTCTCTCTCTCAAGGGGAAATATTCATTGTGGATCTGGAAACTAAACAAGGTGCTGATTTGAAAAGTACTTTGCAGAGCCAAAATACTGTAATTTGTTTTCTGACACTCCACACTAATGAAATCCATCCTGCAAAAGAACCCTGTGATGGAGCAAACAGTGCAGAAAAAAAGTCAACAAAAACCAAAACAGATGAAAAAATGAAAGGGGGAATACATCTTTGTTCTTCCATCTTGGAAAAAGATTTTTTTATATATATAATTTTAAAACGCTTCATTGTTCCAAGGTGTGAATAATCATTATTCATTATAGTTGTAAGATTGTTTTAGTCTCCTTCATGGAACCAAGTAACCTTGAACAGGAACTTCTGTGCCCTTAACAAAGGCAGAGATGGCTTACTGACTATTCACACTCATCAGTCCAGTAACATACACATAAAGAAGATCAGACAGAGATCAGAACCCATACACCACAAGCAAAAGCCTCCTGACATTTTCTCTAAAGATTAAGGCCTTTTTGACTGATTAGTGTCTGAAATAAGCTTAGAATACTGTTCTGCTGCTCAATTCCTTCCCTACTCCATGAATTGACTCAGTAAAGTCAGGTTACTTTAATCAACATCTCTTCCTAGCAAAGTATCTAATGCCCTAAACTTTAGCTAACTTTTTACGTCAAAAGTGGGTAGCAACAAAATGAAATTTCTATATTGGAAAAGTTATTGTTATGAGATAAAGGGAGGAGGGGGTTTGAAAGAGGTAATGAACATATTTTAGCTGGTTTTTTTAATTGGATTGATGTACTTGACTGTAAGCATATTAAGCCACTTCAATACATGCAGCTAACGAAATAATTAGTTATTATAACCATCACCTTATGTTTGCTTGGAGGAGCTCAGCTTTAATGAAGTAAGGCGGTGTCGGGAGGATCTCCGGCAGGAGCTGAGATCGGCCGTGCTGCGCAAAGTACCTGCCCGCCGGGGAGGGCAGCCCCACAGCAGCACCTAGTGCCCAGCGGCGAGTACGGCACCTGCTCCAGCACCCGCCTTCGCATCCCCCTTGGGGCTTCTTACCCACTGTATTCCCTGTCAAGTTGCAATTAGGTGAGAGAAATCCTGCTGCACCAGTGCTCCACGAGCCCTGCTGGTGAATTAGTGTTCCCAAGGCTTATGTTGCACCATCCTAAATTCAATTTAGAAATCACTCCTCTTTAAGTGCTATGCAAAACGCCATGCCAGGTCACCAAGAAAACAAACTGATTTATAAAGTCTACTTTCAATCATGATAAATATCAATAAGGAGTCCAGAAAAAAAACAGCAAAGGGAAAAGCTTGAAAGATTTAAAGAAGAAAGAGGGCTTAGCTCCAGATATAATCTTTCAAAAAGACTCACCAGAAGAAATGCCACTCACATTTGCTCCTACAAGAGAAGAGGCAGAGGACTATGGTAAGCAAATCTTAGAACTGATTTTTGGGGACAAGGTGGTAAGAGGAAATACTGGTTCCAACCCTTTTAGTTGAAACGGCCTCCTTTCCACAGACTGCGGAAAAAGAAAAAAGAAGAGGTCACTATGTAGTCCTATTATTCTTTGATGGAAACATACATTCGTCATTTCCTTTAAATGCTATATGGATATTCTTCAGGTGGGGCAGAGGTTCCTCAGATCAGTGACTGTAGATTCATTCACCGTGACTTTAGATTCTTTAAAACTCTTGCTACAGGACTTATTTTACCAAACACTGCAACTAGACGCTTAGACGCTTTGCTGGAATCAACTGGCTGGAGTGCCATAGGGTCTCTAAACTCAAATGCTGCTGCAAGGTCCAACTATTCTGATTTTTCCTATTAGTGTCCTCAGAGAGCAGTGTCAATCATCCGGTTTCCCTACACAGCTACAGAGCAATTAAAGCATCAATTGTAATATTAGTTGTAATATTAATCTCTTTTATTCAAACTGATCCCATAGTTCTGCTTTTGTTGTTTCTACCCTTGAGGGAAATACAGTCAACCTTGCAATTCCAGAGCATGATTTGTAACATGATATATCAGTGTAAGCTGCCGTACAGACTATAGTGGGAGCCTCACACCCACTATGAACCAGGGGGTGTGCAAAACAATGGAAAGTGAGATGTAACCTCCAATACAGCAAGTCTGAACTTCATGGTTGATTTAGTGAATCATCTCTTGCTTAATGCTTCTCAAATTACACTTGGACTAGCTGGTGTGGAAGAGTAGGAGCCAGAAGTTGCTTACATATTTCATGTCCCTCCTTATCAGGATAGGACAAGCAAGCAAGTGAGGAAAAATAATCAATTAACAATGACAACGTTTAGAAACAAAACTGAAACTAGCTTTGCTCATAGTTTAGTTCCTCTTTATACCCTAGAATGACTCAAAGGCTGTCTTGACGCATTGACCTACCTTTGTTTGGAGGCAAAGACTGTAAACAAAGTAACTCAAGAAAGACTTCCAATCTGGGGCAAAAGCAAAGCAAAAGAAAGGGCAAAAATTATTAGTTCCATTTCATTACCAAGGAGATAAGAATGTGTTTTGCACCTCATTTGCTTTGTTTATTTGCTACAAATATCTTGATCACAGAGATGCAGACACTTAATATTATCTATAAACATCCTAATATCTGCCCCGGAGATATAGATGTTTAATGTCTTCTATAAACATCCTGGCCTCTGCCCAGGGATGTAGACCCTGTGCAGAATAATAGCAATGTCTCTTCTATAAACAAAATACTTTGTTTCCAGGGTTTCCCTTTTTTTTTATTTCCAGTAACAATTTCATGTCATCCACATATTTACTCCTTATCACTATTAACCTCTAGTCATAACACCCCCCCGCCCCCCCCCCCCCCGTGACTCTTGAGAACTGGAGAAGGAAAAGGAAAACACTAAAGATCAAGTAACAGACCTTAAGATGTGATGTTAAAAAAAAAAACCTCATAGCTTTACACTTGTAGTCTTGCTCCGAACATTTTTAGTGTAGCTATATCTTTTTGCTTTTTTCAACTGTATTAGCTGTTGAAGAGGTATTACCTCCTAACAAAATAGTTTCCATAAAATGTAGAAGTGTATTCAACATTTGTTTTAGAAACTAAAAGAATTAAAGCATTTCCTTTCCTTTGTAATATTAAAAATTCAGAGTATTACACTAACAGAGGCTAATTTCCAGTCCCATTACTAACAACAGCCTGTGTAATCTTAATTTCTTAGTGTTTTCTAGTGTCTAAGTTATTCTACTAAAATCAAATGTAACATCAGGGCCTTTTGTAGAAAACATGCTCTTCCTCCTTCAGTGACCTTTCCCCCACTGCTTCTTGTAGTGTTTACTGCTAGGTTTAAATAATTAAACACACCTAAGCCTGAAGTGATTGCAGAAATGTACCTACATTTGAAAAGTACTATTTAGACAATAATTTGTAAAACAACAACTGGAGGCCAAATGCTTATTCCCATAAACTGTAATCCTTATTGGAACTACTTCCTCATTTCCATTACCTGAGGACTAAAGGGGCCTTCTAGTACACCAATTACAGTTAAACAATCCTGAAAGAAGGAAACAGATAACTGTTGGCAAAATTTAGAAGTAAAAGAATCTGTGTTAAAATATCAGGCATAACCTTAGGAAATAATTACTTATCTTACATTTAGAAATATGTGGTATTTTCTCAACTATTGCTAGATCGAAAAAAAAATCACTGCTTTCCAAAATGCACTTTCTCTTCACAGTATCACAGTATCACAGTATCATAAGGTTGGAAAGGACCTCTGAGATCATCAAGTCCAATCTATATCCCAACACTAACACCAACACTAACACCAACCATCATCTAAATCATGGCACGGCACTCAGTGCCTCATCCAGTCTCCCCTTAAACACCTCCAGGGTCGGCGACTCCACCACCTCCCTGGGCAGCGCATTCCAATGGCCAATCACCCTTTCAGTGAAGAACATTTTCCTAACATCAAGCCTAAACTTTCCCTGACGAAGCTTGAGTCCATGCCCTCTAGTTCTGTCACTGGTCACCTGAGAGAAGAGACCAACCCCTGCCCGACTACAACCTCCTTTTAGGTAGTTGTAGAGAGCAATGAGGTCTCCCCTGAGCCTCCTCTTCTTTAGACTAAACAGCCCCAACTCCCTCAGTCGCTCCTCATAGGGCTTGTGCTCCAGCCCCTTCACCATCTTTGTTGCCCTCCTCTGGACATATTCCAGTATCCTAACATCTTTCCCAAACTGGGGGGCCCAGAACTGTACACAATATTCAAGATGAGGCCTGACCAGACTCTTCTCTCAACGTAATACAAAACTATTTCCACTTGCAAAGTAAACACTGACAAATAGTGGAGCGATAGCTTTATCCAATTCTAATTCCTCTGCATCCTCAAGACCATCACTTTATAATATATTGCTCCTGAAGTTTCTCTCCCCATAACCGGAAGACTAAGGGGGGTTGGGGGGGAATATATTTCCGCCAGAAAGTCTTCAAACTAGCTCATCCCTAGCCAAAGAGGCAAGTTTATGTCACAGACAAACAAGAGTGATGAAATAAGTTAGACTTCTTCACTGCTACACATAAAAAGCTTCCATTAAATTCCAGATGGAATAATCATTGAAATGCTGAGACACTCATGATTCACAGCAAAACTTTGATTTCAAATGGGAAATTACATTACATAAATATAGTAAAAGGCTTGTCCAAAATACTGAAATTTCCCCTGTATTTCTACATTCTGTAAACATGTCAAGTAGACTCATGTCATATGTTAAATGAGGTGTTTCATAATTAGACTTGAAGATAATACTCTTGTAAACTTTCACATAAGTCTTCATAAGAAGGAATTAATGGAATATAGGAAATTCCACCCTCTCTTTCTAAACTTCTCATCTAACTCTTCCCTTACAGAAAAAGCATAATTAACACCCCTTGCCTGGTGGCAAATGCTCCCTTGAAAGCAAAAAGTTCAGATGTAGATAGAAATGCAGATTTGCATCTCTCTAAAAAATAAGAAAGCCTAAAGCAGCAATCCCTGACTTTTGACAATCCATATTATTAGAAAGGGGTATCTTAATCTTGCATAATACAGAATGGATTTGATATATCTGAAAGCAGGCATGGAACTTCTCTCTTCACCTAAAGAAAAAGAAAGATCTTGCAACTTCCACCTACTTCAGAAAAATAATACAATAAAAAGAATTAAGGCAGATTAGGAGACTCTTAGGCAGCTTAAGAACCTTAAGCCCACACTTCCAAGCCAAGTATTTATATTATAAGAAGTCTCCTACTTACCTCTCTCAACTGTCACTGTTTTCAGTATTGCATAAAGCTGCTTAAACTATAAAACTGATTGTCAAGGAAATCCCAATTTGAAGGCATCTTTTGTGGTTTGAAAAGGTTGTGACTTCTGTAAAAGTAGAGCATCAGGTTACTGCAGCAAGCCCTGAATATCAACTACGAAGGAGAAAAGGAAAGCTAGCAAGTCAGGCCATACTCTCTCTCCCTTACTACTCAGCTAAATCGCATGGCCGTTGCAGAACACAGCCAAGAATAACTAGGCCAATCTTCGCTACACTGAGTCCACTTTGTTCTCCAGTAGATAGTACAGATACTCTGCTGCAGGCCGCACGAAAACAGGAGGTACTTCTGACCAGTGCTGCCCACCCTATTGCAAGCATCCACTGAAATTATAGAAAAAACCCTATGTGGATCAGGCATGATAAGAAACATGAAGAAGAGAAAGAAAATGCATGGCTATCTACTGCCTGACTATCTAGTTGCATTAATCCAGCCATACATGAATTGCATATTCTAGAGGTGATAATATAAAGCAATTCACAATTATTTTAGTCACTAAAAATCTCCAAAGCTTACACAGTTTGACTTACATTTTTCACTGGAAGACATGTGGGTGAGTACATAAAAATTACCATTCAAGTACTCTAAGGTCTAGCTCATGAACTCCAGAAACGATGATGGTTGGTTTTCCAGAAAGGAATTACAATATCTACCCATTCAGTTAAATTACTTCATACTTCCTTTACGATACAAATTTTCAATACATCACCCATTTTATTTGCATGTTTTCTCTGGACACTTAGGCTTTTGCTTACTTCTTATTAATTACCTATTCTGCATGTCCCAATTTGCTTCACACTTCCTGAGTTTAGCTGATCCAAATGTTAATTACCATGAATCCACTACTCCCATAACTCTTCCAGCTATCCAATTTCTAAACTCAGGTTTAGCATATACCCATGTAAACTTCAAACAATACAAAGCATCTTGTTTTTGCAGGCCTGCACCCTCCTTGAATTCACACAATCCTTTCACCCAAATGTGGTCTAAACTACATCTCTCATCTCATTTGTTTTCAGAACTAGATTGCACTTCCACTCAAGAGGAATGTTTGCATAGTTGAAAACATGATAGAAAACATGACTTCAATATTTACAACTACATTGTAATATAACAATTGAAGAGTTTGTGGTGAGGCAGTATTCTCAGGAAGATATGTTCTTACATGCTATTTATTCTTACTAAATACATCCCTTATTTAAGGAACCATAGCTCAAATTTTGTATCAAAGTCCAAGGCTTAAGTTCTCCAAGGATTTTCAAGAGAGATCCAGATCCCTTACGGAGTTTTGATAATGCCACTCCTGTTACTAGCCTTGCTTAATCTACCCTTGTTCAAAATAAAAATGTAGACTTGGGATCTGACTAAGTGGCTTTTCTGAAGCATATGCTTGAGATGCATAAAAGAACATTCTATAGCCCCTTCTTCCCTATCCAAACTGTTAAAATACACTTTCGCTGTATGGAAAAACAAAATTTTCTTCCATATGCAGTCTGTACAAAGAAATCCCTGCTTGCACTCTCACAAAAATATGAAACTACTTTTGTTTTTAATGTAATCTTTGTTCTATTTTTCCTTCCAACTTTGAATTCATCCATTCCACTCTTTTCTCTTCAGTTTTTACTACTGAATCTTCTGCTTTCCAGAAGGCGGCTACTCTTGCAGGCTTTAAATAAATTGTAGGTAGATCATTTTCTTCCTGAAATGACAGTATAGTGAAGATTTATAGGTCTACATGAAATGCACAATTATTATACTGAGTATCTCCAGAGAAAACCTATAAATAAAAATAGGTTGAATGAAACACAGCCTCAATATGAGAGCCTCTGTAGAAAGGCCTAATCTCAGAACATCAACTTTCTCTTTGTCCCAACTAGAAGCTGCATGGTGCTTTCAATAGTGCTTAACTGATGAACAATAAAACAAGGATGGGGTGAAGAAACACACAGGATTTACCTAATAATATCAAAATTATATCTTATTGGTTTAATAAGCTGGTGATGCACCACATATAAAGTGTGGAATGTTGCTTTTCCTTTCTCATTTACCAGTTACTTTCTTGGACAGCAGAAAAGACAGTAAAGATAATATACTAGTAGACAAATCAAGAAAAGAAAGCCAACATTACATGGAAAATAAGCCCACTGCTCAGCAGCCCCACGTTGCACTGATAAGATTTTCTCCTGCAACTAAAGAATAAAAAGGGAGGACTCCTTTGCTCCCACAGGAGGTTAAATTAAATGAAGCAAACATTTGCAAAAAGAGTTACTGGCTTCCCACCTCACTTGTCTGTATCTTTACCTCATACCAATTCAGCTATTTCAGAGCAGCTAAACAGAGAAGGATATAACCCTGTTCTTACTCTTGTAAACAGGATGAACAACAGGACTGGAACTGACAGTCTCTAATTACTAGTACGTGCTGGACTTCATGAGCACTTGACATAATTTTAAGCTACCAAAACAACATCTTAAATTATCAAAGAAGTTAGAATAATGGGCCTCATTGAAAATCTCCCTACCACAGACTGCAAGCTCAAACATATGTAAAAAATACAGCAAAAGAAGTCCTTTATATCTGAAATTATGAACCTTATTTAAGCACGCCATTTTTTAAAAACATTGATGTTTCTGCTAATATTTGCAATGCACAAAGTACAAGCAGAATGCCTACCATCGGTGACCAGTTGACTAATGAAACTCTGTTGTGCATAAAAGAAGTTTCTTCCAATATATATGGGAAAGACATATAGATTCCTTGCTACAATTCTGCCTCTGAGTATACGTTTTGAGAACAAAAATGTTCAGTGTCTGAAGAAATCTCTGCCCACCACCCTCCTCCGGGATCAATACAATTCTACCTTACATAAAACCGTAGAATCATAGAATCATAGAATCATTTGGTTGGAAAAGACCTCTGAGATCATTGAATCTAACTGTACCTGTCCCCTTCCTAAACCATGTACCTAAGAAACTCATCTACCCACCTTTTAAACACCTCTAGGGACGGCGACTCAACCTTGGCAGACTGTTCCAGTGACTCACCATCTTTTCAGAGAAGAAATTTTTCCTAATGTCTAGTCTAAACCTCCCCTGGTGCAACTTGCAGCCATTCCCTCTCATCCTGTCACTTGTCACTTGCGAGAAAAGACCAGCACCCACCTCACCACAACCTCCTTTCAGGTAATTGTAGACAGTGATGAGGTCTCCCCTCAGCATCCTCTGTTCCAAGCTAAACAACCCCAGTTCCCTCAGCCATTCCTCATAAGACTTGTTCTCCAGTCCCTTCATCAACCTTGTTGCACTTCTCTGGACGCGTTCCAACACCTCAATGTCCTTCTCATAGTGAGGGGCCCAAAACTGAACACAATACTTGAGGTTTGGGCTCACCAGTGCTGAGTACAGGGGCACAATCACTTCCCTGGTCCTGCTGGCCATGCTGGTTTTGATACAAGCCAAGATGCCATTGGCCTTCTTGGCCACCTGGGCACACTGCTGGCTCATTCAGCCGGTTGTCAACCAACACCCCCAGGTCCTTCTCCGACAGGCAGCTCTCCAGCCAATTTTCCCCAAGTCTGTAACACTGCATGGGGTTGTTTTTACCCAGGTGCAGGACTCTGCACTTGGTCTTGTTGAACCTCATCTCGTTGGTTTCAGCCCATTGATCCAGCCTGTCCAGATCCCTCTGCAGAGCCTCACTTCCTTTAAGCAGATCAAAACTGCCACCCAGCTTAGTGTCATCTGCAAACTTACTAAGGGTGCGTTCAATCCCTTTGTCCAGATCATTAATAAAGATATTGAACAGGACTGGACCCAGCACTGAACCCTGGGGAAAAACACTTGTGACTGGCCTCCAACTGGATTTAACTCCATTTACCACCACCCTCTGGGCCCAGCCATCCAGCCAGTTTTTTACCCAGCAGAGGGTGTGCCCGTCCAGGCCAATGGCAGCCAGTTTCTCAAGCAGAATACTGTGAGAAACGGTGTCAAAGGCTTTACTGAAGTCCAGGTACACCACATCCATGGCCTTCCCTTCAGCTATTAACTGGCTAGCCTTGTCATAGAAGGAGATCAGGTTGGTCTGGCAGGACCTGCCTTTCATGAACCCATGTTGACTGGGTCTGATAACCTGGCTGTCCTGCATGCGCTGTGTAATAGCACTCAATATGATCTGCTCCATGACCTTCCCAGGTACTGTGGTAAGACTGACAGCCCTGTAGTTCCCTGGATCCTTTCTCCAACCCTTCTTGCAAATGGGAGTTGCATTTGCCAGTCTCCAGTCAAGTGGCACTTCCCCAGTCAGCCAGGACTGCTGGTAGTCGAGAAAAAAGGGGTTTGGCAAGGACCTCTGCCAGCTCCCTTAAAACCCTTGGGTGCATCCCATATGGCCCCATAGACTAGTGTATGTCTAATTGGCCAAGTATGTCTCCAACTAAATCCTCCTGGATCATTGGAGCTTCATTCTCACTGTCTTCTGGCTCAGGGGGCTGAGTATCCCAAGAATATCTCACCTTGCTAATAAAGACTGAGGCAAAGAAGGCATTAAATACCTCTGCCTTGTCCTCATCTTTTGTCACTATTTTTCTCCCTGCATCCAATAAAGGATGGAGATTCTCCTTGGTCCTCCTGTTGTTGTTAATGTATTTGAAAGAACATTTTTTATTGTCTTTCACTGAACTGGCCAGTTGAAGTCCTAGTTGGAATTTAGTTCTTCTGATTTTCTCTCTACTTGATCTCATCTGCTCTTTGTAGTCCTCCTGGGATGCCTATTCCCTCTTCCAAAGCTCATAAACTTTCCTCTTCTTCCTGAGATGGATACAAAGCTCTCTACTCAGCCAAACTGGTTTTCTTCCCTGCTGACTCATTTTACAGCATATGGGGATGGCCTGCTCTTGCATCACCAGAATTTCCTTTTTGAGGAGCATCCAGCCCTCTTAGACTTCTTTGTCATTTAGAGCTGTCTCCCACTGGGCTTTATCAAGCAGCCTTCTAAACAATTTGAAGTCTGCCCTCCAGAAGTCCAAGGTGGCAGTTCTGTTGACCCTCCTCCTTATTCCTCCAAGAACTGAGAATTCTATCATCTCATGATCACTGGGCCCCAGGCCTCCTCCAACAGTCACCTCCCTACAAGGCCCTCTCTGCTCACAAACAGCAGATCCAGTGGGGCACCTTCTGTAGTCACTTCACTCACCAGTTTTTTTAGGAAGTAATCTTCCATACACTTAATGATACTCCTAGACTGTTTCCTTTCTGCTGTGTTATACAACCAGCCGACATCTGGAATATTGAAATCCCCCACAAGAACAGAAGCTAGCGGTCACAAGACTTCTTCCAGTTGCTCATAGAAGAGATCATCGGTTTCCTTGTCGTGGCTGGGATGCCGATAACAGACTCTCACTGCTGTAAGTGGCTTACTGCACTTTCCACTGATTTTAACCCATAAGCACTCAACCCTGTCATTACTATTATTAAGTTCCATGCAATCAAAACATCCTCTAACATAGAAAGCAACCCCACTACTTCTCTTCCCTAGTCTATCCTGCCTGAAGATTTTGTAGGTACTGTTAGCAGTGTTCCAGCTGTGTGAATCATCTCACCACATTTCCGTGATGGCGATTACATCATAGTTTTCTTCCCTTGCAATGACTTCTGACTCCCCGTGTTTGTTGCCCATGCTGCGTGCATTAGTGTAAATGCACTTCAGTTGGGCTGTTGTTTCCACCTCTTTGTAAGTGGAATAGACTCAGGTCCTGATTGTCTAGTAGCGGTAGTTTGTAACCCACCAATAGCCTCTGAATTCTGGCTGCCACCTGGAGTGCTGTTCTCCACTTCCACTGAGGTGGCAGACCAGGCGCTCTCACCAGTACACTGTCCCTCAGAGCCTGAGTTGCCATTCCCATGCTTTATTTTATCAAGCCCAGTGGTGTTCCCCTCCCCCTTCCAATCTAGTTTAAAGCTTTCTTGATTAGCCGTACCAACTTCTTGGAAAGTGTCCTTCTGCCCTTTGGGATCAAGTGTACCCCATTGTTTGCCAACAGGTTTAATGTGTAGGCCAACCCATTGCTGAAGAACACAAAGTTATGTTCTTTGCACCAGGTTTAGAACCAGGTATTTAATTCCTGGCTCTTCCCACTCCTTTCTTCACCATTCCCTATGAGAGAAAACTACCTCTGCACCTGGAACCCTTTACCATTTGTCCTAAAACCCTAAAGTTCTTTTTAATCACCCTAAGGTTTCTAGTTATTTTTTCATTATTTCCTGCCTGAAAGATGAGTAGTGAATAATAATCCATGGACTTTACAGGATTTGGAAATTTTCTTACCACATCACCGACTGACGCCCCAGGTAGGCAGCGGACTTCCCTATGTAATGAGTCTTGGTCCTTCGGTTCCTTTCAGGAGGGCGTCCCCAATGACTATGACCCTCCTCTTCTTCTTTAGAGAAGCCATTTTAATTGATGGCTTAGGTTTCTTAACCTGGGGAATGTTTCCAGGCTGTGAGAATTGTCAACATTGGGGTTCAGCTCCACTTGCAGACCCTTGTATCTATTCTGCAAGGGAACCTGCTGGGCCAAGTTTGAAATAGGGGAGACACGCCAGCTGTGATGAGCAGGTACCTGCTGCCATTCTCCTCTATCTCCTAAATTACCCTCCTCGGTTGAGCAGATAGAGGATGGGGAGTCCTTCGTTGCACAAGGCATGTCTGCTTGTTGGGGCTGGGACAGAGAGCATACAGTGTTATTCCAGAAGTCTTATTTTTCTGATGGGTGGCCACCGTGGTTTTCTGGTATTTCTGACTGAGGTCCAGTGCCCTCCTTCCTCACCCTGCCTGCGCACCCTGCCTCTGCAAACTGTCTTAGCAAACTGCCTAGCCACTCTAAGATGGGTAGCAAGACCTCTCACATGGCAGTATCTCGCAGATTTTGAGAATACAGAAACAGTAAGTTTCCTCCCTAGCAATATGAAATAGCTGTAGAAAATTCAGCATACCACACAGGCATTTGAATCTTAACTTTGAGAACTTCCCCATCACTATCTTATCAACCTGAACAGTAACAGCCTCTAGAAGCAAATATCTGCATACATATACCATGCTCTCAACACTCCTCTTTTGGACCAATCATGAAGGCTACAGTCTCTAAGTCAACACTGGTTTTTTGTTACACATGCTGTTTTGCATTAATTTCATAAAAACATAAGGAACTCTTACTACTACAGGATACCTTCTTGGCTACATCAATCTGTGGAAGGCCAAATAACATAAAGCACCACAAAGGCTGCCTTTCCTGAACAGCCTGTGCTTTTGAAAAGCTAAGACATTAAACAGTCCGCCAAACAAATTTCATTTTCAGACTTCCAACTAGGAGTACGGAAAGCAGAAAATTAATTGAATTTAATCTACTGCTTAAGAGTTTTGAGCTTGAGCTTATCTAACATGTTTTTTTGCTACCCTAGGAACTGGAACGTTGTGTTATGAGTCTCCTTGATTCCTAAGTTCTCCTTCATTCATTCTTTGACAAGGAATGAAAATAAACGAGGAGAATAAGGCAGGGGAGGGGGGGCAAAATCCAGGACTAATTTACTGCACTCAATGAACTTGTCAATGGAAAGGATGTATTTGTAATTTTTTTTTTTCTTAAGTGGATAAAAGCAGTAAATTTGTAAATTTTACTTACTATTCATTTTCTTAAAGTAAGAGATTTAAGAGCACTAACTCCATCCGTAGGAATTTCCAGTGATCACACATTACTCATTACTTCTTTAATAAGTCCACATTCATAAGCAGTGTGTTCTAACTGATGAAGTACTCTTTTCTGGCTTCTTATTTCAAAGCGAGGCCCAGTGTCATCACATTAGTGCAAGATAATATTGCAGACCAACACCATGAGTCAGCAATCAAAACAACGTGTTCTGCCATCCCACAGAGCTTGTTCTTTTGATTCAAATCTTGAAATTGCTGGTACGTTTCTTCTCTCCCATCCTCCCCTTGTTTGCATGCCACTGCAGAGCTCCAAAATTGACTTACCAGTTGTCAGCCCTGGTTGTTTCCGAAGGAAGGAAGAATTCATGTGTAAAGTACCTTGGGTCTTAAAAACACAGAAACGTGCTGGAGAAGCTTAGTGCCTGGTTGGCTGATTTCAGCAATGAGAGAGGGAAGCTGCTCAATTAACTAGAACTAAGTGAAAAAGAAATTTCAGTTTTCTTTATCTTCCACTTAGTCTCAAAACAACATTCAGAGAATTCAGCTCATGAGAATCTCATTGTACCCATATCCCTGCTGAGAGACTTTACCTATGATACATTTGCTGCAGGATCCTTGCAGGCCTTGATGAAATATGAAGGGAAGATGTGCAATGCATAGTGGATTGAGCTCATACAAGCAGCCAATTGTACAGGGATGAAAGCATTTTCCACATTAGGTGAGACTGCAGGTGTATGGGCTGTTACACTATGAAATGCAATTAAAATGGAAGGGCCACTAAAATGAAACACTTAACATTCTTTTCACAATTCCTTTTCACCGAACACCAAAAAACCCACACATGGTACAACTTGTGCTAAAGCCTATTTCCTCAGAAAGCCTGCTAGCACTATTATTCCTGTCTATTCTTTGCATAAGAATAGACATGGTATTAGAAATCAAAACTGATCCTGTGATATGACGTTATGTTACATACAATCTTGTGTATATTAGAAGATCTACAAACAAAAATAAAGAATAGCAAATATGACAAATTAGGAAGCCAGAACTGAAACCTAGCACGAATGCTAATCAAAATCTACTAAACCAACAAGAATACTTGGGGGGGGGGGAGAGAAAAGCACAAGGTTTCCTCTTCAGTGAATTTATTACAGTAAAATAACCACCATTTGCTTCAGTCTGCAGTATATAATGTGATAATACTACATGCAAAAAAATTCACAACAATCTCACTTCTACAGGCTTGATGATCAATAGAGATAGATGATTAATAGCATCTGGGCACCATTTCAAGAGAGCAGAGACATCTTTTCCAGTATACAGGTAACTACCCTCCCACTCAGTTTAGGGCATGCAATACCACTAAATTATATCCTATACATCAGAATATGTAGAAATACTTGTGGAGCAAATGTGTCAATCTTTTCCGCAGAGCATGAAAGTGTTTCATCTCCAGGTGTAACATGCCCCTCACCCCACTTTCATCCAGTCAACATCTCTACTGTGATAGTCTCTTTACATACTTCAATTCTAAAACCAGGGTAAGGCTCTAAAAATCAGTAGTTGTCTCTTTTCTTTTGTTTGTTTTAGCCCTCATTACACACAGACTGTTCCTCATAGTTAAAAGAGAGCATACCTCATTGCCTGGTGAAATACATTCATGTGCTACATGCAATGGGGCTTGAGGAAAGTACAATGAAGGAAAACTATGGCAAACTGCATCCTGCCCAGAGAGAGATTTGTTTATCATAATTGTATAGAGTAAAGGCACCTGCAACACAAAGCATCACTTCCAGAAAATAGGGGGAAACACATTTATAATGAGTTCTCCTTTCTTTCATAATCCCTCTTTAAAGCTATTATGCAAAACCAGTGGGAAATAGAGGGACTGACTGACGGGATGCAATAACATGAAGTGATTTGATTACTCTGAAGCAGAGCATTTTCATTAAGTTTTTAGCTTTACGACACAGGATCTATTACCAGAAAGGTCATTGCACTTCTTTGTACCAAATAGCTCAAAGGTCTATCTTATTTGATGTGTCCTTGTATTTATAAATCTGATGTAAGTGCTCTTTTCTTTACATGCATTACATATATATACATACAAATACAAGACCTTCAACATCTGATTATTCAGTAAAACTGTATTTTGATCCATTTATTTTGAATACCTACCATATCCTTCAATATTAGTAATTCATTTTCATATAATTAAGAAGGAGTGAGTACCTACCAAGTCCGTTTGGAGAACGAAGAATCTTTGAAATGTATTTACATATGGTTTTCTCACCTCCTTGGGAATGCTAAGTACTGTCAGTGCAGCAATAAAAAAAAAGCTCAACTACAAGAGCTCCAATTCTATTGCAATGAAATGTTACTTTATTTCTATTATCTAATGGAAAGATGAGCAATGCTGCAAGAGTCATATTTTTCCTACAGAAACTGCATTGGAGGTGGGTTACGGGGGTTGCAGGAGGAGGATAAATGCTAGGTTAAAAAATTGAGTAGCACCACAGCCATATGACTGAGAGATCTCCAGAAACACTGGAGTATCATGAACCATGCTGGATGAAACATTTACTTTGCTCACCTGAGCACTTGGTAGCTCCTCCATCCCAAAAATTAAGGGCCCACAAGAACTCATTTGTAATTAGCAATCTATTCCTTGTGGCTTATTACTGTTTAGCCCTATGTATTTCCTAAATTCTGTAACTGAAAAAAAATAAAGCAACACCATTCAAAATGTTAATGAGAAGAAAATAGATGAACTTTGCAAGTGATGCACAAATCCTCTTATTCCCATTCTGCTACCTTCTATTTCAGCTAACAGTAGCAGTAACAGCTTTTTACTTACATATTCATCATTCCAGAGTTGACTGAAATGCAGTGAAAAAACTGGACAAGATTTATGAAAATATGGAGATAGCATATGAGCTATATTTCTTGCCCATTGTAGATACTTTCCAAATACTTTAACTGATTTAATAGAAAGAATTCTATCCCTAGAAATTCTAATATCTTTGAAATGAAAGAGCTTTCTAATGCTTTTCCTGCACTATAGATCACTATTTTGCAAGCATTTTTCCAGTGCAAATGGCAGGGGGAGAAGAAAGGGGAAAGAAACAAGGGGGGAGGAAGTAAAATGGAGATACAAATTACTAGCACAGACTTTACAAATACCACACTCTGATACCCATGTTTTAGCTTTTTTCCCCAGCTGAAACAAGCAAACAGGAAACAAAAAAAAAGGAAGCAGAAGGGGTAGACAGACCCCTGGACTTACCTTTTGTACAGTCCCTCTATAAACTTCTCAAAAAGAAATTTTATTTCCTCCAGCTGGATTTGACTCTTTTTTCTTTTGTTTTTCTCGAGTCACACAGAAGAAAAACAATCAGCTTTCAGAGGTTCCATTTACTGCTGTTCCATCCTCAGTAAAATGCATTCATGAGACTATGCCAAAAGTAAGCCCAGAACTCAAAGGCAATTGGAAAAGGGAGTGTAGGGGGTTGCTGAAGGACCAGATTGTGAAATCTAGCAGCTTGAGCACAGAAATATCCTACTGTACAATATACCTGGCTTCTTGCTCACCAAAAAAACTGTAGTGCAAAACTGTCAGTAGTAGCCTCCAATAGCTGCTGTGTGTGCTGCAGATGGTACGTCTCACTGTTACCTTCCCAGATGGGTAGAGGATTCAGATAGCAGCAAAATCAGGGGGTCGTCTGCAAACCAGGTGGATTGCCAACCACTCATTCATTCAGTCCAATTAATCAAGACAAGAGCAGCCCAGTCACCAGAGGTATCTCCTTCCAGGGTGCACAGGATTATGGCAAGGTTATTAATCTTGCTTTGCTGCATCCCCCCCACCCCCTACATTCAGCAGCCTGCATCGAGATGATTGCCAGCTCTGTCTCTGTCCCTGTTCTACTGCATTTTGCTCAGCCCTCTGTTGCTGCAAGTGAAACAGAGGAGGGAGGAATACTAATAAGGTGGTTAGCTACCGTTTCTTTAAGGCATTCTACATACTGCGTGTGCGTGTGTGTACGTGCATGTGTGTGTGTGCCCATTTTCCATGGGGTGATCTGGATTTCTTTGCAGCTGAGATAGGATCTGTTTCTAGATCAAAATCTAAATTAATCTGGACTATCACTTAATGAACATCAGAGCCAAAAACTTTATTTTACTTAGGTTAGCGGAAGAGGAGGTTTCTAAGTAGTCTAGAAGATTAGAATGGCAGTAGTGGTTGGGGAAGGGGTTGGAGGACACTGTGTGTAGAAACAACACTACAGCCAGAAGAGTGCATTACATTAGAAAATTTGTTCCAAAGTGACTTGCTTTAGCACTATTTTAGAAGTCATTCTTATATCCTGTACTAGTCAGGATTTTAAAATCAGCACTCTTATTATCCATTCCTAGATTAGACAACAATATGCAGAGTCAGGGAAATATTTTTAGAAAAGAAAGGATTTCTGGCAGGAAAGAAAGAGAAATTTAGAAAGTTGGCTAAGGCAGGCATCTAGCACCGCAATTATGTAGGTGCTTGAAATTCCGTCTTTACTGAGAAGTGTTCTACTGAAACCTTTCACTTGTGAAATGAGTTTAGAGTTCTCAGTCCAACAGCCAAAATAGATTTTCCACATATTGTCTAAGTATATGACCTGCATTGGAGCATGAACCTGGGTATTCTGTTGTGGCAAGTACGAGTCCTAGCTTTAATTCACTCCCATGAAATACAAAAGCAGCCATATTGCTTGTGCTTTCCCATAAGTAATTCAGACCCTCAGCATCAGGTTCAGGATGCAAGAACTACTGTCTCAGTTGGCATCCATAATTCCAACTTTTTGCAGCAGATGACACTTTAAGACTCCTTAAGGAACCTAAAGGAAAAAATAAACCAGTGTTCAGAAGCAGCTTGGAGCTTACTACGGTAAGTTATAACTATGTGGGACTGGTAAGGTACCAGTTTATATGTCTGAGTAACCAAATATATTTGACAAATCTCCCTATTGAATGAGCTACCTGAAATGAGTTCAGTGCTTCATATCACAAAAAGAGCTACAACCGCAAGTTCTAGCAACTAAACCGTGATTGAGCAAGCAGAGATAGAAATACCAGTATAGTTTTAGATGATAGCTCAACCATAGGGTAGCTGGCAAGGAAGTCTGGGTGCACTGACCATGGCAGTTTTACTGTTTCTTTGGCACAGAGGGGTGCAGTCTTATATGGCATAAACACTGTCGTTGCAATATTTAATACAAACACTGAGTAAAAGCCTTCTGCTGGTAGGTAAACCCAGTAGTTTTGACAGCCAGTGAACTTAGAAAACCTCACAGCACAAAAAGTCTGGATCACCATAGTATCTGGAAAGAAAAATACAGGTGTGCTTCTGTTTACTTTTTAAACTTAACTTGCTTTATAATTTAACTCTAAAATAATTTATTAATGTTTATATGAAAGTCCACAGAACTAACAGGAGACACTGTAAATTGACACTGATTTCTTTCTTCCATGCTGCAATTATTTCTCTTCTGTTTTCCACAACCCATCCAATACATAACAGTGCATGACACCTTGTATTTAATGGTTTTTTGACTTACAGAGCTTATACAGATTCTTATTCATCCATAAACATAACCAAGCCTATCCACACAGGAATATGAGCAGCCTTAGTATCTTGGACTGAAGGTCCATCTAGCCAAAATTTTGCCTCTGTTGGTCACTGTCCAGACAATCATAAGATAAAGGGAAGCAAATGTGGGTATTACCCAAGTACACTGTCCCAGCCTTTAATTATCTGTGCCGTAAAGAGTAGCAAGATCAGACACAGGAATGCTCTATACATTTGGGTATGCCACTCACAGCTTCATAATCTTCTGTCATACTCTGCCTGGACTAATTTCTTCATGCTGAGAAGCCCTGAAGTGTTTAATTGTCCTTCATATTGATGTTGCTTTATTCACTCTTTTCACAAAATTTTCCACCCCGTACAGTGACCTAAATGCCATAGACGCCCTTTCTGTTTTGAGAACACATCTCAGAACACATAATAATAATGATATTGGTTCATGTTTTACTTTCTAAGACTGTGGCACGAGTAATTTGGTTAATTTCAGAATATTAACTTTATCAGTGACATGATATTTTTAATTCTAACTAGTCAGCCAAATATTCATAACATAGATGTCATTTCTAGACCAAAGACCACAGCAAACGGTCTCTTCCACCACTTCAAAGTTGTTTTTATAAGAGCAGTCAGAATCTCCTGAGTACATTATAAGAAAGGTTACATCAAAGATAATTCAACTAATTCACACATCTAATGTTTACAATTCATGGGACTGGAACAAGAGCAAAAATAATTAAACTAATTTGAATTCTAATTTTAATTTCCATGACACAGATTACATGTTAAAGAAGAAGAAGAAGAAGAAGAAAAAAGATTGTGCAAAAATAAATTACTGTTAATAGTTTCTTTCCAGTGTTTGCTCACCATAATTCCAAAGCTGCAGCCAATGACCTTTGTCCTACTTGATCTGTCCTTACATTTATGTTAAAACCATAGCACCTGCTAATTACTTTCACATTAATCAAAAGGAAAGAAACATCCTTTGCACTTCCAAGTGTTGATTGGTTTTGTTTTTTACTCCAGTACATGTAGCATGTCGGACAAAAGATGTCATCACTTTCCTGACTACTAAAGTCTTAACAAGCATCTTAGTTCATATTCCCACACAATGCTTAAAACAAAGGCAGTTTACAAAAATGATATGAACCAGGAATATACACCACTCCCTACTCCCTCCCCCATAAAACCCAAAACCTTACTTCAGCTCTGTTACACTCTGGCCCTTACCTAACTTAGCAGAACTTGATGACCTGTCAGTTAATATCACACCACCGAAAACAACATCTGAAAATCAGCACAAGTTAAGCATATGAGCTTATTGCTCACTGAAGCCCTCAATAGAGTAAGTACTGACCTGGCACACATGCACACACACAGAAAACCCTCCAAAGTCCCTCAAAGATTTTTGCAATGTTTCACTTTGGTTTTATTTTGTTAATTTGTTTTGGTTTAGTGAACCCCAAATTCATATGATATTTGTTAGCCTAAATACTTTCCTGTTAATTTTCAGCAATTATATCAAGGAAAATCATATCTAGGCCTACAACTAAGAAAGCTATTAGCAAGACAATAGCAGAGGTGAAGTATGATCTGAGAGGCTTACCCAAACACTCTAAGGCTGTCATCAGCAACAACCGAGCACCTCTGGCTGACGAAGTTTGAGAAGTTACTACCGCCAGCTAGCTGTCTACACTCCCCAGGTGAACACTCTAGTAGAGATCATCAGAAACAAATGCATACAAGTTTCTCAGCCACCACTTTCCTCAGTCCAGTCCTAACTTAAAGCTAGGATCAACTGGTGGAGTAAATTCATATGCTGGCCTACAAACTGCAGGGACTGTGAAGCAGCACAGGTTAGCTTCTGCTGCCTTTGTTACAGAGCAGTGGCAACTGTTCTAGGCAAGCCCAGCACTGTTTGACTGAGGCACCTTCAGAGCTGAACCTTACTCTACGAAGATCACTGTGATTGCTTTTCAGTGAACCTTTCGCCCAGGAGATGTGAAGCCCACTTGTAACCACAAAGATATTCAGGAGACAAACAGCGAAAGAAAGTAGAAAAGCAGACAAGAAAGAGAGCGTATAATTAGGGGATGGAGAAGGGAGAAGAAGGATCAATTATTGGCAAATTCCTGAAGTCTTTGCAAAATCTGCATTGAAGACAAACAGGAAACAGATTTCTACTGTGCTGAGCATTTTGCAAAAAGTATAGGATCAGGGTCTATCCATTCCTGTTGCAGTAGGCATATGAATAATAGTATTAATTATTTCATCCTGAACCTGACTTCTCCAGGGAGAAAGTACAACAGAATAACTACAGCAAACAAATACTTTATATTCTTTACATCTTAAAAATCACAGTCCCAGCCTAGTGAGTTACACAAGTGAGTTCCCCAGAATTTGAGATACACGCTAGTTATTATATTTAGGTATTAACTGCCCTAAAATAAAGATAAGCATATCAAATAGTGGCAGTCTTTTTTCTGGGGACTCACATCCCATTTCTGCCTCAGTCTTATATGTGCCCTGTAGTCTGCTGCAATTACTGAAAGCACGGTTAGGAGAACCTCAAGAGGTTCACCAAATGTATTTTGGAGATATAATGAAAACTGATTAAATTAGATATGATCTACCTTTATTAGCTATAGTTGTAGTAAGCTTGTTCACTCTGTCAATGATGAGAGAAAGGAAGAAAAGAGAGTGAGGCTGGGAAGAAAGAAGCTGTTACAGAAAAGCTTCTCTATAGATTCTGGGAAAGGAAAGTAATGACATCTTTGAATGAACACAAAATACACCAGAGAGTACTGATTTCAGCAGTACAGCAGGACAGAAAAATCAAATGGGAAAATGGTCTGGAGGAGAGATGGGGAAGCACACAGCAAATCAGCAAGTTCTGAATACTTTGATGAAATATGAAACCCAAAAAACCCAAATCCAGGTTTCACATGAGAAGAAGGCTGAAGGATTAAGCAAGAGACAAAATACAATTAAAGACTTCGGAAGTTACAGTACTAGACAGAAAGTAAACAAAACTTTTAGTAATACAGCTTTGTCTAGAACAACTCAAAACAATCCAACCAAAACTTGCTTCCTTCTATAGCACACTACTTTATATAATGATGTTCATCAAAAACAAGTCTCAACCATTGTAAGATTCACTGGGGTTCACTTGTTGCCCAGTTGCTACCACCAAGAGTTTGTTACAAGATTTTGGCTCAAGAACAAATAAATACAAGCTACTCAGCTATTCACAATTTCACTTGAACTGCAAACAAATTGTGTGGGAGACAGAATATTTGCTAAGTTGTGTTGATTAATTCAGGAGCAAGAAGATAAACTCTTCTTAAACTAACACTTGATTTAGGTCCACTGGATGGAAAGAGAAGGCTGGCATAAAACATAGGTCTTGGAGGCATATGTACCATGGAAACAAAATAATCATAGACCAACTTCTAATAAGGACCTGAAAATTATTTTGCTTCACAAAGATATTTTCTCTAGGAATTGTTAGATGAAATTAAGGTAAATAAAAGTTTAGATTGTAAAGCACAAAACATACGATAATTAGATCATTTTCAGCTTTGGAAATGTCATTCAGAAGAAACAGAGTAAGCCCTAGCATAGGTGTTGCTTTAAATGAGACTAAGCAAAATAATAATACAAGAGCCAATAATCTTGTACTGAGGATAAAGGGCGTTAGGTAACCTGATGGAGGAGATCTTTTCCATTAGTACCTTGCATGAGCCAACAGAGAAAACCCCCAAAGTTGATGGGATTCCTCATAAAGACATGAATACAGAAGAATAAAAGGATTTTCTTACCATATGGGGATTAAGGAAGGCAAGAAAATGTTGTTAATTTCTATTTGCCTTTTCAAAAGGACCACACACCAAAATATTAAGGTGGTGTTGGTCAAACCATGCATAATCATGGTTATTTTACAGCATTCACTCTAAGCAAAAAAAAAAAAAAGACTAAAAATACTTCCTCATCGACACTTTAAAGCTTTATTAGTTATCTTATGTCAAGTACCTCCTTCAGGCTTAATGTTTCAAGAAAATTCATTCAGAAACTTCAGAAAGCAAAAATACCTTGATTTGTGATTTGCTAAGGACAGTGTTACAGGTAATCCATTGCATTTTTCTAGATTACTTGAACTTTGGAATAAGATTTTGTTACAGTTTGAACTAATTTGCGTCCGTTTCCTGACTCTGGCTCATCTTTAGTCTAAAGTAACTTCATTTTCTGAAAGCTGCATGCTTTTCAGACAGGTTTTCTCTAACAGTGATAACATGGAACATCAGTATGCAGAAAGGCAAATGTTTATATTTATTCCTCTGGTAACCATGGTCATCCTCAAGCTAGCAAAAAAGGCTGCACCTGCAGGGACGGGCAAACAGGATAGGTGGCCCCAAACTGACCAACAGAGCATATCATCCCATATACATCATACTCAGTATAAAACTGAGAGATCACGAGGGTCCCGCTCTTTTCTGCAATGGCTGACACCCAGTGAGGACCTTGTTTGCCTGATTGCTCCTGACCCTGGATCTGTGCATCTCTGAATCCAGTTCCTGAATCCATCTCCCTCTGAGCCACGGACCCATTCCCTTGTGTCTGCCCTGCAGCAGTTGTGGTGACTTATAGTCATCAAGGGGACAGGTGGGGATATGACCTCAGATACTTGTACAAATTTCATTACTTTCCAATTATTTTAATCATTATTACTATTATTATCATCATTTCATTAAAGCTGTAGTTTTAGTTTCCAATCCACAAGCCTTTTTCCTCTCATTTTCCTCGCCATTTCCCCTGGGGATTGGGGGTTGGAATTTGGGAGCCCAACTGCATGATTTTAGCTACCGAAAATCAGCCGGGTCAGGGCTAAACCATGACAGATTTTTAATTTAACAGGCAGCTCTCCCAACCATCAGAAAATTTCTGTCATGCATATTTTGAAATCATTGTGAACTTGTAAAATACACATGTAAAATCTAAATACACTCAGTTCACAGCCATTCAACCAACAGCAACTATGAGTTGGCAGTTAGGTTACCAAATACTATGATTAGACTAGCTAGGAAAAATGCACCGGCTGAAAGAAGGGGGGGAGGAGAACTGAAAACTTCTAGAAAATAGAACTGAGTTTGCACTAAGTGCTAAGAGGAAAAGAGATAGTAAGTGTTACAAACTTGAAGGGACTATGGTACTTCTCTAAGAATTAGAAGCAGCAGACAAAAGCTCCTCACAGCAAGAAAGAGCCCAGGTCCTCTGCTACCCACACACTTAACCTAGTCAGTGTCATAAAGAAAGAGCACAAATTTTCCCACCTCAGTTATTTTTGAATACTATTTTATGCAAATATAATAAAATCTTACATACTCTTTGAACACAGAATATTTATCCTCAGAAGAGGGCTCCAAACCACATAAAGGTTTCCTAAGTTTAGAAGTTTAAGACCCCTAAAGAAGAAGAATGATTTTATACAACCATTTTTTTCATTTACATATGTTATCCCATAATCACTATTTCCCATTAGCTAGCTAAAAGCAACTTAAAAACCACATCACGTATGGTTTCATCACTAGTCCTGCATTTAGATTCCTCTAGCAGTTTTACCAAAAAGTACTTTCCCCAGGATCAGAAATCTTTCCCTCAAACCCCAGGAAGAACATAACCCTGCTACCAGGCCTGAATAAGACAGCTCCACAAAAAGAGCCAGAGAAAATAAAACCCCTATCCATTAGCTCAAAAACCATTTGATCACCACAAGCTCCTATCACTCCCGCTGCCCTCCCAAACTGCATTGAAAAAGCTGAACATACCCCCAGCTGGCCACTGGTTATCGTAAGTACCTCCCAAAACACCACCGCTCCCCCAGCCTGGCACTGTCATCTCACAGCTGCTGGCAGTCAGCCTGTGTCAGTTTGTGCCAAAGAGAATGAAATCCAAAATTCTAGGCTCCTTGCATCATAGCTGTTTTTTTTTTTAATCTGAAATGTTCTGAACTTCTGTTCTGTGTGTAAAATGGGGATAATATTGCCTCCTTACTAAAGAAGAACAAAGGAAAATAACAGTGAAGTATTAATATTCATGAAGCTCTCAGATGTTCTAACGATAAACCCCATGGAAAAGCCTATTGTTTAATAATTCTGTTTCCAGAAAAGCACTTGAAGTGCTGGCAGTAAATAAGGCATAAGGTCAGACACAGCAAAAACACAAGTTTAATAGCATATTGAATAAGCACAAGTCATGCAGTCACTAGCATAAAAACACACAAACATTATTTCTATAGCTCCATTTAGATCACAAGGAAACCAGTAAGTGCCTGGGAATCTCTGGGGTGTTAGAACTACTCAAAGTTACACCACTTGTGGCCTGATGGACGCACTTTCTGTGTCCACTGCTTCTGCCCATTTTTTGGCCTTAGGAAGCAATGCATTTTTTATGCTTCAGCTATGCATATGTATAAATAGCTAATGTTACCTGAAGAGGCATTCTTATGACTCATTTGTATTTCTGTTCTTTTAGGAAATCAGTGTTTGAATGATCTTCTTCTTTCTAATGATCTTAAGTGGTTTCCTTATAAACTTCTGTGGTTTTGCCATCTGTTTGCGCACAAACCTGCACTGGTTTCCCGTACACGGCATATTACTGTGAGAAAGCTGTAGTGCTAAGCTGGTATAAGTTTTATTTTTGCAGAATCTTAGAACATCTTCAGTTGGAAAGGACCCACAAGGATTGAGTCCAACTCCCATCCCTGCATAGGACATCCCCAACATTCACATCATGTGTTTGAGGGCATTGACCAAACACTTCTGAAATATTATCAGACTTGGCACTGTGACTGCTCTCCTGAGGAGCTGTTCCAGTGCTCCACCACCTTCTGGGTGAAGAGCCTTTTCCTAATACCCAACCTAACCCTCCCCAGTACACCTTCCTGCCATACCCTCAGGTCTATCACAGTATCACAGTATCACAGTATCACAGTATCATAAGGTTGGAAAGGACCTCCGAGATCATCGAGTCCAACCTATAACCCAACACTAACACCAACACTAACACCATCATCTAAACCATGGCACTCAGTGCCTCATCCAGTCTCCCCTTAAACACCTCCAGGGTCAACGACTCCACCACCTCCCTGGGCAGCGCATTCCAATGGCCAATCACCGTTTCAGTGAAGAACATTTTCCTAACATCAAGCCTAAACTTTCCCTGACGAAGCTTGAGTCCATGCCCTGTAGTTCTGTCACTGGTCACCTGAGAGGAGAGACCACCCCCTGCCCAACTACAACCTCCTTTTAGGCAGTTGTAGAGAGCAATGAGGTCTCCCCTGAGCCTCCTCTTCTTCAGACTAAACAGCCCCAACTCTCTCAGCCGCTCCTCATAGGGCTTGTGCTCCAGCCCCTTCACCATCTTCGTTGCCCTCCTCTGGACACATTCCAGCATCCTGACATCTTGCCAAAACTGAGGGGTCCAGAACTGCGCACAGTATTCAAGTTGAGGCCTGACCAGTGCCGTGTACAGGGGGACAATAACTTCTCTGGTCCTGCTCACCCCACTATTCCTGATGCAGGCCAGAATGCCATTGGCCTTCTTGGCCACCTGGGCACATTGCTGGCTCATGTTGAGCTTCCTGTCAACCAGCACACCCAGGTCCCTTTCTGCCTGACTACTCTCCAGCCACTCTGTCCCCAGTCTATAGCTATGCATGGGATTGTTTTGTCCAAAATGAAGTACCTGACATTTGGACTTATTAAACATCATCCCATTAGAACTGGACCATGTCTCCAGTCTGTCCAGGTCCCTCTGTAGGGCCATCCTACCCTGTAACAGATCAACCCTTCCTCCCAGCTTGGTATCATCTGCAAACTTGCTGATTATGGACTCAATCCCCTCATCCAGATCATCAATAAAGATATTAAACAAGACCGGACCCAACACCGATCCCTGAGGGATCACTGGTCATCAGAGAGAAGAGCTTGGCCTCTAATACTTACTGGTATCAAAATTTTATTTATACACTATTCCTGTAAAAGTACATATAAGCAAGTTGATTTCCACACAGCTGGAGCCACATAAGATTAATTCTGTGACTACACTGGCTTGATCATTATCTTACAAATATGAGTACCTGGACTGAGGTACTCAGGGCAACATTTCACTGAGGGCTTAGACTTGTTGAGGGTTTATCATGTTTTAATGAGTTACTGAGTACAGCTGAGCAGAAATATTTTAACCCATTGCAAATGAAAGGTAAAATATCTTTCACAAAAGCCTGTATCTACACACTGTGTGAAGAGCTCTCACGTCAGTTCAAAGCCACTGACCTTCCTCTCTCAGGTGCGACAAAGCCAGATTTTAGGACACAGCATTATCACTTTTTAATGTTTTTATACACTCTTTTAACTGCCTTATGACATTTTGTAGTAGGGATTTAATTTCATAATTACATTTTCTGAAATTCTACCATATGGCTACATGATAAACTACGTGAAAAAAATGACAGATTCTGTTAAAGTTTAGAAGAGTGTGTTGGGCCAAAATTGGTTTAAGTAGCAGAAGATGCAGTGGTGTTCAGTGTGGGACATGAGAGCATGAACTCTCCCAGGTCAGTCACAACCAATTACACATAGTGCCTATACTAGTGTTAGCAACTTACCAAGCTCCAAAACCTCAATGGTGGATGACCCATGCTGGGGCAGGGACAACCTCGAGAGAATGCAGCCGTGGGTGACTCAAAGAGCAGCAGAGAGAAACAGCTCTACACAGACCTGACCACCTTCACCAGCTGTTCCAAGAGGAATTGTTATGGACTGGATGTAACAAACAACAAAAACAAAGGAAGCTGAGTCTAGGAAGAGGGAAGAAAAGGCATTTGTCTTAACCTGAGCCTGAGGAATATGAGGGAAGATCTTTTCTTCAGAATTTCATAGAATCATAGAATCTTCTGGCTGGAAAAGACCTTTGAGATCATCAAGTCCAACTGTACCCATCTTCTGCTAAACCATGTCCTTCAAAAACTCATATACCCGTTTTTAAACACTTCAAGGAATGGTGAATCAACCACCTCCCTGGGCAGCTGTTCCAGTGCCTGATAACACCCTTTCGATAAAGAAATTCTTCCTAATATATAGTCTGAACCAGCCCTGGCGCGATTTAAGGCCATTTCCTCTCGTCTTATCACCTGTCACTTGAGAGAAGAGATCAACACTCGCTCTGCTACAGTCTCCTTTCAGGCAGTCATAGACAGCGATGAAGTCTCCCTTCAGCCTCCTCTTCTCCAAGGTAAACAACTCCAGTTCCCTCAACCATTCCTCGTAGGACTTGTTCTCCAGTCCCTTCACCAGCCTTGTCACCCTTCTCTGGATGTGCTCCAACACCTCAATGTCCTTTTTGTACTGAGGGGCCCAGAACTGAACACAGTTCTCATCAGTGCCAATTACAGGGGCAAAATTGCTTTCCTTGACCTGCTGACCACACTGTTTCTGATACAGGCCAAAATGCCATTGGCCTTCTTGGCCACCTGGGCACACTGCTGACTCATTCAGCCGGCTGTCAACCAACACCCCAAGTCCTTCTCTGCCAGGCAGCTCTCCATCCAGTCTTCCCCAATCCTGTAATGCTGCATGGGGTTGTTGTGTCCCAGGTGCAGGACTCGGCATTTGGTATTCTTAAACCTCATCCCATTGGTCTCAGCCCATAATCCAGCCTGTCCAGATCTCTTTGCAGTGCCTCCTTTCCTTCAAGCAGATCAAAACTGCCACCCAGCTTAGTGTCATCTGCAAACTTGCTAAGGCTGCACTTGATCCCTTCATCCAGAACATTAATAAAGATATTGAACAGGACTGGACCCAACACTGAACCCTGGGGAAAAACACTTGTGACCAGCCTCCAGCTGGATTTAACTCCATTTATCACTACACTCTGGGCCCAGCCATCCAGCCAGTTTTTTACCCAGCAGAGGGTGTGCCCGTCCAGGCCAATGGCAGCCAGTTTCTCAAGCAGAAATGTGAGAAATGGTGTCAAAGGCTTTACTGAGGTCCAGGTACACCACATCCACAGCCTTCCCCTCAGCTATTAACTCAGCCTTATCATAGAAGGAGATTAGGTTGGTATGGCAGGACCTGCCTTTTATAAACTCACGTTGACTGGGTCTGATAACCTGGCTGTCCTGCATGCGCTGTGTAATAGCACTCAATATGGTCTGTTCCATGACCTTCCTCAGTAATGTGGTCAAGCTGACAGGCCTATAATTCCCCGGAATTATGGGTTGAAATCTCCCACAAGAACGATGACCAGCAATTGCGAGACTTCTCCCAGTTGCTCATGGAAGAGTTCATTGGTTTGCTCGTCCTGGCTGGGCCGCCGATAACAGACTCCCACCACTATGCCTGACTTACTGAGGGTTCCACTGATTTTAACCCATAAGCACTCAATCCTATCATCAGCATATTTTAGTTCAACACAATCAAACTTTTGCTAACATAGACAGCAACCCCACTACCTCTCTTTCCTAGCCTATCCTGCTTGAAGAGTTTATAGCCACCATGGTAGCACTCCAGTTGTGCGAATCATCTCACCACGTTTCTGTGATGGCAATTACATCATAGTTTTCTAACCTTGCAATGGCTTCCAGCTCCCCGTGTTTGTTGCCCATGTTGTGTGCATTAGTGTAAATGCACTTCAGTTGGGCTGTTGTTTCCACCTCTTTGTAAGTGGAATAGACTCAAGTCCTGATTGCCTACTAGCAGTAGTTTGTAACCCACCAATAGCCTCTGAATTCTGGCTGCCACCTGGAGTGCTGTTCTCCACTTCCACTGAGGTGGCAGACCAGGCGCTCTCACCAGTACACTGTCCCTCAGAGCCTGAGGTACCATTCGTATGATTTAAACTGTTGAGCCCAGCGATGTCCCCCTCCACCTTCCAATCTAGTTTAAAGTCCTCTTGATTAGTCTGACCAACTTCTTGGAGAGTGTCCTTATGTCTTTATGGGGCAGGTGTGCCCTGTTGTTTGCCAACAGGCCTGGTGTGTAGGCTAACCCATTGTTGAAGAACCCAAAGTTTTGTTCTTCGCACTATGTTCAGAGCCAGTTATTCAATTCCTCCCCTTCACTGTTCCGTACGACAGAGGAGAACACTACCTGTGCACCTGATCACTTTACCATTTGACCTAAGGTCCTAAAGTCCTTTTTAATTGCTTTGAGGTTTCTAGTTGTTTTTTTCATTATTACCCACCTGGAAAATGAATAGTGGATGATAATCTGTGGGCTTGACAAGTTTTGGAAGTTGTCTTGCCACATCACCAGCTGAGGCCCCAGGTACGCAACATATTTCCTTGTGCATTGGGTCTGGTCTTCATAACATTGGGCCCGGTCTTGCTTAACAAGACCAAATGCCGAGTCCTTCACTTGGGACACAAGACCCCATGCAGCGTTACGGGCTTGAGGAAGACTGGCTGGAGAGCTGCCTGGCAGAGAAGGACCTGGGGTGCTGGTTGACAGATGGCTGAATATAAGCCAGCACTGTGCCCAGGTGGCCAAGAAGGGCATCTTGGCCTGTATCAGAAACAGTGTGGCCAGCAGGTCAAGGGAAGAGATTGTGCCCCTGTACTCAGCACTGATGAGACCTCACTTTGAGTATTGTGTTCAGTTCTGGGCCCCTCAGTACAAAAAGGACATTGAGGTGTTGAAGCGCATCCAGAGAAGGGTGACAAGGTTGGTGAAGGGACTGGAGAACAAGTCCTACGAGGAATCGCTGAGGGAACTGGGGTTGTTTACCTTGGAGAAGAGGAGGCTGAAGGGAGACTTAATCGCTGTCTATGACTGCCTGAAAGGAGACTGTAGCAGAGCGAGTGTTGATCTCTTCTCTCAAGTGACAGGTGATAGGACAAGAGGAATTGGCCATAAGTTGTACCAAGGGAGGTTCAGAGTAGATATTAGGAAGAATTATTTTTTTACCAAAATGGTGGACAGGCACTGAAACAGGTGCTTGAGTCTCCACCCCTGGAAGCATTTAAAAATGGATAGATGAGTTTTTTAGGTTTTGCGGATGATGAGTGCAGTTGGACTCGATGGTCTCCAAGGTCTTTTCCAACCAAAAGATTCTATGATTTTATGATTGGACCCTCCATACCCTTCAGGAGGGAGTTCCCCAGTGACAGACTCTCCTCTTCTTTACAGAAGTCGTCTTAACTGGTGGCTTTGGTTTACTTAACCCTGGGAATGTTTCCAGGCTGTGTGAGTTGTTGGCCTTCGGAGTTGATTCCGCTTGCAGACCTTCATATTTATTCAGCAGTGGAACCTGCAGGGTCTTGTTAGCAACAGGGGATATACGCCAACTGTGACACCGTTTACGATGAGCAGAAACCTGTCGCCATTCTGCTCCATCTCCTAAATTACTTACCTTAGTTGAGTGGATATGGGATGGGGGGGTGGGGGTGTCCTCTCTCGTACAAGGCTTGTCTGCCTGTTGGAGCTGTGACAGGGAGCATAGTAAGTTATTTCTATAGTCAATCTCCCTATCAGATTCCCTGATAGTCCTCAGCCTTGTTACTCTTCCCTGAGTTCAATGACCAAGCGGAGGAGTTCCTCTACCCCAGCACAACCCCAACAGGTGACTTTGCCACTAGCATCCGATAGCAGCAGAGGAGGGGGGTATGTCCTGCATCTCGGTACCTGGGTGGCAGCGTGTACCCACTGGGGTTCAGTCTGGCAGGCTGCCGCAGGCACGGCTGGAGCAGAGCTGCAAGATTTCTTATTTTTCTGGCAGGTGGGCACCATGGTGTTCTGTTTTTTCTGTTCAAAGTCCAGTGTCCTCTCCTTGCTCACCCTGGCTGCTCACCTTGCCTTCTTGAACTGCCTTAGCGAACTGCCAAGCCACGCCCTTCTGATGAGCCACACTCCTGTTTGCACACTCCTCTTGGAGGTGCTCTGGGTTGTGGTTCTCCCTAGGGGGCCATTTAAATCTCCCGCGTTTCCTTCTGGGAACGCCCCGTCCACATCAGGAGCAGGAGCTGTCGGTTCCCAACTGATCTCTCAGCAGTGGCACGCTTTTTCCTGGCTCGGGAAGCCCTTATTTCCCTGTCACCACGTGCTCAGTCCGCGGGGCTTACTGGTGCCGCAGCCGTGCTCCTCGCCGAGTGAGTGAGTGAGTTTGTTTCATTGTGTGTGTTTTCCTTCTTCGTGAATATTCAGATTAGTGATTAGAAATTGTGTTAGTTGGCAATAATAAGAAGTAGAAATTTAGGTTGATTCTCTTTTGTTCATGACAGAACCTGTAACACTGTACGTACCTCACTATCAATCTATACCAACCCGTGTGCACCTTGCTGTGAATTGACTACCCAGATCACAGCTTGCGCAGTATATTAACTACATCAATCATACAGAAAAAATATTTTTTGAGAAAGGAACACTATAGTAGCTCTTTCCCAAGAAGTTCATGTATAAAATTTTTTAGGTCTGCTGTTTAAATTGCTTTTTAAAGGACTGTTTTTCTTAGTACTGACTATTTAGACAGGCACATATTTTCCTTAAAGAAACTCATATGTGATTTCTGTTTAATTCAGAATTACTGGCATTTCTGAAATTATTGAGCACCTACAATTCAATGGCCCGCTGAGCTATTCCAGGTTTAAGAGACCTGATTTTTCATCTTTCAGTCATCATCACTGTTAAATTCTGTTTGAGCATCTTCATTGATTTCACACCTGGAATTTTACAAAATAAGTAAATTTTATTGTAAAATCAGATTTCGATCTCCAGTGTAACTGTGAGAAAATAATGCATAAGAGGCAAGGAAACCATTTTAGGCTGTAGACTCACTTCAGTAATAAAGTTTGAAGTGTCACAGGCTTCTTGGGGATTACTATTTAGATGAAGTGTATTTTGCCAAACGTACTTTTAATCACCCTCAAAGAACCAAACTCTCCCTTAAAATAAATTTCTATCTGCTGTCTGGAGCCAGAAATAACAGACAAAAATAAAATACCAGAGAGACTTGGTTTAAGTCTGGACTTGTGGAATACTAGAATACATTTATAGAGGGATATGTATTACTGAAAGAAACAAACACTGTTAGATAGTTATGAAAATGGATCTTTTCTGGACATTACCCCAAGTAAGTATTTTGTTTCTCTACCTACTCAAGAAGAATGTATATGTACACTGTATAGAAATCAATTTAAAATGTATAAAATACAGTGCTTTCTACACCTGTTTTTCACCTCTCAATTTGAAATCGACTTCACCTATATTTCTGTAAACAACTTGAAAATATTACTCTTTTTGTCTCCTGAAAAGAGGCAGATGTTGGTAACTGAAAACGCCTAGTGAAGAACTGGGACATGGTAAGCTTGAATAACCTAAATAAGTCACGGAGTACTTTGTAGGGCATTCAAGAAAAAAACTTGGATTTTCTAACATCTAATTCCTCTCTTATATAGAAAATCACCAGCATTCGTTGTAGCTTCACTCTGTTGCAGTGCTATCAGCAGCACAGCATGTGTTTGCAGAGACAAAGGCCTACCTTATCAAAGGTATTCAGGCATGTGCCTTCTAATTAGTTGCCTAACTCTGAATGAAATTGCTAGGATATAAACACCTAAGGAGCACTTTATCTACAGTTCACTCCGTAAAGAATCCAAATACAAGGAACTGTCATTATAATTATCAGCCAGATGATGAATGCCTAGGTAAGAAACATGTGGCCATGTGGAGTGTAAGTGAAGTCCTTTAAATACACTTAATTTATGTGAGTAAAGAAAATCCACATATGTAGCAATAAAACCTGACCACAGTTATAAAGACTTCCCTGTTTAATGTCGAGTTGAAAGCAGCTTGATTTAATGTTGCAACAGCAGTTGATAACCTCAAGGCACTCCTATGCCTTCCAGAAACCCTGTCCCTATCTCCACTCATGAGAGGTATGGTACTGGATTAAAAGAATCAGAATAGCTGACCAAGGACAGCTGGTTTTGGATTCTGTGCTTTCTTTCAGCATTTGATACTCCGGTCTGCATGGGGATTCCTATCCACTTGAGGTTCTGTACATTAATATGTAAAGAAAGAAGAGTTTGCTTAATGCAGACTTCAGCAGTGACAGACATCTAGGGCAGGAGATGTTCAGAAGAAGCTGGCTGAATCACTCTAAGCTATATTGCCTTGGTTTTCATTATCACAGTTAACACTGAACTGTTGTGGTCAACTTAGATTAAGTTCCAAGTCATCTTAAAAAAGAACACAGCATTCAGTCATACATTGCATTTTTTGCCATTGTTTTCCATGAATCTCTGCAACATCCACCTTTCCAGACACCAAATGATATTTTTTTCTCTCTATTGCTCCTGTGTTGAAAATTCATTATTTGCAAATGGTAAACTCTCAACAAGGCACCAGGCTCAAGTTTGCCAAATTTTTATTCTTCATATTTTTCCCCTGCCTTCTGACACTAGGATCATACCTTCATCAGAGCTTTCTATTCCCTCTTTACTTACAGGAGATATAAGCCCTTGTATTCCTTCCAGTAATGGGTTTTCATTTTCTTTATTCTCACAACGTATTTCAGCATTCTTCCCTCCACTCTGCCAGTTCCTCTAAATATCTTTCAGTGTTGCTAAGAGCTCCTGCATCTATCACTCCCAGTTACTGTCATAGTTCAGCATTTCTGCATCAGCTCTCTGCCCTCCAGACACCTTATGGAACCCCCTTATGGACACCTTGGGGAACCACCTCTAACAGCTGAGTGAGATAAAACCAGCTAAATACTGCTTTCTCTTCTCATCCCTGTCTAAGCAACTCTTGCATGCCACTTCCAGCTGTCCTTGCCCTTCATAATCCTGGTACTACACTGTTGATTTCTAAAGGTGTTACACACCTCATAAAGTTGGTATCAAATACCACACATGCTGTTTAAGAAATCTTGATAACTTTTAGATATGTTTCTCTGTTCTTCCTCTTCAGTGCAGATTTCTTCTTCATAAATTCTGTAGTGCTCTGGATCCAGTTTTGTGGGTTTGATTTTAAAAAGCCGCAGTACCTTTATGAAAACTACTGGATGATTTGAAACACCCTATTTACAATCCTCTGCTACCACTAGCCCATTAATCTGATGCAAATTTTCTACTTAAGCATTTGTGAGAGGTATAGTTACTCGTGTGCCTTTAATGTACACACTGTGAGAACGATTAAAGCACACCGTGTAAACAGTCCCATCATATCCCTGGAACAACTCATGTACTTAAAGATACTCATGGTTGTAATGATTTGTAGAAAGAAGACTGTATTTTATACAGTTTCATACAATGCTTGTTACGAGCCATGGGATGTTAAACTCTATCAATACAGTATTGTTTTCTAAAGAGTTGAAAAGAGAAGGAAATTAATGTAAATCAAATAAATAGCATCAGAAGGCCATTATTTTAAACTTATTTGATGGCTGGATCAGATAACTCTGAAAGGATGCTGAGCAGAAGGCTTTCTTTTTCAGACTGTCCCTAATGTTTCACAGATGTTTCCAAGTATATTCTTTTAAATTATCAAACACAGTTGTTTCAAGAGCAATAATGATTTTTCTTCTTCAAATTGGTCAATAAAAAATAGTGAGTTTCCTTTAGTGGAAGAGGTGGAGTCTTTGATATTTCTCACATAGTCCTCTTTTTACTTTGTTTTCTTGTGCACTCTTACACATGTATGAATACACACTTGAAGGGGCAACCAAGAAGACCAAGTTAACTTTGTTCTGTTCTGCTGCATTTCGCAGCTGTAGTACTGAATACCCTCAGTACTCTTCCAAAACCAGAAGTTTTTATTGCTTTCTGCATAGTACTTGTAAGTCTTGAAATAATTGTTATTAATGACTGGCAACATGTGTCTGAGGTACATGACTTAGGACTGAAAATATTTTTTGGTTCTATTCCCGGTATTACTAACTGAGTGTGAATACCTTCTTAAGATATGTCTTCTACTTTTAACTTTTCCCATCCATATTTTACGACATGGGTCACTAATAGAGATAATTCTTTAAACATTGATCACAGGGAAGTCTCTGTAAAGACTTAAATCAACTTCAGTGCGTATTCAGTAGATAATACTGGGTTTAAGTGCTTTGTGATACTTTATTTGACAGGTGATATTTAAACAAAAGCATGGAATCAGTTTTTTTGTTTTTCCTTCCTTTTTTATTGATGTTTCATGCTATATACCAAAGAATGAACTCTCTTAACAGAAGAAAATAAATTAAAAAAGAAACAAGCACAAGACTAGACTCTATTGTTTTGTCTGTATATGTCAGCATTAAATCACAGAGGAAATTGGCAATTATATTATCAAACAATAGATCCTGGATTTTTTTACACACCAAACATTTTGATACCTTGACAGTTTGCTTTGCATTATGCATAAACTATTCTAATATTTACTTAAATATTAAATAAATATTTAGCTACCTTAGAATATTTTTTAATATCCTAATTAAAAAATACCGGGAAAATATGGGAGAAAAAAACATACTGTCTTACATGATAAGAAGTTGTCTGAGACACATAATTCACAAAACAATCATTCTTCTTGGGACTTTGTTAGGGGGACTTCTCTATACAGCGGAAAGGAAACAGTTCAGGAGGTTCATGGAGTGTGTGGAAGAGAACTTCTTGACACAGCTTGTGAGTGAGCCAACTAGGGAAATTGTCCTACTAGACCTATTGTTTGTGAACAGAGAAGAACTTGTGGGCGATGTGACAGTTGGAGGCCAATTTGGGCATAGCAATCATCAAATCTAGAGGAGGGAAGTGATCAGAACTGCAACCTTAGACTTCTGCAGGGCAGACTTTGGCCTGTTTAGGAGCGTGGTTGACAGAGTCCCTTGGGAGGCAAACTCAAAGGACAAAGGAATCCAGGAAGACTGGACATTCTTCAAAAATGAAATCTTAAAGATGCAGGAATAAGCCATCCCTATGTGCCAAAAGATCAACCAGCCTGTCTGAACAGAGAGCTTTCTACTTGTTAAGCACACAAGACTAGGCTATGATTAGTATGGTTTATGTGTTTTTCTACACCCTGGTTGCAAGGTCACTTGAACATGTTTTACAATTTCTCCTCACTCCCATAATCCCACGCTCCCTTAATCCAATGGGAAATGGTTAGCCCTCTGCTACACCACTTAGACTCACACAAGTCTATGGGGCCAGATTGGATCCACTCAAGGGTACTGAGGGAGCTGGAAGACGTGCTCACCAAGTAACTTTCTATCATTTATCAGCAGTCCTGGATAACTGGGAAGGTCCCAGTTGACTGGAGGTCAGCAAATGTGACACCCAGTTACAAGAAGGGCCAGAAGGAGGATCTGGGGAACTACAGGCCTGTATTATTAATTCTGTTCCATATTGAGAAAAATGTAATTGCTTTTTGATAGACAAAACAGTAAAATATCAGATATTGTGATCTTTTCCCTTTAGAGAAGACACTTATTCAGCACTGTATATTTCATTGATGCAGTTGTGTTTATTTGCAGATAATGTGAACCTGACTATAAAAGGAAACAAACAACATGTAGAAGGAAAAAACACAGAGGGAAACAAACAACTTATTTGTTACCTCTTTCAAAGTAAAAGTATTCAGAAATTCTTTTACTTTCTCACTTGACCATTTCTAGGCCAGATTACCATCCTCTCTCTTACTGTCTCTGTGGCTCTTTGCTGCCTTTTCTATTTCTTCACCTGATGACTAGTACTGATAGCATCACCAAAGGGCATCAAAACTCTCTTTTTACGTGTAGTTTATTGCACAGGTAATAAGTACAGATATCCTTGATGTTCTTATATAAGATTTTTTCTATGCACACATGAAGATGTCACAAAGCTCTTGAATTTTTGGTTTTCAGGAGTGCTCAACCTGTGCCCAACTCAACTTATTGCCTAGCTCTTAAAATTTCCCAGTTTTTATGTAGGCTCTTGACTGGGTGACAATCTGGGCCTATTCTAAAAATGTAGATGCTGAAGGAGGAATTAAGTTCAATCCTTAAACTGATAGTAATTCTGTTTCCTTTAAATCTTATCTTACTATCACGTACCTTTTTTTTTTGCCCCAGCACCTGTTGCTGCATGATAATTTCCTCTGAAGTACGTCTGTTCTTTACCCTCCTGCCAAAATTTTATTGTGCTTCCAGTTCCCTGGAAATACAGTCTTAATGTAAATTTTTCAATGTTTCACTAGTCATGGAGCTGATCCGATTTGAAGTTTTTTGCTATTAGGGTATTCTTCTTTGAAAAAAAGTTTTTCTTTTTAACTACTACAGACACTTTTAAGATAAGTTTTAAGTAACTATAGGAGCATATAAGATTGCTGAGCACTACAAAGGTAGGAAAAGTTTTACAGTTTTAACGGTGGTCTGAAAATTTTCTCGGAGTGATGTGAGTTTGGAACATTGAAAAGACAAATTAGTAGAAAAGATGTTAAATTTGAGTTTGAGAATGTTGTTTGGGTTTTTTTCAGAAGTTTGTATCTGTCACTGGTTTTCACAAGACTATTAAAGGATTAGGACATCCATGGAGCATTATTCCTTGTCAGGACTCTGCATTAGAGCTGTGGTTCAAGTTTAAAAAAAAGATTAAATTTAATTTCACATGAGATTAAAAAGTTTACTACCAGACAGAAGCAAACTAAAGTACTTCAAAAATTCAAGAATAAGGTAGACATTTATTTCACCATAACCTCTACATAATACAGTCATTGAAAATTCACTTTGTATGCAAATATTTCTCTTATGTTATTTATTATTTTAAACTATTAAGGGATACAGGTCACAAAATAAGAACAGATCCTCTGTGCTTTTTTTGGAAGCTAATTATTTGTAATCTTTAATTGGGTCTTATCACTTATTTTTTTTTTTACCTCTTCATGAAAACCTGTAAAGGGAAAAGAAAATACTGTATTGTTAAAATGGAAAAGCATTATCCATATGTGCACTTACTGTAACTGAATACATAAATTTCTACCAAAGTTTTTTTACAGGTGAAGGTCAGGGATGCCATGTTATAATTGTAGGTGATAAAGAGAACTCATGTTAAAACAATGTAGGAATTTTCATTCTTGCGTGCTTCTGTGACTCATGAGACCGTGAGATGTCTAGTTCACTTATGTTTGAAATATCTGCAATTACCTCAGGTAATCTTAATATATATACTTTCTTATTGCATAGATACTGCTTTTTTTGACCTTTTATCTTGTTTTGCCAATATTGACTGGTGCTTGAATGTTACAGAAGAAGGTAACTCTGCGTTCAACATAAGGATTTGGGACTGTGAGAGTGGTAAGATCCTCCTCTGAGGTTCTTCTTCCTTAATTAGGACAGTTTTGGAAGCTATATAGCTTGGTAAATGACTGTTGCTTAACTTAAGGTCGATGGTATCTTCAGTTTGCTTTAAGACAGGGCAACCCCCCTGTGGACTGTTCCAAAAAGGAAACTGCTGATGAATAATGAAAGAAGTAGATATGAGGGCAGCATCCTCTTGTGTCCTGTTCCTGTCATGTTCTGGGCTTGACCTTACTGCTGACTTAGAATCACAGAATCATAGAATCATAGAATGCTTTGGATTGGAAGGGACCTTAAAGATCTTCTAGTTCCAACCCCCCTGCCATGAGAAAGGACAACTCCCACTACATCAGGCTGCTCAAGACCCCATCCAACCCGGCCTTGAACACTTCCAGGAAGCATCCACAACTTTCCTGGGCAACCTATGCCAGTGTATCACCACCCTCATTGTGAAGAATTTCTTCCTAATATCTAATCTAAATCTTCCCCCTTCCAATTTAAAGCCATTCCCCCTTGTCCTACCACTATATGCCCTTGTAAAAAGTCCTTCCCCGGCTTTCTTGTAGCCCCTTCAGGTACTGGAAGGCTGCTATGAGGTCTTCCCAGAGCCTTCTCTTCTCCAGACTGACCAAGCCCAACTCTCTTAGCCTGTCCTTATAGCAGAGGTTCTCCAGCCCTTTGATCATCTTTTTGGCCCTCTTCTGTATCCATTTCCACGGTTCCATATCCTTCTTATGTTGGGGGTTCCAGAACTGGACACAGTACTCCAGGTATCATTTTGTTACAAAGAAAATGTTAGTAATATTTTCCATTGAATTTATGAATTAGAAGAGAAAGAATTCTTTACTACTTTCCATAGAATAACTTAACAGAAATACAATTGTTCTATCCTCGTTACGCACCATAGGCCTTTTTTTTATTTGGTATAATTAGTTTTCAAAACAACTTTATAACACATGTAATAGAGAATAAGCACAGCGAACATAGAACAAGAAGCTGAGGGAGAAAAATGTGTATTTCTAGAGCAGTTGTGCTGACAATCTACCACAAAATGCTTTTGTAGCATCTGCAGTTCTGCACATTCCCACCAGAGGGGGAAAGAAGCTACACCACGGCAAGACATCTGCATGTAAAATGTAGTGCAGCATGCTGTGAAGAGGGAGGAAAGAGAATAAAAATTAATGCCAGGAGCACAAAAATCTGCATTTAAATGTTTCCATATATAATTGGGCTTATCTTGAAAGTAAAATATTATAACTTAGGTCAATTATACACAGAAATTAAGACCTGGAATATATGTAAGGTAAGTGTGAAATAAGCATTTTAAAGCTACTGGCAGAAATGAATTGTTTCTGAGTTCTGAACAGCCACCTACCTATACCAAGTTATGCACAAATGCTTTGGTCATGTACATATTTTACACTGACAGTATGCTTCCAAATTTTTTTTTTGTCCCTTTTAAAATTAAAATTCTCTTGCACCACATATATGAATTTCCTAGTCTTAGACTATGGTCTGTCTTCTTCCCAATTGAATCATAATACCCATTGATTTTATATGCTATTCCTTTCAAATCTATTAGTCCTTCAATAGATCTCCTCTATTTTACCCCAGGATTGAAGTATTGTGCTTCTAATCTCTCTCCCAAGCATTGCTATTTAGGTTTTAAATTCCCAAAGTCTTTTCTGACAAAATAGTGGGACCTGTGCCAAAAATGTCCAGAGGAATTATTCAAGGAGTTTTCCTTAGCTATTTAATGGTTTTGATCAGAAGGAGAAAAATATGTTCCTGATTCGCATTACTTTAATGCTCAAGAAAAATACGGCTCTTAAAATTTCAGGTAAATGTATGTCTTATTTTCATATTTTGCTTTTGCTAAATCACAATATCATTTTGTTTCCTCTATTCCATGATTTAAATCTGAATATGAAATACTGTGGTAAAATTTCCACTGTTCCTTTCCTGCTTCCTGAATAAGCACACAGGATTATTCCAAACACAATTGGAGTGGTAGGTTTTGCAATATTTTCATTTCAGTAATTAGAACCTGACTGCCTTTAAAAAACTGTGAACCATGTGCTCTCACATAAGCTCTCCTCAACACACTTGGTTTAATGCATTCAAACCCTGACCTGTGATAAGATTAAAAACATCATATTCACATTCAATGTGACCTGAAGTCTTGAAATCAGATGGCTACACCAGAAAATGTGTCATGCTTTTAAATGCTTCCTAGGTATCAAGACACACTGTATCCGCTAAAAAATCATTTCTTTTTTGATAACCAGGTAACGCCCATCTAATCATCTAAAGAAATTCTTGTTTCTATAACTCATCTCCTGGAAAAACTTAAAGAACTACATGCACATGACATGACACTGCACAACCTGAAAAGTCAGCCACTCTTAATGTTTTCAGCAGAGTTTACTCAAGGGAACCTGAAAGGTAAATTGGCTCCCCATTCCTTTTCAGCATTCCTGATATTCTTCAAGCAAGTTCAAGGTTTCATACTGTCACATATCATAACACCTATTATCTTCCTAATATCCAGTACTAACTCCTTTACCTGGCGAAGTAAACGTCTGAAACAAAATGGTAGTAAGAAAGAAAAGCATACACCCTTTTCTAAGTTGAAGAAAAATGAAAATACATGGAGGAGAAACAGTTTATTCTTAAAAATACTAACCAGTTAGCAGAAAAAAACCCCATAGCTTTGTATTCCTCCTAGTCTCTCTAACAAAACCTCATTTATTTTTTTGATAGAATCTGTTTCTTCACTTTCTAATTAGCACATGTATCTGGAGGTTTAATCATTACTTTGGCAAGTAATTGAATTGTAGTCCTGTGATACGAGTTCTTACCTAGCTCAGAGGGTCTGATTATGTCTTTGCCCTGCAAACTCATTTCCTTTGGGACCATGCAATGGTAATCAATTGCTAAATTGTCCCTGCCATAAGTAAAATATTTTTTTACATATTAAAAAAAGATTTTCTGGAGAAAAGGAGATAAAAAGCACTACAATAGACTCTGAAGAGGACCATTCTTTGGATATGAGTAGTCCCAATTTTTTTATACTTTCTCTGTAAAATTTCTTTTTGTTGGCATGTTTTTTCAGACAGGACATAATATCTCACATAATTTCATAAGGCTTTTGGCTCTTTAACATTCGACTGATTGATTGATGTTCCAGATTTGGAAAGCAACTAGCAATGGTATTTTCACTGGAGATCAGAAAGTAGCTGTGGCCATTCTGACTTCCCATGACCTCTCAAATGCTAGGTCATAGGAGATCCAATACACAGCACCCTGATGCAGTCACATAAAGCCAACAATGCTCATAGAAATTGCTGCCTCTTGGTACTAGTAATATTGTTGCATATAGCTCTGCTTGTGTCATACAGAAGGGTCTTTGGTGTGTGTCAGGTGGCTCCATTAGTTTCAGTTAATTTGGATCACTCAGTGGAGAAGAGATCATAAGGAACAACTGCATCTTCTAGCAATATTTAAAAAAAACAAGCAAACAGAAAAGCTTATGGTTGTTCCAATCTGCTTGCAACCAAATGGTAAGTCATCTTGTCACTCTCCTTTATAAGTAAGTCTTTTTACCATTAATTTTCATGGTAATATAGCAGGATAAGTCCAGTATCCCACAGTATCACACTGGAAATCTCTGTAGGTTTGCATCCCTTTCCACATTCTCATATCCTTAAGTGCTAAGATATCCTGTGCCAATTTGCTCACCAAGAATTTGGCATATGAAATCATCCCAACTTTTTCCTGAATAACTTCTCTGTCATCAGGCTGGTTTACTTGTGAAAAGAGAAATCTAAATCCTCTCTTAGAAGGGTATAGAGCAGGTCTGAATATATAATTTCTCACAAGTAAATTGAGAAAGTTAAGCCCTAGCTGAGTGGTGAAAGTTATACTTTACCTTCCTAAAGCCTGTATCTGTCATTATGAATACCAAATGTACAGAATTAATATGATCCTATCCATAGCTTTTTGTCTGTGTCCCATCAAAACAACACACTAGCACATCTGTTTATCTGGATTTTAGAACAAATATTATAGTTGGGAACCATAGCACCTCACCTACTCAGGGCTGTGGCTTTCCACATCCTGGTATCTGTATCTTCACCACAGAAAGCCAAGAAGAGTCTTTCTTCTGATTGTTTTGCAGATAATGTGCAGCCTGATAGCAGGAAATCACCAAGCAGCATGTCCATAAGCACTCACAGGGGTGCTCCAGTAGTTATTTCTTCTTAAAATGCTGAGGAGTCTTGAGAGACTACTTGAGGTAGGGCAGTGTGTATGTGCTATGAAATTCCTTTCAACAGGTCCCAAAACACAAGTTATACTTCTTGTCCAAACATAGTTCTCTGCAGCTGCAATGCAGACACACCAAAGGAGCTAAAACCTATGGTGTGGACACACCTTACACATGATAACTATGTAAACTGAGTTTGGAAAGAATTTCCAAAGACAGTATACATACAATTGTATTGTCTAAGTTTAGCTGCTTAGCTTCAGCCTCCCCTGTCTGAGTATTTTCAACATTATTGCACTTTAGTAATACATGCAACAAGAACTGGAGAAAAACAGACTGGCAAAATTTGACCCATTGGACATACTAAATAGAATTGATGAAGATACTAAGCAAACTTAGCCTCTAAGGGGTTAAAAATTCAAACAGCTTTCACTTTCATTGACATTTGGCCTGTCTGGTTCCAGTTGGAAGAGCTGCTGAAGTAATACAAAGTTCTAGTTTCTTCCTTCTCAGTACTTCTAAATTAAACCATGCATATAGAATTGTACTAAAACTCATGACTCTTTAGATTATCTTCAAAGAAATAGACTATTTCACAACTTTTAATTACATGAAAATTAAGATTTTGGAATGGGATTTTGTTTATTACAACTTAGTAACATTATTTCAACTCTTCAAGAAAAAACACCCAATACTGGACTAAATTGCAGAAAGAAGTTTCTCAGAGGATCACTGCCCCTGTCCTCAAGGATGTAGATGGCTTTCACCTATAGAGGCAAGACAACACTATGTTGTATGAAGATCAAAGATATTCCTAACAATCCAACAAGGCTCTCTAGGGATCCAAGTCCACTGGTCTGGAGGGGAACTGGTGTTCAACAAAAGCGAATAATCTCTAGCTTCTTTCGAGTTTTTCATCTTAATCTTCAGAAAAATAGTAAAAGCAGTTTAACTGAAACATAATAAGGAAGACTGTAATAGTCTGGAGTGTAAACACTATCTTTACGATGGATCAGTGCTCCCTATCTTTCAGCACATAATCTCTACTGAGAATGGGACCAGTTGCCCACCAAGAACAATTAGTGGACTACAGTATGCAAATATTTGTAATACCTATTTCTTACTTTAAAGTGCCCAACAAATGTAACATTTTTCTCTATCTAAACCCTGCAAGTGACACAAATTTTATTATGCCAGTGTTCATACAAGAGTTCCAAGTAGTATAAGCTTAGAATTGCTACAAAACACATTATCCTTCACAACAATCTTTAAAGAAATAAGAATGTTTTAATTAAAGATCCTAATAACAGAATATTAAATTTTGAAATATGTTTTTTTCTTGAATGGAATTAAATAGAACCCTTTCATTCTTTAAAATAAAGTACACAAAATTCTTAATTTTCAGACCACCAACTGTGATCATGTTAACAGCAATGGAATTGTTGAAATAGGATATATAATTTTAATTCGTGGGTCTACCTCTTGTTCTTCACTTTCCCTGTTGCAGTTACTTGACATTTGTTTCATGGATAACTAACCCTACAGTGTTCTTTTGTGATACTTGCAGCTCAACCAATGTTAGAAACAACTTACAAAGAGATTTAGTAAATAATGCAGCATGACTAGCTGCTGGGGAGAAGCTCAGATTGTATTTTTGTGTATTTTTATAATTGTTTATCAGGTTTGTATACATATAGAAAGACACAACAAGTCCATGAGAATACCCTATGTAAATATAATGAATTAATTTTGTAAGTAAATACCTTTGTGAAATAAATTATTCAACTATTTTGGCATACAACTTGTCCTTTATCCAATGCTTCAGTGGAAAGCAGAAGAAAATGCAACTGGAGTAGCCTTGAAACAGAACAGGTGTAAATCTCTTCTGAGCTATTTAGTTGCAATTTAAATATCAGACTGATGGTCTTGGTAATTGTTTTCCCAGTCATTTGGGAATCTTATAATTATTCATTAAATTTTGCATCATTAACACCTGTACTCTTTCCTCAGCTCACACTTTTGTGCCGCTTTTGGGACTGTGGGCAGACCTAGCTGCTAATGTAACTCCGAATTTCACTACAAAGAACATGTGCACAGACAGCGCTTGGTTCAGTGGAGATGTTATCTACATATGAACAATGAATATTAACAAGGGACTTCCTGCTGTGCAGATTTAAGTAGAGTTGCTTTGAGCTGTTAAAGAAATTCTAGTATTTCCTATATGTCATTTATATATCCATTGGGTAAATCTGAACAGTACTCAGGGAATATACATTTGGATGAAATGAGCTATATAAATTGAGCTCATGCAGTCTAAGTACAAATTAGTTAATTTATCATGAGTCAGATATCTTAAGAGGTGAGTATTTTCCTATAACTTGCTCAGCCTCCTTTCACATTTTGCCACTGTTAGAAAAGACTACAAATCCCAGAAACTTTGTCAGTTACCAAACTTTCTTTTCTCTTGTAGTGGATTGACTTACGGATTTTTCAGATCTTCCTTAAAAAAAATGCCCTTTACAGATCTTCCTTAACAATGGAGGTCAGGATCTGCGAAAGTATTCCATATCTTCCTTCAACGTAACACGACATATAAATAAGGTGTAGATAAGGGGGTACTCTCACTTTTTCCAGGAGGCTGGAAAGCAGGAGCTCCGTTGCTGCTGGTCCTGTCTGGAGCTGAGGCCTGCAGCACCTGCTGTTGTCTGCCCACACGCAGGGGGAGAGTCCTAGGTCGGATTTAGCTGTTCTGCTTTCCTCAAGGGAAGTGGTGAGATTTTGCTAGTTCTTTACTTTGTTAGTTACCAGGTCTTACAAGTGTGCACACCTGTTTTGTTTTGGTTCCTATTTTGTCCTTTTTCGCATTTTCCCTTCCCCTCTTCCCTTTCTTGGGATTTTTGCATGATATCCTTGATGTATATAGTTGTTTTTATTTAGAAAATACATAAATCCATATATTTAGTGTGATTTTGGTTTTTCTATATTTTTTTTTTGCCTTTGAAAATGGGGATGTTTTGGGAAAGGGGCTTAAACTGAGCGTTAGAGAGCTTGGGAAAGTTAGCTCAAACCAACTCATCTCTTCATGTGCCTGACAAAATAAAGATGATTGAGAATCAATTGTTCTTAAGAACAGTCTGCAGCCTTCCAGCAGTTTTAGTCAGCTATACCAGCATCAGCTAACTATGTCCTTTTTGTTATTAATTAGATTTAATTTATTTTCAATGTCTTCATTTATACTTCCAATATTGTAGAAACTAGCACCACTATACACTCAGCCCTTTCCTCATAGATTATTCACACTTACACCAGTATCTTCACCACTGTCAGATCTGGAATCACCTTAGACAGAATGTCTCCAGTGGATCATTGACTTCAGCAAAACTGTCACTGACTACAAAAAAACAGATCTAACCTTCTTTTAGTGAAAACTTTGTAGCCTTGCGTCTGTGTCATCCAGTAAAAATGTTGCAGTACTCACACTTTGGAGAAATGACTATAGCAAATCAGCGCAAATGTTCAGCTAGCCTGGTAACCTGCCCTGAGACATGATTTTTGCTGTTGAGATTTCCTGAACCAAAAATGTTATCTCTCTAGTTAATAACCCCTTCATGGATCTATCTTCTATTCTAATGTGTCTAATCACTTTTCTTCAACACTATGTGAATGTTTAAGCATCCTCAGTACTCTGTTGCAAGGAATGCTTCAGCTTAATTATACACTGTGTGAACCCAGAAGTCTGATCTGCAAAGGGCAGACTTAGCTCCAAAGAGACTTCACAGTTAACCTGCTCTTTGAAAAGTATTTAGGATGAATTTACTTGTATGTTATCTGAGACTAGATACCTGCAAAGAAGTTACTGAAATGAGAGCTGTAGGATGTAGATATGCTCCTGCATTGAAATTAGGATGCTGCCTTAACAGACAGTCTAGGGGAAGAGAAGAACCACTAAGACAAGGGCGTACCTGGCACTGAACGAAGAGCACAGCATGAGCAGAATCTGAGCTAGCAATGTTGTGTGTGAAAACAGAAACTGAACTTGGCTCAGCTTGTGAACTGGTATTAGTTACCTGTGAGTTGGGGTACATGCATGCAAACTGTAATGGGTGCAAAATCTCTATTTGCTGTTATTCACAAAAGTTTGTAGCTTCTTTTTTTTAAAAACTGATAAGACTGTTAGGTACTGAGGCTCTGCCTCACAGAAGAAACAGAAATAATGATCTTATATAAATAGACTAATATATTGTATTTAAAAATGAAAAGGATGAAGCTCTTACTAAATTATTTAGATCTGCTTATGAATATACATGCAAGTGTAGACAAAGCTTTTTCTTTTATTTTTCACTTGAAGATTGGTTGCCTTTTAAGAAAAAGAAAAAACACATATCAAATAAGGAAGAGATTGAAATCTATCTTTAACTGAGTCTTCACTCTGTAAACAAATTTGATCCGTTTTGCATCATTGTCATTAAAGATGCTGATTTGTGCATTCAACTCTAGACATTATTTCACTTGAGATACAGGAATTGAGATGAGAACCTCTCCTCAGATAAAAATATAATTCCATTGTGATTCAAACACATTGTACGGGTGACTGGTTTTCCACACAAAGCTGTGAACCACCATTAGATTGCTAGGATATCTACAAAGACTAGTCATGCTGAGGCAGTGACAGGTGCATATATTGGCACATCCCAAGCTCATCGTTAAGATCTGAATCTGAAGAATTTCAGGCTGATAGATGCATAAATATATTACAAGAAGGACAGGAGGCAGTGACAACCAAAATTATAATTGTGAAGGGCTTCTTTCTAACTCCATGTGTCACTTCCTCAAGAGCTTGAAACTCTCACTCCGGTGATTTGAATATTCCTAATTTTAGCATTTTCAACATGATACTAGAAATATCTGAGCAGGAATATTTCAGCCATTTCATTTGAATAGGAGAGTGAGAAAAAAAATGAATGCAATATAGCCATTAAGAGAAGATTGTTTCAATGACCTGAGCATTTTAATGATGAATTATCAGTAATTTTGAAGGTGAAATACAAAGAAAAACCCTTCAGTGAATATGCGTTCACATGTATTATAATTCACATCCCTATTATGTAAAAGAAACTGAAAAATTTCTTAGGTGGCACACACAAAAATCATTATGGTACAGCCTGACATCTTTGACAAAAGTAGTCCAATTTAACCAGCATCTTGTATGTTGATTTATGACACTTTCCGTATCATAGATCGCAATACCATTTTGGTACCAGATAAAGATGTCAAAAACCCTCCTACACTGGCACTGTTATATGTTCTTTCGGAAACGGAACTTACACCTCACACTGAATCTGACACAGAACTAGAGAAGTTCTGAGATAATATTTGCTTTATACTCTAAGAGATGAGAATGTTTGGGTTCTCTTGCTACAATCAATCAACCCTCCATGCAGAGTTGATTGAAGACAGGGAAGCTACTGAGCCAGATAGATAATATGGTCAGCTTAGTTCATTGACCGTGCATGGAAAGTAAGCAGTCCAGAGGCCAGCAGTCTAGAAGTGTTCATTTCAACGAATAAATGCTGCTGTCTTTTAGATCCAACATATGAAAATTACAAATATATTCATGTGATGAAACGGAAAATAAAAAGTTACCATCCTTGTTTAACAAATACTATCTGAACTTCAGCAGGCAGAGTTTTAGAAAACCTAAGACGTCTTGCAAGACATTTTATAAATATTTGAAGCCTTAGGATTTTTTAGTTTCCTCTTTTTATTTCCTCTGTCAGTAAGTGGAAACAAGAGACTTCAAGTCTCAATAAAGCTATCAAAGTCTATTCTAGTCCAACTTCAGTGTGTGGTATTTCCTGTTCTAAATTCTGCTTCTCATGAAACCAACTTTTTATTGGAATATTTTGACTTACCATAGCATCATACTGTGGGTATAAGAGAAGGGAAATATTTAACAACCAAGTAGAATAGATAGTCTCCTGTTTAACTGTTCCAAAATTTGTTACTCAAATTCAAAACATGAATATTGTCTTAAACATTCCGTCAACATATTACTTGGTGGTAGTACAATTCCTTTTAATTATGTCATAATATAGCATGTCCTAGTTTTATTGATATTTTGTGGAACAGTACAAAAGCAATGTATAAAAGAAATTTTTTTACTTTTTCTTGAGGTAGGCTTTTCTCAATTACAATCCAGACTTCTGCCACATGTAGAACTTGTTATATAGAGTTTTTCTTAAACTTTCAGGATCAGGTGTATCATACTGTGATAGTGAAACTGTGGGTTTCAATCAGATTCCCCAGGTTATTCTCCCCGCATAAGGAATAGGTTTACAGCTGATGAAAATGTTGAAGAATTTTAAAAAACGAACAGCGTCTTCAGCATTTGCCTTCTGTTGAATGTCATCTCGTGTCACCATCACTAATTCTTGTTGAGATCAGCAAGACGAAGTCTATCCAGGGAATGGAATTTCTTTTGCACCTCAGCAGACTGATGCTTCTTGATTTTGTGACTGTCCCATGTTTTGTGCATGGTGGGAGAATAAGAGACAAGAGTTATACATTAAAACAGGAAAAAATCCAACCAGATGTAATGAGAGAAAAGAAATCCCCGTGAGGATACAATGAAATGTCCATCTTGGAGGTCTCCAAGACCCAAATGGACAAGATGTTAAGCAACCTGGTTTATATCCAGTATTAATCCTGCTCTGACCAGCAGGCTGGACTAGAGCCCTCAGGAGGTCCTTTCCAACCCAAAGGAGTGCCTTATTTTGTCAACCTATTTGATGCTTATTATTTTAAATAGAGTTAAAAAAAAGATTCACTTCACTTTTTATTTTTAAATACTGTTATGAACATGATAGAAATATATGTAGCAGTAGCCGATGTGTACTCAGAGGAGCAATTTTTCTTGTCAGTCAATCAAGAAAGGGGTGTCAAGATTGGCTCTCTTGAAATCTATGGCAAAAATTCCTGTGAGTAATGTCAGAGTTAGGATTTAATTTCACCTGTTACTTTGATAAGCACTCACCATAAAAGTGCAAGCTGTTCATATCCAAATACCAAACGTCATTATACATCAAAAGAGTGCCAAAACTAAGCTACCGAGCTTTAAAAGAAATATGTATTCATGCACAGCACTGACTTCAGAGCCATGGTGAAAACAAAGAATTCTGTTTAGTCACTAAAACTCTAGATACCTCAGTTTGGAAATGTTTGTCCTACCCTGATATTCAGTTTATGAATCTCCAAAATAATCATATTATGATGGCTATAGTAAGAATTATCAGACAGTGCTGTTATGCTATGTTATAAGACACTCATCTTGACAGTATTACTAGTCTTCACATCGTACATGCAATTTAGAGGGCAATTTTTTGATACAGAAGATGCTGAAGAAAAAGAAATGAGGATTGGCTTTTTCTTAACATCTCCTATTAGAGTCCACCATGAGGATAAAGGTTTTTTCTGGAAAACTGAATACAGGAATTCAGTTGGAAACTAAAAACTAATTACCTACTTTTTAATGGCTACCTCTTTTAAAATAAGATACATTTAGAAATTCTCTAGACCACGTCAGCAACTTGTCATCCAAATAGAAACTGACCTGCAAATTTTTCAAAGTGAAAACTAGAACATTTTCTGTAATTATGTTTATTGTTATCTTAGGATAAATTTCAGTTTGATTGCATTTGAGAATTCTTCATATATTCCACATGCATCAGGTCCTCATGTTTTTTTATCACTAATGTTATGAAAAAGGCCATTGAAGCCTGAATATTTACATATTGTATGAAAGAAAATGTAAATGAGATTTTCATAAGCTCATTTTAAAAAGTATTCACATACATTATGCTGAATGACAGTCTGACTCATTCAAGAAAGAAGAGAAATAGCATGTCTTATACAAGCACTTACAATTAAAGAACTTCATGAATTTTTGAATTTGATACACTTAAGAGATAAGCCATCTGTCATTACCAATTAAGTTTATAATTTTCATTGACATTTTTTATTCTTGTTTACCTGTTTTCCAAAATTATCTTGTCAACAGTATTTGCAATTATGAGAACATCAATGAGCAAATTATTTTCCAGCAGGAAAAAAAATGTAATATGTCTTTAGATAGACCTGACATTTCACTATCTCTTAAAAAAATGTAAAGAAAAAGGGTGAATGTTCTTTATTTTTTATTAAATTAATTTCATTTTACAGTTGTTAAAGAAAATTATATACAGAGTTTACGAAATTAGTTTTGTTTGGATGATGCTGTTTCATGTAAAAAAACCCATTTCACGAGAATGTGCAAATTCTGAGAACATTACAAAACATTTTCTTAATAAAATCAAAGTTAGAATTTAGTGTTGAATTCAATATTGTTTCGTTTCATGCTGACTTCTCTTTTGTTTATATTATTTGCTGTGTTATGCCTACACTACCGAAACAAAATATCTCAATATTTGATAGTGATTTTTAAAGGTTAAAAATAGCTGTTTATGAAACATTTTTAAATGTCAACTTTTCCACTTAGTTGAGATGAAAATTATTTTCAAAATGTTAGAACTTCCAAACAACTAGAATTTCTATTTTCCAAAGCCTAGAGCTTACAGCACTTTAAGATGCTAATGTATTTTTTGGCTTATCTTTACATGCTGTCGTGATCGGGAACTGGTAGGTGGCTCCAAATGAGCAAAAATCCCTTCAGCTTGCAGTAAATGCTTTCAAAATAGAGAGACCATCAGAGGCTGTGCAAGTGTCTGTACATCGTCTTCTCAACTGCACACACAAATGTTTTCACCTGACTGATTTCCTCGGCATCTTCAATGCTGAAGGAATGATTTTAGGGACGAAAGGAAGTCTTCTAACATATAGATAAAGATGATAGCCCTAATGAAAATTAAGCCTGTAACATGCTCGTGTAAGTGGTGGACAAGTCCGATGGTCTTTCAAGAAAAAAAATTAAGAGAAAAAACTATTAATATGATTATCCCCAGTTACCTTGGTCTTGAAAATCAGATACACTGTTGGTGTGTAATGTAGTGACCTGTTTGGCAAACACAAAACCATTCCCTTTATTCAAAAGAAAAGTGTGTCAATAATAATTCTCATAAATACTTCACTACCTACTTGCAAGAAACTATTTCAGGATATATTAGAAGATTTTGTTAGAAAAGATCAAGGGCGTACCCTTACAAGTCTTGCCAATAAAGTGGAACTCAAGTACTTGAGAACAATATGAGAAAAATCTCTCATTTCAGACTAAAGTGAAATGTCTTTTCTGCAACCTAAACTTATATATGTGATTCTTTGCTATATATATTATGTGTACAACAATTTTTGGGCATTCTAAAGTCTTGAACTAATAATTGCCCACTTCTTGTGTGTCGGCAATTTTTGATCCTGAGCTATGCACCATTTATAAAAAAAGGCGACCGTGAAGAACTTGTTTCTCATATTATGGCAGCCTTGCCTGGTAGAAAGTTAGGGTCTAACAACAGCTGAAAGCAGTTTCTGAGAACCTATAGGTTTTCAAATGACAATTTCATCTAGAGGTTGCACCAAAGAGACAAAGTAACAATGATTCTGGGCTCCACACAGTCCAAAATTTGTACTTGGTAAGAAAACATGCTATGTGGTGGAGTTCAAGATTTTGTGATACTTAGAAGGCACGTCTGCCTCAGAGCAGGGGTGGATAATTTGGTCTCCATTTCTCAGTAGGACAATTTATTCTTTGTTTGTAAATATAACACAGTTATAGACTGGAATAATGACTTAAGGGGTTTTTTTTCACTCAGTTATCTTGCCTAATTTTTTTTCTTTTCTCCTAATGCTTAGGTATCATCACTGTTCAAGCTCATTCTAAATCAAATGAGAGTATTGTGCCTTTTTGTCTAGCCTGTGGTTTCAGCTATGTGTCCTTTCTTGTCTCTGCACTGCTGTCTGTCAAATTGTGAGTCATTTCAGAAAAGTACTGGTCGAAAACAAAGTCTGCAAAGAGAAAGGAGTGCCTGAGCATGGGAGATAAGAGGATGGCACTGTCATACGAGCTTTGATCGGAGTGTGGTGCCTTGGAAATGCCACACAAGTGAAGGTTGGAGGTATTTTTTCTATTTCACGCAAATATTTTGAAGAAACTGTAAACTGTAAAAAGAAGCCTTGACCTTTTCTTTTTTAAGGAAAAAGATTTATCCAAGCTTTATCCTAAGTAAAAGGGGAGATTAAAAAGCTATGCTTGATCCCAAGTTCATATATTTGATTTCCCTTTTATCTTTTTACTCACTGTGAATACAATAATACACGCAGAAGTTATGATACAAAGTTCTGAGTAGATTTTGAAGAATTAACTGGAATCTATTGAATTAGCAAGAGCTTAAATTGCTCACAAAATTGAGTAGAGTATACTGATGCTTTATTTAGAGTTTACTCTTCTTTTTCCCAAGTTCTCCCAGTAACTAGCATATCTTAGTTATGTAATGTTATTGCCAATGAAAATCTGAAAAAAACTTGATATATAGCTCAGACATAGAATATTCTTTCTAGATGATAACCGCTTAGAAGCCATGATAAAGTACTTTTTCATCATTTCTTATGGACAAATAATTGATGTGGAAGAAATGGTGGATGAAAACAACAGAAAGAATTTGCAGGTTGGGGAGGCTGAAGAGAAAAAGAATGCTATCTATTCAGGAGAATTATTCGTGTCATTCTTTTCATCTGCTTGAGAAAATTACGATAAAAGCGCAACTGAAATCAGGGAAGAATGAGGCTTTTTGTGGAGAGAAGGGAGGAAATTGTCACATGATAATAAACTGCAATATCTTGGGATTGAGATATCAGTAAGTACTCAGTACAAGATATATAGTTATAAACATTAAAAATGTCTGTCATGGATATTTAATTAAAAATACTGCTATAATTTATAAAGAAATATATGTTCTCTAGAATAAAGACTACCTAAAATATCTTAAAATACAGTTCTCACTATGATACTCATATTCAAGAAGGGGGTTTCTCCTCGGCTCAGTCATAAATTGACACTATGCATCTACTGTGCTCCTGCTAGTAACATTTCTGTCAGTGACATGAGGGAAAGCATGAAATCAGTAATGAAAAGTTAAAAAAACCCAAACAAACAGGAAATTATAAATAATAATAAAAACTACGTAACTTGCTTGAATTATTGACTTAAATATTTTAAAGAGATTATTTTAATGCAGTCAAAATTAAAATTATGTGTTATCTCAGAAAAAACTCCAAACTGTAAACTAAACGCAGTCAAATACATAGAATGAGGAGCTCATCTTAAAAATCCAATAAAGATAAAAGGGTCAGCAGACTAGCAGCTTAAGGTGAGCTTCTATTACGCAGTTTTGTTAAATGGGCTATTAAGATCGCTGATAGATTAGCAGATTGTAGTGGTCACAGATACTTTATTCTATACTTCACAATTATTTGTCTGAATCCTGCTTATAAATCTGATGGGTTTGCTTGGGAGATTTTAGAGCCACATTTAGATTTTTGAAAATGCCATCTATGTCATATTCGTTTTGAAACACAGTTTTGTAAAGTGTGTAGGCTAAATTGTCTACTGTTTTGTCATTTGTAATCTGCCTCTGCACAGCATACGTAAGAATATGTAAAATTTTGCTGGGGTTGGAACAGCTGTATTTGCTGTTTACTTTTCAGTTGTTCTTTGCGAATTACTTTAATTGTTCAAGGTGTAAAGTAGTAGAGAAATAAACTAGATGTGGCCGAACTAGGAATTCTAGAGGAATTAATTTGTCTACCTCATTTTTTCCTCCAGTACTCCCCCAAGATGTACTTCTGCAGTGAAAATTTTTGTTGCTGAACTGTTACGAAGAATAGAACAGTTATGACATTTTAATACTTGCCTGTACTGTCTTTGCAGTAAGCAGCAACATTTCTATTAATTTGCCTGAAACATAGATTACCACATAGTCAGGATCTCTGTCCCCAGAGTGACACCATGTTTCAGAGTTACGTTCAAGAGACCTTGGATGAAGCAGTTCTGGAATTTCTGTTCATTCATGTCACAAAGAATTACAAAAACATAGAGCTTGTCAACAACACTTCATTCTACTTCTGTAATTTTGGAAGTTCTCATTTTTCAATATAGGAAGAAAAATGAACATCATATGAAAGACCAGGGTCATAGACTGTAGCCCTTAATGAAAAATTGCAGAATATGCCTGTTTCATTCTGATTTCATAAAGCAATCTGCAAGCCACAAAATGTAAGCTTTCAGTAAGATCGTTTGTGCACTACTGGGTACAAATGGTCAGTAACAAGAAAGTAGCTCCCAAGTTGGTAGTTGTTAGTGAAATCACCTTGGTATAATCTAGGCTACGATGTGGCAAGTACCTTTTAGAGATATTTTGAATAGGAGCTGGGAGAAACTCAGAAATGCCAGGGGGAAGTAATTTATGACTTGACTGAAAGATCTTCCAAGCGAGGAATGAATTTTCTTCATGTAGTCGAGAGCTTTGCCTCCTGAAGAACAAAAAATACTGGAAAAAAAAACAAAGGAAAAAAAAAAGGAAAACGCTTCAAGTCCCCATGATTTGTACCATGGCACACAACCAATTCATTCAGTGGGCCTTGGCAGCATTACCAAAATTATAAAGAGGGGGTGTGATCTGAAATGATTCACAAAAACAGAGAAAGAAACAGAAAACCTGATATCAAGAGAGGCATTTTAACTGCAATATTTTTTCAGAGAAAAATGGCCAGAACAGAATAACAGCTATTCTATTCAGATTATTCTTGACAAAAGCTGGAGAAGCTGGTTGGAAGACATTACATTTAAATTTAAGGGTGAATCAGGGATTAATAGAGAGACATTGGATAATGCTCAACAGCTTGATTAAGGTAAGTATCTTAGACTTTGCCTGAATGTCTCAGCAGCTTGATAAAATGGCATGGGATTCTCATAATTGCAGAATTTACCCTAAAACGTGCGTATTTATCTGCTCTGGTATTCATAGCATCCCTCCAGAGATAATTTGATAGGACTCTTACATATTTTGGTCAGTAATGATCCAATTCTTACTTCATACTGTTGGAAATGACAAGTAAACTTCTCAACTCTGCCTGGGTTTTACTGATGTCAAACTTGCACAACTAGTTGGACACCAGAAAATAAAATTAAATATACAATCAAAAGAGTAAATATCTGGCAACATCATAATGTCCATTGCTGATCTAGAATTAAATCCAACATATTTTTTGCAAAGTACTTTTGTTAAATAACTTTTTTCAGACATATATAACATTCAGTAAGCAGATGTTCTGTGAAGTAATGCCATTTTACAAAGATTTATTTCTAAATGTGTATTTCAATTTATTAAAAAAGAAATCCCTCTAGGTGAACTTATTTTGCAGTTAGATTCAATTAAACATCATACTGCCAACAACTGTCTGCAAAAGAAGCAAACCTAAATTTATATGCAAGCCCCTGCTATAACAACATAGACACAAGGATAGTATTCAACTATTACTTTAGGAAGACTATGAATAAAATCTCATCACAGCTAAACTTCTCAGTCAAAAATTGAATGAACAGATGGGTTTCCAACAGCCCTACAGAGTTTAGAATAGTCTGAAGCTGTTATGGGGATTTGGAAAGGCTGGCTACTGGAAACACTTTACCACAAAATCTCACACAGAAAGCATTCAGGCGGAGAAGTGTTGGATTGTCTAAGATCACCTGGACACTAATGAATAATAGCTAAAGTTGACATACCCAGAGCTGGCCCTTAAGCCTGCAACTGGGTATTAGGGTTTGTTGCTGAAGTACAGTTTTTGTTAAGATAAATTTCTGTTGTAGTATCTCGTGTTTCTCCATACAACTGTTGCACTGATATCCTTGAAATGTAATTATCACTCTCACCAGTCTTTATTCACAAACTTGGAAAATGGAGAGTTATCATGTTTAAATGATAGGAGCTTTGATGTCCTGCATCCCATATGTGAAGATAGGCACTACTGAAATACTCAAAGTCAATTTTTTCTTTTGGCAGCACTTTCTGGAGCTGGATGAGGCATTATATTCCCTCAAAGGTCTTTGGGATTATCGCAAAACAGAATTTTTTCGTTTGACCCTGAGTCACAGCCCTACGCACCTGAATACTTCCAGAGAAGATTTCATTTGGACTTGTTCATTGACCATGTTTTCTACTGGGATCAGTCCACTGACACAGAAGAGTCAAAGATTGCTTTAATGATACCTATGTGTCAGGCAATCATACGGCAAAGAGAAGAATCAAGTCCACAAGCCAATAAATATTTAATTTTAAAATATATCTCCAGTAGTGCATGCACAAACTTACACAAAGTAAGAAGACTAAAGGAATAATTTTGAAAATACTAGCCTACATATTAAATATGAGGTTACACTGCAAGTTGATAGCAAAGACAGGCAAGCAAAAGTCTTGTTTCTTACTCTAGTGTTCACTCCATTGTCTAGTTGTGGGTAACACAAACCATAAAGTCTTCAGAGGTTAAAATGCAAATTCAGTTCAGATGCCGGAAATCAAATATACATGTGAGGTGATCTCTTTCCTAGTTAAGCCTTTCCACAGTCTTAGAGACAGAAAGTTCTGTAAACAGTTTATTCCCCCGTGAAGAATAATCTCCCAGTAATTTGGATACAGCATAACAAAATGTGATAAAATTTAGAAAAGGAAAACCTTATCATATTTTTTAAAAAGCATTTGTGAAAGATATTCATTCTTTTGCTTTCAAAAGATTATTCTTTGGTCCTTTCATACTGTGGTCAAGAATTTCTGGTGGATTACGGCACTTAAATAAAGAATAATTTTGCCTTAGGCAGAATTGTGAAACTGTGCATGGTCTTTAGGCTTCTTACAGATTCCCAACAGTTAAAGCTGGAAAGAGATCCAAGACAGTGGTCCATTTTATTTGTTATTGGTCAGAATGAAGACTCCCTGCAGATTGTTTTTCACAGGTCTGTTACACAGCGAATCTAAATGATAATTTCCATTATGATAACACTAAAATACTTTTGTAGGTATAAACCATCCAGTATGTTTGAATAAACTGGTTATCTAAATCGCTGTCTCCCCATCCTTTAGGAGAGTAAAATCACTGCCTCAGAGCTGAAAAAGAGCTTCTAGTGGCTTAAGCTAGCAACAATCTCTGTTTCCTTTAGTCTTTGCTATCTTGTAGTCCTGTCTATAGGTGTTTCCTTTCCAGGAAAGAGTCGAGTTAAAGAAAAGAAACTTGTCAAATATCAAGTTCTCAAACCTTGCACTTCCTGCTGTTCATTTATACTTTTTGCATAGGAGAGAAGTGCTGGCAACCTCCAGTGTTTTCCTGATGGAATTTGTTACTATCACTTCTAGGACTTTGAACTGCACAGGAATCAATACACTTACAGGCAAGAAAAGTGTTCAGTTCCCAAAATGGAAATTCCATACAGTTAATGAAAAATACTTTTTACAACTAAAATAAAGACAAGGAGGGAACTTATTTGTAATTTCATTGTATTACATTGAAATATTTAAGTATACTTCTAATATTCTAATTATTTTCCATGATTTGTAACAAAGTATAAGATTCAAAGTGATAATGCAAATTATTAAAAAGCATATTTATCAAACTGTTTAATTTGCAGAGTTATAAATAAAATAAAAGATTACAACCCAGCAAAAATATTTCCTACAGACAGTAGGACCTGTGAAGAATGCGCCCAGAACTATCAGTTTACAAATCTCGGTGTCACAATAGATGTCTGATATCACTACTAAATCAGACACATCATGTGTCCTAAGCATCTTTGAGATACACGTATAAATCATAATATGTTAGGTTCCGCTGTACCCACAAACTGAAAATAAAAAATTTGGATCGTTCATCATGTTTAGAGAAGGATGTCTTCAGCACTTTATTTTCTTGTTTTTAAGAGCTTAAATAATTCATTTTAAGTCTCTATTTTTTTCTGCCATTAATGGAATTACACTCCTCACAATACATGTCAAGGTGAAATAAATGCCAAACAGTACACAGTCCTAAAGCTATATTTTTTGCTAGTGATCTGATTAGTTATAAACTGACAGAAAGCACACCTCTGGAAAAAAAAATAATAAAAATAAGAGAAAATGATTCCATAATAATTTTTATAGCATGTGAAAGATTTCAAATAAGTTTCAGGTCCTGTACTGGCTCTGGGATTCACTGGAAATTTATTTTCAATTATTTTGAACCATGACGTCTGCTGTAAATAAACCCAGCAAAATAATTTTCAGATGAAAGTGTTTTTCTTGGTGTGATTAATTTTTAAGATGGGTGTTTGCAAGTGCAAATCTTTCAAGTTACCAGAATTTTCCACACCATAATCCACTCCACATTTCCAAAGATGTATTTATTTATTTAAAATTATTTTTTCCTTCTTCCTAGCTGGCTACATTTTCTTCAGTAAAAGCTATTATAAAGTGTCAAAATTCTTTCTTTTTAGTGGATCTGGTGTTTTTTTTCTTATATAATGTATCAACAACACATTGGGAACACTTCATATTGTTTTGGAACACAGAAATAATTTAAGGAGTTAAAACCATTATAGGTTTTATTAGAAATCAAAAGAGAATCAAAAAACTTGGTCCTGAAGAATTCAGGTGTGTCTTTCTAATGTGATTGCTTATGCTAATTATACTGTAATCACTCAATTTTCTTCTGGTTTCTATAATTGTAACATTAAGGAATTAATTATAGAGAATGGCATATATATAATGTAATCCTAATTACAATCTGTTTAGAAATATTCTGATAGATTTTTCACATTTATAACAATTAGCAAATTTATCTTCATTGAAGACCTCCCCAGACTAGCACATTCATTGTCTGCTCATGACTGAATCACATTTCACCCTGCTCTATCCAGTCCCACACTATCTCTCAGCAATGCCAAGCAGCATTTCTCAGCCCAGAAACCTTGCCTTTCGGGGATCTGAATATAAAGAAAAGCAGAGCTCCAATTCAATAAAGCTAACATCAGGCACAACTACAGAAAAGTGCTGATATTTACACTCTGTCCTTACCCTTCAATTTAATGAGGAAATGTTCCCAGGATAAAGCCTGTGACAAGCCTTTGTGGATGTCCAGAGGAAGAGTTATTTTCACTTGTCTTTTATATGACGGATGGAAAGATGTTATTCCTTCCTACGCAGGGCACTCACTGTTAATTGTCTAGTTTGTTAGGACACAGTCAAGTGCTACAATTTTTTTTCCTAAAAGCAAACTTTCTTCTCCTCAAGCTTCCCTTCTCCACTAAGTCTTTCCATAACAAAGCAGCTGCCACCACTTCTGCCAGTCCTGGTGCTTTGCTACCACTATGTCTGCACTGGACACAGGGGACCCCCTTGCTTTCTTGTACAAACAATATAGGGACTGCTTTTTCAATGATTGTTCTAAAACCTTGCTGTCCATCCTGTTCAGCATTTGCATGTGGTATTCACTGAGTAAAGCCTGGCTTAAACGTGTAGGAACATATCCTCCTTCTCCCAAAACTACATGCATGGAAAATGCATATCTTGGTAATCTCAGCCATGTGTAAACAAGGAAAAAGGATGATCTGCTTTTGAGAGAAGAAAGTCTACCCAGGAGATGCATAGGTGCTCCCTACACCCCTTAGTGTGGATGAGTCAAAAGGGGAGAGAATATCTTTGAATTTTAATTAATATTTTCTCCTCTGCACTATTATACCTCCTCTGAAGGGGACAAGGGGGACACCTGTGCTCTGACAAGGTTCTCTACCTTGCCCAACACCAATACCTACATCTGCTTAATTGAGAAGCATGAGGAAAGAAAAGTACTTCAGGAATTACAGTTTGCTAGATGCAGAATGAAAGCATGTGACAACCACATGAATGACAATATGCACTTTTGGGTATTTGAATACTTTCAAGCTATTCCCCATGTCTGAGAGAAGAATGACTAGAAAAAATTCTTTTAGTGAGGTTGGGAATTTCTGCATTATTGAAAAGGGGGGAATAGAGTTCCAAACCTTGAATAATACACTTGAAAAGGAAATGGTACAGAAAAAAACTTCTCCTTTTCTTTTAATTCTGCAAATTAATTTATCTTTATTTATTAAAAACTAATGAACTAAAGTTTTTAATTTTTCCATACTCTAGCCAGAAATTCGTAACCTAAAGTTATAAACAATAGATAACACAGCTGTTACCTGATACGCTCTGGTAATGTCTTATTCTCTTTAGTCTCCTCAAGTAAATTCAATTCCCTGTCCTGGAGTGCAACCTGCAGGTTTTCATCAGCAATTAGGGAGCCATAAAAATCAAAGACTTTTCATTTTCCAAACTAGTTTCACTTAGTAGAAAGTTATTACTAGTGAAGTTAGAAGCCCTTTTAGATAGAGAGCTGGCAGGTCTGTTGCTGCTATACTGACTCTCCACTCGCAGAGAAGACAGTATCTCATCATCTTATATGCCTTGGGTTGTAAGTTACCATTGACAGGATGTGATGAGATGATTCTCTCCTTTCTTGATCTTTGGCTTTATTCAAGATACAGACTAAGAAGAGCTACAGTACAACCTCGATAAACAATACACAAGTCCCTTAAAAAATGTCAAGTAACTGAACATGAAGGGGGTAAAATTTGGGAGGATTGAGGGGGGGTCCTACTGATTCCTCAGAAGACTGAGGTAAGTGGTGACAAGGTTATAGTGATACAGCACAGAATGTACTGATGTATTTTCACATTAAAAATAGAAGAAAGTCACTGCAAGTCTGTGAGGCAGACCTGGTATTATTGATGTGTTTCTCTCCAAAAAGATCTCAGATTAATTGTTAAACTTAGGTCTGAGGGTTTCTGTTTTCTCTGTAGCTGCTTGTGTTCAAACAATACACCTTTAAGTAAAGTTTATCGTTAACTTTAAAAAGGTTATTTAAGTCATTAAATACTATACAAAAGTTTAATCGATTTCTAAATAATAAATCAACTCTGGGTGCCCTTAATAATCTTTGCGTAACACATTTCAATCCAGAAGCACTACTCAATATTTGTCTTTAATGAATAATAAATGAGACATTGGTATTGACTCAACAAATGATTAAATATTCCATCAATAACAGAACATGGAAATAATTTTAAATTGTTAATAAGCTACAGATTTTTCTTATCTTCATTTTTTACATGAATGACTTCTTAGCTGTCGTCATAGGGCGAATGAATACGAAAGACAAGTAAGACTAATATTGGACACAGTACATAAAGGCTATACCATCTGTCTCTGAGTAAGAAGATTTTTTTCACATGATACTAGGGGTTTTACAGCCTCTTTCTTTCAGTGGGATATATGGTTCTGAAATTCTGCTCTAATGCATATTCATATTTGTTAGTAAAAAGACACTGGGAGCCATGAAAACTAATAGCCAGCTGGCCAGCCTGAGAGAAATTTTGAGCTGCTAGGTTTGTTTTCCAATTTTTGCACTGGCTGCAGTTCTTCAGGTTCCCTACAGCGTGTCATGGGGCAAACCCCAAGAATTGTGTAAAAAACACTGAGATGAGTTTTTTCTGATACCCTCAGTCTACAGAAACCCTTTGTGTTTAGCTGTAAGTGATGAGTGCTGTAACCGATAACTGCCCAGTGTACTGCGGAGTAGTCTTGAAGTATATTTATAGTCTATATATTTATAGAAAAGAAGCCTGTACAAAGCAGATACTCCTAAATGCTTGCTAGAGTGCCTTTGAATTGTCTTCTGGCTTAGCGATTTCAGGAGTTTCCTCCCATTAGATGTGAAGGACAGAACCACAAAGAGGGAATTAACTGGATCTTATTTTTACCTCATGAATTATTAAATTTTTATCCAAGTCTCAAACAAATAATCTTTATTGAACTGGTGAAACTGTTTTATTTTTCTTCTAGAAAATAGGTTTTTGTTAATAAAAACCAAACAACCTTTAACGTGAACATGTCAATTTGACTGGCATTTTCTTAAGTAAAAGTGAAAAAGGCTTCTTCATAAGGAAATCACTTCATTCTAGTATTTTTGAAAAGGATAGATCTCTTTTTTTTCAATGATGAAGTGACCTGCATTTTAAGGTTTGTATTAATAGAGTATTAAAAGAAAAAAACTTTATCATGACAAATTTCTTTCAAATTGAAATTTATATTCCTGTTATTCCATTCCCTACAACTAGTAATTGGAGACACGTTGCCAAGAGAGAAAATAACTGTATCACATAATTTCAGCATTCTATTCTAGGTTTAACTGCAGTTTGAAAGTTCTTTCTCACCATTCCTTGAACACCAAAAGCCTACAAGAGAGCAAGTAAGGAAAGCAAGCAATATTGTTACAGGAATCATACATCAGAAAACGTCGTTCTGTCCCCAAGTCTGTCATCATTTCTGAGCCAGACTGTAGGGTAGACAGATGACTTCCTTGAGTTTACAGTTCCAAAAATGCCACACAGATTTACTGATATTACTATTACTCTAATTTAAGAAATATTTTTACTTTATACAGAGGTCAGGCCTTAATTCTCTCTAGTCTACTGCAATTTTTACCATATGAGATACATTAAACTTCCTATTATTTTGCTGAATGAGATTCAGTGAAGTGACCACCATTAAGCACTATACCAAGAGCCACAGTATTTATTTTTTCTTTGTACTGAAATTACTATGAGCTACAGTTCAATGATATTCCAGAATCCACTTATAATTACACAGAACACATGTAAAAGGAGGAATATCATCACGTCTCAGAAGCCCTAGTAACTGGGTTTTTTGTGTACCAGTGGCTGCAGACTGGGAAAAGCTGCATGGAAAGATGTGTTAAAATTAACTTTCCCATCCATTTTTATTCTTCAGTTCATTGAAATTGTGCCAGAAAAATGGATTTGTGAAACTTCAGTCTCAGCTCATTTTTAAGGATTTATTTTTCTATATTTGTGTAAGTGTAGAACTGACAAGGCTGAAGAACTGAACTCAAACTCTTCTTTGATGTGTCAGTCACAGAAGTGGCAAGCCAGTGAGCTTCCAGGCTGGTTCTTCCCACAGTTTCAGATCAAATGGGACCAGTTCAAAAGTCAGGAAGACTTATTCCTTTATGTATGCAGAACACGAAGGCCACAAAAACTGTCTCTCCTTGCATGTCTCTCAAATTATAAAATGCCCTAAAAACATTGGAGTGGTCTTGATGGAAGGAATAGTCCTCCTGATGACACACTCCAAATCATTTAGCAAATCTGGTTGTTGTCCTTGGCAAAGCAGAATTTCACCAGTCCTTTTACAGTGGTTTGTGCTAGGAAGTAACTCAAACAAAATAGAAATTCTATTTTCTGCTCAGGGCAAGCAAAGAAAAGAATGTAACATCTCTTGCACAGCTGTATGAAGTCTGCATGTCTAATAAATATTTAAAATTTTGTGCCTACTGGAACTATATAAGGGCCAGAAGAAGCACAAGGAACAATTCTGTTGTAGATGGTGATTTTGTGGTCAATCTTGTGTTTGCTGCATCACGATCTTTCAGCAGCTACAAGAAAGTAGAAACAGTATGGAAAAAATAGGAGAAAAAAATGTAATGCATTAATGAGGCAAAAGTGAGTTAAATAATTAAATTTTTTGGAATGCTTCATTTGATAATCTTTTCTGAATGTGGGAATTAGGAAATAGAAGACTAGAAAGATAATCATATTTCGGTGACATTGATTTCTCATATCTAGAATTTCCTTTTCGATACACTAAGTATATCAGCAAATGACTCTGCAGAAGAGAGCAGGTAATGTATGTGGCTATATGTAATTCTCAAAAAGCTAGAAAAAAGTATTTCCATAAAGGTTTTTTCCCCCAAATTTGGAAAATATAGCCTGAGAAATAGATTTCCACAGCCCAACTAAATATTTGTAGCAGTCTAGTTCTCTACTAATAGCACTCACGGTCTTATGGCTCAGTCAAGCTTTTGAGAAACAAGGCATTTTATTCTTATTTTACTCATGATTTCCAGTTTCAACCTGAAACAATTTATTACAATTTCAAGTTTCCTAACCAGGACAATGGTCTGAGTGAAGCGTTATTCTCTCTCCACAAAATATCTGTTTCAGTAATTACAATTTATTGCATGATAACATTCTGGTTTAGTTCTACTTCTGAAATAAAATGTTGGAAGGTGAGAAGTCAAAAAAAAAATTTGTGAGGGCGAAGAAGAAGAATTGTACATCACTTTCACATATTTTAATTTGCTAGAGGTGTTTTGTTTAAAATAATAATAAAAAAGATAAGCCATCAAACTCCTCTGCTCTTGAGAAAAGATAAAAAACAGCGCTGGAGTACAAGAAAGGTAATTTCTAGGAAATTACATAAATTGCAATAGGGTGATAAAGGATTGTTAAGAGATAAATATAACACTAACGAAAGGAGAAATTTTTTTGAACATCATGTGTAATTAACCTGTGGAACTTGCTGTCATAGGATATAATTGAGGTTAACAGCTTAAATGGAATTAATAAAGGTTTACACGTTTACATAAATAATAAGAGCTTAGACGTGAAAATAAATTAATAGTATGTAAACCTTTATACTTAAGGGCAGAAGTTAACTGCTAACAGGTAGCAACCTGAATGCCTCTGACAAGGTTCTATGACAATTAAATATATTCTGATTAAAACCTAGGGTTTTATCTTGTTGATTCTACTGGTGCATTACACTGTTTTTCCTTTGTATTTGTCTTCACTTTTGTTCTGCTGCCTGTACTGTTTGTTTCCAGGGAGTAGTAGTTGTCCTAGTTTCTCCTAATATCCCCCTTGGTATGGAGAGAAAGACCTCATTTTAATATATTCCTTCAAATCTAATTTGCAGCACTTTTGGAGCCCCTTTTGTATCATTATACTGATAACTAAATCTAATGAACACTTGAGAAAGGAGTTGTCAGGAGTTAATAACAGCAGTGAGCAAGATGGAGCAGTAATGTCGTCCAACACAGAAGACAAAAGAACTGGGAAGTGGCAAAGATGACACAGAAATGTAGTATCAACAGGACAAAGGGTGCTAAGAGATCGAGGAAAAAGTAAGGGGTACTGCAGAAAAAAAGGAAACGTGAAGTTCTAGAGTCATGGATATCTACTTTAGACTGAATGAAAGAAGATTATAATGAGTGCAGGGAAAAATCTGAATGAGGACAACATGAAAAACTGACAGCTGTAAGTCCAACAAAAAGAAAATTGTTTTTATGAAACCATTCATACGGCTGCACAGACCAGAAACTACCCTTGTTTTGTCAAAGGATATAGCTTGCAAGATGCATTCATTAACAGGCTTTTGACTGGTTTGCTAAAATAAAGTAGTGAAAAAATACATTTGTTTGCCCTGAATAGAATTCAGAACCTACACAATGTACAAATAGGAGGTGCTTTGTCAAGTCCAGTCAGACCTTGACAGATCTGGAGAACTAGAAGACATTTTCTCTGAGTCAAAATTATAGAATATGTCTGTGCTCTGTGAATGAGACAGAACTGCACATCATGTAGTGATGGTCCTTGCAAGCCTTGCAAATGAAGTTTTAGAAAAGGTTTTCTCCGGAGGCATGGCAAATATTTGGTGGTAAAGTTCACATCGCTAGCATGACTACTAAATACAGTCTTCTAGTAATCTCACTTTGTAAAGAACTTTGCAAACAAACTCAAATCTGTTTTATATCTAGGTAGAATGAATTTTTTAAGACAGGTTAATGAGAGGAGGATGAAGACCTCGCTCTTCAGGAAATACTGCGTGAGGCTATGGAGTTGGGATGAAAGGAGGACTCTGAACACTACTGGAAAAACAGGAACTGCAACCTGGGTGAACACAAGGCAACTCAGTCAGTCATGCTTGCTGGGCAGGGTTCTGTTCCGGGAGAGGTGCTGGGTGTCTCAAACATCTGCCTGTGAGACAGCTTCATTACAAGGGGAAAACACAACCTGCGGAGGATTAGAAACCGTCTGCCTTGAAAAAAACTTTACAATGCAGAATGTTAACATTTAAAGATGTTATCAACATTTATCACGTTTGTCACTTGCAATTAATTTAAATTCCCTTTATGCATTTGTTCAGAAGATAATTATGATTTTGTGCCACATTAAATATGCTTGTTCATCCTTTAGTGCAAAGCAGTTGATTAATTGCATTACAATGAGAACGAGGACTACTGTATTTGGTGCTACAGCTATAATGATGACAGCTGTGCTGCCTACAATACCTCGTTCCGGTAACCTTCAAAACCAAGTATGGTTGAGAAAATAATTAAACTTCTGAAAAGACAGGGTTGTCCCTATTCTTGTATGCATAATCAGACAGACAACAACCAGAACAAAATACCACACTAAAAATAACACAGCCATATTGTTTCAAAATTTCTGTTAGTTAATCAGCTATTTTTATACATAGCTTTATGAACAAAAATTCAAACTCTGTATGAATTATTACATTTTATATAAAATTAACCTGAGCTGTCTTTAAATACCTGCAGTAAACTTTCAAAATTTATTAGACATCATAAGGCTTTATTAATTTGGAAGTTAAACTCTAGAAAGCTGAAAAAATCTTAACTACCACTAAGTGAAAAACTTGCAAAATTACGTTGTAAAGTTACAGCCAAGACCAAAGACAGTGAGTTGGAGAAAAGAGAAGCAGGCAGTAGAAAAACGCTATAAAACTTGCTGCGCATGACTGTGTCTGGCTCAAAAAAAAGAAACGGTGGAGTGATGGACCTCCACACCACCCTTCAGTCCTAAGGTGGTCAAAATTGTACTAATTGTTATAAAAACTGAAGAAACATGAGATTATTCCTTTTCTCGAGATGTAATATTAATGACTTATGAAAAAGTGTCCCCTAAATGAAGACCCTTCTGATGACATTTGATTGTGGGGATTGACTAAACTGCATGAAAATGCAGGGAAAATGTTTAATCCAAACATACTAAACACTTGTGATTAGCCAGGGGTTTTGTGCTGTTAAAATCCTGGTCTGTATCTGGATGATTTTTGCCTTTCTAGTGCATTACATCAAGTAGGCCATTGATGAGGTGAGGTTTAGCGTAGCAAAAGCTAGGAATTTTAGGGATGTATTGTGATATTCCTAAGTCAAATCCAAATATAATTTAGCAAGATTCTTAGAGGTCTGGCAACTAGAAATCAGCTGTTAGACTCAAAGTAGAGGTAGTCTTTCTGCTCAGTAATTATGGCCTCATAGCCCTGACTAAAGATGAAGCATTTTCACTGCCACCATTTTCACTTGAATAATTTTTTTGCAGCTAGTGAAAATCTTCTTTATTTAAATTTGTTTGTTGACTCACTTTGTGGCATGTAGCTTGGGCCATAAGCAAAGAAGGTACTGCTCAAATTCAGCCCTATATCTTGGTTTAAAGTGAATGAATGCTTAAGAGATGGGTGCAACTGCAAATGTGAAGTCCAAGTTATTTCATGTTTAACATCTCTGTCGAATTTTTTTAAGGATGGTCAATCTCTGACACATTCATCTATGCTACAGAGTTAGTGCAATCATCAGAGTATAAACCAAAAAAATAAATCATGAAATATGTTAAAAGTGCCCTAAACTGATCCAATCAATTTGATTTTGGTTTGGAAAACTAATTCTAAACCATGTGAATAAAAGACACTAGATAAAGATTTCTGTGAAGCACCAGCAGAGCACATGTGAATAATGTGATTTTACCAAATATTTTCCATGCCTAGAATAGACCAAAACATTTTACAAAAGAAGACACTGAAGAATAACTAATTGGCTATCTGTGCAAATAGTTTGGAAACTGATCTTGACTTTCATGATTAAGACTAGTATTAGAGATACCCATTGAACTGCAAGGGTAACAAGAGCTGCCCCAAAAGTACATCTGACTATTTCAGATTCATTCGCGTGCTGTAGTCACTCTTTCATTCTGTAAAATATGTTTTTCAATAGCTCAGCTTCAATAACTGTTATCAGAAAAATGGATTTTCTTTTCCAGGGTGCATTGAAGTGTTTGGTTAATCTCTGTGTTATTATAATCTCTTTGGTCAATCTCTGTGTTATTATTCAGGATGCTAATAGTGGCTGGTCCTTCTTTATTTTATTGTCTTTATAAGTCATCTCTCTCTGCCTTTCCTAAGGAATGATATTAGGAACTATTTTTTCTTCCCCTATAACTACTTACGAGCATCACAGATAGATTTCTGCAGGACTTAAAGAGAAGCAAACATACATTTGCAGCCATACACAGCACCCATCACTCCGTGCTTGTGTTATGATGTGTAACTTCTTATACTATCGCTAAAGTAGCCATACAAAAAAGAAGGAAGGAGAGATAGTATCTACTTATAATACAGAATCTTTTTTGTATTGTAAATAGAGTTATCTAATAGAATAGTACTCTACTGATGGGTTAGTAGAGGACAGCAATTTCTTTGCTACTGGTATGAAAATGCACACAATTCCATGTGCTTTGTGGGATGATGCAGACTGAAACAATGTTATCAGAAGCAAATACTAGGGTGGCACACATGAAATTAAGTACTCAGCACTTTACACTCCTCCTCCATCTTGCCAGAGTGTAGCTGTGGATAACGAATGCCCCAAAAAATTGTTCATTCCTCCTTCAGAGATGCGGTTTCTTCTCATTTTATTTCTCAACATTTATACTTAGGCATAGTCAGCTTCCCACTTCCTTTAAATCTCCCCAATGTGTCTAGATGAGTTTTTAAGGGGCATGGTTTAGCCCATGATGGGTGCGGTTGGACTTGATGATCTCAGAGGTCTTTTCCAACCGGAGGATTCTATGATTCTATGATTCTTTACTTGGGTCTCTCCCATTTTCCACAAAGGATCTCTACTACGACTCAGATCTTAGCAGCGTTCATCTTCCACTCTGCTGCTCAGGGAATGGAAAGCTTTTGACAGTGGGACGTGTGGTTCTACATGATGCATTTCTCTTTAAAATTCACCCTGCTGTTTCTCGTTATGGCTCTCAGATTCTACTGATCTGAGACATAAATGAATAACTCCAGAAGCATTAAAGATCTTTTCTTACAATGAAAAAGATGCAATCTCTTCTGTTTCTCCCTGGAAACAGAAAAAAAAAGGTGATAACATTTTCGTTAAGGGAGGTAGAGGGAGTAAAAGGGGGAAAAAAGGAAAAAAAAGAGAGAAATTTAGTTAACAATACATGTAAGATCCCAGCAATGAAATTCAGAGAAGTCACACAAGATCTACTTGCAGTCAATTTTTCACTAAAAAAAGATGCAATCCATTATGTTTGGCCTATTAAACAGATAAAAGAAGTCAACATTTTCCTCTAATTTATTGTTACTTATTTTCATCAGAGCATAGATCTTTTATAAAGATACTTGAAAAAGTGAGATATAACTGAGACCTAGTCTGCCTTTCTAGCAAATTAGTTGCTGGCTATGTTTGGTGCCTATTAAGAAGACTTCTCATTGAAGGGAAAATTAAGAAAATAAGATCAGAAGGTGAGAGCCACTAGATAGACAGTTTGTTCAACAACTTAAATACAGATAAAGGGGTAAGGAGATTTGGTTTTATGCTTGACTGAGCTAACAGCTTCCTGTAAGCCCTAGAAAATACAATTTAAAAAAGCTTTCTATTTCTTGGACATTGTGAGATTAAGTTCATCACGTACTATAATGCCTTTAGAGGTCATCTGACATAACTTAATAAAAAGAAGTGTAATTAGAAATTCGAATGATTTTTGATATGAAAATAAAACACCCTTTCTAGCATCAAGACTTTGGATTTTTTGTCTATGAATTTGAAATGTTCAGTATTATGAATGTAGCCTCACCAGGCATTTGCAGGATCTGCTCTAACTTCACTGCACTTTAATGGCGATAGGTTTTTTTTACTTTGTTCAGTTTCCTAGGCTATATATGCTGACATTTCTCACTAATTAGCATAGATTGCTAATTAGAAATGAGACTGTTCATCCAATAATTCCTTTTTATATAGTAAAACATGAGAAAAATAATATTTGTAATAATTACTATAATACATAGCTTGCTCTCAGGTTCTCCCTGCTCTAAAATACCTGGCTGATACTTCTGCCTCCACATAGAAGGTAACATTTTAAACATAACTTCACAGATAATGTCTGCAGCTTCTGTAAACAAACTGGCTTGTATTGAAAGAAAAATCGCTCAAACTACAACTACAGGCACAATTCAGAAGCAGGCTTGCTCAAAGCATTCCACCTTGTGAAATGCAGTGTGTTGTGAAATTATGCTCAGAAAAATTGCTGGAAAGGCTTTACTTAAATTTTTATTCATACCATAAATTACAGTCAAGTTCTCAAATTGTACTAATTCCTTAAATTCTGCTTACATAGTGCATTCACATGCTCGGGATCTGGAAGTATGCCATCCCTGGTGTGTACAAGTGTGCAAGTGTATTCTGGCTTTGTGTTCTATACATATTTGCAAGATCATGAATGTTAATATTACATGAAAAATTGTAGAGTTGGAGGCTGATGATGATTATAGGGCAAAGGAAAAAGCCTTTATGTACACAGCAGGTGATAAATAATATATTACCTGAAAACCATAGGAATACTTTGAATATCGTTAATGCTTCTTCCTCTTTCTTCTCCCAATTCAACAAGCCCACATACCAAAAACAATTCAGCTTTGCAATTCCATCAAAGTCCACTCTGCACTCTCCCTCAAGTAAAGAATTATTCTTATTACAATCCTTTTCATAGCTGGAGAAACTGAAGTGTTTCTGCTCTAACAACATTCCATTCCCTAATGGGTTTCTTCTTATGCTTCCATAAGATGTTATAGGGTACTGCAAAACATAATGGTATCTGTTAAATTCTGAAAATTTCTACTTGTTTGAGTTCTGTAAGAGTAAAAATGTTTAATTTTGCATGGAAATCTTACACAGTGTGTGCAGCTGTCTTAGAACTTTAAGTCTATTTGAACTACCCTAAGGGCAAGTGATGCTGTCCCCAAATCAAAAGTGTAGTTCTTTTTAAACACCACATGAGGTATAATTTTTTTATTTATTATTTTATCAAAAATATTCTATATATATATGTGCTTCCTAAAACCAACCTCAACTTCTCTGGAAATTGTGGGATCTGAAAACTTCTTGGGTTTATACACATAAAATAATCAAGTTAATTATAGCATCACTGTCTAGCATTTGTTGACATTTTTTGAATGTCATTGTTGACTTTAAGAATCCTTTGTGATCTTTGAATGTAGAGTAGAGCATTGCCAATCGTAATTGCCAGAGTTAATTGCCCTAGAGGAAGACTTCTAAGACGAGAAATGGGTTAAAATTTTGCTTTGGGTTCTTCATTTAAAGGTTTCACGTAGTGCCAAATGGCTGTTCACAAACTGAATGAGGTAATAACCACAGATAAACAACTTTCTAGAAATAACTGAACATAACAGATGAATTGTGAAAGACAGCTCTTGAGAGAAACTACACAGAATGTCAGAGAGGGAGAGGAAGGCAGACACACACACTTGGATAAACAGATTTAGGAAAGTACTGTAGTAATTGTACTGTGTAACAGCCAAGACTCTGATAAAACACCATTTTTTGCAAAGGACCATTATTTCTCTGTCTAGATGACCAATATATGCTGTTTTGTGATTATTATGCCCAGATGATATCCAAATATCTGTGAAGGCATTGGTTCTCTTTGCAGAGCCTGGAGATCACCAAATTCACAGGTCTAGCAGCACAGCAGCAGCACAGGTCTAGCTACAGACTCAAAGTAGCTGAGGTGGCAAGTACTTACACAGTCTCAATAAAAATGAGCAATGAAACGTTATAGCTAACTGGGTTAACTCATGGAGATGTTGAGCAGTTTGTGAATAGAACACACTCAGAGGTGCAAATCTGTAAAATCTGCAAGACAGGAGAAAATATTTAGCTTAGGTTTGCCTTTGGCTTCAGGTTTATTCTTGGATGCTATGGGTGGTCTCCTCAGGAAGCCTGATAAATTTAGAACTATTTCACTTTAGGTTATTCTTTGTCTGGACTTCTACAGAGTGAAGCTGGACATTAATTTCATCATTATGGCATGGCAAGGAGAGCCATAAGGGAAATCAGGGCCAGTTAGGAAAAAATTGCATTACCTAGCCACAGTTCTATTCATGTGTTTCTTCTTGCCAATTGCTGAAAAGTAAATCCGATTTGACTGGTTTTCCAGTTCAAGAAAGAAACCAGTACTTTAATCTTTAAGTTAAATATTTTATATTTAGACAATTCCAGACTAATAATATCAATAAACCGAATGTGTCTGAGCACCCAGAGCTCCCTCAGTCTTAACCCTAGAGTGGGCTAGATTATCAACTAGAATAGTACAATAGGTCTCCGTTTTCCTATGATCATTTATATACCTTTCTTGGAAATAATACTCTAGTCATAGACCAGATGCAGTCTGTCAGAAAACACATACCTGTTATAAATGAAGTGGTCAGTCTAGGGCAAGTAAAAGCAAAGCACATTTTCAAAAAAATCACTTCAAGAGGTAAGATTCTTTCTCATCACACATTAAAATTTTTGGATTAATGGAGTCTGAATCTCTATTAAATTGAGGAATGCAATGGACTCTTCTGGTGGTAGGAAAAATAATACAAATTGATAATATCTTTGTAGATATCCATGATTTATAACTTACGGATGAAAGAGCAGGGCAGCCAACAAAATGAATATCCCAATTTACCTTCCCAATCTGCCAGGAATATTAACACACACTCTGTGTACAGGACAGATTTTGTCACAAGTTGCTGGTTTAGCTCTTGTCATGTCTGGCAAAGCTGCATTCAGACCAGCTTTAGTCCTCAAACAGAACAATTTGTTTGTTCACTTAAGTGTATACTTCATTTTTTTTTGAATTAATGATTCTGAGTTTAAAATCTGATAGTCTCATGTGTTACCATTATGAACATCAAGAATTTTTTGTTGTTGTTCTTTTCTTTCTTGTGCAAGCTTTGTATTAAGTTAGTTTGACATTATGATTAATGGGATTCTGTATACAGTACAGTGTCCATGGGTACCACTGTTATCATGTGAACGTTGTGTGAATACAATAAACATTTCCTGGAACACGTTGAACCAGCATAGGCTGCATATAAACACGCCCTGATGACCTGTGCTGTAAGACAAGAAAAAAACGCGCAAGGAGAATGGACTAAAAGGTCAGAAGAAGGATGAGATGGAGAACCCTTGTTACTTCACTGGAGATCATAAAAAACAGATAACAAAAGATCTTTGGACATCTGCAGACAGACAATGATGTTGTGGCACTGGGAGCAATCAAGGTAAATAAATTCCCCGAAACAATTACAATATGTAATAGTTTTCTGAGAAATGTTAATGAATAAATATCAATTACCTGATTTAGAGAAACTGAAGTCGTGATATCGGTGCTCATGATTTGGCAGAGGCATCCCCTGTGTGCCTGGATCCATAATAAAGCCAGGGTCACTCTGTCACTAAGTCCTAAGGAGTGTGAATCTGGCAAAAGATGAAGTTTAGCTGTCATGAGCATGTCCCATCTTTGTCCTCAGAATTATTACAGGTAGTTCCTGTATATATCATTACATATGTCCTATTAAATGGCACCCAGTGAAAACTAATCCTGTGGTCCATTCTGGGTATATAGTTCCATTCAAAGTTTCCAAGGTGTTGCATTGTTATCAAGCTAGAGGAATGCAAGAGGCCAAGGTAAGATAAAACATCCTATTTGTATTTGTTTACCGAGTGTATCATCTTTCCTTTCACTTTTAAGATACTAACTCAGAATACGCCAAGAAAAGAACCCCACTAACTTGAAAGTGGGAGAAGGAGCATGCATGATTAAAATTAATGGCAATATTTCCATTTTTGTTGATACTTAATAATCAGTTACTATCTGAAATAATTTTTGGGGTTTACTGGATAACATCTGGAAAAAAGCTTTGTGCTGTTATCTTTTTTCTTTTTTCTTGAGTAAGAAAATTGATAGTTACCGTGCCTGATTTATAAGACTAAAATAGCATTTAGTATGTTTTAGAAGTTCTTGAAAATGCCAGGTGAGAAAAATGCTTTTGAAAACCATAAAAAGCACTCAGCAAATTTACAGGTTTTTTTCTTGATACTTTGTAACTAATTCCAAGCTATTCAAACTGCATTTGAGTGTATGAACACACCACTGTGAGGAAGACCACAGACTGTGGTCAGGATTTAATGATATAGAATATCACACCCACTTATTCTTAAATATGCTAAAGAAAATTAATATTAAGGTGAAGGTTAACTGTACTAGTTTTTTAAGAACAACGTTGCAAAGGAAGGGGGGTACTAGAGTGACATATAATACATCTTTTCCTTCAGTAGAGTCAAGTCTGTACCCTCACTGAAGCAACAGAACACAAATCCTTGGCTACTGTGTGGTGCTATGTGCCATTAAAAGTATGAAATCCATTGTAAATACATCAACACAAAGTGTCAAATGCTGTAGTTTCAGAGGGTTTCTTGCATAGGCATTTGTGCACTTACAAGTCTCTCATCATACTCCTATTCAGAACATGGAAGTGGAAAGCAATTGAATTATCTAAGAAGTTATTTAAATTTATACAAAGGACTATAACAGGATGGTTATTCCTCCATTATTCCATGTTTGCCTACAATCGGATTCCTACAGCTTTAAGAATAAGTGTGACAGCCATTTTGCCTATTTTGCTAACATAAGAACCCTAATTCATAAATTTCTCCTAATTTAGGGGGCTTTTTATGTGGTTGGACTTTTTATATCCAGATTATTTCCTGTTTTGTATGATATCCAGAGTTTTTACAAGGACCCATTTATTTCTGCAGAACTGTTTAAATCAAAAAAAGAACCTAGTTAAGTTTTTGCAAGTTAGCCTTTCATATCTCTTCCCCTATTCTGTTAGATCAGGAGTGTCAAATTCATGGTTCCCATCATTCTCCTGGTCCTGCAGCATAACACATGTCACACATTGCACATGCAACTGGTGCGCTGGCAGGAGCATTGGGGCAAGGAGCTCATGACTGCTGCCAGGTAGAAATAAGGTGCCATGCTGGATAAAACGAGGTGGAGGGCCATGAGTTTGACACCTCTGTGTTAGATGCACTTACTGTGTGCCATGGTGCCATGTGATCATTCCCTGGAGAAGTTTTGATTTCCCCAGCTCCCGGGAGTGTCCGAAGTGCCCAGAAAGCCCTGATGCGACAGTGTGACTCGTCAGTCCTCACGAAGCAGCAGCTGTGCAGAAAAGTGATGTGAGAAGTGGCAGCAATTTTGTGCTTCTGTCTGCCTTCAAGATGAGGTCTCTGCAAGTGTGAAGTGCATTAGCTGACTGGAAATGTTTCCTTATGTCTTTCATGGTGAAGAAGTGATGATGTTGTTGAATAAAGGGTAAGATGAAAATCTTGAGCATGTTGCTTTTTGGAGAAATAGCCTAAGTCTTTCGCCTCTCTATCCCACAGTGTTTACATGGCTTCACAAACAGGGTGGAGATTTTTCTGTATGACAAGTACTCATACTGAGCAAAAATCAAGGTTTCATCCTGAAACTTTTATTTAAAATATGTGCATATATACATAGACATATACATATGTAAACTTGTACAGATATGAAAAAAACCTCAACATAGCTCTAGGTTTATTAAGGAAGTTTGAGAGGTTGATTCCCCTTCTCTAATCACTTGACTATTTTCTATGCATATATATAGCAAGAAAGTTTTTTAATATATTGAGGAGTCAAAGCAAGAGCAGTAGTAGTCTCCAGCACAGACTCCTCCATGGTTCAGGTCATCACATAAGTTGTAGAAATGCACATTACAAGTTGGAAAAGCGCATAAGTTGTAGCAATTCACATTCCAATTCAGAAAAATAGTTCTGTAACTTGATTTGTAGCTTTGCAAAGACAAGCTTTTACTTTTTTTTAAATTTATTTTCATTCGAAGTAGAAATTTCAGCTGAGATCAAAAAGCTGCCAGATTAAGATCGCATCTCAGAGCTTTTTGAAAGTTTATCATCCAGATTTGCAATTTTTCACCCAAATTTGCTACACACTGGAATTTCTAGGTCTATATCCAGCTCCATAGCATCAATCAGCTTATATAACTTTTACAGGTGTTTTGGATGCCTGAAAAATGTCAGAATAATCTTTTGCATAACTATACCATGCAGAAAATTAATTATACTATTTTGTTTGTGGTAATTATTTAATTGCAAATTAATTAACTCCAACTGGTCTGTAATTTTCCACTTAGTAGGTAAAAACTTCCGAAACATCTGTTGCTTCTGAGACAGATAAGACAGTATCGAGAGTAATTCTTATCCCTCAAAGTTATCTTGTTAAACAATATTGATTTTTTGAGACTCAATTTATTTTTAAAAGAGATATTCACTGTACTGAATTCTATATGTCTTCATTTGCCATAAGTACTTCTGGCTCATTGCTTGCTGCTCTACTTGCTGCTGATTAATGCAAGAAATTTTTAAAGCTGGAGATGTTTTATTGTTACATTTTTAATTTGAAATTGACTGACTGATTAACCTGCTTTGTATATGATTTTTCTACTGATGAAGAATCTTTGGTACTGTACTTGGTATTGAGGTATGGTTGGGGCGGGGAGGGGGGGAACCCTGTTTTTCCTAAACATAAAGATCTTCATCCACAAACAGCGAAGTTTTAGAGCAGTGTCTCACTAAGGATTTGGTAGAGATCCTGAAGAAAAGGCAAACTTTTGTGGAAAGAAAGTAGCTTTCTCATTTGGCTTTTGTAATATATGTATTCTCAAATCTTTGAGATAAATTCAGACCTTCAGTGATCAAGTCTGTAAATTCTTTACAAAATCACATTTTGGATTTTTTGTGCTTATAGATGTATTTTCTTTTACATCTCTTCTGTAACCGATACTGAGAACCATTCTCTAGTAAAATGGTTGCTGTTTGGGTACATGAGGCTGTGTATCCTTCTGACTGGAAATTTCCTAACATGTTATGACTCCCTATTAGTTGTAGGCAAATCTGGACATTGATGTTGATTCATTTTATAGGTCTAGATGAAGATTTTTGCACTTGAATTTATGGAGGCAGGTTTTATAAAGTCTGGCAAATAACCCTACTTTGTCACACTATTTCTTAACTCTTGTTTTATCATGTTTTCAAACATACGACAAATCTGTTCATCCTAACAACTGTTCCTATTCACAAAGCTGGTTCATGTTTTGAGGTCTGTGACACAAGAATCAATTGGTTCACCTCATGGCTTCTCTCTTGCAAAGAAAATAACTTTCCTAAAATTCCATTCTTGCCAAGATGAAAGAGTTCTTTCTATTTTTTGAATGTCAGCAGCTGGCATTATTGTGGCCCTAATGAAATGTACCATAGAACTCAGTGCCTCTCTAGTGCCTTTGACATACAACAACAGAGGGATTAATTTATGTCTCTGTTCGGCACAGCCAAAAGGTAGACAGGTCCTCAGATTGGCAACATTTTGAAGCAAGACTGGACATTTTTCTCTAATATGTAACACTGCTCTTGCAGACAAACCCCTTCAGCTTTGGTAAGATTATTGACCTAGAGCTAGTTTGCAGTGAGCTGGATAGTGTTTATCCAATACTGCCACCTTCAGCATGAAAATAACTCTGCTTAGGTATTTGTGATTTTTTTCTTAAAGCAGATTGACTGTTGCAAAGATGACACAAGCTCTTAAACTGTTCTGAGAGCTGATGAAAATCTCCTTTTCCTTATTTGGCAAAAAAAACAAAGCAAGAAAAACAACACTCTTTTTCCTGTCTCATATGTATTTAGCCAACTAGTGGTTGAATTATGTCACATTTCTTGTGCTTTATGAGGCAAGACTACATAAATGTCACAGAACAAATTTTTCCTTTAAGTAATACTTTTGTCAACACCATCTATGCACAGCGAAACAAATTATTTTCAGAAAAAAAGTGCATGTGAAATTATAACCCTAACAGAATTATAAACACTAAAGTATGAACCAATTTATGTAAAACTGTAGGAGCGGGTTTGTTCTGATGGGAGAGGGGGTGGGTGGCAGAACTCAACAAAAAAACACACCTCAGTTGAGGTCAGGAGATATTAAAAATTAAATTACCTAAACAGGGATTTGTCTGCAAATATTTCAGCTGGGAATGTTCCTTTCCAGATAATTACTTTGAATGGACAGAATTCTTTGAGGCCAAAAATAAGATTGTATATCCTTTCAAAAACCTGTAGAAGCCTCTTACTTTTAATGAAAGCAGTATGTGGAGCAATACACACTCAGGTAATTTTAAAATGGTCTCTTACTCACTCCCATTTCCCTACCGCCTAGGCAGATAAAAGTGAATTCTTTAAAGATCTTCTCCTAATAATAAGAATTACCTACCTGAAGTATGGTGGAAGTGACATAAGAAAAACCCACAGAAGTTGTTTATTTAGTTAGTTATTAGTTATTATTCTTTATTAGTTAAGCAAGGGACTTGGACAAAATGTTTGTAGACTTGCTAAAAGCTGAAAACATCTTAATATTGTGCAATAATTACCTTTTCAGTTTGAATACTTGTTACTAGAACAGGCAGAAAACTAGTACTTGTGTATCTATGCTCATTTGCAAACAACAATGTGGAATGGAAAAGAGCAGCATTTTAGCCAAGGCAAGAAATTGTTTAGTTCTTTTAGAAATATTCATAAATCATTCTTTTTTTTCAGGGGAAACCCAATAATCATAATTTCTATGGTAAAGTAAATATGGGAAGCACCTGAAAGAAAGTTTGAATTTTGCATCCCAGGATATAACTGACTAATGTGTGAAGGAACGTTCTACTAATTTTTTTCTGGGGTATACTGTATAACTAGAAAGTGTCAGGCATTCAGATATTCTGATCTGTTTTCTTTTTTAATTTTTAAAGATGACTCTATTTTGCACATCTCTTCTTTGATAAATCACATTATCTCATCTTGTAAGACTTGTTCCTTCTTCCCCAGCTGGCTGCTTTATTGACTTTTTTGTTGCATGATTTGCCTGTTCCTGGACGCACAACCAGTTCCTTGGGATGCATTCAGATTTTATCACCCTTCAGTACAAAACACATCCTTCCAGCTGCATTTGCACACATTGGTTCTGTTTTATTGACTAAATGTGTATAAATTTGCTCCATAAACAGAGCATGTTATGTAAGAATGAATAAAAGTAGGGCTCTTTAAACCATGCTATTCCTTTCTCTCTGTAGAAGCAAGAAGCCTGACTTTTCACCAGGCTGAAATAGGACAATAGGAGTGCAGAGCTTAGTTTCCATTGATGGACTCAACTACCAGAGAAGTTACCACTAAACTTGATTATTGGAACTTCTTTTTGTTCAATTTAAATCTTCACTTGTCTTTCATGTTAATATTTTTACTGTCTTTACCAATGTTCTTTTCCTTCACCTTTGAACACTGCAAAGATTCCAGTGTCTCCTTTGAAGAATTTTCATTGTTAACAGAGGTAAACTTAGACACTCAGGGATTTTATCTTCTTTTGAAGTACACTACCGTCAGCTCCCTTAATACCTCTGGCAGAATGACTGAGCGGTTTGTTGTTTCTTATCTAATGATTGCACACACTCTGAACATATGGTAACACTGTACTCTACTCTTAAACAATTACAAAAATACAGCTAGCAGGTACATTCTGCATTTCAGGTTGTGATATTCAATGGAGCTTAAGGACCATGTGTCAATAACTGATTACTTTCACATATATATAGGACAGTGTCCTGGGAAGCACTGCTCACTGCCAGGCTGGAAGGCAAGGTAGCTGCGTGACACATTCAAGGTTCAGTTCAGTATGCACCCTCTGAGATGAAGGTAAATGACTGCAGTTATTACATGAAGAATATTGTTGCCATGGAGAACAAATATCAGTTTAAGCCATAGTTAACAGCTAGAAACCTGAGACTTTACAATCAATTCACTGTGTGAGACCATGATCTCTTTAAAGCACGAATGTATTTTAAACAGAGCTGAGCACCATGGCTGGCCGATTTTCTGCTACTAACCAGCCTACAAAATGCTACAAACCCTAAGGTAGGCTATAAGACTGCACTTCGTAAATACTGAAAAGATTTATTGTGCAAGTTTTGGAGTTCAGTAGAGTAACTGTAGCTCTGCTGAAAGACTGAATTCCTACAGAACCTGAGGACATCTCAGCAGAGGTACACGGTACTGTGCAAGTTTATTTCAAGTGCATGGCAAGATCTTGAGTTCATCCTCTGAGTTTGTATGGTAAACTGAGTGTCTGTCTTGAAATAGTGTTGCTCTTTTAAGGCAAAGACACGTTGTAACACTCTAAGACACATATCCATGCAAAAAATTTCCTGGGCACAGAAATGCTTTGCTCCTGGAAAACTGACAGAGCTGTCTATTATGCCAGTTATCCTGCCCAATTATATTAAACAGTCAACAGAATGCTTTTGTACTTCAATTTTTTTTGTATGAAAAGATCTTTTTCTGGAATTTAGTCTCTCAGCAGTAGACAAGTGCTGCCTGCCTAGCCCTCCGAGCACTCACTGTTCTGCCTCCTGTCCAATTAGAGCAAAGGATGAAGTAGCTTTAGCTTCAGAGGTCAAAACAGATGGAAAAGGCTAAAGAGCATGAGATGCAGGATTAAACTGTGGTCATAAACAGCATTTTTTGAACATCATGAAGAGAGCAGTTTTGGTAGCCCAAAGAGACAGAGGAAAAGGAAAAAATCTTCTGAGTGAAGGCAAAACAACAACAACTCATAAACAGAAAAAAAAAAAGAGTTTGGTACAGGGGATTTTTAAAATTTTAAAAGATTTTTTAAATAAATTTTAATAATCTGTTAAAATTTAAAAATGTAATTGCTTAAAGTAAGAATACAAAGACACTAAAATATCTTAGAAACTGTGCATTGGAGACACTAGTGTCACTCGTATTTAGGTCAAAGAAACAAGGAGGTGAGGAGATGATCATAAAATGGGATAAAATATGAAGAACAGCTGTCAAGCCAGTGGGACTTCTCCATCATTACGAAGAATTATTCTACACATACTCTTCTTTCTGAAGTCATCTTCCACATAAGTGTTATACTGAATTTGCTTCATTTCAGATGAAAAAGCTCTTTGCTTTCAGCGAAGGCAGTTTTGCACTTTGCTTCTCCAAATGCAGAGAAAAATTATCAGCTCTCTGGTACAGAACAGAACATGTCCTTAAAAACAAGCACCGTTGTTTCTAAGATAAAAGTCTCTTCCATTTAGTTAGTTGTTTATTGGAGAATGAGGAAGGAGAGTACACTTCAAGAACTAAAGAAGACTGTAGGTTTCTTTGAAATCTGTTTACTACTCTAATGTTAAAACTGCATGTGAGATGGAAACAAAGCGCTGCTCTGAAAATTCCCAGAACCCAAAGGTGACTTAAATCCAGCATTAAGTGAGGAAAAAACAACCCAGTAGTCACCTTTGATTGCTCTAGCCAGCTGCCGTAGGCTAGTCTGGAGCTGCCACAATGCTGCCTGGAAACCTCAGCCAATACGCCGGATGTCTCCCAGAGACAGAAGACAGAAGATGGGTAAGAGGGAGAGAAACTTTCAAGGTCGATTTTTGAGGCTGGCATTCTACAGGGGAACATCAGAGGGTATAATACTCATCATATTTGCTTATAGAAACTGAAAGTGAAGGAAGAAGAAACGGATAAAGAATTCAGAGAGACAGCTGAGAACCTCAAGAGAAAGACAATTTCTGTGAATATATTCTTAAAGTTTGACTTAGGTCTAGATCAGGAGAGCAACCAAAAATTGTCATCTCATTACCATCTGCCATCATCTCTCAAGTTATAAAAGAGCATTTGAACCCTTTCACAACAGCCTTGTTCCTTTCCTATGCAAGATTTGCTGTTATTTAACTCTCATTTTATTTTGTCTTTTCTACATCCATTTATTTAATTTCAGTGTTGCCACATTTATTCTCCACTAGCCACTTTCCACACTAATTCCTCATATCCCACTGCCTTGTAGCTAGAGCCACAGTATTTTTAGGTGGGAAACAAAGCCATATAATATGAAAAAGATATTGTCAATGAAATACAAAAGAAAATAATGTCTCTAATATTCACACCTGGGAGACAGATAGATTCAGAGAACTGACCCTTTCCCACTTCTTTTCATACATCCTTTTTCAGAAAAATGTTTTCATAGCATGTGTCATGATCCTAGAGAAAAATCAAACTCAGATGTCATGGCTGCAAATGATATTTCAAAGAATGAACACTTGTGCTGGAACAATTTCTACCATCTCTAACCTGTTTGATTTAATGTTTAGGATAATCTAGAAAATGATGTCAAATATTGTGAAGTGTAATTACAGATGACAGCCGTATTTAGAACACCATAATTTCCTACAGTTTGTGACTGAGATAAAGTGAAACATATGGCGTGTCCCCTCCCTACCAAGACCAACCAGAAGGTCCAGGAATTGCTGTTGTAGGTAAAGGAGAAAAACGACTAAAGAGGAAGTCAGTACAAGACAGTCTTCATGCAGAAAGTTCTACAATTCAGCACTACAAAAATCTCCTAACAATTTAGATGCTCTCGGAGCTAATTGGCTCTTATAAACCCTAGAACTGGAGGGAATCAAGACTGTATCTGTTTGTTTATCCAGTCTCTTCACTGGAATATTCCTTTGATTCTTCTTGTATTCAATCCCTGAAATGCAGCAACCTTGGACTCCTAAAAGTTACTTGTTAGTTTTACATGCAAGAAAACAAGGATGTTGAAATACCTCTATTGCTTTAAACATTCTTCTATACAAATAAAGGACTAAGCAGGATTCAGCTTCTGATAAACTGTACTTAGAAAAGCAGAAAAATATTAGATTCTTACCAGTCCTAAATGGAATTTTTGATATCTGTTTACTAAAAATTTCATGTTTCCACCTAAATGGATTGGCCAAACCAAATTTTCTGTTTTCTAATTTTAGGATCTCACATTTGCACATGAGAAGGTATATTACAGGAGAAGATATATTTCTCTATCTGGATAAAGCCTTTGCCAGTGAAGAAGTTCCAGAAAAATTTTGTTAAAGGTATAAAATTGTATACCACCTTACTGCTGTGTGTGTTGGATTATTTTGCTC